>CM026328.1:20309815-21615440 GCA_014843725.1 Amphicarpaea edgeworthii
TCACTTTTTCATAGTCGTCATACCAATTTGATTCCTGTCTTTAATTCTCTAATTGAACACATATCAAATATTCATAAGATCTATAAAATTTCACTCGACTTCAACTTCAACAGTAAAAATTTAACTAAACATAGCAATGACAAAAGGGATGAAAAAAAAAAAAACTTCATTAAATCATTGAAAAAACTTGAATTTCCCACCCCTTTATCTTTATCACCCACGGAACTCCAAGAAATTCGGAAGAGAAAAGCCTGGTTAGTTATGGTCTGTTTGATAAACTTCTTTAAAATGATTTTTAGGTAAAAAATATATACGAAGAAAAAATAAAATTAATTTTTTTTAAAGTTAAAATTAACTTCTCAAATAGTTATTTTGTAAAAACTCTTGTATAATTATTTTTAAGATATGCGAGTCTTCTACGAATTAATTATAAAAAAAAATTAATTTCATTTTTTTTATATTTTTTTATTTTTTCTTATAGAAATCATGTTAGAGAAGTTTATCCCGATCTATGTTTTTATCATACCCAAGAACTCAACAACAATGATTTTGGGTACCGCATCACAATTTGGTTCGTGGGCCTAGCGTCAACAATTTAACAAACTGAAGCCTGTTGCTTCCTGCACCCAAAATTTTTTCTTGCATCTTTCAGAATGATTTTTGTTTTTTTTTTTATCAGCAAATCTTAATTGCTCATTTGTTAGTTTTTTGTTATTTTTACCTTTCAAAATGTTATGTTTACCTTTAGGATGGACTAATCCGGAATGTAAAAGGTGTAACCAATTTGGGGTTAGCAATTGCTTATACATTGATATTGATGGTGGAATATAAAAAGAAAAAATAAAACTAACTTTTTTTAAGGTTAAAATTAACTTTTACAATAACTAAGTGTATGTTTGATTTAAAATTATAAATATTTTGTGCATGTTTCAATGTAAATTCAACCGATAAAAGAAAAATAAAAACAGAATAAGAATCTTGATATTTTTATATAAATACATTTGGCTTAAACATATTTCTCCGACTATTACTTAAACATATATTAATTTGTAGAAATTCTTTTATATAATTTCTTATAATAAAAAATTTAATTTTAACTTATGAAAAAATTAATTTCATTTTTTCTTTATATTTTTTTCTTCTAAAATTCTTTCTAGAAACACTTACTCAAACATATTCTAAATAGGAGCAGCAACAAATATTGATATAATGATTTCTAGTCCAAAATAAAAGCATAATGCCTTCTGGTCATGTCCTTTTGGTGGTTGCAGGATGTTGCAAGTTATTGCTGATTCACAAACACCATAGTTGTTGATGATATGATGGATTCAATGCATGAAGAGTATATGAAACGCAGAATGATAAGAATTATCAACGAAATAGTCAAGAATTCGATTTTGGGTGATATTCATGAAAAAACATCTTAGGAAAAATCAACCCCTAAATAAATATTTGTATATTGAGAGATTAGTAATTGATTCTCGATCGAGAAATATCTAAGTTCTAAAAAAACAATGATACTAAGATTTTGTTACATTGGTAAAATTATGTGAGATGTTATAATGGAATATACGATGCACTGAGACTAAATTTATATATAGGTTTTTGAGTGTGGGGGCTTGAAGTCCCTTTTTATGCATAAAAAAAACATGCAAACAGCGTGTCAAAATGCTTCAACAATTGGTTTCTTGTGTTTTTATTTTATTTTTGAATAAAATTGGTTTCTTATACTAATAACTATGGGAGACGAGAAACAATTGGTGTGAGTGTGACTATTAATTTTTTTTTTAACTCAACAAATAAAAACGGTAAAAAAAAGATTTATAACACTAATGCACAGGATTTAATCAAATTGAGTCAGCTAGACTTCGTTGATAGTTCTTCTGAATATATTATTCGTTTCAGACATGCTTAATCTGATCTAGTTCGTGGTCTAATCCAGTGCCAAGAATGCTGGGATTCAACCAATTAGATAACAACACATTAATGCACAACATGACTCACATTCAGTTGATTTTATGTTAAATTCTTCTTACCTAGTTTGACTTTCAGTTTCATGACGAAGCAAATACTAGGATTAGTCCTTAATTAATTAATTAATTAGAAATTCTAAAATGTGTCATTATCAGTTCAATCCCCTTGTTTGTTATTAGTATTTTTTTTTATACAAACCCTTAAATACTAGCCACCAAGCACAAACCAATCTCATTGAGACGCATTTCATTGCTTTCCACGCGGTTCAATGACCTTTGTTTTTTTTATATTTTTTATCTTTCTCAATCAACACTTCCGTCATCTTTTGGATAAGACAAAGTGCAAAGATTCACGTTCGCTTTGAAAGCCAGTTTGGCATCAATTATTGACCTAAATAGTGTGCAGAATTTGTTAAATATATCATTTGCTACCAAGTAGTTTACCGATTAATCTTCATTATTGAAAATCGTAAATACACATAGTATAAAGATTTTTTTTAATATAATTTATTTTATAATTAAATTAATTAAAATTCGAATTTAGTATTACTTGATTAAGACACAAAAACAGTTATTTTGATAAAAATATATTATCACTGTGATATCTAGAAAAAGTGAGTATCATATCTAGCTTCATATGCTTCCAAAGCATGATCTAAGCATGTGGTTTGAACTGGATCAAGATAAGAAAGATATTATAATTCCACAAGTACGAACTTCAATTTAGAGTCACTTAATTAATTAACCAACTGGTCCTTATGTACAAATAGTGTCAATGAGACATTGAAAATTCATTTTTTTAATATAACATATATTTAACATACTACTACATAGAATCTTCCGGCTATTTTTTTACAGTCTTAGAGATCTTAGAGATGATGCTTATCATCATGACTAGACAACAATCCAACAACCTCTTCTTTTTTTTTTTCTTATTTGGTTTTATCCTAGAAGATCATACATTTGTTTCACATGATGTATGGGTTGATCAATGGTGCTACTACTCTGTTTCACTTGGTACTTTTCTGAATCGTCTACATAGTTGTTGTTCATTTCAACCGGTTGAGATTTCACAAAAGGGTCTAATCCAATTTGAAAATCAAAGGTTGAGCAATAGGAGCCATCAGATAAAATTGGACCCAAGTAATTCATATCTAAAGGTAAGTAAGGGACCAAGTCCTAGGAAGGTTCATCATCATTTTCTGTTCAACAACATCATGATTTGGAGCTGCAAGATTAGCAATTTGGACTTTTGGGTGTGCCTCTTGGTGCTCCATTAATGCTTTTCCCATGCTCTTCTTCTTATAGATCCTGCACAAGACCCAGTCATCTAGCTGATGACACAAGGAAAATAAAAATGTCAATTATAATAAAAGCAACATAGAATAGCAAACTAAGTTGTAAAACTAAGCTGTAACAACTAGCCAAACAACCAGATAAATTAGACTAACAACAAGCTAAGAATAATGAAACAGTAATTTGTTTGGTCTGCTGGTGAAAGAGTTTCAAACTCAGACAACAAGATGTACAATAAACTCTCACCCCAGAAGCAATGAGAAGGATACTTCTGGAAACTGAGGTTGGATTTTCCGAACGACAATCCAAGCACGCACAAAGTAACGAGGCCAAGGCTTAAAAGGGTTTAGTTTACTTACCCTCATGGACCCAATTTTTATCCTGCTAACTGGTTTTTTTGATTCAGCCAATCTATACTCATGCATGATCCATTCAGTTTTGGTACCCTTTGGAGGCCTACCCTTGTAAAAGACTAAAGATTTCTTCACCCCAACATGCTTGGATTCACTATAGATTGCTTTGTCTGTGCCAGTTGCTTTCCAATACCCAGAAACTGTTGCTCGGTTAGGCCTCACCCCATTTGGGTACTTTCTGTCTCTTGGACTAAAGAAATACCATTCATTTTCTCCAAATTCTGTTTTATCTGCATTATTCCATGGTAAGTTAATAATATTAACAAGTGTGTTATAGATGTAATATAATATAATACCATTCATGTTTTAACCCCAAAAGGCTCTTGCATGAAGGAATATAACATTAGAGATGCAATATAAATTGGGATTGTTGGTTCATGACAAGCGAAGCATGCACAGGGTGCAATAAAATACAAAGTTATACATAATAATAAGAGTTTAAAGGTAATTTATAGACCAGACAATCACAATCTTCCGTTCATATAAATTAACAGACTTATCAAATGAGTTTATTAACAAGTGATGTTACAAAATAAATAAATAAATATATATATATATATATACCTGGCAATTCCCATGGATCAAACTTATAGAGATCAACTTCAGGGATGATAGATGCAGGGCATGGCTTTGAGGTGGCTTGGTTGCAAAGGTAATACACAATCAGTTCCTCATCAGTTGGGTGAAACCTAAAGCCAGGGGGTAGTTCAGAGCATGTACTACCCTCCATAACCATTTGAGTGATCCAAAAATATCAGATTTGGTTTGGAATAACAAGAAAAGATATATTATGGATGTTATGATGAAGTGAAAAAAGAGGCTTCAAGAAGAGAAATATTGAAGGTGTTTGAAATGTTTGCAATGAGATTGGTGCTCCTTTTATCTTTGAGGTTGGAGAGTTGCATGTCATGATTGGATGATTGGAATTTGGATGAATTTTCCTATTCATAGTACATGCGTACCCTGGCATGCCATGCACCAATGAGGGACCAGAACTGTTTCACATGTATATCTGTTACTGACTTTTGCACATGTTGTTTGAACATATCCAAATTTGAGTAATGTTATTCAATTCTGTATTGGAATGTATGTTATTGCAGCTTTATATTCCCACATAAATTAAAGTGAAGTTTGAGAGGCAGGTGAAAAAGTACATTTTAGATAAAATTAATTTTGTAAATGGATCAATATCTTCATATTTTATAGGTTGGATTTAGGATTTCGAGCATGAGTGTAAACGAAACATGTTTGTGTAGTCACCGGATAATTATTTGTGTTCTCTTTGAAGTGAAATAATTAAATGGGATAAAATATATTTTTAATACAGGTAAAATATCAAAAACATTAGTTTTGTTCTCTAAAAAAAAATTTGTATTAATTTTGTTTTATAAAATGAAAACATTTTTGCATATTTTCATAGTAACTCTATTAAACAACAATTTAACATATTGCGAAATTTCAATCATCAACATTAATTTTATTTGTGGTGATAATCATCAATATCACTAAAATATTGATAACCTTCGACAAAACATTTTTATAACTATTAAACCTAGATTATATTATAAATTCTCGTTTAATAGATTGGGTATTGCACGTAGGTATTGCATGTACAAATGTTAATTTGCTCTTTTAAGTTCAATATTATAATTCTAAGTATAGCGGTGAATACTCTTAAAAAGTATTACCACCGAGGACCTGCAAAAATATATTATAATTTAATAGGAATCAAATTAATATGAAAAAAAAATGATAGAGAACAAAATTAATATTTGTTATATTTGATGGTAATTAAAAACATATTTTACCATCATTAAAAATATTAAAAATAAAGAGTGTTTTACCAAACTAATATATCTTGTTTGGTCTATGGAATAATCGTTAAAGAGGAAAAAAAGAGTAGAAAAGTTGGTCTTTTTGCTTTTTTTCTTTTTTGGTGGAAGTATGTGATATGAAATTATCTACTTATCTTAAGATCTAGCTGGCTATTTTCATCAAGAATTTTCCGTGGTTTAAAGTGAAAATTGTTGCTAATAATTTTGATCATCATTTTCCATTGTATTTTTATTTTTATTTTTTATTTGTAAGAATCAAACTCACTGTTACAAGAAAATATTAACACATAAAATATTAACACATTTTGTTCAATTGATTGAGCTAGATCTTTTAGTGTATCAGTGTATTTTTTATTTTTTTTAAGAACTACCCTAATATCCTAAGTTCTATTAAAAAAAAACAAAATTTACCCATTATAAAATATACAAAAATCAAAATACTCTTTTTTACAGTATAAGAATTAAAATTATATTTGATTGAAATTGAGAAATCTAAAACATATATCCAAATTTAATTTTAATTTTGTATTGTTTTAATCTTAGTAATTTTCATGATTTTTTTAAATAAAATAATTCACATGACTGATTAATTGTAATATATATGCAGTTCTATGTCTTTTACTATGAGGTGGCATCACATGCATGTGATGTAATGTGTCTAGCTAGATACATGTCGAGACATTAACAAATGTGGAAAGAATTGTTTTCCAAAATTGTAAAATTAATGAAAATTAAAAACTATAATCAAACTTAACTAGACATTAAAAATACTATATTTTTCTTGTTAATGATAGATGTGTTAAGCAATGACGCAGTTCCTCAATCCATTGCAAAACATGCTCATGATTGAGAACATGTGTCTGCTACGTACGGGTTAACCATCTTAGAACAAAAATACAAATCTCGTACGTTGGCACTCTCAGCAACCACACATTATGAACGGAATCGAATTTATAGTCAATTTTTCACACAATGAGAGCTAAGGATTTAAATTGAAGGAGATACCTCACAGAAAAAGGTTCCATAATCCTCATTTAACCACTCTAAATCACTGAAATGACTGCAAAGATGAATGCAGATAATCTACATATCCACTGAGCACAATATTGAAAAGGAATAGCAAGCTTTCTTAAGGAGTGTTTGGATTTTCAGTTGAAGGTTCCAAAAATGCGTTTGAGAATAAAATCAATTTGAAATTATGTTTAGTTACCACTTAGAAATATATTTGAGATTTTTTTTTATCTCTCCTATATTTTATTTCTCCATAGTACACATGATTAATTCATCATGCCTTTAAAAAAATAAAACACACTGATTTCATGGTTATTATATATTCTAAGATGGTCTCTGTTATGAATATTTGCGATCTATATAGAAAAGAAAAAAAATATAATAACAATGTAAAATAATAATCTAATTACAAATTAATTACTATACATATCATATATTTATTGTTTTTTTATTATAATTACGTTAAAAGACAGCAAATTTATTGATTTTTTTTTTACACCAATTTATTGATTTTTATTATGATTACATTAAAAGACACGATATAAAAGATGGGTGTGATTTTAAGCGCAAATTTATTGATTTTCATAAGAATGTGAATTTGATTTACACTATCAATGTGTAGTTATTAAACTCTCACTCAATATGAAAAAATAAACTGTGTATTGAAAATGTGCAATGTGCTATGGACTTGTTGACGACTTCAACAACACGACGTCATCTTGAATTCTATGATGAGTATTGAGTAGCGATCGAAGGATTAATCAACAAGCACTAAAGATGGACGTGTAAAAAGAGGAGTGTCAAATACATTTTTTTAAATATATTTTTTTATTGGTGAAAATTTATTAAAATTTTTAAAATTAATAAAAAATTATTAAATAAAATATAAAATTCACCTAATTTGATATAGAATCATTAAAATTTATAATTTTTTTTTTATAAATTTTAACTAATAAAAAAATATATCAAAAAAATATATTACTTATTCTAACATTTCTCTTAAAGAAAAGGAGAGAGAAATCGTGCGTTCACACCTTTTATTAACAAATACGAGTAGTTAGAATTAATACTCGTTGATTAAGAAAAAGAAAAAAAAAACTAAAGATGGATATTAGTAATTAGCAGCCGCACTTATGGGTGACGAATGACGATGATCGAAGCGTCCTTTCTTTCTCAATGGTGCGGGCTATGACTTTGGACACTAATGGTAGAATATGGAAATAATAATAATAATAATAATAATAATCAAAATATTATGGATGCCGCCGAGTAACTGGAGTCACCATCCACTTTTCAACGAATATTCTACTGTCCTCATTTTATTTCACACTTTGGACTAATTGGACTAAGCTTTTTCTGTTTAAAATAATAATTTTTTATTTATTTAAATAATTAGATCTTATTTATTTATAAAATAATTATTTATTTTATAAATATTTATTTTAATTTTAAACAAATCTTTTATCTTATCGTATTAAAGGGACGCAGCTCTGTATGAGGCTCGTACTGCGGAGCTTATATCGATCGTTAGCTTCACTAATCTCCCCACGGTTTATCCTGCGATTTCTCTTTACTGAACCTGGTCAAAGGATTTATTTTACAATGTATATGTCTTAGTTGACAAAGCTGTTAACGTAATAGGCTGCTGGCTAGAAAGATAGGAATTTGGAATGTTAAGATGACGTAGTATGACATTTTTAAAAGAAAAATAAAAGTATAAAATATTTGTCGTTAGTCAATCACATTATCCCGTTAATTGATACATTAAAAGTGACCATATCAATGCACTAGATGATCACCATTAAACTTTATTTAAAATGCAATGCCATAGATTCCAAATTTTTCCACCAAATGCATTCGGTCAACCCATAAAATGAATAGTCATATATCATACATGATACTAATACACTACTTTTCTCGTATAAATTTGACACTTGTCAAAATTTTGAATGAATGGACGACGATTCGATATTACATCTTTCATAGACTAATGCATTACCTTAAATATGTTATGAAAGGCCTACTAAGATTATATTCTCTTTATCACTTTTTTTTTCCGGAAAAACTTTTCAGAATTATACTAATATGCTTTCAAAATGTGTTTTTGGAATGAAAAAAAAAATGTTTTTATGTTGAGTGGTTGCAGTGGTGTTGTTTGTGAGATGTTGTTAGGTGCTAGCGGGGTGGTCTTTGCGTGGTGACAGGTGATTGCAGTGATGGTAAATGGATCAAGGTCATTGTTAGGGATGTCAATGAATAGGGTATTGTAATACCTATCTCATATTTATGTTTGAAAAAAATATTCGTTCTTGGTCTCATATGTGTGTGGGTAGTAATTTCAATCCCCATCCCCATATCCTCTCTGAGTACTATATGTTCATACCCATACTCGTAATCCGCATTTTCTATATATATAAAATTAAAAATTATAAAAAAAAAATTCATATAATATTAAAATCAAATAAATATTGATTTATATAAATAAATAACATTATAAAAATAATCATCTAATGTAAATCTAAACAAAAACTCTAATTAAATAAGAAAAATTAATATATTTTTAAAACTAATTAATTTATAATTATATATTAAAAATTAAAAATAAAATACAAATAGATATAATATTTTGATTTTATTATCTTCATAAAAATTAAAACATAATAGAATATCAAAATTAGCATATAAAAAGAATAATTAAAATAACAAATAGATAATTAAATAATTTTAATTGAATAATTTAAATAATAAAGTTATAATTATATTAATTAATATGTATATATATAAGGTGCAGAACAGGTGGTACTATAATATCCATACCTGCATCCATCCTCGCGAGATTTTGTGGGTAAATACCTGACTCATCCCCAAATGTGCGGGTTATTACCCTACTCGCATCTGGATATTTTTACGGGTGTCCATAGAGTCTGAGTTCATATTACCATCCTTAATAAGTGTCTACGGGAGGTAAGGGGTATACTTTTATCTCTCAATTTTAAAAATTCACCAATAAAAAAAAAAAACAAACATTACTAATAGAAATTATTTTTTTTATCTATATTAAAATATTTGAATCACGAATTTAATTTTTATAATTTATTTTTACTGATTATGGTCTTAGATTCTTCATTGGTCGAGGTGAGGTTTGTTTGGGAGAGATAGTAAAGATGGAAAAAAAAAGTGGTGTGATCCAATCCGATTCGTTGAATTAATTGTGAAAAAATGAGTCAACTTGATTAATTTATATTATATATGAACGTTATTTTTTGTGTACAGTACTATTGGATCACCTCATATTAGTTCATTTAAATTTTTTAGTTTATATTTATATAATTTTTTTAAAAAAAAAAGACTAATTTGCAATTTAAGTTTATGTTTTTTGAGTTGGGTTCACTCAACAAACAGGCTATCGAATCAACCCATACTGATTTGGTTTTATTTAAGCCAACATTTTTTTAATCTATTTTGGCTCTGTATGACAGATCAACAAATGCAGTCTGATTGATCCGATTGATTTATCATCTCTAAGTGATGGGTGTATATTTGTCCCTTTAAACTCTTTGGGGGCGAAAAAAGAAAAAAGAAATACAAAAAAAGTAAATGTCATGACTAGATTTTATATATTTTAAAGATATGTGTTTTCGAGAAGAAAGAGATAATGTGTCGGGTTTAGAATTTAGAATTAGGTGTAGAGAGAAAATAAATTAGGACTTGGATAACGTGTACTGAAGAAACCACAGCACTACAGCAGGTGTAAATTTTTTATCTTAGCTACAAATCGTTATAATTAATTAATAAAATATTAATAATAAAAAAGAAACATTTGTGGATTACATGCAACTGCATATCCTACCGTGAAAAATTCACTATAGGGATTTGAATCCTAGAGAGACTTGGATCACCTGCAATAGAAAAATCACATTAAGTGTAAAGTTTTCATCTTAACTACAAATCCTTATAATTAATTAATATAAAAGAAGAAAAACATTTGTGGATCACATGCAACTCCATACCTATAGTGGAAAATCTATTGTAGGGATTTAGATCCATAACAGAGTTAGGTCAAACTAATAGAAAAAAAATATTTATTTTAAAAATCATAAAAAAAGAAAAAAAATATTACGAACAATACAATTTTACACTTCTTAATAAAAATTATTCCAATAAAAAAAATTATTATACTTTAAGTTTCTTGATCCGTGCTTCTTAAGATACTGATTAGCATTTGTCTTAGAGTTATTAATTTGCTTCTACATATTATGATAGTCCAATAAAATACAACGAGGCGATAAAAAAAATATTATAAAATAAATGAATGAATATTTTTATTATTCATCTCATGAGTATTTATAAAGTATTTAAAAACTTTATCAATGAATATTTATTACCGAGAATTTTGTTTTGTAACTTCTAAATCTAATAATAAGCTTCTTTTTTCCTATTCTATTTTTTATTTTTCATTGAAAAAATAATTTTACATAATTTTTTATTCATGATAAATCTGTTAATTTTTTTATAAAATTATTTTAAAAATTATTAAATCATATATTATAAATGATTGATGGTGCACAAATATTAATCTATTTTTTATTTACAACAAACAATACACAAATCCAAGATATTAGTACTATTTTAGAAAAACCAGATTCAGATTTATTTACTACTTAGACTCACATTCAACATTGGTAAATTAATAAATGAAATCATATTCCATCCATTTATGAGTGGTTGCATTTTTAAATTCTGAAACGCTCAGAGAGAGAAGGGGGACAAAATAAAAAGAGAAAAGTTAGTAAATTAAAACCAACAAAGTGACCGTTACATTGATAGAAATTTGAAATGCGAAGCCCCATTTGAAAAGAGTCCTTCTGGGAGTCCTTCTGGTTCGATAGTTGTAGAAGAAGCCACACTTGGAAAAAAAAAAAATGGCAGAAGAAGAAGAGCACTTGCAAGAGCTGAGATCCAAAGCCACAGAGCTTTTCCTGAGAGAAGAATGGAAACCCTCGATCGAAGCCTATTCCCACTTCATCACTCTCTGCACCCAAACCCTCTCAAATTCTCATCACTTTCCAAACCAAAAGCTTCGCAGATCTCTGTGCATAGCCCTATGCAACCGCGCAGAAGCGAGGTCCAAGCTAAAGGACTTCCACAACGCGCTTCGCGACTGCGACCACGCTCTGGAACTCGACGCCACACATTCCAAGACCCTTTTGTGCAAAGGCAAGATCTTGCTGTGCCTCAGTCGCTATTCCTCTGCCCTCGAGTGCTTCCGAACCGCCACCGTTGACGGGAGCACCGAAAACGCAAATGGGTACTTGGAAAGGTGCAAAAGTTTGGAGCTTTTGTCGAAAACTGGCTGCTTGGACCTCTCGGATTGGGTCTCGAATGGGTTCAAAGGGAAGGCTCCGGAGCTTGCAGAACACGTTGGTGCTGTGGAGATTAGAAAGTCCGAGATCAGTGGGAGAGGGTTGTTTGTGACAAAAAATGTTGATTCTGGGTCGGTGGTTTTGGTCACAAAGGCAATTGCAATGGAGAGGAGTATCATAATGGGAGGTGTTCAGGATCTGAGTGAGGAAGCACAGTTGGCAATGTGGAAGAGTTTCATAGACAAGGTTTTTGAGGTTGTCGGGAAGTGTAACAAGACAAAGGGTTTGGTAAAAAGGTTGTCTTGTGGTGAGAATGAGGATGAGCTTGATGTGCTTGATGTGGGGCTCTTTAGGCCTGAGAGTGGTTTTGATGATGAAATTGGTGATGAAATTGATATGGTTAAGTTGGTTGGGATATTGGATGTGAATTCACTCACTGAGGATGCTGTTTTCTCAGCCAATGTGTTGAGGAAGGGTAGTGATTGTTATTATGGTGTTGGGTTGTGGTTGTTGCCTTCATTTGTGAACCACTCATGTGTTCCCAATGCAAGGAGGTTGCATGTTGGGGACTACTTGGTGGTTCATGCCTCCAAGGATTTGAAGGCTGGTGAGGAGGTTACCTTTGCATACCTTGACCCTTTGTGTGGATTGAGCAAGAGGAGGGAGATGTCACTGAATTGGGGGATCCATTGCAAGTGCAAGAGGTGTAGGTTTGAAGGGGAAGTGTTTGGGAAGCAAGAGATAAGAGAGATTGAGATTGGTCTTGAGAAAGGAATGGATGTGGGGGGTGTGGTGTACAAGCTTGAGGAGCAGATGAAGAGAATGAAGGTTAGGGGAAAGGAGAAAGGGTATTTGAGGGCTTCATTTTGGGAAGCATATTCTGAGGCTTATAGGTCTGAGAGGGCTATGAAGAGGTGGGGGAGGAGGATTCCTACAATGGAAGCTGTGGTTGATAGCATCAGTGATGTTGTGGGAGGGGATCAGAGGTTGCTTAAGATCATGGTGGAGGAGGAGTTGAAGAAGAAAAACAACAGTGCTGGAGGAGTTGTTTCTGAGAGGGACAAGGTTTTCAAGATGGCAAGAGATGTGTTTGGGAAGGTTGTGAAAAAGCAAGCAATGAAGAAACTTCTTGAACTCTGCATTGGTGGTGATTGAGTAGTGATTCAATTTTTTTCTCAGCTTCTACTTACACTTTCTTAATTTCTATTGTCACTGTTAGTTTGTTTTTTTAATCTTTTTCTTTGTTTCATGTTTAATGTTTAGTTTACATGCTGTAAAACATCAAGTTTTCAGCCAAGGATCAACTCAAGTTGTCATAGTCACTTATTATCATTTACAATTACTTGCTGTATGTAAGGCCACGGCTATGAATAATTTTAATGAACATTGCATGCCACTTATCCTTTTGTGCAATTTTCTTTTTCTTTCGTACGTGCATTTGTGTAATGACAACTATGAAAAGGAGAAAAAAAAGAGTGGAGATTCTCAATGACAACTATAGATATATTAATAAAACAAATCAAATGGTGTAGATTATAGATTGGTGACCTATTGTTTTTAAAATTAGTCATACATATGTTATTATTTTAAAAATGAGGCTTGGAGATTGTTGAATTAAAATTAGTCATACTTATGCTATGGTTAAATTTTAGGAGTTGCAAATCCTGCATTAGAATTAGAATAGAACAATATTTAAAGTCGTCGATTGTTTGTGGATTAATATTATATTTAAATTATAGACCTTATTACACTAAATACATTTTCTATATTATTCATAGTTAAAATGTTATATTAAACTTTACAAATATCGATTTGGTAAGGTGTTTCGTTTAAGTTTAATATTAAGTAATAAACAATCTACTGGTCTATTCTACTCCACTCCTCATCATTGTCTTCGTGCCATTGTTATCATCCCCGCTAAAGCCCACTCGTGAGAGAGCATGGCGCATGCGCATAGTGTGTTGTTGAGGGTGAAGGAGATGCACGGAGGGGAAGAGATGCTATTACATTTTTGTTTTCAAAATTTAACCAAAGTAAAAGTTGAAAACAACAATTTAGCATTTTTAAAATAGTTTTAGAGAGTAAATTAATCATGGTCGAATTAAACACAATCAATCATTTAAAATAATTTTATAAAAGTTCAACTAACAATTTATTATTTTTTGGGATAAAAAAATTAATTATAATATTTTAATAAAAAAAAAATTAATTTTTAATTAGTTTTATTTAATCATAAAAAAAAATGTGATTTGAATTTCTTTTATGCTATTTATTATTCTCATTCATTCTTTTAATTATGTTTCATTGACAATTTAAACAGATTAGATTGATTCAATTTATTAAAGAATTTATAACTTACGGAAGAAGTTACACGTGAAAAATATTATGTCAGAGAATTAAACATGATCGTAGATACTCTAACAAAATTTGTCTTCACCTTTAATGGAGAATGTGAGATCTTTTATTTGAGTCTTATGTTTATCTATATTCTTTTGTCTTCATCCTTAACGGAAAATGTGAGATCTTTTATTTGAGTTTTATGTTTATCTATACTTTTTTGGTGGAAGATGTAAGTTTTGATATTTGTCAAGTTTTTTAATAATATTTTCTAGGGGCTCTTAAGCCCCTCTATTGTAATAAAAAACAGTTATAATATCTCCAAACCATTAAAACAAAACAAAATAATTTATTTCTAAAGGATAACAACTTATAACGGTTATAAAACTTAATATTCTCACATTATTTTTTTTTTCAAAAAAATTTCAAACGTGTAAAAAAAAACTAATTTGTTATCACTAGTAGTTACAAAATTAAAAAACTAATTATATTTTTCATATATTTTGTACAATAGATATATAAATTTTTTTTTTGAGTTGTTCAACTTGTTTGCAATTGTGATTTATTATTGAAACGACCAAACTAAAGTTAATTGGTATGTATATCACTCTTGTGAATATTTATTTATATTTATAATTAAATTTAATTATTTAATTGAGTCAAATTCAATATCTATTGATTTTATATTAATTTGTTAATTGAGTCAAACATTTTTTATGATAATTTATGTGTTTTATTTTGTAAGTGATATACGGCCTCACAATTTCAAATAAAATAATTTGTTAATAATAAAAGATAGTATAAGAGTTTATTGAATAATAAAATGTAATACATTTTCTTAAAAAGTTATTAAAATTATATTCACACATTGTAATAAGACATATTTTTTTATTAATTTTTTTTTATCTTTTATTGAATATATATTTAAATTTTATAATACTTATATGTAAGTGTCTCTTAACAATAATCTTATCCGAATCCATAAAATGTCAAAAATGAGACTGCATGAAGGGTTGTGATTGATTATGTAAAATTATTTTACAACATGGATATAAATTAGAAAATATTTTTCACGGATTTTTTTTTTTAAATTTTAACAAAATGCATTTTCAGTCCCGTTTTCTGATTTTAGTGAAAATGAAAACAGAATACTGGTTAACAAACTGCACCTAATTTACCAATGTTTGAATGTTGAATGTCAGTCTAAGTAGATCTGAGTCTGGTTTTATAAAAAAGTACTAATATCTTGGATTTGTGTATTATTGTTGTAAATGAAAAAAACATGTTGGAATGGAAGCTTATGTATTAGATTTAGAACGGACAAAACAAAATTCTCGGTAGCAATTATTCATTAATAAAGTCTATAAATACTTCATACTCTTGAGATGAATATTCATTTATTTATTTTACAATATTTTTTATCCGCTCGTTTTACCCTATTAACTTATCAGGATATACAACATGACAACATGTGGAAGCAAATTAATAATTCTAAGACAAATGTTAATCAGTATGTTAAGAACACTGGTTGAGAAACTTAAATAAATGATTTTTATTTTTTGAAGAAATAAATGATTTTTATTAAGAAGTGTAAAACTGTATTGTACATAATATTTTTTTTATATATTTTTTTATAATTTTCACAATAAACACTCTTTTGTTTTAGTTTGACCCTAATTATAATGTAGTAGTATCTTTTGTTATCCTAGGTTTTGTAGAGGATACATGGTGAGGATAATTTGTAGAATAAAATATAAAAATAAAGAATAAAGTATGGCTGCATAAATAACTGAACTGAATAATGGCAGGAACATAGAAAACAATTGGGTGCACTAAGTAATTCCCTACTTTGGTCAAGAACGTAACCCATATCCAAATGGTCTTGGTTCTGATCCACAAACCTTCTACCCTCCTTCAGCCACTTCTTTTCTCTATAGCATCATTTCCTTTCGGCTCTTGCTAAATACACCAGAAGTTTTGCTGAGTACACCTCTCTTTATTCTCATTAAGTTAGTCATTACCTATTATACCCTTTTAACACCTTTCCTACACACCCCCACTCAAGACCTTCCATCTGTTTTATCCACGCTCACGCTGACGAACTTCCTTGCTGTCGTCAATCACACTTTTTGTCACCGCTGTGACACTGCCCCTTCCTCCATCTCACCATCATTGGAACCCTTCGTTCTATTTCTTCTCTCTCTTCCATTTTTTCGGTTTTCTAATTAGACCTAAGATTCATGACAACTCCGTGGAGACTATGTATGCTGCTGTGATAGTCATTGTCGTCGTTTTTGTTGTGGCAATTATTATTGTCGTTGTAGTCACTCTTCTGCGATGATTGCTGCCACAACTAGGCCACCAACCTTCCCTAGATCTGTTGGCTTCATTGACATCAAAGACCTTTTTTTTAAAATTATAGTTGCTCTTAATTGTCTAATCTATTTTAAGTGTTTGATCTTTGAGATGAATGGGTTATTTTCTGTGAGAAATTTGTTGATTTTAAATTTCTAAATATGTGGTTTTGTGAGTTTGAAATTGCAAACATTGAGGTGTAATTAGTAGTAGCCTTTCATTTTTTGGGACTCATTCATGTTACAAATTCGAAGAAATCATTACACGTTCGGAAAATGGTGTATTTCTACAGATCCAAAAGATTCGGTCGTGTTATATGCCTATATCTGCTATAGACAAAAAGAAAAAAAAATTATAATAAAAATAATATCGTTTGTTATTAATAATAGTAAAAATTGATTAATTGTTTTTTAAAAATTTTCGTTTTGTGCTATAAAGTCCATTAACTATATCTAAAACTATCTGTACAGTTATTTTCTTAATCAGATTACTTGTTATTCAACAAAAAAGTACATGCTTGAATATTTAATAGTAAATGAAATGTAATAAAAGAAATAAAGTTAAATGAAATAAAATTATTGTTATACTTAAAATTATTGTTATATTTAATAGTACATGCTCTTTATATATTTTGTCCTTTAAATATAGATTATTGTTATTTTTGTTCCCTAAAATTAAATTTATTTTTTCCATCAAGCTAAAAAAAAAACAATTCCTCCTACGGTTAAATTTTTTTTACCACAAGTTACGCATCTAAACCACCAAAATATCAATCAAGAGAAATTAAAAGAGAATTTTTCAAAATTGTGCAACTAAAAAAAATTGGGGACAAAAAAATAGTGACTCAAATTTAAAAAAACAAAAATATATTTAAGTCAACAATATTATAATTATGATTAAAACTATGGTTAGTAAGTCTAGAACGGTAATTACATATGTTACTCAAATATATGAGTCTTTCTTGACTTTTCTGACTTCTATGTTACTTAACTTTTTCATTCATATTCAATATGAACTTCACATTCATACTTTAATCCAATAAAAACAAAACAAAAGGCAAAATGGAATATTTGATCCCATGTCCATAGTAAATAGGAACTCGCTTCCCTCGTTCTCTTACCGTTTCCTTGTGGCACTCCTTATAATTGCAACTGTTGCCAATTGTCGTGCTATTGTCTCCTTTTGATAAATATTGTAAATTTTTAATTTCTGAAATATATTTAATGCATTCCCAAAAAAATATTAAATGTCTGAGACAAATGTATATATAAGCACGAAACCAAATAAGGGAAGATCACGTAAGTGTGAGCTAGATTTTTGGACATTGGACAACAAGGTGTCAGTCTCTTGCTCCTGTTCATCATGTTGGTGAGATTGCACGTAACTTCTCGAGACAACTGATGTAGCAGCCAGACACTCTGCGTTCACAGGAGTCTCGTGTGTAACAACTTTTCAACCGTGAATGAAATTAATCTTTTGAAACAAAAAACGAATGAGTGAAATGAAATGGGGCCATGTATGTAGTTGTCCTTGAGTGGCATAAATAACGACACACACTGGCGCGCGCCTCCATTGTGGTGCAGCGATTTGCGTGCAAGCAAGCTCATAAGAAAATCTAGCAGCAATGTTGAAGCAGAGCAGAGGTCCTTTGTGGTTGATTGTGCTTCTGTGGCATCGACGTTGGCGGCCATTATATTAATGTCCCACCAACATGCACCGATCGAATCCACCAAGAAACCTCCTGTTCTTCCTGCCAAACAAACACGCGGCGCCTTCACCCACCAATTCATGCATGCATCTTCATATAAAAAGTTTCAAAAATATTCAAGTTTGCAAACTTTTAAATTTGCATAAGCAACCCCAAGTCTAAACGTATTTTTTATGGTAACCAAATATGTTACCAAACTGAACTTAGTCTCCAAATGGAGTTTAACACCCAAAAGTACGACAATAAAAAAAAGTAATGCTAAAGTCTCCTACCCTTCCTTCTCCATATTATCCTTTTATATGAAAAATGATTGTGTTTGATATTTTTAAGATATTATTTTTTTTTATTTAATATTTATTATAAAAAGGTTTGGGATGATTTGTAGGAAATTAAAGTAAGAGGATATAGCATTATTAAAAAAAAAAAATCCAAAAATACTTTTTGAAATGTTAACTAAGATATGTCCTATGTGTTATTTCTACAAAATAAAAGTATTGAATACAAGTATGAAAGTTAAGTATTACTTTATATATGAATAAGAAAGTTGAATATTATGTAAATAAATAAATAATTCATAAAATTAAAATTTTTAGATTTTAAATTAAAGTGTACTGTATAATTCATGTATAATTCACTTGTTGTGTTTGAGATTTACTTACGTAAATCACCAAACAAAATTTTCAATCAATCTTGTTTTGAAACTAAGTTTAATCTCCAAATCCAATTTGAAACATCCCAAACATACAGCAAACCTCAACTTATGGCTAAGTGACAAAACAAGTAATAAAAAAGTACACAAAATACTAAAATAGACCAGGGATTGTGTTGATCATGTAGGAGGGAAGTAACGCCATTTCAATTAGCATTTCCTATATATTTTTTTATCTTGAAAGGAAATGCCACTTTAATTGGCTTTACTACTCAATTCACTCAATTGTGTCATAGGATCATTTGAATATGATTCTTGTGCATGGTGGAAGACATCAATTCAAAGTGTTTTTAAAAAGTGAATTTTCTAATTAGGTAACACCCTTTCATTTGGTGTCTTTCACCGTTGACCAGCGAAACCAATCAAAATTACGTCTTTTTTTTGTAAAGACAAAAAAATATATGAGACGTCAATTGAAATGAGGTCACTCTAATTTATATGGAAAAAATAATATCCAACAAATAAATATTTTTAAAAAAATACTATTTTAGTATTTTGATTTTTTTATATATATCTGTTTTTTCATTTAGTCTTAACTTATCAAACTTATGATTTTGGATGTGAACAACTCACTAAGATTGACTTGAATAACATATATATGATTTTTTTTTTTCTTTTAGAGATAATCCTATTTGAATTGAACTCCCTTTGAATGTTTAACTAGCTAGTAGCTACATGCTTAGATTAAACTCATGATCATTGAATAATAAACTGGATTAATCACACGTCGAATTGCCGGTTAATCCACATGCAGGGTCATATATGTATGAGGTATTTTTTATTTTGATTTCAGTTCACTGTTTTTTATTTTTAATAAAAAATTAGGTGAGTAGGTTCCGGAAACTCATCATGATCAACGCGACAGCTAAATATATAATAATAATAAAAAAAAGCACCCCAACCATCTTTGATCCATGCGTTCATAACGTCTCATTTCCTGTGCTGACCCATATTGGGCTTACCTATGCCCTTTCCCTTCGGCCTTTGCTGATGAGTACTGCTATTTCCACCACCATTAATGCTCTTCCCACCTTTTCTACATTTTCAAAAATTAGGCAAAAAGACACTTTTTCCCTCCTCTTAATTTCCTACACCCCACAGAAACACTTTTTTTTTTTTTTTTTAACTTTTTGATTCAATGAAAATGTGTTTCCCTGGTGCATTCATAATGCACAACGTAGTTACATTTAACTTGTGTATCTAAACCCAAATACACAATGTAGTGTAATCATAATCAAACGAGTGATTGACTTGGTTAGATATTAAATCACTAGTTGAATTGCATAAAGCTGAAGTTAATACTTTACTCTTCTTTTTTTTTTAATAATCTCACTTTTTTTTCTTTCCACACTTTCCTTCCTTTAGTAATATATATACCCCAGCACCAGCAAACAGAGTAGTAAATGAAGATGGGAAGAAAATAAAGTTACTGAAAGAGGCTTTGTTGACCTACAACCCTACAATATTGAATGCTTGGATTTGGTTTGTTTGAGAATTGAGAAGCTTACTATGCTGTACAGTTGTTGTATGTACAATTAGAACCAACGCGTGTGTTTGTTTTGACTAATCAAAGCATATATCTGCCGTTGTTGGATGCTTAATTTTATAGCGATCGACCAAGAACCAACGAAATGAATGATCAAGAATCAAGCTGCAACTAGCTAGACACATACTATAGTCACGTGAGATTAAATCTTGATACTCCGTGTATAGTTTTACGATCTAGATTTAATGTTCTCACTCTTGAGAAGATGTACTTCTCTCATTTGATATGCTTATTACAGAAAGAAATTTTGTTTTGAATTTCTGAAAAATCTTTTGGATTGTTATAGGTAACTAATAAGTTTTTATTTTTGTTTTAAATATCTATCAATAACGTGATATTATTTTAATTATATGCTAAGTAATGAAAATATGTTAGATTCAAAAAAATAAAAATATAGATAGTGTACTAAAAATATAAAATGTAAAATATATTGACAATCATATCCCTTCATTTTTTATAAATTAATTTATTTTTATAAAATTTTTTTAAGATTATATAAATAGTGAGTAATAATTGTATGATAATATAAAATTATGTTATACTTTAAATGTACTATCTTTATCCTAAAAAAAAACTATAGGATTCAATACAAATCTTTTGAGTATTTTTTAGGGGCTATATCTTATTTAAGCCCTGCTTCTATTATTCTTACCAAAGATTTAGGGAAGCTAATGCATGTGACACATAACTTATTCTCATTTTGTTGGTTTTTACCCTTATTAAGGCTCTGTTGAATTTGCTAAAAATGATGGTAGTAGACAAGACAAATATTGTTATTCCACGTTTGATTTAAAAAAATATCATGAGATAACACAAGTTAAATAAATGAGGGTAAGACAAAAACTCCACTTTTTTGTTATTCAAAAAAACTATTGTACAACTTTTTGTCCCATGTACAATTGTATACTACTGTCTTATTTTCTTGTGTTATTGTTAATTATAATGCACTCACATGCATATTTGTGAAAATAAAAATCTTTATATTAGCAAAAAAATGAAATTAAAGACGTTAGGAACCTTCTCTTACTGCCAAAGATTCAGGGAAGCTAATGTATGTGCAGGTCATGAACTCATGAAGCCAACTCGCGTGTCTTCTCTTTTATTCTACTCACCAACTCGTTATATGTTGCTCTTCTAAGAGGACATTTCTAGAGTTTTAAGTTTTTTTTTTTTTTTTTGCAAAACCAATACAATTTGACAGATAGTAACAATCTTTCTAGCTAGCTCAACAGTTTCTATCGAAGTGTAGTTAAATTAGTTAGATATCTTGGGATTCTTCATATTCTGCATATATAGAGACATTGAAGATCTCTCTCTTAATTATCCCTACAAAATAAATGCCATCTTAATTGTATGCACAGAACTTAAGTTATCCCCTAGACAAGGAGACACAGCAGTCAGAATATTTAGTCTTGCTGAATTTTGCAGTTATTCCAAATAACTAATAAATCCTTAATAGTTGTTAAGCCTAACAAAACCTTATATGCAGCGAAGAAATTAAATATAAGAGAATTATAGGTTCATGTTATATATCTCCCTCCAAAAACCCTAGGTTTTTTTAATCACCATATATAATTGGTATTGGTTATTGGATGAGATCTCAGAAGTATTTCTACAATCTTTGGTTATTTGGATCATCTATATTTAAGATTCAGGTTTATGAGTTTTTTTTCTCATTTATATATTATTCAATTTTTCATTTTTATCCTATGTAAAATTCATCTTCATACTTAAACTTCAACACTAGAGAAATCGAAACCAGTTTAAAAACTAGCTAGGCAACAAGATCAGTCTTTTATATTCAAATTTTAATATTCAGCCATGCATTACTAATGTTTAAGAGTCATGCATGCATATATCTTCTGAATTCTAATTGAATAATTGAAATGGATCAAAAGCTATAAAGGGTGGTTGATGATGGGTGTGTGAGACTTTTAGAGAGAGGTTTGTATATATATATTATTTAAAGTAAAGATTGTACAAAAACTGATATGAATCTGACATAGTTTCGAAACCCTAATTGAATGCTAGCTCGTTGTCTGTCGCTTGCTGCTGCATTTGCTAGTATCCCCCACAGGCCACAGCTTGGATAGAAGGTCTCTGCCATAGCTTGTCGTACTTCTTGTGTCCAGAGAAATTGGTGCTAGAGCAGAAGAAATAATTAATGATGCTAGATAAATGCATCAACCCTAGCTAATTAATTTTTTTTTAATTTGAATGAGCATACGTCACTAACTAATTAGTTATACACATTGTGTATGGATAATCTATTTTTCCGGTCGGTTAAATTAAAATATAAATAAGTTGTTATAAAATGTACGTCATTTAATTATACTTTTATTTTTAATCATTTTTTTCTTTTCTGTCTTATGTAACTAATTAAATATAGAACTTATTTTACAAAATAAGAGCAGTAATATTTATATTTTTTTTTTCAACACCTTATTTTTTTATATCTCTCTTCATATTCCATCCTATTATCTATTATACTCTTTTTTTCTTACTAAATATATATTAGTATTTAGGTGTCAAAATATATTTTTCCAAAAAATAAATCAGATTTTTTTATTGAGACTGTGGCAAACTAGTAATTTAATTCTACATGGTATTTAGATAGGGACGTAGCAATACCGATAGAAACCTTGGTATGAGCAATTGAGAGTATATATGTTTGAAGGGTGGGGACTGCCGAACTGGGTAAATAAATATAATTAAAATTGAGAAAACATTACGAAGAACATCACAGAAAATTATCCTCGATCGGCGAATAAATTACTAATTTGGTTTCAATTGTGCACAATATCACTAAATAATACGGTTATAATTAATAATATATACGACATGCACACAGAAATATAATAAATTTTAAGAGGTAAAGATTATGATACAACTATAATACATACAGTATATCAAAAAAGAAAATTAATGGATAGGTTAGGTATGAATTATTATAAACATGATAAGATATTATTACAATTAATTTAATTACTGTAATATTTTTATTTGTATAGATAGACCATGTATTATATTTGAGCATTATGAATGAAAAAAATATATAATTGAGAGTGAAAGATCTCATTAAAAATGACCAACTAAATAGTTTATTAACCCACGGTTAGTGAATAGTGTGTATCAATAACACGGAAATAAAATAAGTATGGAGGTTTAATGATAAAAATTTTATTATATAAAATCCAGTTAATAATTTCCAAAACCTGCATAAGATATAAATTCGTGTGTGTGTATATATATATATATATATATATATATATATATATATATATAAAAGTCACTTTGAAATTTTGTGATACATAACATTATAGATAAAATTTCCTTTTTTACAGTGTTATATTTAATCTGGGTTTCACTCCACGCCCTCGAATGAAAACGAATGATTTGTTCTTTGGATTGGGGATATTTTTGTTTAAGGACTTCTCCAAATCCGACTGATCTTCTGGATCTAGGAGATCTTCCAATCTCCATTTTAACCCACTGGTTATTTCTTTATGTTTTAAGATCTTTGGTATTGATGCACTTAGGGTTTACTAGTAAGAGGGTCGTCTCATCAGTAGGGAATAATTGCAATGTCCCAAGGGTTAATTGAGTTTTCATTACCTTATAGTATATTCTATAAATTATAGTTATGGATATTGCATTAGGATTACCCTGAGCATTGGTCAGCCGGTAAGGGTGGTCCCGGTTTGGAAATAATTATGCTTCCTCATACACACCAAACACCTTGATCTTATGTGCGACCATATATATAGGTCACTCTCACTAACAAGTCATTGGTATGAATGGTTATTAGACTCAATTCCTTTAAGCAAGGTTTCGAGTTTGAGTGAATGAAAAAAATGTGGTTGGAAGAAGAGAACCCCACTAAAGATAATCAGTTAGATTTTCCAACAGATATTAGTCATCAATAAAGTTGATGAAAACTTCGTACCAATAACATGATTACTAAAAAAACAAGAAGTACTAGTGAGTATAGAAAAAATCTAAATGTAAAAATATCACTAATCATTTTCAAACTGGCCTACCTAACAACATATTAAAACTAGACTATATATGAAAGAAAAATATGTATAAATTGTTTAAATATGCTGTGATATAGGAAACTAATTAACAAATGATAAGACACAATAAATTGCTTAAATAGAAGCTTAATGCTCCAAGTCTCTAATGCTAATTTTAGTTTAGGAAATAAATTAGAAGGAAGAATCAAAGAAAAAAGTAAGAACATTTTGAATATTTTTTTTTTAACCATGATATTGGTAAGAAGTAATTCCATCGAAAGTAAATACTAATCTTCGTTAGAAATTTTCACATAAATAACGTGGATATTCTACTCTCAAGGTAACATTTGGTACATTTAATACATAAGATAGCATTTCTCATTTCTTTCGTCACATTATGCAAGAAAATAAAACATTAGTTAAGTCTCACTTGTTTTTTAATTCCATTTTCTCTCTATTATGTAACCTATTTTTCATTCACCTTCCTTTCTTTCATTTTGTATTTTATACCAAAAGGATTATGTGTGTTTGAATGAACGTAGAGAAAATTGATTTTAAATATAATTGATATTATAAAATTAATTTTAAAGTAAAATTTAGTATAAATTTTTACTATTAGTTGTTTTATCTCAAAATTAATTTTGGATTCAGAATTAATTTTGAATTCTCTTGATGTGAGACCAAATATTTTAAAAATGATTAGAAATCAATTTTAAACCCAAAATTAATTTTTAAGATTAAACTAATTAAATGTGTTTAGGAGTACGATCGTTACTCGCGTCTTTCATTAGACCACGTCAAATGCACTATTTTACGTGAAAGTTATAATTTGTTAGATTCTAAAAAAATATGAAGAGATAAACATACATACTTTACAAAATTTTATTCACGCACTCGTAAAATATTATGGCTTTGGAAATCTAAACACACAAAGAAATTCGAAAGAGATGATGAGTCATGATCATGAGTCCTGAGTGATGATTATTGGTGGCGGCGGCTCAACCGGCTTTCTTCTTCGAGGCTATATATAGTACACTGATGTCTGTGATAATTGAGAAGAGAAAGTGAATGCTATATATCAAGTTCAGCAAAATAAATTATGCAGAAAATAGGAAAACAAGCAATACACAGCAACCGTACTATTGTATGTTCTATACTATAAGTGACAAACAGATTACTCACAGTACCTGTGTTTAAAACATAATCCTAAAACACATATTATCTCTAGGTTTAATCCTGTCTCTTTAGATAAAGTATCATATTCGAATTTTAGAAGTAGAGATCTCTCTATAAATTGTCAGTTAGATTCTCTTATTAAGATTATTCATCAATAAAATTGAAAAAAGTACATGAATATTATAAACTTAACGTGCTTTCTAAACCTTATTTTCTTATTTTCTTTTCAAGTCTTACACATAGTTTATCACAAGGAACTTATTATTATTGTATTGCTTTCCATGCACGGTACTCTCAAAACCCAATTTATTTATTTTTGCCTATTCTTTTACCATGGATACTCTATAGTTCCTCTCAAGAGTAATAAAAATACGTTTGTCTATTCATGGTTGACTATAGCATGTGAATATGTGATTGTACTTTTGAGTTGAAGTTGGGTTAGGCCGATTAAGTTGCAGGCTAATGCTTTTTTTTTAGTAAAATCTATTCCATGTAGGTTACAACTTACAAGCATAGTGGACTAGACTTTGGCCCACGCTTTATTTTTATTTTTAAATTATTTTAGATACCTAGGAAGATAATGACATGGACTCATTAGATGATCGATATATTTAGAAGAAGATCAAGTCAATCTATTGAGTGTTATTATTAGCCTACTTTTAGAATAAATATATTTAAACATTAAGTATTCACTTTAAAATCAATTTTACAAACAATGGCAGCACACGTTTTAATTATCAATGAGACTAACTTATTTTTTGTATAAAGTTATATAAGTAAGGTATAAATACATACATATGATATATATGTTAATATATGGCTTTTTAATATTTCTTATTTATACTGTTTTCTTTTAGAATTATATTTTTATATGTATATTTTTTAAAATAATATATTATCATTTAAAGGTATGGTATTTTATTATTTAATAAGTCAAATATGGCCCGAGTAATGAAAATTATTAAATAACATGACAAACATTATTAAAAAATAATTTTTTACATTGATAATATGATAAAATTAAGAAGAATAAAAATGAGTCGTGTACAATATAAAATTGTTTTAAACTGATAACCAATTAGAAACTATTATATACATATGAGTTAACTTTTATAATAATTATCTTAAAATTTATTATCTTTGATATTTTATTTTATTTTTAAATATAAAATAATTTTATATTATAGTGCATGACCAATAAATTCTAATATTAATTTTTTTTCTCATGAAATTGACAAAATGCAATTCCAATTATATATATATATATATATATATATATAAAGTATTTTTAATATATTTTATTGTTGTCTAAAATTTAATAAAAATAAAAAAAACTTGACCGACAATCTCCTCTTGAATTAAATAAGGACTATAAAAAAAAAACAATATTCTAGCATATTAATAAAATGCGTTTACAAGTAGAAAACATATATAAATATATAATTTAAGGACACAGCGTTTGTCGTTGGCTGTTGTTTCCCTTAATTTAACTGCACCATGTCACTATGCAGAGCAATTTAATTCATATATATCTACTTTTGTTAATGTCTGTATCTGCTCCAAGTAAATACGAGTAAAATACATTGATGTTCACAAATAATTGCTTAACTGTATTAGTTCACTACAATTGCCACTGAATTAACACTAGTATTTAATATTTATCGTCACCCATGTGATTGCCTTTGGTGCTATTACTGCTATATAATACTATATGACCGGGGGTTGCAGGGTTAATAGTTATGCACCTAATTTTCGTGCTTCCAAACTGTACTACTGTTTTTTTTTTTAAAATGATATGAAATATTTATTGATTTTGTCATATGATTAATTTTGATTGAAAAATTTATTTGTTTAATTATTTTTAATAAAATTTTCTTTTTTAATCATACTTTTTTTTCCATTAAGATACTAGAACCATAGATATTATTTAAAAAGATTAAATCTATTATTATTCGAACAAATAATTGGTTGATAAATTGTTGATAAATTATATTACTTTTTGGTTCTATATATAAATAATACTTTTTTTTTGTTATATTCATAAGCAACACAGACTACTTTTTGTGTAAAAATTTTTTTATATCCTTGTTTTATTACTAACTTTATCTACTGTTCACTTTATTTGAAATAAATGATATTTTAAAAATAAAATTTAAATTTATGATACGATGATAATTCATATGTTATATTGAGACTGACGTAGTACTATTTAATAACGGCTACTGATCTGTTATGCATATTAAACTCTGACAACTGAGCCAATATATGGCATTGTGCATATTATGAAAGCTTAATTTGTCTACAGAAAGCTTTTTTTGTAAACACAACAGTAAATTTTATAAAAGTATACAACAGTGTATTTTATTGACAGCAATAAATGTTTATGAAGATTTTACATTTATTATTAGATTAAGCTTCGAACAATAAAATTAATGTTCCACTTCAAATCGATTTGACGGTTCTCTTACAAAAAAATCAACAAGCTTGATATTGTTATGCAGTAAAATTAATGTGTAATACAGTCATAGTATTTAATAAAATAAATTATCATGAGTTACTATAAGTAAATAATTTTGTATTTTATTACACAGTAATTCCGACTTTACTTTAAAATTCATTTTATGCAATGTAGTAAAGTTTGATTATTTATTTGCATGAGCTTATAAAGTATCTATGGCTCTAAATATTGCATGATTTTATTTTATATATCGTAGAGGAGGCAAAAAAGTCAAGCCCAACACAATTAATATAGATAAACTGAATTCCTTTAAACCTATTAAATAGTGAGACCAGTTAATATGTATTTGCTACCACTCAACCAAATTTTAACAAAAATATTTTAAAATAAGTAAAAAAAAACAATTGAAATTTCATTTGAGGTTTGGTCAGATTTTTTCATTAGTTATCCATTTACTTGATAACGAAAACGTTCTTCATCTTCTTCAAGCCAATGAAATCTTCAAATGGAGACTTAAAGATAAGAAAAAAAAAAAGAAAAAAAGACAGTGATATGGTATGATAATTTAATTCGATTCTGACTTTACCATCTATCGAATACATTTTGATTGTTCTCCAGATTCTACTATTCATCGTATTTGCTTTATCATTTACTAAACTTTGAAACTTTGGTTGATTACATAAATATATAAATATATGAGAAAGTCATAAGTCTGAGTGTAAAAAAGTTTACTTATCTTTTTAAAAACTTGTCAGTGTTAAAAATTTTATACTGAGATTTTTCTTGCATCAATTTCAAAAAAATTCAGGCCATTGTGGTAATTCATGTGGGGATGTACCATTGTACCACAAAATAACAGTTACTTTTTCACTTTATACAACGAAATTAATCAACAACAAACCCTTGGGGTAATTATATGTTTTTATGGTATATATTTAATCTTCTTGAGATTAATAATATTTTCTTTTGTCTATAAAAAGTTTCCAAAAAAAATATATATATATGAATCTACACACAAGCTGAAGTGCATGTAGGTTACTATACCGAAACACTAGAACAAGTATTATAAATTGAGATTTTTTTTTTGGAATGGTTGGTTTTGAAATTTTTAAAAATTTAAACAAGTTTTGAGTTTAAGTTTTTATTTTTGATTTTTTTTTATCTAATGTTTTGAAATTTTAAACTAAAATCTAAAGTCAAAATTTACATTTCTTATTGGAAAAAAAAATCAAATTTTATAAATTATATGATCACCTTTGCTATACTATTCTAGAAAAACTTTTATAGAAAAAAAAAATTTCTCTAATTAAAATTATCTTCTCTAATATTTAATTTATAAAAATTTCACATTTTTTAAAAATAATTAAATAAAAACATTTTATTAATTAATTATTAAATAAAATGATTTTAACTTTTAAAAATTTAATTTTTTTTTAAAAATCCTTCAAAAATAATAAATGTTCAAACAAATTCTATTAAATAGTTATGATAACCGAAGAAGAAGGGTGGATGGAAAAATCATAACTGGTAACGCTAAGCCTACAATTTATGAGTTCTAGTTTACGATTGATTCCTTTACTTTTAGGAGGGTCGAGTGATCTTAAATATGCAACCAAATGTACCATGGTTTAAACGTTGGATTCGAGCATCTTGTTCTTACAAGAATGTATTTAAGAAAAAGAAGATTTACAGGGAAACTTTTCGTATTAGATAAGTGATGTGCTTACACAAAATTTACTCTTATGTACGAAGTTAGTTGGATTCAAGGCAATATAAACTGCAAGATTATGTATATTTTGGACATTAGTTATACTTTCACGAATTTGACTAGATTCCAAGTACGATTCTCCATGTTTCATAATTGAGTACGTAAGCATTTTCGTAACCGATTTTAAAAGAAAAATAAATATGATAAAAAAAATTAACTTTTTCAGTTTTTTGAGTTAAAATTAATTTTTTATTAATTAATGTATAAAAATTTCTCATATAATTTATAAAAGCTATTTTTAATTGATGGAAAACTCATTTCGTTTATTTTTTCTTCTAAAATTTCAAACAGATCCTGAAAATATAACGTTTAAATCTAATAAGAATGATGATGAGGAGTTTATTATACACAAGAAGGGAATCTCTCGGATGAGTGTTAGTGTATTTATGATGTAGCATCAAATAAAATATGTACATGGATGGTGACATATACTTAATCCTAAACATATTAATATTAGACAAAAATAATATTGAATTGAATTTTACACCATCAAATAATTACAATCATCTATTTATAAGATTTTTAAAATAATTTTATAAAAATAAATTGATTTTTCATAATAAGATGGTATGTGTGATAATGTAATTATATCTTATCTCTCACTCGTGTACAACCTTTTTTCTCTTAACATATATTAATCACATTAAAAGAAATAGTTCAACTATAATTAGTTACATACTTTTAGGGCTCAATTGCAAACCCTAAATGAATATATGACGAGTTATAAATGACGGATTCTATTTATTATCAACTGGCCGGTTGCATATTAACTAAACAAACCTAAAAGAATGAGGCACACATTGAGGGTTTCCAAACATATATATAGGCTGGTCCAAACTTGTGATTATTATTTTTATTTTTTTTAAATGGATCGTTGCCCTTGCAAACACAGAAATACCTAACACCAACGCGCCAAAGTGTTTATATGATTACAAAAGAGAGATATCAAGCATAATTATATTTAACCCAAATTTTATTTTACTTATATTATAGTAACATGCATTAAAACATATAGACAAAAAACCATCAAATTTTACTTAAGCTAGTTAGTAAATAAAGTTAATCAAATAATGTAGTTGCTCAAATCAGGCAACCATAAAAATGGTCAAAGTAATGTAGTTGCTACCATTTTCATGAAAACAAGGAAATATCTACTTGTGATGTTGGCTATATTAATTTGACATTACAAAATATAAAATATATATATTGGGTGATGGATTCTGTTCCATTTCATGTATCACAAACAGATTTTTTTTAACTCTTATAGGAGATGGAAAGTACTATACTTTGTTAGTTGTTATAACAACTCTCCTCCCAAGCATTTTTAGGTCAAAGTTGTGGATATCGCTTACTATATGTAAAATGTGACTTAAATATATATAGTTATTTTTGTTGTGACTTTATTTTTTTAATCTTTTTGTAAGTTTTTTTTTCAAGAATTGTTCCTAACCCTTTTAAACTTTTCCTATTTAATTCCTATCATCAACGTTTGTTTCAAAAACCTTTAATTAATTTGTCGACATCATAATGATGTTAACTTCATAACTTGTATCACGTCAACAAAAAAAATAACATAGACACACTTAAAAGAACTTTCTCTTTAATTTTGCCAATCCAGTTCAGTATTAATCAAGTCTAAATCAAGCACTTGTTTTTTTGTTCTTCGTAAAAAAGTAAAGAACTTTAATGAGCTTTTCTATTTTAGTAGTTTTTATGGTTTTATAAGAAGATCCGGGACAAATAAGATGTTCATTTATATCTATTCATAAGATAACACATTTTCTACGTTAATGAATCTCCATATTAAAAAAATATTTTGTTGCTTTTGATGGTCTTCAAAGTTCAAACATGAGCGAGAGAAGAGTTAGATAAACTTTTGAAGAAAACCCTATCTTTATATTTTTTCTTCCATAACCATTTTTAATGTAATATATATATAGTTGTACTACAATATCTTCCTAAAAAAAGGTACTATAGTATCTTTTTTATTATTTATTTTCTAGAAAAGTTAACGTATTTGTGGCCTTGGACAAAATTAAACCAAGTCAGGACCAATGTCTCTTACTCAGTATGAATTCCTTTAGGTTTGTCAGAAAGTCTTTAACTCCATATACGTTTACGTATTTAATAACTTTGTATAACTTTCTATCTATATCAATTTTTTTTATTCACTGAAAAATATTAGTTCCTGACAAGTATGACGTACAGTGTTCTTATCTCCTTAGGGTTCTAGAGAGAGTTTTTTCAATGTACATTTACAATATAATTAATTAGGAGAGTTAGGAAGAAATATATATTAATTTTATAAAGCAAACTTGCACCAAGAAAAATAATAATAGAAGAAGAAAAGCACACAGTGAAAGGACACACAACACTAGCCTGAAGCTTCTGTGATGCTACATTGCATTCACTCGTGCATTAATCTTAAGAGCTGTAAATTGGAGAAGAAATTAAATTTTGTGACACCATAGTAAATATGAAGATGGAACCCATTTTTTGTTCCAGTGGGAATTTATTTCAATAGTTATGATTACGTATTATTGTGTTCAGACCTAGCTAATCAATAAATATAGCTAATGTAGGAGAAGAACAAGAAGTAGAAGAAAAAAAAAAAAAAAAGAGGAAATGTGAGATATTATTTTAACTTATGCATTTGATCGGATTCGTGTAAGGTGCAAGGCCATTAGTTTTCAAGATGTACGTTCTCAAAGGATTTGTTTTTAAACTTTAAGATTTGTTAGGTGGCTATTTTACTTTATTATTAGGGGCAGTTTGGTGTCTTAGTCTTTAATTAGTATCTTATTAAAAAAACATTTTTTGAAAAATGATTGTTAGTAATAACCAATTTAGATTTACTTTTTTTTTTTTACCATGAAATTAAATATTTTATATTTTAAAATATATGAGTCATGACAATTTAATCATTTCTAACCTTTTGAAATTATAAGAAAATTTGATTTATCATTTCACTTGAGAATACATAGGAGGAAGGAAACATTTTGTTCATGTTTAAGAAAAATATTTTAAATAATAAAAATTCTCGAATGATAAATAAATAAATAAAAACATTATGAAACTTTAACTAGTAAATTTTTAAATAAGTATACCTAATCAAATTGTTTCTCTTAAATGATCGATTTTTTTGGGGAAAAATAACTTGTATATTTGAGAAAAAATTATTAAAATGAAAGATGATTTTATTTATTTATTTACTGAATGCATGTATAAACATTCCTAACATTATTTATAACTAACCAAATACATTTTAATTATTTTTAAAAATCATGATTCCCAAAATTTATAATTATCAAATGTGAAAAAATTCTCGTTCTACCAAATGTAACCCAAAGGAACCAGCCGTATAAAGAAAACACATTCTGTACCAACAACACGTTTACCTAATTTATTACGTAATCGGTGACGGTAATGCTTTCCAAATAGAAGAGTATAAGAAACATTTTTTTTTTTTTTTGTTTTTTTGTACAATAACAGTGTATAAATTTTACTGTATAGTTTTTTTGCAAAATCAAGCATGCAAAACCATCTTAAATTAGGTCCTATCAAAGCTTAGATAATAGTATAAACATGAGAAAAACTTGGTCAAGAGTCGTATTTGAATGATTGAAAGTATATGAATAACTTTTAATTGCTCACGTTATTAATTAAAATGTCTTTGAAAGTAAAATATTTAGTAATTAAGGAACTTAGTTTGTCATAATCTTTATAAGTGAAAATAGTGAAAACCTGATATAGTAAAGAAAAGAAATGATGAGATATATTTTTTTTTATTAATGTTATTGTCTTTGTATAGTTTGGTTAGAAAAAACGAATAAATCTATATATCTTACTTGCGAACTTTTTATAGAAATAAATATGTGGATGAAAAACTATCTCCAATTGTCTAAACGGACAACAATTTTTTATATTTTATCTAAAAAAACAATAAATAAAAAACGCTTTTCACTCTTAAATTTAATAAATTAAACTAATTTCTTTCCAAACCTAACAATTACTATTTGTAACGTGTAAAAAAACATTATAAATTCATTAACTTATTTTATTTATTTATAAAGAACAAATTTGTGAAATGTCATTTTCTACTTTAAAAGAAACATATCTATATATTCTCTAAACCACTTGATGATATGATGATGATAAATCTTTTTTTCGTGTTACATGTAAATCTTGTAACAAAAGTTATGTCAGTTTTATATAAATATACATAACACAAGCACGTTTCCTGTAGAAACCTTACATTCATGGGCTCTACCAAACAGTAGTAAATGAATAGAAAAAAAAAAAAAAAAAAAAGCAAATGTGATATATTGTGAGCTGATAATGTGCCCCACCAAATTAAATTCAACGTCTAATGTATACTTTACATATACGTTCTGTGCAAAAATTCTGCAATGCAAGGCAGCGACAGGTCTTGATTAGTGATACAAATTCTTTTGCACTGGTATGGACCACAGATATTTCTTCCTAGTGAATGCTTCTTGGTGGATGCTATTTATGAAATATCATAGTAATATAGATGGATACTTGTGAAAATTTAAGTTGTTGTCAAATTATCACTTAATTAACTATGTAAATTTGAAACAAAAATTTAAAACGACAAAAAAATTTATCAAAAATTCAGTGCAAAATTGAACTATTCATCGTGTATATATAAATATAAATATAAATATATGGGGTATCTTGTCTTGAGGGGTTATACAATATTTTTTTTATGTTATGTGTAGCAGGCAAATCTTATGCCCCTTAGTATAGGAATTAAAGCAACGCATGTGTACTTGTCTTGTTTTTGGGGTGTGTGGATGAGCATATCTCTTGTGCTTCGTTCATTCCATTTGCATCTCTTTTTAATAAAGCTTTTGCTTTTCAAGTTATAATTTTTAATAACATGTTATTACACAAAGTATATTTTATGTATTCAAACTTGATCAGATTTGAATATATCTTATATATTGTAGATCAAATGTACACAATTTAAAAATTAATTGAAATTTAGTAGACCCACTATTTAATGCATAATATGCTATTTAAAATCTAATGATATTTTTTTTATATCATCGTCTAATCACATATTGACATTTATAATAATTTCGTTTGATTTTTATAATAATTTTCTTAACATTCATATGGGTGTATATGGGTGTATTAGATTAGGATTATTTAAAATTTTAAAAGATTTTTTTAAAAAATATTTTGAGATATTCAATCAAGATTATTAAATGATAAAAAAAAAAATTTGATGATATTCTATCAAGATTTTTTTTAAAGGATAACGAAATCTTATGGTATTTGTGTGAAATTTTGAATAACTTAAAAAAAGTCTTCTATTATTTAAAATTATAAAGATTTCGAACGATTGTCTTTTTGATTGGATTTGGATGAATTTTATAAACTTTTTAGTTGATTATATAAATACCAAACTCTAGCAAATAATTTCATCTAATCTCGAGAGACTTTTCCTACTCATCAAAGACTTTTTTATTTCATTATCTCTTCTTCGGAGGTAGTGACATAATCTTTCATCCAATTTCTCACATTCTTCTACTTCAAGGTGAAACTTTCCATATGATCATAATAGTGATGCGTTTATATCTTAAATCACTACGAATTACCTTATAAGCTTACATCACTTGACCAATGTAGTTCACCATCCCATTCTCGTTTAGGTTCATAAATTCCTAATGAAATGAAAGTCGTTATAAGAGAAGTAGATCTGAGTAAGAAGGAAATTTTAACTCAGCTGAAGCAAATCAAGTCAAAGTTTTAAAAGACCTTTTTAAATCATTGCAATTAATTTTGAAAAGATATACAACTTAATAGAGAAAATAGAAAGCAATGTTTAGGATGTTATAAAATAAATCTCATATCTAAACTCATTCGTTCACAGATGTCACCGGAAGAATTTTATCTTGGATATTTTAAGTTAGGCAAACGATTAATGTTTTGATTATCTCTTAATAAACTTTCTAGTTTTATTTAACTATGTTTTTTATGTTGAATTATTTGGTTTATATTTTATGACATTGTTGATTTTATGGGTTAAATGAAACATTTTATATTTTTGGACTAATATTTTGTTATTATTTTTCATTATCACTTTATGAAAATTTGTGATTAAAAGTAAGCCATTATTGTAACCAATGTGAAAAAGATATTTCAAAATGTATTAGGAGCTTATAACTTTGATTTGGAAGGTATGAGAGTTCAACTCATTATAACTTGTGACTAGTCTATGTTCAATAATATTTTCATGTACACTATTTTCAGTTTGTGGTCAATAGTTTTCAATATTTTTTTTCTAAAAATTCATTAAGCTCTTTCCAATTTTATAAATTTGTAAAGTCCAAATTACAAAATTCTAATCACAATTTTTTTTAAAAAAAAAATCTTAAAATTTTTTATATTCTTATAAAGTTTTAAATATTCATAAGACTTTTTTATACTAAAATAGTCATTTAAAATCTTAATCCCATATACTAAGAATAATTTTTTTATTGATTAATAATGTGAAACTTATACTAACTGTGCATATTTTTTAAACTCTTCAATAAGATATATAAATAAATTTTAACTAATAAATTAAATATCTACATAATAATTGTCTAAATTAATAATTTAAATTTTAGTATATATGGTTATCAAAATAATATACATAATTTGCTAATTGTAATAATAAAGTTTAACAACTATAAAATGTTAACCAGGTAGGGTTGGCCTGGCTAGAAAGGTGAGAAATTTGGATAATTTGTATTAAGCCATATGTTTAAATTTTATTATCTCATCATTGTGCACCCAAAAAATAACTATAAAATGTTATTAGATGTATTATTTTTAAAATATTGCTTTTAGGGTGTGAGTTGTGTGTGTATAAGGAGAGATTAACTAGGAGTGAGAAATAAATTCTGGAAAAATTATATGTTATAACTTAGACCTTGTGAATTGTCCTTGTCAATTTTCACATTTTTTTATTAGTATTACTATTTTTAATAAATCTCAAACCCTATTTTCTTGAAATCTTCTAGTAGTGTATTTAATTTAAAAATCCTATTATGGAGTGAAATTTGAGGATGAGCTGAATTTATGTGCACGATGACAAGTGTATCTGTAAATTACTAAATTTGGATATTGTTCTGAGTTGAGATACTGTCAAATAATTTTTTAGTTGTATAATTCTGCACTTGCCTATAATTGATTTTTGGCCTCAGTTAATTACTTTAAGTGTGTTATTTAATTATTATGGACTATGGCTAAGTGGTTATTGTGATTTAATTTCATTTAAATTGTCAATATTTAATTGTATATTGTATTGATATTTAATTATTTTCCTTTATATATTGTCTATCTTTTGCAACTTTGAACCTTTACTTTTCACCCAAATCTTGTTTTCTCCCTTCTTCTTCATTTACCTACACTAAATACTTCTGAATACCAAATCGCATGATCACTATTGAGGGGTCGTGTTGGAACAAGTTTAATCGAACGAACCATTTGGCTAAGTTTATTTTGTACAACAGATATACTAATAAATGAAATTTATCAGCTTATGTGTATTTAAATGTACAATCGGTTAGCTCTATTTGGCAAGTTCAAAGCATTTAACTTATAGTGGATAAGTTTCTTTAATTAAAGTAGAAGTATTAATTGGAAACGATATTTATCTCGCTAATTTATTATCGCATTGTTTTTTTTATTAGTCTAATACCAGCTTTGTTTATTGATTAGTTTAATTTGGAAAATTACATAATAAAATCCAATTAAAATTATCTTAAACTTTGATTTTAAATATCACTCTTTACTTTTTGGGCTAATTTTTTTTTTCGTGTTCAAAATTTCTTTCTCATGACATATAGAATATGTGCTTCTTTTTTGTCTGATAATCATATCGTATCTTTTGTTCTAAACATTTTAATTGAAAATTTTCTAGATTCCTCTCAACCATTCATTTTTTTTTTTTAAATAATAAAGTCTAGCAGCTAGCTATAGCTCAGCATATCTCTTATATACTTATGTCCACGTTATCTGTTATGTCGGTATTTTTTTTTTTTCTTTTTTTAACATATTCAAACTAGTGGCAAGAGACCAACAAACTTCATAAATTAAAATATAAAAAAATATAACGAAAAAAAAAATAGAAATGTGAAAACTTATACTATTAGGCCTCGTTGCTCTGACTATCCCTTTCCCACGCAGGTGTCTAAAATTAAGATACGGAACCTCACTCACAAATGCACGTACTGAATCTCATAACTACTTTCACAGTGTGGTGTGTGCAATGTTTATCCCTCTCTATATATAACGCTTTTTAGGACCCTTTCTCCTTAGAAACTTAGCTTAGTTTAATTACTTTCTCTCCTTTCTTTCTTTCTTTTCACTACTCTTCAACGTGTTCTTTCCACTATTGGCCACAAAAAAAACAATGGGTAGGTCACCATGCTGTGAGAAAGTGGGGTTGAAGAAAGGGCCATGGACTCCGGAGGAAGACCAGAAACTCATGGCTTACATTGAAGAGTTTGGCCACGGAAGCTGGCGTGCTTTGCCTGCCAAAGCTGGTAATTAACTATATATGCTTTCTTTTGTCTTTTGACCGCTGATTCCGTGATCCAGTATTTGACCGGTTTGATTTTGGTAACACTGAATCTTTGTTCGTTTTTTATATTTTAGGACTTCAAAGATGTGGGAAGAGCTGCAGGCTAAGGTGGACTAACTACCTTCGACCAGACATAAAAAGAGGAAAGTTCAGCTTGCAGGAGGAGCAAACAATCATTCAACTCCATGCCCTTCTTGGGAACAGGTGAGAAAATCAGCACAGTGCCAGAAACTACAAGCTTCAAAGTGCAACAGTAATTTATTGAGTACAAATAACAAAAATAAAGGACCCTTTTGCTATATCCACATCATGATAACATGGCCCCAGCTATCTATAGGAATATGTTAACTAGCATATATGTAGCATAGTTTTGGCTATTCAAGTTTCCCCATTAGAAAAAGTGCTGCAACAACATGCCATTTTTGCAAAACAAAAAAAAACTAAGTAGTTCCATATATGTTTCTTATACTGATCTTCCTTCATATATGAATAGTTGAATATTCATCTGATAATTTGCATGATAAGGATTTCTATTATATTAACATAAATTATGGTCAGAAGATAACAGTAAATATTTACACTTTAATAATCATGAACTGTCATTATATAACAAGTTTTACACTATGAAATAGATTAAAAAGTCAGAATCTTTAATATGTGTTCGTTTAATTTAATTTTAAATCAAACAGACTAGTTAGTTTGTGATTGGATAACTTTATAAAATATTACATTTTACGGATTTCTATTTAAATTTTGTATTTTATGAAACACTTTGTTAGATATACATTATTATCATGTTCATTGCTAATGGTCGTTTAATTGTTGAATGTTTTGAGCCAGATGGTCAGCCATAGCAGCTCAACTTCCCAAGAGAACCGACAATGAGATCAAGAACTACTGGAACACACACCTGAAGAAGAGGCTAACCCGAATGGGGATAGACCCAACGACCCACAAGCCCAAGACCGACGCGCTTGGTGGCTCAGGTGGCGGCCAATCGAGGGACTCAGCCAACCTGAGCCACATGGCGCAGTGGGAGAGCGCTCGGCTCGAAGCCGAGGCACGGCTCGTGAGAGAGTCGAAGCTGCAAGTTGTCCAGAACAACCTTGGATCCTGCTCCAACAACACACAACCTGCGAGGCTTGTTCTCAACAAGATCACGACGCAGCAGCCGTCGCTACCGCCGTGCCTCGACATCCTCAAGGCGTGGCAGAGCTCGTGGAACAAGCCGCCACAGCCAATAACGAAGGAAAGCAACAACACCAAGATCATGCATAGCATGTATGCCATGATGCTTTCCACTGATGAGAGTACTCTAGAGTCTCCAACGTCCACGTTGTGCTTCCCAGGAACAACAACAACAACAACAATGCTTCCTATCTCCAATAACAACAACATTGGAGTGCTGTTCAATGACGAAGACGACAACAACAACATGTTTCCTCTCGCAAACGCCATCGACGACAGCAGTGTGTTCATGAAAGACCACGCCGCCGCAATGCTGCATTTGCAAGACGACGATATCATGGCGGCGCTGGAGGCATTTAGAGCCACCACAGGCTACGATAACAATAACAATATTAATAACAATGTTGTTGTTGGTCCTCGTTCACTCTCCAACGGTGGTGTGGTCGTCCTCGAAGGACTCAACAACAATAATCACAAAGATGATAATGACAACAATAATAATGCCTTGACGGTTTACGACTCCAACAACGACAACTTGTGCTCGGAGGAAGTGGAGAGCATGGCAATCATCAACGGGGATGGAAGCCTCTGCAACGTGAACCTCGATGAGAATAATAAGCATTACTGGAACAACATATTCAATTTGGTGAATGATCCCTTGTCTGGTTCCTCTGTCTTCTGATCTCATCATCTAGTTAGTAGTTAGTAGTTAGTAGTTAACTAGTGTAGCTGTTAGCTATAGAACTTTAGGGTTAAATTAATAATAATAATAATAATAATAATAATAATAATAATAATAATAATAATTTCTCACAATAATAGTTATTATGTAACCACTCATGATATATAATATTCTTGTCCAAAATATGGATTTTAATTAGTTATTAGTAAGTGTTAACCGTTAGTGTATGACTTACGATGATGATGATGAGTGTGTAAAAGTAACCTGTTTTCTTGGGAGTGTCAATTTCTGAAGGAAAAATAATCAAATATTTAATTAATTATTGTTGTACTATATGTATGTGCTCTCTATTTTATTACCATAGCAATCATTAGCATCAACATTAACTATATATATAATCATTACGATCAACATTAACTCTCTCTCTCTCTCTCTCGATATAAAAAAAAAAAAGATGGGAAAATTAGAGGTACGTGGGCTAGGTGAAAGTTATATATGGAACTTATGAAGTTTGGTAGAATCTTTTAGTGACCTGCGTATTGCTCTTCCATTATTTATCAGCATGTACGTCACTGTTCATTTATGAACTTGAATTTAATGATGTTAGCTGGCGGAGCAAGCATCTATTTTGAGTTAGAAGAACCAGTCCCTACCATTCTGATGCTGCTGCCTGTGAAGTCTACATTTTTATTATTTATTATTACATTATCATTTTAATTATCACTATTTTTATAAAGCACATGCATTGCATTCTATGAGAAATAAATAATACTAGAAACACACGCATGCATGTATTAATTATTATTATTTAATTATAAGAGTTTCCACCTTCTCATATATAAGTATTTTAAATTGGAAAGATCAACGTAACGTAAAAATTACACATGATACGACCACACATGATGAGAAATGCCTATTTAATATAAAATTTTGTATTCAATTTTGTGTGTGCGAAACTTCAGAATACTCTTAATACGACAAAAGAAAAATACTCAGTATTTTTTACACACGTGACATCTTTTATTCTACCATCTCCTTAGCTAGGTTAGGTATATATAAGGGGATGTCTGTCAAACATTTTCTAATTTTAGGTATTGACTTGTCAATTTTTTTACATTAAAGAAACTAAACCATCACGTGCATTTTACGTGATGAGTTGAGTATAGTAGAGTACCTAAGTTGGTCCACTACATAAAAATGTAGTTAATGACGTCAAGATTCTTGATCTCATATTCATGATCGAAGGGTGTCGATTTGGGTTTGAGATAGATACTACATAATGGGTCAAGTTATTATAGCCAGAGCCTATTACATGTTAAGTAAGTACATAGTTTATAATAATAAATCAATGGTCCTGTCGAGTTAATTTATATGATCTGCAGGGTTATTCAATGCATGTTGGCCTACATTGTTCACATTATTTACTCTTCTATTGTGAACCAAAAATATATATTAGTTTTGAATTAATATTTATGTTAAAAAACTTGAAGTTCTTTTATATTAAAATGTTTAGTTCCCTAAAAAAAAGATTTAATTAAAATGAATTATTATTTAAAGCAAATTACTGTGTTAAATGATATTTAGGTAAACACATGAAGCATGGACTGAATATCATTATCTTGGAAAGTAGCCCTAGTCTTGTAGGAAAATTTGGTGGTCGAGCCTAAGTTTGTTGGGTCAAATGTGAAATTGAATTAAATCGAGTTGACTTCAATTTATATTTTTGTACTAAAATTTAATGGCACAGCTTAGTCTTTTACCGAGTTAGCAAGTTAAATCTTCCTAGTTAAAAAAGAAAAAAAACTGAACATGTTTAATATATAAATTTCTGAGATGTTCGAATCCAACCTATATTTCTAACCAAAACTAACAAATAAATATTTATTTATTTTTCGGACCATTATCTGAAGAGCCCAACTTAAATTTCTAGCTCTAGTATTACCAACATAGTCTTCAACACACATTACTATTGATTAAAAGTTATCATATAAAAACTATAAAATTATGAAAAAGACTTAATAAATATGAAGAGACTTAAAAAAAATTGTAATTTTAAGAAACTTCAGTCAATACTAAAGAGTTTGTTTGAAGTCTATTATGATAAGTGTTGCTAGTGTGTACAAAAGATTCCTTAATTAAGCCTATTTCAATTTTAAATCACAAGAGATTCCTTAATTAAATAAGAATTGAAACCCATAATTTTTTTTTATCATCAACTAATTTTAATGAATAAGGGATAGTGCGTACAAAAGAAGTGCATTTTTAACAAATTTTATTTCAATTATGTTGACACAACCCATAATTTTATTTGCTTATATAAACTACTTCATAGAGTATTGGAGTTTGACTCATTTTGATTCACTAAAAAATAAAAATATACATAACTTTTTCTTAACTCTGTTGGGACACGCATATGTTAAAATCATAAATGATATTTGGTGTATATATTAACGAGGATGTAAATGTTTGAAGTACAATAATAAAAATATAGGTTTGAAAAAAATAAGGGATAGGGGGGTCGAACTTATAGTGTACTGGATAGTTAAAATAATCATACATGTATGTGTGTCTTCAGTTTGAGTAGAAGCAGGGATTCGCATTTACAAGGCATATTATATCGTGGGCTCACATTACATGCATGGATCAAATCGAGACATTTATAAGTGAAATTGAAATAACATTTTGTATCAATTTCATTGACATAGCCACATTTTTATTTGATTATTCGAATTAGTTTATTATGTTCGACCCTATATTTTGACGTCATCAATATACCGTGTTTCACATTTAACTCTGTTGGATGTTAACACCATAAATAATGTTTGGTATTATATTATTGTGGATATAAATGCTTGAGCTAGGTACCATGATTAAAATATAAGGGTAAAAAAAATAACATATGGGTAGAATCCTAATTTAACGCGCTTTTTGGATTTTTTGTTTGTTTTTTAAATGTATTAAAAAATACAAATACTTATTAATCTTGCATCTTATTTGTTAATTTTTCTCTCTCTTAACTTTGTAGTTTTTAAAAAAAAAGTAAGTGTATAAGTAAAAATTACATTATATTAAAAAAATTATTTCCTCTATGTTATTAAGTAACTCATGATACAAGGTATCATTCATTATATAATCAACTAGCTATCATAAACATCATCATTTAATTGATAACACGAGACTTTGTTAACTTGCTACGTTATTATTTAATAGTTTTTAACTCACGATAAATATAAAAAAAAAATGAGTTACTGAAATAAAATAAGTGAAGTTTAGATACTAAAATTTAAACTCATTAAATAAAAAACTAATCTTACTTACAATAAATGATTTTCATTGGTTAAAGAGAATTTTATACATGAAAAAAAATTAAATATAAAAACTCTCTATTCAATGGATCATTTTTCATGTATGAAAAAATATGACTTTACACCACTATTTTAACTTTGAGTTAAATAAATTATATTATATGAAAAACATATTTAACTAAAAAATATATTAAAAAAAAAGTGATTTTTTCTCTTGTCAGTACAATAGTTCCAAATCCCAGCACTAGATTTGATGTCATTCGTTTCAAGAACAGCTCCAAAATCTCAGCACTAAATTTTCCAGACAATACGGAAAAAATCTAGTGCAAATGGACCCCCAACCCCTTTGTTTAGTCATAACAACAAGTAACAAGGTAGATAGGATTCCATAACAAATGGGACCAAACCAATCAGAAACTAGATAAAACAAATGCTTGCTTGCTTTAATTGTAGACATTTCTACCTTATCCTTTTATGAAGTTTCAATATCTTATTATTATAGAAAAATTTAAGACCAAGCTATAGACCCCACCATATAAGGCAGGGCAAGTGTTAGGGTGTCCAACTTTTGTACAAATTAAGGTGTGGTAAGTGTGATCTAGTTTCTGATTTCATTTGTTTATTAAAAAAAAATAGGGGTAGTTTTTATTAAGTATAAGTTTTAGACTTTAAATTTTGGGCCTAATAAGTTAACTTTAAGAACTTATCCGCCCTATCGAGGAGCGGAAATTTATGGATTTACACTACAACGAGTTCACGTGGTCTAAAGTTATGCGCGCAGAATTTTCATTCTTTTGTTAGTCACTTTTTTTTTTTTTTGCTAGCAATACATAAATTAGAAATGCAAAGATAATCTAAACAAACAATGTGAGACTTAGACTTTTGTAATAACATCAAAGTATAACATTATAAGTCTTACATAAACATAAAACATAAAATAAAGTCTTAGGAGTAATAGGTATTAAGGTGTGGATTTCAGATGATGGAGTAACTCTGCTACTACCTAAGTTTTTCTATGCTTTGTTGTGGATCATGGCTCTTTTGTTGACATATTTTGTTGGCTCTAGTAGTGCTTAGAAAACAAACTAAGATGTATTAATTCTCTTCTTTTCACATGGTGAGCGAATTTGTTAATTAAGCTTGATTTTCTATTGTGTCATTGGGTATATTTAATTGGAACTTATTCTACAATTGAATTTTGTATAGGTGTCCACATTTATTAATTCTGGTGTTGCTCTATTGTATGTGGTGAATTCTTGCATACTTATTTTGTTAGTAACATATTGTGAGGAAGTTATTGGAGCCAGCCAGGCACCATATGATGGTTGGTTACCTCTAGAATGTTGTAGTATTATTCTCTGAAAGTGTTTTTGAAAAAAGAAAAATATAAAAAAATAATGAAAATTAACTTATTTAGAAGTTAATATTTTTTTTAATAATTAATTTATAAAAGTTTCACATCTTTTATCTGAAACTATATTAGAGAGCTTCTACTAATTGAATATTGAAGAAAATAATTTTAATTTTTAAAATAGTTAATTTTTTTTATATGATAAAAAATCCTTATAATACTTGATTTGTTTGACCGATGTGGTGTTGGTGCAGAAACCTAATGGAATGTGCAGCATGTATACGGCCTTTACCAACTTTTATAATTTTTTGTTTGTTTGTAAAATATACATTTTGGAAGCAAAAATATTCTTATTATATCTCTAACCATAATAGCAAAAACAAAGATTCATGACGCAAACACACAAGAGTTTTATATTTTAGTTATATAATATATCATCGTGCATGCATGGATAAGATTGAATGCCATAATCTTATAGATAACTAAAAACTTACCCATTGCAAATAATTGTGATGCGTATGCATGGAGTGTAAATTCTATCAATCCTAATTTACTTTTGCACCTATTAGCTCCGAGAGTGGGATTGTGCATTATAAATTTATGAGAAATTTTAAAATTATTGAAGCTCAAAAGTTGTTATGAAAGTGGGTGGTCAGGTGTGTCGTGACTAGGTGAGTTAGGAAGAGGGTCGGGTCGGCAAATGTTAGTTGAAAAAAAAGAAACAAGAGAGGGAAGGGTGAAGGGAAGGATAGAATAGGAATTTCAATAAAAACAAAACCCTGGGAGTGTGAATATCATTTCTCCCTTTTGACTCTTTTTCTGGATTGGGCTAGGATTTAATTTGGCCCAAAATATGATCTTTCACTTTCACTCACTACGATCGAGCCCACTTTTGGCTGGTTCTCCTTATTTGGACATCAATCTTTATATGCCCCTTTTAGCTATGTTTAAAATAAATAAATAAAAACTTAATTGCACTTTCGTTCTCCTAAGTATCGTTATTAGGAGAGATCCTAAGTATCGTTATTAGGAGAGATTTTAGTTTCTTAAGTTTTAATTGTACAAAGAGTTTAATGATAATTTACTGTTACTTTATTGTTTAATCACAGCCCAAAAACACCTTAAATTTTAGAAGATTATAAATTTATTATATGATATGTAAGTCGTATCAATAAACACCTTAAATTTTAAATAAAAACTAAATTAATTGGGTCATTAATCCTATACATGAACTTGGGGTTTGAGGCTTTTTAGTTTCATTAATAGTTCATGCCAAAACACAGAATATACTAATGACAAGTGAAGATTGTTTGCATAATTCAAAAATAAGAATTATATTCACTTAAAAATAAAAATAAAAATAAATAATTTTCAAATATTAGTATTCGATCATGATCACAATGATATTCATTAAACAAAAATTAAAGTCACCAAAGTTCATTGACATCATAAAGAAACATTATTACCAAAAAAAATTATAGTCATCGATGGGTCATTGAATTTATAAGGAATTCATTGAATATATAAAGAATTTATATAAAGATTATGTTATTGTTATAAAGTATAAGGTTATCGAGTGTCATTGAATTCATAATATAGAATATTATTGTCATTGAAAAATTAAGGTTACTGGGGATTATTGAAAAAGAATTCGTTATTGTTACAAAAGTTTGAGTCACCAAATGATTGAATTCACAAAAAATCCATTTTTGTGACAAAATTTAGGGTTGCTTATTGAATTCTTAACAAAATCATAATACATAATCCATTATTGTCATGAAAATTAAAATCACCAAATATCATTGAAATCATAAAGAATACATTATTACCAAAAAAAATTTAATAATTGAATTCATAAAGAAATCATTTTTGTCACAAAAAGAATCCATTTTTGCCATAAAATTTAAGAACACTAATTGAATTCATAAATAATTCATAATATAGAATCTTTTATTTCCATAGAAATTAAAGTCATTGAGAGTCTTTAAATTCATAAAGAAATCATTATTGACATAAAAATTAAAGTCATTGAGAATCATTGAATTCATAATATAGAATCCAATATTGTCATAGAAATTGGGATCACCAATGGTCATTAAATTCATAAGGAATTTTTTATTGCCAACAACTTTAGAGTTACCGTGAGTCATTGAATTCATAAAGAGCTCATTTTTGTCACAAAATTTAGGATCATCAAGACCATTGAATTCATGTAAAGAATTCATTATTGCCAAAGATAATAAGGTCACAAAAGGTCATTAAACTCATAATAAAGATTTCAATATTGCTTAAAAAATTAGGGTAATCGAGTTTCATTGAATTCATAATATAGAATTCATTTTTGCCACAAAATGCAAAGTCTGAAGGTTATTGAAGTCATAATATCGATTTTATTATTGGCATAAAAATTAGGATCATTAAGGGTCATTAAATTTATAAAGAATTCATTTTTACCATAGAATTTAGGGTCGCCAAAGTCATTTAATAAACATAAAGTATTCATTACTGCCACAAATTATAAGATCATTGGAGGTCTAAAATTCATAATATAATATCTGTTATTGCCATCAAAATTAGGGTCAATGATGATCACTGAATTCATAAAGAATTTATTATTGCCACCAAATTATAAGATCACTGAAGGTCTTAAATTCATAATATAGTATCCGTTATATGAGTTCGTTATTGCCACTAAATTCAATAATGGTCAATAATTTCAATAAAGAATTTATATAAAGAGTTTGTTATTGCCATAATATATAGGGTGACTGAGACTCATTGAATTCATAATACATAATTAGTTTTTGTCACATAAATTAGGGTCATTGAATTCATAAAGAATCCATTTTTATCACAAATTTAAGATCACCAATTGAATTCATAATATAGAATCCATTATTTCCACATAAATAATTAGGGTCACTGAGAGTCATTGAATTCATAAAAAAAAATTCATTATTGTCACAAAATTTAGTCATCAAAGATCATCGAATTTATAAAGAATCCATTTTTGCCACAAAAATTAGGGAAGCCAACTAAATTCATAAAGAATTTGTTATTTGTCATAGCATATAGGTTGACTGAAGATCATTGAATTCATAATAAAGAATCCATTTTTGTCACAAAAATTAAGATCATAATTTGTTGAATTCATAAAGAAATCATAACATAGAATTTGTTTTTGCCACATAAATTTGGGTCATCGAGGGTTGTTGAATTCATAAAGAATTCATCATTGCCATAAAACTTAGAATCACCAAGGGTAATTGAATTCATACATAATCCATTTTTGCCACTAAATTTAGGGTCAATGATTGAATTCATAAAGAATTTGTTATTGCTACAGGATATAAGGTGCCTGAAGGTCATTGAATTCATAATAAAGAATCCATTGTCAAAAAATTTAGGATTAAAGGACATTGAATTCATGAAGATTTCATAATAAAAATCCATTTTTTCCATCAAATTTAGGGTTACCAAGGGTCATTGAATTCATAACAAAAAAATATGTTGCCATAAAATTTAGGATCACCAAGACACATTTAATTCATGAAGAATTCAAAATAAAAATCCATTTTTGCAACCAAATTTAGGGTAATTGATTTCATAATAAAAAAAAAATTTGTTGCCACAAAATTTAGCATCACTGAGGGACACATCAAGAATTCTTAATAAAGATTAATTTTTGCCAACACCGAATTTCAGGACCATCGAGGGGTCTTTGAATTCATCCCAACGACGATATAAAATTTTCAAGAAAGATTCCACTTTTGATTTATTTCTTTGAAACCTTCTCACAATCTCTTTTCTACATTTATACATAGCTCGGTAAAGAAAACCCATAGCAGGTTTATCTTCACTATCAACCATACGCAACACACGAACAAGTGGCTCGGTTAATTTTACTATGTCACCACATTTACTCCAGAAGGTAGAATCTAAGACTTGTTCCATAAATTGTTTTGCCTTGGCAGCTTTGGTATAAGCTGAGCTTGTCCATTCTCTGGATGTTACCATGCTTCTTAATGAGTCTTTTTGAGCCAATATACTTTGCAATGTAATGAAATCAGTGGCAAAGCGAGTCGAAGCAGGACGTAGTATTTCCTTTCCACCTGTATGCTTCCTCATCAAATACAAAGCATAACAATGATTATAAATATATTTAGTAATATTTGAGGCATGTGACACGACTACGCTTATGTCCTCCAATTTTCCATGTCTTGCAACATCAAGTTTATGCAATGTGCCGCATAAGGAGACCAAAACAACTTAGGAAACTCATTTTCTAATTTTCTACTAGCAGCAACATAATTAACAGCATTATCTGTAACTATGTGAACTATATTTTCAGGACCAACATACAATATAACCTCCTTGAAAAGCTCAAACAACAAATCAGAATTTTTACAAGCATCAGAGGTATCAACAGATTTTAGAAAAATAGTTCCTTTAGGACAATATACCAAAAAATTGATAAGAGTTCTTCTTTTCCTATTAATCCATCCATCCGCCATAAGAGTACAACCAGTTTTCTTCCAAATACAACGATATTCCTCCACAAGTTTCTTCACATCATCAACCCAACTGTTTAACAAAGGACCATGAAGACTGTACATACTTGGACCCTTGTATCCCTGGACTCATGCTACAAAGAGCATCAATCATAGGTTGAAAATATGTTGAATTAGCGGCATTAAATGGAATAGATGCATCAAGAAACCATTTAGAAACAGCAAGGTCACACGTTCTTATCACTTCTTTACTTTGCAACACACTCTTCAAAGTAGGTTGAGCTCCAGAAATGGTTCTAGGCTGAAAATAATTCCCAATGCGACCATTTGTCTTCACTTTTTGAGTTGATATTGGTTGTTTCACTTATATTGGCACTTCACTCATATCTTCACTAGGTGGAAAACTATCATCATACTCTTCTTCAAGTCTTCTCTGCTTGTTCCTATTTTCATCAAGATTTTGTTTCATTGAATAACGAACTTTTGTAGGCACTTTCTTACATATCTCAACTTGACCTTTTTCACCAGCCAAGTGACCTTTGAATCTATTAATTCCACCTCCCCTAATAATTTTATCACAATAGATGCACATCATAGCATTCTTCTTACCCTCTTGAATCAACTTACAATGTCCCCAAGCTATATCAGTTTTTACTCTAATATTAGGCCTTGAATTTTGAGTAGAGGCTTCTTGGAATGTTGGTGTTTCATTAGATGTCATTTCTTTAACAATCAGAAACAAAATAATAACAACTACTCATATTAGATTTAGAAGAACAACTAATAAAGAAACGTTTAACAAAAATTGAATAGAAACAAAACAATAAAAAATCCAGAACAAAAATAGAGAACATGTTAAATTAAATAGAAACGGAATAACAAGAACACAACATATGAGCAGACAACAGAGAACACATTCCAGTAAAGTAATAGAAGCAAAAGCAAATAAGAAGAAGAAAGGAAAGGGAAGTTGCAGAAGAAATCATAAAGAGAGGCAAATGAGTCTACCCAAATCCCAAGGTGGCAAGGTTGCACGGGCTGCGAATGGCTGGGCGGCGGGCAGCGGGCGACGAACGGAAGCTAGGAGACGAGTGGCGAGCAAAGGGGGCACGGCATTGCGAAAGAAAGAAGACGTGAGGCGGATACACGACTGGCGATGGCACTGCAGGGACGCGATTGGCGATTTCAAGTAGAGGTGTGGTGGCGGTGAGCAAAGGCGTGGCAGCTTAAGGCTTCTAGTTCATGAGGTAGAGATGCAACTGGCGACGGCACTGCGAGGACGCGACCGGTGGCATCTTAGGGCTTTGGCTCATGAGGCAGAAGGAAGGAAGAAGACGATGCAATTGCAAATTGCAAATAACGGTTTTTTTTTTTTCTTGTGCAACGTTTTTTTTTTTAACAAAATGACGTCATTTTGTTTTTGTTTTTTTTAAACCAAAATGACGTCGTTTTGGTTTCTATTTTTGTTTTGTTTTTTCCCACTGACCCCGTCCAGGTTAGCAGGTCACAATTAGACCATGAACCCGGCTGAGTCAGTCTGGGTTGTCCCAGGTCAAATGCACTAATGGTCTGAACTCAAAACCGACCCGGTCCAACCACTGGGTCCTGATTGGTCCGGGTTTTTAAACTATGATTCCAACACACTTATTACGTTATGGAATTTTACAACAACATACATTTATCTTTTAACAAATAGGTCAAAGAGTATGAGAGGTTTTTATTTACCTGATTATCTTGAAGATTGTCAAAAAGATCAGCCATCAGGGCAAGAATGTGGAAAGCCTTTTGTTTCAACAGGCTTAAAATGATTTCCATCTAATTTTTAGATTTAGTTTATAACCAAAGAAAGTTTACAAATGGACAAAAATAATAATTATGACAGGCTAAAATTTTAATTCCAAAGAATAGTCATAGATGATTTTGAAGTCTGAATACAACAACAAAAAACTCAGCAATGGTTTCCATTATTTATGTTGTTTGGGAAGGAAATGTCTTGCTAGAATTAAAAAATTGGAGCTACAAAACATTTAAAGTATAAGAATTTAAACTATAAGAGAAGAGAATGTAATAAAGAGAAAGTAACATAAGAAATGAGAATAGAAGAGAAGAGAATGTACCGAGAAGAATGAGAGGAATGGGAAGAAAAGGTAGAAGACACCACCAATCTCATAATAAAGAATTGACCAAGAATTTAGGATTATGGACATTGAATTCATAAAGTTACAGCCACATCATTTGGGGTCACTAAGGTCCAATGGTCATTGAATTTATAATAAAAGATTCATGGTCACAAAATTTAGAATCACCAAGCAACATTGAATTCATGAAAAATTGTTAATAAAGATAATTTTTACCACCACCAAATTTTAAATCACCCAGAATCATTAAATTCATAAAATTCGTTACAGCAACATCATTTAATTCATTAAATTTAAGGGAAAGGTCATTGAATGCCTATAGAATTCATAAAAAAAAAATAAAAAATAAAACATCAGTTGTCCCACAAAAGTTACTATATACATTGAATTCATGAAAAAGTTAGGACCAACGACATTGAAGAATTCTCATTTTTGTCAAATTTAGAATTTAGTAATTGAATTCTTTACAAAATAATTCATAATATCCCATATAGCAAATTTAGGGTCATCGAAAGGATCATTGAATTAAAAAAAAAAAATCAAAATTTAGAATCACTAAATTGAATTCATGAAACCCAAATTAGGATTTGAGACTTTATGTATCATTGAATTCATAAATATTTATAATAAGAAAATTTCTGTTGCCAAAAGAAATTTAGATAACCGGAAGGACATAACAAAATCACAATAAAAATAATTTTTTCCACAAAATATAGGGTCAAGGAATTCAAAGAATTCATGATATAAAATCATGTTTTGCCTAGAATTTAGGGTCACGGATTCATAATAAAAAAATCTGAATTTCAATTGCCATGTAAGCTCATTCAATTCATAAAAAAAAATCATGTTAGGACTGAGTGGCTTTTGCTTAACGAAGCACCATTTCTAAAAACCCCAATCAATAATAAAACAGAGAGAGGCCTAACCCAAATCCAAACGAGAGACACCATCGATTCAGGCTTTGCGTGCACGGTGCCAAAGATTGGATTTTTTTTCTCCGTCTTCACCAATTTACCATCTCGAACCTCTAAACGTCATCGATCTCTCTTTTTACACCCATCGTCACCGCCACCGGAGATTTTTGAAGCGACTTCACTACACGCTCGCCTACCCTTTCTTTCTTGCTTTCTCTTTTTTCCTTTTGTTCTTTTCATTCTTCTCCATATCAGCAAAAGAAAACAACAGAAACCGCAGTCAAGAATAATGAAAGAGAGGGAAGAGCAACAGAAACAGAGGAATAGTTTCTTGGTATTTGATTTGGTACGTTATTAATAGATGGAAACGGAGGAATAGTGTTTCTTTATAAATATTTTAAAAATCAAGATCTTTACGTAAAATTAAAATTAACATCAAAGTTCTTTTTATTATTATCCTTTATTACTTAAAAGCCAAAGTAACATATTCAAAATAAATTTTATTATTATTTTATAATTCATAAAAAAATATTACAATAATTAAAATTAAAATACTAAATAAATATTAATATTAAATTTTATTATCGTAATTAAATATTAAATGGGGACCAATATTTTATACCTAGAAATAATTAATTAGACACAAGCCTAATAAATAAAGTACAACCAATAAGAATTTTACCATTAATAAAATTAAATTGATTAACAAATCAAATTTTAAAGTAGAGAAAGAATTGATATCATCTTATGTTATAACTTTAAATTTAAGATTGCAAAGTATTTATTTTGGTTTTAACTTTTGGTGTATATTATAAATAGTATATATTGATGTATATTATTTATCATTCAATCAATTAATGACACGTGACAATACATTACCACGTCACATATTTAATATTAATTTTATTATTTTTGTTATTAAAGTCCAAGGACCTTTCTGTAAATTTTATTTTTTTATTTTATATTTTAAAAAATACAATTTAATTCTATTGATTTTTAATTTTAATTTTTATTGAAAAGACTCTTTAATCCTTAATTATAAATCCTAATTTTAATTCTTAATTTATTTAAAATCCCATAGTTTCCCTTATACTTAAATGACTCAAAAAATAGAACGACTTTTCTTCTATTTCGTGCTAGTGTTCTTCTAAAGGAGAGAGAAAAGTTGTTCTTCTATTTCGTGTTAATGTTCTTTTAAAGGGGAGAGAAAAGTTATTCTTTTTCTGTTCTGTTCTTTTAAAGGGGAGAGAACTATTTCTCTTCATTTGTTTTGTACTACTGTTCTTTTAAACGACGACTTTGTCTATGACAACGACAATCTCATTTGTGTTTCGCAACTCTATGATGACATAAAAAGAAGATAATTACATTTTTTATAAAAAAAATATTATAAAAGTCATGTGTCAATCACATAATATAAAAAGTTAACAGAGTTAACTCCGTTTTTAGAGGGGGTGCAAGTGTAATGAGATACTCAAAGTTAGGGAGTGTTGTGTAGGGGTAAAAAAAAAGGAAAGGATGCATGCGTAATTGAAACAAATCTCAAGGGATGTTTGTGTAATTTTATCAAAATAAAAAATAAAAAATATTTATAGAAAGGTCCCTAAACTTTAATAGCAAAAATAATAAAATTAATATTAAATATGTGACATGGTAAGGTATTGCCACGTGTCATTAATTGATTAGATGATGAATAATATATACTAGTATATACTATTTATAATATACACCAAAGTAAAATCTAAAAGATTTTAAAAGATTATCTTCTTGAATGGATTTTATGTGACTTTTTAGTTGATTATGTAAATATCAAACAATCACACCCAACCTCTAAATATTTTTGTTTTTTATCACATACCTTTTTTTTTTCATTCTCTTTTTTAAGGCGATAACATATTATCTTTCCTAACCTAATTTGTCAAGTTCTTCATGTTTTTTCTACTTCAAGGTAAGATAATATTTTTAAATAGAAACAATTTTATTCCATTAGGTGTTGATGATACCAATGTAACAACTTTAGGGAAGAAACTACATATTATTGGATAAGAGACTTTTCATATGTTACTAACAATGAGATGTTTATATCGTCAAATCACCTTATTGTTGTACATCACCTTATGAATGTAGTTCATCATTGTATTCCCTTTAAGTTCAAAAGTTCCCATTGAAAACCCAGGTCCTCATAAGAGAAGTAGATTTAAGCATGGTTGTGAAAACCAGACCAGACTGGTCGATCGGACCGGTTCAACCGAGAACCGATGGCCTGTTCGGTCCAGGAGAGCCTCCTAACTAGGGAGGTGCCAAACCGGTGAAGAACCGGTAAAATCTAAAGAGAACCGGGAAAACTGATGAAAACCAGCAGGTTCAACGGGTAGAACCGATTTTGTGATTTTTTTTTTAAAACCAACATGACGTCGTTTTAGTGGGTTTTTTTTTTTTTAAAACCAATGAAAATACTGTTCCTATTATGTTTGAACATGATGAATTCAATCTCAATGAATATTATAGTGATTGCTATTTATATCATTTGTTTTTAGTTGTAGTTACTTTTGTAAGAGTGTTGTAATTGTTAATGAATTTTATTTGTTATTATTGATCCTAAATTGTTATTTTGAGACATGTTAGAACTTAAATATTATGATATATTTTATTTGATTTCATATATTAATATATTACTTAGTATATTACTATATTATATTAAAAAAATTATTAAAACCGGTTTAACCTCGATTAAACCTTTAAACCTTAAACTAGTGCCTTCACCAGTTCATTAACCAGTCCGGTTTTAAAAACCTTGGATTTAAGTATGAAGAAAATTTTAACTCAGTCGAGACAAACAATTAAATTAATGTTTTAAAAGACTTTTCTACTAGTATTAAAGTTATTTATTGCAATCAATGTTGAAAAGATACATAACTTAATAAATCTTGAATCTAAATGACACAACTCATTACAAGTGATTTGCTTAATAGCTCACTTGAACTTTTAGTTTCTTGTAAACTTTTCATTTCAAATTAATCCTCTAAATTTTAAATTTTTTAAATTTTGATTCTTTAAACTATCTATTATTAGATTAAGTTGGTTTTTTTTTTTTATTATCAATTAATCACATTAAATGTGTAAACTCGGGTGACACATGACAAATAGGAAGGTGTTAATGTTTACAAAAAAAAAAATGATGAAAGGATCAATTTGTTCTAACATATAGTATTTTTTTCTAAGACTAAAGTGAAATTTTTATACTTAAGATACTAAATTGAAACCTAATATTTAGTTCTCTAGGCCAAATTTTTATTTTAGCCTAGAATAAATATCATTAAATACAAAAAAAATGTCATTTTATAAGTGTTAATAAATTTAGTCAATAACGATAAAAAGATTTTATAAAAAATATTTTGAGAATATTGGTTGGTTAAACAGTTAATGCATAAAATGTTTTGTACTACATAGTATTACCTATGAATACAACATTGATTGGATGTGCTTTCTTTCCTTTCCTCTAAGGTGATAATATTACTTTCTTTAAATATTATTGTTTTATATAGACAATAATTTCTTGTTTTAAATTAAATATTTATGTTATCATTATTGTAAATCAATATTACCAACAAATCATTATCATTAGTGTAAGTGTTAAGTCATTGACTATATATGATGAAGAAGCCTAGTCACACAAATAAGATTGATGCAGATTTATTAATTTCCTGCGGATTTGTATTGAGTCATCAACTATGATTTGTTTCTTTCTCCTTCCTTTGATAGAGAAAAAGTCTCATTGAAGCAAGGCAATGAGTCCATCAACATGCATGATTTGTGACCTCACATGTGAGCATTGCTCATAAGACCTTTTAGAAAATGAATGACATAATCTTGATCTCTATATTTTTGCATTGAGTCATGACCTCCACCTGAACAAGGAAAGGAACACCTACATCTTGGGACGGGCCTAAAATTCTCAAGTTCATTCCATAGTCTTAGCGATAGTTTGGTTGCAATCAAATAAGTAAGAGGGGAAATGAAAGATAGAAAAAAGCAATGAGGTAAAACAAATTCTTCCTCTCACATATGAGCAGATTGGAGAATTTTTTTTCACTTTTCTCTTCTTATCTATACTCTTTTCTTTTCTCTTCTTTTCTCTTATAACCAAAAGATACCTTAAAATTAAGTGTATGTAGTATTCAGAATTTTTAGGACAAAGTAAATCTTTTTGAATTTTCACAATTCTAAAAAGAGGAGTGTTGTCTCCTACAGAAATACAATCATGAAGATCTTTCCATACATTCACTTAAAATATTAAAAAAGAATGAAGTTCTCTACATGAACAACATTAAGTCATGTTAGTTGTTTAAATAACCTAGAAGGAATATATAAAACATTAATAACGATAATGTCAAACAAGAATCTTTTACGATGCCTTAAACAATGGCTTTTTTAAATATTTACTCTCTTAAAAAAATTATTTTTTATTTTCTAAATCTTTTAAGATCCCAGCCGACTCATTTTAATAATTTAATATTATAATAGCATATTCCTTATAAAATGCACCACCATAAATCACTTGGTATTGAAATCAACTGGTAAAAAGGTTCACCGTAGTATCAATAATTTCAGTTATCGGTTGGACGATACTTCATGTATATAAAAAAAAATGACAATATATATAATAAAAGAAATACAGAAAAAAAAAAACACTTGGTACTCCAGTTGAAAAGTCTCCATTCCACTTTGATTGCAATACGGATAAGTTCTAAAATTTTAAATTTGTGTGGATCATGAAAGTTAAATTTTTTTAAAAATAAATTTTGGATTCTTATAAAACTATTGAGGTGATATCGCATAAAAATATATTATAAAAACTTAAAATATAATAATTTTTTTTTATAAAGATCTAAAGTAAAAAAATATATTTTAGAAGATTCAAAATTTATTTAAGTAAACTTTCTTTTTATTAATTATGAGTATATTTTTATTAACAAATAAAAATATCATTTGTTAATTTTTTTTATATCATTTTAAAATTATATAAAAAGGCATTTTAATATATATATATAGACTAAATAAAAAAAAATAAAAAATGAAAGCCTAACTAAAAATTGGACGCTAGATCGTTAGAAGGCCATCACTGTCAGAGGCCTTGTTGAACTATTTATACAGAGGAATCGAAATCGAATTTGGTTCTGCAGACCATATTCATCACCCAACGGAAGCAATGATGGTTATATTACATAGGCGGCTTAAGGTCGTTTTTAATTCATTAAATTTTAATTTTATGTTTTTTTATATTTTGATATATAATATTTTAAAAATTTTATTTTTGTATTTTAAATTATATTTTAGTCATGTTATTTTAAAAATTTTATTTTGATACATTTACATATATAAATATTTCACATAAAATTTATTTATTATCATATTTATTTATTATTTGTTATGTTTTCAACAAGAATTTAATATTTTAAATAAAAATAAAATAAATGAAGTGATTTATAAAATAAAAAGTGAAATATATAAAAAAAAATTACAACTAATAATCGAATATGTTAAAATATAAAGAAAGAATAAATCAAATAATTTTTAATAATATTAAAAATTAATTAAATAAAATACAAATATTTAATAATGTTAAAATGAAGTCAATTATTGATGAATTGATTCGCATGATCGATCTATATTAAAAAAAAATTAAAATATTTATTATATATAAATTTTAAATTTATAAAATTTTATTTTTTTAATTTTTAATATTATTAAAAATTATTTAATTTATTTTTCATTTATATATTAATATATCTAATTATTAGTTGTAATTTTTTTTTATATATTTCACTTTTTATTTTATAAATCACTTCCTTTAATTTTATTTTTATTCAAAATATTTATATATAAAAATATTTTATAATAATTATTGATTAGATCAGTTACTTAGTGTTATGTTAAGTTAGAATCTTAACTTTATCTAGATTTATCACCCTTTCATGAAATTGTGGATAAAAATTGTAATTAAATCTATTTTTTAAAATAAAATAAAAACAGTGATGATTTCAAATTTTAAATTTTAATGGTGTTACTTTTTTGAAGAAATTTTTTAAATATACTAAAATATATTTTAAAGTATTAAAAGAAACTTTTAAAATATATAAAAACAAAAAATATAATAAACTTATACGGACTATAAGTGTATTACAAATACAGAACATGTGAGTGGAGGGTAAAGGAAGGTTCCTGCTTTTGTTTGCATCTTAAACCTATATAATAGATATTATTCCTAGGAAATTGGAGAGAGATATAAGACAAAATAGAGAGATGGCAGAGCTATATCTGAAACAGGCAAAGCAATATGCAGCTTCAAGACCAAGTTATCCTCCTAAACTCTTTCAATTCATTGCTTCTAAAACTCCCTCTCACAACCTCGCATGGGACGTCGGCACCGGAAGCGGCCAAGCTGCCAAATCTGTATATATTTACTTTCTTATTAAACTCTTTCGAGAAACACTCATATGTAGAATTGTTCTCTCTTAAACCAAAACTATTTTGCAATTTCAGTTAGCTGCAATATACGAGAAATTATAGCCACAGATGCAAGTGACAAACAGCTCGAATTTGCAGCGAAGCTCCCAAACGTACGATACCAACACACCCCATCAACGATGTCAACGTCGGAGCTTGAAGAAATGGTGGCATCAAAGGGAACCATAGACCTTGTGACCATAGCCCAAGCCATGCACTGGTTCGAACTCCCAACCTTCTACTCACAAGTGAAGTGGGTTCTGAAGAAGCCCCATGGGGTCATTGCTGCGTGGTGTTACTTCCAGCCAAGACTCAGTGATGCAGTAAACAGTATCCTTGATGAACTCTACTTCACTGATGCGAGCCCCTATTGGGACCCAGCACGTAAATTGGTTGATGATATTTATAAAAGCATTGATTTTCCATTTGAGCCTGTGGATGGATCTGATAACACAGGACCCTTTGAGTTTGTGGCAGAGGCTGTGATGGATTTGGATGATTTCTTTACCTACATAAAGTCATGGTCAGCGTATCAGACGGCTAAGGAGAAAGGAGTGGAGCTTCTTGCGGAGGGTGTTGTCGACAAATTCAAGCTTGCTTGGGGTCAAGATGGTAAAAAAGTTGCCAAGTTTCCAATTTATTTGAGGATTGGAAGAGCAGGGGATGCCTAAAAACTAAAAACATGCAAATTTCTTGCTGTCTTTTACAGTTTTACTACGTGGGGTATGTGACAAGTAGCATCTTTTATCATCCACTGATTCAATAATTGTACTACTATTTGACAGAAGGAAAGAAGGAAGCAATACTTTTATAATTTTATTGAAATTAGAATAACTTTGGTCTTTATCTATAGGCTTAGAGACCTATGCTATTCTAGAAAAACAAGTAAATCTTAATAAATACTATTAATAGGCCACTACTCTTGGCCTTCCAGTTACAATGACTCTTAATCTTTCACTAACTTATTAATAGAAATCCACTAACTATAACATTAAAGTTTATTCAACAAAACTCCTCTGTAAACTTAAATGTTTCTTCTATCCATCATGCCTATCAATTTCTTGCCTCTGTCGAAAATTTCTTTTGATAATGGTTTTGTGAAAATATTTGCTGCTTGATCCTTGCTTGCTACATGCCTCAATTTGACGCTTCCTTCCTTCACATGTTCTCGAATGAAGTGGAAGTGAACGTCAATGTGTTTACTTCTTTCATGGTTTACTGGATTCTTTGCTAACTCAATTGCTGATTTGTTGTCCACTTTTATTACTGTTGCACCTTCCTGTTTTAGCTCCATTTTGCTCATCAATCTTCTAAGCCATATTGCATGACAAACGCACCAAGATGCTGCTACATATTCAGCTTCACATGTCGAAAGTGTTACTATCAGTTGCTTCTTAGAAAGCCAAGTAAATGCGGTATTTCCCATGAAGAACACATATCCAAGAAGTGCTTTTTCGGTCATCTATATCACTGCACCAATCACTGTTAGAGTAACCAACCAACTTGTAGTCTTCTGTTCTTGAGTAAAACATTCCAAATGACACTGTTCCTTGAATATACCTTAGGATTCGTTTCAATGCCTTCCAATGTGAATATACTGGCTCCTCCATGAATCTACTTACAATGCTGACACTTAATGAAATGTCCGGCCCTTGTACATGTGAGATAGCGAAGACTACCTACCAAGCTTCGATATTTGCTTACTTCGACATGTTCTCCTCCATCAAATTTCGACAACTTTGCACCTGGTTCCATTGGCGTCGAAGTTGGATTATAGCATTCCATCTTATATTTTTTCAAGATTTCTTTTGCATATTTTTCCTATGAAATAAAGATTCCTATTTCTTCTTGTCGAACCTCCAGACCAAGAAAGAATCTCATTAGACCTAAGTCTGTCATCTCGAATTCACGTGTCATTGTGCTTTTGAATTCTTCTATCATCTAATCATTACTGCCCAGAAAAATAAGATCATCGACATAGAGAGCAATAAGTAATAAGTTACTTCCATTTTTCTTCACATAGAGGGCATGTTCATAGGGACATTGCTCGAACCCATTCTCCTTAAAATATGTGTCGATACGTGTGTTCCATGCCCGCGGTGCTTGCTTCAGCCCATATAGCGCTTTCTTCAATTTCGCACCTTCTTCTCTTCTCCAACCCTCATATACTCGAGTGGTTGTTCGACATAGACTTCTTCTTCGAGTACACCATTCAGAAATGTTGTCTTGACATCCATTTGAAATATCGGCCATTTGAATTGAGCAGCTTGAGAAATGAGCAATCGAATTGTCTCCATTCTTGCAATAGGTGCAAATACTTCATCATAGTCAATTCCTGCTTTCTGTTTGTATCCCTTCGCAACAAGTTGCGCTTTGTATCGTTCTATTTCTCCTTGAGCGTTCATCTTTTTCTTGAATACCCACTTTACACCAATGGGTTGACTACCTTTTGGCAATTTGACTAGCTCCCAAGTGTTGTTGCGGTCTATTGCTCTAATCTCTTCGTCCATGGCACTTTTCCACTTCTTGTCTCGTAACGCTTCTTCTGATGTTTTCAGCATCTGCCAGAAGGCATACAAGGTGTACCTCACTTGTCAAATCATACAAATCTTGCAAACTTTGCATTCTGGGTTGTAGAGGTTCATCTTCATTTTCAGAATCTTCATGTTCTGTTGAAATGCTTGTTGGTACAGCGACAGATGATTCTTCAACTTCGTCGATAACTTCTGTCGAATTGTTCCAATCCCACTTGCTCACTTCGTTTATTCGAACATCTCTACTTACTATCACCTTCTTGCTTATGGGATCGAATAGCTTGTACCCTTTTGTCTTCTCATCATAACCAATGAATATATACTTCTTGACTTTTGTCTTCAAGCTTCGTTCTTCGTTGATCTGGTACATGTGCATAAGCCACACTACCAAATACTTTGAGATGAGAAACTGTTGGCTTCTGACCGCTCCATGCTTCTTGTGGTGTTTGATCTTCTAACTTCGAATGTGGACATCGATTCTAAACATAAATAGCACATTGTACAGCTTCTGCCCAGAATTCTTTCGACATGTTTTTGCTTTTAAGCATTGATCGAATCATGTCAAGAACTGTTTGATTCTTTCTTTCAGCCACACCGTTTTGCTGAGGTGAATATGGTGCAGTTAGGAATCTCCTTATGCCCTGCTTTTCACAATACTTCATAAAGGCTGTCGAAGTATACTCACCACCTCTGTCAGATCGAACTGCTTTGATGTGTCTGTCAGTTGCCTTCTCCACCATTACTTTAAACTTTTTGAACACCTTGAATGCTTCAGACTTTTCTTTCAAGAAGTAAACCCAGGTCTTTCGTGAGAAGTCGTCGATAAAGGAAATGAAGTATCTTTTACCACTGAAAGATTCCGGAGTGATTGGCCCACATATGTCGGTATGAATCAATTCGAGAATATGTTTAGCTTGATATTCTGCCTTCTTTTGAAATGAGGTTCTTGTTTGTTTGCTAAGCACACATTCTTCACAAAACTTTCCTTCATAATCCATGTTTGGTAGTCCGTGCACCATGTTCTTTTTCGCCAACCTTCTCAAACCAGCATGATGTAGATGACCAAAGCGTAGATGCCATAGTGACGCTTTGTCTTGCACATTGACTTGCAAACATTTTTCTTGAACGTTCCTCAAATTCAGTTTGTACATTCGATTTCTTTCCATTTCGACACAAGCAATCAGATGTCCTAGTCTGTCCTTCAAATGCAGTATCCGATCTTTTATAAGTATCGAATAACCTTTTTCTGTAAGTTGTCCCAAACTCAAGATGTTGGTCTTGAGATCTGGTACATAATAAACATCTTGGATTGATCCAATCAAGCCATCCTTCTATAAGTAACAGATTGTACCCTTGCCTTCAACCTTCACTTTCGATGCATTTCCGAAAGACACATTACCATCTTCAATCTTTTGCATTTCTTTAAACAGGTGTTTGTGACCACACATATGATTACTTGCTCTTGAATCAAGATACCAAACATTGTCATTTTTTGTGTTGATTTCATTTTGAGCCATCAAGAGAAAACCTTCATTCGCTTCAGCTTCCAAAGCTAGATTGGTTGTTTCTTCTACCTTCTTTTCGATTCGACAATCTTTTGCAAGATGTCCCACTTTATCACAGTTATAGCATTTGTAGGAATTGCAATCTTTCGCGTAATGGCCATACTTCCCACACTTGTAGCATTCGAAGTTGGAATAGTTCAACCGACCACCTCTTTGACCACGTCCTCTGCCACGCCAATTTTGCTGGCTCGACTATCCTCTCTCAAGGTTGCTGCCTCGACCGCTTCGACCACTGTCACGACCACCACGGCCACGTCCTCTTCCTCGAAAGTTTTTCGAAAAGAGTACCTTTTCGTCTTTGATTGACTCCTTGGTTTGCTGTGCTTCCTCATTCTTTTTTATCTTACGTTGTTCGTGTGCTTCGAGAGAACCAACAAGCTCTTCGACTGAGAGCGTCGAAAGGTCCTTCGACTCTTCTATTGCACACACAATATTATCAAATTTATCTGTTAAAGATCTCAGAATCTTTTCAACAACTCGTGCATCGGTCACCGTTTCACCATTTCTATTGAGTTGGTTCACCACTGTTTGTACATGCGTGATGTAGTCAGATACAGCTTCTGACTCCTTCATCTACATCTTCTCCAATTCGCCACGAAGAGTTTGAAGACAAACTTGCTTGACTTGGTCAGCTCCTTTGTACACTTTTTCTAACGTGTCCCACGCTTCTTTCAAAGTCGTTGCACCTGCAATCTTTTCAAAGCCTGATTCATCAACAGCTTGGAACAAGATGTACAGTGCCGTCTTATCCTTCGAACGCATCTCTTTCAACACCTTGGTTTGAGCCGCCATATACCCCGTGGTATCTGGTTCTGTGAAGCCAGTTTCGACCGTCTCCCATGAATCTAGAGATCCAAGAAGAGCTTTCATTTGGATACTCCAGTTTTCGTAATTCGCCTTCGTTAATCGTGGTAGCGGCATTTAATTCATTATGTTTGCCATTAGCTCTGATGCCAATATGACAAAAGGAAGCAATACTTTTATAACTTCTGTATTGAAATTAAAATACAACTTTGGTCTTTATATATAGGCTCAGAGATCTCTACTATTCTAGGAAAACAAGTAAATCTTAGTAAATACTATTAATAGGCCACTATCTCTTGGCCTTCCAACTACAACAAACTCTTAATCTTTCACTAACTTATTAATAGAAACCCACTAACTATAACATTAAAGTTTATTCAACACTATTCCTACTTATCTGGAAAGAGTTGAGTCTGCAACCGATTTGGATAGAGAAGTAATAGTTAAAGATATTTGTCACTCTTATTTTAACGATGTCAAATTACTAAGGTATTTGTTGGATAGGAAAAATATAAGCAGTCTAGAAAGATAATTTTTGAGACACAATTTTAATGTGATGTAGGCATAAATGACTGGTTAAGGTTGGATATAAGCAAAAGGGATTTGAAATTGGTCTAAGAAAATAATTAAACAAAGGTTATTCAAACCTAAGCTTTGTGAACTTCTTTGCTTCAAAAGATAGATGAAAAGAAGTTAAATGAATTATAAATGATATGGTATCCACATTTTTACATTTTATTTCAATTTAAAATTTTCATCTCATTTTTATTTTTATTGATTTTTCTTTGATGTTCCATCTAACGGAACTACCCTAACTGCGTTGAATATGACTATTGCATCCACTACCTATAACTTCAAGATCCATTAAGACTGAGTAGTATTGAAAAGTTGGAAAAATTGTTGAATTTCATACAAAAATTAAGACAATAGAATAAAGTGGTAACTATATAGTATAGAGTACACAAATACAATGCAAAAATTGTATTAGGCTATGAGCAATCACACGCATGGTTATCAAAATTGAGTTTCAACTTGTAAAATTATATTGAATCACGTTTTTATAAGGTGTTTTCAAGTCGAATCACACGTAAAATCATTTTTGGGTAGACTTGGTGGAATCGGATAGATTCGGACATAATTGTGTAGAAATGCATTTCCACCTCTAAGTTTTCGATTTTGTTGTTTTTTTAAATTTGATCCAAAATGATACTGTTTTGGGAAGCCCTCTTCACAACCATAATTTTGTACAAGTCTCTCTTTGGTTTGATATTTCATCCTATGGTTATGTTCTCTCTCATCTTCACCATTTCGTCGTATCTCTGCATTCGAGCCTCCTCCATCGCACATTTGAGCCTACGTCATCGAGTTGCGTCCTCCTCCATCATGCATTCAAGTTACGTTTGAACTTATATACGTGTTTACGTGTGTTTGAAACTTAGTGTAGTCTTATAATGATATAACTTTATTACTTATTTAGTATTGTTAAATTTGTGATTTATTATTTTGTTTTATTATGTGTTTATATTGTTAAAATATTTAAAAAATGTTATTTATAAATATTTTATTATTATTATTTTTAATTATGATTGATCAAAGAGTCAATGTTACAAAGTTCTCACGAATTTACATATATTCTAGAATTTGATAATCTTAATAGATTACCACCATCTCGTGAAGACAGAATCAGAACTATAATTACTAGGACGAACCTACAACTAGCATTTTTGTCCCCCTCTTGCTTTTTCAATATATTTTTTTTAATATTAGGTAATTGTTTTGTTTAGAGAACTTAAGTATGTAAATAATAATATTATTTAAGTATTATTTTTTTATATATATTTTAATAAAATATTATATTCTCATTATCTGTTAATGTATACCACATCTACTCAATAATGACTTATTTTAACCTTTAAGGATGGATGAAGTGAAAAACTGGGTGGAGTAATGACTAATGAGTGAAATCGGTTCATTCATTAATGGTCCGTCTTAATAATAACTTATAATAAGTGTTTAAATTGGATAAGTTACTGAGTTTGGATATGTGTATTGAACAGTAGTTATATAATTTTGAAATGTCTTTGATGCATAAATACTTATTAAATATTATTTCGTTTTACAAATAAAAAATTAAGAAAAAATAAAAAGTATATATAAAAATGTTAAAAAAAATAACATTATATATTACCAGAAAATATCATTGAAAACCTCTAGTTATCAAGTAAATAAAAGTATAAAAAAAAAATGAGATAGATTTTTAATATTTCTAATATATACAATATATATGTGTAAGAAAAGAAAATGATAAATATGTATAAAAATAAATAAATAAAGAGTGATAATACTTTCCAAATAAGAAATGGATTATATTATTACGTAATTAAAAAAAAATTGATTGTCACAAATATACCCTCTCACTCCCAAGCGCACTTCACCCACCCACCCACCACCATTGCAATCATCTAACACGGCCACAACCACCCACGTTTTTTGTTTTTTTTTTAAACAAAACTGTGAAAAACAAATTGATTTTTTTTTGGAAAAAGCCTTTTTAAAAATTGTGATGACAAACTTCCTAAAAATAATATGCATTTGGAACACTATAAAATTGTGATAACACACTCCTAAAAAAATATTTATAGATTATATGTTATTTTCGGGAAACAACTTTTTAAAAATGTGTTATCACAAAAAATAATTTATTTTTCAGAGAAAAACCTTTTGTAAATTTTGATAAGAAAATATGTAGATATTTCATATTCTATATTTCATTTTTTTTGGTGAATTATATTTCATTTTTGTATACTACATCATTTTATAATATTTAATATTTATTTGAATTGAGTAATATAATACTCTTATTATTAAGGGTTTAATCGCCTAAGCTAACACACAAATTACCTACAACATAACAATTAACAAGCTCTTTCAATGTACACTTGAAAAAAAGAAAAAAAAAAAGAACATGTTAAATAAAAACATGCGTGACCTAAAAAATATCTTAAAAGAAAAAGGGAGAGAGAACAATTTCATTGTTCTCTTCATAAAATGGCGTTGGCACAGTTAAAATCATCGAAATAAATTATTATTTCAGTAATATTTTTGTTGTTAATTTGTTAACAAAAAAAATGTTAAAGAAATATTTAATATAAATATAATTATCATTCAAACAGAATAAATACTAAACATAAACAAAATGGAATCAATTAGTTAAAGATTCAATTGGTAAATAAAGGAAAGATTATTGTTAAATTAAATTAAATATTGAAATTTAATTTCGAATTTAAACATTTATTTTGGTGAGAAGAATTTAAGCATACAAGAGCAACACTTGCTAGATTTATAATGTTTGAAATACTACCAACACTATAGGATTCCTCAACATTGTCTTCCTCCTCTATTTTCATCTTTTATTAAGTTAACCTCCAACCATTCTCACAATCCATAGAGGTTTTCCTATTAATAGTACACAACACCTTATGCCCACACCAAGTACCACTCCACATCCATATCCTATTGCTACTGGTTTCCATCCAAATCCAAAGGTCTGTGAAGATATTGGAGAATGTTGTTCAAGGTCATTGTTGCATTTCATGGACAATGGAACTACATTGGTCAAGAAACACAATGGTAAAGGGAAAGCAAAGGGCTCTAAGTGGTCAGAAGAAGTGGCCGCCCTTGGATCACATTAGCTATACTTGGGTAAATAGTGAGGTTAACACTCATAAGTCTTATTTTCTGGATCCTATTTCTATGACCGACCTCTTACAGAAGATTAGGTTGATCTCTCCTAGTCACCTTATGGATTGGGCGATAGTTAGCCTTTGTAAACTGTCAAATAGGGTTTATCTTTGAGCTATTGAAAACGAGCTGATTGTACCTTTGTTTTCGATGAGATGTTCATAGAGTTCAATACCACTCTATCTTTTATCAAATTTGAGTGTGGGTTTGTAACGAGGTTGAATGTTGCCCATACTCATACTTAAGCATTTCTGAAAGCTTTCCAAGTTCTCTATCACTTCGTGAAAATTACCCCTACTTCAAATAACTTTGTGCATTTTTACCATCTGAAAATGCATAAGGGTGATCCTGTTAGTTGGTCGTCGTTGAATGGAAATTAGGGAATGAGATTGTTTCCCTTGTACAATTCTTCTTGGAAGAACTTTAAAGTCTGGTTTTTCAAGGTTAGGGCTAATCCGAAGTACTTGAACAGTTTTGAGTTGTTCTATAAGGAAGGCAGAGAAACTCTAGATTCCCTCTTTATTGGCAAGTCAAGCCCATAAGGTTTAAGTCGATGGTTGATCAACTTTTATCCAAGGAGGAAAGGAGGATATAAAAGTGATAACCTTTTTTTCCTCCAAAGAAGTTGTTGAAAGCGATATTCTTGGCTATTCCCTAAAGCTCAAATATGCATAAGGCATTGAGTGGTAAGTATCACTTTGTATATTTATGGAATTTGTGTATTTTGTATTTTATTGTTTTAATGTGTTTTGCATAAGGGTTTTGACTTCAAATTGTGTCTGAGACTAACAAGGAGGAGCTGACCTCCCAATATGATCATTTGATCAATCTAAAAAAGAAGAAAAGAAAGACCGAGAAGATTGTGGTGTAAGTGACTCCTTCAACATCTCATTTGAACTTAATTTTATTGGTAAAGTATGTTTTTGGTCCCCCAAACTTTTTAAAGTCTTGTTTTAGTCCTTAAACTTTTATTTTGTCATGGATTTTAATATTTTTCATTTATGCTCCGTTAAATACCTATTATTTCATATTTTAATTAACGTTTTACCACATGTACATATTTAATATATTTTTTTTAATTTTTCCAAATTTTTTAATTGGAATTTTTTTTTTAAATATATATACACACGCCTACATACACGCGTGTGTATCACCAACTATAAAAAGTTAATTTTAAAAAAAACATAATTAATATATATATATATATATATATTTAAATTTTTATTTTTATTTTTTTCCAATAAAATTTTTTTATTAAAAATTATACGTGACAAAGTTAATTAATATGTAAAAATAATAGACACTTTTATGAATGAAAATGACTAAAATTAATAACGGAAACAATTATCAATATATTTATAAAAATTGTTTGGATGTCATGTGTTGGTTGAACAATTTTTCTTTTTCATTTTTATTTTTACTTATTTTAATTTTTCTTTTATTGTATTATTATTCATTTTAGACTTGCATTTTTGGTCTTTAAAATTATTATTTTTGCAATTTGGTCCTTCATTTTTTTTTTATCACTTTTGATCCTCTAAATTTTTACTTTTGGTACTTGATAATCACTTTATATATGTAAATATTACATCATGTTTTGTAGTGATTATCCAATGTTCTCAAGGTTTTTAGCTTAGTTTGAATTTATTTAATATAAATTCTTATAGTTTTGCTAATTCTAACTATAGGAAGATAGTTGTAGAAAATATACTAAATTTCATGTTTTGTATGTCTATGTTCATCATCAAGGGAAGATAGAAGAATTGTGACCAAATCGCGCTAAACAAATTGTGTACCTCATGCTTTGTGAAACAAGCAATTTATAAAGTGTTAAGCGCAAGATTGCGCTAAACAAATTGTTATGTCGGACTCAAAGATTCGCTAAGCGCTTAGTTGCATTGAGCGAGAGTTTTGTATCTGAGATGAAGATCTAAAGAATTGTAATATTGCGCTAAGTGGACATGCATGCTAAACGAGACTTCACTTATAGTAGATAAGTTCCACTTTGTAATTTAAAAAACACATAACGTTTTTGAAGCTTAAGTCACTGTATAGAGCTACTTCTTCCATTTTCTATTCTTCATCTTCCATTGTAACCCATTTTGTATGCTTCTCATGTTAATGAGAGGGTAGTTCATTTGTGTTGAGGACTTGGAACTAGATACTAACATGTAAATGTTTTTCTTCATATCTATTCATTAAATATTTAGTTTAAAGTTCACTTCTCTATCTTTAACCTTGTTATATGATTTAATCAATTATATATGCATGTTTTAGAGTTTGAATGTTGTTGACAAATGTTTTTGAACTTGGAACTGAATTTAAACTCTAATGGAGTGTATCTCTAGACATATGATAGACTTCATTAGCTTCATAAAGATCTTTGAGCTTCACCAAACTACTCAACTGAACTTATCGAGACATCATAAGTGAGGTTGAGTAGTTTAGGCTTGATTTGATGAGACATCACGTTTTGGGCACTTCTAGATCGAAGGTAATCTGAAGAATTGTTTTGAATGAAAAATATATTTTGTATGTCTACATGGAAAGAAAACCGATTAAACCAAATCTTCAACATATCCATCATCACGTTTCACATCCACACATTCCAACTATTCGATCATTCGTCCTGAATCAAATTTCTCGTTTTGTTATTTATCTTTAATGCTATTTTTATAGTGTTTAGCTCATTTTCTGTTGCTACTAATGTTTTACAACAAAAACCATTTTTAAAACCAAACTAGTGTTTAGGAATTGATAACTTTACTAATAGTCAATACGAACAAATCCTTGTGGATTCGATACCAAGATCTTTTCTTTTATACTACTTGTGCAATATTTGGTACGCTTGTCAAAACATCTCAACAGTACCTCTGACATTTAGAGCACGTGTTTGTGAATGAGTGTTGCTTGTTACAAATTAGAAACAAAAAACCTTAATCCCTAAATTCTCAAATCACGGCGACGATGTTGCTCTTCACCCTCACGCTGTGTAAGTGTAACTAGGGATTTAAGGATTTATGGTTTCTTGTACCCACCTCTTCAATTTAGGTATTTGGGGATTCTGATTTTTTTTTAATTTCTAATTACCAACACTCATTCACAAAGATGTGCTGTAAGTGTTGTTGTATGATTTCAAAAAAAAAAAGTGTTATTGTATGTTGTTAATTACTTAATTTATGAATTAATAATAATATTAATTAGTTAATAGTTAATTAGTGTTAATAACTTAATTACTAAAAAAAATTAACATAATCAACCTCCAAATTGATGATCTAATGCTAAAAAATTAAAAGAGATCAAAATTGCAAAATATTTAATTTTTTAGAACAAAAGTGATGGAAAAAAAAATTAAAATCAAAATTACGATAAATTTAATTTTGGAAATCAAAATTACAATCCAGCCTTATTTTATCATTATTCTTTTTCTATTTTTTTAAAATCCGTGTATTACACAAGTTTCAATACTAGTATATTTATATATCCCACTTATCAACACCTTAATTTCTACCAAATATTTTCTTTTATAGCTTTCATTGATTTGAAAGTTAATGTCTGCAAGTATGTATGGTCATGAATGCTTTGAATTTTCATCTATGAAAGTTTGAGTTTGTATATCATCAATTGTCACGTCAAACAAACATTTATTTTCCACACCATCTAATACTCTTTTAGGATTGTTTAATTTCCATGACATCGCTGCTATTGGAATTGACTTGCAAGTCAATGATCGCAAAAATGAGACTTATTAGGTTTGAATTTTCATCTTGAAAATTCTAATTTATATTTGTGACATAGGATTAGTTTTAATATCACTTGTTTTTAGCGAGCTATGAGGTAAGGCCGAGTTATAAGCTTCTTCGTCCATTTCTGGTTCACTCTGATATCTTTTTGGTCTTTGCAACAATGGGTGTATAAAAAAGGTACGCTAATTCTCAAGTTAGTAAGGGATGAGTTATATGTGACTAAAGATAATAATACATACCTTCCATCGGTTAGGTCATCATATTTATAAGAGTAGATCGTTATTGAAGAGTAACATTTGTTCCCCACGTTGATCGTGGGAGGTTATGTGCTTGGCCAAAATTGTCTACTGAGATTAGGGATGTTTCTAGATTGGTTTGGTTCGATTTTGGGTGAAAATTTGATTTGATTCGGATTTCAATTTGTTTTTACCTAATCTAAATTAAACCAATCTAATGATGAATGAGTTGTTTCAATTTGGATCATTGGATATCCAATAAATTTTTTTTAAAAAAACATAATTTTGTCCAAATTTTAACAAATAATGTTAGTCTAAAATAATGTAAACAACACATTTGAATATAATTGACTTATACCAACAAAATAATAACATAAATTATAAAAATCACACGTGATTAATTGAATAAATCTTGAAAATCCATATATATATATAATAATAATAATAGAAAGGAAATAAACAAAATTAGTTAGCACAAACCCTGAAGAAAACGAACTAAAACATAATGGAAAACTTTTAAATAACACAATAGTAAGTTAATTTAGTAAAAAAAAAAAAGGTAAGTTATGCATTAAAAGAATAATAAAAATAATAATAGGTTTATAATTGGTTTGTTTTGGATTTCAAAAGTGTGAATTTGATACTTGAACCAAACAACATTGGATTTCATTGGTTTGATTCGGGTCCAATCCAAATTGGAAAAAAAAATCCAAATCAATCAGTTTGGATTAATCCGAACCGATGAACACCCTTAGGTGAGATGGTTGAGTGGGTTTGACTTAATAAATGTTGATTAGTGCCCAAGTCTCCAACTAGGAGCTTTATAGATTTGTGATTTTCAATAAATTTGAATGAATCATGGAAAAGTATGCAAAAGAGAGTCATTGAAAGACTAATCTTAGCATTCTTAATCTTAATAATAATCTATGCATATATATTTAGGGTGTGTTTGGGATTTCTGAAAAAATTAGATTATTTCAATAATCGATTATGTATATAATCAATTATAATTATAATTTGTTTTTCTTTGAATAAATTTGCTGAAAAGTGGTTTAAGAATAATTAATTTCATTTGGATAAAAATAAATAAATTTTTGTACAATAAAAGAGCATAGTAACAACTGAAAGAAAAAATAAGTTGTTGAAACATAATCATATGCTATAAATTTCCCACTTTATCAATATAACTTATTTTTTCAAAAAAATATTTTATTTTTTCATATTTAATCTAGAACCCCATACATATTAGATTATTCCAAAAGAGCGTAGATTATTGGAAAATAGCTTAATTGGTGTTTCCCAAACATGCTCTAAAATAAAAAGAAAAAATAAAGATAATGTACTAACAGTGTAAAACTATATTACACCCTATTAATGCATTACCCTTATTCTCAAGTAAAAATCAAAATCAAAATCGTGTTTTAATAACAACTTCATTTCTTTTTCAATTTTGAAGTTGTGCTTTAATGCATGATTTCAAGTTTTTTTTTTTTTTGTTAAATTACATATTTTATTTTTTTATATTTTAAATAATAAATTTATATTTTTAAAATAAAAAATAAAAAATGTTTAAAATGATAATATTAAAAAACTTAAATTGATAATCCAAAAATATAAATAAAGTTACAATATTTTACAAATATTCATGTTAAAAAAAGATTATTTGTGGAAGGATGTCTTACATGTAAGTTCTCTTGCGTGACAATGTGATATTTCTTGTTATTGTTGAGTTGGTTTTCTCGTTGTCCTCTTCTTGGTCTACGACCATGTTGAGTGAGTTATACTTCTCTTATTGTAGTATCATCATGTTTATCCATTTGTATGTTCTTATTACCATGATGAATGTTCTTACCACCATTATTATTATCATTGACATCAAACATATCCATAATTTAAATAGGCAATGTGAGACGATAATAATTCATTAATGATGATAGATTGTATGAAGACCGTGGTATGGAAGAATACGTGGCAAATTATATTTTATTAATGGTTATTATTTATTAAATAATTTAGTTATATTAAAATAATTTTTTTTTCTCATTATTTAATAATTTATAAACAAGCCAAGATTTGTAATTAAAAAAAAAAAAGTTGAAGTTGTGATTTAAATCATGAGGTCAAAATTGAAAGACACATATAATATAACGTAAACTTAATTGTACTTTTTATTCCATTTTTTTTAATTTTTGAAAAATTTTAACTCTAATAAATTAATTTGACTTTTTTTTTAAAAAAAAATTGGACAAATTTTATCTCTTGTCATTTGTATTTTAATAAACATTCATGTTGGGGTAAAATTTGTCAAAAATAATAAAATTATAGAAGATAAAATTTATCAAATTTTAAAAAATTGGAAATAAATGTATAAATTAATTTGTTGTGGTAAAATTTGTCAAAAATTAAAAAGTTGGAGAGTGAAAATTGGAAGATATGCGTGTTAGTGAACTAATTGAACCAGCCAGTAAGACTCGCTTAATCATCAGAAGAGTGCACTGCAAACTCGATTGCCCTATGTGTAGTAACGGACTTGAATACCTATGGCACACCTTCTTCATTACACCAAAGTTGTTGAAGCATGGACGGCAATGGGTCTTTAGGATGTGATGCGTCACTACAAGAAAAGTTATTATTCACAGTAACTTTTTTGCAACAACAATTAAATTGTTGGCAAAAATGAACATTTGACAACACAATTTTATTGTCGCTAGAATAAGTATAGATAAATTTATGGTTACGAAAAGTGTTAATTTATGTCAACGACATTGATTGTTGCTATTAAAAATAATAATTAATGACAACAACATTCAATTGTCGTTGCAAAATATACTATTTAATGCCTACAACATTCATTGTCGTTGTTAAAACAAATTTTAAATATATCTCATTAATATTATTTATTCAAATAAATATTAAATACATGATAGGTGTTTCCTAAATTATCTCCATGCACAAATAGTTGTAACCGCATATGTAACTTCTCTTCTCATGAACGTTTATATATCTCCCTCTTTGTCTCTCTTGTTATATTTTTCTTTCATGTTGCAAGCTATTATTTTGTTATAATGGTACTAAATACCACCACTTTAATTATGACACTCTTTAACTTCTCAACTTTGATACTATCATTTTTCATGAAATCACACCACACCAGAATTAGTAGTATAGTACCAAACCTCCAACACTTTTTCCCTACTCATATGAAAGCTTCTTCCTTTCAAACACGATTTTTAAGAACTACATTGACTCACGTAATGGTTTTTCTCCATCCCAAGATACCTTCACTTCACTCATTCATCATGATCATAAAAATTTCCAAAATTCATGAAAATTACATTAATTTTTTCCCATGTTCTAAGCTCTGAAAGTGTTTCTATGAACAACAACAAATTAAAAAGAGTTATAAAAGATAATTAATTTCAATTTTATTTATTTATACTCATTTTTTCACCAACAAAAAATAAAGATTTTTCAATGTTAATAAAATAATAATAATTTTTTTCACAAAAAAAAACCACCAATTAATTTTAATTAAAATTACCATATTTTTTCTCTCTTCATTTATAACAAAATTTATTTCGAGAGAAAATAATTGATTATGATACGAAAGAGAAATGATTTATGTTTAATTAAATATTAAATTATTAAAATACTCATATTTAATGCATAATAAAAAAAATAATGAATATTTTAATATTGATTACTAATATCTTCCAAATTATGGTGGAAGTTAGCATATGTGTGTGTATAAAACATCATTTAATAAAAATATCTTTAAAATATTTTCTAGTATTTTTTTTGTGTAAAAATATTTTCTAATATATAATCAAAATATTTAATTTATCACATTTTAAATATGAAAAATTCATTATTATCATCATAATTGTCACTACTATCATTTATGGTTACTGTCACCACTACCTTATAATTAGCCGCCACCAAGAGTGCCTCCATGACCATCATTGTTGGTGATGGCTACGACAATAACGATGATGAAGACCATGTTGGTTGTAACCCCTTACATTTTTAAATTCTTAAACTTTGTATTTAATTCTTAAAAATATGGATTTAATTAAAAACTTGATCTATTAACGTATTATCAAAATATGAAATGTATTTTTTTTTCTTATATCAAAACTTATTACAAGAATTTCAACGAAGCTCACTCTCAATACACTTATTGTTCTCTTAAAGATAAGTGTTCATTAGCAAATATCATTTACCAGAAACTTCTTACATTTTATAAAATGCTTGATTCCAAATGATACTAAAACACCAATAAAACTAAAATTTTGCCTTAAACAATTTCACAAAAAGAAACATGATTTTACTTTTACATCTTTGGAAAAAAGACATAAGACATCTAACTCGTATACAACAACATAAGAATCATAAAATTAAGATTTAGTTTATCATTTATTACACGAAAAACCAGTCTAAAACCCAAGGTAGTAACTAAAAGAAAACTAACTCTCAACCCTCATTAAGAACTTGAAAAGTAACCTCAAAAGCCTTCTATTCCCGAACAAGTCTTTCCACATCATTAATGTTGGTCGTAACCATTCCATTCCATCTTAGTCGATTACATGCAACATTCGTCTCCATCTAAAAACAAAGTGTATGGAGTGAGTTTTTTCGCTCCTTTTAAAAATCAACCATCAAACGGTCTTTCGGCCACATACACAAACAACATCCACACTATAGTGGCACACTCACGATCTCATTGAAGATTTATGCATTTCTACACTTGTATAACTTCTCCAAAAACTCGAGTTCGCTGCCACTAGAACTCCACGAACACAGTGGTCTTACACTTTAGGTGGATGACTGTTGGGAGTACACCACTCTCGTCATTGGTTGATAGGATTCTCACCAACTAAAAATGCATCGCGCTTAGTCGAGGTCGCCGAACTGGTTATGTGACCTAAAGCCACAACCCAGCACCATACCCCTTAAGACACCATGCCTGCAACCATTTCTTATATACCACTCTGTGGTCATCCATACTATGAGGATCAATTCCTCAACACATTTCCCTCGATAGGGATTATGTTTCCAATGGGTTGTGCACTTTCCACTATTGCAAATAGTGAACAATGATTCACCAAATGCCTCATGAACTTCTCGTCCACAACACCAACATGTCTACCTCACTACACTAAGTGAGTAGTTGTCGTCACCTTGTTTGTCACCACACACGTAGTTGGAAATATTAATACACATCCCATTCTAGTTGGTTCCTTTGACCAACTCTCATCAAGAACACCTTTCTCATAAAACGTGTCATCCACATCGTAATCACATCCAAACACGTCAGTTTCACTTGTACCAATGTCAAAGGAAATCCTTTCCTTTCGCATCTCACTAAACACACCAAACAAAACAATGTGTACATTAAGCATCGCATGCCTGTCATGAATACTGTTCATGATCCTACCCCATCAATTTTTTTAAGTCTTATATAATTCTCACATACACTCAAGTATTATACTTCAATTAGATATACTACTCCAATTCATTGCAAGGTTCCTATTTTTATGTCTATGTCCAACAATATATTTACTTATATCTCATTACATTAACTTGTTATTAAATTCTCACTCTTAGGATTAATTCATTCATTAATTTCTTAATGGATTCATTTATTAATTAAGACTACGTTTTAATCTCGCAAATCCATTCCATCGGAGTCCATTTTCTCCCCATAAGGACTCATCATCTTTGCTTTCCCAAAACAAACAATCAATCCCAAAATCCAATCAATCAATAAACCAATCACACAAATACAACCAACCCCAGCAGTTGGTGTCTAAAGTTCACACGACATAGGTCTTAGATGCTAGTTATAAAAATGCATGATTCATAAGGAATATTTAATCACATATCAACATCACATAATACACAATAATTAGAGGTATTCTCCTTTTAAGGTAGAACATCTCCTCATATTTGCATTTCCAATAATTCATATCATATTTATTAAGTGATTCAAGCTGAAAATACTAGTACAAGAATTATTTGACATACTTAAAAAACTCATAATACCATGAAATTTAGTACATATACTCTCTATCACTCTTCTTTCAACTCATAAATTTTTCAATTAAAAATTATAAGTATAAATATTTTATTTAATTTAAAAATTGTTTCTGGGCCAATTCAAGAATCCATGGTTTATTATTTGTTTACCTAAATAAACATAGTCTTTTTTTATAATCCTTTCACAAGGAGATTATCATAGGTATCATTTAACACATATATATTTCTCAAAATTTTAAAACATTCATAAGGATTTTTTTTTAATTAAATAGTCCTTAACATTTAACAACATGATTTGGACAAAATAACCATTTATAATTATGAAAATATTCCAGAAAATTCAAATAAAAATATCACATACCATAAGTCACAAACAGTACCTATTGTAAATTTATCATAATTTAACTTGCACAAAATATAATTTTAATAATTCAAAAACCCTATTGAGTGACTAAACTCAATTTTACTAATTAATTATTGGAAAAATACTTGGAGGCTTTCTAAAATCCCAAATAAAATCATGGACGTTGCCAATGATTTATGAAACAACATGGTGTTTCCATATTTCTTCAAAAGTGCTTCTAAATAATTTTCAAGGACGAAATAGTCCCAAACTCAACTATTGTCTAAATCAAAGATTGGTCTTTTAAAAATAGTTCCTTAACTCCAAAAATTCTTAAAATTTTACCATAGCATACAAAGGTATTCTAGAGTACCTAAATGATCTCTCAACCTCATAAAAAAGAACGACAAAATTTTGAAAATTGAAAACACAGTTTCAACCCCATATATCGAAATGACCATTTCTCATCCAAAACAAGTATTTCAAAGCATATTCACCACAAAATCAGTTCAATAAGCTCAAGGAAACAGTAAAAATCAACTAGAAAGCATGGTTTGAGGTTGGAATGGAATAACTCCTCCATACCTTAGTTTCAAAAGTTCCAAATGCACAAAAATAAAGCTTAAATCGAAGCTTATGTTCTCCCCTACAACATACTAGAATTTAAACGGTGGATTTAAGCTAATAAACTCAGAAAATTAGAGAGAAGAGTAAAGGGTTTTAGAGAGAAGTGAGAGCATTCATGAACAAGAATGAAAGAGGAAAAAGTTTTTTAAACAAAATGATCCACCTTCTCTCCCCTCCTACTTTTAAGGCAAATATTCTTATTATGAGCTTTCAACTCTTAAAACTAGGGCTAGCTAGGCACATGCACATGGTCAACTTTCCACAACCATTTAGGTTGGGCCAATTAAAGGCCCATTAGGTTTAGGGTTGGGTTTTAGGTTTGAATCAAGTTTTTTTACGATTTTTGTCATCTAGGTTTTTGAACATTTTCGAAATTAATATTTTACTTAAAAATCATCCTAATTAAATTTTTTATATGCTAAAATCATTAAAAAGATCATTTGCAAATGAAAAATAATAAAAATTCCATTGTGGATCATTTTCATGAAAATCGTGAAAATGGTTCGACTAAAACCGAAATCAAATTTTTATAAGCGAAAACACAAATAAAGCATATAATTAACATTAGAATTGTAATTATTATCCTTAGAACATTAAAATGTTAATTACATACAAAAATGAATAAAAATTACTAAATATACCCCCTCTACAATTAGCAAAAGAATGTAATTTTACGGGTGTTACATTGGTGGCGACAAAGGTAACCATTGAGACACTCATAGTGGTGGTTGATTGTCATGACGTTGCGGCGACAACAACAATAATGACGGCCATGCTGGGAATGGAGACGGTGGTTATGAAGATATTTATGATAATGATTGATTATGTGATGATAAAATATTTAAAATATTCATGATAGATTAAATATTTTATAAATCTTTTAAATATGGTATGATTAAATAAGATTTTAATTTGAATTTAAAATAATTTTAATTTAACGGTTGAAATTAATAATTTTATTTTTATTAAAAATAATTATTTAATTTAATGGTTAAGATTTATATATTATTTTATTTTTTTCTTATATATATATACACATAAAGAAGTTCAGTCAAGGGTTTTAGGGGTTTCTTTGAGGTTTTAAGCAGCATCAGCATCTGTTCTTCTTTTCTTCCGTCGCAGCCATAACCGTCTGCGGCACTTCTTGATCGCAACAATGTCCACTTCCGCGAAGCAAGATCTGCCTCTCCCTCCGGATCAACCAGCTTCGGAGCCCTCCGATGCTGCGAAACCGAACGAGGATCTCCCTCCAGCTTCGGAGTCTCCCGAACCAGTGGAAGAGGAAGAAGAAGGAGAGTGCGGATTCTGCCTCTTCATGAAAGGCGGAGGGTGCCGCGACGCGTTTATCGGGTGGGAGGAGTGCATCCAGGAGGCCGAGAACAAGAACGAGGACCTCCTCGAGAAGTGCGCGCAGGTCACGGCCGCCCTCAAGCACTGCATGGACGCCCACTCCGACTACTATGAGCCCATCCTCCGCGCCGAGAAGCTCGCCGAGGAACAGGCCATCATCGAATTGGAGAGGGAGAAGCTCGCCGAGGAACAGGCCATCATCGAATTGGAGAAGGAGAAGGAGAGGCAGAACAACGACAATAACAGTAATAATCAGCATCCAAACGCGCCACAAGAGTGAGAACCCCCTATCTTATTCGATTCTGTTCAGTTAATTAATTCAATTTGCCATATGCTGTACTACCAGTTGCTATCTTAGTGTCAGTTGTTACTGATTTCATGCCATGGTGAACAAGAGTATGTGAAATTCTGAATAAATACGGCACAATTGTGGTTTTGAGACTCCAAAAACCTTGATGATGTGATGGTTTTTTAAAATTGTGTGTGTGATCTAAACAAACTCTAGGATAGCAAATATTTAGTTACCAAGAGCATGTTTGGATCCACTACTAGAAAGACTTCTAGAAGAAAAAAATATGAAAAAAAAAATTAGCTTCTTTGTAAGATAAACTTCTTCGATAACTGATTTGTAGAAGTTCTCTCACGTAGCTTCTCTTAAAAATGTGACTTTTACAGATTAACCATGGGAGAAACCATATTAACTTATGCAGAAACTAATTTCATTTTTTCTTCATATTTTCATCTTCTAAAAGTCCTTATAGAGATATTTATCGAAACAGACCATTATTGAATGAATGTGACATTGAATTTCCTGCTTGGTGATTCTGTTATAACTTTATAATGATATGAATGCATTACTGTTGATTTGCGGAATTTGAATGTTGGAAGTGAATAAGAAATGAGAATTAGTGTAATTTGCAGAGTTTAAGTGCTCGAACTAGTAGTGAATGAGAAATGAGAAATGGCTTGATTTCCAGTTTCTCAATTGAGAGTTAGTTTGGATAATACTTTTGACAAGTAGATGTAAGAGAAGAAAATAATGAGGGAAAATGAATCAATTTTTTAGCACAAGTTATACATAGCTTATGCATCTTAGAAGGCTTTTAAATTGGAGGAAGAGTTTTGTCGCAATCCTTGATGTTGCGAATTTGATGACAAATGCGGCTGCAATTGCAGTTACGATGCAGTCACTCCAGAAACTTTGACATTGTAGCTGGAATCATGATCACACCTATTTTAAAACCTTGTAGCTTAGCTTTTTGAGATGTGAGATGAGGAGATCTTGAAAAGGTTGAGACGGATGAATTAGTACTATTAACTTAAGAAACAAATGATTTATTTTATTGTCATATTTTCTTTTCCTATGAGTACTCCTTAGGAAGTTTATCTAGCTCAACTCATTTAACTTCTCCAAAGTAGAGGTGTAGTAGTTGGTTTTAGTTTATGAAGTTTGATTCATTTTACTTAATTTTTTTCTTGCAAGTGTTTTCTGGTTGGTTTGTCCAAATTAGCTGCTATATTCAGATGCTTTTTCATGTAGATTCTGCAAGTTGAGATTTGCATTTTTTTTCTTTTCCTTCAATGGCAACATTTGTACTTTATTAACTCTGTATTTCAGTTATATTTTCATGTCTGTTTGATATAAGCAAATAAGTTGACTTTGATTAAGTGTTAATGCCAGTAACATGTTGCCCCAAAAATCATCTTAGGGGGCAAATAACATGTTTTATACAATACTGCTGCAAAAAAAAAATTAAAGTCTCTGAAACCAATTATGTGGTTAGTAGACTTGATGAAAGTAAAAAAAATTTTGCCTTTTTTTGTTGAGTATAATTCTTAAAACCTGCCTATATTTTTTTTGCTTTAAAGTTTATTTACTTTATTCTTCATACAAAATATTTTTAAATTTAATTTTAACATAATATTTTGCATAATATTGGTAGGAATTGTGAGCATGAAAATATTTTGTTTGATGAAGTATGAAATGTTGAAGCTTGGATATTTGAACTATGGATCTTCTATGGTGAAATTTTGAAGTATTAAAGCAGTGCATGGATGCTCATTTTGATTATTATGAATTCATTCTCAGGGTCGAGAAGGTTGTTGAGAAAGTAGCCATCATTGAATTCGAGAAGGAAGAGAAAAATTTGCCACCAAACAAGTCCCAACCCACTTTTCCTTCTAGTTAAGATCAAAAGTGAGACCCCATTATTTTCATTGTCCTTGTCTGCTTCTCTTAACCCACCGCTGTCATCATATTCATACCTGTGCTGTCAAAGCAAATATACAAATATTTGTCATTCAATTTTTTGTCACAATAATTGGAATAACCAACATTTTCTTGGACTTCTGTTTCTGATCGAATAATGATTTCTAATTCGCGATATGGTTGTATTGTATCAGTTGCTATTTTACTGTCTAGTTGATGATTAGATTCATGGCATAGTAACAATAGTGTGTGATCTATCCAGGTCTAGTTATGTACTTCTGTTTTGCAAATATTCAGTTACTGAATGTGACATTAGTTTCCTACTTGACGCTTTTAATTAATTTTAACTTTTAATAATAGAAAATCTGATTTATTTTATTTTCTTCTCCTAGTAAGAATTCATTACAAATTTAACTTCTTCAAGAGTATAGGTATATAATTACAAAATCATTTTATTCTATGGAAGAAGTTTGATGTATTTTACTCATTTTTTTCCTTGCTGTCATATGCCATGTATTTAGTTGTTTTATGCAGATTTCGCAAGTTGAAATATGCACCTTTTCAAATCTGAATTTCACTTATATTTTGATTTTCATATGAAATAAACAAATTAAGACAATTTTTTTATTAAATAATTGTTAATGTCATTCACTTATATTTCGATTTTCATATGAAATAAACAAATTAAGATGGTTTTTGATTAAATAATTGTTAATGTCAATAATACTTAGCTTGTTTCTTTTATTTATTGGCCCCAAATAATTTGTATAGTGCTACTGCAAAAATTGAGATATGAAAATCTATCATTTCTGTGATTAGAAGAATTGATTTGAAGGAAAAAGTGGAAAAACATTTTAGTTTCATTTTTTTTTATAACATATCTAATACTTAGACTTCAAACTTTGTTATTTATTTTATTTTAGGTGAATACTTAAAAGTTTATTTACTTTATCATTTAATCAATTTTTTTAAACTCAATTTTAGAAATAAGTAGTTTAGTGTTTTAAATATGAGCGAATTGTTTTATTGTTTTAGTTATTGATAATATTATTTATTAAAATTAATTCATTGATGAAAAAATTTATAAACAAAATAGATTAATTATTTGAATACATTTAATATATATATATATATATATATATATATATTAAAAGATAATCATGTTAGTGTATTGTAGGTTCAAATTGGTGAAAATTATTTTAACAAAACTTAAAATTTTTCATTTAAGTACAAATTTATAATTAATGTTTTTATATAAAATAATTTTTAATAGTTTTTTTTTAGTTAATTAACGAATTTTTTGTATCATTATTTTAAAAATGTATAATTATTTTTTAAAATTAACTTACAAAATTATTATTAAATAAGTAATAAATAAGGTTAAATAAAAATTAAAAATTTATTTACATAAATAATTTTTTTGTATATATTATAAAAATGTCTTCCAACTCTAATGATATCAATAATGTATTTATATTAATCATTTTGTTAGTGTGTATTAATAATATCATTTGAACAATATGATTCTTATAAAATGTTTGTTGTATGTCCCAACAAACTATTCTTACATATTTTATATGATTCATTTGAATAGAATAGTGTATGATTTTTTATTTTTTATTTTACTTTTGATGAGAAATAAAGTTTGCATGACTTTTTTATTTATTTTAAATTTATAAATATGTTTTTAGTTTTCGTGGAATAAGAGTTTTACAATTTATGACAATTTTTAATGCCATACATATACAAAAGTGTTATAAATCAAGTTATGGTGAACTAAATTTAAACTAACAAATATTAATTTAAAATAATTGTTTAATAACATTGCTTTATTGTTAATCGTGAAGTTTTTAAATTAAATAAAAAAAAATCTCTAAAATGGTTGTACTATTAAAATTAAATAGGATTATCAAATTAAGAAAATAAAAAGTATTAATTTAAAATAAAATTAATTTATTGATTAGATCCAAAAAAAAAAATCGACAAAAAGGAAAAAGAAGTTGATTAATGAGAAGTATTTTAAAAAATTATCAATAAAAAGAAATTAAAAAAAAAAAACTAAGCATCAGGAAAAAAGAAGAAAAAAAAAAACAATATGAAAATTATAAAGTAATATATATAAAAGTTAAGTGTAATCTCACGCATGCAAGTCATGTCTATTTTTATGTCACAATTTCTTTTAAAATAAAATATTATAATTATAAGATAATTACAATAATAATAGTCATAAAATAATAATAACGGAATACATTTGAAAATCAATTTTTATTTAAATTATATGATAAAGTTTATTGATTATAACCCTAAACTAAATCAAATTAACAAAATAACAAGTATTATAATCATAAAATAATTATAATAAATCTAAGATAATAACAAATATTATAATTTTAAGATGATTACATTAATCAATTTAAACTATTTCATTACCCTTTTCTCAATTACTTTTATTATTATCAATTATTATTTAAAAAAAAAATAATTTTTTTTTGAATTTAAAGATCTCAAACTAATATTTTTTTAAAAAAATCAAATTTAACAAAATGAAATTAATACCAAATAATTGATTTAAATTAAATTGATATTTATTTTAATTTAAATTCATTTATACTTATTACATTTAATCTTTAAATTTATTATATTCATAATATATTTAAAATTTGATGAGAAATAGAAAAGAAAAAACTATCAACAGTGATGTCAATTATTTAAAAATTTAATAAATTAAAATTTAAAGATAAGAAAAAATAAAATATCAAAATTGATTTCAAATTTTGTTATGCTAACAAAGTTATCTTATCAAAATTAAACAAACAATTAGACATAAAAATTTATTTTAAAAAAAAATTGGAAGAGAGGATATACGAAAAACAATTATCAATTATGATGAATAAAAAAAAATTTAAAAAATGAGAATAACTTAAGTGCATCATAAAAAAAAAAAAAAAGAAGTTAAATCAAAGAATAAAAATACCCCAAAGTATAAAGTGAAATTATCACCCACTTGCATATTTATATATAAAAAAAATATTAATTAGTTTGAATTTTCTAATTATTTTTAAGATTTAACATATTAATTTATTAATATTATCTTATATTTAATACATAAATTAGTAATATCAAATAATTTTAATAAAAATATTAGTTTAAATATTTAAATTATTTTAAAACTTTAATAGATTACTTTGTTAATATTATTTTATTACTTAACATAAAACAAATGTAATAGAATGAATGGTGATATCACGTGAAAAATCTTCTTTTATAATAATACATAATTGATATCATTCTCATAAACATTTTTAACTTCAATTCTCTCTCTGTGAATTCTTCAAAAAAATATCAAAACTACCAAAGTCTAAGCCAAATGGACTCTTACCTAACTAATAATACGTAAGTCAGTAAAGGTTAAAAAAAAAAATTGGCCCCCTTACACCCTGGATCCATCTTTGTTGACAATTGTTGAAGTTTAACTCATTTATTTAAACAAATCCAACTAAAAGTTTGAGTTTATCTTTTTGACTCATTTATAACTTGGTTATTTTTCAAGGATTTAATTTGTATAATGTAAAGATTTTTTATACATTTAAATAAAAATGATCTCTTGTCTCTTATACTAACTGCCTTAATTGAGCACATTTTTTAGTTTGTGAAAAACTTCTTTAAATATTATTTAGCTTTATCAATTTATTATTTATGAAATATTTTAATAGTAAATAATAACCTATAAATAAAAACATGTGCTAAACATTTGATATAATATTAGAGAATAAGAATAATGCAAAATTTTATAATATCAAATAATCATAATTATTCATTTATAAGTCAATTGATCTTATTACTGTGTTTTGATTATAACTTCTACATCTTACCACGATTACACACCTTAACCTCAATGTTTTGCCTATTTGATCAAACTCACTCACCAAACTTTTTCAAGTATTGTGACACAAGTTGCATAACCCCCACAATAGACATTAGGAGTTTAGCAGTTACTCTCCGAAAACTATTTTGATTTATAAATACGTTGACACAAGTCAAAGAAGGTATGTTTTCATTCTTACCTATGAGACACTATAATGATTAAGCATCATAGTGACTTAACATGTATCTACCATTGCAATCACAGCCAGGAGATCAGACTGAGTTGGTGACGAAGACTAAGACTTATAATTCGATTTTACCATAAGCTCGGTAAGAATAGGAAGGAAAGTAATTTTTTTTATTTCTTAAAATATGCCTTTAAAATCTTAAGTTAACAAAACGTGCACGGGTGTAAATCATTTCACCCTGGAAATATAAGCAACCACCAATGAAAGGCACATTTATTTCTTTTAACAAAAATACAATATTTACTCTTGAATACACTATTGGAAAGAATTGAAGTTTCACATCAGCCAAAGATAACCCTCATGAACAACTAGTTTTCGAAGTTTAGTTGGATCTAAATCCATATTTTAAAATTAGATCATAACCAATTCTAGATCCATTAGAAGAAAAGTAGTAAAGAAAGAGCAAAAATTTGTTTTAGTAAAAGGAAAAAGAATCAAATTAAACAATACTGTAAATCCACGCTCGAGCCCAGCTAGTATCACATCACACTCATCTAATCATCTTTATCTTCATCTTCGTCATAATTGAAGGGTAGAGGCACAGACTTGAATGCACGGTACTTGCCAACATTGTTCAAGTGTTCATTCTCCAATCTAAAAGTTAAAAAAATGTACCAATTATTAGAGAGTATGAGAGAGAGTGTCACTAACATTTCTTATTCCATGTTTACCTGAAAAAGTTCCAGATGCCACGACGAATGATCTCTAGACATGCAACAATGGTAGTCATGGCTTGTTTATGCAAGAAGGTGACTTTGAATTTCAACACTGTCTGCATCCATGCAAATCTCAACAACACATTAAGCACCTGCATGCATGCATGGTTTGAATTTGTCAGCACTTGTCCAATTTTAAAAACATAGAGAATGTTAGAACATTTCAAGCACAATTGAACATTGTTTCCTCTTACATACCATGGCTACGAAATATACACTTTTATGAGGGACTGCAAGTTTGTCTCTCAACCAACGATTCTTGGAACTCTTTTGCAAAAGGCCCCAATCAATTACAAGGTCCCAATACATAGAAACAATTGCTGCAAATATTGAGAAAATCCATGCCAACACTTTCCACACCATTGAATTATTAAGAGTAGAGGCTGTCCTAAAGCAAACAGCCATAATTGTGAGGAAATATTTCAATCCGTTATATCCTTGCATTGGATCTTTCTCTTCGAATAGACGCCTAAGACACTGCAACATATTAAAAGAAAATTCAACATCAGAAATCATCATTTGCAGGGATGGATCGAGACAACTAAGTAAGGCAGACTAGAATTTTTTTTTAACTATTTAAATATATAATTTTTAATTTTTTTTATTAAATAATAAATTTTATAAAATTATTTATTAATTTTATCAATTAAATTAAAATAATTTTTTATTTCAAATGATAGAAGAAAAAAATACATACATTTATAATTTTAAACTATTTTTTAAAGTTTTGAAATACTTTTGATCTCTAATTAATTAATAATAATAATTTCACACTTAAAAAAACTAACCTTTATAAAAATTATAATATACAAATAGAAAAGTAATAATTCACAAAATATAATTAATTTAGATAATAATAATTAATGAAAAATTATAAAATATTTTCTAATCATATCTATTAATTAATATATTATATATCAATATATATTATTAAAAATATTATTAATATATAATCAATAATAATATATATTTGTTATTTGTTATTTTTTCTTACTAAAAATAATATATATAATTATTTGTGATGGAATGATTGATGTTAGTGGCAAGTCTTTTTTGTTTTTTTCCTTCAAAATATCAATCTTTTTACTTTATACTTTGGTATAAGTAAGAGGATATTACATTACTTCCAAGACAATTCAACAAAAGAGTATTTCATTTCTGCTCTGCTCTTTTCTGTTTTCACCTCCAACAAGCACAATTTTAAAAGTTGATAGAAGTGGAACAAATTTACTCACTTGAAGGAAACGAGACCAGTAGGGAATAACAGCAATGATGAATGAAAAAGTTACAAATACATCGCTTTTGTTGCAAGTGTTTACTCTGTGTTTGTAATCCCCCCAGCCATAGTAGCAAATGTAGAGCTCTAAACTTCTCAATGCTTGCACCTGAGCACACAAAAGGATCACAATATTATATATTGGCATGCAAAGAGCATAAAAAGGAATGATAATGTATGGATTACTGTTTCAATTTGTAACAAACCTGGCTAGTAAATTGATCTGCCAAGAAGAAATCTGGGAGTGTGACCTGAAATACATTGAAAATAACAAGTTTTGACCTATCCCAGAAAATCAGGGAAATGCAAGGGAGAAAAAGGGTCATGCATTTTCCATGTAAAATTGTTTTATATTATTATTCAATTACAATCATTCATTCACTAATTATAAGTCTGTTAACTTTTATAAAATTATCTTAAAAATCATATAAATAATAAAATTGTGATGGGACACTATAAAACTATTTTACAGTAAAACAATGTATCAGTAAGAACTTTTCTTTACCTTGTAAAGAGGAGCAGATATACAGTGAAACAAGCATATTAGCAAGAAAACCCTGCTAGAGCGATAAAATATGTTTAAGGGGAACAATAGAATAGCAATCACAACCTGTAGAGTGATAATGAATGAATTCATTAGGTATACGTTGTTAAAATGTTTAAAGGCAAAATATTTCATACAGAAACTACTTACAAGAAGCAAGATGAGTGGAAAAAGTTCAGAAAATGTTTTGTAGTCTTTTGTCTTTGGATCAATCTGCATGTCTAGATTTGCAAGCACACCACCCAATGCCAACACTGCTAGACCAAAACCTAGGAGAAGGATTTGATTGTAGCCCAACTCAGTGCCATGCTTGAAACCAAATATGAATGAGTGATTCACTCTGTATCTTCTCCAGAAGTATATATTTGCAGCATACATCAGCATGTGTAAAACTACGAATCCATATAGACTGCAAAAAAAAGAAACTTGACCTTGGTTACTAGGTACAAGTTTGGATAGTTATTCTAATTAATGTACCTTAATTTTGGTACTGATTAGTGATTACTAAACGTGCTTTTGGAGAATGACACTCTTATTCTATCTTTTGTTCTGAAGGTATTTTTGGAAGTAGTGCAACCATAGTTTTAGTTACAGATTTAAATGAGTTTTATATTATCATCTAATCACAAGTCACAATGTATGATAAATTTGTTGATTCTGATAACAACTGTCGTAAGAGTGATATTAAACATGATTTCTAATTTTTTGATAGTGTAAATTACGCTGCTGTTAGTGCATACTGATTAAACCCATAGTTACAATGTTGTTTCTTTTTCCCCACGTAGATTAATCATCATAAGCAACTAATTTTTGAAATGGACTCTTGTTAATTAGGATGAGCTATGGACTTTGGAAAAATTACCTGTTAAGTGGGAACAAGGTATCCATGTACGTAGTACTCCCTGAGTTATGCAATATTTTACGAGTACGAATAATTAGAATAAGAGCTACCATTAGAGCTATTGTGCATCCTGCTAAGAAACCTGAGAATATGTCAACAGAATGAAGAAATCATGAGTATCAAAATTTGTTCTCTTTTTTCCACTAAAATAACAAGATTTTAAACTATAGATGAATAACTTGGTGCTTACCTGTGGAAAATGTAACTCTGTGTCTTTCTCTCTTTGCTTTTGGTCTTAAGATACTCATGGCTATATTACGATTTGAGTTGTTGAAATGCTTAGTGAATGTTCTTTCAACCCTGTCCATAAGCTTTGTGACCTGCCACAGGAAGTGTCATGTTGTGACTAAAATCATTGAGAAACTCAGTATTTATCAGCTAATAACATTGCCATCCAATCACAAACTATTATGTATAATAAGTTTATTAACATTTATGATAACTATGTTAAGAGAATTTAATGATGATACATTTAAAGTATAAAATAGTATTATATCATTATTCAACCACAATTTTTTGATTTATCATCATTAAACTTGTTAATTGACAATACATAAACCTTTACACTAATTGTGTGTGGAGGAATTAAACTTATAAGAATAATGAATCTCAATGCAAGGCCTAATTCATTTTAGCACCCTCACCTCATCAGAGCTTCCAAGGTGGGAGTTGTCCACCATTATCATGTAAGCTTTAGATGCATCTCTTGATGTGATCTGCATTATGAATTAGTTACTGTGTCAAGTGATAGCAGAGAAAACAAAGTTTAAATAAGTAAAATGAAGCGAAGGGTAATTGAATTTTCACCTTATCATATTTCTTCATTATCTTTGAAAAGGCCAAGGTATTCATAAAGCTGTTAATTTCATGAAAATGGTTAGTTAATCACATATGAGAAACAATGAAACATGAAGTAACTAAATACACTAGCTTATTCGGATAAGCTTCTTCAAAAGAACTTTCTAAAGAAAAAAAATGAATTGACTAATTCAAATGAATTTTCTACATTAACTAATTAACTAATTTGTAAAACTTCTATAATCTTTTAGAGAAATTATATAAAATAATTTTTACAAATTAACTAATACAGAAATTAATTTTAATTTATGGAAAAATTCATTTAATTTTTTTTTCTTATTTTTTTCTTATAGAAGTTTTTCTGCATAAACTTACTTAAAGACAGTTACCTATAGCTTTTGAGAAGCCTAAGCTTGCGGTAGAATTCGGTGAATGATCGTTTAAGTTGTTCCTCAACTTTGTTCAGATTTTTTCTGCTGAAATTGAGTTCTGCATGGCCAGGGAAATTGAGAACACCTTTTATAGTTGAACGTGGAGTTTCAAAGGTGTGGTTCAATTGCACATGATCAAGTACTTCCAAAGGAGCTGGTCTAGTACCCATCATATTCTTTTGCTTCGTTCCCTCAACTTTTGGTTTTACATTGTCTTCTTCATCATCTTTAGAATCATCTGATAGTTCATGTTCATGGTGAGTGCCATCCTCTTCAATCACTTCCATTACCATGGAAACTTTTCCTGTAATTAAGAAGCATGATACCATTTATTTACAAGATTCGGAACCCAAAATTTTATCTAAGAAAATCGAGTTCATAACCATTCCTATCTATGAAATATTAGACCAATGGTTTTAACAAGAGAATATGAAAATGTAAAAAGAATGCAAAAACATAATTAATTATTTCAATTAGATAACAAACTTATTGTTAGCCTAAATTTACTTGATTTTTCAGATGATAATTATATATATGTATTCAGAATATAAGTTAGGTTAAATTTGAAATTAGGCTTATGACTACAGTCGTGTAAAGTAAGGCTAACTAAATGAATACTCTTGGGAAAATTAAGTTTGTTAAATGATATTAAATTGATGAAGAAAGTCAACTAAACAAATGGCTTTCATCGTCAGCAAAATAAAAGTCTCTCGCTGATTACTAATAATTCATAGATAAATAATAAAAAGGTTACATTCGAGGAAATTAGAGACATTAACGTACAATTGTTGATGGAATATGATAAATAATATATAATATTTTCATACTTTGACTATATATGGAACCTTCTTTGATAAGGAATATTTAAAATATATTTTATATTATATACAAAACTTTTAATAAAAGCATTTTGACTATAATGGTTTCTTCACATAAAGTAAACTATTTAATCATATGTTAAATATTTTCATCTATTAAAAAAAATAAAAAAATAAATCATAATCGTTGATAAGGATGTACTATGATTTAAACCACACCTGGCTGATAATTACTGTTTCAAGTTCAACAAAGTTAAGCGAAGAAACCGCGTTAACACTTAACAATATCGTATTTATGTTACTCTATTCACACGTAATTGAACTCAATGAATTTAATTACAATATGAATTCACACATTAAATGCTTTTTATACTCTCATTTAATTACTAATTATGTATTATAAATTTTTTTATTTTAAAAATCATATTAATGATACTTTTTAGTCAATTGATAATATAAAAATCTTGATGTTATGTTGTATCAAAATTAAATTTATTGATTTTTTTTATAATTACACTAACATGATTTCTAATTAATTTATAATGTAAAATCAGCAAATAAAGCATCTAATAAATTCCCTCTCTTTAAACATCTAATAAATAATCATGAGCTAGTTATTATGTAATTTCTAGCTATTAATACTAAGGTTTTGTTTGGATTTGTTTTTTTTCAAAAACACTTATTGGAGAATAAAATAATTAAAATTTTTTGTATAAATTAAAATTAAATTATGCCTAAGTTAATTTGTAAATTTTCTCTTACCCTAATTTCTTTTTACATATAAATACATATAAAAAATGAATTTAGTGATTTTATAGTATAGTTCAATCTCTATCCATTATTCGTAAGACTTTTCTTTTATAATAATTTTATAAAAGATAATTAATTAATAACAAATTAAGAATTATAATTGAATAATAGTTTAAATTTTTATTAAACTCTAAATATGTAGTCAATTTATAACTATTAAACTCTTAAAAAAATAATTTTAGCTTGATAAAAAAAGTTTCATTTATTTGAGTGGAGAAGATCACCAACACATGACTAAGCCATGGATTAATGTTTAATTTAATGGCATTTAACTCTCATTAAAATAAAGTTAAAGAAGGGTTGAAAAATGAGTTACTGTTCAATTTGGCCCCTCTGGGCGTGGAAGCTGACAACACTGCAGAAGAAGAAGCAACATTAGAAGCAAGACGAGTCATCTCAACAGATGAATCAAACGACCCAGTTGGATTCTCAACTTTGATCCTGAAAGCTATCAAAGCGTCCATTTGCTTGTTCAACATTGCAGCTTCCTGCATCACCTCCTCCACTTTGGACCTGTAGAACCTGTCCATAAGGAGATATAAGATTGGTGGGAGATCGGAAAAATAAATTCATGTTTAAACTTGTACTTTTTATTTTGATAAATGTTATTTTTAATTATTTTATTCAAAATTATTAAAAAAATATATAAATTTTTTATTTGATGATCTTTTTTATCATCATAGTCATTACAGTTAAAAATCGACATAAATTTTAAAATCTAGGTTGAATGATCGAATCTCCCACTCTAACAAAACGTAAAACGTAGATAAAAGAAAACAAAAACCTGTCCACTTTGTTGAACTCATCATCGAGCCTCTTGAAGTACACCAACTCGTACTCTCCACCTTCATCTGTGGTCATAAGGAACGTGGTTTGGTACTTCTCAGAGCCATCATGGCTCACTTCTGAGTGCACCATTATGGGTTGTTGGCTCTCTATGTCTTCTTGTTCCGAGGGACTGAGTGGTTGGTAGTGTCTTGATTGAATGAGGCCACTGAAGGTTCTGTATAGTGTTAGCTTTCTTCTTAGGCCTCTTGGGGTTGCTGTTGAAGGAGGCTTCACTCTTTGTCTGAACCTTTGGATTTCTTTCAATTGGGATTTCAGAAAATTGTAATCCATGTATGCTTCTTGCCACTCTGGCACCATTTGGGACGTGAATTCTTTCCCAAACTTCATTTTATAAATTCGTGGCCTTTAGTTATGTTGTTGCACCAAAGATATATAGAATCAGAAACTACTCTTTTGGTAAAATATTGGATAGAGATAGTGAAAGAGAATATAAGAGATGTTGCTATATATATATGCATGGATATTGATATTATTTATACGATAAATTTAAGGAAATGACGATGGGTTTGATAGAGTTGGTGAATTGGTGAGGTAGGCGTGGAAGACAATTTCAGCGCATGTGTTTAACTAAGTTGAAAAATTAGAATAGAAAAAAGAAAAAGGCATAGGAGTAGATAATAATAGACACACACCAACGTTAGTTACTGTGTCCTTTTTGAAAACATGCAGTTCTTCTTTAAGTTGCTTTGATTTCCTGGAAATTAAGAAGGTTTTGGAAGGAGTTGTTGAAAATTGAAATTGGAAGAGAAGACTACTACTTTTCTGTTTGGTCTTTCGTTGGAAAACTTTGTCGTCTCACTCCACTGTACAGTACGTATGTGTGTAGAAGTACGAGACATTAATTAATATGGAAAAAAAAATCATGTTTGCACTATATATGTTTAAAATAAAAATAAAGGAGTCTTGTAATTAAGTTCTAAGTTCTAATTATAAAACCAATAATTGTTGACGCGTGTGTTGAAAAGTACTAGAGTGTGACCAATGGACAATGGACAATGGATAAGTGTGAAACTGTGAACTTTGTTGGCTTGTTCTGTTTGAAGCGAAATATCAAAGTTTGAGTGCGTGAAATATGAAAAATGCAGGCAGGAAAAGTATGGTTAGGTAACTAATAAGTTTTTCTACTCACCTTTTTATTTTATTTTTCAATCTTTTCTTACTGTTTAATTATCTTCTTTTTTTTTTTTTTTTACCGAATAAGACTTTTTTTTTTCAAGGACTAAAAGTGAAAACTTGAGCAAGTTAAAAGAACTAAAAATATAAATAACTCACTACATTTAATAAATATTTTTTCTTAAATTATTTAAGAAACACACATAAGTATATGTTATCAAATATTAACTGTTAATATGTTATTTTTTTGTTAAGAAGTTGATCTCAGAATTTTTTTCTCCTCTTCTCATTCAACCATTCAACTAGCCTTAGAACTCATAGGATATTTTTATCTATAGGACTCAATTACCTAAATTTAGTTGATGGCAATAAATTTTTCTCAGAACTATCGTTGACATTAATATTGTTTTTAAATGTTTGTCAATATATTTTTTCTCTTCTTTAAAATAAGGAATATTTTTAGTCTAAAAATAATTTATGCAAAAAACATTATAGTTTGCATCTTATAAAAATGAAATAAATACCGTTTCAAACTTAGATCTTATAAGTAAAAATGAAGGGAGCAATAGATTTATAATAAATATATAAGTATTACATTATACAAAATATTTGTAATTTTTTAAAATAATTTAAGAACATATAATTATGTGTTTTTTAATATTTATTTAAGAACAAAATATATGTAGTTAGGTTAGTTATATTTGCATTCTTTTAACTTTTTGAGCTTTCGATTTTAGTCTCTGGAAAAAAAAAATTGACTAGTCTATCAAAAGCGTGTAGAGCAACCTTTCGGGTCGGGTCGGGTCTCTAACCACACTCAATCCGAAATTTGAAAACCTTCGTATCAGGCTCGTTTCTCCGTCAACCAGTTGTTGTGTTGACCATTTCTTTAATTTTTCAAATATGGATTTTTCTTGTGTTGTGAAATAATTGAGAGATATAGACTTCAAATGCTATGTAATAGCAATTTTTGGCGGCAATAAGTTGTTTAATATAAACAATGTTGACTTTATAAGGATAAAAGTGATGACTAACCGTAAGAGGCATTAACAAGTGTTTTATTCAATTGTATTACATTTCCTCATTTGTACAAACTATTAAAGTTGTTTAATTTCTATGATGTCTTTTATGTTTTTGTTTATTTTTATTTTTATACTTGTTACAGTAACTAATGTATGTGCAAGTTAAAAATAATTATTTATAATTTTTTTAAGTGTGCTTTACGTCCAGTACTTTAGATGATCAATTGATTTTAGTAACTTGTTTTAGTAGTAGAAGTATTTATTACTCGTTTTATTTGAACTATATGTATAAAAACATGTTTTTTTTTTTTTGTATTTAATGAAAAGATTTTCATGTTTCTGAAATTTGATGAACCTTTGGTGCTAACAATTGGTATCTAAAGCTTTTATGTTCTTGAGGGACTTGTGAGAGAACCCAAGAGAAGAAAGAAACCAAAGAGAGAAACCCAACCTATTTTCAGAATACCCAACCTTTTAAATGGCTTCCAACAATGTGACACTACTCGCACCTCTTGTATTTACAAGAAAAAATTATGAAATATGGGTTGTGAAAATGAAAGCTCAGTTGAAAGCTTATGATCTTTAGGATGTGGTGGAAATAGCTAAACCACCAGTTCTTGAAGAAAATCCAATTGTTGCTCAGATGAAATTTCACGGTGAACAAGTTGCCAAAAGAGCAAAGGCTTTTACCATCTTGCACTCGACTGTGGATGATGATGTTTTTATGAGAATTTCAAACTTTGATATGACAAAGGAAGTGTAGGAGAAGCTTGAAGAGGAGTTTTTTGGAAATGAAAGGACCAAGCAAATGCAAGTTCTCAACCTTAAAAGAGAGTTTGAAGCCTTGAAGATGAATGAGGCTAAAAACATCAAAGATTTCATGACTAGATTGATGAAAGTTGTGAATCAAATTAGATTGATGGGGGAGAAATTTCCAAATAACAGAGTAGTTGAGAAAGTCTTGGTTGTCTTACCTAAAAGGTTTAAATCCAAAATTTCTTCACTAGAAGAGTCAAAGGATCTCTCTCTCCAAGATAAGCTTGACAGAGCTTATAAATGCTCTTTAAGCTTAAGAACAAAGGAGGCTTCTAAGACAGGAGGAGACAGTTGAAACTGCTCTACAAGTCAAACACAAAGGGAGGGCTCTAGCAACAAAAGGAGAGAAGAAATATGTTGGAGAGTACTCTGGAAATTATTCAAAGAGAAGAGAAAATTTTTTCAAAGTGTGAAATTTGCAAGAGAACCAGTCACAAGGAGAGTGATTGTTGGTACAAAGGGAAAACACCACTACCTATTCAATGTCGATACTGCAAGCAAAATGGTCACATAGAGAGATTCTGCAAGCTAGTAACAAACTCAACAAAATTAGAGCACTCAAAAAGCAAATATCACTGAAGGTGAAAATGATGAAGATCTTTTATTTATGGCCAAGACTACAAGGTGTTTGGAGGATGAAAACACTTAGTTTATTGACAGTGGCTGCTGTCAACACCCAATTTTGTCCGCTTAATTACGATATTATAGTTATTATTATTATTATTGTTGTTGTTGCTGCTATTATTATCGTTATTATTATTATTATTATTATTATTATTATTATTTATTTCACAAGTAGTATCTTGCCAAAAAAAGGAGAAGAGAAGAAGAAGAGAGATGAAAAAAGAAGAGAAGAAAGATTCAAAGAAAACCAATCATTTGTCATTTCTTTCATGTTCCTCTATCACAAGGCTATTACAAATACAAGATTGAAATGAAGTTTCAGAAAAGCTTACAAATCTAAAAATAGTACAAGCCAAATCTGTTCAAGGCAAAAAAGAAATAAAGGAAGCAACAAGAAATAAAAGAAGAAAAAGAACAGCTTCAGCAGCTTCATAAGCAGCTCCATCAACAAACAAGCAGCTCCATCAGCAGCTTCCTGAACTCCATCAACAACAAGCAGCTCCATCATCCTAGCTAGCTATTCTAGCCAACTAGGCTGGACACTAGTGGTGGCTGATCCTGAAAAGGTGGCTGCAAGAAGGAAAAGAGATGATTAAAATGAAAAAAACCCTCCTAGGAAGAAAAGAGAGAAAACCCTCCTAGGAAGGAAACCTCCTGCCTATATATAGAGGTGATCGACAGAAAGAGAGGGGGGGAAAGCAAGCATTAAAAGAAAAACACACTCAGATCAGAAACAAAAGAGAATACAGAAAGCATTGAGAGATCAATAGAGGAAAGAAAGGACAACAAAAATGTTGATGATGATTTTTACTAAGTTTCTTTCCTTTTATTTCTGTTTACACTCCCGTTTTCAAAGTGTTTTTAGGATAAATGAGTTGCGACAACTCAAGAGTCCTAAATTAAAAATAAAAAGAATAAAAATAGTATATCTCTTTCTTTCCTTTAGTAAAATTAATTATTCTAGTAATGTTTTGGTGAGATAAATGTCTAAAAATTATAAAAGATTTTCGCTTAATTAATTAAAGGTAACCGTCTTTGTGACGGACGTTGTAGGGTGCTAATACCTTCCCTACACGTAATGAACTCCCGAACTCAAAATTTGGTTTCAAGGACCATTTTTTTCTAAAAAAAGTTTTTTTGATGCTTTCCTTAATAAACATTGGTGGCGACTCCTCTGATCCACACTTTTCGATTTTAGGCGCCGTCCGCCGCAATTCCGGTTGCGACAGCTGCACTCAACACATGACAAGCAAATCAAAAAAAATTTCAGAGCTGAAATCGGCTAGAGGATCGATGAAGATTGGAAATGGAGAAAAACTTGTTATCACCGGTAAAGGAATTGTGGGAATTCATACTACAGCAAGTATTAAACAAATTCCTAATGTTCTCTTAGTGCTTGAACTTGATCAAAATTTATTAAGTATGGGTCAAATGATGCAAAGTGGTTATTGTTTGTTGTTTAAAGAAAAAAGTTGTGTAATTACTGATGTTGATAGTCATGAATTGTTTGAAGTAGAGATGAGAAAAAAAAATCCTGTTAATTGGAATTTAATTTTTGAACATGAGTGCAATCTGAGTAGAACTGAACTTGATTCTAAGCTATGGCATAAGAGATTTGGTCACTCTCATTTGAGATCCATTCAATTTGCTCAAAAGCATGAGTTAGTCAAAGATTTGCCCAATATTTAAGTTTTTTCAGAAGTTTGTGAAGGTTGTCAACTTGGTAATCAGCATAGATTGCCTTTTCCAAATTCAACCACATGGAGAGCAAGTGAGAAGCTTGAGTTAATGCACTCTAATGTTTGTGGACCTATGAAAACTACTTCACTTAATGGAAGTAAGTATTTTATTCTATTTATATATGATTTTACAAGAATGACTTGGGTTTACTTTCTTAAATAGAAATATGAAGTTTTCTCTATTTTTAAGAAATTTAAAGCCCTTGTTGAAGCTGAAAGTGGTTGTATTTTGAAGAAACTTAGAACTGACAATGGGAAATAGCTCTATTGAATTTAATACATTTTGTGACGATTTAGGTATTAAGCATCAACTTACCGTGAGTTACTCACCCCAACAAAATGGAGTGGTGAAGATGAGAAATAGATCAATCCTTGAGATGGCAAGATGCATGATTTTTTAGAAGAAAATGCCAAAGTCTTTTTGGGTAGAAGCTGTAAACACAGTTGTCTACCTTCAAAACAGACTTCCTACTAGAGCAGTAGAAGGGAAGACACCCATTGAAGCTTAGGGAGGAGTTAAACCTTCCATTAGACATTTAAAGGTGTTTGGTTCATCTTGTTACAGCCATGTGCCAGCTGTGAAAAGAAGCAAATTGGATGAGAAGGCTGAAAAAGGAATTCTAATAGACTACAGCTCAAAGTCTAAAGGCTATAAAGTCTATGGAATTGATTCAAGCAGAGTCCTTGTTAGTAGAGATGTGAAGGTGGATGAAGATGCATATTGGAATTGGGAGACTTCTCAAAATAAAAGGTATTCGGTTTTGCCTTCTTTTAAGAACACTAATGAAGATCAAGAAGAAGAGGTTGATGATGATTTTACAGTAAGTGGCACCCAACCTATTTCAAACATTTATCATAGATGCAATGTTGTTGTAGTTAAACTTACCAACTTTAAAGAAGCTAGTAAGGTTGAAGAATGGAACCTTACTATGAAGGAGGAAATGATTACCATTGAAGACAACAAGACATGGCAGCTAGTTGACAAACCCGACAACAAAAATGTTATTAGAGTTAAATGGGTCTATAAGGTGAAGATGAATCTAAATGTATTCATTAACAAATACAAGGCTAGACTTGTTGTTATAGGCTATGCTCAACAACCAGGAATTGATTATGCAAAAACATTTGCTCCTATTGCAAGAATGGACACTATTCGCATTCTTATAGCTTTGGCAGCTCAAATGAAATGGAAAATTTGGCATTTAGATGTCAAATCTGCATTCTTGAATAGAAACTTGACTAAAAAAATTTATGTAGCTCAACCTGAAGGTTTTGTTGTGAATGAAAGTGAAGACAAGGTGTATAAGTTTCATAAAGCTTTGTATGGGCTAAAACAAGCTCCTAGAGCTTGGTATAGCAAAATTGATAGCTATTTTTACAGTCAAGGTTTAAGGAGGAGTGAAAATGATGCAACTCTTTATGTGAAAAGGTTGCTGGATGGTGGCTCTTTAATTGTTTCTTTGTATGTTGATGATTTGCTAGTAACTAGAAATAATCAACAAGAAATGCAATAGCTTATGGTAGAAATGCAAAATCAATTTTAGATGTCTAGCTCATGAGAAATGAATTATTTTCTAGGCTTGGAAGTGCATCAAGCTGAGAATGGAATTTTTTTAAATCAAGAGAAGTATGTTCATGAAGTTTTGAAGAAGTTTAGAATGGAAAGTTGCAAATCTATCCCTACTCCTTTGGTGTAGAATTTGAAACTATCCAAGGATGATGGAGCTGAAAAAATGGATGCTTCTCTTTATTGAAGTATGATTGGAAGTTTTCTTTATCTTACTTCATCTAAACCTGATCTAATGTATGCAGTTAGCTTACTCTCAAGATTTATGAAAAGTCCAAGTGTGATACATTTTGCAGTAGCCAAGAGAGTGCTTAGGTACTTGAAGGGCACTACTCAACTTGGAATTTGGTATAAGCCTACTACAAGTGGAGATTTGTTTGGCTATGTTGATAGTGATTGGGCTAGAAACCTTGATGACATGAAGACCACTATTGGTTATATTTTTTCCTTAAGCTCGAGCATGTTCTCTTGGAATTCAAAGAAGCAAGACATTGTAGCTCAGTCAACCTGCTGAAGCAGAGTATGTTGCAACAACGGTAGCAACAAACCAAGCTATTTGGTTGAAGAAAATTATGGTTGAGTTAGGAGTGGAGCAGTTGAAAGCTATTGGAATTTATTGTGACAGCAAATCAGAAATTGCCATTGCTGAAAATCCATTTCAGCATGGAAAGACCACGCATATTTAAGTGAAATATCATGCGTTCGTGAGGCTATCAAGAATTGTGAGATCAAACTTATTCATTGTTGTTCTGATGATATACTTACTAAAGCTCTTCCAAGAGCAAGATTTGAAAGACTTAGAGACTTGCTTAGAGTATCCATTAAAAACATCAAGGAGAAGTGTTAAAGTTGTTGAATTTTTATGATGTCTTTTATGTTTATGTTTATTTTTATGCTTGTTATAGTAGTTAATGTATGTGCAGGCTACGATTACCTGTGCTCTTTTTTAGTGTGCTTTAAGTCTAGTACTTTAGATGACTAATTGATTTCAGTAACTTGTCTTAGTAGTAGAAGTTACTATATTTTATTTGAACTATATGTATTAGAAACGTTTTTTTTTCCCTGAATTGAATGAAAGCATTTTCATGTTTCTGAAATTTGATGAACCTCTTATGCCAACACAAACATTAACAATAAAATCTTTGTACAAACATTAACAACTGTGTCACATCTCAACCTGATAATATTTGTAGCCACGAGCCACCCATGTAATGCACCTTTGTTGCTTTAAACAAAAATAAAATATATCTACACTTGAATTCATCTCAACACATGAAGAAGGAAACAAGAAAAGAATGAAAGAGCAAAAAGGTGTTTTAAATAAGGGTGGCAAAACGACTTACAGCTCATAGGTCAACCCGTCAACCTGCCAAAAACATGCGAGGTGGGGGAGTGTCCCCAACCCACTAACCCGCTTCAACCCACCCTGCCACAACCCGCCACCTGACCGCCTATCTAATCCATCCAACCTTAAATCCCTAATTTCCCAATTGCACCCAGCCACCCTTGCGTTGCCTTCGTCGTTCGTCCTAAACCCAAAATAGAAATGAAGCAACATCCCACACGAGCGACCTCTTGCCAGACCGCCTTCCCTTCTGTCGCCGACCCTCGCACCCTCACGTCGCTGCCATCGCGCGATTCACGCCCTTTTCCCTCATCATCCCTCGCGCCCTCGCCAGCCCTTATTGCCCTCGCCGCCAGCCCTCACGCCTTCTATTGCTAGCCCTCGCACTGCTGCCATCACGCAATTCACACCCTCACCCTCATCGCCCTCACACCTCGTCGAAGTTGCCTACCAGGTACAGGTACTTTTCTCTTCATCAGACCATCACCCTTTTCTTGTCATGGACCTTGCTATATTCTGAACCTTTGCACTGGTAGTTCTATTATTGTGTTATTGTTCTGTTGTTGCTGTGTTATCATGATGCCTTGTTCTGTTTAATCTGTCTGTTGCTGACTTGTTATGTTATCATTGATCTGTCCTAAACGTTTGATCAGTCATAATGATGATGCCTAGCTTGGATGAGAATAACTAAAGTAAGGATAAATATACAGAATGGTGTGTTTCAAAAAGAAGTAGATGGCACTGTCATGATAAACAACCTCATTAAATATGTTATTTCTCACAATATCCAGAACTTGAACATGAATATAGTTTCAATTAGTTACACTCATGAGTCACTCTCTTTAATCTTTTGCTGCAAATTTTTTGCCAAATTTTCTACAAGTGACAATGACTGTGTTGATCCTTTTTCAAATTGTTACCTGTTAATTACTTTGGTCCTTAAATATTGTTCTTTCCCTGTACATGTCTTCAAAATATCCAATTCTACCCTCTCCAATTTGAAAATGCTAGTGGTAAAATCTGAGAATGCTTCATTCTGAAAATGCTAGATGTTGTCTATTATCTTTCTATTAATGTTTCAAATCATGTTGTCTTTAAAATTTATGTCGTATTGGATAAGGATGCTTACTTTGTTTTTATTTTATTTTTTAAATAGGATTTTAAAATAAATTGAAATGGATGAGTCAATTAGTAAATCACTTTTTTATGTTAATTTTACTAATGATGTAATTGAGAATGAGGTTAAGGGTACTGAATGTGAGAAGGAGAATGGTGATGATCTTGAATCTGTTGAACCATCAAGTAAAAAGGCCAAGAGTTTAACATCAAATTGTTGGAAATATTTCACTAAAATTGGTGTGTGTAAGGATGGAAAAGAAAGGGCAATATGTAATGCATGTAAACAAAAGTATCTAATTGGTGATAAAAAAATATGGAACTTCATCTTTAAATTGTTATATCGAACAATGTAAGAAAATAAAAAATGAAGATGTGGGTCAAATGATATTAGACATGCAAGGAAAGTTAAAGTTAAAAAAGATAGATCAAATGGTTGCGCATGAATTGTTAGCTGATCTAGTTCTTATGCATGGGTTGCCCTATACATTTGTTGAGTACCCGGAGTTTAGGGCTTTTATTGTTTATTTAAATCTTGATTCTACTCTAATTTCTAGAAATACATCTAAGAGTGATATTGGGAGAGTTTATGGGAAAGAAAATATCATACTTAAAAGGGTATTGGCTAGCATTCCTAATAGAATTTTCTTAACTTCTAATTTGCAGACATCTTGTAACACTGAAAGATATATTTGTTTGACTGCACATTATGTTGATCTAAATTAGAAGTTAACTACTAAGATCCTTAACTTTCGTCATATGCCTCCCCCTCACATTGGTTTTGAGTTGTCTAAGAAGATTAATGAATGTTTGCATAAATGAACAATTGAGAAAAATGTTTTTTATATCACTTTAGATAATGCTTATGTCAATGATGTTATGCAAAAGACTTTAAAAAGTCAACTTGTTTTGCAAAATGGATTGGTATGTGATGGTAAATTCTTTCATGTACGTTGTTGTGCTCATGTTTTAAAACTGATTGTTCAAGAAGGATTAAAGGTTCTTGGTTCTACTTTGGATCAAATTAGAGATAGCATCAAATACGTGAAAGGTTCGGAGAGTAGAATAATAAAGTTTAAACAATGTCTTGAAAATTTTAGTGATATTGATTCATCAAGTGGGTTATGTTTAGATGTGTCTACCAAATAACTTAAATTATTTGATGCTTCGTAGTTGTCAACACCCAATTTTGTCCGCTTAATTACGCTATTATAGTTATTATTATTATTGTTGTTGTTGCTGCTATTATTATTATTATTATTATTATTATTTGTTTCACAAGTAATATCTTGCCAAAAAAAAAAAAGAGAAAAGAAGAAGAAGAGAGAAGAAAGATTCAAAGAAAGCCAATCATTTGTCATTTCTTTCATGTTCCTCTATCATGTTCCTCTATCACAAGGCTATTACAAATACAAAATTGAAATGAAGTTTCAGAAAAGCTTACAAATCTAAAAAATAGTACAAGCCAAATCTGTTTAAGGCAAAAAGAAATAAAGGAAGCAACAAGAGAAAAAAAAGAAGAAAAAAAAAAAAAAGGAAAGCAGCTTCATCAATTAGGAAAGAAGCAGCAATACAAAAAAAATCAATCAGCAGCTCCATCCCAAGCAGCTCCATCAGGAGCTTCATGAATCAGCAGCTTCATCATCAATTGGCAACTTGATCTCATGAGCAACTAGGCTCAGCACCTAGGGTGGCTAATTCAGAGATTGCTGCAAGCAACAAATATAAAATTGGATTAAAATGAGGAAACCCACCAGAGGAAGGAAGCTGAGAGCAAACCCTCCTAGGAAGGAAACCTCCTGCCTATATATAGAGGGGATCAAAAAAGAAAGAGGATCGGGGAAAAAAGGAAAAACACACTGAATACAGAAAGACTGAGAGATCAACTGAGAACAAGAAGGCAGAAAAGCAGAGAAAAAGAAGAGAGATCAGCAGAGTAAAGAAAGAAATCAGAAAGCAGAGCACAAAAAGAAGCAAGACAGCAAGAAACAGGAGAACAAGAAACAAGAACAGAGAAGAGGAAACATCAGAAGAGCAGAGTAATACAGCAAACAGGTTTCTTTCCTTTCAACCCTCATGTAATCTCTAGCCTTTTTATGTCTGTTTACAATCAATGGAATACATGTGCTCAAATCTATTTGCTTAAAATGATAAAGAGATGAGTCTGAGGAGAAAATGCCATGTTAAATTTAAATTAATCAAACTTATCAAAGATGTGAGCCTGGCCTTAGAATAAGAATCAGAACCAGGGACAGGTGCATTCATGGTGAAAATAAAAAAAAATAAAGAGACATATGCAGAGACAATAGACATACGCAGGGACAGATACAGGGGCAGGATTAGAGACATAAGCATACAGACAAATCAAATCACCAAAACCAGAGCAATTGAAATTCAATCCCAAATACAAGCATAAACAAAGCCACCAAAAATCAAAATCAAATCACCATCCCTTTATAGCAAAAGAAGCAAATCAGAGAACTCAAACAGAGAAACCAATCAAGTAGAGCAATCAGTCCAAAGCAAAAAGTGAAACAGAGAAAAAAAGAAAAAAGAGAGCGAAAGAGAAAAATGGAGAAAAGAAGAATACCCACCGCGACCACCATCGCCTCACCCCTCGCGCCGCCACTGCGACCCTCCCTCACGCCATGCGACCTCCACACCGCCAAACACTGCCACCGCTACCTCCGCGAGCCACCCACGACCCCCCCTCGCGTCGTGACCTCCCTCCGCTACGAACACCGTCATCGCGGCCGCCACACCCCGCTCCCCTTTTCCCTCTCTCGTGAGCCTAGGGTTCCTTTCCCAAGCAACTGAATGAGAATGAGAACCTTCACCCTTTTTCTTTTAATTTTTTTCGTTTTGGGCCAAGCCTACTATTTACACCTCCATTTTACTAAATTACAGCTTCTCGTTTTGGGGCCATATTTCTGTCTACACCTCCCGTTTTACTAAGTTGCACTTTCTTTAATTATCAATAGTTGTTTAAATTAAAATCATTTAAAAATAATAATAAAGATGAATTGACTTAGGTGTACACTTCTGTCAATTTTTCAAAGTTTTTTTTAGGATAAATGAGTTGCGACAACTCAAGAGTCCTAAATTAAAAAATAAAAAAAAAAGAATAAAAATATCTCTTTCTTTCCTTTAGTAAAATTAATTATTCTTTTCTAGTAATGTTTTGGTGAGATAAATGTCTAGAAATTATAAAGATTTTGCTTAATTAATTAAAGGTAACCGTCTTTGTAACGGACGTTGTAGGGTGCTAATACCTTCCCTACACGTAATGGACTCCCGAACTTAAATCTGGTTTCAAAGACCATTTTTTTTTTTCTAAAAAATGTTTTTTTGATGTTTTCCTTAATAAACATTGTTGGCAACTCCTCTGATCCATACTTTCAATTCAAAGCGTCGTCCGCCGCGATTCCAGTTGCGACAGTAGTGCAATTAAATATCAATGTGTTTTTACAAGCTTGTCCTTGATGGATGAAAATTATAAGTCTTGTCCTTTTACGGAAAAATGGGAAAAAGCTGAAAAAATTTGTAAATTCTTGATACCATTTCATGATATAACAACCTTGATTTCTACCACAAGTTATCCCACTTCCAACTTGTATTTCTTACAAGTTTGAAAAATTGATTGACTTTTAATTGAAAGTATGAAAGATGAAGATCAAGTTGTAAAGAATATGGCTGAAGTCATGAATAAAAAATTTGAAAAATTTAGGATGAGTATAACATTGTGCTTGCATTTGGTGTTGTTTTAGATACAAGGATGAAGTTGGAAACATTAGGTTTTTGTTTTGAAAAAATTGATCGAGTTACTTGGGAAATGAAATTGCAAAAGATAAAAGACAAATTGTACATGTTTTTCTCTCAATATTCTAGTTCAACATTAAATGATCGTAAGCGAAAGCATGTTTCTACTTCAGATTCCAAACCTAACCTTTTTTATGTAAGTTACTTTGTTTTATTTGAATTATTATTTATTTTTTCATGTTGTATATTTCTAACTTTTACCTTTTCTTATCATATTAGGAATTAAAAATGTGTAAGCTTCAAGCTTTCAGTAGAACGAGACGAACTGAACTTGATATATATCTAGATGAACCAACTATAAGATTTTGATTTTAATATTTTGATTTAAAACTAATTTGTAATTTAGTATTGTGTTTTAAGGCATAAGTTTATGAGACTATGAGTTTATTTTTATTTTTTTCGTATATATGATTCTTAATTATTTAATTTAGAGTGTCAGCAGATAATAAACAAATCATCATGTATAAATGATAAACTAAATAATAACATGGTAAAAAAAAATTATTTAAAAAAATAAATGGATTAATATTATTTATTGTAAAAAGAAAAAATTAATTAATTAAAATGAAGTAAATATCAAAAAGTCACATAATTTTTTAACAAAAAAATTACTTTATATTTACTATTTAATTCGTCTTGTTATTATAATAATTTAGAATAAAATATATATATATATATATATATATATATATATATATAAACAAATATTTAAAAAAAAAATTGACGAGTCAACCTGCCAACCCATCTAATAACGAGACGGGTTGATTTGTCTAGCCCACCCCGCTTCCAGGAGGGTCCAACCCACCCTATCTTGTTTTGGATAGATTGACCCGCATTGACATCTGGTTTTAGAAAAAGGAAAGAGGAAACCAAATTAATTAAAAAATAAATCCATGTTGGAGCCTAGCAAGTATTGCATCACTCATCTTTATCTTCATCTTCGTCGTAATTGAAGGGTAAAGGCACTGACTTGAATGCACGGTACTTGCCAACATTGTTCAAGTGCTCATTCTCCAATCTGAAAGTTAGAAAAATGTACCAATTATTAGAAAGTCTGAAAAAGAGAGTCTCGTTAGCATTTCTCATTCCATGTTTACCTGAAGAAGTTCCAGATGCCACGACGAATGATCTCTAGACATGCAACAATGGTAGTCATGGCTTGTTTATGCAAGAAGGAGACGTTGAATTTCAACACTGTCTGCAACCATGCAAACCTCAGCAACACATTAAGCACCTGCATGTTTCAATTTGTCAGAACTTTTCTAATTTTAAAAACATAGAGAATGTTAGAACATTTCAATCACAATTGAATATTGTTTCCTCTTACATACCATGGCTACGAAATATACACTTTTATGAGGGACTGCAAGTTTGTCTCTCAACCAACGATTCTTGGAACTCTTTTGCAGAAGGCCCCAATCAATTACAAGGTCCCAATACATAGAAACAATTGCTGCAAATATTGAGAAAATCCATGCCAACACTTTCCACACCATTGAATTGTTAAGAGTAGAGGCTGTCCTAAAGCAAACAGCCATAATTGTGAGGAAATATTTCAATCCGTTATATCCTTGCATTGGATCTTTCTCTTCGAAAAGGCGCCTAAGACACTGCAACATATTGAACAAGGTTTTGGTTAACATTGGAAGAGAAAACCTCCAATATGTTTATGAAAATGGAACAAATTTATTCACCTGAAGGAAACGAGACCAGTATGGAATGACAGCAACGATGAATGAGAAAGTTACAAATACACTGCTGGAGTTGCAAGTGTTTTCTCTCTGTTTGAAATCTCCCCAGCCATAGTAGCAAATGTATAACTCAAAACTTCTCAAGGCTTGCACCTGAGTAATTACACAAAAGGTTCAATATGTTATACATGGGCAAAAAGTATAAAAAGATTATTAATCATATCCATGGTTTTTGGAATTAACCTAGGAGAAAGAGAGTAATATACTTAGTTTTACACTCAGATTCCATCACAACCCTACCCTACAATAATGGTATGTTTCTATTATTTTTATAAACATGTCTTAAAAGTCATGCCAACGATAAGTTGTAATATAAATAGTATAAAATTATTTTATATTATTATTATTAAACTCTTAATTTGGTAACCAACCTGACTAGTAAACTGATCTGCCAAGAAGAAATCCGGGAGTGTGACCTGAAATACATGGAAAATAACAAGTTTTGGACTACCCCAAAAAATCAGAGAAATGTTAAAACAATGTGTTTGAAGGGACTTTTCTTTACCTTGTAAAGAGGAGCACATATGCAATGAAACACGCATATGAGCAAGAAAACCCTGCTTGAGCGATAAAAGATGTTTAAGGGGCAAAGTAAAGTAGCAATCACGACCTGCAGAGATATAATGAATGAATTCATCAGAATTATAAGGTTGACTTGATGGTAAACAAAAAATGAAGAAAGACATAGGTAATAGATTCGAATCCCAGATAATAAAAAAAAATTAACAAAAGCTAATAGCTAGTAATTCAGTAGAATTAGTACTTTCTTTTAGTGGCAAAATGTTTCCAACATAAACTACTTACAAGAAGCAAGATGAGTGGTATAAGTTCAGTGAATGTTTGGTAATCTTGTGTCTCTGGATCAATCTGCATGTCTAGATTTGCAAGCACACCACCCAATGCCAACACTGCTAGACCAAAACCTAGGAAAAGGATTTGATTGTAGCCCAAATCAGTGCCTTGCTTGAAACCAAATATGAATGAGTGATTCACTCTGTATCTTCTCCAGAAGTATATATTTGCAGCATACATCAGCATGTGTAGAACTACGAATCCATATAGACTGCAAAAAAGAAAAAAAGTTTAACTTGGTACAAATTTGGATAATCATTCTGAACATATTTTGGCTATTGATTAATACATAAGGTCTATTCGAATAAATTTTTCTAGAAGTCATTCTACTAAAAAGAAATTAGATAAACTTCTTTTTAAGGTAGAATTGACTTATCTAATGATTAATTTGTAAAAATTCTTGTATAATTTCTTTAAAAATATAAAACTTCTATAAATTAATAATTAGATAAATTATTTTTAACTTATAAAAAAACTCATTTCATATTTTCATTCACTTTTTTTTTCACGAAGAACTATGAAAGAAGTTTGTCCAAGACCTTAGTTATATCGGAAAAGCTACCTATTTAGTGGGAACAAGGTATCCATGTATTGTGTACTCCCTGAGTCATCCAATATTTTACGAGTACGAACGATTAGAATAAGGGCTAACACTAGAGATGCTGTGCATCCTGCTAAGAAACCTGAGAATATTTTGATAGTGTCAAATAGAAAGAAGAAATGAGAATCAAATTTTGTAATCTTTTTTTTCCCCAAAAATAATAAGATTATAAACTATGCATGAATATCTTGGTTCTTACCCATGGAAAATGTAACTCTGTGTCTTTCTTTCTTTGCTTTTGGTCTTAAGACACCCATGGCTTTATTACGATTTGAGTTGTAGAAGTGCTTAATGAATGTTTTTTCAACCCTATCCATGAGCTTTGTGACCTGCCATAATGTTTATGCATTAACAGTGTCAAAAGTCATTCAATCACAAATTATCTTGCATGATAAGTTTAATGACTATTACGAAAACTATCTTAAAAATCATATCATAATTTTTTATTGACCAAACGATACATAACTTTTATACTTAAACTTATGAGAATTATATGTGAGACCTTCTTTTTAGCATTCTCACCTCATCAGAGCTTCCAAGGTGGGAATTGTCCACCATTTTCATGTAAGCTTTAGCTGCATCTCTTGATGTGATCTACATTATGAAGTTACTATATATGTCAAGTGATAGCAGACACAACAAAGTATAAATGAGTAAAATGAAGTGAAGGGTAATTGAATTTTCACCTTATCATATTTCTTCATTATCTTTGAAAATGCCAAGGTATTAAGAAAGCTGTTAATTAATTTCATGAAAATGGTTAGATAATCACACATAGGAGAATAACATGAATTAGTAACTAAACACACTAATTATACATTACCTATAGCTTTTGAGAAGCCTAAGCTTGCGGTAGAATTCAATGAATGAACGTTTAAGTTGTTCCTCAACTTTGTTCAGATTATTCCTGCTGAAATTAAGTTCTGCATGGCTAGGGAAATTGAGAACAGCTTTTATAGTTGAACGTGGAGTTTCAAAGGTGTGGTTCAATTGCACATGATCAAGTACTTCCAAAGGAGCTGGTCTAGTTCCTCTTACATTCTTTGGCTTCTGGACCTCAACTTTTGGTTTTGCAGTTTGTATTACATGTTCTTCTTGATTATCATTTGAATGATCATCTGATTGTTCATGATAAGTGCTAGCCTCTTCAATCACTTCCATGGCCATGGTAACCTTTCCTGTAAGAATAGCATAATACAATTAAACTTGTACACTTTTCTTACATTCAATGCAGATTAAATACACATAAGCATGTTGCAAGCGTATCTCAATTTTAAAATTGATTAATTTCATTAGTAGATTAGTAGAGAATACTTGCATTTTTTTGCCTTAACCATTGGTACGAAATAGTTATTGTTAAGAGTAATCATTAATTTTCATGGGGAGAAAGCACATACAATATGGGCATTCTCCTCTCAATCATTACAAAAAATTCATTAAATATTAACTAATTTAAATACTAAAAATTTTAGTGATAATAATAATTAGAGATTATTTTAGAGATTAAAAAGTAATTAATTTTTGAATTATTTTTTAATGTCATTAAATTAATCACTAAAATAATTTTTACAAAAAATATCACTAAATTAGTTTCTAAAAAAGTATTTCTATCTAAAAAGTTGGTTATATACCAAATATTTAGCTACTTAAATTGGTCTCTAATTAATTTACAAACTATGATAAGATACAGATAAGTTAGACTTTAAAATCATTTTTTCTTGTAATAGTTTATTTCATATCTAAATTAGATAAAATTCAAATTCATGACCACTTGATTAAAAAGCACAAATCGATACACCTGTGGCAATAATAATTGATTGACTTTGTGTATTCTACATAGTAAGAAGTAATGTAATTTTGTACAAGAGAGAAATGCTAAGTATGTAATATATATGAATAAAAGCTAGGTTAATTTTTTTATGGAAAAAGTTAGGTTAAATTTGAAAATAGCCTAAAAGTGCCGTTGTGAAAAGGTTAACTAAATGAATACCGTTGTGAAAAGTATGTTTGAATTAAATGGTCTTAAATCAATGAAGAAAGTCAAATAAACAAATGGCTTTCATCTTCAGAAAATTAAAATTCTCATGTTGATTGCTAATAGTTAAAATATAAATAATAAATATGTCAAGGGCAACGAAATTAGGAGGAATAAATAAATGTTGATGAAAGAATAAGGAGTCTTACAGAAAAATGAATCTCTTCTAGTTATTAATAGACAAAGAAAAGAAAGATAGGAGGAAGAAAAATATTTGAAAACATAGTAAAAAAGATTCAATCGAAATTATTAATAAAGTTTAATTAGAATATATTGACAGTGTAATTTTTTTATTTAATTTTTATTTTCATCTAAAAATAAATTATCATATATAATAAGATTATTAATTTTTATAATAATTACTTTATTTGTAGAGTAGTTTTAAATTAAATGATATATATTGTAACAAAGTGTATAGTGTACAATAACTAAAGTTTTATTATATAACTATTCACAGTATATAAAATATAGGGTAAAAAATATAAAATGAACGTATAGATTGTGGTTATGGCATAAAATTTTTTGAAATTATATAATAAGAATACACGTGTTAAAACTCTGTATAAAATAATTAAACCCTTGCCCACTTTCCCTACCCCTTCCACGTCCCACAGGCTATTGACCCTTCACCCTTGGGATTTTCCACAAGCTATATATAAAATTGAAATGATAAACTTTTTTATTTTATACTACAAACAAAACCTTTAATCAAACATTATTTAAAAGCATTTTGACTATAAAGTTTTCTCCAAATAAAGTAAAACAATATAATAGTATACTAAATATTTTAATCTATTAATTAAAAAAAATTATAATAATTGATGATGATGTATGATTTAGACAACAACTGCAACCTGGCTGATAATTACTGTTTCTACAAATTAAGTGAATCGAACCAACAACGTTAACAGCGACCAGCATATGTTATGTTATGTTACGTTGACAGCAACAAAGAAAAGAATAAATAATAGCGTATGTTACTAAACTAGCTAACAACAAGATAGCATGACCGATATCTTATTTATAACATGCACTTTCTTCACACGTAATTGAACTGAAATACATTAAATAACAACGAATATTTCACACATTAAAAGGTTTTTATATATATTCTCATTTAGTTATTAATTATGTACAATAAAATTATTATTTTTTTATAATTATATTAAAAAAATTATTTAAGATGATTTTTAACCAGTTGATAATATAAACATTTTTATATTATGTTATATCAAAATTAAACTTTTAAAAAATATTCATTATTGTTATAATTACCCTATAACGAACGATTCACAACTAATGTATAATGTAAAATTAATTATAAAACATATAATAAATAAACATGAAATAATTATTGTTCGACAATCTCAAGTTATTTTATTAGGTTTTGTTTGAAATTGAATAGTCGTTTTTAGGTTTCATTTTTTCGGTTGAGAAGTATACCAAACATGAATTATTTAATTTGATGGCATTTATCTCTCACCAACATATGACTAAGCATGAATTATTTAATTTGATGACATTTATTTCATTTTAAAAAGTGAGTTAGGGTCCTAACTCAACCTTATCAAATACCAAACTGGCTTATGAGTTGAGTGTCAATAATAGGACATCTCGAACTTAAAGGTAGAAAGACTAAATATATGTGAATAATTTAGCGACCCAATAACAAGTGAAATGATAGGATTATCATCTATAATAAATCGCTAAATTACGTTTTGATGACATTTTTATTTTAGTTTTCATCATCACTAGTGGAAGATCTCCAATAAATAAACAAAGAAAATATATAAAGTAAAGTAAGTTGAAGGGTTGAAAAATGAGTTACTGTTTAATTTGGCTCCTCTGGGTGTGGAAGCTGACAACACTGCAGAAGAAGAAGCAACATCAGAAGCAAGACGAGTCATTTCAACGGATCGATCAAATGACCCAGTTGGGTTCTCAACTTTGATCCTGAAAGCTATCAAAGCATCCATTTGCTTGTCCAGCATCGCAGCTTCCTTCATCACCTCCTCCACTTTTGACCTACAGAACCTGTCCGGAAGATATAAGATTGGTGGAGTGATTTAGAAAAAAAAAAAAAAAAAAAAGAAGAGAAAGAAAAAATAATAAGTTATTTATTCAAAAATTCGTCATTGACATTTTTAATAAAATTAACAAATTAAACATTTATCCTTAAAAAAAAAACCTGTCCACTTTGTTGAACTCATCATCAAGCCTCTTGAAGTACACCAACTCGTACTCACCACCTTCTTCTGCGGTCATAAGGAACATAGTTTGGTACTTCTCATCAGAGCCATCACGGTTCACTATAATGGGTTGGTTCTCTATGTCTTGTTGCTGAGAGGGACTGAGTGGTTGATAGTGTCTTGATTGATGAGTGAGGCCACTGAAGGCTCTGTATAGTGTTAGTTTTCGCCTTAGGCCTCTTGGGGTGGCTGCTAGGGGCTTCATCCTTTGTCTGAAGCGTTGGATTTCTTTCAAATGGGATTTCAGAAAATTGTAATCCATGTATGCTTCTTGCCATTCTGGCACCATTTGGGATGCGTATTCTTTCCCAAACTTCATGGCCTTATAAATTTGATTATGTTGGTTGCACCAAAAAGATGTGTATATACGTAAAGTAATGAAATATTAGAATTAGAATAGAAAGAATGGAAACTTTTTTTTATAAGATCAAGAGAGGGAGTGAAAGGAGAATTGGATAGAGATCACGATAGAAGGTTTGCTATATGTAGATATATGGATGCTGTTATTTATATGAATAATGAATTTTTTTTAAGAAAATGAGGGTTGGATTTGATAGAGTTGGTGAGGTAGGCGTGGAAGACTATTTCAGCGCATGGGATTAATGAAGTTGAAATTTAAGAATAGGAAAAGGCAAAAGGGTAGTAGACACTAGTGACTAGACACTAGACACACGTTAATTACCCTGTCCTTTTTTGAGTCCCAAAGGGAAAAGTTAGTGCCTTTTAAGTTGTTTTGATTATGAAAAAAAAAAATGCCCTATAGGAAAAGTATGCTGTTTTGATTTTTTTTTTTCAAGGAAGGAGTTTTTTTTTAATCTGTAAAAAAAACACATCGGGCTAACCTAGATACCCTTAATAGGAAGAAGGGATATGTATGGAAAAAGAAGTTTTTTTTTTTATGGATAAATATTAATTAATATTTATTATAACTATTCATGAAAAAGATTCAAATTCATAAACATTTATTAAGAAAATCCATCTCAATTGATTATTGAACAGCTTGTCTGAATATTAGAAACACATTAATTATATGAATATTATAAATCTATTGTGTTCCATTCTCATGAAAAAAAAAATTAAAAACTTTTTTCTTTTATTTTTTTTTCAGGTAACCATCCGAACAACCTCGTATGGCTGAGAGGATTGAAGACATTATTATAGATATAATTAATGTTTACACTTTATTTTGTTACCAGATTCCTGTATTAATTTTAGTATTAAAAAATAAAAAAAATAATCATCATCTAAGTCATTTGACAACACCATGTTAACAAAAATAAAAGAGTATTCTAAAAACCAAAAATGGTTGACGTTGACAAGTACACGACTCTAAAGATGTAAAATAAGAATTGTTGACTGTGACTAATTAATAGCCCTTGGATAAGTCATAAGCGTCAGCCTTCACTTAAGAAAGAGAAAAAAGAAAAAGAAAAAAATAGAACTTCCTGTTGGCTTGTTCTGTCTGAAGCAAAATATCAAAGTTTGAGTGCTTGAAATGAAGTTGGATTGAGAAAAAGTAAAGATTCCCGCAAATGAAACAAAGTGCGCATGGTACGGATATATGTACGTTCGTACGAGCTCGATCAAACCGAGAATGTTTCTTTGTTTGGTCCATGATAGCTGAGTTGAAACATGAGACTCAACGAAATACACAATGATTAAGTAAACATTTGGATTAGTTTATTTTCTAATGATGAATGCTCTTATTCTATTTTATTTTTAATATAAGATTAAACCACTAACTGGAGGATGAAGTCTTTCATTAAAATTATTCACTTTAGTTGTTTATTTAAGTGATTAGTTTCTCACTTTGAATGAATCAGAGATTTTATATTATATTACTTTTTCTTACAATAATTAATAGCAACAAAATTGATATGTTAGGCTATAGCTCCGTTTATTGAGAATAGTGTATGAGTATTATAAATATTATATAATACTATATTTGATTCCTATAAATAAATAAAAAATTAATATGCTATTATTATAATGTATGTGAAATCAATCATTTCCCAGTAATTTTAGAGAAAAAAATTATTCACCAACACAATGTTGTAGTATCACAATTTCTTTTTAATCAGAATAAGTCCATTAATCTTCATAAAATTATCTTAATCATAATGAAGGACAACATGTATAAAATCGTAGTTTTATGACTTTATCTACAGAATTGAGATAGATTCTTTATTTGAAAAACACGTAGCTGACTTTTACTGCTTCTGTTTTATGGGGAGAATGGGAGATTGCTTCTGTTTTATGGAACCACATTTAGGCGTAATCATGAATTTAATCTAACGTGTTAATCAACCTGCTGACACATAAACAATATGTTAAAATTGGGTCAAAATTAGTGTATGATCTTGATCATTGTTATAAGTATTGGATATCGATCGAGATATATATTTTCAAATTAATAAATTCGACTTGAGTGTTTTTTTTTTTTTACTTTTTTTTTTTCTTATGGCCATCCTGCTTTAAATTTTATATAAAAAAAAAGTGTTTTAAAAATAAAAATTTACTTCATCCGTTCCAAAATTAGTGTGGTGTCGTCTTAGATTATTTTACATAGACAAAAAAAGTTAATAAATATATAGATAAAAGAGAGTAATATTCTTTTTACAAAACTAGCCTTAGTATTAATATAATTGAAAAAAATAAAATGACACTTATAAAGAGCATTAGTGGGGGAAAAAAAAAAAGAAAAAGGAGAGGAGAGGGTGTTTAATTACTATTTTAAAATTAATTTTCAATTTAAAAAAAAAAAAAAATTTGATTGATAAATTTTGTAAAATTATTATTTTCAAATTTTAATTTTTAAAATTAAAATACAAAAAGGGGTTATAGTAGTTTTCATTTTTGGTTTCTCTTATTTGTTTTAAAACTATATTTGAAAATACAAGTTCGGAAGTGTTTGGAATAATTAAAAAACTTATAGTATTTCAATAATTAATTATTGTTATAATAGATTATGATCCGAATAAATTTTTATTTGAATAGGTTTGTTAAAAAGTTATTTGAATGTAATAAAAAAAATAGTTTTTATATGATAAAAAAAAGGATAAAATAGTTGAAAGAAATAAATTATTGAAAAATAATCATAAATTAATTACATAAAAACTTATTTTTTTTTCAAAATATAATCTTTTTCCAGATTTAAACTATTCTCCCAAATATTAAAAAATATTTTGCAAACTGCTTATAATAAAGAAAAAACCTAAATTATGATTTTCCAAGCATACGAAGGAGGTGGTGTTTTTATTAATGATGAATCGGTAATATATATAAAGAAAAAAGTTTATGCATCTTTGGTGTAAAATTATTTTATAATGTCAATTAATCACAATCTTTCATTTATGATAAGACAATTGACTTTTATATAAATTCTTTAACAAGTTAAAATTCATGTTGACAAAAAAAAATCCAAAAAAACTATTTTTTAATTTTAAAAACAAGTTTATGGAAACAAATTTAACAAACATTATTTTTTCTAAAGCAGTTTCAAAATAAAATTACCAAACAGATTATTTTTAACATTCTTCTCAAACCTCTAAAAAAATTCGTCTAAAAAACATTTAAAAAAAAACTGAGTTACAAAATAAATTTTAAAAACTAAAAACAAAACCTAAATCAAACGGGCCAAAAGTTTCACAGTTTTTTGAACTTTCATGCTAATACATGAAGCCCAATTTAATCAAGAGATCAGAATCAATACCCACTATCCATTATTTCTCACCCGATCCAATATTTACAATCCAAACCCGCTTTGCATTAAATTCTTGTTAAGCTAATTAATCCCTCTTTCTTCCATTGTGTATTCTCTTTGATCGATGCAATAACCTAAAAATCCAATCAATTTTCACCATGACTCTCAGTATTGGAATTCAATGATACCATGTTCAGTGCATATGATATGTTATATTTACGTTTGCAAGTAGGTCTAACGAGACTCTCTCATCCTCTCATATTCTCTAATAATTGGTACATTTTCATATTGAAGAATGAGCACCTGAACAATGTTGGCAAGTACTTGCATTCAAGTATGTGCCTCTCTTCAATTATTATGATGAAGATGAAGATAAAGATTAGTAATGTGTGATACAAGGACTATAACACATCAAAAATACAAGATATCTCACTTGGTGAAAGGAATGAAAGATAGGTTGGGTTCAATTTTTTTTACTGACAAAAATTAACAATATTAATATTAATGTTAAAAAGTACTTACATTTTAGCCTAATGAATGATTTTGTCTTTGTATAAATAAATAGCTTATTATATTTGCTCATTCGGATAAAAAAGTTTGTTGCATTTGTATTAGTTCCTAGTGTGCAAAAGATTTAATAAATCTATACAATAGATATTACTATACAATAGATATTACTTTTGATAACTGTCTTTGAATTTCACACATATTTTTCGTGCATATTTATCCCTCAAATATATATTATTATCTCTTTTTAATTTTAATTATAACGATAATATATGTTAATATATTTTTTTGTAAACTGAAGTTAAACCCACAACTTTTTTCTCCTCTTCTTCTTGTTTAACCATTCAACCGCCTTAGAATTCATCAGATATTTTTATCTATAAGACTCAATTACCTCAATTTAGTTGATGGTAATAAATTTTTCTCAGAACTATCGTTAACATTAATATTTTTTTAAAATGTTTGTCAATATTTTATTTTCTCTTCTTTAAAATAAAGAACATTATAGTTTGCATCTTATAAAAATGAAATAAATACTGTTTCAAACTTAGATCTTATAAATAAAAATGAAGGGAGCAATAGATTTATAATAAATATATAAGTATTGCATTATACAAAATATTTGTAATTTTTAAAATAATTTAAGAACATATAATTATGTGTTTTTTAATATTTATTTAAGAACAAAATATATGTAATTAAGTTAGTTATAATTTTATTCTTTTAACTTTTTGAGCATTCGATTTTAGTCTCTTTAAAAAAAAATTGCTAGTCAATCAAAAGCGTGTGGAGCAACCTTTCGGGTCGGGTCGGATCTGATCTCTAATCACTATCAACCAGAAATTTGAAAACCTTCAAATCATAGCTGGTTTCTCCGTCAACCATTTGTTGTGTTGACCATTTCTTTAATTTTTCAAATATGGATTTTTCTTCTGTTGTGCGATAATTGAGAGATGTAGACTTCAAATGCTATGTAATAGCAATTTTTGGCGGCTAGAAGTTGTTTAGTATAAACAATGTTGACTTTATAAGGATAAAAGTGAAGACTAACCGTAGCAGGCATTGACAAGTGTTTTATTCGATTCGATTACATTTCCTCATTTGTACAAACATTATATTAACAATAAAATCTTTGTACAAACACTAACAACTGTGTTACATCTCAATCTGACAATATTTGCAGCCACCCATGTAATGCACCTTTGTTGCTTCAAATAAAAAGAAAATATATCTACACTTCAATTAATCTCAACATATGAAGAAGGAAACAAGAAAAGAATGAACGAGCAAAAAAGGGTGTTTTAGAAAAAGGAAAGAGGAAACCAAATTAATTAAAAAATAAATCCATGTTGAAGCCTAGCTAGTATTGCATCACTCGTCTTTATCGTCATCTTCGTCGTAATTGAAGGGTAAAGGCACTGACTTGAATGCACGGTACTTGCCAACATTGTTCAAGTGCTCATTCTCCAATCTAAAAGTTAGAAAAATGTACCAATTATTAGAGAGTCGAGAAAGAGTGTCGCTGCATTTCTTATTACATGTTTACCTGAAGAAATTCCAGATGCCACGACGAATGATCTCTAGACATGCAACAATGGTAGTCATGGCTTGTTTATGCAAGAAGCTCACATCGAATCTCAACACTGTTTGCAACCATGCAAATCTCAACAACACATTAAGCACCTGCATGGTTTCAATTTGTCAGCACTTTCCCAATTTTAAAAACATAGAGAATGTTATAAAATTTCAAGCACAATTGAATATTGTTTCCTCTTACATACCATGGCTACGAAATATACACTTTTATGAGGGACTGCAAGTTTGTCTCTCAACCAACGATTCTTGGAACTCTTTTGCAGAAGGCCCCAATCAATTACAAGGTCCCAATACATAGAAACAATTGCTGCAAATATTGAGAAAATCCATGCCAACACTTTCCACACCATTGAATTGTTAAGAGTAGAGGCTGTCCTAAAGCAAACAGCCATAATTGTGAGGAAATATTTCAATCCGTTATATCCTTGCATTGGATCTTTCTCTTCGAAAAGGCGCCTAAGACACTGCAACATATTGAACAAGGTTTTGGTTAACATTGGAAGAGAAAGCCTCCAATATGTTTATGAAAATGGAACAAATTTATTCACCTGAAGGAAACGAGACCAGTATGGAATGACAGCAACGATGAATGAGAAAGTTACAAATACACTGCTGGAGTTGCAAGTGTTTTCTCTCCGTTTGAAATCTCCCCAGCCATAGTAGCAAATGTATAACTCAAAACTTCTAAAGGCTTGCACCTGAGTAATTACACAAAAGATTCAATATGTTATACATCATACATGGGCAAAAAAAGATTATTAATCATATCCATGATTTTTGGTATTAACTTCGGAAAAAAAGAGTGATGTAATGTGTTTTACACTGTGTTCCATCACTGCAATAATAGTAAATTTATTGATTTTTATAAAAGTATTTTTAAAAGTCATGGAAATGATGGATTGTGATGTAGTAATCTGTACATTATCATTAAAATCTTAACTTGGTAACCAACCTGACTAGTAAATTGATCTGCCAAGAAGAAATCCGGGAGTGTGACCTGAAATACATGGAAAATAACAAGTTTTGGACTACCCAAAAAATCAGAGAAATGTTAAAACAATGTGTTTGAAGGGACTTTTCCTTTTACCTTGTAAAGTGGAGCACATATGCAATGAAACACGCATATGAGCAAGAAAACCCTGCTTGAGCGATAAAAGATGTTTAAGGGGCACAGTAAAATAGAAATCACGACCTGCGGAGAAATAATGAATGAATTCATCAGAATTATTAGGTTAGCTTGAGGGTAAACAGAAAAGGGAGAGAGACATAGGTTGTGAATTCGAATTCGAATCCTCCGCTAACATAATATCTAACAAAATCTAATAGCTAGTAATTCAGTAGAATTAGTACTTTTTTTTAGTGGCAAAATGTTTCCATCATAAACTACTTACAAGAAGCAAGATGAGTGGAATAAGTTCAGTGAATGTTTTGTAATCTTGTGTCTTTGGATCAATCTGCATGTCTAGATTTGCAAGCACACCACCCAATGCCAACACTGCTAGACCAAAACCTAGGAGAAGGATTTGATTGTAGCCCAACTCAGTGCCTTGCTTAAAACCAAATATGAATGAGTGATTCACTCTGTACCGTTTCCAGAAGTATATATTTGCAGCATACATCAGCATGTGTAGAACTACGAATCCATATAAACTGCAAAAAAGAAAAAAATTTAGCATGGTTACTACTTAGTACAAATTTGGATAATCATTCTGAAGGTATCTTTGGGTATTGGTTACTACATAAGCTCTGTTCATAGGTAAATTTCTCTAGAAGTGATTTTATGAAAAAAAAAAATTAGATAAACTTCTCACTAAGATAAAATTAACTTATGTAATAATTAATTTGTAAAAGTACTTATATAATTTCTTTAAAAAAAAATATGAGACTTTTATAAATTAATAATTAAATAAATCAATTTTAACTTATAAAAAATTTGTTGATTTTTTATTCACATTTTTTATTCCATGAAAAATTAAGAAATTTGTCCAAACAGAACTTAGTCATATCGAAAAAGTTACCTATTTAGTGGGAACAAGGTATCCATGTATAGTGTACTCCCTAAGTCATGCAATATTTTACGAGTACGAACGATTATAATAAGGGTTAACACTAGAGCTGCTGTGCATCCTGCTAAGAAACCTGAGAATATTTTGATAGTGTCAAACAGAAAGAAGCAATGAGAATCAAATTTTGTAACCTTTTTTCCCCCAAATATAATAAGATTATAAACTAAAACTATGCATGAATATCTTGGTTCTTACCCATGGAAAATGTAACTCTATGTCTTTCTTTCTTTGCTTTTGGTCTTAAGACACTCATGGCTTTATTACGATTTGAGTTGTAGAAGTGCTTAATGAATGTTTTTTCAACCCTATCCATGAGCTTTGTGACCTGCCATAATGTTTATGCATTAACAGTGTCACAAGTCATTCAATCACAAATTATCTTGCATGATATGTTTAATAACTTTTATGATACTTATCTTAAAAATCATATCATAATTTTTGATTGACTATAAATACAAAACTTTTATACCGATAGTGTATATAGAATTTAAACTTATAAGAATTATATGTGAGGCCTTCTTTTTAGCATTCTCACCTCATCAGAGCTTCCAAGGTGGGAGTTGTCCACCATTTTCATGTAAGCTTTAGATGCATCTCTTGATGTGATCTGCATTATGAAGTTACTATATATGTCAAGTGATAGCAGACACAACAAAGTATAAATGAGTAAAATGAAGTGAAGGGTAATTGAATTTTCACCTTATCATATTTCTTCATTATCTTTGAAAATGCCAAGGTATTAAGAAAGCTGTTAATTAATTTCATGAAAATGGTTAGATAATCACACATAGGAGAATAACATGAATTAGTAACTAAACACACTAATTATACATTACCTATAGCTTTTGAGAAGCCTAAGCTTGCGGTAGAATTCAATGAATGAACGTTTAAGTTGTTCCTCAACTTTGTTCAGATTATTCCTGCTGAAATTAAGTTCTGCATGGCTAGGGAAATTGAGAACAGCTTTTATAGTTGAACGTGGAGTTTCAAAGGTGTGGTTCAATTGCACATGATCAAGTACTTCCAAAGGAGCTGGTCTAGTTCCTCTTACATTCTTTGGCTTCTGGACCTCAACTTTTGGTTTTGCAGTTTGTATTACATGTTCTTCTTGATTATCATTTGAATGATCATCTGATTGTTCATGATAAGTGCTAGCCTCTTCAATCACTTCCATGGCCATGGTAACCTTTCCTGTAAGAATAGCATAATACAATTAAACTTGTACACTTTTCTTACATTCAATGCACATTTAATACACATGAGCATGTTGCAAGGTATCTCAATTTTTTTTTATTAAAATTGATTAATTTCTTTAGTAAAGTTTATGTGTATGTTTTGTCCCAATCATATTATAGATATGAAATAATTACCGTTAAAAGTAATGATTAATTTTCGTCAGAAACCGAGAGTACAGGTAATATGAACATTCTTTTTTCAATCGTTATAAGAAATTCATCAAAAACTAATTTATAAACTAAAATTTTCAATCACAACAATAATTACTTGGAGACTATTTTAGATATTAAAATGTAATTAGTCTCTAAATTGATTTTTAATATCATTAAATTGATCACTAAAATGGATTTTATAAAAATGATCATGATTATCAAAGATTTAACTACTTATAAACTAGATTTTAAATTAATATCTGATTGATTTAGAAACCGATATGATGAAATCAGATACACATAAATTAATCTCTAAAATTATTTTTTCTTATAATAAATATATTCTATTCCATATCCAAATTGGATAAGATTTGAATCCAAGACCACTTAACTAAGGAGTACAAATTGATACCACTCTTGCCAAATAATTGTTGGTAGACTTTTATGTATTCTGCATAGTAAGAAGTAATGTAATTTTGTACAAGAGAGAAATATACATGAATAAAAGCTAGGTTAATTTTTTTTATGGAAAAAGTTAGGTTAAATTTGAAAATAGCTTAAAAGTGCCGTTGTGAAAAGTATGTTTGAATTAAATGGTCTTAAATTGATGAAGAAAGTCAAATAAACAAATGTCAAGTGCAACGAAATTAGGAGACATAAATACATGTTGATGAAAGAATAAGGAGTCTTACAGAAAAATGAATCTCTTCTAGTTATTAATAGACAAAGAAAAGAAAGATAAGAGGAAGAAAAATATTTGAAAACATAGTAAAAAAGATTCAATAGAAATTGTCAATAAAGTTTAATTAGAATATATTGACAGTGTAATTTTTTTTATTTAATTTGTATTTTCATCCAATAATAATTTATCATATATAATAAGATTATTAATCTTTATAATAATTACTTTATTTGTAGATTAGTTTTAAATCAAATGATATATATTGTAAAAAAGTTTATAGTGTACAATAATAACTAAAGTTTTATTATATATGGCAAACTATTCACAGTATATAAAATATAGGGTAAAAAAATATAAAATGAATGTATAGATTGTGGTTGTGGCATAAAAAAATTTAAAATTATATAATAAGAATATACTCGTTAAAACTCTATATAAAATAATTAAAACCCTTGCCCACTTAATTTCCCTACCCCTTCCGCGTCCCACAGGCTATTGATCCTTCAGTCCTTCACCCTTGGGATTTTCCACAAGCTATAAATAAAATTGAAATGATATATTTTATTTTATACTACAAACAAAACCTTTAATCGAACATTCTTTAAAGCATTTCGACTATAAAGTTTTCTCCAAATAAAGTAAAATAATTTAATAGTATACTAAATATTTTAATCTATTAATTAAAAAAATATTATAATAGTTGATGATGATGTATTTTTTTTTATAAGCAATTGATGATGGTGTGTGATTTAGACAACAAGTGCAACCTGGCTGATAATTACTGTTTCTACAAATTAAGTTAATCGAACCAACCACGTTAACAGCGAGCAGCATATGCTATGTTACATTGTTCCGTTGACAGCAACAAAAAAAAAGAAAAAATAATAGCGTGTGTTACTAAACTAGCAACAAGATAGCGATGACCATTGACCAACATCTTAAATATATCTTAATTAATAACATGCAGTTTCTTCCTGGACGGAGGAGGCAGACTTTAGGTTTAGGGGGGAAGTTAAATTTTTTTTATATAATCTTGTAAATTTTCAAATATTTTTAGTAATATATAATTATATTATTAATTTTAATGTATTAAAATAATAATAAAAAACTATATTTAAACAAAAAAAATGTTACATTTTTTAAGATGCAAAATTATAAATGTTAACAATAAATTTTATATATCACAAAGAAAAATTTCATGATTAATAGATAGTGAAAATTAAAACTTAAATAAAATTTTCTCTAAAATCAAATATATAAAAATTAACTAATTTTACACTAATTATTTCAAAAAATGTCAACATTAAATATTTAATATCATGAATAAATAAAGAATCATATATATATATATATATATATATATATATATGTGTGTGTTTTGCTAATAAAAATTTATAAATTAGATGATAAAAGAAAAATAATATTAAAATAAATTATATTTAAATATCTTATCTAAAAATAAAAAAATATATATAATTATCTTCATAAAAAATATAATGAGATAAAAAAATAATTATTTAAATATTAATATATATATATATATAATAAAAAAAACAAAAAAAACCAGGGGCCTGGGTCTGACTAACGTGGCTACGTCCTTGGTTTCTTCACACATAATTTAACTGAACTGAAATGCATTAATTAACAACGAATATTTCACACATTAAAAGGTTTTTATATATACTCTCATTTAGTTACTAATTATGTATAAAAAATTATTATTTTTTATAATAATTATATTAAAATTTTTATTTAAGATGATTTTTAACTAGTTGATAATATAAACTAGAGGTGTTCATGGGTTAGATTGGGTTGGGTTTGCATAATTTTTTTATTCAACATGATCAATTTTTAGTGGGTTGGATTGGGTTTATGTAATTTTATTTTAAAACCCAACCCAATCTAACTTAATCATGAACATGTTGGATTAAGTTAGGTTATTGGGTTAGTAATGTAATTTTTTAAAAAAATTAAAATTTGCTAAAAAAAATCAAAGTAAATTTTTAAATTTAACTCATTTTTTTAGAACAAAAATCATTTTCAATTACAAATGAATATAATCATATATTAATGTACAGAAAAACTAAATATAATAACACTTTTAAACTTAATTATCAGTGAAATAAAATTGTTATAAAGCTAAAAAAAAGAATTCTATTTGAATCCATTGTCTAAAAGATTTGAATCTTTATGTTTTTCTCACTTGCTCTGCTTGTATGATTTGGGTTGTCTTTTTTGGAAACTATTTTTCCTTTCTTTCGTCTTTCCTCCCATCATTAAACCTTCACCCAAGTTAATATTACTATAGGAATCAATAATTTTTCTTTTTAATTCTCAAAATTGTAAGACTGTTCCCACTTCTTCTATTGATAATGAATTTCTATTGAAAATGTTTAAAAAGATTATATTCATATAAACTACCATTATGAATAGAATTAAAATATTAATCCTAATTTTCAACCAAAAACTAGTGTCTATAATTTTTTCATAAACTCTCGGCAAAGGACTAAGAAGAAGAAGAAGAAGAACTTGGTCCTCTTCATCCATCGCAACATCAATATTTTTCAAACTAAGAACAATTTGGTTGAAATTGTCGATATATTTATGAATGGACTCACCTTTATGCATTTGCATAGTATATAATTGTTTATTTAGACAGAGATGGTTATAGAAAGACTTTGTCATATATTAACTTTTAAGTTTTGTCCAAAGTTCATCAATAGTCTTTTCTCTAGAAACTTCTCCTTGAATAATCTATACATAATAACACTTTTAAACTTAATTGTTGAGAAATAAAATTGTTATAAAGCTAGAAAGAAGAATTCTCTATGAATTAGAATTCTCCTTAATTCACCTAATTTAAAAATTTTAAAATAAAATTGTTATCAACTCAAATAACAAAGTTCATTTGAGTTTGTAAGTTACCCATACCCATAAAAATCCCTAATATAAACATTTTTATATTATGTTATATCAAAATTAAACTTTTAAAAAAAAATTATTATTGTTATAATTACCCTATAACGATTCATAACTAATGTATAATGTAAAATTAGTTATAAAACATCTAATAAATATCACATGAAATAATTATTGTTCCACAATCTCAAGTTATTTTTATTAGGTTTTGTTTGAAATTGGACATACGTTTTTTTTAGGTTTCATTTTTTCCGTTGAGAAGTATGCCAAACATGATTTATATAATTTGATGGCATTTATCTCTCACCAACACATGACTAAGCATGGGTTATTTAATTTTATGGCATTTATTTCATTTTAAAAAGTGAATTATGACCCTAATTCAACCTTATCAAATACCAAACTGCGTTGAGTTTCGATAATAGGACATCTTGAACCTAAAGTTAAAGTTAGAAAGACTAAACATTTGTGAATAGTTTAGCGACCTAGTAACAAATGAAATAATAGGATTAACGTCTAACAATAAATCGCTAAATTACGCTTTGGTGCCATTTTTATTTTAGTTTTCATCATCACTGGTCTAATAAGATCTCCAACATTCCTCAACAAATAAACTAAGAAAATATATAAAGTAAAGCAAGTTGATGGGTTGAAAAATGAGTTACTGTTTAATTTGGCTCCTCTCGGTGTGGAAGCTGACAACACTGCAGAAGAAGAAGCAACATCAGAAGCAAGACGAGTCATTTCAACGGATCGATCAAATGACCCAGTTGGGTTCTCAACTTTGATCCTGAAAGCTATCAAAGCATCCATTTGCTTGTTCAGCATCGCAGCTTCCTTCATCACCTCCTCCACTTTTGACCTATAGAACCTGTTAGGAGATATAAGATTGGTTTGATGATCGAAGAAAAAAGTAGAAAAAGAAAATGATATAAGTTGGGTTCCAGTTCCTCTCATTGACATTTCTAACAAATTAACCGATAAAGAAAACAAAAACCTGTCCACTTTGTTGAACTCATCATCGAGCCTCTTGAAGTACACCAACTCGTACTCACCACCTTCTTCTGAGGTCTTAAGGAACATAGTTTGGTACTTCTCATCAGAGCCATCACGGTTCACTATAATGGGTTGGTTCTCTATGTCTTGTTGTTGCTGAGAGGGATTGAGCTGTTGATAGTGTCTTGATTGATGAGTGAGGCCACTGAAGGCTCTGTATAGTGTTAGTTTTCGCCTTAGGCCTCTTGGGGTGGCTGCTAGAGGCTTCATCCTTTGTTTGAAGCGTTGGATTTCTTTCAAATGGGATTTCAGAAAATTGTAATCCATGTATGCTTCTTGCCATTCTGGCACCATTTGAGATGTGTATTCTTTCCCAAACTTCATGGCCTATAATATGGTACGTAACTAGTAATGAAATATTAGAATTAGAATATAAAGAATAGAAACTTTTTTTTTATAAGATCAAGAGAGGGAGTGAAAGGAGAATTGGATAGAGATCATGATAGAAGGTTTGCTATATATGGATATATGGATGCTGTTACTTATATGAATAATGGATATTTTTTAAGAAAATGAGGGTTGGGTTTGATAGAGTTGGTGAGGTAGGCGTGGAAGACTATTTCAGCGCATGTGATTCATTAAGTTGAAATTTTAGAACGGGAAAAGGGAAAAGGCAAAAGGGTAGTAGACACTAGACACACGTTAATTACCCTGTCCTTTTTTGAGTTCCAAAGGGAAAAGTTAGGGTCTTTTAATAAGTTGCTTTGATTATGCAAAAAAAACAAAATGCCCTAAAGGAAAATTACGTTGTTTTGATTATGCAGAATATCAGATTTTTTTCATGGCTTTGGATGAAGAATTTGGGAAAAGATTTTTAGTACTCATTTTCACAAATTGTTAGCAAACCTGGAAGCATGCTTGGTGCCTAGGTGGGTAACTGAAAACGTTGACAATTAATATTAATGTATTTTGTGCATTGGTCGAGCCTCGTGGAGTGTTTATTGGGGTTGGTAGTGGCATTTATTGATACCTAGGTTGGTTAGTTTGAATTTATGGTGTTGTAGTATTAATTCATTTTAACCCGTCCTTTCAATCTTATGTATATTCGAACTCTCTGTTTTGTTTCATCTGGTTAGTACTAGGTGTTGTATAATCTTCTTTGCCGAACAAAACAAACAAAACATGGTATCACAAGTTTATAATTTCCCTAGGTTTAGATATCCTTAATAGGAAGAAGGGGTTTGTATGTAAAAAGAAGAAACAACTTTTTTTATTTGTTTTTTTTACCGATAAATATTAATTTATAATTTTTATTAGAAATATTTATGAAAGAAATTCAAATTCATAAACTTTTATCATAAATCTAACTCAGTTGATTACACGTTATTTTGTTACGAGATTCCTGTATTAATTTTAGTATTAAAAAAAAAAAAGAACCATCACCTGAGTCATTTGATAACAACATGTTAACAAAATAAAAGAGTATTCTAAAAGCCAAAAATGGTTGACGTTGACAAAGTACACGACTATTAAGATGTAAAATAAGAATTGTTGTCTGTGACTAATCAATTGTCCTCGAATAAGTCATAAGTAGGTATGAGAATAGATAGGATATTATATTATTTATTTTTATATTTGTGTTTGAAAAAAATATCTGTCTTTGATTCTATATCTGTATAGATAATAATTTCAATTTTCATATTCTTTGGATACTTAAATACTCATATTCATACATGTAACCTACACTTTTCATATATATAAAATTGAATATCATATAAAAAAAATTCATATATAATGTTAAAATCAAACAAACATTGATTTATCAAAATTTAAGTTATAAATAAATAACATTACAAAAATAATCATATGATATAATGATTACAAATATTCTAATTTAAACAAAAATTCTAATTAGATGAGAAAAATTAATACATTTTTAAAACTAATTAGTTTATAATAATATATTAAAAATTAAAAATAAAACATAAATAGATGTAATATATTGACTTCATAATCCAGATCAATTTATCTATATTTTAAAAATACTTATCTCCGTAGATTTTATATTACGTTAAACCACTAATATAAATAGAAATTAAAATATGATAAAATATAAAAATTAGCATATAAAAAGAATAGTTAAAATAACAAAAAGATAATTAAATAACTTTAATTGAATAATTTAAATAATAAAATTATAATTATATTAATTAATATGTATATATATAAGTTGTGGGACGAGTCCCTCCTCCCTCTCTTAATATATTAAAAAATTAAAAAAATTATTAAATTTTTTTATTAGTAAATTATATCTTAGTTTTATATTTGTTAAATATTTGATTTCATTACATTTTTATTTATTTTTTTACAAGCTTTACTCTTAATAAATTAATTTGACATTTTTCATCTACAATTTTTTAAAATCTTATAAATTTTACTATATTATTTTACTCTTATATTACATAATTGCAGATTTTACTCTCAATGTTTAAAAAAATTGACAAATTTTATACTTATTTTTTGTTTCTTTTTTTTTATTTATAAATTTTACATTAAATATATTTTTTTAAAATTTTATCTTCAATTTTTGTAAAAAAAAATTATAACCCCTCCCTACTTAAATTCCTAGATTCGTAGGTCTGAAACTATATTGTCATCACTAATCATTCACTTAAGAAAAAGAAAAAGAAAAAATAGAACTTCCTGTTGGCTTGTTCTTTTTGAAGCGAAATATCAAAGTTTGAGTGCTTGAAATGAAATTGGATGAGAAAAAGTAAAGATTCTCGCAAAAGAAACAAAGTACGTACGTACGTACGAGCTAGATCAAACCGAGAATGTTAATCAACCTGCTGACACATAAACAATATGTTAAAATTGGGTCAAAATTAGTGTATGATCTTGATCATTGTTATAAGTATTGGATATCGATCGAGATATATATTTTCAAATTAATAAATTCGACTTGAGTGTTTTTTTTTTTTACTTTTTTTTTTCTTATTGCTATCCTGGTTTAAATTTTATAAAAAAAAAAGTGTTTTAAAAATAAAAATTTACTTCATCCGTTCCAAATTTAGTGTGGTGTCCTCTTAGATTATTTTACATAGACAAAAAAAAGTTAATAAATATATAGATAAAAGAGAGTAATATTCTTTTTACAAAACTAGCCTTAATATTAATATAATTGAAAAAAATAAAATGACACTTATAAAGAGCATTAGTGAGAAAAAAAAAAAAGAAAAAAAAGAGGAGAGGATGTTTAATTACTATTTTAAAATTAATTTTCAATTTAAAAAAAATTCATAAAAAAACCAATTTGATTGATAAATTTTGTAAAATTATTATTTTCAAATTTTACTTTTTAAAATTAAAATACAAAAAGGGGTTATAGTAGTTTTCATTTTTGGTTTCTCTTATTTGTTTTAAAACTATATTTAAAAATACAAATTCGGACGTGTTTTGAATAGTTGAAAAATTTATATTATTTCAATGATTAATTATTATTATAATAGATTATAATTTGAGATAATTAATTTCATTTGAATATAATAAAAAAATAATTTTTACATGATAAAAAAGGATAAAATAGTTGAAAGAACAAATAAATTATTGAAAAATAATCATAAACTAATTACATAAAAAAAATCTTTTTTTTTCAAAATATAATCTTTTTCCAGATTTAAACTATTCTACCAAATATTAAAAAATATTTTGCAAACGGCTTATAATAAAGAAAAAACCTAAATTATAATTTCTCAAACATACGAAGGAGATGGTGTTTTCATTAATAACGAATTAATAATATATATATAAAAAAATTATGCATTAAAACTATTTTACTCTATTAATCAATCACAATCCTTCAATTGACTTTTATATAAATTCTTCAACAAGTTAAAATTCATGTTAACAAAAAAAAAATCCAAAAATAATATTTTTTTTAATTTTAAAAACAAGTTTATGGAAACAAATTTAACAATTTTTTTTTTCTAAAGCAGTTTTCAAAATAAAATTACCAAACATATTATTTAACATTCTTCTCAAACCTCTAAAAAAATTCTTCCAAAAAACATTTAAAAAAAAAACTGAGCTACAAAATAAATTTTAAAAACTAAAAACAAAATCTAAATCAAACGGGCCCAAAGTTTCACAGTTTTTTTGAACCTTCATGCTAATATATAAAGCCCAATTTATTTAATCAAGAGATCGGAATCAATGCCCACTATCCATTATTTCTCACCCGATCCAATATTTACAATCCAAACCCGCTTTGCATTAAATTCTTGTTAAGCTAATTAATCCCTCTTTCTTCCATTGTGTATTCCCTTTGATCGACCCAATAACCTAAAAATCCAATCAATTTTCACCACGACTCTCAATATTGGTTCTTCATTACAAGTTTTCTTAATGTTGAGATTCAATGATACCATATGATATGTTATATTTACGTTTGCAAGTAGGTTTAGCGAGACTCTCTCATTCTCTCATATTCTCTAATAATTGGTACATTTTCATATTGGAAAATGAGCACTTGAACAATGTTGGCAAGTACCTTACATTCAAGTCTGTGCCTCTCTTCAATTATTATGACGAAGATGAAGATAAAGATTAATGATGTGTAATACAAGGGCTATAACATATCAAGAATATAAGATATCTCAGTTGGTGAAAAAAATGAAAGACAAATTGGGTTCGACTTTTTTTATTGACAAAAATTAACAATATTAATGTTAAAAAGTACTTACATTTTAGTCTAATGAATGATTTTTTCTGTGTAACGAGAGGTTTCATAAGTTTTCTATTTAAATAAATAGCTTATTGTATTTGCTCGTTCAAATAAAAAAGTTAGTTGCATTTGTATTAATTCCTAGTGTGCAAAAGATTTAATAAATCTATATAATAGATAAGGCGTTATCACTGTCTTTGTACTTCACACATATTTCTCGTACATTTGTCTTTCAAATATATATTGTTATATTTTAATTACAATGATAATATATATTTTAATATTTTTTTAATATACAGTGTAACTACCTACTATATATAAATAGCCAAATTAATAGACTTTAGCATAAAGTCACATTTTATTTTATTCATAAAAGGTAACAACTTGAAAATGATGAGACAGAGGAAACTGTAGCCAAAAAAATTGTGCCAGAAGGAAAAATATTTTTCAATATTTTAATTTAATATTATTATCTTTGTGATATTTTTAATGAGGTGTTGACATGTTATTTGACGAGTCTAACACCTCGCATGCATTAGGATAGGTGTCAACGAACCAAGTCTTTCTCAAAAAGGCATGTACCACTTTGCAATGTGGCCTACAATTGTTGTAATTAACTAAATGTTAAAGGAATACTATGAGAAAATAATAATTTCGATCGTCGATATGGAAACAAACATACAAATAAAGAACTCTAGACTTGGTTTCTAGTGTGTGTTTCGGATAAAACTTTGAAAAGATATTTTGATGACAAGTCAAAGTTGTCGATAATTCAAGACAAAGATTGTAAGTATTCGAAAAATTCAAGACAAAGATGCATGGTAGAATAAAATAAATTAATTAAACTGAACTGATATATAATTGAACTGAATGTGGAAGCCACTCGTAAGTTACAGTTGAATTTCATATTTCTTACAACTTTTTTTTCAAAATTTAAAGTCTTTGATTTCTTTAATTTTGCTTGAATATTGTAAACCTACCTCTAATAGAAATTTACGCAAAAGATTTGATAGTGAGTCTCATTAAATCATTTAAAATCAACGGTAATTTATTATTATCATAGAAAATTATCTACGGTAAAACGCATGCAATAGTCATTAATGCATTTAAGTATTGAAACATGTAATATTCGAATTCATGTTCAACTCAGGTGCAACGTGTATCCCCACTTAAGCACTTATGACGAAAGGTGAAGTGTATTTGTCACTTGTTACTTGTCACCGGCATAAAAAGATGGATACCTTTATCTATCGCATCACCTCTGAAAAAACACGAAAGGACAACGTGGTCTCCACCTGGTTAATTAAGGAACCAATATGACAATTTCACAACATGCTGTTCTCTTTTTTCAACTAGTTATATCACTCCTATCCACTAGTTGTGTATCACTTCTCATTCCTCTCACTATTTTTCTGAAGTTGTTCATATTACTACCAAATAGGTTAGCTATCAAAAGCAGACACTGGTTAATCTTCGTTTGGTCGGACACGTAAACACATACAAATAAATGTTTTATTTTTAATATAATCAAACGAGTCAGAATTCAAAATTTGAATTAAGAATACAAGCTGCTGTTACTTTTTTTTACTAACAATTGTTTAGTTGTTTGGTGTGCTAGCTACATGTACTAGTACTATACTCTAGAGGGTTGCACAAAAAAGACCAAAAAATGAAGTTTGGGAAGGAATTTGCAGCACAAATGGTACTAGAGTGGCAAGAAGCTTACATGGACTATGGCTACCTAAAAACTCTTTTGAAGGAAATAATGCTTCACAAGCAGAGAAAGAAGCCACATACCAGCAGTGCCACCCCCACAAGCCTAATGCGAAACATATCACTCCGCAGAACGTTCAGCGGCCTAACACACAGACACTACCAGCCCCTCAGTCCCGAGCGCGACATCGAGAACCAGCCGCCCATTCTAGTGCACTCGGTGCAGCAGCGGGACGGCGGCGGCGGCGGCCATGAGAGGTACGAAACGACGTTTCTCATGGCCGCGGAGGAGGGCGGGGAGTATGAATTGGTGTACTTCAAGAGGCTTGACGATGAGTTCAACAAGGTGGAGAGGTTCTATAGGTCGAAAGTGGAGGAGGTGATGAAGGAAGCTGCTGAGCTGAACAAGCAGATGGATGCTCTTGTGGCTTTCAGAGTGAAAGTGGAGAATCCAACGACGACTGAGTCGTTTGATTGCTCTGTTGAGATGACTCGTCTTGCTTCTGATGTGTCTGCTTCAGCTACTGCATTGCATGCTACTACACCTAGGGGGGTCCAGGTGAACCGTAAGTTTGCATCCTCATCTTGTAGAATTGATTCAGATAAAGTGATGTTTAACAAATTATGAATGTGTTGAAATATTAATGGTTAATACGTTAAATTTTTCTCATTAAAAATAGAGATTATTTACTTGACTTTTCGTCACTTTAGAACACACAAATTGTCAAATATCCACTAACTTGTGTTTTGAAATTATTTTACTTGTGCACTTGACTACTGACTATTTGCATATATGGCGATAGTAATTTATTAGAAAATTAATGGTTTTATAATGGTAAGTGTAGAATATGGTCATATAGTTAAATATTGTGTAGAAGCTTTGTTTTAAGAATAAGTAATAGTTTTATAAAAATCAAATGGTTTATCATAATGGAAAATTGTGATTGAATAAAAATATCAATTAGTGCATCACCATTAAAAATAAGTTGAGGACCAAGTAAACACAAATCTAATGTTTATACTGAATGTGTTGAGTGGTTTTCTGGTGCATGGACAGGAAGAGTTTCCATAGTAATTGAAGATATCAAAGAGGAGGGAAGTACACATCATGGACATTCCGAGGAATCTCGGGATGATGTCAAAGGTGAAGAGATTCAAACCACGAACAGAAGAGTTGAAGCACAGAACAAGAACAAGAACAAGAACAAAAAGATGAATCTCAGCCCCATCAAAACCAGCAAGCCTGCTTCTGTGGATATACTAAATAGAGTGCAACTAAATAACACTTTTGAGACTCCTCGTTCAACTATAAGAGGCTTCATCAAATACCCTGGCCAAAATGAGACAAATTTCACCAAGGAAAATTTGAGCAGAGTTGAAGAAACACTCAAACGTGCTTTCACTGAGTTCCATCAAAAGCTTCGACTTCTAAAGAACTACACGTATAGTAGATGCTATCACGATCTTTTTTACATCACTTAAGTCCTGTTTGAATAAGCTTATCCACAAGATCTTTTAAGAGAAAAATAAAATAAAATGAACTTCTTAATTTGAAATTTCTCTCATAGATGAAAGATCTTCTAAAATTTAGCTTGTGCATAATTTAATTTTAAATTATAGATCATTTTTTTTCTTCTTAATTTCTTTTTCTAAAAGTCATTCTGGATAAGTTTATTCAAAAATGATCTAACCGTATTTCCTTCACATTTCTAATGGATTTGTACTTCATGAAACAGCTTTCTAAATGTGTTGGCATTTTCAAAGATAATGAAGAAATATGATAAGGTAATTATTCGACCTTCAAAAACATGAAGTTGAAGCTTCTCCTTAAAGCAAAATAAAATTCTCTATTCCCCCTGTTTGCTTCATGCATTAGATCACATCAAGAGATGCTGCAAAAGTTTTCATGAAAATGGTTGATAAGTCCTACCTTGGGAGCTCTGATGAGGTGAGAATTGTATAGTATGGACCTAAGCCTTGGCATCATCATTTTGAATGCACACATTATATGAAGTTCTTTCAATTGCTTTTCCTTGTGAATCACTTTTCCCTGCAGGTCACCAGGCTTATGGAGAGGGTGGAAAATGTATTTGTTAAGCACTTTTCGAACTCAAATCGAAACAAAGGAATGAGAATCCTGCGACCAAAACCAAAGAGAGAAAGGCATAGGGTTACATTTTCCATGGGTAAACTAGTACTTAGTGTGTGCGTGTGTACATTGATATATGAGTTTAATGGTGATTAACAAAATAAAATAGTTTTACAATATTGTCCAATCATAATCCATCGTTTATGATGCAATGTGTACTTTTTCCTTGACTTTCTATGGTGATAAACTTCGTGAGAAATTATTACATGGTCTGAGACCACCACGTATTCATAGTCCCGACCAATCTTCACATGACATACAACCACTTCACAGGCTTTTCTGCCGGATGCTCCGCTGCTCTGACAGTAGCCCTTATTCTAATCGTCCGTACCCGTAAAATCATGGATCATTCAGGAAGTACTAAGTACATGGAAATCATGTTTCCTCTCTACAGGTAAACTCCATATGCAGATTTTGAAAATAGATGTTTTGTCAAGAAGTGGAAAACTGTTGCTAACTTACAATTTTCAAACTTTCAATGCAGTTTATTTGGATTTGTAGTTTTACACATGCTGATGTATGCTGCTAACATATACTTCTGGAGGAGATACAGAGTGAATCACTCATTCATATTTGGTTTCAAGCAAGGCACTGACTTAGGTTATCATCAAGTCCTTTTCCTTAGTTTTGTCTTGGCAGCATTGTCACTAGCTAGTGTGCTTGCAAATCTAGACATGCAGATAGATCCAGAGACTAAGGAATACAAAGCATTCACTGAACTTTTGCCACTTATTCTTGTTCTGGTAAGGCTATTATTAGGCTATCACATTAACATTATCGTTGAGTTTTGCTTCTAAAACTACATAGTGAATTCAATTTTGCTCTGCAGATTCTGATTGCCATTTTGTTATTCCCGTTAAACATCACATATCGATCAAGCCGAATGTTCTTCCTTACATGTCTGTTTCACAGTATCTGTGCTCCTCTGTACAAGGTAAAGAAAACAAATTGTAGCTAAGAAAAGTTACTAAAGATCACCACTTATTTTGGCAATGATTTTGTTTGGAAATTTAACAATTTTTCAGGTCTCACTGCCAGATTTCTTCATGGCTGATCAATTTACTAGCCAGGTTAGTGAAAACTGAAAAGCCAAAATGGGATTATACTTTACTATATAGCTTTTATGCTCATTTTCCCTTTCAGTGATTGATGTCATTCAGACACAATGATCCTTTTTACTCGTTCAGGTTCAAGCCTTGAGAAGTTTTGTGTTCTACATATGCTACTATGGTTGGGGTGACTTCAAACACAGAGAAACATCTTGCAAATCAAACAGGATATTCATTGCTTTTTCATTCATTGTTGCTGTGATTCCATACTGGTCACGCTTTCTTCAGGTACACAACTTCATTCCATTTTCCTCCACACATACATTTGAGCTTAACAATAATACTGTTGGAAATTGAGTTTTTTCAGCTGTTACACTAAATATTTGTGCAACTTTTTTTATTGCTCATAAAGTTCGTTAAAGATTGTATGCATGTTTGGATTAAAATTGGGAGAGTTCAAAAGTACTTTTACTCTAGAAGTAACAATTTTTTCCTTCTACATTTGATGCATTGCAATTCGTTACTCTGCATTGGAATTTGCAAGAGTACTATCTTAAGTTTAAACCAAACATAGCCTGCTTATGTTCTGAAAAAGTTAGTTGTAATGTAGGCTAATGATGCTTACTTTTTAGCCAAACATGGCCTTGATTAAGAAAGTAAATATGCATGCTATTGATTAAGAAATGACTGAGAATGCCAAATAATCTTCTTCTTTCTCTTGTTAGTGCTTAAGGCGCCTGTTCGAGGAGAAAGATATAATGCAAGGATATAATGGATTGAAGTATTTCCTCACTATTGCAGCTGTTTGCCTAAGGACAGCTTATACTCTTAATCAAGGAATGGATTGGAAGGTTCTGGCATGGATATTCTCAATAGCTACAGCCATTTTTTCAACATATTGGGACCTTGTCTTAGATTGGGGCCTCCTCCAAAGAAAGTCCAAGAACCGCTGGCTCAGAGACAAACTTCTAGTTCCTCAGAAAAGTGTATATTTCGCAGCTATGGTATGTGTAATTAACAACAACAACAACAGCAAAAATTTCAAAAGATGTTTATATAGAAGAGTTTACACTGTCAGCCAATTAGGAATCATGTTTGGTGTGATTTTTAGGGTGGTTATTTCAAAGTCAACAAACTTACTATACATGGTGGATTCTATTGGATGACAGTGTAAAAATACTTTACACCAGTGTCAGGGCATATACATTTTTTTCTATATTGAATATCTGCGTTTTCTCATTTCTCACTGGAAAAAAAAATCCACATACTCGGTTAGTAGTTTGACCTGTTGCTGCTACCATAAACAGTTAAACAAAAATTGAACTGTTAGTGTAAACATTGCAACATTGCAGGTCTATGCTACTAATATGATGTGTATTACACTTACATTTTGATGCATCAATGGTACATATTAATTTCCTTACTAATGAAATTATCTGTTAGTAGTTAGTACGATACATCATGTAGTGTAGACCTACAATATCTATATTAATAATACTATTCAAATTAGACAAACTCTACTAAATGTCAATATATGGATTTCTGCTTTGGTGTCTTTTATTTGTGGAAGTTAATGATTTTTTTTTAAACCATACACAGGTGCTGAATGTGTTATTAAGGTTTGCATGGTTACAGACAATATTGAATTTCAATTTCACCTTCTTGCATAGACAAGCCATGATCAGTATTGTTGCCAGCTTAGAGATCATTCGTCGTGGCATGTGGAACTTCTTTAGGTAACAAAGGAAAATAATAAAAACATTTTGCTGGTTCTGTTTTTGCATGCCACAAAAGCCAGAATATTTTATTTCAAAAGTTCATTGGCACTGTGTTTTTATTGGTACTGTTATGTGGTTCAGGATAGAGAATGAGCATTTGAACAACGTTGGCAAGTACCGTGCATTCAAGTCTGTGCCACTACCCTTCAACTATGACGAAGAGGAAGATAAGGATGAGTGATTTGGTAGGAAAAACAAGCATAGAGGATTACCACTCAAAACAACTCATTAAGCTACAACTATTCTGCATCAGCTGATAAATGCCCACTCATTAAACTAGAACAATCTCATGTCACTTAATTCACATGGGTCATGGAAGAAACAAGGGGTTAATAAAAAGAAGCTTAGGTTATACCTAATACTAATGCTTTAGTTTAATTTAATTTTTGACTTGCCAAAACTATTAGCATAAAATCTTACTGTACTCAACTTTTATAAATATCAACTTGTGAATTTCTGTCTACCTAATGATATTATGAGGATTGATGTGCCTATTAGTTCAGACGTAGATATGACTTTTGTTTTCAGTTTTTAGTAAACTGGATCATTTTATAAATATTCTTCAATATATATTTACATTTTTAAATATTTGTATATAAGAGAGTTCTGTCTGTTATTTTGCCTCAAACCCATAAAATATCAGCAAACTAAATAATTGTTGCAAATTTAGCTCAAACAATATTGCAAACATTTGATGTAGATAATTTATTCCAAATAAAATGCTTATTGTATATCACTCTTCTCTTCTGCTATCTCACATCAATACGAGATAGAAGCATCAAAATGTATGTATGTAGAAATTCCAATCGTATCAAACACTCCTATTTTCCCAACATATTGTCAACTAAGTTACTTAGATTAACCTATAATGCAATGACAATGAGATCCATCCAAGCTCCATACCATTGGTGGACCAAGGTTTAGGACAAGTTCAAAATTGGTAAAAGTGTTGTCACCAGCCATATAATTACTAGAGTTTAATGGTGATGCACAGAAAAGTATAAAATTATTTTATACTATCAATCAATCACAATCCTTCAGTTTAAACTATTTGTGCATTACCATTAACCTCTAATTATTATGCATTTGAAATATATGACATGAGTGAAGAAATTGAATTCATCACTCGAAAGTAACAAGTGTAGTTACAAAGTTTGATGATACACATAATAATTAATGTGATGAAGATTCTTGTTGTTCCTGCCAAATCACTCTTCCTTATCTTCTTCTTCCTCGTAGTTGAAGGGTAGTGGCACAGACTTGAATGCACGGTACTTGCCAACGTTGTTCAAATGTTCATTCTCTATCCTGAACCACACAACTGTACCAATTAATACACAATGCAAATGAACTTTTGAAATAAAAGTATTTTTTGACTTTTTCGGCATGCAAAAAGAATCTAATTTTTCGGAAATCTTAGACCAAGCTTCTGATAAACTTTGATTTTCGACTAAGTAAAATGTTTTTTTGCGTTTGTTACCTAAAGAAGTTCCACATGCCACGACGAATGATCTCTAAGCTGGCAACAATGCTGACCATGGCTTGTTTATGAAGGAAGGAGAAATTGAAATTCAATATTGTCTGTAACCATGCAAACCTTAACAACACATTCAGCACCTGTGTATGGTTTGAAAAAATCATTAATTTCCACAAATAAAAGACACCAAAAAAGAAATCCATATAGTATTATTAATATAGATATTGTAGGTCTACACTACATGATGTATCATACTAACAGATCATTCCATTAGTAAGGAAATTGATATATATACCATTGGTGCATCAAAATGTTAGTTTGATACAAGCATATATTAGCATAAACCTACAATGTTTAACTAACAGTTCAATTTTTGTTTAACAAAGTTTATACTAGCAGCAACAAGTCCGACTACTGAGTATATGGATTTGTTTTTTTCCGGACAGAAAAGTAGATATTCAATATAGAAAAAAATGTGTATGCACTTGACAGTCGCGTGAAGTGTGTTTATGTTTACACTATCATCCAAGCACAAGCCATCTTGTATAATACATTTGTTGAATTTGAAAATAACCACCCTAAAAATCACACCAAACATGACTCCTAATTGATTGACAGGTCCAAATTTTTATATACTGACAATGCATAATCATTAAAAACTCTTCAATATAAACATCTTGGAAAAAGTAAATTATTTTTGTTGTTAACTACATACCATAGCTGCGAAGTATACACTTTTCTGGGGGAGTAGGAGTTTGTCTCTGAGCCAACGGTTTTTGGACTTTCTTTGGAGGAGGCCCCAATCTAAGACAAGGTCCCAGTATGTGGAAAAGATGGCTGTAGCTATTGAGAATATCCATGCCAGCACCTTGAATCCCATTCCTTGATAAAGAGTACAGGCTGTCCTTAGGCAAACAGCTGCAATAGTGAGGAAATACTTCAATCCGTTATATCCTTGCATTTTATCCTTCTCCTCAAACAGTCGCCTTACGCACTAACAAGAGAAAAAAAGATTATTATTCGGCAGTCTCAGTCATTTCTTAATCAAAAGCATGCACATTTACTCTCTTATTCAAGAGCATGCTTGGATAAACATGTTAAGTAAGCTCTTACTTAATAAGAACTTATTACTAAGAATTTATCTTATAAGTGCTTTGATTCAGCAAGCTTATTTTGATAAACTACACAATGAATTTTTAAAAATGAGCCAAGAAGAACCTCTAAGAGGGTCATAAGTCACTTTCTTTAGCATGATAACTCAACACTTTTAATTAATTTCAAACATAGTTTCTTCTGTGATAGAAACCCTTCTAAATGCTCCCTTTGTGTCTGTGTTCTTGTTAGAAAAACTAATTATAAAAAAGGGTATAAGCCTAAACAAACAAAGCAGTAAGATCAAACAAAAATGGTCTGTAGGCCTATACAGGAAACAGTAAGAATGTAGCTTTTTCTGAACATAATATGTTTGGAATAAACTTTGCCAAGTAGTTTTGCAAATTCCAAGACACAGTAACGAATTCCTAGGCATCAAATGTATAAGGAAAAAATTATTACTTTCAGAATAAAAGTACTTTTGAACTCTTTCAACTTTAATCCAAACATATAGGCAATCTTTAACCAACTTGCAACAGTATTCTTGTTTTTATGACTAACAAGCTCAAATATAAGTGCCGAGGAAAATGGAATGATGTTTTGTACCTGAAGAAAGCGTGACCAATATGGAATCACAGCAACGATGAACGAAAAAGCTATGAATATCTTGTTTGACTTGCAAGATGTTTCTCTATGTTTGAAGTCACCCCAACCATAGTAGCATATGTAGAACTCAAAACTTCTCAAGGCTTGAACCTGAATGAGTAAAAAGGATTATTGTGTCCGAATGATATCAATCAATGAAGGGACAATGAACATAAAATCTATAGTATGAGAAATTGAAAAGCAAAGTATAATCCCATTTTGGCTATTAACTGACCTGGCTAGTAAATTGATCGGCCATGAAGAAATCTGGCAGTGAGACCTGAACCATTGTTAAATTTTCAAACAAAATCGTTGTTAAAATAAGTGGTGATCTTTAGTAACTTATCTTAGCTACAATATTTCTTTACCTTGTACAGAGGAGCACAGATGCAGTGAATCAGACATGTAAGGAAGAACATACGGCTTGATCGATAAACAATGTTTAAAGGGCATAATAAAATAGCAATCAGAATCTGCAGAGCAAAAATGAATTAGCTATGCAACTTTAGAAGCAAAACTCAATGACAAAGTTAATGTGATAGACTAATAAATAATAGCTTACTATAACAAGGATAAGTGGCAAAAGTTCAGTGAATGCTTTGAATTCTTTTGTCACTGGATCTATTTGCATGTCTAGATTTGCAAGCACACTGGACAGTGCCAATGCGGCCAAGACAAAACTAACAAAAAGGACTTGATGGTAGCCTAAGTCAGTGCCTTGCTTAAAACCAAATATGAATGAGTGATTCACTCTGTATCGCCTCCAGAAGAATATATTAGCAGCATACATCAGCATGTGTAAAACTACAAATCCAAATAAACTGCATTGAGAGTTTGAAAATGGTAAGTTAGCTACACTTTTCCACTTCTTGACAAAACATCTATTTTCAAAATCTGCATACGAAGTTTACCTGTACAGAGGAAACATGATTTCCATGTACTTGGTACTTCCTGAATGATCCATGATTTTGCGGGCACGGACAACTAGAATAAGGGCTACTGTTAGAGCAGCAGAGCATCCAGCAGAGAAACCTGTGAAGCAGTTATATGGCATGTGAAGATTGGTTGGGACTATGAATACACGGTGGTCTCTGACCATGTAATAATTTCTTGTGAAGTTTATGAATACAAACAAGTCAAGGAAAAAGTGCTGGTTTACCCATGGAAAATGTAACCCTATGCCTTTCTCTCTTTGGTTTTGGTCGCAGGATTCTCATTCCTTTATTTCGATTTGAGTTGGAAAAGTGCTTAATGAATACATTTTCCACCCTCTCCATAAGCCTGGTAACCTGCAGGGAAAAGTGATGTTAAGTGTGGCTTTAGCCTTTATAGTTTTGGAATTGGAAGTTAGTTAGGAGTTGGTTAATTCTGTTATATCATCTATAATAGAATAATATAGCAAAGGGGTAGTTAGCAATCTATATCTATATATCTATATAAATCCTGTTAATATACACATTCTATTTTCTCCTTTATTTCTGCATTGGTGTTCTGAAAGTGATGATTCTGAAGAAAGATGGGAAGGTTCAGATTGAAGGGAAGCACACTTTAGAAACATTTTTGTAGTTCTTTATCTGAAACATCATCATCAAACTTTTACGTAAAGAACATTGATGAGGGTGTTTCAGATAAATAACTAGGAAACTGTTTAGTTACACGAAGTTATGCAAGAGTTAGGAGTTTGGTTTTGTATGCTTCTCCAATCCTGAGGAGGCTAATAAACCTGTAAGTTTTCATGGCTGCATGCAATACAAGACCCTCTCTTTCTTTCTCTTTTCGACAGAAATTACAGTTTAGAAGTGTTGTGGCTGTTGTGGCTGTTCTTGATCTTCACATGGAGGAAGGACATCATCAAATTCTTCTTCTAAATGCTTGATCCCTTACTCTTGTAAGTTAATTTGCCGGCAAAGAATTTTCCAATTAAGTTTCAATATAAATGGGACATAAGTTTCTTTAGTTTTCTTCTTGTATGTTGATAATGTTTCTTTAATTTTACCAATTACCATATCTGTAGAGGTCCAAATGTTTCTTTAATTTGACCAAGTATCATACAGTTTCTTTAATGTTGAAAAATGCATTTGAAATGGTCAAATGTTTCTTCTTTATACTTTTACTATTTCAAAAAATTATCACATTCATCAAATGTAACAATTTAACATAATAATTATTTTTTTAACACCATTTTATTCTCTTCAAAGTACATTATTTACATATTTTTACCAGGGTCAATATCTAGTTAGTGTTAATTGAAAAGCTGTTATATAAAGCTTGTAATTGATCCTTTGAAATACCAATGAAGAGTTAATGCATTCCCACTTTCTTCTCTCTATTCCCTATCAATCTTAAACACATTAAGAGTTTTGTTCTTGAGTTCGATCAAGGGAAATCTTTGCAGTATCTGTTTTTCATAACAAGTGATTCACAAGGAAAAGCAAATGAAGAAACACTCCATATATGCATTCAAAATGATGATATGCCAAGGCTTAGGTTCATACTATGCAATTCTCACCTCATCAGAGCTCCCAAGGTTGGACTTATCAACCATTTTCATGTAAGCTTTTGCAGCACCTCTTGATGTGATCTAAAGCATGAAGCAAAACAAGGTGAATAGGCAATTTTGTTTAGCTTGAAAAAGAGGCTTCAAGTTTTTGAAGGCTGAACAATTACCTTATCATATTTCTTCATTATCTTTGAAAATGCCAACACATTTAGAAATCTGTTTCATGAAGTACAAATCCATTAGAAACATGAAGGAAATACACTTAGGGTCTACTTGGGAAAGTTTATCCAAAAGGACTTATACCAGAATAAAGTAAAAATAAAAAATGAAATGAGTTTTTCTATAATTTAAAATTAACTCATGCACAAACTAATGTATAGAAGATCTCTCATCTTTTAAAAAAATTATATGAGAAAGTTTCTACAAATTAATTTATGCATAAGCTAAACTTAACTTAGGGAGAAATTCATTTCATTTTTTCTTCTTATATTTTTTTTCCTAGAAAACCTTCTGGATAAACTTACTCAAATAGGTCCTTAATGATGTAAAAAAGACTGTGATAGCATCTACTACGTGTAGTTCTTTAGAAGCCGAAGCTTTTGATAGAACTCAATAAAAGCCAGTTTGAGTGTTTCTTCAACTTTGCTCAAATTTTCCTTGGTGAAATTTGTCTCATTTTGGCCAGGGTAATTGATGAAGCCTCTTATAGTTGAACGAGGAGTCTCACGAGTGTTATTTAGTTGCACTCTATTTAGTATTTCCACAGAAGCAGGTCTGATGGGTTTGATAGGGCTGAGATTCATCTTCTTGTTCTTATTCTTATTCTTGTTCTGTTCTTCAACTATTTTGTTGGTAGTTTCAACCTCCTCACTTTTGGCATCATCCTCATTTTCCTCTGAATGTCCACGACCAGTACTTCCTTCCTCTTTGATATCTTCAATTACTATGGGAATTCTTGTTGTCCGTGCACCTGGAAATCACTCAACACATAAACTGAGAACTCTTCTACTCTGCCATTCAGTTTTGTTTTTTTTTTACAAAAAAATTTAGGTGAATTGAGTCTCGAAAGTTCACTAGACCAGGACAGGACTCTACCTGTCTGCCATTCCGTTTAAACATTAGAATTGAATTTACTAGGAATGGATACATTTGATTAGGGAATTTAACTTAGACACCCTTTTCTGGTAAATTTGTAAAATATTCACAATAGATTTAAGCATGTATTCTATATCCTTTGATCTCGTTAGAGTGAAGGGATTGTCTCCCAACAGCAACTTGATAAGATCAACCATTACTTTATTGTGTCCCAACAGCAACTTGATAAGCCCAGCCATTATTTTTTTAAACATAGTTTAAGATAATAATGAATAAATATTAAGATGTTCCTTATAGACAAAAAAAATGCCCAATCCCATTAATCTTTGTGTCCGTCCACTATTTCTACTGTGTATTCTATACCCTTTGATCCTCGTTAGAGTCAAGGGATTGTGTCCCAACAGCAACTTGATAAGATCAACCATTATTTTTTAAAACAAGCTCCCACACAAAATTGACCATTTTGACCATATGCCATATTTTACTCATACCTATGTAAAACCATCGATTCTCTCATACTTGCAGATAGTCAAGTGCAATTTGAAAACACATTCTAATGGATTTGACAGTTTGTCTGTTCTAAAGTGAGGAAAAAGTAAAGTGAATAGTCTCTATCTGTAAAGAAACAATTAACATATTAACTATTAATATTCCAATACCTTCTTAATTTGTCATTCCTCTCATTGATTTTTCCGTTAACAACTAAGATTACCTACTTTAATATCTCCTAAAGTGGGAGCCGAGATTACTTTTTCTACTCTCTAGTAAGTTGCTTTAGAAAAACAGGATCCCTTATCCCATATTAATTACGGAAAGGGAAAAGAAAGTAAAGTTACCCAATTTAATTTAGAAGAATTGCTTACTTTAGAAGACAATCGGATCCCATTTTAATTATGAAACTTGACTCTATAGAGTAGGAAAATCTCAAGTAAGTAACCCCAAACTTAGATTCAATTTTACCTGAATCACTTCTACAAGAATAATCTAAGTGTATATTTGGTTTCACGTTTCAGAAAATATTCCGAATCTAGAATTGATTTTAGATAAATTTTCAAATGTTTCCGAATAATGTATACTGAACTCTAGTCTAACTTGATTTTATACTAGAAAAAATTCAAAGATAAATCACATTACTTCAAAATCAATTTTTTTATCTACGATCATCCAAACAAACAGACGTCAGGGACGAGATGAGATGGAAAACTTACGGTTCAGCTGGACTCCCCGGGGAGTGGAAGCGTGCAATGCGGTGGCGGAAGCGGAAACATCAGAAGCAAGACGAGTCATCTCGACAGAGCAATCAAACGAACCAGTCGGATGCTCAACCTTCACTCTGAAAGCAACAAGAGCGTCCATCTGCTTGTTCAGCTCAGCAGCTTCCTTCATCACCTCCTCCACTTTCGACCTATAGAACCTGTCCACCTTATTGAACTCATCGTCGAGCCTCTTGAAGTACACCAGCTCGTACTCCCCGCCTTCCTCCGCCGCCCTGAGAAATGTGGTTTCGTACCTCTCGGCGCCGTCGCGCTGCACCGCGTGCACCAGAATGGCCTGGTTCTCGATATCGTGGTCGGGGCTGAGCGGCGTGTAGTGCCTCGGGTGCGTCAGCCCGCTGAACGTTCTCCGGAGTGACAGCTTCCGCATTAGTCCTGCCGGAATGGCGCCGTGGCCGTCACTGGAATGCGGCTTCTTTTTATGCTTGTGAAGCATTATTTCTTTTAGAAGAGTTTTTAGGTAGCCGTAGTCCATGTACGCTGCCTGCCACTCTGGTACCATTTGTGAAGCAAATTCCTTCCCAAACTTCATTTTTTTTGGTGTTTGGAGATAATGAGAAGTGGTAATGGACTAATGGCTATAGCTGGTTTGCTCGAATGAACAGAAGTGGAGATTGTGATTAAGAAAGGTGGAAAGGAGTCCACATTGTCCTTATTTTTGTTTGTGGTTTCAGAGGTATCTAATGACAGATAAAGGTTGAGTTGAGAGTTGAGAGTTGAGTTGAGTTGAGAGGGTGTGTTTCTTCTTGTAGGTTGAGTTGCTGACAATTACACCCCACCTTTCTCTATAAGTGACTCTGTTGGGGCAGTGAGCTTCAATGCCCCGTAAATCAAGATCCGAGGCCTTAGTATAAACTATAAAGTAGGTCCTAACTCCTAACCAGTATTTTTAGTTAAGAAAACAAGACTCGTTAACTTTGTATAGAAAATCATTGAAATAAATTGATCACTAGAATCCACACTTTTATATTTTATATTTTTATTTTCTTGAAAAATAGTTTTTTATTTTTAAGATTTTAAATATTAAAAAACTTTTTTTTTAAAAGTGAAATCAAAAAAGTTAAATGATAAAAATACTTATAAAAGTAAAAATGTTAAAAACTTCAATTTCTTGCTTTTGGTTTTCAGCCTTTTTCTAGAAAGTATTTTCTTTAAAAAAATGTTTTCAAAAATTAAAACAAACATTTAAGATGCATTTTCTATTTTCTCTGAAAATAAAAATAAAAAATAGTGAAATCAAATCCCAGTATATCTTTATTTTTAATTTTTAGCATTTAAAAAAAAAAAATATTTCCTCTAAAAATATTTTCAAAAATTAAAACAAATAAAAAATATTTTGTATAAAAGCAGAAAACATGAAATCAAATAGCACCTAATCGAACATTTCACCTTCATTCATTTCTTTTTACACCAACAGAAACCATACGAGTAAAAAATATTCATTGTTATTAAAACTATAAGAATGTGTAAAAAATATTATGGCCAGAATCTTTTTGGTCTCTTAATAACAAATATGTCTACTTTAATGATGTGTTTGGAAGAAGGAGATAGAGAAATTGAGAAAAAAAAAATGGTGTGATCTTACTCTCAAATCTTCTCCACTCATAACATTTGTCTTAAGCATGCACTACTTTAGCAAAATGAACAATGATTTTTGAACATCCTAAATTTAAAAATATTGTATTAATATTTCTTATTTCCCTGGATCTACTCTTTTATTACATCATATTAATAATTTTATTAACTAAGGTGTAAAATAATCATTCTCCTTAATCAATAATTTAGGCAATGTGTTGATTTTTCGTTGAATTTACAACAATATACATTGAGACACATCCAATTGCCATTTGTAGAAGGGTGAAGGGAAATTGGTTGATAAATCTGTGTAAATTTTGCAAAGATATCCAAACATACACTTGTTCTTTATATGTAAAAATTTATTAATTTAGTCTTTCTATATGCAAATATAACTAGCTTAATCTTCCCATCATCTATTACTAAATTATATGTTTCTCAGAAAAAAAGTAACATATTTAAAATAACAAGGCATAGGTTAAAAAGAAACATATTTATTAGGTTGTGGTGAAGTCTAACTTGACCAAATTTGTTGTGACTTTTGGCTTTTGACTATTGAGCATTGGAATGACTATTACATGCATGTTTTCACGGTAGATAATTTTTCGATATTACTAATAATAAAGTACCGTTAATTTTAAAATGGATTAACGAGAAACTCGCTATCAAATCTTTTACATCAGATTCTATTAGAGGTAGGTTTACAATATTCTCTTCTTTTTTTTCTTGGGTACAGTAGCAATCAAAATACAGCAAAACAAACTACACCTAAACTCAAGTCACGCCATAAGCTTTAGCTAAGTGTGTCAGCAACGGAGTTAGGTTCACGAGGTATATATATAATTTAGAGAAATTGTGTGATTAATTTTTTTATATATGTTGGAATTTATAATATTAATGTATAATCAACTGAATTAGATTCGCTTATTAAGTATTAAAGATTTGCATCACATTATTCCATAATTATTCATAATAATTACAATGTAGAGTAATAGAATTGACAATATTTTTAATCTTTTATAAAACCTCCACACTTTTTTCAAAAATTTATCAAATTATTTATTTTACTTTTTAGTCATGCATAATATAGTAAAATTAAACCATCAAAATATATATTTAAATTTAATTTAAAAATACTTTTCTTCATTATGACACACACAACAAACTAAATGTTTATAAAATAACAGTAATAACTACTGTCTAATCTTGAAAATGTAGTGGAATTCATGGATAAAATTCTTATATTACTTCCATATAAAAAAGCATCCTTTCAGGAGGTTATCTCGATCTCAAATTGTTAAGAAATTTTAAAATACTGTTTCATTAAAACCTCAAATACCTTACAATCTTTGTCTTGAATTACTATCTGACAAACTTTTTTAATTTAAAGGAAAAATAAATTTCATTAATAAAAAATAAGAGTGAACATTATTAGTTTATTACAAAACATTTAGCACAAGATGTGCCCTATACACGTGGTCAAAAATAAGAACACGTGGTCAAAAACAAGAACCCCTGTGCTGGACGCTGGTTCTTATTTCTTAATCCCAAAATTTATTTATTACTATTATATTATTATTTATTAATAAATCACACTTCCCAATAACATCTATATTCGAGACTTGAAATTGAAACAAGAGCAAAAAAAAAAAACAGCTTCCCAAATATAATTGCTACATATATTCTGGTTCTTCTACGCCAGCTTTTTTGGATAAACTATTTTAAAAGCATTTTTACCGATAAGAATAAAAAAAAATATAACTTAAATTAGGTATGCATAAGTTTTTTGTGAAAACACTTTCAACACTGCATAATTACACTTCCAGCACCCTTTTTACTGAATGCATCTTATAAAATTCAAAAAAATAAATAAGTGGGTTTTGAAACATGAAAGTACATAAAAAAAAAATATAAAAAGTAATTCTATTTAAAATCTTAATTACTAAATGAAAAAAAAATTGAAGACGTTTCTTGGTCTTCAAAAGATTTAAAGATAAAAATTATAAATTTCAAAAAATTTAAAGAAAAAATATACTTTAACTTTGATTTAATTAGTAATGTGGAGTGGGTGCTAAAGTTGGAAGTCAAACAATTGCCTCGTGTAAAAAACCATTCTGCTACTTTTTGAATTTTGAATACTGTCATATAATATGAGACTTAAAAAATGTGCATAAACCTGCAATTTAACCTTTGCTCGCCACCTATGGCTATTTGACAGAAAACCTGTTCCAATCTTCTGTAATGGCTGTGCTGGCAAATACTCACACCTCCTATGTGTTTATCCATCAGACAACTTTAACTTGCCAAAATATCTTTTCGACATTTTATTTTATTCTACACACATATCGAAAGATTTTCTTGTCTAACTAACGTATTTATTTGGTATTTTATGTTTTAATTTTTATTTGATACAGTATCTCATGATTTATATTTTTAAAATCTTAATTTATTCTATTGTTTTTAAAATGAGATAAGAGGATCATTCTAAAATAAATTTGATTTTGATTTTATATAATTTTGAATTAATTTTGTATATATAAATTATTTCATTAGAATCATTTAAATAAAAATTGAAATTTAATTGATATTTAAATATAAAAAATTAATATAATGAAAATAATCTAAGAAATGCATGGAATGAATAATTAAAATAATAAAAATTTAATATTATTTTATTTTTAATTATTTATGAGATTTATTTATTTTATTTAAATTTTATCATACTTATCTCCTTTTGATCCCTATATTAATTAAATTCCATAATTTTCAGTCAAATCAATCTAATAAAATAATTAATGTTCCAAATTAGTAAAAAAAAAAATCAGATCACAAAATCAATCAAAAATGATTTTTATTTTCAGATAACCATCTTAACTCATTATAAAAATATAAAAGAATCAAATTTGTAAATCATAAAAAATCTAAAACATCAAGTAACAAATTTATTTATTTAACCTTTTCTTTACACAGTTAAATTTTTCCTATTAACAACTGTATGCCACCTGCAAAGTAATGTATGACTTTGGTTACGTAAATGTCTTTGTATTTACTTCCAAATAATGTATCCCTATTTTTTGGATCTGTAAATGTCACTTTTTCTACTTTACAATTCACATGCACCTTGTCGTACTTCAAAATCCTTGTCCATTTGTATTCGTATGGTTCCTTTCTCTCTCTAATTCTCATGTTCGCAAAAAAACAAAACATTTGCAAATAAGGAAAGAACTTCGGAAACTATTTAGTAATAGAGGTGGGGTCCGCACTGTCCCTTTTCTTTTACAAGTCAATAGTAGTCAAAGATGTCTGCTGTTTTTTTTTTTTTACTATTGTTTTCTCGTGCTGAAAATAAATACATAACTAATTAAAATCTGAAAAGTTAAATATAAATAGTTTTATTTAGTAAACTGGATTTATAAAAGTAGTCTTGATTTTATATTGTTTAATGGTTAATTAAATTTTTATCCTTTAAAAATTTTTAAATTTAAATTTTTAGTCCTAAATTTTTATACGACCGATAAAAATTCTCAAATTTTTTTCTTTTAAACGTTGTATCTCTTAACTTTTATTTTTATCGTCAAAGTTCTTAAATTTGTTTTCGTTAAAATTTTTAGTCCTTAAATTTTTTAAAATTTTAATTTTTAATCTTTGAAAATTAATTAATTAAATAAATAAATAATGAGATTTAAATTTTTGTTTAATGACTAAAAATTATTTTTTTTTCAAAAGTTTAAAAATTTTAACTAGGCAAATAAAAATTTAAGGACAAAACCTTAAAAAAAAGTTAAAAATTTTTGATTAGTCAAACAAAAGTTTAGGAATTAAAAATAAATATTTAAAAAAATTTAAGTACCAAAAACATAATTAACCTTGATTTAATTATTTCTTACTCTCTTAAAATAGGGAGTATTTTTTAGTTCCCTAAATAAAAATAAAAAGAAGCTTAAGTTAGATCTAATATTAGAATGGCAAAATGAACATTCGTTTGAGATATAAAATGAAAGCCATAAGCTTATACTCAACTTAATAGAGTGCTTTACTTTAATTTTTGGCTTACCAAAACATTTAGTAGTAACTATCAACTTCTAAGATATCTACCAAATTTTATATAAAAAAACATAAATTCTACCAACCAAATGATATTATTATGAGTTGACGTGCATGCCTATTTCTATCTCCGCAAGCATCTATACATAAATGACGAGTTTCGTGCTTGGTCACGTAATTGATTTGTTCCAAACTAAGTGCGAAGGAGCTAGCATATTTAATACTCTACATTAAATACATTATGGAATTGATGAATACTAGTGTTTCTCTTCTGTCTTGTAGTTGTACTATCCTCTAGGCTCTATGACCATTGTGCTAAAACTGCCAATTGCGGCAAAATAATAACAGCAGAATGTACAAGATTTTGAACAGCCTTTAATTAATAGGTACAATGCGTTTTCTTATAGTACCAGCAAAATTGTGAATATAACCACAAATATTGGTCAAAATAGAAATTAGAAAATAACAACATCACAAAAACATTCTTAAATAAATTACAGACTTAAAGACAACTACTGCAATCTATTGAAAAACAATAGTGTAACGATTAAAATTAGTATTATAAAAACTAGATCAATTATTGATCAACTAGTCAAGTTACTGAGTTAATGCAATTAAAAAATAAAAATTATTTCAATTTTCAAAAAGGAAAAAGAATGTGATTTCACAATATATACTTCTTGCATACACTTAAAAGTCATGGTTAACCATGCAACTTTTTATTTTTTTTATTTTTAATTGTGACTTCGTCAACTATTTTAATGTTTTTTTCTTTATTTTTACATTTAAAATTGCTCATTTTATTTTTAAATTTAGTATGTAGTATTTGAATTACCCCCATATGGTCAAAAAGCATCAAACGACATCACATAGGAAAATAAAATTCTCAATAGTAATATACTAGTAATTGTAATTCATAAACAACCAAATCCAACATTTCAATAAACACCTCCCCAATAGTTATTGAACCCATCCCCAAAGAATATATAGATAGTAAAGTGCATTTTATACAACTCTTTTAGTTGCTCCAATCTTTGTTTTTAAGACTCTCTACTCTTTTATATATATTCATTTACTTGATTTAACTAATTTAAATTAAAATTAATGAGTTTTAATAAATTATATTATAGAAATCTATAAAATAAAATAAAAAAAAGAATATCAGAAGAGAGAATATCACTGAAACTAATATTAGGAGTACTCCAAAACAAAAGTGATGGCCCTTCATGTTCACTTAGATGGCCCATGTTTATTACCCATCACTACACATGCGTCAATTTGTGACATCAAATCAATCAAATTAAATAGTAGATAAAAATTCTTAGGCAAAGACCTTTCAACAGATTTTATGTAACAAAGAAGATAAATACAACTCCTAAAAATAAATACAAGATAAATGTTAACAGTGTCGTAGGGTACTTGATGTGGAAGTTAAAGAATTTTCTTTTATTTTTTTTTGGGGAAATTTTCTTTTATTAAAACGTGCAAAATTGCACTTCTTTTAATAAAATAAATATTATTTTAATTCCTTAACCAGTATCTTTAGGTCACAAATTATCAAGATCCAAACATATAACCTCGTCTAAAACAACCATTCTTTGTCGGCTAAGACTCTTCGTACCTCTAAAAACTGTTCCATACACCTCCAATTTACATTATGGAATGGGCTTTTCTTGGAATGGACTTTCCAAACTACAAATTCGAGTTGCAGAAAGTAATTTTTAGAGGTTCAGGAAGCAACACTCCTCTTTGCCTTCTTCATGCCCAACATTAAACTAAGTCATGTTTCGAAAACTAAAATAAGTGGATTATTAATTACGTGATTATTTCATAGATAAAAAAATATTTATTTATTTAAACAAACAAACAAATAATTATTTATCTTAAATAAAAAAAATTTAAACAAATAAATCATAAAATTAAATAATTACTTATTTTTATCAAAATAAATATTTATTTCATCAAATAAATTTAGACAAGTCTATTCTAATTTAAATAAAAAGTTAAGTGAATTGTGACAAAGTTATAATTCAAATCTAATTCTGTTTCGTTTTCAAATGTTAGAATAATCATTAAGTCAATAATCTAATTAATAATTATTACGAAACATTCATATATTTATAAATCTTTCACATACAATTTATTTATTATCATATATTTATTTATTGTTTATTGTATTCTTAACGAGAATTTAGTAATTTAAATAAAATTAAATAAAGGGAGTGATTTATAAAATAAAAGTGAATTATATATACAAAATTATAAATAATAATAGGAGATGTTAAAGAATAAAGAAAAAATAACTTAAATAACTCCAGTATCTCAATATCTCTTTCAATGTCTCTATATTATAGTTTTAAAATTTGGATAAGTAGTCGAACCAGTCAAGACATTAGGTCAATGGGTCATTGTTCAAACCAGTGGGTCACTAGTTGATCCACATGACCTGACCTATATTGAAAAAAATTAAAAATATTTATTATATACAAATTTTAAATTTATGAAAGTTTACTTAATTAATCTTTAATATTATTAAAAGTTATTTAATTTATTCTTCCTTTATTTTTTAACATATCCTATTATTCGTTGTAATTTTTTTTTTTTTATATTTCACTTTTTATTTTATAAATCACTCTCTTTATTTTACTTTTATTCAAAATACTAAATTATTGTTGAGAATACAAGAAACAATAAATAAATATATGATAATAAATAAAATTTAGGTGAAAGATTTATATATATAAATGTTTCATAATAATTATTAGTTAGATCATTGATTTGGTTATTATTTTAATATTTAAAAACTAAAGAGAGTTAGGTTTAAACTGTAGCTTTTTGTCAAAATTTATTTAACTTTTTATTTAAATTAACTAATTAAATCAAATGGTAACTTAGGAATAAAAAAGGGTAATTATGTCATTAACAAAAAATAACTAATTAATTTTATTTAAATAATTATTAATTACAATAAAAAAAAGTTAACATTAAAGATAACGGTTAACGCCTCAAAATTAACGGATGGACCAAAAATACTTGATTTTGAGTAAGGGGATCAAAATTGTAGATTTTAAGCTAGGAGAAGCAAAATTGCGGATTTGAAAAAGTAGGAGGACTAAAACTACAATTAAATCTTTTATTTATTACAATCAAATTCAAGTATAAAAATAAAAAGATTTACTACAACTCATGCACACATTATTCAACAAAATAAATTAGATTCCCTTAGTGATTTAACATTGAAGAACACTAGATTTATTCAATTAATGATTGCACAATTATTGGCTAATTATTGAGGGTAAAATTGTTAGATAATATTTAGTTTTATATTAGTTAGGGGTAATTTTGGTACTTTGCCTATATATATAAATATGTCTCTATCTTATCTTGTACTATTCTGAATTCATTCTATTACACTAATGAAATCCTAACCCCTCTTTGCTTTTTCTCCTTTTACATGTCTCTTGTTTATGTTAATATGGTATCAAGAGCAGGTTTGATTCATGCCGTTTGATTAGGCTAAATTTTTTTGGTTTGGGGGCTTTCACAATCTCAATTCTGTATGTTTTTAGTTTTGCTATTGTTGATTTGTTAACCGTTGGATCAGACTGATTTTTGGAGACGTAGTTCGGGAATATATAATTCTTTGTTTTGTATGGTTGGATAATCCAGAATAAGTCTATATAGGGAGAAGAAGTGTTCGCATTATTGGTAGTTACAACGCATTATTGATAGTTACAATTTTGTCTTTTGTTTATGCCTTCGCATCTGTTTGGTAATCTGTTGTATTTCACTGCATTTTTTGTTGTTCTTTTGTTGTGCCCTGTTAATTTGGTTGTTATCATTTGTTATTGTTGTTTTTAAATATGTTTAGTTCAAATGATGATTATCTTGCCATGTTTGTTTCTTTCTTAAAAGGTTTGTCTTCTTCCCCTAACTCCTTAGGTATATTTTTTCCTATATGGATTCTTGATTTTGGAGTATCACATCATATGTCATTTGATCTTTAGTCTTTTGTGTCTTTAAATTCTGTCTCTTCTATATCTGTCATGATTGCTGATGGCACTCCAATGCCATTAGCACGTACTGGATCTGTCTCTACCTTTACTTTGACTCTTTCAAATGTTTACTATATTCCAAATCTCACTTTTAATCTTGTATCTGTTAGTCAACTTTGTGATTTACGTTATTCAGTCATGTTCTCTTCTACTCATTGTTTTGTGTAGGATCCTTAATCTGAGAGGCCAATTAGGATAGGCTGTAAACAAGAGAGATTATACATGTTAGATGAGTTGAAGATTCCAGATGTCATTGTTTCCACAGTTGATTTGTCTTCTTTTCATTTAAATTCATCTTCATCTCCATTTTATTTGTGGCATTCTCGTCTTCATCATGCTTCGTTTTCTCGATTAAAGTATTTTGTTTCTACAAGAGTATTAGGAAAGTTGTTAACTATTGATATTTGATAATCACTTTATATACGTAAATATTGCATCATATTTTGTAGTGATTATCCAATATTCTCAGGAATTTTAGCTTAGTTTGAAATCATTTAATATAGATTTGTATAGTTTGATAATTCTAACCCTAGGAAATTATTTTGTGAGAAATATACTCTAATTTATGTGTGCAAGCCTAGATTCAACAGTAAAGGGAGAATACAAGAAGAAGACAGATCTCGCTAAGCGACACATCTCGCTCAGCGCTTCACTCGCTGAGCACAACATCAAGCTACGCGAGCTAGGCGATCTATAACGCGCTGAGCGCCATATTGTGCTAAGCGACATTTTCATTCGAACTAAAGACTCGCTTAGCGAGACATCACGCTTAGCGGAAGTTGCTTTCGAACTAAATATGCGCTTAGCGGAAGATTGCGCTTAGCGGAACACCTGTTCTGAGATGCATTATGCAGTGTTTTGCGCTTATCGGAAGGTTGCGCTAAGCGAGGCTTCGACTATATAAGCTGCATTTGAAGAATTTTGAAGCATTCAGACTTTGGTGGATTTGGTTGAGCTGCTTCCTCTGTTTTCTCTGTTTTCTTCTGTTCTCTTCATCCCCTTTTGTAACCTTTTCAAGGCTTCTCATGACAATGAGAGGCTAATCTATTAGTGTTGAGGACTTGGAACTAGGTGCTGATCATGTAAACGCTATTCTTCATATCTATTCATTGAAATATTCAGTTTAATGTTCATTTCTCTATCTTTATTCTTGTTATATGATTGGATTAGTTATATATGCATGTTTTAGAGTTTACCTACCATTGACAGATGCTGTTGAACTTGGAACTGAGTTTGAACTCTAATGGAGTGTATTTCTAGACATATGATAGACTCCATTAGCTTCACAAATATCTCTAAGCTTCATCAAACCACTCAACTGAACTTACCGAGACATCGGAAGTGAGGTTGAGCAGTTTAGGCTTGATTTGATGAGAGATCACGTTTTAAGCACTTTTAGGTCGAAGTTAATTTGAACTATTAATGTGAATGGAGAATATATCTTATATGTTTACATGGGAAACAAACCGGTTGAACCAAATCCTTAACATATCCATTATTCCATTCTAAAACTCAAGCACGCCAACTGTTCGATCATAGTCTTGAATCAACATTGTTGTTTTTATTGTTTATAGTTAGTGTTAATTGTAATGTTTAGTTAAATTTCTGTTATTATTGATGTTTCAAGAACAACCAACTATAAAAACCAAACTAATGTTTAGGAATTGATTACTTTACTGATAGTCAAATACGGACAATTCCTTGTGGATTCGATATTGAGATCTTCCCTTTTAAACTACTTGTGCGATATTTGGTACGCTTGCCAAAATAGTCCAACAATATTTCTGATTGTTGTAGTTGCAAACTTGCAAAGTTTTTTGCTCTACCTTTTGGTAAAAGTGTTTCAACTTCTATTGCATCATTTGACTTGGTTCATTCTGATGTATGGAGTTCATCACCGATTCTTACCAAAGGCGGATCTCGATATTATGTATTGTTTATTGATGATCATACTCATTTTTGTTGAGTGTATCTTATAAAACATCGTTTTGAATTTTTTGATATTTATTGCATGTTTCGTGCTTTAGTTAAAACTCAACATAACTCTGCCATTAAGTGTTTTAAATTTGATTTGGGTGGTGAGTATACTTCTAATAAATTTTTTGAATTACTTGCTTCTGATGGTACTCTTCATTAAACATCTTGTACTAATACTCCTCAACAAAATGGTGTTGCTGAAAGAAAGCATTGCCATATTGTTGAAACTGCTTGTTCCCTTTTGTTGTTTTCCTTTGTTCCTAGTGAATTTTGGGGTGAAGTAGTTCTTAGTGTTGTCCATGCTATTAACATAATCCCATCTTCTGTTACCTTAGGTTTGTCTTCCTTCCAAAAGTTGTATGGTTATGTCCTTGATTACTCTTCTTTAAAGGTTTTTGGCTCCACTTATTTTGTTCTTTGTTATCATGTAGAACATAGTAAATCATCTTCTCGGTCTACAATATGTGTTTTTCTTGGTTATGAGGCTAGTCATAAAGGTTATTGTTGTTATGATCCTACAATCAATAAACTATATGTTTCCCGTCATGTTTTTCTTGAACATATACCTTTTTATTTCCTTTTTCTTCTGAGTCTCACAGTCATACAAGGTTTGATGTCGCTCTCATTGATCCTTTTCTCATGGATGAGGGTGATTTCCATGACTTTAACATTGAAGTTTGCAGGGTTGATACTACTCCTTCTACAGGTCCCCATGTCCCCATGGCTTCCCAAGCACCTTCTACGGTTGTTGATCTTCCTTCTCCTTGTTATCCGTAAGTCCACTCAACTACCAGACTTTATTTATTCTACATATTCTTTTGCTTTTGTTTCTTTCCTAACCTCTATTCACAGTTTGTTTGAGCCTTCTTCGTATCAAGAGGCTATTCTTGATCTCCTTTGGCAACATGCTATGTCAGAGGAACTTTTTAATATATACAAAATAGCTACTTGGGACTTAGTACCTCTTCCACTTGGGAAACATACTATTGGGTTTAGGTGGGTTTACAAAATCAAAACAAAGTCTGATGGGTCAGTTGAGCGTTATAAAGCTCGTTTGGTTGCTAAAGGATTTTCCTAGAAATATGGTATGAATTATGAAGAATCTTTTGCTTTGGTTGCCAAGATGACTATCATTCACACCCTCATTGCAGTGGCTTGTCAATGGCATATTTTTCATATGGATGTTAAAAATGCATTCTTAAATGGTGATCTTTAAGAATAGGTCTACATTAGGGGTGTTTATAAACCGAACCAAACTAAACTAAACCGCGAAACCGCCCAAAAAAACCGAAAATCGATTAAACCGAAAAACCGCACAGACCAAAAATTTCCAAAACCGCATATTTTTTGCGATTTGGATTTTATTATAAAAAACCGAACTAAACCGAACCAAACCGCATTCTATAATTATATTGATTTACTTTTAGATATTTAATATTATCTAACTAACAATATTTTATTTTTTATGATCATAATATGTGATTTATAGTATTTTTTTTTAATAATAAATTTGTAATATATTATGACACATACTTTCATATATTACAAAAAGATATATTGATATTACTAAATAACATTAAATTAAATATAAAATGAAACATGATTTATTATTATGTTACAAAAAAAAGTTAGTAATATCATTTTATAATAATGCTAAATAGAAGTAAAAATAATATTTTTTAAACTAAAATATGTAAATCAAAATTTAATAAAAAATATATAAAATAATAATTATGTGAGTTTAATTAAAAAAATTAAACTATGATAATAGATTAAAAAAAAAACTGTGAAACTGAACCGAACCAAACCGCAAAAAATTGGTTTGGTTTGGTTTGGATTTAATGTTATATTAAAACTGAACCAAATCGAATCGCGACTTTATTTTAGGTTTGGTTCGGACCACTTTTTGCCCAAAATCTGAACCAAACTGCACCGCGAACACCCCTAGTCTACATAGTTCCTCCACTAGGAGTTTCTCATAATCAGAGGAAGGTGTGTAAGTTAAAGAAGGCTCTTTATAGTCTCAAACAAGCTCCACAGGCTTGGTTTGAAAAGTTCTCAACTATGATTACTTCTCTTGGCTTTCACTCTAGTGATTATGATTCTACATTGTTTATGAAAACCTCCTCCCATGGTCGTATTGTACTTTCATTATATGTTGATGACATGATTATTACAGAGGATGATGTTGATGGGATTGTAGAGTTAAAACTGCAATTAGCAAAACAGTTTGAGACAAAGGACTTAAGGTACCTTCGTTATTTTCTGGGAATTGAAGTTGCTTACTTTCCTAGAGGTTATCTGTAACACTTTAAAATTATAAATTCCTAAATTTTGTATTTTATCCTTTAAAAATATGGATTTAATTAAAAACTTGATCCATTAACGCATTATCAAAATATGAAATGTATTTTTTTTTCTTTCTTTTGTCTCGAAACTTATTACAAGAGTTACAACGAAACTCACTTTCAATACATCTATCGTTCTCTTAAAAATAAGTATTCATCAACAAATATCATTTACAAGAAATCTCTTAGTTTTTATAAAATGCTTGATTCCAAATGATACTAAAACACCAATAAATGTGAAATAATACCAAAATCTTGCCTTAAACAATTTCATAAAAAGAAACATGATTACACCTTTACATCTTTGGAAAAGAGACATAAGTCATCTGAATCATATACAACAACATAAAGACCATAAAATTAAGATCTAGTCTACCATTTGTTACACAAGAAACAAGACTAAGACCCAAGGTAGTAACTAACAGAAAACTAACTCCCAGCCCACAATAAAAACTTGAAAGGTAACGTTGAAGGCCTTCTGTTCTCGAACCAGTCTTTCCACATCATCAATGTTGGTCGTAGCCATTCCATTTCATCTTAGTTGATTACATGCAACATTCATCCCCATCTGAAAACAAAGTGTATGGAGTGAGTTTTTTCGCTCCTCCTAAAAACTAACAATCAAACAGTCTTCCGGCCACATACACAAACAACACCCACATCGTAGTGCCACACTCACGATCTTATTAAAAACTTATGCGTTTTTACACTTGTACAACTTTTTCAAAAACTTAGGCCCGCTATCATTGGAACTCCATGAACACAATGGTTTTACACTTTAGGTGGATGACTGTTAGGAGTACACCTTTCTCATCATTGGTTGACAAGGCTCTTACCAACTGAAAATGCATCGTGCTTAGTTGAGGTCGTTGAGCTAGTTGTGTGACCTAAAGCCATGACCCAGCACTATACCCTCTAGGACACCATGCCTATGCCTGCGACCATTTCTCAGATACCACTTTATGGTCATCCACACTTTGAGGATTGATTCCTTAACAACGTTTCCCTCGCAGAGATTACATTTCCCATGGGTTGTGTGTTTTCCATTGCTGCAAACACCAAACGATGGTCCACCAAGTGCTTCGTGAACTTATTGTCTACAACACCAACATGTTTACCTCACTACACTAAGTGAGTAGCTATTGTCACCTCGTTCGTCACCACACACGCAGTTGGAAATATTAATGTACATCCCATTCTAGTTGGTTCCTCTGACCAACTCTCACTGAGAACACCTTTCTTGTAAAATGTGCCATTGGCATCATAATCATGTCCAAACATGTTAATTTCACTTGTGTCAATATCAAAGGAAATCCTTTCCTTTCGCATCTCATTAAACACACCAAACAAAGCAATGCGTGCATTAAGCATCGCATGCCTGTTGCTTGTTAAGTTTTCGACAAACTTACCAAAAATCGTTTAAGTAAATAAAATGGTAAGAAACCAAGTATCGAACACAGGGACTCACGTAACGTATTTAATTATGCAAGATGTATTACTAAATGGAGAATATGTAAAGATTACTTGAATAACAATAAAATGCAATTAAAACCAAATATAAGCAATGAGAATTGGTTCAGAACGTAGAATAAACACTTGGTGTACAAAAATGTCGTCTTAATGGTGCAAAGCAGTTGAGGTTCGAATCCGCTCATTCATCCTCCCATATAAACAAAGCAAGAAATTATACAAGATGAATTCAGGAATTTACCATAAATCTACCAAATTACTCTAACCCTAATTCCTTAGATGGAGAGAGCCTAAGTGGCTTCATCAATTCACCAATCCCTTTATTCAATTGATGAAGCTACTTGCATGAAGCTTAAAGATTATAAAAATGGCTAATGACTTTTATCCTATTCCTAAGCATAAGCATCATTAGTTACTATCTTTATTTCTAGGTATATCAAAGCTTCCTAGCAATTAATACACCCAAACATCAATCAAAGGTAGGCCACACCTAAGAAAACATTAAGAGAGGAAGATAAAGCAATAAATTTGAAATTCAAACTTGTATAAAATTCAAAAGATGTTTACATGAGATTCAGATGGCTTCCTCAAACCCCAACTAGAGGAGTTTAGCTATACATGAAGGTGGAGAAAGGAGCCATGGAGAGTGGGTACATGGGTAGAGAGGAAGAAGAAGCAAAAAATGAAAATGAAGCAATGGAACATTGACAACGTAGCAATCCCTAGGCTGATGTTCTAATATTCCCCCTCAACCTACTTAGGACCCTCTACTAAAAAGCAATGTATCTCGTGTTTAACTCATCTACATAAGTGTCTTCTCGCTAAGTGTCATCTTGTGCTTAGCGAATTTTCTTCTCTATTTGATAAATTCGCTAAGCCTCAATTCTAGCTAAGCGACTCTTCAATCTTCAACATTTGCTCCAAGTCTTCAGGCTTAGCGCCAGGTCTCCACACACCCCTTGATTTCATCTAGATGCTCTCGCTATGCGTGGTGTCGCGTTAAGCGAGATCTCCAAAATGGCCAAATCTCCAATCTAGCTAAAAAATGAGGGAATTCACCTGTAAAAAATGAATTTTTTGCCTAATTCCTAAAGACTAACCATCTAATGTTAGTAAACTATAAGACTCTAAAAACACTGAACAAATGAGTTCAAATAAAGCTATCAATGAGGAAAAAGAAGATAATCACTACGAATTATGCTCAAATAACTATATCTATAAAGCAATTATCACCTATCATGAATACCGTTCATGACCCCACCCCATCAAGTTTTATTAAATCTTATGTAATTCTCACATATACTCAAGTATTATGCTTCAATTAAATATACTACTCCAATCCATTGCAAAGGTCATACTTTTAAGTCTAAGTCAAATGATTTATTTACTCATGTCTCATTACATTAACTTGTTGTTAAATTCTCACTCTTAGAATTAATTTATTCATTAATTTCTTAATGAATTCATTTATTAATTAAGACTACGTCTTAATCTCACAAATGCACTTCATCGGAGTCCATTTGCTCCCCACAAGGACTTATCATCCTTGCTTCCCCAAAACAAACAATCAATCACAAAATCCAATCAACCGATCAACTAATCACACAAATACAACCAACCCCAGTAGTTGGTGCCCGGGGTTCACACTCCTTAGGTCTCAAATGCCAATTATAAAAATGCATGCTTCACAAGGAATATTTAATCACATATCAACATCACACAATATACAATAACCAGAGCTATTCTCCTTTTAAGGTAAAACATCCCCTCATACTTGCATTTCCAACAATTCATGTCATATTTATCAAGTGATTCAAGTTGAAAGTACAAGAATTATTTGATACTTACAGAACTCATAATATCATGAAATTTGGTACAAATACTTTCCATCACTCTTATTTTGACTCATAAATTTTTCAGTTGAAAATTGTAAGCATAAGTATTTTAATTCATTTAAAAAGTGTTTCTAGACCAACTCAAGCATCCACGGTTTGTTATTTATTTACCTAATTAAAAATAGTCATTTTTACAAATCCTTTCATAGGGAGATTTCCATAGGTCTTAGTTAATACATATGTATTTCTCAGAATTTTAAAACAACTATCAAGCTCCTTTTTGGATTAAATAGTCCTTAACACTCAGCAACACGATTCAGACAAAATAATCATTTATAATTATGAAAACCTTCAAGAAAATTTAGGGAAAAATAAAACATACCATAAATCACAAATAGAACCTATTTTAAATTTATCAGAATTTAACATGCACAAAATATAATTTTAAGCATTCAGATACCCTATTGAGTGACTAAACTAAGTTTTACTAATTATATCTTGGAAAATTACTTAGAAGCTTTCTAAAATCCCAAATAAAATCATGGACATTACCAATGATTTATGAAACAACATGGTATTTTCATATTTCTTAAAAAGTGTCTCTAAATAATTTCCAAGGATGAAACAACTCCAAACTTTAAATAAACTATTTTCTAAATCAAAGATTGGCCTTTTAAAAATAGTTCCTTAACTCCAAAAATTCTGAAATTTTTACCATGGCATCCAGAGGTATCCTAGAGTACCTAGATGGTCTCTTAACCTCATAAAAAAGCACAAAAAAGTTTCACAAATTAAAAACACAGTTTCAGCCCCATATATCGAAATGACCATTTTTCATCCAAAAACAAGTATTTCAAAGCATATTCACAACTCAATCAGTTCAATAAGCTCAATGAAACAGTAATAGTCAATAAGAAAGCATGGTTTAAGGTTAGAATGGAATAACTCCTCCATACCTTAATTTCTAAAGTTTCAAATGCACAAAAATGGAGTTTAAATCAAAGCTTGTGTTCTCCTCTACCACATACTAGAATTTAAACGATGGATTTAAGCTAATGAACTCAGAAAATTAGAGAGAAGGGCAGAGGGTTTTAAAGAGAAGGTAGAGAGCTTCATAAGCAAGGATGGAAAAGGGAAAAGTTCTTTAGAAAATGGTCTCCTTTCTCTCTCCTTCCCCATTTAAGGCAAAGATTCTTATTAAGGCATCCTCCCCTTTAAGCTAGGGTCGGCTAGGCACAAGGGACGTTCACAGCTCCCTTAGAAAAAAAAATGGGTTGGGCCAATTAAGGCCCATTAGGTTTAAGGTGGGTTTTTGGGTCAGGTCAGGCTTTTTTCGCGTTTTTCGTCATCTGTGTTTCAAAGGTTCTTAAAACTAACCTTCCACTAAAAAATCATCCTAATTAAATTTTCTATGCTTTTAAAATCATTAAAATACCATTTCCAAATGAAAAAAATAATAAAAATTGCATTGCAGGTCATTTTAATGGAAATCGCAAAAACGGTTTCTCTTTAAAACCTTATGAGGGTTAAAACCATAAGGATGTAAGGTTTCATGGATGAAACTCTAAAGATTTAATGTTTCAAGGATGCAACCTTAAGAATTTAAGATTTTGTGGATAAAATCCTAAGGATTTAGGGTTTAGGATTTTATGGATTAAACCCTAAGAATTTAGGATTTAGGATTTAGTTGATGAAAGCCTAAGGATTTAGGGTTTCATGCATGCAAGCTTAAGGATTTAGGGTTTCATGGATGCAATCCTAAGAATTTAGGGTTTTGTGGGTGCAACCTTAAATATTTGGGGTTTCTTGAATGCAATCCTAAGGATTTAGGGTTTGATAGATGCAACCCTAAAGAGCTAAGGTTTTCGGCATGCAACTGTAAGGATTTTAAGGTTTTATGGATGTAACCTTAAGGATTTTAAGGTTTCGTTGATGCAAACCTAAGGATTTAAGGTTTCATGGATGAAACCCTTAGGATTTAGGGTTTCGTGAATAAATCTTCAAATCCTAATATAGGTTCATTTATGAAAGCTTAAATCCAAAAGCATGAAATGAAACCCTAAATCATAAAACATAAAAGCCTAACCTATATCCTAAATCTTAAACTTGAAATGAAACCTTCAATTCTAAACCATCAAACCCCTAAATCATAAACCATGGAAAGAAACCTTAAATTTTAAACTATGAAATGCAACCCCAAATTCTAAACCATAAAACCATAAATAATGCAACACGAAACCCTAGTCCTTAAACACCAAATCTTTAAATATTTAACTTTAAAACTATAAATTTTAAACCATAAGGCATAAACCATAAACCATATATCGTAATGTAGGGTTTCATTTATGAAACCCTAAATCCTTAGGGTTGCACCCACGAAACCTTAAATCGTTAGTATTGCATCCATAAAATCCTAGATCCTTAGGGTTTCATCTACGGAACCCTAAATCCTTAGAGTTGCATCTACAAAATGCTAAATACTTAGGGTTGCATCCACAAAACCCTAATTCATTAGGGTTGCATAAATGAAACCTTATATCCTTAATGTTATATCTATGAAACCCTAAATCCTTAGACTTACATGCACGAAACATTAAATCCTTAAGCTTTCATCCATAAAATCTTAAATCATTAGGGTTTCATCTACGAAACCCTAAACCCCAAATCATTATGGTTTTATCCACAAAATCCTAAATCTTTAGGGTTGCATCTATGGAACCCTAAATCCTTAGGGTGTTATCAAAGAAACCCTAAATTCATAAGGTTTCATCCACAAAAACCTAATCCTCATAGTTTCATTCACGTAACTGTAAATCATTTAGGTTTCATTTACAAAACCTTAAATACTTTGTTTTTATTTACGAAACCTTAAATCTTTAGGTTTTCATTTAAGATACCTTACATCCTTAGGGTTTCATTTACAAAAACCTTAAATTTTTATGGTTTCATTTACGTCACCTTCATTCCTTAAGTTTTAATTTACGAAATCTTATCTTAAATCATGAAGCCCTAAATGAGACCTTAAGGATTTAAGGTTTCATAAATAAAACCTTTCATTTGTATTTAATGCATAGAATTTTAAGATTTTAAGGTTTATGATTTATGATTTTAATATTTAGAGTTTTAGGATTCAATGTTTTAGTATTTAGTATTTAAGGTCTAGGGTTTATGCTTTAAAAATCATAAATTCAAATAAAAAATATTAAACTCACTTGAAACCCCAAAATAATAATAAAAAAAAAAACGTTGATAAAGAGGCTATGAATTCAAATATCAAGAATATTAAAATCAATTAAAATCACATACTCATACATGATTCATACAAACATAATTACTATATTTTCTCTATCCCGTTATTTTTCTTATTATACTTGCTACAAATAATAAAATACTAACCTTGTTCTATTTTATTTCATTATCAAGAAAGAGATTTTGTAAAAAGTTTATCAAATATATTAACCATTCTAGTTAACAAATAAAATGTTAATTACATTTTATTCTTGAATGTGTCATTGCTAATTATAGGAGAAGCTTTTATGAACTACCAAAAAATCTATTTCACTAATATAACAAATCAAGAAAGTAGAAACTCAAAATGTATGAAATAATTTTAATGCCAATTTAATAATTTAGTAACTAAAGACATTCATTAGCTTGAAGAATGAAGGCTGTAACATAAATTTTATAGGGTGTGTTTTAGGATAATGAGTGAATGTTTGGAGATTAAATGAAAATATGAGATTAAACAATGAAATGACATCTAACTAATTAAGCTGATGTATAAAAAATCAATAAATTGACATGACGACGTATGATCTTACATTTCAAGATTTATATTATATATAGATTGTCTATCAAACTTATGTCATAATTACTTTTAGGCAAGGCAAAAAACTTCATAGCCTCCCCCTCCATGAGAATGTTAGGGATGAAGGACAAATCCAAGAAAAAAAAGGAATAATGCACTATGAGAAGACATAATTTTTATGACAATACTATCTCCGAGACTCATTAATTTATTTTGTTAATTTTTGTTTTGATTATGGGTTTGAGCCTAGTGTAGTTAATTTTCTTTTAGGTGGATTATGGCATAATCCCCCTATTTTTACTTGTTTTTTTTTTTCTTTACTTTAGGATGGAAGCTACCGAGAGTGTTAACTTAGTTCAAATACCTTAATCTCTTCTCTAAACTTTTTGGACTACAATTTCACATTAAAAAAAAAAAAAAAAAAAACCTACTACCGATGCATGAGTGTATGGGGCATTGGGGGTGGGGTCATAGAAAGATGGAAATGGGGAGGGCTCACTCCAATTATGAGTGATATATACAGTGTTTTGATTTCTGTTATTTATTTATTTATTTAGAATCGGTCATATTATATTCCTCAAAAATGAATATCGTTGTTTATTTTTCTTGATTAGAATTGTAAGAAGAAGAAGAAAATATAAGAGCATCACTTATGCTCTTCGTATAAACAACTCATTTTATTTCTTTAAATGGGTTCATATTTATTACTTCAATTCTAGTCAAATAAAAATTTCGATCAGCAATTTATTTAACTCACAAATAACTTCTCTTTCTTCAACACTTTATATTCTTTCTAACCTATAGAAATAATTACTCATATAAATAAGTCTATCTAATTCTAAAAAACATAAAATCACATGTAGCACACTTAGTAATATTGTATTATTAGACAATCCATTAGAGATGTTATAAGAATCTAATGTTTATACATGAATTTACTAATTTAATTCATTATTTTACTCCAAAGTTTTCAGTATAAAACACATTTGTACTTTGAAAAGAATCTAATATCACAATTTAAAAAAAAAATTACTTTGAAAAGAATCTTATATCACAATTTAAAATATAATTTATACATTAAACATGTTTATTTATGATAAATTATAATTATAATCTAATATATAAGTTTAAAATATTTTTATTTTGGTTATAAGTTTTAATTTTATAAAAATAAACATTTATCTTATGTAATTCATAGGCTAAAATACTGCTTCTAATTACCTTATTTTTTTATATGAAAATAAAAACAGATCGATTCTCTATTTAATGTTTTTTTTTTTACTGCAAATTCTCTATTTAAGCTGAAAGGGTTAGTTTAACTTGTAGAATTTATCTAAATAAAATTGTTCAATGTTTAACTTAGCCAAAAAAAAACAGAAAGAAAAAAATGTTGAATGTGAAAGGTGGAATAAGCAGAAAGTAGAGAAGAATCTTAATATCTTATCCACATCCACAACTAAGGAGAAGATCGGAGTCTCACCTTAGAGACACAACAACAACATAACATAACACAACACAGTATACAAAAGCAGAGAAAAAAATGGCTAGTGTCTTTTCTGCATGTTCAGGTTCTTCTGCTGTTCTATTCCACAGCAGAAACTCCTTCCCCTATGCACCAGCCAAAGGGTCTTCTTTCCTTCACCTCAAAAGGCCTCTTAATTGTGTAGCTTCTTTGGGAACTGAGGTAGCATCAGTGTCTGCAGCAGTTGACACATTCTGGCAGTGGCTCAAGGAAGAGGGTGTTGTCTCTGATAGCAAGACACCAGTGAGGCCTGGTGTGGTGCCAGAAGGCCTAGGGCTGGTTGCACTCAAGGACATTTCTAGGAATGAGGTTGTCTTGCAGGTCCCCAAGAGGCTCTGGATCAACCCTGATGCTGTTGCAGCTTCTGAGATAGGGAAAGTTTGCAGTGAGTTGAAGCCTTGGCTTGCTGTTGCACTGTTTCTCATTAGGGAGAGGTCAAGGAGTGATTCTCTTTGGAAGCACTACTTCAGCATTCTGCCTAAGGAAACTGACTCTACTATATATTGGTGGGTTTAGAAATGGACATTCTCTATCTGTGATTAGTTAAAATTTAATTAAAATCATTAAATTTAGTGGATTCACATATCATTTTACAGATATTTTTCTTGATTCAGCTGATATCAACTTAAATTTGATAATTTTCAACAGTCTATTGGAAAAAAAAATGTGTTAGAAAGAGTATCACTTTTTTAATGTTTTAATGGGTTTCTTTGGGTTTACTTGTAAGGGCATGTTCAGAAAAGCGTATCCAAAAATATTTATGGAGAAGAAAATAAGAAAAAAAAAATTAGAATGGGCTTTTCGGTAAGCTGAATAATTAAAATTAGCTTATGTATACTATAATCATCATATTTTAAATAAATTATAAGGAGAACTTTTATAAATTAGTTTACGCATAAGTTGCAGAAATTTATTTTATTTTTGCTTCTTATTTTCTTCTCATACTTCTAGATAAATTTATTCAAAAAGAACCTTAAACATGCTTAATGAGAATTTGGGTTGTTTTCATATGGTTGGTTGATTCAGTTGGTAATTGGTTATTCCAGTGCAGGTCAGAGGAGGAGCTCTCAGAGCTGCAAGGTTAGTAGTTACTTAGTTGTGTCAATGTTTCAATGCAAAAGCATGTAAAATAAATGATGAAAGGATTGTGCTTTGGTTGGTGCAGTTGCTTTGCTTATATTGTTTTGTGGTGTGGCTTTCAGTAATGCTGATTGAACTGATTTGTGTAGGGACTCAACTTCTGAACACAACAAGAAGTGTGAAACAGTATGTGGAGAATGAATTTAGGAAACTGGAAGAAGAAATCATACTCCCTAACAAGAAGCTTTTCCCTTCTCCTATTACACTTGATGACTTCTTCTGGGCGTTTGGAATTCTAAGATCAAGGGCATTTTCTCGCCTTCGCAATGAAAATCTAGTTGTGATTCCATTAGCTGACTTGGTAAGGGCCTTTTTCATTTCCTCTCTTCTGTTTACTGAAGCAATGAGGCTTGACTACAGCAGTAGTACCTCCATAACAAAGAGAGAAGAGAGATAAACATGAGCATTTGAGATAAAAATATAGAAAAAAATAAATAAGCATTGAAGGGTGATACACTGACATGATAAAATAGTTTTATATTATTGGTAAATCATAACCATCCATTTATGATAAGTCTGTTAACTTTTATAAAATTATTTTACATTTTGGACGCATCATCATTAAACTAAAAAAAAATATTAATTTAAGAGGATTAACTGTCAAAGGAGTAGATAACCAAAACCAAAAACTTACTCCTAAAGTAGACATTTTTACTTGTATTTTGTGCTGATATTGTCTTCTCCAAATATAATTTCTTGATCAGATAAACCATAGTGCCAGAGTAACTACTGAAGATCATGCTTATGAAATTAAAGGAGCAGCAGGTCTTTTCTCCTGGGACTACCTATTTTCCCTAAGGAGCCCCCTTCCTCTCAAGGCTGGGGACCAGGTGAAGTGTTGTTTTCTCCTCTTAAATATGTCTCACAAGTAGTTAATACTCTCTCTGTTCTCTATTATAAGCAAAAAAAAAAAACACACATTTTTTGTTTTAAAATATAAAGAAAAGTTGATTTTTTGCTTCATTTAATGATACTCTTTCTACAATGTCCTTTCTTTGTAAACAAGTTTCAAAAGGTTTTAAAAAACTGAACAGTTTTTTCTAAGGATAGTATATGAAGAATATTTGAAATCTAATGCACTTTTCTTAATAGGTGTGAAATGTGTTGTTTTTTTGTTGCTTATAATAAAGACCAGAGTGAATAGTATCATAAGGTTATTGAAATGTTTAATGGTGATTAATAACTGTGTCTTAAAAGTGGTTAACTATCCAGGGGTAGACAATCCCAACAGGAAGTTGATAATTTTTCCATAATATATTTACAAAGAGAAATGCTAGGAACACTCGAATACACTCTTTTGGACATTCTCTCTCTGAAAAGTGTGTTGCTAGCACTTCGTGTACTTACAAATAACAAAGGAAGGAACTTTTCACTGCAGGTATACATCCAATATGATTTGAACAAAAGCAATGCAGAGTTGGCTCTGGACTACGGTTTCATTGAACCAAATGCAGAACGCAATGCATACACCTTGACACTGCAGATATCTGAGTCAGACCCCTTTTATGGTGACAAACTAGACATAGCTGAGTCCAATGGTTTTGGTGAGACAGCGTACTTTGACATCTGCTACAACCGGCCACTTCCACAAGGATTGCTTCCATATCTGAGACTGGTAGCTTTAGGAGGCACTGATGCTTTCCTACTGGAATCAATATTTAGAAACTCCATCTGGGGTCATCTTGAATTGCCTGTGAGCCGTGACAATGAGGAGCTGATATGCAGAGTGGTTAGAGAAACCTGCAAAACTGCCCTTACTGGTTATCATACAACCATTGAAGAGGTATGATTTTGTACATTAACTGGTGTTTTAGTACATGCATTTCACATTATCAATGTTTATTTTTGAGTTTAATGGTAATCTACTTACACTATAAAATAATTTTACATTGTCAATTAATTACAATCATATCCATCTAGTTTAAGTTGTTTGACTTTTATAAAATTATCTTAAAAATCATCTAATATAGATTGTGATTGATTGACAATATAAAAGAAGGTGAGGAGAATGAGAGTCTTGATTCTCTAAGCTGAATATTCTAATTTATAATAAATGAGTAGATTTAGGTGAGGAAAATCATGCACATTAAAGGATTTCCCTCTGGTTTAAAGGTATAAGGTATCCATATATCCCATCATTAGGATAGCCAGGATGAGGTTTGGTTGTTATAACTGACACTTTAAAAGGAACTACATGACATCTTACAATGGTTGTATATGCACCTTTAGTTGTGAAAATTTTGAAGCTTATTGAACTCAACAAATAACTGAACAAAGCAAGTGAATGGCAGGATCAAAAGTTGAAAGAAACAAAGCTAGATTCAAGGCTAGCTATAGCAGTTGGAATTCGAGAAGGGGAGAAGCAGCTCCTGCAGCAAATTGATGAGACCTTCAAGGAGAAAGAATCAGAATTGGACCAGTTACAATATTATCAAGAAAGGAGACTCCAGGACCTTGGACTTTGTGGGGAAAATGGTGATATCCTTGGAGACCTTGGAAAATTCTTCTAGGAAGCAGAAGGACACGATTTTGTCTACATTTCCAAATGACAACAAAACATGAACTCTTGGTAAATCACAAAAGGAGGCTTCAGAAGACAAATCCATGTCATGTATTCAATTGATCTTTGAAGAGAATCATAATCAAGTTTTTGACTCACCCCAATTTATTTCAACCTATTACTTGATTACTGTTTGTAAAGAGGAAGATGTAATGAAGTTAGGAATGCCTGGTCTGAATTCAAGGCTGAGACATGAACTATTGTTATATAACTATACAGAACTCAAACTTGAAAAATGAATTAATTAATTAAGGGTGAAATTGAAGATACATCTTTGCATGCCTCAATAGAAGCTGATATTTCCCTTTTTTCTCTCTTTCTTTGTCCTCTTTACTTTCTATTGCATGGTTCTCTACAAATTCATGTGTACATATTTATAAAGGTCATCATCATGTGTACAGACCTTGAGAAATTAACAGGGAAGGAACAATTTATAAATTCCTCTTTTAAACTCGTGGTTGTGTTTTGAAGAAGAGTGCATTTTTACACTTGACACCTTGTACTCATCGTATTTGACTAGAGTTAAGAGGACCTAGCAAGTCATCACACTTTGTTCCCTCGCAGAGGCACTCATAAGGGTTGGCATAGAAATAATCCTCTTCCTTTGGCTTGTCTCCATCGACTCTACGACGAGTTGGCTGTCCCATTCTTTTTTCATGAACCTGTCTAACAGCATTTGCAAACTCATTCCATGGAAGGGATCCATTTTGATGCATGTCAAGCAATTCTACGAGCTTTTTCCGATCCAACAAGATGGATTTTTCAAAACCAGAATACCTGCAGGAGGACTAGTTAGAATTTTGTATAAAATCAAATTGCAACTAGCAAGAGAGTGCATGCGTGCACCTGCGATGGCCTTCCACAAGTTTGGCCATGTTACCATAATAGGTAGGAACAAAGGTGTTACTGGCCACAGAAACGATAAAATCCAGAGCTGCCATTTGTGATGAATGATTCTGAAACTGCTGCAACTCATCATTGGCCAGCAATGTCTCTTTCTTAATCTAAAAGTCAAAGGAATTTTATGAGACAGTGCAAAAACCTTGGTAAGGAGGAGAGACTGCATAATGTAGATCAGGTAGGTAAAGAATATGAAATTTCTTTCAAAAGTATGAACTGTAAATGGACAATCTTGCAGAATCTGCCGTAAAATCCATTATAGCCTTTTAATGGTGAACTCACAGTTCTTGGAAATGCAGCTCTTAGTTGTGCTAATCTGCGTTCACCACCATAAATTTCACCAGCTGCAATATATATTTTTGTCTCCTTATCAAAACCCAAGGCTTGCAGAATTAAGGCTGCCTCCTCTGGTGTCAAAGGACAGAGACCCTGTGATCTCCTTTCTTCAGACACTATCTCCTTTTCTCTCCAGGAATGGAATGCATACCTGAATTACACAAGCAAGATCAAAATTTTATGTGAGATAGATCCCTCTTATGTCGGCTCATTATAAATTACTATGTGTAATTGTCAAAATATTCAACATCCAACATATATGGTCTGTTTGGGTAAACTTCTCCAGAAAGATTTCTAGGAGAAGAAAATATGAACCATGTCAATTTAGCTATGACAGAGAAAACAATTACAGTGAACCACATCTTCCACAGCAACTGTCAGATACGAAGCACCTATCTCTCACCTATCCATAAGTATATGTACAGCAAAACATGAAACATAAAATACCTCATCCGCTTAAGCTCCTCAGCTTCTTCATTAGTGCAACCATGTGTACAACCTGAGAAAGCCAGCATATCCATCTCATATCTCAGATGCAATGCCACAAAAGGTCCATTCTCACGAAGTAGCCGAATCAATTTTTGGCCCAAATTCTCAAGTTGAGGAGTGAATTTGAGTGCCTGGTAATTTACACGACATCTAAGTTTCTGTAGATCAAGGGGAAGACCATTGTTTGCTAGGCGTGCATCTGTTTTGTTGAAATGTAACACCGTATGCTTGCCAAAAAGTGGCAGAATCTGCAATTTGGAGTCAACAGCACTGAATCAAACTCAAGACATGTACTACTCAAAATGAGTGAGAGGAAGAATGTAAGAAAAATGTATAATTTTATAACTTACACTAGATTACTAAGTGCTATTTTCAAAGTGGATTTTGCCACATCAGAAGCTTCTCATTTTAGGTGCTAAAATACTAGAAGCAACCCATATATTTAAATCGTAATATTTTTATAAACTGCTAGCTATTCAATTGATAAGTTGAATTTCTCCATTCAAATTGTAATTATTATAATTCTGATGATACAATCAATCAAAACCCTCAACATCTGTAATTTCCTCTCTAAATGACAAGTTAGTTATAATGCATCTAGTAATTTACAGATTACCAATTTTCAGCTGATAATTGCCTAAATGGAAGAAATCAATTATTTTGGGAGAAAAGGGAGGAGTGTCAAGCATTTCAGTAAATAAGATTAAATAGGCAAAAACTCATAGGCATTCATAAGGAGAAACAAAAGTTTTAAAGAAAAGTTGTCATATGGAAGAAAATCCTTAGTTAGCCCTTGGTCACCATTCACCCTCCCACTAGACAGGTGTAAAAAAAGAAGAGAGGCCACCTGAGCAACCATAACAAGAAACTAACCCCTCAAAAGCAACCTGAACACAAAACACGGTATTCCCATAGACAAAAATGTTTGAAATACAGCCAAAGATGATAATTGATAAATATCATTGTCTTACATGTTAAGGTGGAGAATCATTAATCAATCATTGTATCAAACCTTAAATTACCAAATAAGAAAAAGCTTGATTAACATATAGTACATAGTTTTAGCACAAACGCAACGAATACAATCTGCTGACCTGCTCCAAGTAATACTTTTCATTTGACCAACTAATAGGAGGCATCTTCAGGGTAGAGTATTCACTTTTCCCACTAAACTTTTTGGGCACCCTTTTAACTATTCGAACTTCATCTTGTAGAGAATCAATGAAATGTCTCACATCAAAAATGTCCTCAAAATTACTGCAAAAAGAATACTACAAAATTTTAAAATGATAAGGAGGCCTAATTAAATACTACTTTTAATTTTTATAAAACAAATGATATACCTAGGGTCTGCCCAAAATGATTTCTTATCAAGCTCTGGAACAACCAATGTGAGATTTAAAAGTCGAGCAACTGTCACCATGTCACAAATCTGAAATGCAAAATCTGCTAAATTAACATTTAAGATTACCATATAATAGAAACATAGAAATAACATAATAGGAAGTACAAACCGCTGCTCGCATTTGATTCAAGCCCCCATTGCAGGACACTCTTAGAAAACCATTACTTGTATAATTTCCTGAAAGATTTCAGATTATAAGGCTTTAATATTTACCAAAATGTGTAAGAATAGTAATAGTAATAAAGTACAACTAATACCCCATCCGCCAAACTATCGATTAATATGCATTGATTTATATTACATATACTCATTCACATACTCCTTTTGAAAATTAAGAATACATAATATTGAAAATCACACATAAGATTGCATCATCACAGAACCTAAGCTACACTTCTCCAAACCCACGTCATAATGCCCTGTTTGGATAAACTTCTCCAATACTTATAAGAGAAGAAAATAATAAGCTAAAATGAATTGAGCTTCTCCCATAAGCAAAAATCATGCACTTAACTTTCATAAAAAATCCTCTCATTTAACTTCTCCAAAAGATAAAGTGCACAAGTTGATTCTAGCTTCCGAGAGAAGCTCAACTCATTCATTCTACCTCCTTATTTTCTCCTCCAGTAAGTGTTTATGGAAAAGTTTATCCAAACAAGACCTTAGTATTTAACCAAACAATAACTTTGCTGATATAGATAATAAGCATGAGGTAAAGAAAAAACTAACTTGCTGCAAGAAAAGGTGGAGGGGGTTGAGCAAGTTCATTTTGTGCTTCAAGAGGACGTTGGAATGTGTGATATATTCGACTAGTGAACCCCAAAAAGAAATGGGAATGCCATAGTTCACTCACTGTGACTAACTGAACCAGACATGTCCAAAGCACAACGCTTAAACACACTCTAATAAACCAAACCCGCAAACGGCTCCTAGGAAGAATCACACCACCCTGAAGCTTATCGCACCTAACCTGAGAACCCTCCATTCCTCTGCCGCACACCACCTCATTGCCACATCATCACCACAACCTGCACACAGTTTCCAACAACAAAATCAGCCCAATAACAAAAAAAAAAAAAAAAGAGAAGCGCAAAAAAGATACTCATTTATTCATAATCATAAACAGTAAACACTAAACAACAGTGCAATGAAATATCAGTGACCCCATGAAATTGAAGACCTACCTTGGAAACAAAATAACACTGCCACGAAGTGTATCCGAACTTTTCGCGGGTTTTGAGGAAATTGAAACCGACCCAGAATTGAATTTGAAGAGGGTGGTTGAGGGTGAGGCTCAAAATACGATCTTTTTATGCACCCCAATTGGTTTAACAGAAATTTTGGAAGGTCTTATTCAAGAATCAGAGACTGAGAAAGTGGGAAAAGAGAAAAAAAAAAAAAAAAAAAAAAGAAGAGGGGGGGGGGGCGGGGGAAGAGGCTGTTGTGGAGAAAGAAGACAGGGAGAACAAGAAAAGGTTAAAAGATCTGAGTGACGACGAGGAGGATCAAATCGGAAGGAACAATCAAACAAACACAGAAGATTCATTCATGCATTTCTATTATAAAAATATTTCTTTATCGCTCTATATTTTCTTCCCACCCAACAATTTCAATGGAAACTATCGTTGTCTATTTCTGGAAAGTGTTCATTTTCTCTCTCACACGCTCTCATCAACCTTTGCATGAACCATTTGAAGTTGTGACTTGTGATGCATTTATGGTAGGATAAAAATTAACTTTCCAATTAAACTTTTTGCATATATTTTAAGAGTTTAATGATTTTGCATAGCATCACCGTTAAACTTATATTTTAAAGAATTCATTTTTAAGATGCATGAGATAAGGGTAGACAACAAAATTTCCTCTTTTAAATATTTGTATATCCAAAATTTAAACTTGAGAAACTTAGTTAATTAAGTTAAATGTGTGAGAATTGTAATTTCTGATACTAAATTTGATTCCAACTCAATAAATAAAAAAAAGTGAGATTTCTGGTTAAATTAAAATAAAGGAGAGTGCATTACCAGAAATTAAATTCTACACAAATTTAACCAAAAATATAAACAAATGTGTGGATAAAAATTATCCACTTAGTGTTGAAACTTGAAATGTATAAATATAAATATAAATTTAACAAAACATAATAAATTGCAAAGTGATGAATATAATCACTATCATTCAAAAAGGTGAGGGAAAACAATTCATAACAGAACAGAACCAAAAGAAAAATCATACAAAGAGAAATGTAGCTTTCATAAGTTGGGTCCAAAGATATTTATTTAGCAATTCAGCTAACCTCATCACTCTTTCCATTAAAAAAACAGGAAAAAAAAAAAAACTAATCAATCTATTATGTATCGCTATTATTATAGGATTATTGAGCATGGATGAATTTGAGTTTTGTCAATGTCTACTAGCTGTAAAGATATGGACGTTTTTTAGTTTAAAAAAGGACGTTTTACCTTCATTTTTTTATGAATAAAATAACTAGGGCTTGATTTCATTGTTAACGATTTATAACTGTCCACTAAAAAAACCATTTACTAATGTAAACATTATTACACCTATATGTGGTTGGTCTTAATAAAAGTGAGTTTGGGAGTTTGATCTTATTAAATAAGTTTCTAATTCAAGTCCTGTCCTGATGATAGAAAACCTTGATTGGGAGAAAGACTCCATTAAAGATAAACAATTAGATTATTTGACAACAGAGATGAGAAATCAACAAAATTAATAGATTTCACCCAAAAAAAAAAATTTAATAGATACTCCCTCTAAAGTGATGTATAAGCAAAAAAAAGTGGTTTGGATAGTTGTACTTCAAAAGCATATTCAAATAATTTTACTCTATTTGATTTTATTATTCTTAAAATATCATTCATTTAATTATAATTCTATTTTTAATAATTCATTTTTATGAATGATATAAGTTTCAATGAAAAGTATTTTAGAAATAACCTTATTTTTTTTACTTGAGATTAATAAAATTAAGTGATGCCAACAAATTTTTTTAACCGGTATAAAAATATGTATTTTTGTTTATATATTAGTCCAAAAGAATGATGTATTTCACATAGATATTACACTCATCCAAAAAAGTTATAAATCTATATGAAGTATTTTTCTAAGAGATGTAAATATAATTATTCATTGGCAAAATTGATTGAGACTTCCTTTCCTACTAATAATATGTTGAGAAAAAAACTTTTTGTCATCTTGCCAATCTCTATTTTTGCAATCAAATCAATATTTGTTACTGCTTTTCCTTATATATCAACATGCATAACATGCTTATTTTAGAAGAGAATAGTTATATTATGATGAAGAGAAGGTAAAGGCTTATTACATCATAAACAAGATCAATGACAATTTGTACAAGAGAATTCTCTCATGACATTCAAAATTAACTAATTTATCCGCACAATCATCCCCTTCTCTGTACATGTGAGATATCCTAAAATTTAAATATTTGACCGAATTTAAATAATTCAACCAGCGATTATAAATAATCTAGGGGATCTCAGAAGGGTTATTATAATAAGCCTAAATCACCAATGTAGAATCTTTTTCAAGCCAAGTCCAAAGCCAATTTTTAGCCACAACTAATCCGTGACTGTGATAGCTGCCATAACCTCTGCCATGAAAGCACAATCGATGTCAATATTAAGGGCCAAAGAACAATCGTAGCTTCTTTATCCAAACCCTTTATCTTGTAGATCTTATATCCTCAATGCTCCACAATTTTGATAGTGAGTGACGAGATAAACCATACTCACATAGCATAAGGACATTGTAGAAGTGCATGTTGTATGTTGTGTAACCAGGTATTAGTACTCTATGGGTGTATAATCAGAATTCTGTAAATTCTGTTATTTTTCTTTTAAGTGATAGCTGTCATTTCTGTGTGTTCAGTTTCACTTTCCTCCATTTCACCACAACATGAGTACATGGGATCTAATAGAGTTGGAGAAATAAATAGTTTTGGGATCCATAGGAATCAAACTGGTTTTTATTCGAATAGGTCTTAAAAATGAAATTAATATTTTTTTAAAAGAAAAATGATTTAGTTAATTGAATTGATTTCAAAATCAATTTGATTAAAAAATCAGTTTGGTTCTGAACCAATTCTTAAAATTAGTTAGATTTTGAATCAGATTTTAAAATCAATTTGATTTTGATTTTCAAATTGATTAATGAAAAATATTTTTCCTAAAACTGATTTAACCAATTCAAAAAATTGATTCGATTCGATTCAATTTTTAAATTGAACTAGTTTTGCATATTATCTATGGCAAATTTCCTTATTTTTTATTATTTATATATATATATATATATATATATATATACTAAGAAGACATGAAACTAATCCTTTGATAAAGAATAATATCAATTAAAACATAATTACTTTTCTCGTAGTTTATGCTAGATTATTCTTATGACTAATAATCAAATCTCATTTATAATTTTAAAAGGTAAAAATTATTTAAAAGTCATCACTTTTGATCTTATCTATCAAGAGGGTCTATCTCAATTAATGGAATAAAATGCATGAATATTATAAATCTTCTATATGATATTATATTTAATTTCTACAAATAAAAAAATGTCTATCTTTAATATGAATCTAATGAAAAAAATAAAGTGGAGTTGCATTTTGATTGTGTTTGAAATATCCATAGCTTATTTCATAATTGAGTTTCAGTCCACAAAATTTCACTAATTTGTTCATAGACAACTCAATTTTACTGTGAAGTCGCCTAAATATTGAATTTTCACATGAGAATGTCCTTGCAAAATATATATATATATATATATATATATATATATATATATATATATATATATAAAAAAAAAGAAAAATTTAGTGAACTTCATGCAACATGGTATTAGATATCGTTTAACTCAACTTATTTTTAACTTATAAGTAATTTTTAAGTAAAAATTGGGTCAAACACCAATTTGTAAAAATTTCTTCAAATAAAAATTACTTATTTTTAATGAAGAAAAATTAAAAATAAGGAGTTTTATAATAAGTCACTCAAAGCTACTTATACAGAGTTTATTTTCATGTGTCTATTCAAATTCCAACCATGCCAACTTTTAGAATAATTAATATTTTTTTATCATAAAATATTAATGATTAATTTATTAATTTTTATTAGTATATGGAGTCGAACCCAAAACTTATCAATCTAATTATATTTTTAAATTTAAAGAACTTTTTAAGTTAAAAAATAAAATAAAATTAACAAACAATTTTTTTTTTAATTCTTATTTTTAACTTTTACTTAAAATAACTTATAAGTTAAAAAAAAATTGTAACAAATTTATCCTTAGTTTGCTTAGTAAACTAGCAACTGATCCCTGATTATTTAAGCTACCACATTAGTGTATTTTTAAATTCTACTGAGTAGTGTTTCGATTATTTTATTTGTTAAAACTCATATAATTCATTTTTAATCTTATTTTAATAAAATAAACTATACCGAAATTATACTTAATAGAAAAAATTACAAACTCATTTTTAAAGCATTTCTAGTCATAATATTTTTTAAAATAAAACTCTTGAGAATATAAGAAAATTAAAGGTACTTTGATGAGCCTAAATAAAAAATAATAAAGGAAAAGAAATAAAAAAAAATATTTTTTTTTACTCAGCATCTTCCATTCGATTGAATACTTAATAAATTTAACGTTGCTTATTTTTTTTTTTCCTATGTTAAACAAATTATATGAAATTATTTATATAAGCACCAACAATTATTACACAAGATATGATAAGTAAAATTAAATTAAGCATTTTTTTAACAATTTTACCAGAAAATGAATTTTTATGTAAAGTATTTAAATTTACTCGAAAGTAAAAAAAATAAAAATAAACAGTTCATTTAGTAACTTTATAATTGTATAACTGTAGATGCTTAAAAAAAGAAAAAAGTTTGCTCTTTCAATTGGCGTGAAATAAGGGAGAGAACTACCTTCTTTTATACTAAAAAACATATAAGAAAATAAACAATTAATATTTATTAAAATAATTTTTTAATTAGTGTAAAACATATTTTTTTCATTTTATTCTTTTTTATATTTATTTAAATAATTATAGAATTTATTCCTTTTTAACATAATAATATTTTTTGGACTTAATTATACTTTTTATCACTCATCATTCAAATTTTTTATGAATGTAGTCACCAAATTATGAAATTTACACATTTTATTATCAAACCTTCGAAAAACCTTGCATTTTGCTACCCATTTATTTTTGTACATTTTGCCCCCGACTTTTAAAATATCATGCATTTTGTCACTAAAGTTTTCAAAATAAAAATGCTTAATTATAATATAAAATATAAAAAAATGCAAGAAATTTAAAAATTATAAAATACGTGATTCTTTTTTTAAAAAAAGCTGTAAATATGAAAAGGGAGATAAAATGCACAAAATTCTAAAAATTAAGTGAAAAAACATGCAAAATTCATAATTTTATAGCGAAATTTGCAAAAACATCACAACTTGCTGGCACTAAGTGCAATTAAATCGATCTTTTATTTTTTTTCGTATCATTTTATTTATTTATTTATTAATTTTCCATCTGGTTTCTTTCTTCTCCGAATCACTCTTCACACACGCGAAGTGAGTATGAAAATAATACGTGTATCATCCAATGAAACAGCACCACGTAAGATCTAAACTTTGACCTCCTCGCTGTTCTGTTCTGTGCTGTGCACCAGAGTAGTTGGCACCGTGTTTGGTTCCTCACTTCAATTACATTACGCCATTATTAAATTCTCATCACAATCCACAGCTAAATCTCTCTTTTGATTCTTCTTCTCCACTTTCAACCTAATCAGTGTTGCTGCTGAATCACAAAACAAAGCGTCTCACAAATTCTCTATGATCATGATAATGATGATGGGTTCAAACCAAAAACCCTTTCTGCACCTTTCTCTTCTTCTTCTTCTTCTGGTCCTCTTTTCTTCCACAACCGAATCCCTCAGATTCGAGCTTCAATCAGGCCAAACCAAATGCATCTCCGAGGACATCAAGAGCAATTCCATGACCGTGGGGAAGTACCACATCGTTAATCCCAACGAGGGTCAACCTCTCCCCGATTCCCACAGAATCACCGCCAGGGTACTACAATAATAAAAATCCAAACTTTTTCTTGCCCAGTACTGAATCGGATCCTGTTCTGTGCTTTTTCGTTAATGGGTCATCGTGTTTATGCTTTTTTTTTTTTTTTTTGTTTAGGTGACTTCGTCTTATGGGAACAACTATCACTACGGGGATCGCGTTCAGACGGGGCAGTTTGCGTTTGCGGCAGTGGAGGCTGGGGATTACATGACTTGCTTTTGGGCTACGGATCACAACCCTGTGGCTACGTTGACTGTGGATTTTGATTGGAAAACCGGTGTTGCAGCCAAGGATTGGTCTAATGTTGCTAAGAAAGGCCAAGTTGATGTGAGTCACTACTAGACTAGTCACTTTACTAGCTATCTTATATGATATGATATATATCTCAAATTAATTTGGTTGTTGAGTATAGTGTTGTTGTTTTTTTTTTGTTGTTTTGTGGTTTTGTGATTTGTGCCCTACTGCACTAGTTGTTACTTGTTAGTTGCATTCCAAGGCATAGGTTTCCTAAAAATAAACGATTTTGGACTGAATTCAGTATTAGTATGTTTGCGTAAGCTTGTTCAGAAGCACACCCGGAAAGAAGAAAAATTGAAATTAGCTTCTCCATAAGCTAATTTGTAGAAACTTGCTCATTTTAGTCCGTGCATAGGTTAATTTGAGTTTATGGAAAAGCTCATTTTATTTTTATTTTTTTTGTTTTCTTCTTCTTTAAGTGCTTCGGGATATTACCTAAATTTGTCCTATGTGGTATTTGTGCCTGTGTCAAGATTATTTGAGGCTAGGATGTCTTGCTGGGTGCTTGATCTGGCTCTTGATGATTAGGAATTTGAAATTGTAGAAAGTTGCTGCTGATGTGGCCGCACCTCTACCCATGATACTGCAGATGCAATTGTAGTTGCGGATCACAATTTTAAACCTTGACTAGGAGTATGCTTGGTATTTGCGTGTGTGCTTTAGGGAAAAATTCAAATTAATTAACATGCAGCTCAAGTAGTTTTGTATTGTCTATCAATTTTTGCTTATCTAAATAATCTAATTTAGTGATTGGAGGAAGTTGTTTAAAGATTTGGCGGTCTTTAACCAAGCCAAATGTCATTGTGTCATGTGATCCATGCAGTGGACCTCACCTAGTAGTAGGATAAGATTTTTGTTGTTGTTGTTGTTGTTGTTGTTGATACTGTTACTTATGATCAGCCAATGAAATTAAAGGATGACTCTTTTAGGCTGCCCTTAGCTTATGCAGCATATACTGATATGAGGTGAATGTATCCAATGTGAAATTTACTGGCTGAAGCTCAATCTAATCTGATTGATCAAATAGTGTCTGATGACAGATAGCAATTAGATAGAAAGAGATCTGTATTTAGAACTAGAGAGTATCCTTACCGATGAATTTCTAATCAGAGTAAGCTTATAGGGCATGTTATGTTTCTAATTATGGCAAGCTTCTGACTGTATGATGTGTATATTCACTCATTTTCCCTACTCGTAAATTTTTGATTGCTTTCCACTTTTATGATATTGATAAGTGGTAGTTGGCACTTTTTGTTGCCAAAGTTGGTTGTAAAAAATTGCCACTTATTTTTCTTTTGACAAAATTGGCTTTCTTGACTGATTGCTAAACTCCAAATGCTTTTTTCTTTAGTTTACTGTAATCCTGTGGACACCACTAAAATTGATGCCATATTCTCTGTCATTTTAGGCATAAACAAAACAAACTCATGACTCTTTGTTTTTTCAATTACTTTGCATAAGTTTGTAAAAAAGACAAAAAGTTCTTACATCAATTTCATTCACATGTACCAGGTAATGGAGCTAGAGCTAAAGAAGTTGCAGGACACTGTTTCTTCCATTCATGAGGAGATGTTTTATCTTCGTGAAAGGTAAGCATGTCACAATTGCTGAATTCTTTTAATTCAATACATTGGCATAGGAAATGATAACATGCATTATTATTCTTAATTTTGTCAAAATACTTGTGAAATAAGTCTGTAACCGAGTTAAATGGCATTGAGTAATCTATGTAGCGGACTTCACTTAGTAAGATAAGGCTTTGTAGTCGATGTACTTAATTAAATATATTGACAACCCATAGAATTGACGAAGTAAGGTAAGGTCTCGTGACGTTTACATGAGTAGGAATGAATATCCGTGATCTCTGACCCATGATAAAAAAAAAAAACAAAACATTGAGATGGGATATGTTGTAGCAACTAACAATCACCATTCTTATTTCTAACTATTGTTTTACTTTTTTTGATTCTCAGAGAAGAGGAAATGCAGGAACTCAACAGAACAACCAACAGCAGAATGTTCTGGTTGAGTTTGCTATCGCTCTTTGTCTGCTTATCAGTAGCAGGGTTGCAAATATGGCACTTGAAGACCTTCTTCGAGAAAAAGAAACTCATTTAAAAATTTTGTGATAGTTATTTTTTTTTTGACATTTTTCTTATGTGGTCTTGTAAAATATACCAGCATTAATTTACCCAGAGGATACGCGCATAACGGTAGTCAGTATAATCTTCAGCATATTTATTTCCTTTGTTAAACTCAAAATCAGAGTTATTATGGCAACAAGAGTTTCAAAGGAAGTGATGACGTTTTTCAATCGAAGTTTGTATTCAATCAAATTTCATTTTCTCGCACTTCGAAAAAAAAATATAGTTGATGAATTAAAAAAAGGCTATAAATGAGTAAAATAAGTTAAATTCAAGTTTTTTTTTAAACTAAATAAAAATAAGTGTATGTATGTTAAGAAATGCATGTGGTTGTTAACTTATGCCTACTTATATTTTTTAGAGTAAGTTAGTAAATTGTAAATATGATTTTTTTTTCAAAATACACCTATTTGAATCCTTAATATCAATGAAAAAATGGTGAAAAAATAATTAAAATAGAGTTTATTTCTTATTGGTGTACCAACTAACAACCGGAGGGCATAGCTTTAAATGTTTTTTATATTTTATTCCTATAAATTAAAAGTTATTATTTTTAATTACCTTAAATATGATAAATGTTATTTTTAATTTTTTTTTATCCAAAATTATAAAATAAAATATATAAATTTTATAATTTATGTTAATTTTTTTACCGTTAAAATTAAATTATTATGGTAAAAAATCGTTACAAATTGAAAAATTTATATATATATATATATATATATTTTTTTTTTAATATAAATTTAGACAAAAGAATTAAAAATATCATTTGTCATATTTAAATACTAAAAAAAAAATTAATTTCATATACTAAAAATAATAACCATTTAAGATGAGGGACCAAAATCATATATAAACCATATTAATATAAAAGATTTTCTAAAATTAAAATTCAAAAATTGAGAAGAATTATTCAGCACATAATTTGAGCCTATAAGGCTGGAGTAACTCAAAAGATAAGGGCCAATTGATTTTATGTCTTTCATTTAATTGTTTTTTATTCAGTTGGTCTTTAGTTTTTAAAAACTCACTTTAATATTTTATATTTTAAAATTAGTTCAATTTTTTTTTGCCTATTCAAAACCAATCATTACACGTCTCAAATTTTTTTTTTTGTGAAATCTCAATTAAATTTGATATGACTAAGCTTAGCTCAATTCCTCCCCAACTCAACTGACAAACACGGAGAAGCCTTGCCCTCCATCACTAGTCAAACCATTCGAAATGCATTGACTTTTCAAGATAGGTTCGTAAATGATTATCAAAATTTCTCGAGATATAGCAATTGACAACAAGGTCCGTATTTCACTTTGGAGTGAAATAATGAATTAAAATTACTAAATTAATGTATAGATGTAAGATTTTTGTAACATAAAAAAGATGTAAGATTGGTAAGGCAAAATAAAACAACAGCATGTACTTACCTACTTTCAATTAGTTTGTACACTTGAAAAGCTTTTACACTTTAGGCAACAACTTGCATGTGCTAACTTGAATGAAACAAGAGCCTTTAATTAATGAGATAAGGACAGAGAAAACCAAAGGAAGACAATCAACAAGACAACATCACCTTTTTTCTGCTCATTAATCCAAACAGTTGAAATAAGTAGTATTGACTTTGCAGGTTTTTCCAGTTGGCTCAACCAATCCATAAATCCGGCACCAAACCAGAGAATGGCAATGGTAAGTAAATAAATCATCTGAATTTCTGAACAAATTAATGCTATTGGACATATATTTATGAAGCAAACAAGTGCCAGTGATGATCTGCAGGTAAATTCTCCTTGATCTTTTCCAGCCGTTTAAGGATCTCTATGAAGGATGGTCTCTGATTCATGTCATGAGCCCAGCACTGCTCTGTTAACCTAAGAACATGAAACAAGATTGATTACTTACATGATCAAGGTTTACTCTAAACGAAGTAAATGCTTACTTGCTCTAATTTCTAGTAGCCTAATTTACAAAGCATTCCAGAACCTCTAATTAAATGGACACAAAGAAAGTTAATCATACTTAGGGCCTGTTTGGATAAGTTTCTCTAGAAGCACTTCTAAGAGAAGAAAATATGAATAAAAAATGAGATGAGTTTCTTCATAAGCTAAAATTGGTTTCTCCAATAGCTAATTTATAGAAGCTCTCTCATAAGCTAAAATTGACTTCTACAAATTTGCTAATGCAAAATCTAATTTTAGCTTATGGAGAAACTCTTTTCATTTTTTCTTCTCCTAGAAGCACTTCTAGAGAAACTTACCCAAACAAGCCCTTATGCTAGTCACACTTGGGGTTTGTGAAATAGGAGGTACTAAGCAGTAACATTAAGCATATAGTTGGTCAATGTTCTTCCATGTATGATCATTATTAACCATTCCTTTAATTATTTTTAGTCTATTAGTCAGAGTATCAAAGAATAAAGCACACTGCATACACAAAGTAAGATCATAGATGCTGGATAAGTGTAAAGGTAAAAGATGGGACAACAAACTAAGATGTCTTTCGCAATATTAAGGCAATGTGCACAATAGTAAGCCTAGTAATGGCGTATCATATGGCTTAGATATTACAGAACATTTAAACACACACTAGAGCATGTGTTGAAAATCTCAAATCAAATCAAACGAGACTTTTCTTTTTCTTTTAGAATTGTAAAGGACCTACTCGCTTAAAAGCTTCAACTATTAGGTGCAAGCCTAGAAATGATTTATATATCTCAAACATGGCTTGTTATGTGAAAGCCATTTTAGGTTTCAAGTGTGAACAACCATAGACTCACTTAGAAGAATGATAACCAGCTCTTAACTATTTGGTCAATGAGAGCGTCATACCATGCCAAGAAGTAGCTTTCATAATAGAATGTTAGAAAATTGGATAAAAGAAATGTATCAGACTTACTCTTGCAATTCAGGGGTATAACCCTTTGCCCGAAATTGAGGCCTGTGTCCCTCAGCAGCGTATTTTGCGCCTTCATAAGGTTCACAACTTGCAAAAGGTGGTTCACCTTCAAGCATCTGCATGGCATATGGATATCATGCATTAAAATTAGCTTCAAATAGTATCACATCTTCAGTATTTAAGCAAGCAGAATTACCTCATACAAAATCATTGCAAAGGAGTACACATCAACCTTCTTCTCATATCTCCGATGTTTGAAAACTTCAGGAGCCATGTAGCGGTCTTTTGTTTTTTCATCCCCAAGACAAAGGAAACTAATTTAAGTTTTGCACAAGAATGGGATACTAACGCTTTTAAAAGAAATTCTGAGAATACTCACAGCTCCCAGTTTCACCAGTCATCTTGTATACATCATGAGAACTCTGGACTGTGATAAGCTTACTCAATCCAAAATCTCCAACTTTTAAATGGTCAGCACTAGAATTGACTAAAAGAACATTCCTGAAATTTCAGAAAATAAACTTTAACATATAATACAAAGGCTTCTTAATTCCAGCTGCATGTTTTTAGTTTTTACAACATAAAATTTCGTCAACCTAGTTTCCTCAACATACTGTCTAGCAGCCTAGCCTAGCAGGTTATCCATAATAATATTTTCATATATAGGTTGCAAATATCCAACTTACCTTGGCTTTAGGTCTCGATGAATTATAACATTTGGTTCGTTGTGAAGATAGGCCATTCCTCTACAAAACAATATTCACAAAATGTATATTAGCATAGCAATGAGATTAAGTGAAGCTGAATTTAAATAAATTCTTCAAGATTTCCTAATTCTATTATATCAGTTGATAAAATACAGGATGCTATGAAATTGGCTTAGCTATACACTGGTCATAGTATTTTATAGAGATCAAAGAGCCTAGCCAATGCCAAATACAAGTGATACATCTTTTATTCTGTTAGGATTCAATTGCAAGGTATGGGACTTGGAGTCCCACATTGGAAGTACAGGATTCTAGTGTGGGGTTTATAAGGCCTTGGACCCTCCAACTACAACAGCTAGCTTTTGTGGTGTGGCTCTCCCAAGGTTCTTATCAATTGGTATCAGGTGGTGACACTAGCATTGCAGTGTTTGCCTGGGACTAGTCAAAAGGATAGTACACAGCCAGCTTGAGTGCTCATAATATTTTGTCTAGTGATCCTCTTGATTTCTCAGAAAACTTGCTACCAGGATCTTACACTTCTTGATCTTATTTAGTGAGATTTGAGCTCTCCTTGGAAGAAATTGAGTGGTGGAACTCAAATCAAGAGTGTGACATTATTAGACTATTATTGTGAGACTTTCGTTTTTGTTCGCTAACATTTTATGCAGAGATTTTATCATGACTTCTAATTCAAGATATATGGAAGAATAAGATGTTACATTGATCTTGAAAGCTATGCATCAACAATACATGAATACTGTGTTAGAAAAAATCAAGGAAGGATTGCATAGGCAGAGTGAGCGAATTGCAAGCTTAAAACGAAATTTAGGACGGATAATGGTGGAAGGTGCAAGTTAGCTGATATTCTGATTATAGAGAGGACTTTGAACAATAAGAGAGTGAAGTTGAATGTTTCTGGCCTAGAAGGGGTAGAAGAGAAACAAGGAGCCTTCTGGGGCTGGAGCACAATGCCACAGTTCTTCAATAAACTGTCAGGTGTTATATAACAGATTTAAAGATAATTGGAGAGCACTTTTAGGCTAATTTGTTTTTTATGTGCTTAATTGTTTATAGGTAAGATAGTTTCCTCCTATCCTCCTGGTATGTATTTCTCTTTGCTTATTAATAATTTCATTTTATAAGATAAAAATAAGAAAAGAAAAATATGGTAAGACACCATACCTGACAATATCCATGGAAAAGTTGATAGCTGTTGCAGGACTAAGTGGACCTTTTTCTTTGAGGTACTGGTGAAGATCACCCTATATATGAATTAAACAGAAGGTCAATATAAAGCATAAATTTAGTAGATCTAAAACTAGGGTGTAGAATGCTCAATCTGGAGGAATTATATTTTATTCACATACCCCTCTTAGATACTCAGTTATTAGCATAAGGGGCTTCCTGTCAGTAACAGCTCCAAGAAACTGAACTATATTTGGGTGTCGAAGCTTCACTAACAAATTGACCTCATGCCTGAAGTCCTGACTGTATAAAATTAACACACAAAATATGAGATATAAATAAATCCTAGAACAGAGAAAATATGATTTATATTGCTGCAACCCCTCCCCCCCCCCCCAACTTTAATTTTGACAATTCATCATAAACAAACATAACTACCCATCTAAATATCCAATGGGCATAGAATAAATCATTTGGCCATAAAGAAGTAGCTTCAACCTGAACTCAATACATTTAGAAAAACAGTTCAATAAATAGTCAATATCTTTCCCTATAGCCCCTTATTTAGTTTTAACAAGTTCAAAATCATGCGACATTCGCATCACAAATAACAACTATCTAGCAGCAATCAAATTGAAGACAAAATACTAGAGACGAAAGAAAGAATCTCACATCACCAATCTATCCTCTGAAAGAGATGGAAGAATACGTTTAACAGCAACTGGTGTTCCACGCCAATGGGCTTTTAAAATCTCACCAAAAGACCCCTTCATGAAACAGAAACACATACAAGAAAACAATTGAAGTCATTGAAAAAAAAAAAAAAACTCAGGTCTTGTTTGTTTATTATTTTTTAAAAATAGTTTTCTATTTTCTAAAATTTGTTTGTCCCTTGAGCACCCATTGAGTACATTTGAAAGTGTTTGTCTCTTGACCACATTTCTATTCTCTAAAAGCTTGACCTCTGAACACTTAAACAGAGCATTTTGAACAAAACAGAAGAAGATGAAAGAAAACATCTTTTAGTTCTTTCTGTTTTTTGGTTTTTAAAAGACTTGTTTTGGAAGGAAAAAAAAAATTGAAACTTCAGAGTGTTTGGTTTGGTGGCACCATGAAAAAGCTGGAAGCAACTTAGTGTTGCTTTGCATTCAATGTAGAAAATCAGAATTGATTTTGGCAAAAGTGAAGGCTTTAATAGATAAGAAATAGATTGCTGATTATTTAAAATTGTTTTCATCATTTAAAAAAAAAAGTGAGAGGAATCAAACAGGCCATAAATTGTTCATTTTCCCACAACCAGCCATAAATAAAATCGAAAAAACCTACAACTGTCATTCGATTATCATTACGCAACAACAATTCAATTCACTATTAAACTTGGGACTCTAGGTATTTACATACTAAAGCATAACACAATTGGAGCCTGTTTGGATAGAAGGATAAAAGTACTACTGAGAGGTTGTGAGAGCTTCTCTACCGGGAAAAAGAAAAAAACTCTATATTTCTAGTAAAGAAGCTCTCGAAAGCAACTTCCGGCTTGTATCCAAACAGGTCTCTAGTCTATGTTTAAGAAACACTTGCTGAAATGCAGTGGAACAACAAAGAGTTGACCAAATCACATAGCAAGCTTTGAAATCCGTTGACCAAGATACTCCAGTAAGCGAAACCACCTACCTTTCCGATTCTTGTGGAGTTGGAGAAGTCGAGCTCCGTAGGCTCGATTTCCCAATCACACTTGTTTGACAACGGCGGCGCAACCGGCTTCGGCTCAAAATGGCTTCCATTTTGCCCCTGCCACCGCCAACAACCATCACCATTCAATTTCAAATCTCAACTTCATTGAATACAAAATTTCACTCAAAACTAAACAAAACAAAAACAAACTCACATAAGACGAGCCTCCCTTCGATTGCAAAAGCTCGATCACATTACTCTTCTTAGCTCCCTCCGCATCCGCCAGAGGCTGTTCAAAATAATTTCCAAAACCTAAATTTCATTCACTCAATTTTTCAAACTAACAAATCATAGTTTCCTTTCATACAATAACAAAATAATCATGATGATGATTACGGTATTTTTCCAGCGATCTTGCGCGTTGACGTCGGCGCCGAACTCGAGGAGACACGTGGCGACGTCGATCCAGCCGTGGAGGGCCGCCACGTGGAGCGGGGTGCGGTTGTCGTAGTCCCTGGCCTTGACCAGAGTGGGATCCTCCTGGAGGAGCTTCCGCACCGCTGCGGCGTCGTTTTGGTGCGCGTGCCACAGTATCAGTGACGTGCGACTCACCCTCTGCTTCTCCTTCTCCTTCTCTTTCTCACTACTGTTGCTGCTACCCGAACTCATCGCTGTTGTTATCTTCTTCTTCCTTCCGATTTTGGTTAACGATATTTTGAATGTCAACTCAGAGACTTTATTCTATAAGGCGCGTGGGGTATATTATGTGTATATGCTTTTGTTTTGCTGTCACCTCTATTTTTTCCGTTGTTGTTAGTTTTTACCGTTTAACGGTTCAACTGAAACCGGATACTTTACCGCTTCGTCCGCGTAATTTTTTGTTTTTTTATCTACAAATGTTAAGGTGAATCTTTATTAAGAAAGTTAAATTCATGATCACTTTTTCATTAGCTTCTTTTTTCATCTGAATTATCTTATATCTCCATCTCATCGCAATCATGATTATTATGAATCAATAATATATATATATATATATATATATATATATATATTACATTACATTACATTACGTCATCCTTACTTATCTCTTATGCCATATGGAGTAAAAAGAAAAAAGAAAAAGAAATCCTTATCGCTTGTTAACGAAGTCTTACGGACCGTGACGATGAAGCTAAAAAAGATTTGGATTTGGGAGATTTTGGCTTTATCCTTAGCTTGTTAGATTTCTATGTGAATTATTTGCTTTTAAATTAGCCATTTAGTCAATAATGGATTACTTATAATATATAGTGCATGAAATATAAGTTTTTTTTTTTTAAGAAACAATGTGAATGTATGCCTTCCGTCAAAATAATGTGAATGCCTACTTTTCTTTTCAAATCGCGTGGGATTAACAAACATGTTTCGTCTGAACCTTTTTTCTTCTCTTTTTGGCATCACAACATAACATGACGTTGCTTTCACTATGCTGTAAATGATATATACAAAATTAGGTTAAATTATTATCGAAATGTCAGGAAGGAATTGATCTACAGATATTCACAAGTTTCTCGTATTTGAATTTGACCACAAATACTTTAAGTGAGAAAATAAGTTAGGCATTTATATTATAAAATATTTTTATACAATTAATCATAATTTATCATCTACAATAAGTTTGTTGAATTTTATGATAATTATCCTATAAATCATAACAACAATTTATTATTAAATAATAATATAAAATTATTTAAATTATTAATACGTGATTATCATTAAACTCAAATTTTAATCATACATGAGTCTAATTTATATTTAAATAACAGATTTATAATTTTTTTGATTTACATCAAAGAATTAAAAAGAAATATGAAATATATGATTCATGAACAAATTAAAGAAAATAAAAGGAGACTAACTTTGACTCATTTGATAGTTTTCCATTATCTTTGAATCAATATTTAGTTTCCAATTTCTAATTACATGCCAAGTACCTAATTATTACTCCTTTTTACACCTAAAAGTCTCCCTAGAAATTGCATTAATTCAAAGCAGCCGTTTTCTAATTCAATGTATGCTATCATTAATTCACAACTTCCTTGAGACAAATTGAGAATCTGATGAGAGGCCAATTCCCATCACAATTCTAAACCATCTACTTTTGTGAACATTGAAGGAAAGTAGCAAAAGCAATTATAAATTCCAAGAAGTTAAAAATCATCTGTTTTGAGCTTGAATTGAGGGAATATGAATCACAAATTTTAATTCAAACATGTATTAAGATAATAAAAGTAATGCATATAGTAACAAAGTTTTATATATCACAATGTCACTGCAATATCCTTATAATTGAGAGGTGCTTCAAATTCTTAATAAAAGCCAAATTTATACTTATCGAAAAATGTAATCAGTAATCAAACGGACCTTTATAATATGCTTGAATAATAAGACATTCAAAGAAAGTTACGTAATTTTTAGGAATGCAACTATTTATTTATGAAGATATTGAGCAGTGTACATTTAGAAGTAAGTGTTGGTTACAAGCTCATATACAATTTACAATATATTACTTAATTAAATACTGCAAAACTCGCATCAGTTGATTTGATGCACCGGAACTTTTCGACGAGATGATAACACTTCATTTAATTGTGCAATCTGAAGTAAGAGTTGGCTAATTTTCTGCACAGCACAAAGTGTTCATAATGTTAATACCTCATTTTGCAAATGAGAGCAGATTAACTACTAAACAACAACAACTATATTTTATATTAAGAACATTAAGATAAATTGAAAGTGAAGATATTAGTGCATCAATGAAGATAGTCAAAGTAAAAAAAAAACAGTCACACCTTAAATTTTCAGGGAAAAGAAACCACACCTTAGACTAATATCCTTTTTAGTTTTAAAGTTTTATTTAATTGCCTATTGTGGTACTCAAATTTTAAAAAAATTAATTTGCTCTTTAGGTTATTAAAAATCTTTCATTTAGTCATTAATTAATAATTTATGTAATAACATTAAATCTTATACGCATGTATCACATATTATTATAATCTTATTTATACTTATTATTATAATTATAATTTTATCATCAAGTTATTAAAAAATATTTAAATTTAGTCTTTGAAGTGTGATGAACAAAAATAAATTTTAAGCCCCAAAACAAAGCAAAACAAAAAGAAAACCACATATGATTATGTGAAGCACCTTAAAATTTTAATGTTTTTAAAACTTTTTTACTATTTAATTAAGCTCTTACATTTAATTTTTAAAATATCACTCTATTTTTATTTGCTCGCTCCATATAACATAAGCCTAGTGATAGTCATGCAGAAATATAAGAAATGCTGGAAATGTTATGTCATTAATTTTGTGAGGTAATTAATAGAAAGATATTTATATATATACTCACCTCATCTTTCTCTTTAAGAAGATAAACCCACGGATCCACCACCACGTTCCGCCGAACAACCATCCGCCGCCGCCGCCGTCGAATCCCCACGTAAACCAGCAACACCAACACCGCCGCGGCAGCTCCGGCCACGTGTGTAAATGACCAAAACACCCCTACACACATTGCCCAACCACGAACCTTTGAAGCCACTCCAACGACGCGTTCTCTCACACCCTCTAACCGCACCTTCAGCAGCTTCTTCCCTTCGTCAACAAGCCTCGCCCTCCAATCTAACGGTAACGGCTCCGTCACACCCTCCTCGTTACTCTCCGAACTCGACGCCGTTAATGGCGAGGAAGCTCCGTCTTCCGGATCGTTAGTGGAAGAAGCTTGGTCACTGACAAGGTGGTTTTGTTGGTTGATGACTACTACCATGTTCCATTCGGAGGATTCGGGGGATTGTTCGATTTGTTGCCACTCGTTAATATTCTCTTTGTTGTGTTCCATGATTATGTTCCGAGTTTTTCGCGTGGAACTAACTAACTAACTGGTAACTCACTTAGAGCTAGGTTCTGCATGTCTTAATCTTACTTGAGACTTGAGAGAAATATCTATATATTGGAAATTGGAAGAAAATATCACTTCAATTTTTGTGTTTTTTCTATTATTGGGGTGGTTTGGGATATATAAATAAATTGGTGCCTTATGTTTAGAGGATATGGTGGGCCAGGGGCTTTACCAGATTCTTCTCAAACCATCTATCCTCCGATTAAAATCCTCAAAACATGTTTTTAATTGGAAAGTATCGGAGATTTTTGTTTTATAATGGGACGGATTTTCATCTGTATTTTTTTTGTTTGGGTTTTTATTCTTGTTAACGAGGTTTATTATTTATTAGTGGTGAGGTGTTTACTTAGACTGTTTAGGCTGTGTTGATTTTTTTAAATGATTTTTCAATTATTATTATTTTAAAAAAAAACCATTTAGGAAGGATCAATTATTATTATTTATTTGATTTTTCAATTATACTTCCTATAGATGTAGTTGACTTGTGTAAGTAGTAATATAATGCTGATTACTTGTAATAGTTTTCATTTTGTAACATTAACAAAGTACAATATCTTGATTTTAGGCAAGGATCAATTTCTTTAGACTGATTCTCTAATCAGACAATGATGTTAATGTCATTTTATTCATGACAATGTGTGAGACTCACTGTGTTATGCAGTTTATAAATTTGCACAGACCAAAGCATGAAAGTGTAAAGAAATCGCTTACTGGAAAGACTCGGTCGGTCATTTTGGATGAAACTGAATTGGGACTATAGAGGGAACTTTGCAGAGTTACACACAATCAATAAAGAAGTTCTGTTTTTCTTCTGTCTCATCCAGTTTCTATCCATATATTTCTCTTCAAATTGCAAGTACATGCAGCAAAAGTGAATAAACTTATAAACAGTCTACATTTTATTAAATTCCTCTTGCATGAATTACAATTACATTACAACAGACAAAACCAGTCTAGCACACAAAATTACACGAAAGAAAAGCACAACATTGCTGTACACAAACTTCCCACAGAAAGCGAAACCGGTGACTTCAGTCTTGAGCTTCTTTAAGAGCATTCTAAAGACAGATAGCTTGTACTTCACCCTTTTATTGTGTCACAACTTACAAACACAAGAAACCTAAATCTCAAGGAAAATGAATCATTGAAGCTGGCAATGTATTACTAAGTTTCCCCGTCGAATAGGTCAGGAAGCGGGAATGCTGCTGTTCCGTACTTGAACATACGCTCCTGTTTGACTTGATTAAGCTTTTCATGGTCATCTTTGGTGAGTGACCAATCAAATATCTCTAGATTTTGCTTTAGTCTCTCTTTATTGTAGCTCTTTGGTATGACAGTCACACCTTGCTCAAATATCCACCTAAGACATACCTATTATTACATCACAAAGGATTGATTGTATTATAGCATCCAAGTAGCTGCCAAAGTAAACTCAATACTCTTGACAATTATGATTTGAGGTTTGAATTCGTGATTTAGGATGAATCAGGAAGAACTTATTTACATCTTATTTAGACTTATGTTATAATATGACATAAATACTTGTTTAAGTATTCCAAAGAGCTTATGGAAATATCTTAAGATCTGTCCATAAATTGTTTTTAGCTTATTTTAAAACTTCTCCAAGATATTTCATGAAAACAGTTTACATCAGATTTGAAAACAGTTAAATCTTGTTTTTTCTTTGATTATAGACAAAATTTTACATAAGAGCTTATATTATATGATGAACACTTTTTCAACAAGTGCTTAATTAAACTATTTATCCAAAAGTTGGTGCAGCTTATCAAACAATTTATTAACTTTACTGTTGCCTGTTTGGCAATTCAGTTTTACTAGTGTAATTGTCATTGAGCTTTAAGAACACGTATAAACAAAACTGAAAAATGGTAACCTGAGCTGCAGTTTTGCCATGGGCCTCTGCAATCTGCTTGGTCAATTCATTGTCCAAGACTTGATTGATATCCCATTTGCTCCCTTTGGCTCCCAAAGGCGAGTATGCAGTTATGATTATACCCTTTCCCTTGCAGTATTCTCTAAGATTCTTTTGCTGCCAGGCAATATTCATCTCCACCTGTTTGGGGGTGAGAAATGAGATTTAATAAACAAAATGTGTAGGATAGATGATAGATGGACTTAATATCATTTTTTTTTATCGACAAATATTACTCTGTTAGTTTTGTTAGAAATGATGGAGGGATGGACTTACTTGATTGACTGAAGGAGGAATTGTAGCAAAAGAGAGTAGATTTTCGAGCTTCTTGCAAGAGAAGTTGCTGACACCAATGGATTTCGTAAGCCCAAGTTTGTGACACTCTTCCATTGCTGTCCACACACCCTTTAAGTCAAAGGGCACAAGGCTCTCTTCAGAATAAGGCATATACCGCATTTCAGGCTTCGCAGTAATTGGCCAATGGACTAAATAAAGGTCCAAATAATCTAATTTAAGAGACCTGCATCAGTTTAGGGTCGAGCAAAACTTAGATACAGATCTTCAAGTGTTTTTTTTGTATTGGGAATCAATGTTAACCTTTAATGTAAATGTTTATAATGCGGATTATCGAAGTACAACTCTAATTCCAATCGCAGAACAATATTAAAATCAAAAACACTTGTGGAATTGGAGAACAAAAACACTTCAAGGAACTGCTATAAGTTTTATCTGGTTACTCCCATCCGGGTTATCGATTAGTAAATCAGCAATGATATGTGGACACCTAATCACTCTATAAGAAGTCTTAGCAACAAAATTTCTAACGTACTTTTTCTATCACATACTCACAAAAATTTGTGATTTCAATAAACAGTCAGCAAGTTCAAAAGAGCGTGTTGGTAGCATTCCAAATCACTCTGGGTCACTACATTGTGGTATTAACCAATTATTTTCCTTAGTAAATTTCACTTTTAAAAGTAGAATACCATTTTAGTCCTGAATGTGGAAAATCGGTGACAATTTAGTATCTGAAAAGAAGGAAAATTCTAATTTAGTAACGTGTAAAAAGTGCAACAATTTAGTTGGTAGTTAAATTTGTGAGATTTTCTCACTAAGTTGTATCTTCCGAGAATCAATTAATCGAAGTTCAAATTTAGTAAACAATTTGTCATTAAGATTAAGATGTACGACAGATGAATCTGTCACTTTTACCCATTCAGAGATTAAATAGGATTTTTTTTTTCAAGAACTAAATTGTTACAACTTTACACATTCAGGAACAAAAGATAAGAAAGAAAGAATTTTCTTACTGAAGTGACTTTTGTAGAGCAGGAAGAACAAGATGGGGATGATTATCACAACACCATAGCTTGGAGGTGATGAAGAGCTCGTCTCTGGAAGCTATGAGGCCAAGTTGAAGCGCTTCAGCAATGGCTTCTCCAAGAGCCTGCTCCGACCCGTACTGCGCCGCAGTGTCGAAGTGTCTGTAACCGAGCCTGATGGCCTCCACGGCCGCAGCTTTCACCACGTCGCCGTCGTTGTGCTCCGCGGCGGTGCCGAGCCCTATCACCGGCATGCTGATTGGGTTCGATTTCGAGGATGCTGCTGGTTGCTGCTGACGTAGCACCACTTCGGGGACACTTTTTGCTGCAGACATGATGATTGATTGTACGATGTCTCTCGCGGGTTAATTTGCTTATGTTTGTGTCTCTGTGTTTCGGAAAACCGGGTCGGGTCTTCTCCCTATCCGTCGAACTGCGTAAGAATCATGAACGGTGGTCCGAAAAAAACATAAGACCGTCCGTTTTGATTCTCTCCCATGAAGTAAATAAATGTGCTTTCAAGTGTACACTATTTCAAGTAATGTTCGTAAGTGATACGGTAAATATTCAAATTTTAAATTAAAAAATAGAGTAAATAATAATATAATTAAAGTTATTTGATGAGGAGAATAAAAATAACGTATTACTGTGTAATTTAATTTTATGTTTTCAAACAATCACATATCTTATTTATATTTGATGTGAATTAATTTTTATAAAATTATTTTAAAAATTATATCAATAAAAAATTATGATTATATAACCATTCATAACTATATTACATTTACAATTACAATGTGCTTATTTAAAAAAAAATGTAAAAATGAGTCCAAGCAATAAAAATTTGTTGTTCCACCTCGAGATGCACGTAGATACATTTAACACATTGCACATGGCCTGTTTAGAGTAACACGTGGGTTCTTAAAAGATGAAATTTTGTTTTAGTTATTGAACATGTAAAAACTAAAAAGTGTTGACAAGGAAGTTTTGCTGATAAATTGGGATGTAACTGCTACATTTGTTATACACTCAAGAACTAAATCATAATTTTTTTATCTTTTAAGAATTAAATTGTCTTAGGTTTATAGGTTTATTGGAGAATTATTATTATTTTATTTAGAACATCCAATTCAATGTGTTGTTTTATATAAATTTAACCACTTGAAAAGGGTCATGCCGGACTAGTGGGGGGGACACTAAAGAGACCCATGAGATTGTGAATGGTCTTAGTTTTTTTCACACTCACATAGTTAACCCTAAGTTTAGTGAAAGCCTGATTCTTTTTTAGATTTTTGTTTTTAGGAGGCTTAAGTTCAAATCCAAACATGATAGATAAGAATAAAGATACGTTTTAACACACTAGGACTTATAGAAAAGAAAAAATATGAAAATAAAATAAAATAAATTTATTTAAAAGTTAAAATTATTTATTTTAATAATTAATGAATAAATTTTTTTCATGAATTCATTTAAAATATATGAAACTTTTATAAATTAATATTAAAAAATACAATGTTAACTTTTAGATACGTTGATATCATTATTTTTTTCATATTTTTTTATCTTATAAATATTTTTAGAATAATATCTCTAAACATACCCTTAAAAACACCTCTGGTGTCCAAAATTTAAAACACCTTAAGTCTTCAATTTTATAGGGAAAGTTTAGGTTTGTTCAGCTAAACATGAATCATCCAGGAAAAAAAAAAAAGCTAAACACGAACCATTTCGCCACTTTTAGCAAAGAAAAAAAAAAAAACAAGGTGATGAAATCAAAGTGAGAAGCGGAGAAGAGTGAAAGAAAATATAAAAAGAACAAGATAACTTTTTAAAATCTTAGACTAATCATCAAATGAGCAGATCAACCGAAATGGACTTATTTCAATATAACCACTAGATTGGAGTTTGAGTCTTAGATACTTGTAACTGCATTAAAAGAGAGTATCACTTATTCACTTTCCATAGTGATTCTATCATAAAATTTTCTTAAAACTAAAACTAGACTCTTTTTTTTCCCCCCCAAAAAGAGTTAAAATAAGGTTGATGATATATTTACATATCTTGATTAATTAATATACTTTCCTTTCTATTTTTATAATTTTTGTTACCAAAATATTTTTCATAGAAAAATAATATAAATTTTATTTTTACCTACTTTCATTTTATTTAGACAATTATTAAATATACATTCATTAATTAATATTATACTACCTCCCTTTCCTTTTTTAATCAAATAAAATTTTCAAAATACACTTGTCATTTTATTCTCATTTCAATTCAAAAACTCTTTTACTCCTTCCTCTTTTAATGAATTTCATGATTAAATCATTTTGAGTGCATACCTCCTTTCCTGTTCCTATTAATTTTTATAGACAAATGTAACTCATAAAATAATATTAAAACTAATATAATGGCTAAGATAAAAAAGGACAGGGAAAGTTGTTATAACCTAATTTCTAACCAGTAAAACTAATAGAGGTGTATAAAAACGGTACAGATTGCCTTTTAATTTTACAGCTTCTCAATTCTTGTCATTCACAGAATTAGCGAGATCAACATAGAACGATTCATAACTTCTAATTTTCCTTTAACTCTACCTATTTTTCATGTTGTTGTGCATGTTAGCCTAACCACTTTAGATTTCATTGGCAGATGAATGGGCAATGGGGGTGAATTAATCGGAGAAGAAGGAGATAGACAAACAGAAATTAGAAATGAAAGTATAAGAGTACTTTAGAGAACTACATCAATAGCATAGGGATCTATATACATCAGCCGCCTAAAATAATTTCAAATTCAATTTAAAACTATTTCAATATATTTTTATTCAAACAAATTTTGTTTTCAGATATAAATTTAAAAACTGAAAACTTATAATCACTCTAAACGGGGTTTAATTAAGCTTTTAATTCTCAACTAATACTTTTCACTCAGTTTTCCAAGTTTCCAGTTATCCTTCCTCGTGGCTTCCATTTGTAAAAGGACTTTGATGACAGTTTCAAAGACTAAACAAACAAATTGAGAGCAACGCCAAATCAGAGAATATTGTAAACAGTGATCGAGCTGCCCTTGTCACTTCTTTAAGTTTTTTCTCTGGATAAAATTATGTAATAACCATATTATAAGGGGGACAATATTATAAGATTAAAAATTAAAGATGATGCACCAATAAAATTATTTTTGTGTCATGAGCTTCAAATATACATGGAATGTATTTGATACCGATTTGCCCAAGAAAACACATTAATCAATTGGGCTCAATTATTTTCCTATGTAATGCACTGAAAGTGTAAGTCATCAAAATACAAATTATTATTTATATAACTTTTAAAATATAATTATGTAAAAGTCAATAAATATATCATAAATAATAATAATTTATGATTTATAGAAAATGTAAAATTCTTTTTTTATTTTTCAGCAACATGATTCATTCTAAGATTAAAATATGTCATTAGACATATGTAAGTTTGGTTGAATATGAGCTATGCATTGTTGTTGTAAACTCTTTTCTATTTTCACGGATAAAAGAAAATGTAATAAACACCAACAAGATTTAACTCAGTTAATTGAAGAAGCTCCATTAATTATTGTAACTCCCTTATACTTTTTACTAAACATCCAGCGTAAAAAAAAAAATAAAAATAAAAAATAAATATATATATATATATATATATATATATATATATAAATAAGGATCAATCAAATATTTATTTTAAAACTGTTTAGATAAGGATAAGATTGAACTCGTATTTTACAAAGATACAAGTTCGAATCCTTAGTTACACATAAGGATTTTGATGGTGGAAAAATCTTTAAGTAGCTTTGTAAGAATAAAAGGGTGTAAATAACATTCTAATATATCATATATGATTAAATAAGTGCTCCGCAGCAGATTTCGATCTGTTGATATCATCGTCCAAGCATCACGCTATGGTATATGCTTTTGTGACTGATAAATGGTGATTTCCACAAGGCTTTTGACATTGACAAAAGATTCTCGTATGCCGGAAACTAATATTACTTTGTTATTATTTGATCGAAGAAAGTCCAACTAAAAAATCTGCTACAAGTAGTATATGGGAAGAATTAATTAATACATATGGGTATAAAAAATCTGTTTTATGGGAGACAATATATATTTCATATACCAAATATGTGTGAATGAATACGAGATAACTGAAAGCACGAAAAACATCCATTTTTCTAATTTAGTAACCCTAATTGGATTGAACGTGAGGGAAAAGAACATTTGAAAATTTTGAAACCCTAATTCCGTATTTTGTTTCTCTTTTTTCTACATCTAAACTAGATAATTTTTTCTAAGTTCAGGTTATGCAACATGCAGGAGGTAATTTCTATTAAAAAACTTCTTCTTTAAACACCTATTAACAACAATCTAGCTCTATTATTTGAGCCGGATAAAACCACTTTAAACAAATTTTTCTTTCAAATATTTAATGTTGGTATATTCAAAACTCTTGAACTATTTCTAGTTAAGTTGGAATAACTATGTACCAATTTTTTTAAAAAATTTATAATCTACAATATTCAAGAAAAAAAACTACCTCCCCCAGCCTAATACCGGATAAAAGATAAAATTCAATTTTTAATTACTTCAAATATAAAACCTCTAATTGATATAAAACTGCATGCCAATGCAATAATAATATTCATTTTCATAAAAAAAATCTATTGTTTGGTTTATAACTCCAAGCTCATCTAATTACTGATTATTACATGCATGTTTCACCAGTTAATTACTAGTTACCGAGTGCAAGATAATAAGCCAACACAAAAGTCAGTTTCCTTGTGTAACACATCTTGTAATCTCCCCTAGAACGAAAGGGAAAGCTGTGTACGGTTCTAAAGTTTGTTTTTGAAGGTTAAAAAAATCAAAGAAAGCCGAATTAGAGGCCCCAGTAAAGATCTCACTCTCAACTAATTAAAGAGCTTCACTACTCATCACTTCCTTATAAAATGCGTGCATTCTCCAATGCTTCTATGCACCAAAAGCAAAGCCATAATTTATTTTGTTAACTATGTTATTCGTACGGAATCTTTATCGATTTCGTCAACGATTAATCTGTTTAACCATGTATTTTTAGTAAGATTTTTTTATTTCAATTACATTTTTTTTCATATATAAGACTCAAACTTGAGACCTTACTTAAGAGAATAGAGTTTACTATCATTCGGACCAACAACTTGTTGATAAAGCAAAACCATATGAATGAGAATATGGCAAACAAGAGAAAAAGATGGGAAGGTGAAGAAGGGAACAGCAACAACATTGAATGGGAGCAACTAAGGGAAGAAGCAGCATCAATGGCGGCTGCAATACTTGGAGCCAGAAGGGCCAAGAAACGTTACATTGGGGTGAGGCAAAGGCCTTCAGGGAGATGGGTGGCTGAAATCAAAGACACCATTCAGAACATTAGGGTTTGGTTAGGCACTTATGACACTGCTGAAGATGCTGCCAGGGCTTATGATGAAGCAGCACGTTTGCTTCGTGGTGCCAACACTCGCACCAACTTCTTTCATAATTCACAAGATTCTTCTCATCATCTTGCTCTTCCTCCTAAGATTGCCAAACTCCTCCTTCTTAGGCTCAAAGCTAGAAACATGACCTCTCCATCATCATGCATGGTTACTACTCCTTCCACTTTTCCTAGTAGTAACCACTATGAACAAGAAACCAAACCCGAACCTGAACCCGAGCCCGGTTTTTATAACCAAATAGAGGAAGAACCCTATTATGGGAATTATTTAGATATGGTAGGAAATGGGGTTGTTGAAGAGAGTTATAATTATTATGGTGCTAGTAATTATAGTTCTTCTTCAGCCATAACTACTTGTTGTGACTATAGTTGTGGTACCAATGAAGAAAATTCTAATCTAGAGGGTAGTAGGGAGGAATTTCATTGTGCTGATAATAATATTAATGTTTATGAAGAAAACAACAAGATTGTGAGTGGTAAAGGAGAGTTTGAAGATCACTGTGATGTTGGATTAATCAGTGATGATTTTCAGTTTTTGGACAGTGGTGGTGGATCATTTAGTAATTATCCTTTTTCTCCATTTGAGATAGCAGAGGAGATGGTGGGAGCAATAGAGGAAGAGAAATTATATGATGATGTTGATCATGACTCACAGTTACTTAGAGAATCTTTCAGGAATATGAAGTATGAACGTAGATTCTCGGCTTGTCTTTACACCCTAACTGGAGTGTCTGAGTGTTTGAGGCTACAAGTTGGACCAGAAAATGGAAAGGAATTGGAAAAGTTTTCAGGCATTGACTAGAGGAACAAAATTTATTTTCATTCATTTAATTGGAGCTCTCTTCTTGATTTCATTCTAGCTAGATTGGCAGCAAATAAATTAAAATGGAATAGAATAGAATAGATTATTCTTTTTATCTTTTACAATATAGGATGGCATCTTAATTAGCCCATATTTTTTTAATTTTATCAATTAAATTCTTTAATTTAGTTATCAAATAAAAAAAAATTGAAATTCTCGTCTATGTATGTGTGTGTGATCTTTGTAGGTTCAATATTAATATTATGTATGAGCATTGCAACACTTCCTTTAACGCCGTATAATATAAAGTAATGTTATTTACCTTCCGGAATCAATAAAAGCATAATGTATATCTAATTTCTTTCATTAAGTAGTGAATCACTTAAGAAATTCTATAGGATTATTACCAAACCCTAATAATTTAATTTAATGAATGACTTAAAAATCTCATTTATTTTTTTATTTAAACCAAAGTCTTAATTATATCTTGCTTTTCAAACTAATTATTAAGAGTTAATCGATTTATTTTTTATTAGTCATTGATTTTATAAAATATTTAATCATATTTAATATCCATTCTAATTAAAATTTTAAGTGTCTAAATTAAAATATAATAGAAAGTTTGTTAACTAATATGATGGATGAAGCTATACTTTTTAACACTCTCCCCTAACACACACACCTTATCCAAGTCATCCATTTTTTAAATTTTTTTACCTTTAACCGGTTTTTCCGGTTTCTCTCTATTTAAATTTGATTTTATTTTTTTAACTTCACAGCCACAAAAGGGCAAAAAGTACACCGTGGATTCTCCTTCCGCCACAAAAGGACAGCCATAACATTAATCTTCTATTATTACCTGCATGTATGGAATGAGCGTTAACAAATTTATTTTAAATGAATTTGATTTTGTAAAATTCATTTGTTTAAAATTAATTTTATATTAATGTGATTTATGTTTAAATATTTGTAATATAAAATCAACTTAAGAGTAAAATTAAGTATAAAATTTTGGACCTAAAGCAAAAATTATTAACAACCGTGTTAATTCAAACTTAGATTTACTATCTCTCTTAATTATGTTAGATAAAATTTGTCAAACATTGATAAAAGATAAAATCAAATTTAACCAACTTAAAACTCAAATTATCAAACAAGCCATACATCCATACTTATGAATCATTTATACATGTAATAGGAGTTCTAGCATTACTCTATCTAACACACTCCTATCATTTCTCTTATATGTGATATATTAAAAATAATGGTATCATTAAGAACAATTTTAATACATTATTATTAGAACTAGACTTGGTTACACGCTGGATTGAATTTGAACATACACTTATCTCCTCTTTCGACAAGCCTGAGGGAATATGCAAGACGCAGCACCCAAGACAGAGAACGTTTGCTTGGAAGACTTGAAATTCAACCGAAAGAAAGGAATCAGATAAACAGCAACACGCAAGATAAAGAACGCTGACTCAACTGAAAGAAAGGAATCACATAAAAGCAAGAAGCAAGATAAAGAACGTTAATTTAACTGAAAGAAAGGAATCACATAATATAATATATAACAACAAGCAAGACAAAGACCGTTTGCTTGGGAGGAAGACTGGAAATTCAATAGATATAAAGGAATCAGGTAACTTATTTTAATAAATTAAATAATTTTAATTGTTTCACTTAAAATAAATATTTTTTAAGTTAAAATATGTTTTAAATATGTAATATATATTTTAATTTTGTATTTATTCACTAATAAAATTTTCTTTTTCTATTATTTCTTGATATATAAAAAAAATTATTTAAAATCTTTGTCATTTCTAATTAAATAATGACATGTTTATTAAATATTTTAAAACATGGTTTATGATGATGGTATTTAATTAAAAATAGTTAGAATTAATGTTGTATCAATTTCAAAATATTTAATGCCGTACATTCTAAATTATGTAATTTTTTTTTTATATATCATTAACAATAAAAAAAATTTATTAGAGAAAAAAAATCCAAAATTGAATTACATAGAAGAATCTAAATTATATTTTAATCTTTTTTTTAAAATTTTTATTATGAAATAATTATCTCTTATTTAAAAATCACTTATTTTAATTTTTAAACAAATGCCAATCCGTCATAATTTCAGGCTCCGAGATTATATATATTCATTGTTTATTTTTTTTTTCTTACTTTTAACATTTTGGGTATATATTTAGATGAGTAGCAGTAGCATGATGAAGCAGGAGGGTGATGTTCTGATCGATCTTGAAGCGAAGCTGAATGAGGCAGAGTCACTCGAAATTCATGAGCATTGCATATATAGAGTACCCTTTGAAATCCGCAGACTGAACGAAGATGCGTACACTCCAAAGGTTGTTTCTATAGGCCCTTTTCACCATGGCTGTGATCATCTCCAAAACATAGAAAGACACAAAATCATTTATTTCAACAAATTTCTTAAACGAACCAAAACAACTCTGGACAGCTTGATCAAATACATAGAAGAGGTGGAGCCATCTATCCGTCGTTGTTATTCAGACACCCTTCAATTCAGCCCGGAGGAACTGGTGAAAATGATCGCTGTGGATTCTGGTTTTATATTTGAGCTTTTTTTTAAGCACTATGACATTGAACACTCAGAGGAGACTTTAATAAAACCTTGGCTAGAAAATCTTATAAGATTAGATTTGGTATTACTTGAGAACCAGCTTCCCTATTTTGTTCTTGATGGTCTCATCAAACTGTCCTTCCCCGATGCAGACTCTGTTTTATTTCTTGACTACACGTTTCGCTATTTTTCTTATTTTAACAGATCCAATTTGCTTTCTGATAATATTAGCATATGCCACTTCACGGATCTTATTAGAACTTTTCACTTACAACATCCTCCAGAAAGACTACCAAGTAGAACTTTAGATTTCAATATATTATCAGGGAAATATTGTCCTAGTGCTACTGAGTTGTCAGAAGCAGGAGTGAGGTTTGAGGTAAACGATGACACTAGATGGGATCTGACATTTTCAGGAGGGGTTCTTCAGATCCAGCAGTTGATTGTGGATGATGGGACTGAAATTGTGTTTCGCAATATGGTTGCCTTGGAGATATGTCACTATCCTTTCAAATGCTACATTACAGATTATGTATTTGTTTTGAGCTGCCTTGTTAAAACCCAAAGAGATGCGGATATACTGGTTCGACAGAGGGTACTGCTTAACTGGCTAGAGAACACTGATTCTGTGGCTACCATGTTTAATGCCATTTTAAAAGATACTCGTCCAAGATATTTCAATTCCGATTACGTAAGTCTCTTCATAAACTTGAATGAATTTTGTAGAGACCCTTGGCATAAGTTGAAGGCCAATCTGAGGCGTTGGCAGGGTGCCGCTATAATTGGTGGAAGTATATCCCTAATTCTTTCTTTGGTTCAAACCGTTTGTTCTATCTTGCAAGTAATAAACCAATAAAAGACACTAGACATGGTAAGTAAATTCATTATTATTATTTAATGCTGAGTTTTGTTGTTGTTATTATTATTATTTTCAATTTTTACTGTTTCCTTTTGTCTTGTAACTGATTTAAGTCCTTCACAAAATTACTTCAGTGCAGGAAATGATCTACGGAGTTGCGAGATGAAGATGGCTAGTTTAATTTCATTCCTCTTATTTTGTTTGCCCAACAAACAAACAAGTGTTGTAGTATATTTCTATGCTTCTTTTTTCTGTGATTTTCTCATTGAAGCCTGCTGTAACTTTAAGTGTGTGTTTTCTCTTGAATCCTGAGTTTGAAATTATGTTATTTTAAATTTCTGTAATTCATGTATGTTAATAAATAGTCAAATTTTCATTGATGAGACAGGAGATAAGATTAAAAAAATGGGATCCGAGAATTAAATCCGGTTACTGATGTGACTCATCAATCAAATTGATGGTAACTCAATTGTCCTTTTATTTATTTAAATTTCTTAACTACAGGAGAAAATTATGTTATTAATCTTAATATTATTCTTACTGTTTATCTTGGGGTAGGTTTATTTTTTAAAATATTTTAATTAGTCATATTAGAAGAGTACTGCAAGCTTAATTATTTATTTTCAAATTATTAATTTATATATCTATCAATATAATTAATTACAATACAAAACATGTTTACATAAAAATATGTATATAGTCAGTCATATCATATAGACATAAAATATTTTTTTGACCGAACATCAATTATTTTTTAGTAATTACATACAAACTTATTTTGATTGCAAGTTTTTAAATAACATTCTCTGTTAAATAATTTTTTTAATATCTATTATTCAAATAAAATTTACATTATTTTAACTTCATATGTATTTAAAGTTAGTTTTATAAAATTATATTGATTTAAAATTTATTCCACAAATGCATGTTTAAACATGCACATGTAAATTTGCATGGAAAACAAGTAATATTAGCTTAATTGCTAAATATTTCAAAAATGTCAGTAAAAGAGTGCTCCATCATTTTCATGTCAGTCTAGAATGTAAATGTACTGTTATTATTAGGTAACAATAACCTGAACCTATAAAGACTTTTGATTTTTATAAGTCTCAGACAATAATTGTGAATAATAAACACGTTGAAATTTTAACAGTCTCAAACAATAATTGTGACCAAACAATCTTTGTGAGGCATACTGTCACAAAAAGCTCGAGAAAAATACCAACCCCAAATGTGTCATTAACCAAACCAAAATTCGAATCAAATACCCTGCTTGCCTTGTGAAAGAAGCTTTAACTGCAGTATTGTTTGCTCTCTAATATGGTACTATTAGTAGTGTTGTAAAGGGAAGGTGCACGAGGGCAATTCATAACTCAGCATCCATTTTGTTCAGCACATGAAGAAAGTTACTGCTTTCACTCGGGGAAGTAGAATGGCCATTCTCACCTTTGTTGCAAATTGCAGGGGCAGATCACCAAACTAGTCTTATACTATAGTAAGTAGTGTTTTATAACCTCGTACACAGTCAACAAGTGAAACAACAAAATTTTGACTAGTCTAACAAATATTCTCATAGAAAGAAAGATCATTCAATGCAAGGAAAAATCAGAAGGTGAATCCCTTAAACAGTAATGAGATTTCTCAATCCAAATGAGCTCAGTATACTTTTTCAAGAATCCACTTATAAACTGATTCTTTATATGCATAAGATTTAACAGTGTATTACAAATTGTAAAAGGCATAAAAAACTATCCAACATCACAGCAAGTACTCGCCCTTAGCAGGAAGATTTGGACATACCAACCAAATACAGTGAGGCTAGTGACCGGTGTTGGTTTTTGTGCTTTTACTTTGCTGGTTGTTAATTATCATTTATGCTATGCCTGTATGCATTAATTCCTAACTAACCATTGCAGATAGAATAGTAACAGTTGTAATTGTTACTAATATCATGGCACTCCTGCAGCAGCTGTTATTTCTAATATATAGTAACACTCATGTCAAAATTTTCATTTTAAGGCTAACCTAATAAAAATGAGTAAAATAATAAATGTGACTCACAAACTTATGTCCATATAAATAAATTTTAAGATCCATTTGGTGTACAGAATAAGTGACAAATATAATAATTAATCCAATAATTTGATAATTTATTATTTGATGTACAATCAAGATATAATTTTACAAAAATATAATGATTATCTGACATCCAAAAGTATATGTATTAACTTGTTGGTGGTCGTTCTAGCTTTTCCTCCGAGTATGACATGTATGTGTAAAATTAGTTTATATGGTATTAAGTGCTCGTGCAATTATGTGAAATTTTTGAATTGTTGGTGTAATTTGTTAAAACAAAAATGGTCACCCATGCATCACATGATGTTACATCACAATGGTGGTGGCGGCAACAACGGAGACAACAACTATGATGGTAATGGTAATGGTGACGACAAAATAATTAGGAGACATACGATTGTATATGATGAAAATCACATTTAATTTGTATTCAAAATTACATTTGGATCATTAATATTTAATCAATAGCTATTATTTAAACTTCTTACCTCTCATAATAAACAAAATGAACTTCTCACTTAAAACGCCGTCTATATATATATATATATATATTTTTTTTTCTCAATTTAAGTTTTGGTGGTGTATTAGATTAGAATTGTTTAAGATTTTAAAGACTATTTGTTTTGATAAAAATGTCTTGGGTATTCAATTAGATTATTAAATGATAAAAAACAATTTGATGATATTCAATTAAGATTATTAAGATTTTTTTAGAGGGCAACGAAATCTTGTGATATTCAATTGAGATTTTGAATAATTTAAAAAAAACATCTATTATTCAAAATCATTAAAATTTTGAAAGATTATTTTTTTAATTGGATTTTATGAACTTTTTAGTTGATCATATAAATATCAAACCCAGAAAATCTTCGAGAGACTTTTTTTTTTTTTTTTCTTATCACAGATTTTTTTACCTCATTCTCTGCTTTGGAGCGGTGGCATAAACTCAGATTTTTTTACCTCATTCTCAAGACTTTTCATATGATTCTAATAGTAATGTGTTCATACTCAAATCATTACGAATTACCTGATCAATGTAATCTACCATCTCAAACAAAAGTTAAAGTTTTAACAAACTTTTCTAAACTATTAAAAAAAAATACACAACTTAATAGAGAAAACAAAAAAAAATGTTTAGGATATTATAAAAGAAACCCAAAATCTATTCATATGTTAATGACATTATTGATTTTGTGGATTAAATGAAATATTTTATATTTTTGACTAATATTTTGTTATTATTTTTTACTATCGTTTTATGAAAATTTGTGAAAAAGATATCTCAAAATGTATTAATAGTTTTGAATGTTTTTTTTTCTAAAAATTTATAAAGTATTTTCAAATCTTATAAATCCGTAAAGTATTTTTAAATTTTATATTTTAAATCCAAACTACAAAATCCTAATTACAAAAGTCTTTTTAAAAAAATCTTAAAAATTTTTAACTTTCTACCAAATCTTAAAATCTTCAAGACTTTTTTATGCCAAAATTTTTTTTTAAAATCCTAATCCAATATATCTATTTAACTTTGTGGATTTTTTGGGATTTAGATGAGTACCAATAGCATGATGATGAAGCAAGAGGGTGATGTTCTGATCGATATTAAGATGATGCTGAAGGAGGCAGAGCCACTCGTAGAATCCTACATTTCAGATTATCTATTTCTTTTGAGCTGCGTTGTTAAAACTATAAAAGATGTGGATATACTGGTTCGACAGAGGGTATTGCATAACTGGCTAGAGAACACTGATTCTGTGGCTACCCTGTTTAGTTCCATTTTAAAAGATAATTATCGTACAAATTTCAATTCGCATTACGTAAGTCTCTTCAAAGAATTGAATGCTTTTTGTAGAGACCCTTGGCATAACTTGAAGGCCAAAATCTGAGGCGTTGGCTGGGTGCCGCTATAATTGGTGCAAGTATATCCCTAATTCTTACTTTGGTTTTGGTTGTTTGTTCTGTTGAGGTTTAGTGAAATATCAAATGAATATTAAGATTTTTCATATTTATTATTTTACTGGTAGATTTGATACGAATATTTTATATTGTTAATTATTTTTTATTTTATATTATTAAAAAAAATTGGTTAGTTATTTTTTATTTTGCTTGATCTTGAAGAAGATCTTGTTTTCTTTTCTAATAGAAAATGTTGGGAATTTAATGATCTCAAATATTAAGATCTTTCAAGATCTCTCAATAAATATGATCTTAGAATGTTGTTTGGAAAAAAAATCTAAAAATTTTAAAGGTTAAAATCTCTTTTAAGACCTCAACTAAAGATTAAAGGTTTAACGAATTCTTCAATAATTAAGAAACTGAGGATTAAGGTTGCTCAGTGTCAAGTTGACGCTTAACGAATTCTTCAAAAATTGAAAATAGTAAAAAAATTGCACTTAGCTCAAGTTTAAGCTTAGCGCACGGTGAGTTAAGTTGAACTTAGCCACGAGTTGAGCTTAGCTACTTGATAATCTAACCCTTCTTTTCATTTATCTTGATGATGACTTCAGGCTTGCAAAATATGAAAAATGATATTCATGTTTTATTTCTCACTTTTAACTTTGTGGGTTTTTTGGTATTTAGATGAGTAGCAATAGCATGACGAAACAGGAGGATGATGTTCTGATCGATATTAAGATGATGCCTAATGTGGCAGATGCACTCGTAACTGATGAGAGTTGCATATATAGAGTACCCTCTGAAATCCGCATGCTGAATGAAGATGCGTACACCCCAAAGGTGGTTTCTATAGGCCCTTTTCACCGTGGCCGTCCTCGTCTCCAAGACATGGAAAAACACAAACTCATTTATTGTAAGGCATTTCTTGAACGAACCAATACAAGTTTGGACAGCTGGATCAAATACATACAAGAGGTGGAGCCATATTTCCGTCTTTGTTATTCAGACACCCTTCAATTCAGCCGGGAGGAACTGGTGAAAATGATCGTTGTGGATTCTGCTTTTATATTTCAGCTTTTTTTGAAGGAGTTTTACGAAGAAGAATGGTCAGAGATGAGTTTAATAAAACCTCGGCTAGAACATCTTATAAGATTAGATTTGGTATTACTTGAAAACCAGCTTCCCTTTTTTATTCTTGATAGTCTCTTCAAACTGTCCTTCCCCTCTGCACACGATGGTGGTGGTAATGATAATATCCCTTCATTTCTTAAGCTCACGCTTCACTATTTTTTTTATTTCAACGTATCCAAATTGGATTCTGATAATATTAGCATATGCCACTTCACGGATCTTATTAGAGCTTTTCACTTACCACATCCTCCAGAAAAACGACCAATTAGAACTTCAGATTTAGAAATATTTTCAGGGAAATATTGTCCCAGTGCTACTGAGTTGTCACAAGCAGGAGTGAGGTTTAAGGGAAAAGACACTAGAAGGGTCTGCTTAATAAATTTGAGATTTTTAGGACGGGTTCTTGCGATCCCGCAATTGATTGTGAATGATTGGACTGAAATTGCGTTTCGCAATATGGTTGCCTTGGAGATGTGTCACTATCCTGATGAATGCTACATTACAGATTATGTACTTGTTTTGAGCTGCCTTGTTAAAACCAAAAGTGATGCGGATATACTGGTTCGAGAGAACGTACTGCTTAACTGGCTAGAGAACACTGATTCTGTGGCTACCATGTTTAATTCCATTTTAAAAGAAACTTTGCAAACAAATTTAAATTCCGATTACGTAAGTCTCTTCCGAGACTTGAATGCTTTTTGTGGAGATCCCTGGCATAACTTCGAGCCCAAGCAGAGACGTTGGCAGAGTGCCGCTATCATGGGTGCAATTGTTACCCTTATGCTAACTTTGGTTCAAGTGGTTTGTTTTATCTTGTAAGTGACATGGTAAGTAAATTCAATTATTGTTTATTGCTGAATTTTTTGTTGTTATTATTATTATTATGATTATTATTATTATTTTCAATTTTTACTGTTTTCTTTTGTCTTCGAAATTAATTAAAATGTGTCATTATATATGATTTTTTTATTTTTCATGTGTCGTAACAGATTTAAGTCCTTCACAAAATTACTTCACTGCAGAAAATGTTCTAAAGCAACTAAATCACAGTACAGCATCCATTTTGCCCTTTGTTTTTTTCTCTCCTCTCCTGAGACCTCGTTTCAAGCAAAACTATGGAGGTTTTTCACAAGATATAGGTGGAGGATCTTCTCTAAGGTTAATGTCAATCTGACTCATTAATCAAATTTATAGTAACTCTGATGCCATTGGTCAAAAAAATAAAAAGTAACTCATAAGTCCTTATTATTTTGTTTAAATTTTTTGTTTTTATTTCTTAATTACAGGTGAAAATTATATCTTATTAATGCGTACTGTTATGTTGAGGGTAGGTTTTTTTTAAAAAAAAAATTCTCTAGACACGCACGTACTTGATAGTCTCTCTTATGAAAGAACTAATAATACCTATACAATTGAGAATTCCAATTATATTCTTTTTCAAAAAAATAATTAAATTTTAAAAAATTTCTTAAGCTCATGATTAGATATACCATAAAAGGGAATGTTGCAATGGAGAATCGTTTTTACCCTTATATTAACATTAAAAACATTAAAAATAATATATGTTTGAGATTAAAATTTATTTTTTTAATCTTAGTTACATATATATGTTTTTTAATCATAATCTAATGATTGTTATTATTTATTCTCATATTTTCATTATGAGCGTATTATTATTGAAAAAATATCTATATAGCTAAGATTATATGACCAATCATAATTATATAAATATTTTTTGTCATATATCTTTAATTATGAGCTTAAGAAAATTAGTATTAAAATTGAAATATTTTTTTAAAAAAATAATAGATGGATTTCGAATGGAACAGGTATTATAAAAAAAAATTATTGGAAAGATTATTAAATATGTGAGAGGTGAGCCAATTTCTTGGTATATAAAAAATTTAAAAAATAAAAAAATAAACATAAGTGTAATAAGCAAAGTGGGGTGTTAGAAGAAAAATACTTCAATCATATTGGTTCACAGTAGAAACCAAGTTCCAAACCAAAAATATAACTCATTTCACAAACACGAGAACATAAAATCTATTTAAATTTTAATAGAGACTAAAAATACAAAAATTACGAGAAAAATATATATTAGCTTATAATTAATTACAATACAAAAAATGTTTACATAAAAAATATGTATATAGACATCATTTTTTTGTACAGAACATCAAATTCTTTTTTTAGTAATTACATACCAATTTATTTTGATTGCAAGTTTTTAAATATTATTTTCTGTGAAAATAAATTTTTCAATATCTATTATTCAAATAAAATTTACATTATTTAAATTCATATTTATTTAAAGTTAGTTTTGTAAAATTATATTGATTTAAAATTTATTCCAGAAATGCACGTCTAAACATGCACATGCAAATTTGCATGTAAAACAAGTATTAGCTTGCTAAATATTGCAAAAGGTCAGTAAAAAAAAAGTGTTCCATCATTTTCACGAATATCATTTTCTTCTCAAAGTCTAGAATGTAAGGTTCGTGTTATTATATGGTAATTTTAAAGTTATATATGGATTTGCTAATATCCATTTTTCGGTATGAGCGCATTCATAATATGTACTAAAACTTTTTTAAAAAAATTATTTAAAAAGATATTTGTGTAATTTATTAAAAAAATTAAACAAATAATATTAAATATTTTTAAAAATTCATTAAACAAAAATTATATCTACAAAATCATCATCACCACCATTGTTGATATCACCAAAATGTCTGTTGTCACTGTCAAAATCACCATTGTAATCATTGCCTTAGCTACCATACCACCATCATGATGATCGTTATCACCTTCCTTGTTATCAGGCAACAATAATGTTAAAAACGATAAAATGAATGTGTGCGTATTAACAAATATCATATATTTAAATAATTCTAATTCACATTTTGTAAGTATAACATTAATAAATTGTGAATATTAAATTCACGTATGTGTAATTATTTAAATATTTATAATTTTTATTTATTATAGTTGTTTTAAAAAATAATTTTTTTATTTTTAATATATATTAGCACTCATCGTCAAAAATTTCATTTCAATGCTAACCTAATAAAAATAAGAAGTAAAATAGGAAATGTTACTCACAAACTTTCGTTTATATAAATAAAATCAAGGACATGTTTAGTGGACAGTATAAATAGAATGATATGATAACTAATCCTATGATTAGATAATATGTTATTTAGTGTGTTGTCAGAATATAATTTTTCATAGGATGGTGGTTGTCCTATACACCCGAAGTTTCTTAGATAGTGTTGTCTCGCGTCCCTAGGTCTACCCACTTGTTGAAGGACGTTCCAGCTGTTTTCCTGAAAGTATGGCATGGATTAAGTGAAATCATGGGGTTGCTGCGGCAATTTGCTAAATTAAAATGGTTACCCATGCATCTCATAATACTAAATGTAGTATTCGACGACTCAGAAAATTAACTCACAAAAAAAAAAAAAAAAGACGACTCAGAAGTCAGAACATTATGTTATATGGTAGTGGTGTCGAGGTATATTGTTTATTCTTCTTGAGATCTATTTTCAGACTCGAACTAAGGGGAAACATCATTGACCCAGAGCAGCTATCAAATCAGGTAACATCTGCTATAACTTCCCGCTCGGAGATTATATTCATAGTTTCATCATATATTTTTTTTTGTCATTTTTAACTTTGTGGGTTTTTGGGTTTTTGATGAGTAGCAATAGCATGATGAAGCAGGAGAGTCATGTTCTGATCGATATTCAGATGATGCTGAAGGAGGCAGAGGCACTCGTAACTGATGAGAGTTGCATCTATAAAGTACCCTCTGAAATCCGTATGCTCAATAATGATGATACGTTCTCCCCAAAGGTGGTTTCTATAGGCCCTTTTCACCATGGCTGTGATCATCTCCAAGACATGGAAAGACACAAACTCATTTATTGTAAGACATTTCTTGAACGAACTCAAACAAGTTTGGACAGCTGGATCCAATATATAGAAGAGATGGAGTCATCATTCCGTCGTTGTTATTCAGTCATCCTTGATTTCAGCTGGGATGAACTGGTGAAAATGATCGCTGTGGATTCTGGTTTTATATTTGAGCTTTTTTTTATGGACTATTGCACTGGACAATCAGAGAAGCGTTTAATAAAACCTTGGCTAGAAAATCTTATAAGAGTAGATTTGGTATTACTTGAGAACCAGCTTCCCTTTTTTGTTCTTGATAGTCTCTTCAAACTGTCCTTCCCCTCTGCACACATTCATGATGGTGGTAACCATAGTAGGCCTTCATTTCTTGATCTCACGTTTGGATATTTTAGTAATATCAATTTGAATTTCGATGCATCCAATTTGAATTGGCGTAGTATTAGGATATACCACTTCACGGATCTTATTAGAACTTTTCACATAGGACACCTTCCACGAGAATCACGTATCCCTTTAAAGAAATTACCAGTAAAACATTATTATTGTCCTAGTGCTACTGAGTTGTCACAAGCAGGAGTGATGTTTAAGGTAAACAAGATTAATAGTTCCGGCTTACTAGATTTGAGTTTTTCAGGAGGGGTTCTTGTGATCCCGCAATTGTTAGTGGATGATAAGACTGAAATTGTGTTTCGCAATATGGTTGCCTTGGAGATGTGTCACTATCCTTTCCAATCCTACATTTCAGATTATATAGTTCTTTTGAGCTGCGTTGTTAAAACTACAAAAGATGTAGATACACTGGTTCGACACAGAGTACTGCTTAACTGGCTAGAGAACACTGATTCTGTGGCTACCATGTTTAATGCCATTTTAAAAGACACTTGTCAAACAAATTTCAATGTCCGTTACTTTAGTCTCTTCCAAGACTTGAATGCTTTTTGTAGAGATCCCTGGCATAACTTGAAGGCCAATCTGAGGCGTTGGCAGGGTGCTGCTATAATTGGTGGAAGTATATCCCTAATTCTAACATTGGTTCAAGTGGTTTGTTCTATCTTGCAAGTAATAAACCAATAAAAGACATTGTAAGTAAATCCAATTATTGTTATTAAATGCTGGGTTTTGTTGTTGTTGTTATTATTATTATCAATTTCATTTTCTAGTGTTTCCTTTCCTTGTCTTGAAATTAATTAAATTGTGTCAATATATGATTTCCCTATTTTTCATGTGTTGTAACAGATTTATGTCCTTCACAGAATTACTTCATTGTAGAAAATGATCTACGGAGTTGCGAGATGAAGATACAAAACATAGCTAGTTTAATTTCATTCATTTTATTTTGTTTGCCCAACAAATAAACCAGTGTTGTAGTATATTTCTATGCTTCTTCTTCTGTGATTTTCTCTTGATGACTGCTGCAACTTTAAGTGTGTATTTACTTGGGAGTTTGAAACTATGCTATTTTAAATTTAATTCATGTATGTTAATGAATAGTCAAATTCTCATTCATGAGACAGGATATGAGATTCAAAAAAATGGGGCCCGAGAATTAAATCCGGTTACTGTCCATGTGACTCATCAATCAAATTGATGGTAACTCAGTGTCCTTTTATTTTGTTTTATTTATTTTAATTTTTTTGTTTTGATTAATTTCTTAACTAGAGGAGAAAAGCATATGTTATTAATCTTAATATTATTCGACTGTTATCTTGGGGTAGGCTTATTTTTTAAAATATTTTAATTAGTCATATTAGAAAAGTACTTCCAGCTTAATTATTTATTTCAAATTATTAATTTATATATCTATCAATATAATTAATTACAATCCAAATTAAAACATGTTTACATCAAAATATGTATATAGTCAGTCATATCATATAGACATCAATTATTTTTTAGTAATTACATACCAACTTATTTTGATTGCAAGTTTTTTAAATAACATTTTCTGTTAAATAATTTTTTTAATATCTATTATTCAAATAAAATTTACATTATTTTAACTTCATATGTATTTAAAGTTAGTTTTATAAAATTATATTGATTTAAAATTTATTCCACAAATGCACGTTTAAACATGCACATGCAAATTTGCATGGAAAACAAATAATATTTTAGCTTGCTAAATATTGCAAAAAGGTCAGTAAAAGAGTATTCCATCATTTTCATAAAAATCATTTTAATGTCAAAGTCTAGAATGTACTGTTATTATTAGGTAATAATAACATGAACCTATAAAGACTTTGACTTTTATAACTCTCAAACAATAATTGTGAATAATAAACACGTTGAAAATTTTAAAGTCTCAAACAATAATTGTGACTGAACAAACTTTGAGACTTGTGAGACATACTGTCAGAAAAAGCTCGAGAAGAATACCAACCCCAAATGTGTCATTAACCAAACCAAAATTCGAATCAAATACCCTGCTTGCCTTATGAAAGAAGCTTTAACTGCAGTATTCTTTGCTCCCTAATATGATACTTCTAGTAGTGTTGTAAAGGGAAGGTGCACGAGGGCAATTCATACATAACTCAGCATGACAGCATCCATTTTGTTCAGCACATAAAAAAGTTACTGCCTTCACTCAGGAAAGTAGAATGGCCATTCTCACCTTTCTTGCAAATTGCAGGAGCAGATCACCAAACTAGACTATACTATAGTAAGTAGTGTTTTATAACCTCGTACAGTCAACAAGTGAAACAACAAAATTTTGACAAGTCTAACAAATATTCTCATACATAAAACTCGAAGGAATAAGCAGTTAGGCACACAGATAAAAATGATAATTAATTATTCACTGTGGTCCTTTTAAAAGTTTCAATTTAATTTTTAAATTATTTAAAATGCATCAATCTGATCATTTTTCATGCAGGACAAAATCAGAAGGCTAATCCCTTAGACAGTAGTCTACATATAGAGAGATTTCTCAATGAAAATGAGCTCAGTATACTTTTTCAAGAATCCACTTGGTGCATACTGATATGTATAAAGATTTAACAGTGTATTAAAAATTGTAAAAGGCATCAAGTCCATTGAATTAGAGAACAAACTCTCAAACATCACACCAAGTACTCTCCCTAGGAGGCAGATTTGTACATACCAACAAAATACCTCTATGTGAGGCTTGTGGCATGCCTTAGTCGTGAAAGAACCCTACACATTTTAGAACAAAGAACGAAATATATACTTTTAAGCATCAGGAAACATTTGTAAATGATGGAAGCAGATAATAGAACAGAGCTTAATATACTCGCCTTTTACTTCTTTCTCAAATAGTACAGATATTTGTTAATGTAGTTCATTAATGATTGAAATTAAAGATCAATTAACCAGAAAATTTTCCTAGGGTACCCAACACAGTATGAAGGTAGAAGCTTTAAACTGTATTTCACATTCACAAGGGAACAATAGAAATGTGGTTCAATTTAAATTAATTTCTTCCATTTATCTGTAAAATATTTAGCTTTTCCATTGACACTCAAAAAACAAATACATTGACATTGACCATCCTGCTTTTATGTTTCTCCATGCATGTAATATAACTAAAAGAAGCAATTTCCGTGCGCTGAAACGAGCTAGCTCCTTAAGGTAGTAAAAGCCATCCAAAGTCATTCACTGTATATTAGCTCAGAGGAGGTATAGTTGCAACTTGCAAGGTTCCTCAATGGCAGCACAATTTTCTGGGAACAATCTCTTGCAGAGTCCCTCTTCATATCTTATTAACTCAATTGGCATAATCAATATCATCAATGCTGGCAATGCCAAATGATTCAGCGGAAATGGCCATAGTTTCCAAAATTGAATCAACCATTGACATTAAATCAACCAGCTCAACAGTTCAGGAGCTAACTTTTTTTTTTTTATCTTATTGAATTATTGGTATGAAACTAGACCGAACCATACCACTGACATAAAGTTATGACTGATAGTGATCACTCATACATTAAATATTAGTTGAACTAATTCAGTAGATTAATCAACGCTCTTCCGTGCATTCACATCTTGACTTGATATGTTTCAATAAATTTATGGGACTCACAAATAGAAGGATGAGTGTAATTTAATTAATATATGAGATTTTATAAAATTATAAAGTATTTTTATTTTTATTTTTATTTGTAAAACCATTATATTATTACTTAATATTTTCATAAGTCTTTTCTTCCTCTTTCCAAATTTTCTTACGTGATTAAGTTTTGTTTTGTTTTTATCTTTTTTCCTTCATCTCTCTCGATCTTATCTTAGGTTTTCTTTCTCTTTCTATTTTTTATGTATTTCTTTTTTACTATTTTTTATTCTTTTTTATTCTTTTTATTTTATAAGAAAATAAGTTTTTTATTAATTATTATACTCAATTTTTTGTTTTTTCTTTTAACATATATTTATTTTTTATTTTTCATTTTTCATTTTAAGTTTTCCTTTTTTTTTTCTTTTGATGTTATTTTCTTTAATTCTATATTTCTTCTTTCTTTCTTTCTTTCTTTTTATATTTTTATTCTTTTTTTTATAACTAAATTAAGATTTTCTTAATTTAATATTAAATTTATTTATTTTAAATATTATAAATATAAATATTGCATTGTGATGTTGAAATTTTTGTATTAAAAGTTAATGTTGATTTTTACATAAATTTATAATAAAAAATTTAAAATTAAATTATTAACTATATTTTTAAGACAAAATAACTTTAAATAATTTCATCAATAATATTATAAATAAATTAAAATAATTTAAAATTTAATGTATGAGAAATAATCTTACTCAAGTTACATGAGATCATTATGAACTACAAATATTTTTCTCTTGATATATTATATGTTAAATTACATTTTTACCCCCAACTTTTCAAGAAATGAGGTTGTGAAAGTTGAGAATTAGGAGGGAAGAGAGAGGGAAAAATTCGGTGAGAGTGAGAATTTGAGACAAATGAAAGAAAATAGATAAAAAATAAAAAATAAGACAGGAGAAGAAGGGTAGGAGGAAAAAAGAAAAAAAAATACACAAATTTTTTTAATGAAAAAAGAAAACGTGGTCCAAAAATATAAATTTATGATGAATATATAAAATATTATAAAGTATTTAATTTATAAAGTTATATGATTAATGTCAAATGAATAATAAAAAAAAATTAAATAGAACTTTAACTCTAAATACTTAAATTTTACCTATTACGCAACTCATTAATGACAAGTCGCCTTTTTATGTTTGATATAATTATTCTTTATTTATAGGTATGTGGATTGGATCCCTCCCATTGACCAATGACCATCCCGTCTGTACATTTTCTTATCCCTTCTCTCATTTACCAAAAAGTAATTTTAAAACTATTATGAAGTATGAACACGTGGTGTTTCTCCATTATCATATTCATCTAGAAGTCTAGAGCTATATTAATGAGAAATATTGTTGTAAAAAAATAGTAACTAATACTTTTTTTTTACAAGAATAGTTACTAATACTTAAAATATTGTAGATTGAACTCTATAAAAATGATGAGCTTACACTTTTACCTAGAATTAAATTATTCATTTATTACGTTCATTTGCATGAAACTGTACACGGTTAGGATTTTAATACAGAGAGAAATAGGAACAGAGAAAGCTGCTGGCGAAATTACGAAAAATAAAAGCAGTGCTGCAACGTTTTTTGTCTTCGTCAACCATAGTACAAGAAATGTGGGTGAGATATTAATAGGTAGAAACAGAGAAATCAGGTAACATCTTCTATAATTCCCCGCTCGCTCCGAGATTATATTCATAGTTTAATTCATTTTTTTTTCTGACTTTAACATTTTGGGTATATATTTAGATGAGTAGCAGTAGCATGATGAAGCAGGAGGAGGGTGGTGTTCTGATCGATCTTGCGGCGAAGCTGAATGAGGTAGAGTCACTCGAAATTGATGAGAGTTGCATATATAGAGTACCCTTTGAAATCCGCAGACAGAACGAAGATGCGTACACTCCAAAGGTTGTTTCTATAGGCCCTTTTCACCATGGCAGCCATCCCCGCCTCCAAAACATGGAAAGACACAAACTCATTTATTGCAAGGCATTTCTTAAACGAGCCAAAACAAGTTTGGACAGCTGGATCAAATACATAGAAGAAGAGGTGGAGCCATCTTTCCGTCGTTATTATTCAGACACCATTCAATTCAGCCGGGAGGAACTGGTGAAATTGATAGTTGTGGATTCTGCTTTTATATTTGAGCTTTTTTCTAACGACTATTACACTGGATGGTCAGAGAAGCGTTTAATAAAACCTTGGCTAGAAAATCTTATAAGAGTAGATTTGGTATTACTTGAGAACCAGCTTCCCTTTTTTGTTCTTGATAGTCTCTTCAAACTGTCCTTCCCCTCTGCACACGATGGTGGTGGTAACGATAATATCCCTTCATTTCTTAAGCTCACGTTTCACTATTTTTCTTATTTCAACATATCCAATTTGCATTCTGATAATATTAGTATATGCCACTTCACGGATCTTATTAGAGCTTTTCACTTACCACATCCTCCAGAAAAACGACCAAGTAGAACTTTTGATTTAGATATATTATCAGGGAAATATTGTCCTAGTGCTACTGAGTTGTCACAAGCAGGAGTGAGGTTTAAGGTAAACTACTATAGAAGTGACTGCTTACTGGATCTGAGTTTTTCAGGACGGGTTCTTGAGATTCCTCAATTGATTGTGAATGATCAGACTGAAATTATGTTTCGCAACATGGTTGCCTTGGAGATGTGTCACTATCCTTTCCAATCCTACATTACAGATTATGTAGTTGTTTTGAGCTGCCTTGTTAAAACCAAAAGAGATGCGGATATACTGGTTCGACAGAGGGTACTGCTTAACTGGCTAGAGAACACTGATTCTGTGGCTACCATGTTTAACTCCATTTTAAAAGAAACTTTGCAAACAAATTTCAATTCCCATTACGTATGGCTCTTCCAACACTTGAATGCTTTTTGTAGAGACCCTTGGCATAACTTGAAGGCCAATCTGAGGCGTTGGCAGGGTGCTGCTATAATTGGTGGAAGTATATCCCTAATTCTTACTTTGGTTCAAGCGGTTTGTTCTATCTTGCAAGTAATAAACAAATAAAAGACATGGTAAGTAAATTCATTATTATTATTTAATGCCGAGTTTTGTTGTTGTTACTATTATTATTTTCAATTTCTACTGTTTCCTTTTGTCTTGTAACAGATTTAAGTCCTTCACAAAATTACTTCAGTGCAGAAAATGATCTACGGAGTTGCGAGAAGAAGATACAAAACATGGCTAGTTTAATTTCATTCCTCTTATGTTGTTTGCCCAACAAACAACCAAGTGTTGTAATTTCATTCCTCTATGCTTCTTTTTTCTGTGATTTTCTCTTTGATGACTGCTGCAACTTTTAAGTGTGTGTTTTCTCCGGAGTTTGAAACTATGCTATTTTAAATTTCTGTAATTCATGTAGGTTAATAAATAGTCAAATTCTAGTTGATGAGACAGGAGATGAGATTAAAAAAAATGGGACCCAAGAATTAAATCCAGTTACTGTCCATGTGACTCATCAATCAAATTGATGGTAACTCAATTGCCCTTTTATTAGCTTCTGGGAAGATATGTTTCCACTAGATATCACCTTCCAACCTATGAATACTTTCATTTTTATAATTCTCAAACAATAATTGTGAATAATAAACAGTTAAAAGTCTAATTCACATTTTGTAAGTGTAACATTAATAAATTAATAAATTGTGAATAGTAAATTCATGTATGTGTAATTATTTAAATATTTATAGCTTTTATTTATTATAGTTGTTTAAAAAATCAATTTTCTTATTTCTAATATATAGTAGCACTCATGTCAAAATTTTCATTTTAAGGCTAATCTAATAAAAATAAGGAGTAAAATAATAAATATGACCCACAAACTTATGTACATATAAATAAATTTTAAGGTTATTTTGGTATATAGGATAAGTGACAAATATGATAACTAATAATATTATTCGATAATTTATTATTTAATTTAGTGTGTAACTAAGATATAATTTAACAAAAAAATATAAATAGTGTTTGTCACCCAAAAAGTACAGGTATCGATGCTTGTGCAATGAAATCTTTGGATTGTTGATGTAATTTGCTAAAAAGAAATGGTTACTCATGCATCACATAATGCTTATATCATAGTGGTGTAGATAGAGGTGGACCCACACATGGTGGACGGAGGGTTAATTAGCAATATATATATATATATATATATATATATATATATATATATATATATATATATATATTTAGCAAAAAAAAATTATGTAATCAATTCTATAAAAAATATTTATAAATTGATATACAATATTAATTACATTAATAATCTATAAATGTCTTTCTTGTATGTTATAAAAATTATCTATTATTGAACTTTGCTAAATTTTTTAACAATTTTTTTAATATATACTAACAAATAAATAAAAATTCATCTTCCATCTTATTATGAAGTAAAGTCAATTTTAAAATACCTTTATTTTATACAGTAATGTCTTTTTAGCTTTTATCTTTTGTTGATGATAACTCATGACTATGACGTCTTATGCAATGTATAATTTGAGAAAAAAAAAACTCATTTACATGCGAGACAAATAAAATTTAATAATTGTAATTTTAACTCAAGAGAGAGTTAGTTATATATAATAACAAAATTAATCAAATATAATATTTAGATAAAATTTATTTACAAAATAAAATAATATTATTATTGATTTTATAATTTAAAAAGTAAGTTAAAAATTAATTCAATAATAACTAAAATTTGATATTTTATATTATTAAAAAAAGATAATATTGTAATTTTATAGTTTAGAAAAAAAAATCAAAAGATAAAAATAATTATATAATAACTAAAGTTAATAAAATATTAATATAATCTGATTTCTATAAAAAAAAAAGAAGATAAAATTAGTTTTAATTTTATCATTTTAAAAAATTAAAGATAAAATTGATTGTATAATAATTAAAATTTAATATTTGAATAAAATTTTCTAAAAAAAAATAAGAATGATATTAATTTAATAATTTAGAGAAAAAAGAATTTTAAAAAATAAATTATATAATATTAATAATAAATCTAATTAAATCTAATATTGATTTTTTTATAAAAGTAAACTAATATTAAAATTCTAAATCACGAGTTGGAAAAAAGAAAATGCTTGATGCATTATGAAATTGTTAAATACATCTTTCAAAAATTACTAAATACACTCCTAACATTATTAAATATACCCTTATTAGCATATGATAAATTTCTTTTTGAAAAGTCAGGCCGTCATGGCTCCCAAGGACGTCCGCCCCTCGGTGTTGAGGTATGTTGTTTACTCTTCTTGAGATCTATTTTCAGACTCGAACTAAGGGGAAACCTCGTTGACCCAGAGCAGCTACCAAATCAGGTAACATCTGCTATAACTTCCGCTCGGAGATTATATTCATAGTTTCGTTACATATATATATATATATATTTTATTTTATTTTTTCTCAATTCTCAGTTTTAACATCGTAGATTTGTTGGGATTTAGATGAGTAGCAATAGCATGATGAAGCAGGAGGGTGATGTTCTGATCGATATTAAGATGATGCTGAAGGAGGCAGAGCCACTCGTAACTGATGAGAGTTGTATCTATAAAGTACCCTCTGAAATCCGCTTGTTCAATAATGGTGCGTACTCCCCAAAGGTGGTTTCTATAGGCCCTTTTCACCGTGGCCATCGTCGTCTCCGAGACATGGAAAGACACAAACTCATTTATTGTAAGGCATTTCTTGAACGAACTCAAACAAGTTTGGAAAGCTGGATCCAATATATAGAAGAGATAGAGTCATCATTCCGTCGTTGTTATTCAGTCAACCTTGATTTCAGTCGGGATGAACTGGTGAAAATGATCACTGTGGATTCTGGTTTTATATTTGAACTTTTTTTTAAGGACTATTACATTGACCAGTCAGACAGGACTTTAATAAAACCTTGGCTAGAAAATCTTATAAGATTAGATTTGGCATTACTTGAGAACCAGCTTCCCTTTTTTGTTCTTGATAGGCTCTTCAAACTCTCCTTCCCCTCTGCACAGAGTGATGATGGTGGTAACCATAATAGGCCTTCATTTCTTGATCTCACGTTTGGATATTTTAGTTATATCAATTTGAATTTCGATGTATCCAATTTGAATTGGCGTAGTGTTAGGATATGCCACTTCACGGATCTTATTAGAACTTTTCACATAGGACACCTTCCACGAGAATCACGTATCCCTTTAAGGATATTACGAGGGAAACATTATTATTGTCCTAGTGCTACTGAGTTCTCACAAGCAGGAGTGATGTTTAAGGTAAAAAACTCTAATAGTTCCGGCTTACTAGATTTGAGTTTTTCAGGAGGAGTTCTTGAGATCCCTCAATTGTTAGTGGATGATAAGACTGAGATTGTGTTTCGCAATATGGTTGCTTTGGAGGTGTGTCACTATCCTCACGAATCCTACATTACAGATTATGTACTTGTTTTGAGCTGCCTTGTTAAAACCAAAAGAGATGCGGATATGCTGGTTCGACAGAGGGTACTGCATAACTGGCTAGAGAACACTGATTCTGTGGCTACCCTGTTTAATGCCATTTTAAAAGATACTTATCGTACAAATTTCAATTCCCATTACATAAGTCTCTTGGAAGACTTGAATGCTTTTTGTAGAGACCCTTGGCATAACCTGAAGGCCAATCTGAGGCGTTGGCAGGGTGCTGCTATAATTGGTGGAAGTATATCCCTAATTCTTACTTTGGTTCAAGCGGTTTGTTCTATCTTGCAAGTAATAAACCAATAAAAGACACTAGACATGGTTAGTAAATTCATTATTATTATTATTATTATTATTTAATGCTGAGTTTCGTTGTTATTATTATTATTTTCAATTTCTACTGTTTCTTTTTGTCTTGAAATTAATTGAAATGTGTCATTATATGATTTTCCTATTTTTCATGTGTTGTAAAAGATTTAAGTCAACAAAATTACTTCAGCGCAGAAAACTAAATCCCAGTCCGGCTACAAAGTTGCCAGATGACGATACAAAACATGGCTAGTTTAATTTCATTCCGAACAAACAAACCAATGTTATATTTCGATGCTTCTTCTTCTGTGATTTTCTCTTGATGACTCTGTAATTTACGTATGTGTTTGCTGTGGAATTTGAAACTATGCTATTTTAAATTTGTGTAATTCATGTATGTTAAACTTATCATTTTTTTCCCTCTCTCTTCTCTTCTCTAGAGCTTAACGTGGAAGCTATGGAAGGTTTTCCCAAGATTAACTTGGATGATCTTCGTAAGGTTAACATGGATTTAAATCTTCAGCCCTATTTTATGAGTCTCATTTTCTATTCTCTATTTTATAAATAAGAATAAATTTTTTTTTATACATTTAATAATGTTAACAAATAAAGTGTAAAATTCTTACTATACATGAAATAAGATTCGAAAATGGGATGGAGACATCTTACCATCTTAGTTGACAGTTACTTAAGGCATCAAGTCCATTGAATTAGAGAACAAACTCTCAAACATCACGGCAAGTACTCTCCCTTAGGAGGCAGATTTGTACATACCAACAAAATACCTCTCTGTGAGGCTTGTGGCATGCCTTAGCCGTGAAAGAACCCTACACATTTTAGAACAAAGAACGAAATATCAATTAACCAGAAAATTTTCCTAGGATACCCAACACAGTATGAAGGTAGAAGCTTCAAACTGTTTCACATTCACAAGGGAACAATAGAAATGTGGTTCAATTTAAATTAATTTCTTCCATTTATCTGTAAAATATTTAGCTTTTCCACTCTCTGATACTCAAAAAAACAAATACATTGACATTGACTATCCCGCTTTTATGTTTCTCCATGTGTGTAATATAACTAAAAGAAGTGATTTCCGTACGCTGAAATGAGCTAGCTCCTTAAGGTAGGAAAAGCCATCCAAAGCAATTTTCAAGGAACAATCTCTTGCAGAGTCCATCTTCATATCTTATTAACTCAATTGGCATAATCAATGTCATCAATGCTGGCAATGTCATTGAATGCCAATTGATTCAGCAGAAATAGCCATAGTTTCCAAAATTGAATCAACCATTGACATTAAATCAACCAGCCCAAGAGTTCAGGAGCTAACCTTTTTTTTTAATCTTATTGAATTACTGGTATGAAACTATTCCGAACCAGACCACTGACATAAAGTTATTACTGATAGTGATTACTCATTAGACATTAAATATTAGTTTAACTACTTCAGTAGATTAATGCATACACATCTTGATATGATGCAGTACATTTATCGAACTCACAGATAGTATGATGAGATATCTTTAATGAACATATGTCTATATTAATATATGAGATTTTATAAAATTATAAAGTAATTTTATTTTTATTTGCAAAACCATTATATTATTACTTAATATTTTCATGAGTCGTTTCTTCCTCTTTTCAAATTTTCTTCTCACCTGATTAAGTTTTTTTTTTTTTTTTTTTCTTTTTTCCTTCATCTCTCTCAATTTTAGCTTTTCTTTCTCTTTCTCTTTTTTTTTTTTTTTACTATTTTCTTCTCTATTTTTTTTATTCTTTCTATTTTATAAGAAAATAATTTTTTTTATTAATTATTATACTCAATTTTTTTTTTCTTTTAACATATATTTCTTTTTCATTTTACGTTTTCCTTTTTTTGTTTTTATGTTATTTTCTTTAATTCTATATTTCTTCTTTCTTCTTTTTTTCTCTTTCTTTTTACATTTTTATTCTTTTTTTTATAACTAAATTAAGATTTTCTGAATTTAATATTAAATTTATTTATTTAAAATATTATAAATATAAATATTGCATTGTGATGTTAAAATTTTTGTATTAAAAGTTAATGTTGATTTTTATACAAATATATAATAAAAATATTAAAATTAAATCATTAACTATATTTTTAAGATAAAAATAATTTTAAATAATTTCAATGATATCATAAATAAATTAAAATAATTTAAAATTTAATGTACCAGAAATAATTTTACTCAAGTTACGTGACATCATTATAAATAACAAATCTCCTCCTCTTGATGTATTACACGCTAAATTGCATTTTTATCCCAACTTTTTAAGAAATGAGGTTGTGAAATGAAGTTGAGAATTAGGGGGGAAGAGAGGGAAAAATATGGTGAGAGTGAGAATTTGAGAAAATGAAAGAAAACAAATAAAAAATAAAAATAAAACAGGAGAAGGGTGAGAAGGAAGAAGGAAAAAGAAAAAAAAAATACAGAAATTTTTTTAATGAAAAAAGAAAACATGGTCCAAAAATATAAATTTATGAAGAATATATAAAATATTATAAAGTATTTAATTTATAAAGTTGTATTACTAATGTCAATAAAAAAATTAAATAGAACTTTAACTCTAAATACTTAAATTTTACCAATTAAGCAACTCATAATGGCAAGTCGCCTTTTTATGTTTGATATAATTATTCTTTATTTATAGGTACGTGGATTGGATCTCTCCCATTGACCAATGACCATCCCGTCTGTACATCTTCTTATCCCTTCTCTCATTTACCAAAAAGTAATTTTAAAACTATTATGAAGTATGAACATGTGATGTTTCTCCATTATCATATTCATCTAGAAGTCTAGAGCTATATTAATGAGAAATATTGTTGTAAAAAATAGTTAATGATACTTAAAATATTGTAGATTGAACTCTATAAAAATCATCAACTTACATTTTTAACTAGAATTAAATTATTCATTTATTACTTTCATTTGCATGTAACTGTATATATGATTAGGATTTTAATACAGAGAGAAATAGAAACAGAGAAAGCTACTAGTGAATTACAAAAAATAAAAGCAGTGCTGCAACGTTTGTTGTCTTCGTCAAACCATAGTACGAGAGATGTGGGTGAGATATTAATAGGTGGAAATTAAAAGTTTCAGAGATGCGTAGCTACTCAGACCGTGTATCCGTACCCGTAATTATGACGGCACCTAAAGAACGTTTGCTAAGAAGACTTGAAGAAATTCAACAGAAAGAAAGGAACCAGATAAAGAACGTTTGCTTGGTAGGAAGACTTGAAATTCAATAGAAACAGAGGAATCAGGTAACACCTTCTATAATTCCCCGCCCGCTCGCTCCGAGATTATATTCATAGTTTAATTCTTTTTTTTTTTTCTGACTTTAACATTTTGGGTATATATTTAGATGAGTAGCAGTAGCATGATGAAGCAGGAGGAGGGTGGTGTTCTGATCGATCTTGCGGCGAAGCTGAATGAGGCAGAGTCACTCGAAATTCATGAGCATTGCATATATAGAGTACCCTTTGAAATCCGCAGACTGAACGAAGATGCGTACACTCCAAAGATTGTTTCTATAGGCCCTTTTCACCATGGCAGCCATCCCCGCCTCCAAAACATGGAAAGACACAAACTCATTTATTGCAAGGCATTTCTTAAACGAGCCAAAACAAGTTTGGACAGCTGGATCAAATACATAGAAGAAGAGGTGGAGCCATCTTTCCGTCGTTATTATTCAGACACCATTCAATTCAGCCGGGAGGAACTGGTGAAATTGATAGTTGTGGATTCTGCTTTTATATTTGAGCTTTTTTCTAACGACTATTACACTGGATGGTCAGAGAAGCGTTTAATAAAACCTTGGCTAGAAAATCTTATAAGAGTAGATTTGGTATTACTTGAGAACCAGCTTCCCTTTTTTGTTCTTGATAGTCTCTTCAAACTGTCCTTCCCCTCTGCACACGATGGTGGTGGTAACGATAATATCCCTTCATTTCTTAAGCTCGCGTTTCACTATTTTTCTTATTTCAACATATCCAAATTGCTTTCTGATAATATTAGCATATGCCACTTCACGGATCTTATTAGAACTTTTCACTTACAACATCCTTCAGAAAGACTACCAAGTGGAACTTTTGATTTAGATATATTATCAGGGAAATATTGTCCTAGTGCTACTGAGTTGTCACAAGCAGGAGTGAGGTTTAAGGGAAAAGACATTAGAAGGGACGGCTTACTGGATCTGAGTTTTTCAGGACGGGTTCTTGAGATCCCTCAATTGATTGTGGATGATCAGACTGAAATTATGTTTCGCAATATGGTTGCCTTGGAGATGTGTCACTATCCTTTCCAACCCTCAAGTTTTATTATGTAGTTGTTTTGAGCTGCCTTGTTAAAATCAAAAGAGATGCGGATATACTGGTTCGACAGAGGGTACTGCTTAACTGGCTAGAGAACACTGATTCTGTGGCTACCAGTTTAACTCCATTTTAAAAGAAACTTTCCAAACAAATTTCAATTTCCATTACGTAAGTCTCTTCAAAGACTTGAATGAATTTTGTAGAGACCCTTGGCATAAGTTGAAGGCCAATTTGAGGCGTTGGCAGGGTGCCGCTATAATTGGTGGAAGTTTATCCCTAATTCTAACTTTGGTTCAAGCCGTTTGTTCTATCTTGCAGTAATAAACCAATAAAAGACACTAGACATGGTAAGTAAATTCATTATTATTATTTAATGCTGAGTTTTGTTGTTGTTATTATTATTATTTTCAATTTCTACTGTTTCCTTTTGTCTTGTAACAGATTTAAGTCCTTCACAGAATTACTTCAGTGCAGAAAATGATCTACGGAATTGCGAGATGAAGATATAAAACATGGCTAGTTTAATTTCATTTCTCTTATGTTGCTTGCCTAACAAACAATCAAGTGTTGTAGTATATTTCTATGCTTCTTTTTTCTGTGATTTTCTCTTTGATGGCTGCTGCAACTTTTAAGTGTGTGTTTTCTCCTGAGTTTGAAACTATGCTATTTAAATTTGGCACCCAGGAGATGAGATTCAAAAAATGGGACCCAAGAATTAAATTGATGGTTACTCAATTGTCCTTTTATTTATTTAAATTTCTTAACTACAGGAGAAAATTATGTTATTAATCTTAATATTATTCGTACTATTATCTTGGGGTAGGTTTATTTTTTAAAATATTTTAATTAGTCATATTAGAAAAGTACTGCAAGCTTAATTATTTATTTTCAAATTATTAATTTATATATCTATCAATATAATTAATTACAATACAAAACATGTTTACATAAAAATATGTATATAGTCAGTCATATCATATAGACATCAAATACTTTTTTGACAGAACATCAATTATTTTTTAGTCATTATATACCAACTTATTTTGATTGCAAGTTTTTAAATAACATTTTCTGTTAAATAATTTTTTTAATATCTATTATTCAAATAAAATTTACATTATTTTAACTTCATACATATTTAAAGTTAGTTTTATAAAATTATACTGATTTAAAATTTATCCCACAAAAGCACGTTTAAACATGCACATGCAAATTTGCATGGAAAACAAGTAATATTAACTTCTAAATATTGCAAAAAGGTCAGTAAAAGAGTGTTCCATCATTTTCATGTCAATGTACTGTTATTAACTGTTATTATTAGGTAACAATAACATGAACCTATAAAGACTTTGATTTTTATAAGTCTCAAACAATAATTGTGAACAATAAACACGTTGAAATTTTAAAAGTCTCAAACAATAATTGTGACTAAACAATCTGTGACTTGTGAGGCATACTGTCACAAAAAGTTCGAGAAAAATACCAACCCCAAATGTGTCATTAACCAAACCAAAGTTCGAATCAAATACCCTGCTTGCCTTATGAAAGCAGCTATAACTGCAGTATTATTTGCTCTCTAATATGGTATTTCTAGTAGTGTTGTAAAGGGAAGGAGCACGAGGGCAATTCATAACTCGGCATCCATTTTGTTCAGCACATGAAGAAAGTTACTGCTTTCACTCGGGAAAGTAGAATGGCCATTCTCACCTTTGTTGCAAATTGCAGGGGCAGATCACCAAACTAGTCTTATACTATAGTAAGTAGTGTTTTATAACCTCGTACACAGTCAACAAGTGAAACAACAAAATTATGACTAGTCTAACAAATATTCTCATACAAAGAAAGATCATTCAATGCAAGCAAAATCAGAAGGAATAAGCAAGTTAGGCACACGGAGAAAGATCATTCAATGCTAGGAAAGATCAGAAGGTGAATCCCTTAAACAGTAATGAGATTTCTCAATGCAAATGAGCTCAGTATACTTTTTCAAGAATCCACTTGGTGCATACTGATTATCAACAGATAAACTGATTCTTTATATGTATAAGATTTAACAGTGTATTAAAAATTGTAAAAGGCATAAAAAACTCTCCAACATCACAGCAAGTACTCTCCCTTAGCAGGAAGATTTGTACATACCAACCAAATACCTCTTAGTGAGGCCTGTGGCATGCCTTATCCGTGAAAGAACCCTACACATTTTAGAACAAAGAACGGTATATATACTTTTAAGCATCAGGAAACAATTGTAAATGATGGAGGCAGATAAAAGAACAGAATTTAACAGACTCACCTAGGGTACCCAACACAGTGTGAAGGTAGAAGCTTTAAACTGTGTTTCACATTCACAAGGGAACAATAGAAATGTGGTTCAATTTAAATTAATTTCTTCCATTTATCTGTAAAATATTTAGTTTTTTCACTGACACTCAACAAAACAAATACATTTGACATTAACTATCCCGCTTTATGTTTCTCCATGTATGTAATATAACTAAAAGAAGTGATTTCCGTACACTGAAACGAGCTAGCTCCTTAAGGTAGTAAAAGCCATCCAAAGTCATTCACTCTATATAGCTCAGAGGAAAAATAGTTGCAACTTGCAACAAGGTTCCTCAATGGCAGCACAATTTTCTGGGAGCAATCTCTTGCAGAGTCCCTCTTCATATCTTATTAACTCAATTGGCATAATCAATATCATCAATGCTGGCAATGTCATTGAATGCCAATTGATTCGGCGGAAATGGCCATAGTTTCCAAAATCGAGTTGCCTTCACCCTCTGAGATCTCCATGTTAGAAGATCTACAACTGAAATAGAAAACTGCACTCATCATGGAATCTATAAGCATCACAAACGAATACATTACCACCAGGAGTGGCCCTTCCCACATCCTCGAAGATCCGTCACCGTAGCTCAGAGTCTTCACCCTGTGCTCGAACAAGCCCTCCACGAAGGCCATTCCAATTGTCGATCCAAGGAAGATCAGCAGGCCGACCTGAGTCTGGCCCTTGATCAAAATACTAGACCGCAGCATTGCCTGCGCCCCCGAAACATCCTCCAGCACCGATATCACCATCGCGATGTTGCAGATGATTATGGCATTTGCGAAGACGACCGAGAAAACCAGCCCAACCAGCATTGCACAGTACACAACAACAGTCCGTGAGAACCCGAGGACAGCCAATGCACTGCAAAACGCGATGAGGAAGACACAGAACAAGGTGACACATCCAACCACAACAGTGCACACCCACATATAAGTGACGAGGATCTTCCGCCAGAACCTGGCAACAATAACACAAAACTTGGAAGCATCAAACTTCTTCCTGGAATAAGAACAATCCACGGAGTACACAACCCCGGTTTTCGACAGCAGCAGCAATGTGGCATAGAAAGGGAAGCAAACGGCCGACGAGACCACGGTCTCGGCGAACCGCTGGCAAGAATGTTTGATGATTGGTCTCAGAGGGAGACCACTACTCTGTGCAACAAGCATGAGCCTAATGGAGAGACTTTTCACAATAGACTCATCAACTATCACATTAGACAAAAGCACAGCAGAAACAGGACAAATAAGAATGAAAGTGATTGCCATGAATCCCCACGAATTGAACCTGAGAATCCTAACGGTTTCTCTCAGAATCTCCAATGCGTTCATCGATTGGATTTCGTAATTGCGATCACGATCGGGGAGCTCCAGCTTCTGAAAAGGGGTTCCCTCGGATCCCTCTTTTCGCGAATACTCAGACCTAATTATAATCCTCGGAGAACAACCTTCACTTGAAATCTCCATTTTTGGGTGTTCGGAAAAAAATAAAAAAATAATAAAAAAGGATTATTTCATTGGAATTCAAGATTCACGAGAAGTTTGGCGCGAAACCCAAGATCTGAAACTGGTAGATTAAGCTCAGGAAAGGAGAATCGCGAAGTGGGAGTGTATCTTCAACAATGGGGGTTGAATTTGTGAGGAAATTGGGTACCTAGAAAATGTGAATGGTAATGGAAATTGGGAGGGTTGAAAAGTAAAGCATTGAAGGTGGAAGCAATGAGAATTTGAGATTGTGTTGGAGAAGAAGAAGAAGAAAAGGAAATTTTGTTGTGACAACCCAATTTCTGTGTCCCTTTGCACAGTAACAGAGGAAAAGGGTTGCAACATAAAAATTCAGATTTGTATTCTTGCTTGCTCTAGAGGCTGGAGCTGTGTACAGCTCCAAAATATTTAACTTTGTTATTGGTTTTGCTATTATTATTATTATTATTGAATCTTAGAAGCTTGACACCTTTTTCGGTGAATATTAAAAACAATATATTATTGTAATTTAAAATGAGTTATTTATAATAAAAATTTGATCAAATGTTTTTTTTATTAGTTTTATATTTGACTAATCTAAATATTAGTATATGTTTTTCATTTGACATTGCACCAAAAAGAAAATGTTTTTCATTTGACATATTTAAATTTTTGTGAATGTTTTATTTATTTAGACTCTCTAAAATGGGATAAGTTGGGAATTTTAATAAGAACTGTAATTTTTAGAAGAGTTTTAATGAAGAAAAAAGTTCTAAGAATAAAATTGTAGTGGAAAGATTACCTGGTAACAAAAATCAATTTAATGGGGATTTAGTTGGAAAAAAATTAAAAATAAAGTATTAAATGAACAAAATCATAATAAATATTTAAAAGATATAAAATCTCAATTAAATAATTATTTTTCATTTTTCATTAAAGAGGTTACCACCAAGTTTTGGATTTTGGATTAGGATCCTCTAAAATGAGCTTTCACACTTTTGGAAGTAACGTGAGTTTATGTCTACCATTTAATCATTCAATTCAATGGTTAAAGTTACATTGAGTTTTTCTCACTTTATTTTAAATACTGTTTTTTTAAGGTTTTTTTTTTTTTTAAATTCTGTTTGGTCAATGAAATCATCTTTTCATGAAAAAAAAATGTATTTTTGGAAAAACATAATTTAAAACATAAGTGAGGTAGGTGTGAATAGAAAATTTGAGAGTGAGGATAACAGTACCCAGTTGAAGCTCTCCAACAACCCAATTATCTTGAAGGCCCATTCAAAGTTTATGGTGTGACACTCAAGCCCTACCTAGTTGCTTGCTTCCTTCCATTCTCGATCATTTCAACACCTTTCGCTACTACTAGGAAAATATCTTTTCCAAACGAATTGAGACATGTATTAGACAAATTTTGAACACTTTTCTAATGAAATCTGGACAAATTTAAGATTATTTTTTTTTGGTCTTCCAAAAATATTAGTTGCAATTTATTTTATTTATTTAAAGAATAAAATGTTTATACACATGTAAAAAAATTATTTTATATGATCAGTTAATTATAACTCACTTTTGTAATAATTTTTTAAATAATTTTATAAAAATAAATTATTTTATCATAAATGATGGGAAGTGATTGACTTGTGTAAAATAATTTTATCCTAGATGATGTATAAACTTTTTATCTTATTTAAAAAATGTCCTAAATTTCATCTTTGAAATGTTTCTTGAAAACATTTGGGAAGAGTTTTAGATAGATACACTAGTTTATACAGAGTTTAGCTGGATTTAATAATATTTGAATTTCTAGATTTCAAATTTGATATATCACAATTCTTTTGTTTTTTTTTTTGTTTTTTTGCCAATTTGCATAAAATTATTCATTTATTTTGGCAGGAATTTCTTTCTGCTGAAAAGTCATTTCCTTAATAACCGGGCTTCCTAGTAGGAACCTACAAAACAAAACATTTAAAAAAAAAATAAAAAATAAAAACGTGATTATAAGCCAACTCAAAACTCATCTTTGAGTGATTTTTATTAGAGTTTAAATATTAACATATATATTTCCCTTAAACTTTTTTCATTCATCCTTATGAATTGGATAATTGAATCTATTTATAAAAATCCTTAAAAAACAGCATTTAAAATAAAGTGAGAAAAACTCAATGTAACTTTAACCATTGAATTGAATGATTAAATGGTAGAGATAAAATAAACTCACTTTACTTCCAAAAGTGAGAAAACTCATTTTAGAGGATCCTAATCCAAAATCCAAAACTTGGTGGTAACTTCTTTAATGAAAAATGAAAAATAATGATTTAATTGAGATTTTGTATCTTTTAAATATTTATTATGATTTTTCTTCTATTAATTTAGTCAAACAAGAAAGTACAAATCTCATTACTTGTTGTTATAAATAGAAGAAAATAGAAATTTAATTAAACCGAACCAAACCAAAACAAATCTCCTCTTTGCAAAAACTCACTTAACATGGCCCCTAATAACCTCCTTTACTTCATGTCTGTAACTCAACAACTCATGCAATCACACCTTGGCCACTTCTACACCCTCTCCCTCCTCTTCCTCTTCCCCATCACCACCTCCTTCATGCTCTCTCCAACCCTCTTCCACCACTTTTTCAACCTTCAACAACAACAACAACAACAACCAACCAACCACCAACTCTCTCATATTCCTCATCCTATATTTCCTCTTCCTTTCTCTCCTCTCCACCTGCGGACTCATCACCATCACCCACAGCGTCTTCAACTTCTTCCATGGCCGACCCTTTACGCTCCTGTCCGCCTTCAAGTCCATCCCGCCTTCCTTCCTTCCCCTCCTCGTCACCTCCCTCGTCTCCCAGGCTGCCGTCTCCTTGGTCTCCCTTCTAAATGCTCTTCTTTTGTTTCTCCTCGTCAAAGTAATGTTTCCACACGACACTCCCTCTCGCATAATACTATTAGGTATCTTCCTCTCCCTTCCTTTGCTTCTCTTGCTGATGTATACTCTAGTTAACTGGACCCTGGCGCCGGCGATCGTGGTGTTGGAATCGTGCTGGGGTTTGGAGCCTTTGAGGAGAAGTACGAGGTTGATCAAGGGAATGAAGAGAGTGGCTCTGTCTTCTCTCTCCTTCTATGGATTCAGCACGGTGTTCTGTGTGTTGAGCTATAACTATCCTAATAATGGATTCACTTATGATAATTGGTTTGATTGGGCAATACTTGTGCTGTGTTCTTTTCTGTTTGCGATGATTATGCTTTCTGGCATTGGTGTCAACATGGTGTTGTACATATGTTGCAAGGCTAATCATGGTGATGGTGAGAATAATATTGTGGAGGAGTTTTTTGGAAAGGAGTATGTTAGATTGCCCTACCATGATGATGGAAACGTTGTCTCTCAAGCTGTTTAGGTTATCCAGTGTGGTGAATGTGAAATTTTATGTTGTAACATCTCTTTGTAATGGATATGCTAGTGAGAATGAATTTTTCTAAATTTAAAACCATAAGCTGATTTGTTTTTTTTTTTGTTCTATACACTAGTTTCCATGCGCCAATGACCAGGTCTGGTCCGATAACATTGCATGGTCCATAACAAAAAATAAATAAAGACCTCGTTAACGATAAAAAAAAATAAAAATTGAGTAGAGGATAGTGACCTTCTCGTTCTCTGCCACAAGTTTCCATTCCTACAATTAATTTGTTTGACTTTTTTTAACATAACATTGATGTTAGTTTTAAACCAAACAACACTGCATGTTAATTCTAATTCTATGTTTGACTTGGACGACTTTTCTAAAAATCACACCAAAACCAAACTACGTACACCACGAACATTCATATCTCAATTTCAGACATACTAATGTGTCTTAATCATGGTTGAGGTACACAGATGATGATAATACATACTAACACATATTAGATATATTCATGGTTAATATACTTTTGCATATTTCTGTTTCCTAACATAATATTAAAATCTGTAAAAAAAAAAAAAACTTAATATTTAGAGAATTTTGCTGAATTATTTGTTGCTGAGAAAGCCGTTTCCTTTCTTTCAAATCTCTTTAAACAAAACACACACATTTGCAAGACTCACCATCATGGTGAGAATAATATTGTGGAAGAGTTTGGAAGTATGTTAGCTTGCCCTACCATGCATGATGATGGAAACGTTGTCTGTCAAGTTGTTTAAGCTTTTTATCTAGTGGTAAATGTGAAATTTTATGTTGTAACATAGTATCTCTTTGTAATGGATGGTGATGAGAATGATATTTTCTTAAGTTGTTGATTTTTCTTTTGTCCCACACTTACAGGCGTGGCATTGACTAAGACTAAAGAGATTAAAAATTTCCTCTTTTCATATTAATTAATTATGTCAAACAAAAAATATTAATATGGATAGATTTTTTTTATTTTTATTTTGTTATACGATCAGTCATTTTCTTTATGATCAGGCCTTCTTGGAAGGAACCTACAAAACAAATCTTCAGAAAAACAAACAACAAAAGCGCGTTTATAAGTCAATTCAATCCTTTGCAAAATGATCACTTCCCAAACATGTTTCCCTACAAATTGTCTAATGAAAGAGTTTATTTTAGTTTTTGGATAAACTTGTTTCATTTTTTTTTATATATATTTTCTGCTAGCAAAAGCTTTTTTGGAGATCAAACTTTTATAAATGAACTTTTAAGGTAACATTGAGCAATTAAAATACCAAAAAGACCAAATTTGGACAAAAATAGAACAATTAACCAGGTGAAAAATAAAGGAAAAATTGAAACAACAATCCACACTACATATAAGGTAGTTGACCTTAAAACTTCATCTGTTTAATTAGTTTAGTCTCATCAAAAGCAATCTACTTGGACTCTCTAGTTCCAGATTTGCACAATTATTGGATCCATATACTTAATTGCCATATAGTGTGCATGAGTGCAACTTCTCTCACTTTGAATTAGCTGAGTAATATAAACCGTGGTACTTGGAAGGAACAGAGAATTATGTTACACTGATTGGATGATCCTCTTCCAAACTATCATAGCTATGTTATCTCTTAAAATGCAGCAGTAGTACTTCATCAACAAAACAACATACTCTTTCAGCATCACTTGCATGTGTCTTCATTAGCATATTTAAATCTCCTTCAATTTGTATGAACATTCTTAAGTTTTGTTATGTTATCAGAAAGTGGTCAACTCAAAGGAGAGTACTCCAAGTTCCTATTCACAAAGAAATAAGCCAAATGCTCAGTTGGAAATTAAAAGAAATTTGCATACAACACACTAAAAATAAAGATCGAAACTCCTATGTTTATTTCATATTGTGTCAATCTTTAAATACAACTATATAACAGCTCATAGACTCCAATAAAACATAAACTTGTAACAACATAACATTAAAAATTGTACCATAAACTTTAATAAAGTATAATAAATAAATACTGATTCATTTTCTTAACACTCTTCCTTGCATCAGGAGCTATTAACTCAAATCTCTCTCTCAAATTCTCAAACCTTCCTTTCAAAAGTGATTTTGTAAAGATGTCAGCCAATTGGTCTTGTGTCTTGCAATAATGCAACAAAACTTTTCCTTTTGAACTTCTTTAAGAAAATAGAGTTTAATATTGAAGTGCTTTGTCTTCCCATGAAAGACTAAATTATTTGAAATTGCAATTGCGACTTGATTATCTACAAATACATTGGTTGAATTTGTTTGAGCAATTTTCAAATCAACAAGAATTTTTCTCACCCACAAAGCTTAATTAACTATTGCAGTAACAACAATGAATTCCGCTTTTGCAGTTGACTGTGCCACAATATCTTGCTTCTTTGAAGTTCAAGAAAACACTCTAGAACCAAGTGTAAAACAATAACTTGAAGTGCTTTTCATATTATCCAATGATCCACCCCAATCATTATTAAAGAACCCATGGAGATTAAATACTTGATTAAAATAAAAACAAACACCATAATCAAGAGTTCATTTGATATATCTTAGCACACGTTTAGTTGCTTGAAGATGCACTTCATTTGCACAATGTAAAAACCTTGAAAGAACACTTACAACATGTAAAATATCAAGTCTTGTTGCTGTAAGATACATGAGACGACCAACAAGACTTTTGAAATCAAATTCATTCACCTTTTCTACACCATCATCCTTGCATAACTTCATCTTGTGAAACATTGGAGTACTTACAATTTTACAGTTCTCCATTAGGAATTTCTTCAAAACCTCTTTTGCATATTTTTGTTAGCTAATAAAAATTCCTTTTTCATTCTGTTTGACTTCCATTTCGAGAAAGAAAGTCATTTCTCCACAATCTGTCATTTCAAAGGCCTTCATCATGTCTTGCTTGAACTCCTCAACAAACACAATATTGCTTCCTGTTACCAAAAGATCATCCACATAGAGAGTAACAATTAAAATCTCATAATTCAAGCATTTCACATAGAGTTGACTCATAGAGACTTTTCTCAAAGCCAATACTCAGCAAGTACTCATCAATCTTGTTGTACCATGCCCTTGGAGCTTGCTTCAAACCATACAAGGTTTTTTTCAACAAATAAACCTTGTCTTCTTGCTCATTAATTACAAAACCCTCAGCTTGCTCAACATATATCTCCTCCTGCAAATAACCATTGAGAAAAGCAGATTTTACATCTGGTTGAAACACCTTCCAACCTTTTTGTGTACCAAAGCAAGGACCAATTTGATCGTATCAAGACGAGCCACCGAAGCAAATGTTTCAGAAAAATCAACTCCAAGTACTTGAGCATATCCCTTCACCACAAGTCTAGCTTTATGTTTATTAATGGAACCATTTGCTTTGAGTTTGGTTCTAAACATCCATTTAACACCAATAACATTTTTGTGTTGAGGTCTAGAAACGAATTCCCAAGTTTGGTTTTTCTCAATCATATTGAGCTCCTCCTTCATTGCAGCCATCTACTTTGGAGCCTTCTGTAAAATTTTCAAACTCTAACACAACAACATTACATCTTTCATAAATGTCAGAAAGCAATCTAGTTCCTCTAACAGGAGGATCATTAACATTTTCATCTTCATCAACATTTTCATCTTTTATAAAAAAAATCTGAAACTTGCTTCCATTCATCTTTCTCCCAATTCCACTATTTATCTTCAACAAAATTGATATCTTTGCTTATTAAAATCTTACCAGTTTGTGATTGAAAGACTCTAAGCTTTTGAAATTGTGCTATAGCCAATAAAGATTCTAGCCTCTGCCTTTTTATCTAATTTATTTATTTTCACCTTTGGAACATAAGTAAAACATATACAGCCAAAAACTTTTAAGTTTTGAATAAAAGGTTTATAGCCATACTATGCTTCAAAAGGAGTTTTCCCTTCTACCGCCTTTGTAGGAAGCCTATTCAATAAAAACACGGATGTATTAGCTGCTTCAGCCCAGAATTTCTTCGGATGTCCTTTCTCATGCATCATACATCTAACCATCTCCATTATTGTTCTATTCTTTTGCTCATTTACTCCATTTTGTTGTGTAGTGTAAGGGGTAGTAAGCTGGTGTTCAATCCTAACTTCTTCACAGAAAGAATTAAATTGATTTGAGACATATTCTTTCCCATTATTAGACCTTAAAACTTAAATTTTGCAATCATATTAATTTTCAATCCAAGCTTTAAACCTCCAAAAAAAACCCCTGCAACTTCAATTTTGAATCTCAAGAAATAAATCCAGCACATTTTAGTAAAATCATTAATAAAGGCAATGTAATATCGACTTCCCTTAAGCGATTCTCTAAGGTTTGTATGAATTAACTGTAGCTTCTATGATGCTCTCCATTTTGAGTGCAGAAATGGTTGTCTAAACTGCTTCCCATACTAGCACACATTACAACTATTTACATGATCTTTTAATGATGGCAAACCTTCCACAATATTCTGTTTTTTCATGTACAACAATGAAGCATGATTGAAATGACCCAATCTCTTGTACCAAAGCTTAGTGACATTAACTGAACTTGACATAGCAGCATGCACCTCTTCCATAAGATCTAAAGAGAAACTTTTTCCCTTCATTTTGACCTTAAATAGTTCATGTCCTTTTGCATCTTGGATTAGACACATTTTGTCCTCAAATAATACTTTGTAGCCTTTTTCAAGTAGCTGGCCAATACTCAACAAATTTTGACTAATTTCAGGAACATAAAACACATCAATTATGATTTTAGTACCTAAACAACTTTCAATTAACAATGCCTTTTCCTTTAACTATGCACTCTCTATTGCCTACTCTGACTTTTGAAGTGATTGTCATATCTAACTCCTTGAACAACTCCTCATCATAGGTTATATGATTTATACATCCACAACCAATCAACCAACTTTCACCATTATTGTTGATGGCAAAATAGGTTGCTGCAAATAAATGCTCTTCCTCCTCCTCTTCTTATTGATTAGAAACTTAAGCTTCAGTTTGAGGTTGCCAATTGTTCTTACAAAATTTTGTAATATGACCAGGTTAGTTGCATTTGTAGCAACGTATATCAGGCATTTTCCAGCATTTGAAGTGAGAATGATTCCTCTTTCCACAGTGTTGGCATGGAGGATATTATGCATTCTCATATCTAATTGTACTCCCATTATTGGAACTCTCTCCTTTCTAAAAGATGTTCCAATGTGTTTTTATTTTTTATTTTTTGACCATTGAGTTTCAGTTTGGCTTGTAAAGCTCCTTCAATTGTCCTTTCCTCCCTCATCAATCTTCTTTGTTCCTAAGCTTGTAAAGCATACATCAATTCTGCCAACGTAATTTGTGACAAATCTTTAAAATTTTCTAGAGATGATATAGTGGATTCAAACCTCTCAAGAATAGTTATAAGAATTTTTTGAACTATCCTTGTGTCAAGAAATTCAGTTCCAAGCAACCTTACCTTGTTAACAAGGCTTAGAAGTTTGTCAAAATACTCCTTGATTGTTTTTGACTCCTTCATTCGCTGCATCTCGAACTCCCGGATCAAATTCAACACTTGCATTCCTTTGATTTTCTCATTTCCTTCAACTCCTGTTTGAGAAAATCCCAGATGGCCTTTGTTGATTTCAGAGTCACAATTCTGGGTAAAGATTACTTCAAAAACAGTAGTAAATAGAAAAGACTTTTGCCTTCGATTTTTGCTGCTTTCTTTTCTTATGAGTCCTCATTTGTGCAATCATTAGATTGTCCGATAATGGATCAATCTCATAATCCTCTTCAACAGCCTCCAAAAGATTACCAGCATCAAGATAATCCTCCATTTTGATTGCCCATAAGTGATAATTCTCACCTTAAAAAATTGGCAATTTAATGGCTAAGTTATCATACTGCATTTTTTTACTCTCAAGATAGGTGTTTAGTTTTTAGTGAACTCTCTCCTTACCAAGTCCCCAAGAACAATTTAGCTTTGATTACCAATTTGTTGGAAATTAAAAGAAATTTGCATACAACACACTAAAAATGAAGGCTGAAACTCTCATGTTTATTTCATATTGTGTCAATCTTTAAATACAACTAATTCATCAACTGAAAATAATTGCTACTAAAGCTACTTATTAACCACCTATAAACTCCAATAAAAACGCTAATAAAACATAAACTTATAACAACATAACATTAGAAATTCTATCATAAACTCTAATAAAGTATAATAAATAAATACTAATTCATTTTCTCAACATGCTGCATATATATCAGTAAGGTAAGAACATCATGAATATGTTAGATGAGGAATGTTAACAACACACTCCTTAATACACTTTCCCTTATAGATGAAAATTTATTGAAAACTACAAGACTAGAGAAAGAGTCATTAAATAGGACATGATCAAGACCCATCTAATTTTGTGATTTTCAATCAATTTCAATTAATCAATTAGAGTGTGTTCAAAATAGTGTCTGAAAATATGTTCTTAATGATTCTCTTTGTTAGATATAATGCAATTGAATGCACTCACCCAAAAGAGTCTCTTCTTTTCTCTTTGCGTTTGCACCTACTGATATATTCATTAGTGTATCTTTTGAACCCATTGTCAAGGTGCTTAGCCAATTGTGGGATATCCTCTTTAGGCAATATGTCCCATATCTTCAAAACTTGATCATACCTTGAAGCTTTGAATATTTCTATTGAACAAATGACATAGAGGCTTTCAACCTTAAATTGTTTCAAAATCTGTGATGAGTTCTGACAATACAAATCCGCGGTAAACCTGTTAGGTCTCCACCAACTAGAAAGTTTTCTTAGAAGGCTTATAACCTCCTTCTTGATCGCTTCAGACTGTAGTCTTTTGAATGATCTGAGGAATTTGTCACTGAAATGTACCTGAAAATTTGTACATTGGCATATGATCGATTAACAAATTAGTGAGGGCATAAAGTGACTTAAACTAATTAGTACCAAACTATCTATTGGAGATAAAGCATAACAACTTCTGTTACACATCCAAATTAATATTCAAATTCAGTCACTCTTCTATCTCATTACTTAGTCATCTTTCTGTTTCTTATCCATGATTACTGTTATCATATTTTGGTTCTCATCTGTTGTAACAAAGTGCGTGTTTGGTTACATGTTTGGAGAGCTAAAAACTCATTAAAAGAGCAGTCCCAAGAAAAAAAATTGTCTATGTAAAACTACATGTCAACACCTATGAACAATCGAAAGCTAACAACAAAACAAGGATAAAATTAAGTCCAGGATCCGTGTACCTTCCACAATGCATTTCTAAAATGGACACTAATTGTATCACGCAAATCATCAAATTCATCTGACTCTTCCTTCAAATCCCAAGTAGCTTCTGTCAAGTCGTCCTGTTGGTCCACATTAAAGAAACATTTCCGGCTCTTGGCGTCAAGCACAATAGCCTTCCAAACATTTTCATTGTTTGTAAGAGCTCTTTCATTGCCCAAAATCCATAAGCAGTGCCTAGAAAAAACATGGAACCAGAAGCAGCTTTTCACTTAATAAGATATGATACTCTAAATTCTAAAACAAATAAAACTTTCAGAAATAGAAAAATTTTGAGTGAGATATTCATCTATCTACCTATCCCTTGTAAGAGCAACATTAGTCCTCTGTGGAGAGGAAATGAATTCAAGTGAGGATCTGTTGTTGGTTCTTACAGTTGATAAGAAAATAACATCTTGCTCACTGCCCTGAAAACCATCAATGGACTTCACATTCACATTAAATCCATAATGTCTTTCATACAGCCTTCCAAGTTTCTCTTGAATAGCAATAACTTGGCCAACATAAGGAGACACTATACCAATGCTGAGTTTCTCCTTCGAGGTCAACCATGCTACATATTAGTATTCAGATATCATGTGTACTTCATCAGTTAAAATCATTTGTCAAATTCTAGAGATCATTAGTTAGTAAATTATACAAGTGAAAATAACAAAGTTAATCTTTTTTTCACACTTTGTGATTCACATGATTAACTTTAGTTATTACTATTAAGAACTAGTAGAATTTTCTACATGAAAGCTTGTAACCAAGTACACCAATTTAGCAAATTACCATCTAAAACTTTTTAGTGTGTTTGGTTCAACGTTGAAGAATTAATTGAGCCTAGAATTGATTTTAAATAGTTTTTAGCATGTTGGGGAAAAATCAAAATTGATTCTGCATTGAATAAAAAAATTTACAATGAATTTTACTTCAAAATTAGTTTTAACCAAAATGGTCCAAACATAACACCTCATTTCAAAATCAATTTTAACAAAAATCAATTATATTTGAATCAATTCCATTGTAATCAATATTAATTGAACTTCTCAGAAATAAGGAAATGCAGGCTAAAGATATCAGATGTTCTAAAAGGACGTGTCATTGTCATCTAAGATCTAGCACCAATGACAGAAAGAATAGTCAAAAGCAAAAACCAAAATTAGAAATTGCTGCCAAAAAATTGTATAAATGAACAAACCTTTGTGCAAATTCTTCAGTATTGTCATTATAACTTCTACCTCAGCCATATTTCTATAGCTTTTTTCCAGCATTGTCAAATTTTTCTTTGCCTCTGATTATATTTAAAAAGGAATAAGGACCTAACATTGGCCCTGGAAGATAGTGCTTCCCATAATCCTTTCTTTCAACATTTTGTGCATCCTGAATTTGGTTAAAATAGAAATATGAATTTGGAAATGAACTTCTTTTTGGGTGCATTCTATACTGCATGTTGAGAAGGTACTTTGGGTGACCCAATGAACTCAATCTTTCAAATAAGCTTCTCCCAAATCCAGCTTCATGACAAACCTTAGTACAAAAAAAGGAATAAACACAAATATGAATTAGCAACACAGAATTGGATTGGGGATGATAATGAAGAATTCTCTTAAAAAACAGTTAATATATGTTTGATAGCAGCTTCATACCTTACTTCTAACCATGGATGGTAATTGACATTCATTGCCAACAAGAATGGCATGGCTTATTCCTGGAAGTAACATAGGTGTTATTGACTCACAGTCTTTTACTTGTGCTGCTTCATCTATCACCACAAAGTTCAGTCGCTTCATGAATGAAGAGTGCAGCTTATATGAACCAGAAACTGTGGAAAATATCAATGATGTTCCAAAACAAAAGTCTCTAATGCCGTTCTTGTTTAAATGTTTTATCCACATGAGTTCATCAAGTGAATCTTTAACAGTTATTAAAGCAGTTAGACATTCAGCTCTCTTGTGAAGCTGCAGGTATATAGGATCATCAATTGACCAAGGAAGTTTCTCTGGTAATTCTAGATAAGAGAAAAGCTCCAACAATCCTTCAGAAGTAAAATTTTGAATCAACTAGTCCTCAAATGATTTAAGTGCTTCATTTAAGCACTCTATGTTCTGATAGTTATGTTTCAACAAGCGAGACATGGCTATATGTGTACACAAGATAGAAATATGTGATTTAAGTGGCAATGCTTCAGAACGAAACCTTTCTCTCAGAAACTCAAGAAATGATATCCTCTTGCTCTTATCCTTCTTCAACTCTTCCACAATAAATATAGGATAATAGAAAACACAATTTTGAAGAAGTTCAATAATTGATTTCAGACAAGAAATCAAACCAGTTTTACGTGCAAAGCATTGTGTTAGCCGTTGCACTCGATGATCCAAGTATATATCTTTGATATCTTCACCAATTTTTAGCCTCATTGTTCCCAAGCAATAGCACATCTCCCATTGAGCAGAACAAATCACCAGATTCTTTACCATGTGACTCGTTCACTAATGCTACTACGCGTGAAGCCAGTTCTCTGATGGCAACATTTGTGGGGGCACATACAAGGACTCTATATTTCATTTTCAATAGAGCAAAAAGTAGCGTGGCCAAAGTTTTTGTCTTTCCAGTCGCTGGGGGACCCCATATGAGTATCACAGCAGAGTTGTTGTGGTTGCATTTGAGACCAGATAGACATGCAGAAATTGCCTTATTCTGGGATTCATTAAGCTCTGATGATAACTTTTGATATGAAGAGTCATCCCCTTAAAGCATCAGCATCAGCCAGAGAGCCACAACTACCACATTCCTCAACCTGTTTTCCATAAATGTGATTGTAAATTAATTAGCATGCAACACAGTTTCTATGAATATATAATTAGATATTGAGAATCAGTTGATCTGGTGTCTGAATGGCATAAAAATGTGGTATCCTATAAAATTATCTCAAGAGCTATCCAAACAGAAGGTTGTAATTGATTGACGTTGTAAGACTATTTTAGTATGCTTAGTTCCTCACTAGGAAAAAATATACTCAAGATCTGCTCACCAATGGACTCGAATGATAGTTCAATCTTCTCTACCTGAAAACCAAAGATCAATAAAGTTCATGCCATACATAACTTGTTGAGGAAGAAAACATTATGTGAAAAAGTCATAGAGCCGAAAATGGAACGATTGACCCTCTAGTGAGAGAGTGTTTTGAATCTGTGTGTATCAAACTAAGTATTAAAATACTTAAAGATGAAGCTATATATACCAAGGAAAAAAGAGTTCAATAATGATGTTTAACATAAGATAAAAAAAAAAAGCAGGAATAGTGCCACTACTAAGTACTAACCTTGCTCTTGTATAAATCTTCATTTAAAATGTCTTCAATGGACCAAGAAAAAATCGAGTCCATGAAATGTAAACCACATTCGTCAGAGTTTTCCTCATTAGTTGATGTCTCACCTTCCATCCATCTTTCTTTCTTAGCTCAGTTTCCTTGGAAGAACAAAATCACAAAACCTCAGTTTTCTTCTTACAAGGATGCATGCATGCAATGCAGATATAACTAAGATAAGACTCTTTAGAAATTTTAACTGCAATGATCACTTTTCTAGGAAGTAGTGAGAAATGAGCATGCTATAATAATGAAAAGCCTTTGGCATAAAAACAGAACAGCATTTTGTTTTCCCTACACTCTTCTCAGAATTTCTCCTTTTGTTACATCTTGACTCTTTGCATTCTCGTATTTTCTTATCCCCATAAAAGAATTTGGGGGTAGGGGGAAGTTAATGAAAAGAATTTTAAGTTTCTTTAAAATTATAATAAATGTTTATAAAATAAGTTATAATATCAAATAATTAATTATTTTATAAGTAGATATGAGTTATTTTTTTAAATAAAAATAATAATTTATTTTAAATAAAAATAATTTAAACAAGCATAAAAAATATAAATAATTATTTATTTTATTAAAATAAATTATTATTATTTCATCAAATAAATTTAAACAAAGTAGTTTAATACCAAGTTAAAAATTAATTAATTAAAAAAATATATCTATACGTGGACGGTACTATATTGATTAATTGTCTCTCCCTAAAATTTAAGTGTCTAGTTTTCAAATCCACAAGGTGATAATAAATCTATGAATAATCCATAAAATTTATTATTTTTTATACAACTTTGTGCAAGTAAATGAGCACCATCTTTTTCGAATTCATTTTTTGTTTTCAAACACAAAAATTCGTATTTATGCCATCCAATTACCGAATTTATTAATATTAAAGAAATAATTAATGTAGTTGATAATAATAAATTTGTCCTAAATTTATATTCTTTTTCAAAAATACCATTAATATTAATGCTCTTCTATTATTATTATTATTAATTTCTTACCGTACGTGTTTCTTGATTATTTTCTTTTTTCTGAAAAAAGTCCTTTTATTTATTATCAGACTTTCTAGGAAGGAACCTACAAAACAAATCTTCAGACAAACAAACAATTAAAAAAAGCGTATGTTTAATTAATCTTCAGACAAATAAGTCAACCCAACTACTCTCAAATAAACAAAACATAATGAAACTCATCCTCCCAAGAGTATGTTTAATTTGTTTATTCGTGACAAATATGTTAACACACATTAGTATTTTCAGCTTTGCTTTTAATGCCTGTTTGTGGATTTAAAACGCCAAAACAAACACGCTATAAATCAATAAATGTCTAACAAATTCCATAGAATGTGTATTTTTAGAGGTAAACTTTTGACTGAAAAAAAATATATTAACAAGAACATTATTTTATTATATTATATAGTAACTAAATATGTTTGTGCTAGTCAATAACTTAAGTTCGGTGAGCTGTTGCATTAGAGTATAGCTGAACTTTTTCAAGGGTTTTTTTCTAATCAATTTTGAACTTTATTATTCTTACATTGTAGATATGCTATTTTTGTTTCAGGCGACTATTCAAAATCTTCAACCAATTAAATACATTAAAGCAACTAGCCAACATACCAAATAACTACATTTTAGTAGTTTGTACTTTTTTTTTAATTATTATTATTATTATTATAAACTAAATATTTAAGCCTTAAAACTTTAACTTCTACAAGTATACCACTACAAAAAAATGTGTGATTTAGTAGCTGGTTAGGATATTCATAGTGTCTATTTGGTTTAGCATGGCATATAATTAATTTTTAATATGTTTGATTTTAAATTGGATAAGAATTTAAAATTGATTTTTTATTTGTTAAAGCAACTAATAGTAACTGTGTTAAATCCAAAAATGTACAAAAAATTTTACTTCAAAATTATTTCTAAATCATCAAAACATAACTTATATAATAAGAAAATCAATTATATTTAAAATTAATTATATGAGATGATGCAAACACAGCATAATGTTAATGTTGTAATAGAGTTTTTCTCATTCCGAGGCGTAAACACAAAAGTATCAAAGTTATGTATATATAAAGAATCACTTGAATATTATTAAACACTTCTAATAACCTTCACAAAGCACACTCGATCTGTTATATTTTCACTAAGCACTTACTAGAATTTTTTATAAGTAATTTTGACAACACATTCTTTAACATGGTGTAAAATTATAATAAATTATTATCATATAAGTGATTATTTTATAATTATATAAGATTTGTTTGTTTAAATAAATAAAAAATAATTCATTTTAAATAAAGATGATTTAAAAATATAAAAAATTATTTATTTTATTAAAATAAATAATTATTTTTTAAAATAAATTTAAACAAATCAGTACATTACATCAAACAACATAGAAGGCCTTTCCATCGTAGTCCTTCTGAAATTCCTCTTCAACTACTACAAGCTCGCCGTGATTAGCCTTACAAGATGTGTACAAGACTGTGTTGAACGCGATGTTAGAAACCATAAACACCGTAAGGAAAAAAGATTGCGTAACAACGAACATCCAATGGGACACCACAAGAAACCAACCGTCAGCAATGCCTTTATAATCTTTGGACAAAAGAAAGCAGTTCAACACAACGATCCCTTGCAAGAATCCATAGTAGAAGAAAGAAGATAGAGCCACCCCTTTCATTCCCTTCATCAACCTCGTACTTCTCCTTAATGGCTCCAAACCGTAACATGATTCCACGACAGCAATCACAGGCACCAAGGTCCAGTTAACTTGCAGATATATCAGCACAAGTAGCAAAGGAAGAGCAACAAAAAACCCAATGAAGTAAAGAGAAGATGAAGAAAATGAAATTGTAATTAGATTTAAAAGCACAACCCCATAAATGACAAGAACCAAGAGAAGGCAATAGAAAAGAGTGATGAAAAAGATTATAACATGGGAAACTATGGTGGTGGAAAGGAGGGGGAAGAAGGAAGTTGAGATGGATCTTATTGCGGATTTGAGGTTCACTGGTTTGTCATTGAAGAGGTGGAAAACGCTGTAGGTGATGCTGATGACTCCACAGTTTGAGAAGATCAAAGTGAAAAGGGAATAGAAGAGATGAAAGAAGAGAGAGTGGTGTTGTTGTTGTGGGTTAATAGTGTAAGAATATGGATAAGGGATGATGGTGGTGTAGAAATTGTTGAAGAGGTTGGAGAGAATGGGAGAGAGAACGAGAGAGATTGAGAGGGGGAAGAGGAAGATTAGGGAGAGATTATGTAAGTGACGATAGTGTGCTTTGAAGATGTTTCTTGATTCAGAAAAAATGTCCCTGAAGTTGTTGTTGATTGTGGCCATGGATGGGGAAGATAAGATAGCTACAATGAATTGCAAGAGGATGAGTTTTGTTGAGCGCTTGAATATTTAATCCTATTATTTTCGATTTTATATAGAGAGAAATCTTCAGCATTGACTTATCTTACAAACGTGTTTGGTTTTTTTATCTGAAGGTTCCCAGAAGCCTGTATAGACAGAAAAAGACTTTTCAGCAGAGAAAATTGGAGGGAATTTCTTAAAAACATTTAGGTTAGAAAACTGAAATATGCAACTAACGTGTGGTTTTTTTTTAAATAATAATAAAAAAAAGGAGATTTGAATGTTCCCAGAAAGGAAGCGACTTTTTCAGCTGAAAAAAAGAGAGAAAATTCTTTAAAGTATTATGGCAGGAAACTGAAATGTGCAAAAATATATTGCTTGTATTGTACGTATGTAGATCAGTTTATCGGTTTGATTTTATTAAAAAAAAAAGTTCAATTAAAAATTTATTTTATAAACCATGAACTTTATTAAAGATAGATAATTAATAGAAGCACTAAAAAGACAAATGATTTTTTTTTCGAGAGGGACCTAAATTGATTAAACTATTATATTTTTTGACGGGATATAAAAACATAAATAACATATTATATACTGTCTTACAAAACCCATAGAATATGTTTATTTTTAGAGGTGAACTTTTGAGTGAAAAAGTAATTAACAAGAACATTAGTTTTTTTATTACATTATATAGTAACTTAAAATTTTAATATATACTCCTAAAAGTTAAACATTGAAGTTCGGTAAGCTGTTGCATTAGAGTATAGCTGAACTTTTTCATGAGTTTTTTTTCTAATCAATTTTGGGTTTTAATATCTTTATATTGTATATGTGCTATTTTTGTTCAGACGACTATTCAAAATCTTCCACCAATTAAATGCATGAAAGCAACTAGCCAACTTACCTAATAAATACACATTATAGCAGTTTGTACTTTTTTTTAATTATTATTATTATTATAAACTAAAAATTAGTTTTTTATTAAGTAAAATCGATTATTTGACCAAATCATTTTCATATTGCACACTACTGTCAATTATAGCCAAATCCATATATAACATACCATATTTTTCATATATATATTTCAGTTTTCTAACTAAGTATTTCACTGGAGCATAGAAATGAGGTGGAGAAATAAAGTATAAAGTTTTTTTTCTTTTTTATCGGTACATTTGTGTTGCAAATATAATGTAATTAAGATAATTATTTAATGAAGTTTGCTAAAATTTTTATTTATCTATTATAAATCTAAAATAATTAAGATATTTTGAAATCATGTTAATTGATTGAAAATGTTCTATTATATTTTATTAATGGTACATAAATGATAATTAAAAAATATTTATTATTTTTCTTTAAATTATATTTTGAATTTTTTTGACTTTGTTAATATACCTAAAATTACTAAAATAATCATTCAATTTTTGGAGGGATTTTTTTTGTAACAATGCATATTCTTTTTAAGTAATAAAGGAAGGACATATGATAAAGTATTATATATAATATATTAATAATTAAATAAGAGAAAAAAACTTATACATCGATGTAAAACTATTTTATACCGTCTTCCATCAAAATCTTTCATTTATGAAAAGATAATTGACTTTTATAAAATTATTTTACACCTAAGATGTATGAACATTTTACTCATTAAATAATATTAATTTAATATGTTATTTACTTATTTTTTTTACTATATTTGACCTCAATCAAATAATATTTATTTTCACTATATATTTATTATGTATTTCTCTTCTTTTCCCTTATTTCTTCTCTCATTTTTTTTTTCTTTCTACCAAACATATTGTTAAGCAATAATTATTGTAAAAATAAATTTATTATTATTATTATTTATCTCAAAGGCTTAAAATCTATGTGAAATTACACGGAACGTGCTCCTCCACGTGTGAACGCATTACCTTACACAAGTGCACCAATCTTTTCTATCCCGGGGTTTGACAATAACATCATAAGATTAAAGTATTTTTACTAAATAATTGAGGATTAATGCTGCATCAGATAAGGGTAAAATTCATAGACCCTAAGACCCATTCTTATGTGTATATTGAGGGTGAAATTCTCAAGATAAATCAACTGTTTACTCCCATTTATTATGCCTTTGGAGATGCCCCTTCACGATGAAAAACGATTGAAAATTGGAGCAGGTACAATTATTATTTGACTTTAGTTTTTTATAGTCAAACCAACCGAATATTTGAGCTAACCATTGTAATATTGCACACTAGCATGTCCACGTGAATTTCTTCCCCTTTTAATCTTTATCTATGAAAATCATTTTTTTTGAAGGTTAATTATGTTTTTAGTTTTGATTTTTTTGAAATTTTGATTTTTAATTTATAAATTTTTGTTTGACTGGTCAAATTCTTAATTTTTTTAAAAAATTTTTATTCTTAAACTTTTTTTTATGGGTCAAAGTCCTTAAATTTTATAAAAAATGATTTTTAGTTCTTAAACAATAATTTAAACCCTACTTTTTTTAATTATTTAATGGATTTTTAAAGACTAAAAACTAAATTTTTAAAAAGTTTAAGAATCGAAAATCTTAACAAAAACTTTGACTAGTCAAACAAACAAAAATTTAAAGACAAAAAAACTTAATAGAAAAAAATTTAAACATTTTTATCCATCAAATAAAAATTTATGAACTAAAAAATAAAATTCTAAAAATTTAAGAAGTAAAAATATAAATAACCCTTTCTTTTATTATCTGCCTTCGGGATTAAATCCACCACATTTTCAAAAGATATGGTTGAAATAGGTATTACTTGAGTATCATATCCTATTTTGCTTTATAAAAATGAAAGTTCGAAATTCACTCACACATATACACCATGGCCACCAACCTCTTGAAAGTCCTCTCAGAATGCAATCGCATCATCAAAAAACAATCTCGACACTTCATCATTCTCTTCCTTATCTTCCTTTTACCATTTCCCTCTCCTTCCAAATTCTAATTTTCTTTTCCAACACCACTAAAACACAACAACAACAAAAAACCACCAACCCCCTCTTTTATCTTCTCTACTTTCTTTTCATTTTGGTTTTCTACACCTGTGCCCTAAGCAGCATCACTTATAGCGTTCACCGCTACTTTTATGGTAGACCTGTGAAGCTTCTCTCTGCCATCAACTCCATCTTTTCTAAATCCTTTTTACCCCTCCTTGGCATTGTTTTATTATCTTTACCATCTTGCTTTTCATTAGGGTTTCTTGTTGTTCTAGGGTTTGAGATTGCCGATGTAACAAGATTACACTTTTACCCTTATTATAGTTTCTTTTTCTCTTCTGTGCTTTCTTTGCTGTTGTATTTGAAAGTTAATTGGACCTTGGTGTCAGTAATAGTGGTCGTGGAATCATCAAGTTGTTGGCGTTTAGAGCCCTTAAGGAAGAGTGTTAGGTTGATGAGGGGAATGAGAAAGGTGGTTCTTGTTAACACAAAACATCCAAAAATGGAGAAGAAGAAAAGAAGGACTAGGGTTTCATTAACGTAATACCAAAGAACAGTACAATACAATAAAAAAAAATACCTATATATATATATATATAGGTAAAATACTAAACTACTCCTAACTAATATTAAATTAAATATTATTTAACATCCCTCCTCAAACTCACGATGTATTATTGAGAAACATAGAGAGTTTGTCAGATAAAAAATGAACACGTTTAATAGAATTCGATTTTGTAAACAAGTTAGCAATTTGCATAGTAGAGGGGACAAAAGGCAAAGTAATGGTGCTATGTAGAAGATGATGGCAAGTGAGATAACAATCAATCTCAATATGCTTTGTGCGCTCATGAAAGACCGAGTTGTGAATGATTTGAATGACATTTTTGTTATAACAGAACATAGGAGTGGATCCAAAGAGAGAAACACCAATATCAAAAAGTAGCTAGTGCAACCAAACTATCTCTGCAGTGGTAGAAGCCATAGCATGATACTCAGCTTCTGTAAAAGACCGGGAGACAATGTCCTGTTTCTTGCTCTTCCAAGAGATAAGTGAGTCTTCTAGGAAGATGCAAAAACCTATGGTCAACTTACGATCAGTGGGATCACCAGCCCAATCAGCATTAGAGTAAGCATGCAACTCTAAGGAGGAGGATGAGGGAAATAGAAAACTTTGGAATTAAGTGCTACGAAGATATTTGAGAATGCGAAGAACAGCTCCCCAATGTACTATAGTTGGAGAAACAACAAATTGACTAACAACATGCACAACATAGGCAATATCAGGTCTAGTTATAGTGAGATATACCAAGTTTCTAACCAATGCACAATATAAAATGGGATCAAGTAAAGGAACACCATTAGAGGAAACATATTTTGTATTAAGCTCAAGAGGAGTGTCTACTACTCTAATGTCAGTAAGATGAGCTTGTTCAAGAATGTTGGCAATACACTTAGATTGAGAAAGAAGATAACCTTTATGAGAGCAGGCAACTTCAATTCCCAAAAAATAACAAAGATACCCTAAGTCTTTCATCTCAAACTATTTTGCTAATTACAGTTTTAACTCTACAATCCCATCAATATCATCTCCTGTAATAATCATGTTATCAACGTATAATGAAAGTACAATACAACCATAAGAGGAGGTTTTCACAAACAACGTAGAATCATAGTCACTGGAGTGAAAGCCAAGAGATGTAAGAATGATGGAGAACTTCTAAAACCAAGCCCGTGGAGCTTGTTTGAGACCATAAAGAGCCTTCTTTAACTTACACACCTCCCCCTTGATTATGAGAAACTCTTGGTGGTGGCACCATGTAGACCTCCTCTTGAAGATCACCGTTTAAGAACGCATTTTTAACATCTATCTGAAAAATATGCCACTGGCGAATGGAGGCCACTACAATGAGGGTACGAATGGTAGTCATCTTGGCAACCGTAGCAAAAGTTTCTTCATAATCCATACCATATTTCTGCGAAAAACCTTTAGCAACTAGACGAGCTTTGTAATGCTCAATTGACCTATCAGACTTCGTTTTAATTTTGTAAACCCACCTAGACCCAATAGAATGTTTCCCTGGTGGAAGAGGTACTAAGTCCTAAGTAGCTGTTTTGTGTAGAGTAGAAAGTTCCTCTGACATAGCATGTTGCCAAAGGGGATCAAGAATAGCCTTTTTATACAACGAAGGCTCAGACAAACTATGAATGGAGGTTAGAAAAGAAGAAAAAGCAAAAGAATATGTGGAATAAACAAAGTCAGGTAGTTGAATGGACTTACGGTTGCAAGTAGGATAACGATGAGAAGGAGGATTAACAACTATAGGAGGTTCTTGGATAGCCGTGGGGACATGTGGATCTGCAGAAGGAGTAGTGTCAGCCCTGCAACTATCATCAAATTCATAGGAGTCACCACCATCCATTGGAAATGGATCAAGGAGAGTAAGATCATACATTTTATAGGTGTGAGGCTCAGAAGAGAGAGAATAAAAAGGTATATGTTCAAGAAAAACAATATAACGAGAAACATATAGTTTATGGGTTGTAGGATCATAATAGCGATAACCCTTTTGACCAGCCCCATAACCAAGAAAAACATAGATGGAGGAATGAGAAGACAATTTACTACGTTTTACATAAGGATGAAGAACAAAACAAGTGGAGCCAAAAACCCTCAAAGAAGAATAATTAGGAATATAACCATACAATTTTTAGAAAGGAGACAAACTTAAGGTAACAGAGGATGAGATTCTATTAATAGCATGAACAGTAGTAAGAACAGCTTCACTCCAAAATTCACTAGGAACAGATGCACACAACAAAAGAGAACGAACTGTTTCAACAATATGGCGATGTTTTCTTTCAGCAACTTCATTTTGGTGAGGAGTATCTGTACAAGAGGTTTGATGAAGAATACCATCAGAAGCAAAAATTTAGAGAATTTATTAGAAGTGTACTCACCACCCAAATCACATCGAAAACATTTAATAACAGAATTATGTTGAGTTTTAACCAAAGCATGAAACATACAATAAATATCAAAAAATTCAGAATGATGTTTCATAAGGTAAACCTAACAAAAACGAGTATGATCATCAATAAATGAAACATAATATCAAGATCTACCTTTGGTAAGAACCGGTGATGGACCCCATACATCAGAATGAACTAAGTCAAAGGGTGCATTAGAAGTTGACACCTTCTACTAAAAGGCAAAGCAGTAAATTTAGCAAGTTTGCAACCACAACAATCAGAAATATCACTAGTTTGCAACTTTCCTAAAACTCCAGTAGAAGCTAAGTATTTTAATCTAGAGGAAGAAACATGTCCAAGGCGAGAATGCCATAAATAGAAACTAGATGAGGAAGATTGCAAATGAAAAGATGACAAGTCAACAGTGGAAGCAACAACATTTGGAACCTTCAGCTCATCCAACATGTATAATCCCCCTTGTCTATGGCCTATCCCAATCATCCTCTTGGATTGAGAATCATGCACAAAACAATAAGTAAGAGAGAACATGACCAAATAACCTAAATCACAAAGTTGACTAATAGATACAAGATTCAAGGTGAGATTTGGAATATAGTAAACATTTGAAAGAGACAAAGTAGAGGTGGAGACAGATCTAGTGCTTGCTAATGGCATTGGGATGCCATCAGTAGTCATGACAAATATAAAGAAGGAGACAGATTTTAAAGACACAAAAGACTTAGGATTAAATGACATATGATGAGACGCTCCAAAATCAAGGATCCATGGGAGAGAAGATATACCTGATGTACTCGAAAAAGGAAAACTTGTAAGGGAGGAGACAAACATGGCATGAGACTAAGACTGGGATTGAGATTGAGAATTCAAAAACTTTTGGAATTGCTCTGCAAGATTAGCTACTTGGGGTACTTGAGACACATCCTTACCAAGGACCACGACATGAAAAGAGGGGGCTTTAAAATGCTGTTTAGATGATTGATTAGAGGGAGGACACCATTGAAATTGTTGTTGTGACTTCAGTAATTTTGGACACTATGATTTCCAATGACCCTCCTTCTTGCAATAACTAAATTCATCATAACCAACCTTCTTCCTATGCATATTTTTCAGATTTTTCCTCTTGAGGCAAACAGGGTTGCGATTGCGAAAGCCCAAAAAATTATTGAGTTTGCAAAAGTCCCAAAACATAGAACGAACAAAAATTGTCAATTGTGAACGCTTCTTCTTCCTCCATAGACTTTCTCTGGATGATCTAACCATACATAATTTATAACTGTGTCTTCCAAACCTTGTCTCCAAAAATCATCCCGATCCAACAGTTAATTAATCAGAAATAACAAAAATAAAAACGTATAGAGCTGAGATTGCAAAAGCCCCAAAACGAAAGATTGTCAATTGCAAATGCTTCTTCTTCCTCTACAGACTTCTTCTTAGTGATCTAACCGTACATAATTTATACCTATGTCTTCCGAAATATGTCTCCAAAACTCAGCTCAATCCAACGGTTAACAAAGTAGAAATTGTAAAAATAAAAACGTACACAACTAATATTATGGAAGCCCCAAAACGAAGGATTGTCAATTGTGAATGCTTCTTCTTCCTCCAGAGACTTCTTTTAGATGATCTAACGGTACATAATATATAAATATGTCTTCCAAACCGTGTCTCCAAAAATCAGCCTAATCTAATGGTTAACGAATTGAAAATTGCAAAAAGAAAAACGTATAGAACTAAGATTGCAAAAGTCCCAAAACAAAAACGAATGAAAACAAAATTGAGATTGCAAAAACTCCAAAACAAAGAAATCAACCTAAGCAGACGGCGTGAATCAAACATGCTCTTGATATCATGTTAACACAGAACATCCAAAAATGAAAAAGAAGAAAAGAGGGGTTAGAGTTTTATTAACGTAATACCAAAGTACAGTACAATAAAGAGAAATACCTATTTATATATATAGGCAAAATACTAAGCTACCCCTAATTAATATTAAATTAAATATTATCTAAAAGTTCTTTCTCAATTGTTGATCTATGGGTTCTAGTTGTGCATGTGCTCACATTTGATGAAGGGTATTTATGGAATTACACATGATGGCTGGGCTAATGGGCTAATAATAGGGACAAGTTCTTGTTTGGTTGCTACCTTTCTGCTCAAAGACATTGCAGCATGTATAGTCTTGTACATACATTGCAAGGCTAGTCATGGTGAGGTTGAGGGGCAGTTTGGGAATGATTATGTTAGTTTGCCATATCCTGATGGAGATGCATGTGTCAAAAAAAGAAAAGAGAGGAGAATAAAAAATATAAATAAGTTTCCTTTTTTTCATATATAGTTGGAGAAAAGTTTACCATTTAAAGACAGAAATTTAAATCTATTCTTCATCAATTCAAATTATATATATAAAATTTTATCAACAAAACTGACAATAAAATGATTTTTTTTTTTTTGCTGATTACAATAGAACGAGATTTAATATCATTTTTGTTCTTATAATATAGAGGTTTTTTTTTATTAATTTTTCACACTTTTATTTTTTACTTTTTTTTTAGTTTTAGCCTGGGTAAATTAAGTTTTTTTTTTAAGTGTTATTTAAACTGTTTCAAAAATAAAAAAATAAAACAAACACAATTTATAAGGATTAAAAATGCATTTATGGATAATTATATTTATTGAATGAATTATTTATGATAATAATTGAATATTTTTTAAAAGGAATGATTTTATTTTCAAATGTTTAATATCTATTGAAAAAGACACTAAAAAAGAGATTTAATATTTTTTTTAGTTCTTATAATATAGAGTTTTATTTATTTTTCATACTTGTATTTTTTTTTTTTTTTTGAGTTTCAATCCTCGTAAATTATGTTTGTTTTGTTCAAAATGTTATTTAAACCGTTTCAAGAATGAAAAACAAAACAAACATATTTCGTAAGGACTAAAAATGTATTTAGGTAGAATTATGTTTATTGAATGCATTATTTATGATAATAATTAAATATTTTTACAAGGAAAAGTAAAACTAAAATTTTATACTTCATCATTGTTAGATTGAATTATAGCATTTGTAAATATGACTGGAAGAAATTAACTAGATATTGTTTTAATTTTGGGTTAAATAAATTTTGGATTAAAAAAAATATAAATTTTTTAGTTTGAGATTTTCTTTTTTTTCGTCGTTATAAATTTCTAAAATACTTTTAATTTTATTTTGAGTCTTCTAAGTGAATATCTCTCCTTATCATTTTATATTTGAATAATTTATTCATTACACTTTTTTTTTTCTCTAGACAGACAACACAAAATGCATAACATCATAATTTATTTTGTGTGCATGCCTAGAGCAAATTTCTAATAATGGCCCTTGCCACATTGGCCACATGGATCATATCGTTGTTCTCCTTGGTGAGTGGTGATTTCCCATGGAAACCTTCCTCACAAACAGTGGCCTCAACAGCAGCATCGCTTGCCCCATTTTCTGCAAATTTGGGATCTCCAAGTTCCAAAGCTTGTTTAGCTGGTGGTACATCACCTATCAAAATCCCTAATTTGTAATTCTCAGCACATTCACTTAAGGCGCTCTTATTATTCCCACCCCCTTTAAGAAGTTGGTTGATTTTGTTCAAGGTTGCAATCGCTTTAGCTTTGATCACATCAACCATGATCAGTGCCATGCCTCTGATATCAGCATCAGGGGAACGAGGGTCGGCTTTAAGGAGTTGAACACAAAGATTAGGATTTGGGGTTCTCTTGCAAGTTTCCTCTATGAGTTTCACATCATTTGGTTGCAACACTCTGCAGTGACATGCTGATATTGAAATGATAGCCACGATAAGAATGTTGCGGATTAGAGTGAGGTGATTCAGTTTCAGCATCTTTGTTAGAATAAGATGGCTGATATAAAGTTGAAGTCAATTGATTTTGAAATCAATTGCACTTTTCTTGTGTGGAACTTCTTATTTGTTTAGCCTTAGCTTAAATAGAGATTTGCTTGCCGAGACCATAATCACTTACAAGACAAGTGAGAGAAGTACATGATAGTAACGCTTGGAAATATAATTAAATGCAAGTATTAAATACTATTTATATGGGTGACATTTATTTATTAAATCATTGATAACGATTTTTTTTATTAAATACTGTCAAATACTATTAAACGCATGATAATTTTTTAATGAATCAGCCATCCTTGATGATGGTTCACACCTAAAGAAACAGAATCAGCCAGAGCTAGCCGCCAATGTCATGCAAATCACAAAATATGAAGGAACCTAAGCCTGAATATAAAGGAATTCAACTTTCAAAAGTCACCACCACTTACGAAAGTTAAATCTACATAATGAGTCAATAGAATCAAAACCACGTAAGAACACACCACAAAATAAAAAAAAACAAAAAAAAAAAACACACACACATATTACTCTACAAAAGAGCACAAACAAGACTTTTTAGTTTTTGTTTTTAAAGATTATTTTTTAGAATAATTTTTAAAAATAAAAAATTTGTTTGATATTTAAAAATTAATGTTAGAAACAGATAAATTAGAAGATGTAGAGTTTGTCTGTAAAATTATTAGTAAAAGATATGAGATTTTATGAAAAGAGAAAATAAAATATTTGGGATTGAAAATACCGTTTTGATTTTTTAGTTTTAAAAACTAAAATAGAAAATGATTTTTAAAAATTGATTAACCAAACAAGTTTTACAATTTTAAAAAAATGAAAACTATTTTTAAAAATTGAAATCAAACTAGCTCTCAAACCCTTAAATATAGAGAAGTTTAACAAAAAAAAAAAAATATACATGATACTTTTATTTTGTCATCAACTAACATAATAGTTAAAATAAATTGTTTCATATAAAAATATACAAAAAAAAATAAAATCTAACGATGGTAATTTTTAATTTCGTGAAATATATTAGTAAAATAATAAATTATTTATTACAAATTTTAGTTTTTTAAAATAAATAGTGTAATATAAAAAAAATTTCATAAATACAAATGGAGGAAAAAAATATCAAGTCTAAAAAGTGTGCAAAATTTAAATTTAATAAAAAATAATATGATGAATATATGATTATTTAAAATTTTTTGTATTGATGTCTAGATTGATAGATAGAGGAAGCGGCTCATATGAAAACCTTTATTTTTACGTGAGAATGAGAATAAACGTTTCTATCTTTTAGATTAATCTTTTAAAAAATTAACATACATCTATCTTACTTTTACTTAATCTTTCTATTTCCCCTCATAAGTGTGGGGATAATATGTCATCGCTTGGCAAAAACGACAATGGTGACCAAATGCAGTTGCTCCCATCATCATGACCACCATACCACCACCAACATGGTCACTACTATCCTTTTTGCCATCGTCAAGGCCACCATCACCATCATGTTCGTTGTCCTCGTTGTTGCCGCTACCACTACTAACTGGGTCACCGTCACCACAACCATCATGGTTGTCCTCCTCGTTGTTACTGGCATCGCCGCCGCCGCCGACGATAGTGGTGGCGAGGACGACAACCATGATAATGGTGGTGTTGGTGACCCTAATAACGGTTAAAACAACGGTGGTGATTATGCTAGTTGTGGCGATGGTAAGTGACGGTGGTCAGTGGCAAATGCACATAATGACCAAGGTGGGTAGATGCACCCCCAAGATTTAAAAAAATAATTCTAAATATATTAAATTTTATAATTTATAACCCCTTAATTTATATGTTGCACTTAGTGACGGACCAGTTTAGTTATAAGAGGTGCACATGCACCCCTTCAACTTTTTTAAAATTCACTGATAAAAAAAGGTTGAGATAATATCACATCATCAGTACGGACCAAAGCAAAATTATTTTTTTTTAAGAATCCATAACAACGCAAAAAAATATTCAAGGACTCAAACTAAAAAATGAGTATTTTTTAGGGATTCAAAACTTATTTCAACAAAAAAACCAATAATATTATCAATAAAATTTTGATTTTTGTATTTTATTTCAGTTATATTATATTTTTTAACACATTGAATTTAATTATGATAATTGGTCCCCACTAACTCATGGTCTTAGATCCACCACTGGTGGTGATGACTATATTGGTGGGTGGCAGTGGTGATCATGGTGATGGGGGTGATGGGGACAACTACGATACTACTGTCATATTTGTCAAACGACATATTATCCTCACACTCATGCATGAAATATCAAATGAGGTAGGTGTATGTTAATTTTTAAAGGATTATTTTAATAATTATTGTCTAATTTAATCTAATGATTGAGAATGTCTAATTTTTATGTGAGAATGAAAACAGACATTCTCATCCATTAGATTAAATTAAATGGTAAGGATTAACATAGTCATTTAAAAATTAACATACACATACTTCATTTGATTTTTATACTTCCCCTCTTTACTACATCTAAAATTAAAAAAAATACAAAATATTAAAAAGAATTATTTTATTACATCCTAAAATATTAAAGACTTATCATCATTGCTACTAAGAGTTGCCTCATCACCATGATCACCGTCACCACCACCATCACTAACATGGTTAGCACTGCTGCTAAGGTCACCATCACCACTATCATCATGGTTGTCGTCCTCGTTGTTGTCGCTAGAGCCATTATCATTATCACCAATATGGTTACCACCGCTATTCTTGCCATCATTAGGGTTATTATTACCTACCATCATGGTTTTCATCCCCATTGTTGCCACTGTCACCATCGCTGACAGCAACAGTGACAGTGGCAATAACGGGGATGACGACCATGATAGTGGCAGTGACAATAACCCTAGTGATGGTGACCATGTTAATGGTGGTGGCGATAACCATGTTGACTGCGGTGGTCATAGTGATGGACAACTTTTGGTGATGGTGATGATAAGTCTTGGATATTTTAGGATGTGATAAAATAATTCTTTTAATTATTTGATAAATCTTTTTTCTTTTTAATTTTAAATGTAGTGAAGAGAGAAAAGAATAAAGATTAAATGAATAGGTGCATGTTAATTTTTAAATGACTGCGTTAATTTTTACTATCTAATTTAATCCACACATGAGAATGTCTATTTTAATTCTCACATAATAAATAGTTTTTTTAATCATGCCGGGGTAGGGTATAATAAGAATAAATAAATAATTGATTATATATATAAAGTTTTAGAAAATTAATATTGCAATAAATAAGTTTTTTCATCAAGTGAGAGTAGGGTATAATAAGAATAAATGAATAATTGACCATATATATATTTATTTATTGTAACGGATACAAAATGAATGTTTAATTAAATAGTTTTTTCATAAGTGGGAGTAGTGTATAATAAGAATAGATGAATAATATTCAGAAAAAAAAAAAGAATAAATGAATAATTAATGTTGACCAAATATATATCATTTACTTCTAGCATTATGTAGGGATGAGAGACTCTACAAACAATTTTCTATTTAAAGGCGAAAGAATAAGAAGTTTCACACAGCATAATTGCATTTGATTTCAATTTTAGTTACCCAACTTCTTCAATCTTCAGGACTCTTATCAATCCATCTTATTATTATTATAACAAAGATGCTTAATTGTAAGCACCTCTCTCTAATCTGCAGCATTCTTAGTGTGGTCGCTATCATTTCAATGTCAGCATGTGACTGCAGAGTGTTGCAACCAAACGATGTGAAACTCATAGAGGAAACTTGCAAGAAAACCCCAAACCCTAATCTTTGTGTTCAACTCCTTAAAGCTGACCATCGTGCCCCTAGTGCTGATATCGCAGGCCTTGCATTGATTATGGTCGATGTGATCAAAGCCAGAGCAATTGTAGCCGGGAACAAAATCAAGCAACTTCTTAAGGGGGGTGGGGATAAGAAAGCCTTAACTGATTGTGCTGAAAGTTACAACGTGATTGTGGTATATGATGTAAAAGTAGCCATTGATGCTATGCGTGGAGACCCCAAGTTTGCTGAAAATGCAGTGAGTGATGCTAATGTTGAGGCCACTGCTTGTGAGCATAACTTCAATGGAAAATCACCACTAACCAATGAGAACAATGCTATGAGTGACGTGGCGAATGTGGCAAGGGCAATTATTAGGAATTTGCTCTAGCTAGGTACTCTAATGTTGTTTATTGAAAAAAAAAAGGGTGATTAATAAATCATCCTACAAAAGGACGAGTATTGTGTGGAAATAAAACCCTCGCTTAATTGTATTTTTATTCTCCAAATTTTTTTTTTTGTGATTAATTATGTTTGCAAACACTTATTGTAAGTAATATTGTATGCTTATATAATTAATTATTTAATTAATGAATTAATGATAATATTAATTAGTTAATAGATAATTAGTTTTAATGATTTAGGTTCCATTTGGTGGTGGTCAATTATTGATTTATGGTTTTCAAATTAAATTTTAAAATAAAAGGCATTAACTAAAAAATGAGCTGAGTTGGTTTTAATTTAATTTTGAAATAATTTTACATTATTTTGAAAATAATAAAAAAAAGTTTCGTAAATTTGAGTTTTAATTTTAAAAAATATATTTTCATTATTATCACGACTCCCATTTCAACACAATCATTATTGTTGCCGCTATCATCATCACCTCATTGTCATCACTACTATTGTCATTGTTTTTGCAATCATCATTTGACTACCGTTGTCATTACAATCATCATTTTACCACCAACACATCGTCATTGATACCAACACCACATTATCGTTGTCACCGACACCATCATCACACTACATCTTTGTCGTTACCTCCACCACCAAACTATTGTCACCATCATTGCCACCTCCACCACCATATCATAATCATCGTTGTCATCACTATATCATCGTCACTTTCATCATTATTGTTATCACAACCACAACAGTCATTGTCACCACCAGTAACGGATTTTAGGGGGGGCAAGCAGGGGCTTCAGCCCCCGCCCCCCCTCCACCTTCCCTCTTTTTTTTATATATATAAAAAATAAAATAAATATTAATAAAAAATTATTAAAAAAATAAATTTTTAAGTTAATAATTTTTTTATTAGTAGTTGATATCTTAATTTTATACCTAATAAATATTTGATTTTATTATATTTTTATTTATTTTTGGTAAGTTTTACTTTTAATAAATTAATTTGACACTTTTTATCTACAATTTTTTAAAATCTTATAAATTTTATTCTACTATTTTACTCTTACATCACATGATTGTAGATTTTATTTTCAATTTTTAAAAAAATTGTCAAATTTTATATCCATTTTCTATTTTTTTTTAATAAATTTTATATTAAATATTTTTTTAAAAAAAATTTATTATCAATTTTTTGTAAAAAAAATTATAGCCCCTCCCTACCTAAATTCCTAAATCCGTCCCTGGTCACCACCACCATTACATCACATTTGCCACTATCACTATCACCATCATTGTTGTTGCTATGACTATCACACTATTATTGTCCTTACCATTAATTTTTATCTTTGCCATTACTACTTTATTATTGCTAGTATTATTGTCGTTTAAACGTATTTTATTTATATTTAATTTGTATTTTTTTATGAAATTATTCTTCCAATTTACAATAACTTTTTTAAAAATTAAAAATAAGAATTAACTAAAATTCAAAAATCAAAACAAAAATTGATTTTGATTCTAAAAAATTTCCAAATTTAAAACAATAAATTATCTCGAACGAAAACTTAATTACTATAAAAAATAAGTATAGTCAACTTTCAAATTAATGATTAACGTTAAAAAAACTAACAAATATATCAAAAGGGTAAAAAAATAATTTTGAGAGAATCAAAAGTGATGAAAAAAAAAAATTAAAGGACCAAAATCATAAAAAAATTAATTTTGAGAGAACGAAAATTAAATTAAACCTAAAATATACACGGATGAAAATTATTGTCTTGTGTTTTGTTCGGATATTTTTTCTCTTCTGTTACTGTGTTATGGTTGGGTGAACCAAAACAATTTATAAATATAAGTTTGTCTATTTAAGATAGATATAATATTTTTAATATATGATTTTAAATAATAAATTAAATATAATATTAAAATGATACTCCTTCTGAACCTGAATATAAACAAATTTACCATATACAAGAATTAAAAAAATTAGCTAATGCTATTTAATTTAGATGATGACACTAAAAACTATACATAGGGAGAGAATAATTATACTTCCTCTCTTGTATAATTACTCTCTTGTATAATTGGAGACTATACACCTCTCTATAAAATATAGACAATGATAAGTCACTCACTTAGTAGTAGATCATATATTTAATTTTTCACATAAATTTAAGATTTAATATTTATTTTAGTTTTTAAGTTATAATTAATTGTCCAATTTAGTTTTTAAGTTTTAATTTGATTCATAAATTATTTAAAACAAGTAAATTTGATTTTTTTTATATGATTTTGCTGTTTAGATCTCTTTTTTAAAAATTATTATTTATCAAATATTTAGTTATTAAAAGATAGATATTAAAATAATGATGCAAACTTTTTTTTGGCCACCCTTGTGATACATTCCTGGATCCGTCTTTCTTATAAGATAATTAAAAGTTTATAAGCTAGAAGCTAAAAAGATTATAAATTAAGTTAATATATTATTCAATTAAATTCTAATTTTAAAGAATTGTGTAATTATGACAATAAAGTAGTTGACGGTCACGTGCACGCAATAATGTTAAATTAAATAACATAGTTTTTAAATAGAATAAAACTATAAAAGGAGATTTTAAATAAATTATTGAGATTAAAAAAAACTAATAACTTAATTTATTTTTCATAAGTTACGTTAAGGGACTTATTTTTCATAAGCTATCAAAATAATAAGACATAAACTTATTTCAGTAAAAAAAGCTTATAAATAAGACTACGAGTGTCTTCTGACTCCCTCGGTCCACCAAACACATTTTAAATAATAATATCTTTGATTAATGATAAAAATATATAATAATAATATTATGCCTTTAATAATATTTTACCGAATTATATTATGAGAAAAATGGTGATGCATCGGTGGAGATCTATTTTATATCATCAATCAATCACAATTCTTCATTTATGATTAGACAATTAACTTTTATAAAATTATTTTTCACTAACGTATTTTCAAGTAGTGTAATTTTTTTTCAAAAATTATCAAAATAAACATTTTTCAATATATTATATGAAAATGGACAAGTTGTATTTTTTAATACAATTTTATATATAAGAAATTGTGTATTTTGAAATACAACTTCATTTTTTTCTATTGAAGTAGTACTTTTAACTTTTTTTTATTAAAAAAAAATAAAAAATTATGCTTCTATTGATAAATTGATTTTTTTTTTAAGTTATGATTAAAATAAAGCACTCATGATTTTATGTTTTTATTTATATTATATCATTGGAATTATTTATAAATTAATAAATAATTATAAGATAAATTAATAGTAAAGTTATGAAGAATTAATTTCATAGAAAATAAAATAAAATATTACAAAACAAGAATTATAGCCATTTGATTACTTATATGATAGTAAGCAGGATGATATCCTTCAATTTTACCCATTCACGACTTTAATTTTCTTTTCTTTTTAAAAAAATCGAAGTTGTATAAAGTGGTATGCAAAATTATAACTTACCCATTTTCATAAAACATTTCTCTATTATTTAAAAATATATATTCATTTCATTCCTATTGGATCTCTTGCTTTCAAGTTCTCTTAATTTCTATGTAACTCAATCAGGACGTAGATGTAGAAAAGTTTCCATGTCGATAACTTTTAAAAGAAATTATACCATTCCGATACAAAGCCAAAAAGTGTAATTGATTTCAAATTCAATTGACTTCAAACTTTATATCGTCCATTTTATTCTAACAAAGATACCGAACTTGAATCACCTCACTCTAAGTCTAATATGCAACATTCTTGTTCTGACTATAATTTTAATGTCAGAATATCATTGCAGGATGTGGGACTCATAGAGGAAACTTGCAAGAGAACCCCAAATCCTAATCTTTGTGTTCAACTTCTTATACTATTTTTTTGTCAATTAAATAATATACAAGCGGCTTTCTTTGTGGGACTCAGAGGAAACTTGCAAGATAACATTATTATTATTATTATTATTTTTTGTCAATTATACCATTTTTTCATTAATTATCTTACAAATAATTTAATGATCCACCAATAGAAAAATATGTAGTAAGAATAATATTAATTTTAGGTTTAATTGTAATTTTTATTTTCCTATCATTAATTTTTTTTTATTAATTATTTTAGCAAAATTAGGATTTGAACCTATCTCTTTTTAATTTTCAAATGTCAAAATAATTACTAAGCCAATGATTTGGTTAATAACTATTAGAAAATATTAATATATATAAATCTTTCACATAAATTTTATTTATTATTATATATTTATTTATTATTTTTTGTGTTTCCAATCAGAATTTAATAATTTGAATAAAAATAGAGTGATTTATAAAATAAAAAGTGAAATATATAAAAAAAATTACAACTAATAATATGAGAACATAATAAATAATAAATAAATAAAAACTTAAATAAGATTTGGATCTCTATAAAATACCTTTTATTTTTTTACTTTGGTTGCATAAATTTTTTGTTATGTTTTAAGTCCCTATAGTATATTACTTTTGGTTTTGAGTCCCACCGATCATCTTAACTAGTTAAGTGAAGATGTGACACAATTTCAACATATATTAAGGGATTAGGGACCCAAAAACAAAAAAATATATATAATAGATACCCAAAACATAATAAATATTTTACAGGAATCAAAAGTAAAAAAAAAATATTTTATAAGAATAAAAGCTTATTTTAAATCATAAATATATATGATAATAAATAAAATTCAAGTGAAAGATTTATTTTGACAAAAAAACTTATTTATTTAATCTTCATTTATTTTGGTTCATCCAACCATATCACACTAACTGAAGAGAAAAAATACCCGAACAACACACAAGCCAACGATTTCCAATAACAATATTCATCCGCATAGACTTTATTTCCACACATAATCCATTCAGAGTACCTAACTAGAGCAGCATATTAATAATGGCACTTGCCACATTCACCACATTGACCAGAGCATTGTTCTCATTGTCGAGTGGTGTTATTCCATGAGGGAAGCTATTCCTACAAGCAGTGACCCCAAGAGTAACATTACGTGTCGCATCTTCTGCAGCCTTAGGGTTTCCATGTTTCAAATCATCAATGGCTTCTGGTACAGTACCATTCCAAATCTTTCTGTAACTGTAATAACAATCGGCTAAGTATCTCGTTGGCCACCCCCCACCAATAAGTTGGATGATTTTTTTAGTGGCTAGAAATGCAGTGTCAATCATTGCATCGCCCATGATCAATGCAAGGTCTGTGACATTAGCACTAGGGGCAGCAGGGGCAGCTTTAAGGAGTTGAAGACAAAGAGTAGTGTTTGGGGTTTTCTTGCAAGTTTCCTCTATGAGTCCCAGATCGTTTGGTTGCAACACTTTGCAGTGACATGATGACATTGAAAATGAAATGATAGCCACGATAACAATGCTCCAGATCAGAGAAAAGTGCTTCAAGAAGTTCAACATCTTTGTTTTACAATAAGATAGATAAGCGTTGAAAATTGAATAAGTTGGGAATTGAAATTAAAATTAAGTGCACTACTTGTGCTGTGTGGGATGTACTACTTCTTATTCTTTCAATCTTATATAGAGTTGTGGGTAGAGCCTATCATCAGTTATAAGGCATATATAATTAATGCAGCAATTAAATGATAGTACTATATTTTTAATAAAAACAATAATGCTTTACACAAAATAACTACACTATTAATCATGTTTTTAATATAATCAGTTTTTCTTTGACCAGTCAAATATTTTTATTACTTAATCAAATAGTATTAGCATATACAACTAGGGTCTCACTCTGCTGGTATTTGAGGGTGCGTTTGGAAAGTATTGTCTTCGATTCCTATAAAAAAAAATAGTACAGCAAATTTTGACCAAAATTACAATCTCTTATTTAATCTTTCTTTGTTTACTTTTATGTTCGACATATATTGTAATAATTATGTGTAACTTATTTTTGTAGATATTGTTAAAATTGTCTTCTTTAGTTAAATATCATTGCTGGAAATTAAATAAATAATTCTTTGAATAATTTATATTCCTATAAATATGTAATTATTTAAATTGATTTTTTTAATTGGGTAAAATGTATAATTTCTTTTTTAGTTAAAATTATAAATCATTATTGAATATATAGTATTACTTGTTTTTTTTTTTATAAATGTTAAAATCAATTTCAATTGAATATATAAAAAGAAAAAAATATTTGGAATGACATATTTATTTAACACACTCTTTTAGGCGTTTTCTTTATATATTATCCTTCTCCCAATAACTAATAATAAATGCACATTTAATAAGACCATTAATTAATATAATTTAGGATTAATTACAATTTTTAACATAATTTATCTTTAACGTTGACTTAGATAATTTTTTTACTAACGATATAATTATTCTTTTTTATTTCTAATTTATCCTTTGATTTAAGTAGTTAATTTAAATTAAAAAATTAAGTGAATTTTGACAAAATTAGGATTTAAACTTAACTCTCTTTAATTTTTAAATATTAGCATAACCATTAAACCAATGATCTAATCAATAATTATTACGAAACATTTATATATAAAAATATTTTACAAAATTTTTATTTATTATCATATATTTATTTATTATTTCTTGTGTTTTCAACAAGAATTTAATATTTTGAATAAAAGTAAAATAAATGGAGTGATTTATAAAATAAAAAATAAAATATATAAAAAAAAATTACAACTAATAATCGGAGATATTAAAATATAAATGAAAAATAAAATAAATAAATTTTAATAATATTAAAAATAAAATAAATAAAATTTTATAAATTTAAAATTTGTATATAATAATTGACTCCATTTTAACATTATTAAAATTTTTTATTTTATTTAATTTATTCTTCCTTTATATTTTAACATATCTGATTATTACCTGTAATTTTTTTTATATATATTTTACTTTTTATTTTATAAATCACTCCATTTATTTTACTTTTATTCAAAATACTAAATTCTAGTTGAGAACACAAGAAAAAATAAATAAATATATAATAATAAATAAAATTTATGTGAAATATTTATATATGTAAATGTTTCGTAATAATTATTAATTAGATCATTGATTTAGTGGTTATGCTAACATTTAAAAATTAAACATAACTAAGTTTGAATACTAGCTTTGCCAAAATTTACTTAGTTTTTTTTTATTTAAATTAACTGCTTAAATCAAAGGGTAAATTAAGAATAAAAAATGATAATTATGCCATTAGTAAAAAAAAAAAAAACAGGTGAAAAGTATTTAATTTTTGGGTGAATCTTAAAAATAATTACAAGAGTAAATGATTTTTTTTATTTAGGTGACATCACAAACATAACCATTTTTTTTATGACACCACACATGTATGACAACCAAAGTGGTGGCACCACAATAAAACCAAACTTTAGGTGACGCCACAAAATGACCAAACTTCAAATGGGTCCACCTGTCGACTTATGATGCAGGTGGCGCCAGGCTATCAACAACTTTCTAGGTAGGGGTGTTCGCGAGTGCGATTTGGTTCGATTTTGGAGCAAAAAGTCCTTTGAACCAAACACAAAAAATACATGCGGTTCAGTTTGTTTCAGTTTTTTATTTATAAAAAATCTGAACCAAACCAAACCAAACTTTTGCAATTTGGTTCAGTTCAGCTTTTGCATTTTTTTTAAGCTTAAAAAAAAAAATACAAACTCAAAGTCTTAAAAGTTAAAACATTAAATTAAGGGATCTTAAAACTCAAAGTTGCTATCATAATTTCAAATATGTTCACATAAGTCTCAAGACATATCCAATTAACTCAAAGTGTGACCAACAAATCTCTAGCAATTATACTAAGAATAGGATACTTGGTAGAATTCACTTTGCATCACATCAAGATATCAAAAGGGGTACTTTTCTTCTCCAAACTCTCCATGAGATACAAATCTACTTCATTTTTATGAATATTGTTATTACGATTCATCTCTTTCTCAAATTCCAAAGCAAGTGAAATTTCAAGTGCATCAAATTCATCCGTTTCCATTTCACAAAAAGGTACAGAAGAAGTTTCAGTCGATTGCCCTTTATTAAAAGAAATCTTATACACATTAAACATACGATATAATGTTTTCTTTATCTTGTCACACAAAAAATCAGCATCTTCCTTCTCATAAAACTTGTGTAAACCCCACTCAACAAATTGAAACTTACTCCGAGGATCAAATATTATAGCAACAAAAATCAATATATTCACACTCATAACATTTCCCTAATACTTATCATATTTAACTTTCATTTTTTCAACCATAGTTCCAAGCAAAATGTCAAAACTTCCTTTCCATTTCTAAAGTGCAAGTAATATCATGCAATGCTCATTGAAATATAAAGAAGAAGTTAGATAACTTGTCCCTGACACTTTTAGAGTGATATAAAAAAATATTTTTAAGAATTTAACAAAGCATTTTTCATTTTTCCAATCTCAGTATTTGGAGCACCACCATTGATCAAAACATAATTAGCACACTTCTCACCTAACCTCTTAAAAACCTTTTGAAATTTCAATGCACTTTCAAGCATTAGGTATGTGGAGTTCCACCTAGTGGCAACGTCCAATTGCACAATAGATTGGTCAACTATCCTAGCTTCCTTAATGCAGATTTTGAACCTATCCATGCAACCAGATGATGCACAAACATATCTAACTACATTTCTAATCTTGTTTATTGAAGAATGATACTCTTTCAATCTATCCATGACCACAAGATTTAAAGTATGTGTACAATATCTAACATGCAAGTGTTCTCCTTTTAATGAATGTGTGTTCCAGTCTTCCATTCTACTTTTTAAGTAACATAATGCAACATCATTTGAACTAGCATTGTCAACAGTGATAGTGAAAACTCTACTTATTAGCCAACTTTCCAAGCATTTTTCAATTTTTCTACCAATTGTTTCTCCATTGTGATTTGTAATTTGCCAAAAGTTTAGAATCCTTTTATGCAACTTCCAATTTTCATCAATAAAGTGTGCAATAAGACAAAGATAACTCAGATTGAGCTTCCTCTTTTTTTAAATCATCTTGTCCATCCACATTTATTGGTTCATTTGAGGCATTATTAGATTGAGTATTTGTAGCTTCATCTCTAACATTACTTTCAGCCTACAACATTAGTTGACAAAACATCAATTAACTTCATTCTAAATTAACAAATTCAACTTAAATAAAGGAAAATAACTACCTCCATGGTGTGATGATTGTCAATTGTTAAGTGTATCACACCCACAATTTAAATTGAAAAAAAAAATTAGGTAAGGCATTAAAGAAAGTGAGCACAACACACATAGCCATACAAAATATCAAATGCATTTTTAAAACATGTCACATAGAACTAAATATCATAGAGAAACTAGTCATAAGAGAACCAAATAGGCAAATATCATAGAGAATTAGACACAAAAATAACTATAGTGAATTAGTGATAAATACAACTGCTCAAATAATGAATTAATTACTTTTATTGGTTATTTTTTAGTGGAAAATCCTATATTACTTATCTACCACAAAAAAATCATCTGATTACAAATATAGAGAACCTACTCGAACCTACTATTCATAGAGTCACAGAGAATCAAATAACATATAGTCACGGACACAAAGAACCAAATAATAGAGTCCGAGACACATAAAACCTACTCGAACCTTTTAGTCCAACTACCACTCTACCACTACCATCCTAACCTATTAAGTATTAACCCAACCAATTGTGTTAAATGTTAACCATCCAAAGAAATAATAGATTCACAGACATAGATTCATAAAGAACCTACACGAATCAACTCATAAAAAGTAAAATATCAGGGAACCAAATATGACAGACAGAGACCTAATCAAGATGCAAATACAAAATTAAGATGCAAATACAAAGAACTGAATAAGTGAATAAGGATGCAAACATAGAGAACATACCAAGTCAAGCATGTGAGTCGTTGGTGACTCGGTAGTCCACGAACAAAGAAGGTGAAGGAGAATTAGACGAGGTCCGTGCACAAGCGAGATGAAGGTGCCAAGATTGAGAGGCAGAGCTTCAACAACGCGAGATTGAGGGCACAAGATTCAATGGAAAAGCTTCAACAACGCTGGCGAGATGAAGGTGTTAAGATGAAGGCGCCGATGAGGTTAAGGGTGCGAGATTGAGAGACAAGAGGCAGAGGCACGCTCAAGGTTTCTAATTTTGGATTTTCCCTTTTCAACCTTCACCATCACATATATCAACATTAAAAAATATATTCAATGGGTATGTAGTTCAGTTCAGTTTGAGGCAGTTTGAGATTTCCAAATCGTAAATTAAACTGAACCGTTCAGTTTTCAAGAAAAAAAACCAAAGAATCCATACCAGGTTCGATTTGCAGGTTTTTTAGGTTGATTTCGCGGGTTTTTTGGACCGATTCGATTTATGAACACCCCTACTTCTAGGTGGTGCCACAAGGTGTGGAGTATCTTAGCTATTACGTTGTCTTCCCCATGCGTCAGCCTAGGTCCCTAAACCATAAAAAAAATATATTATATTTGATTATTTCTCACATGAATATAATCCAAACACACTAAAATCATTGTCACTTAAAAGGAACATAGACCTAAGCCATCTTGCCATCAATAGCATCCAAGTTGCTTTTATCTTTCCATACTCTCAGGGATTTTTGAAGTAAAAATATTACACTATGGGTGGGTTTGTTTAGGCTTAAAATAAGTGTTTATAAAAAAAAGTGATTTATTTACAAGTGATTCTTATAAAAGTAGAAGTTGTTTTGTGTTTGGTTTTAATTATAAAAAGTGATTTTTTTAATTAAAAGTGATTATTAACTTATTTGTGAGGATAACTGTATAAGCATCTTTTTTTATAGAAAAATTATGTAAAAAACCTTATAATCACTTATAAAATAACATGTTTGTTATGAAAAACACTTTTTATAAGTTGTATACCATATGTTTATTTTTTTAGTTAACATAATTGTCAATTATGTCTATTCGATAACTTTTATTAATAAAGTTGCAAATAGAAATGAATAAATCATAAAATATATTAAATAGTTGTAAGATACATTAAATACTTGCCATACCAAAAAATTAAAATTAAAATGTGAAAGTTATTTCAAGATAAATACATAATAAAAACTAGTGTTGCACTTGTCATGACAATTGATCTCTGATAGCATTTCTTACTTCATCCATGTATTTAACATTTGCTTGAATTGGTTCTTACCATTCTTCATGATCAGGTATATCATTATCAATTTCATGATCAAGTATATCATCTCCACCATTATCATTCTCTAAGGTTTCAAGAATATTTAAATCTTAAGTCCATCCTTCTAATAAAATTATGGAGTGTAAAGCATGCTCATATAATAGACATTTGAGTTTCAAGTTTAAAATTGGTCATGTATTGCAATATTCTCCACCTTGCTTTGCAAACATCGAAAATTCTTTTAATAACACTTCTCAAGCTAAAATGATGAAAATTAAATATTTCATCTATTGATCTAAAACTTGGAGCCAATTTAAAATGTTGAAGATGATACCTCGTATTTTTATAAGATCCTAAGAAACTTTTGAATGAAGCATATCCCAAGTCAACAAGGTAATATTTACCTATAAATAAATAAATAAACAAAATAACAAGTCTTTAGAGTAATATAAAAAATACTCTTGAAAAAAAAAGGTTATATAAAATTACCTTCAAGAGGATAAGGAAATCATAGATTTGGCTTCCGAAGAATATCCGTTAAAATCCTAGCATCATGAACAGATCCCTCCCAACCACACAATGCAAATGCAAAACACATGTTAAAATCACATATGGCCATGACATTTGTGCTTGTATATCCTTTCCTATTAAAAAATGGCAATTGCTTTTCTGTAGGAACATGTATAGCAATATATGTTTCATCTATTGCCCCTATACAATCTTTAAAGTAAGGTCAATAACGTTAATCATCTTTGATATGCTCAGAAGCATTAAGATGCATAGGATCAAGTGGTTTAATTATATGATTTCCTAACCTATATACAGCTGCTAAAACTTTATAGAAATGATTGTGAATAGTCTCACGAGAATGCTGAAATCATTCTTCAACCTATCTATATGTGGCTCCATGACCTATCATATATAGGAACAAGGCAACACTTTTTTCTACTCCAATATTCTTAGTAGGTGTCAATCCATATTTATTGGATAACTCCTACACCAATAATTTAAATACATGTTTTCTCATTCGAAGTTGCTCAAAAAACCTATTCTCATTTCCATGTATTAATTCTAAAAATCACTTATGACCTCAGAGAATTGAAGTGATTTTATCTTCTTTCACAACATATTTCAATGCATGATTTGTAGCTAAAAATGCAGCCAAAGTTGTTGCAACATGAAGTGAAAACATATTATTATTCACTTCAATTTCTATGTCAAAGTTATACTCAATTTCATTTGAATTATCTGTCATCTTGTAAATAAAAATATAAACATAATCACTATTTAAAAAGATTAAAAAAACTTTCATCATATGACAAATCTCAAAGTAACATCAAATTGATACATTAAAAGTTCAAATTTAAATATTCAAAGTGTTAAATCCTTAAATATGACAATTCAAAAAGCATAAAAGACATGAAAGTGTAACATTAGGCCTATGCATTAAACAATCTAGCGACGACCTCGAAGGATGTCTGCCTTGGTAAAAGTATTGAGCCAAGCAAAGGTCATCTCACAATCATTTTCCATGAAGTATAAAAATGAATTCTCTGGGAGCAATGACTATTTACTATAAATGAAGGAAAACAATGACTATTTACTATAAATGAATTCTCAAATGGTTAAGCAATAGTAAGAATACAACAGAATGTCAAAAACTGAATAGCAACATAACAAATACTTTTACACTAGCCATGTCACTAAAATTAAAAATTGAACAACAGTAAAGATTAACATCCATATTAAAAAATTTAATACTAAAACAATAATAAAGTTGAATTTCATATCAAAAAATGATAATTCTAAACAACAAGTGAAAATTGGATTTCACATGAGAAGAAAATAATGGCCCCAAATAGTAGAGGAATTTGATTGCATATTAAAAAATTAGTAATACAAACAATAGAGGAATTTAGATTTTATACTAGTTAATGAAATCTGAAAACAACAATAAAATGTAGATGTTATATCAGAAAATTAAAACTAAAATAATAGTACAATTAGGACATCAAACAACAACAAAATAACATTTTATAATAGTAAAATTATGGAAAGAAAATTAGGGAAACTTCAAAACCACCAAATTAGACAAATTATATGGACAAAATCAATGAAATTACATAGAGAAAATTAGGAAATTAGGAAAAGAAAATTAGGAAAACTGAAAACAAAATTAGATCTGTTACATGTACCAAATTAGGAAAATTACATATAGAAAATTTGAAAAATCATAAGTGAACCACTTGAAGCATAGAAGAATGGAGGTTGTGTGCGAGTTGAGTTTCTCTTACAGTTCTCTCTGCATCTAATGAACAAGAAGAATGGAGGACTCCTTGCAGCAACAATCAAACAAGAAATGAACAAGATTTCTCCTATGGTCTATAGCGAACAAACAAGAAGAAGAGAGGACTCTCTACAGCAATTATCGAATAAGAAACAACAAGAAGGAGGCTCGATCCGCAACAAACGAATAGAAGAGAGAAGAAGTTTCTCTTATGGTTCTCTTGGTGCGATTATGCAAAATGAAGAAGGCAGAAGAGGAAAAAATGGTTGTGTAAAAAAAGCTTTATAAGGAGGGGTAATTTTGTCCAAAAAAAGTCATTAAACAAACTTCGTGTTTTGACTCTTTTCACTTCCGCATAGCTTATTTTGATAAGCTACTCCAAACAGCTTATCAAAATAAGTTCAAAACAACTTATTTTTATCTTATACTTTTTTTAAAAAGTTTATCCAAACATCATAAATATTACAATAAATGATTATTTTGTTTTAAAAAAATGATTTTTATTCCAAATAAGCTAAAAAAAACTCATTTTATGTACTTACAAACAAATGTTTCAGAATTTAATTATAATGTAATAACCGTGTAAAATAATTATACATTATTATCCAATTACAAATTACAATCAATATTTTATTAACTATAATTTGTAATTAGATAATAATATAAAGTTATTTTATATTAATAAAAAAAAGTTAAGTTTATTTTACTATAATCTCTCTCCTTGTATATCATGATTTAACACACTTTTAAGAACATTAAATGTGCATTGCTTTTGAATCCACATGAGGATTAACTTATTTGGATGTGTTTTCTAAAAGCTTTTGCGAGGGATTCACCTTCTAAGCCTTTCTTTTCTCCTCTCATAAATAAGGCTGAAAATTAGCATGTATTGCAAATAAAAATTAAAATTGGAGCAGCTACATTGTTACAAGGTAGAGTCACATGGGAAACAAGCAGCTAGGAAAATAGGTTGACGCATAAGTAAGACAACCTAATAGTTAGAATGCTCTACACCTTGTGGCATCACTTACATCATAAGTCAACATATGTGTCCATTTGAAATTTGATCATTTTGTGGCGTTATTTGAAGTTTAATTTTTTTTTTTATAGCGCCACCACTTTAGTTATGTTTGTGGCATCACCTCAATAAAAAAAAAAAAAATCACACATTCTTATGATTATTTTTAAGATTTATCCAAAAACATAAATACTTTTAAGTATTCACCTATGCTGTACTGATAAAAGAGCAAAAAAGTGCAACAAAATTTCCTTATTCTACGTGTTATTTAATATGGTAATAATTAATGTTTTCTAAGAAATAATTAATTACCATATTTAATATTAACTTTAATTAAATTTACTTGAATCAATTAAATATATTGCTAATATATCAAATTTAATATATTTATTTGATTTAGTATTGAAAAATTGATTTTAAATCCATAATTAATTTTAGATAATTTTTAAAATATTTGATTTATATTGAAAAAGAATTTAAAATTAATTATAAGAAAAAATTACAATTACTAAAATAGTAAAAGTATTTATACTAAATATCTGAATTAAAACAACTACTAATAACTTTTTCGTTGGATTTAAAAATTTATACTAAATTTTATTTTAAATCAATTTTAAACAAAATAACACCTTAGAATCAATTTTAAACAAAATTAATTTTATTTATTTTCATCCAAGCACACAATTAATTTTTTTTTAAATTAGTCACACTTCATAATTAATAAACTAATAAGGCATGTATCAGTTTTTTTTTTTTTTTAATGTGAATATTAAATATGAGCGGGTTGCTAATTTCTCGCTGAATTTTTTGGCATCGTTTCCAAATACATGCTAATAGCAAAGAAACATCAATACACTAAAATCATTATTAATACTATTTACTTTAGTCATAGATATTATAATTAGATGTACTGATATAAAATAATTTTATATTTTTATTCAATATAAAATTATGATTGTTATAAAATTTAAGATGATTTTATAAAAATTAACAAATTTATTATATTTATAAATTTATCATTAAACAACACACCCTTAGTGTAATCATTTTTCTTTTATTAGTATTATGAGAAAAATAATAATATACTGAAATACCATTTAATCATAATTTTCTATTAATAAAATTTTTATTAATTTTTATAAAATTATATTAAAAATCATATAAGAATAAGTTATGATGTAATAAATGCCTAAAATTATCATTAATTCTATCATTAACTATTAAATATTAATTACTAAAGATTAAAGTTAAAGCGAGGGTGACTTACTTTACTTTTTTTTTTTTTTATTATTATTATTATTATTATTATTATTTTATAAGTACTTACTTTACTTTAATTTAAGACAAAGTTTGTTACAAAAATGCAGAAGCAAACAAAAACTGGTTGCAGTGGGCTGTGAAACATGATTTGCCAATTCAAAAAGGTAACGCCGCTTGCATCAGTGAGTGGCAGGTAGCAGTTTGATAGAGAGAGAGAGAGAGTCTGAGAGAACCCAAAAAAAAAAACTCAAAAAGTAAAAAGGGTATGTGAGTGTGTGTGTGGGTAATGTAATTACTATGTGGCATGGATGAGAAACTCATGGTCACAGATCTCTGATGATGATGAAGTAAAGTAAAGTAAAAAAAGTTTTTTTTTTTTTTCCAACCAACAACAAACAAAGAAGTCATCCACACACCAAAATCCAAAAAAGACCATACCTTTTTATCACTTCCTTCTTTCTTCTTCTCACTTTGACATTCTTTAAAAACCAGACAAAGACAACAAAACCATTCCTTCACACTTCGCATTCTTCTCCCATTCTCTCTCTCTTACATCTCTTTCTATCTGCTTCAACCAACAACATGGCATGGCCACCATCTCTCGCTTTTTCTTTGTCCTTTCACTAAAAATCTCTGCTTTTTTGCATTCCTTCCAAAAAAATAAAAATGAGGTGAAAATGTTGGAAAAAAAACAACAACTAAAGTAACCATCTTTGGTTGTTCTGTCTATTTCTGTGTGTTCTATTCTCTTGTTGTGCTTTTTGGTACTTGAAAAGTTCTGAATTCAACTTCAAAAGTCAAAGAGTATGAGGAAACATGGATGGCAGTTACCTTACCACCCTCTTCAGGTAGTTGAAAATTTTGACGATTCAAAGTTTCTATTTTTAATTTTGTTGTTGCTGTTTTGTTTATTTATTTTTGGAAAATCTCTGAAGGTGGTGGCTGTTGCTGTGTTTCTGGCTCTGGGATTTTCCTTCTATGTGTTCTTCGCTCCTTTTGTTGGAAAGAAGATGTATCAGTATATTGTTATTGGCCTCTACACTCCACTGGTAACCCATCTTCAAATTTCTCTGCTTTTTTGTTTTCTAAGTTGGTTTGTGGAAGGAGTGAGATCTGTGTTTTTTTTTTTTTTGTGCTTTCAGATTCATGTTTTGATTTTTGTTTAAAACTGAATTTTGTTTCAAGTTCAGGATTCTGTCTCAATTCTCATTATATAATGTACCATTCTGTTTGGACTGTGTCGTTTAGTTCAATGAAGGGTTCTATGGAGCTGTCTCTGTACCTGTTAAGGGGCTTTTGGTAATTTGGCTGCTTGTTGTGACCTCTTAAGTCTCTTTCCCTCGTCCAATTCTTACATCCATTTTAAGAACGTAACAAATAGCTATCACGAGACATATGTGAACTACAATTTCAGGGATTTTTTTTTTTTAATTTCTTTTTGATCATTAATTACCACTTCTTTGAAATTTCCTCTTTTCTTAGAACTATATTGGTGGATCTTTATGTTTGCACCTGCGGCACTAATATATGTTAGGACTATAAAATTCTAAGCCAATTTAAAATTTATTGGCTAAATGTCAGTTTTGTTCCTTTATGTTTTAGTTTTTATCTTGGTTCTTCATATTTTAAAACCTCAATTTGGTCCTTTTATGTTTTTAAAATGACCCAGTTTGGTTCTCTATGTTTTAGAAATGAGTCAAGATTATCCTTTTCAAAACAAATATGATTTTCAATTTTGTAACGTGATTTTGAACCATTTGAACTAATTCAAGACATAAAACTATTTCATTAGATTCGCTTATATGAGAACTATGAAATCCAACTAATGTTTGAATAAAAAAAGACGATAAACATTGTGAAAATTCTATGAAAAGTGTATTCAACAAACAATTGAATCATTGAAAAATATAATATTAAGTTTTTTTTTTTTAATTTTTCATAAGACTCATTTTTTCACATGATTTTCATTATGTTTGATCCTCTTTTGATTCGTATATCAGTTGAGTTCCACAGTTTTTATATAAATGAATCTAATAAAATAATTTTTATTGATCAAATTTCTTAAAATATTATTCAAAATAGCATCACAAAATTCGAATGTTTCAAAATGACCATTTTGACTCATTTTAGTAAATGACCAAATTGAGGCTTTTAAAACATAAATGACCAAAGTGAATAAAAACTAAAACATAAAGGATCAAAAGTGACATTTAACCAAATTTATTTGACATTTCATCAATCAGTTTTTTGTATCCTATAGTATTTTTTTTTTTTCAAATTATAAGTAAATGTTAATTGTGAGGTCACACTCCTATTTTCAGTTGATCTTAAAATCTGATATGCATGATCATCAAGATGATATCACATAATTGAACCATTGGATTTGTGAATTATGAATTCTATAAAATGTTTTGAAGGAGAATGTTTTTGACAAACTTAAACTTGGAGTAAGTGGATCATATATATATTTCAATGTGTTTGATAATTGTCCTTGGTCAATACTATAAATTAATAAAATCTTGAACTATTCAGCTTTTGAAAGTTAGCACTGACCTTTACAGATTTTTGCTTGGAAAGTACTGTAGATTGTTGTTCCAGGTGCTTTCTCTTGTGCATTTGGGATTTGTTTTCAGTGATATACTGAACTGATATGCACTTTGTATTCTTTGACATTTTTTCCCCTTTTGTTAGCTATTTTGGCTACCCTTTCCATTGTTTAGTGATATTTTCCCTTTTGCCAGATTATTAGTGTCTTTGGACTCTACATATGGTGTGCAGCAGCAGATCCAGCAGATCCAGGGGTTTTTAAGTCCAAAAAGTATCTCAAAATCCCAGATAGTAAAAAGGTTGCTGAACAAAAGAATTCTAAATTAGGTGAAGAATCAACTTCATCAATGCATGAAGCAAGTGCTTCAATAGTTGGAGCTAATTCTGTGGATAAAGAGGCATTGGGAACAAAAGGAACATCGAAAGATGCTTTGAATTCGGTAAAGAAGAGTACATTGACATCTTGTTCATCATGTATCCTCGTGGTGTCTTCTCCTTGTGCATATATCTGTGGCTGCTCTAGTTCAACCGAGAAATCTTCTGATAAACAAACAAGTGAAGATGGCATGTTCTATTGCAGTCTTTGTGAAGTCGAGGTATGTAGAAGTTTTTGAACTAGAAATGTATTGTCAATTTGAAAAGATAATTTTTCCTTTATATCTGTGCATGCAGAATTTCACAATTACCTTCTGTTACAAACTCATGTTTACTCTGTGCGATGCTTAGATGGTGAAAGAAGTTCATATCACTGAAAAATTATTGTTAATGTTGTAGGTTTTCAAGTACAGCAAGCACTGTAGAGTCTGCGATAAGTGTGTAAATCACTTTGATCATCATTGCCGAGTATGAGTATATATCTTCTTATTTCTTTGCTTATCACATGAAGTATATTCTGAAGGACCATTGCTTCCTCGGTTTTGCAGTGGCTTAACAACTGTATAGGGAAAAAGAACTATCGGCAATTTTTCACCCTCATGGTTGCTGCTATGCTCTTGGTAAGCAATTTTGTCCACCTATGCCTTGCTCATTCACATGGATGAACCTACTTTAACTATAGTTAGTGAGTTCTACTATATGTAGGAATTGAAAAATAGGATTCTTATCCAAATCACCAGCATTTGGAAATCACCCTCTATTGCCAAACAAATTCTTTCATCTTTTCTGATACTACTTGTCTCCCTATAGTGTCAACACTTTCCTTTTTCTCTTTGAACCATCCCAGACCTGTCTCGGTGTTTTCATTATGACTAACTAATGACAGGTTTCTACATGATTTTTATTGCAGTTTATTCTTCAATGGTTGACTGGGATACTTGTGCTTATCTGCTGTTTTGTCAAGAGGAAGCAATTTTCTGTGGATATCTCTTCCAAGTTGGGAACCAGTTTCTCTTTGGTTCCCTTCGTTCTCGTGGTGGTAAGCTTTGTTCTTCCCCCTGCCCCTTATTTAAGTGTGTGCATATTATGTGATTACTATATTTTGATAATAATGGTTATTTGTTTATTCTCATGAAAAATAAACTTATTTTTGCTCTTTTTGTTTGATGAAACTTATTTTTACCTTCTTTTTATGTGTGAAAATTTTCAGTCTATCTGCACCATCCTGGCTATGATGGCTACCTTACCGGTTGTTCAGCTTTTCTTCTTTCATATCCTCCTTATTAAGAAGGTAAGGTTGACTGTTGTTTGGTTTGTTGATTATCTGCTTAACACTTCTTTTCATTTTAAGGCACAACGGCACATCTTAAATTGTTATTCATATATGGCACAATGGCATTTCCTTGGGGGTAAAATGCAAGTTTATGTCTTAATTCTCAATTAATGACAGTGGCATTTGTTGTGCTAAATGCTAATTGCTAAATATTATATGATCTAGCTACAATCAAAAGTGTTAATTAGTATAGTTATTGTTGATTGACTCAGGGACTCAGCACTTATGATTACATCATAGCAATGAGGGAGCAAGAGCAGGAGCAGCTAGGAAATGGAGGTCAGCAAAGTCCCCAAATGTCAACTGTTAGCTCATTCACTGGATTGAGTAGTGCAAGCTCCTTTACTACTTTACACCGAGGCACATGGTGCACACCCCCACGCCTGTTGCTTGAAGATCAGGTAACATTTTATCAGTTTAAACTTTATATATTAATGTTCTTTGTTGCAGTATTTTATGTTTGGGTTTTTGTCTGCTTCAAGTAGGCAAGTATTCTCCATTGTTAGTGCTATTTTATATGTTCTTTCCTTCGGCTTCATTTACTTACTGAGCTCCACCCATTTCATTTCTTCCTTTGTTATTGGTTGCAGTTTGATGTGGTGCCCCCAGAAACAGGTTCTGTAAGTTCACTGGGGAAAAGGACAATGAGAGAAGATCCATTAAAGAAAAAGAATCCTGGAACTGTCAAAATTAGTCCTTGGACATTGGCACGCTTAAATGCAGAAGAAGTTTCTAAGGCTGCTGCAGAAGCAAGAAAAAAATCCAAAGTACTGCAGCCGGTAACAAGACATGGTGATTCCCTCAGGCTAGAACCAGAAAGCAGTTTTGGTAGCAGTGGCCGAAGAATGGTTCCCAGGATTGAGAGCAATAAGAAACGAGCTAGTAAGCAGGTTCTTCATCCCACTGACTTGTCTATGGAGTCCCTGACAAAAGTTTCTGCCAGTAATAATACTGATAGAGGTTTGATTGGGACATCTAGGTTGGCCCCTCTCCCGTTTGAAGCTCGCAGCACATTTCTTACAAGTCAAGCAATGTCAAGCTCAGCCGGGATTGTTCCTTCATCTCCCGAAAGCAGTTTAGACTCTCCTGATATTCACCCTTTTGGGGTGATGACTTCATCAGGTGCTGCAAAAGCAAGACACCTTGCAGGTCCTTCCTCAGCTGCTGCTGGTGGGGCAACTCTGAAGGAAATTCCATTGTCAAGTTCAACTAGTGATGGATATGAGGCTTCTGGCGGGGAAGACAGTGACCGGATTGTTCCTAGTAGGATTGATCAGAGTTCTACAAATTGGAGTAATATTCTTTTCAGAGCTGACCATAGTAGATAGCTGTGACCAACTCAACTTGGGTGTCAATTAGATAACTATCTTTCTAACTATTTCATGGGAATTGTTCATTCTTTGGCTTGTGAGCTAGAGGTACTTTAAAAATTTAAGATGATGCTCACAAATTTTGGATTTTGGATTTTGGAGGTAGGCTCGACTTGAGCATGTGTATCATGTGTACCTAAAGACCCAGACGACTAGCTTCTCTGGAAAGGGATGAAATTAACAAACTCAACAGCTTGTGATTGCTGATAAAGGCGTGAATGGCAGCGCATTTCATGACACGACAGCAGCTTGGTGTAACAAAGATGGACACCAGAAGAGAATACTGGTGGTAGTAGAAGGAAGTGTATAGGGATGACTTATATGTATAGGATTGGGCCAATTTCCTTGTTCTTGTGCAAATAAGTCATCCTTGTATGCTTCCTTCTACAAACCACCAATATTCTCTGGCGTCCATCTTTGTTACACCAAGTTTTTTTCATGTCACGAAATGTGTTGTCGCTTATCCGCAACCACAAGTGGGTTGAGTTTGTTCGGTTTTACCCATTTTCAGAGAGGCGGGTCATTCAGATCTACTGAGTTCAACCTGAACAGTTACTAAACTTGTCAGAGGGTTGGATGGGTAAAGACCTTTTTATTTTTATCGAGAGAAATACAAGTGGCCGATTTCGGAAGAGAATTATTCTCTCTACCTCCAAAATGTTGTTAATGTTAGACTTTAGGTTGTATCTTCATGTATAGTTTCTATTAAAACGACTATTTGAATGACTGAGTGGTTAAAAATTTGCTAATTTAACAGCTCTTCAATTCATGTTCTTCTCCAATGAGTTCTGCTGTATGTCTCAAATGACTTCAAGGGCATATTCTAAGATATTCTAGCCGAAGTGGGAATAGTTTGCAGATTTCGTTAATGTAAAATGGCTGAAACTAATAACTACTGTTTAGTGTGTATTTTGATGAGCATTGTGAATTTGATTTTGATTAAAAGTGAATTTAAAATTGAGTGATTTTAATAAAAGTAATATCAGGACATGTTAATAAAAATGATTTTTACTTGTCTAATTGTAAATGTCATTAAAACGGTTTTATAACATTAAGAGAAGAAATGATGATTTTTTCAATCAAGAGAAGCAAAGACCAAAAGTTACATAGAAATTATAGGAGACTTTAAAATCCATTTATACCAAAAAAAAATGCGGTAAAAGAAAGGAAAAAAAAGCTCTTCTAAAGTCAGTTTGCCTATAAACTGCACAAGTAAAAGCATTTTCAGAATTAAGAACATGTTTATTTAAACTAAGTCGAGGGAGTATATCTTTTATAAATTTAAGCAACAAGCAAGCTTATTAGTTTAAAAGAGCCTCTTTCAAAAGGAATCTATCACTGGTTTTAGAACAAAGAAAAAAATCTGCCACTGCCTTCATTGCCTATAATCCAGTAGAGGATATCAAACCAATGTGTATTTTTGCAATTAAAAAAAACATAAAAAAAATAAAAATAAAAATTCTCAAAACAAATGATTCTTAGTAACAGTTTAATGCGGTTTGGAACGAGTCAACAACATTTCCAGTTTATGACAGTTTAGTTCAGTCCACTTTGAACTGAAGAGTCCTAGATATCATTATCTGATCTCCCATTTTCTCAAACACCAATACCTTGCACAATTTGGCGAAGGTAACATCAGCTCCACGCTTCTAGTTCTAAACCTTCAATTAATTAAGAAAAAAAAATAGTTCCAGTCAAAACTTCCCCTAATTTTAATAATACTGTGCGTCCAGACCTTAAAAACTAAGCACAAATTGTTAACTTAGCAGAACCATTTGCTAATCCTCCACCAATTCCGGTAAAATTGAAACCTTCATTCTTAAAACAAAACCATCCAATCATTCACACAGATTACGCAACTTTACAATAACCGCCATCAATTTCAAGCTTCAATCGAAAAAAAAAAAACAAACAAAACAAAAGCCATCACTATATAAACTTTGGCATTCACAAGTTCCAGAAACAATACTTCAACAATGTAACTAATAACTAATAATTAATAATCCACCAATTTACAAGACTAAAAGCTTGGGATTGATTACACTTACACATGCTATGTTACAACAAAGTTTCACGCTACACTACACACGGACAACCGAAACAACGTGAGGGACCTTGCCGTCGTCGAAGGGCAAGCAAACGTACTGCCAAGCGAACTCCTCGGCGATATCGAGCGCAAGCTCGCCGTGGACGGCCTTGCAGTACATGTAGAGGACGGTGTCGGCGGCGGCGCTGTAGAGGAGGAGGATCACGAGGAGGGCGGAGGTGAGGACGATCTGGACGACGAAGGCCCAGTCCTTCCAGGCCCAGCCGTCGACGAGGACGGAGGCGGCTGTCCAGAGGAGGAGGGCCTGGAGGGAGGCGAAGAAGAGGAAGCACGAGGCGGCCAAGGGTTTCATTCCGTTTGTGAGGAACGCGCTGCGGCGCAAGGGTTCGAGTCCGATGGGGAATGATGAAGTGGATTCGGTTATTGCGATGACTGGGGCGAGTGTTAAGGTGACGCGGATGTACATAAGGACGAGGAGGAGTAAGATGACTGCTAGTACGAGGGTTAGGGATGAGGTGTTGGTGTTGGTGGATACGAGGAAGATAGTGGGGAGGGAGAGGAGGAAGAGGATGAGGTTGGTGATGAAGGTGGTGGCGAGGAGGGGGAGGAAGGAGGTGAGGATGGAGAGGAGCGCGGAGGGGAGTTTGACGGGGCGGCCGAAGAAGCCGTGGAAGACGCTGTGGGTGATGGAGGCGAGGGAGAAGAGGGAGAAGAGGAGGAGGGAGAGGAAGAAGAAGAGGAGAGGGAATGGAAAAGGAGAAGAAGAAGGGGTTTCGGTTAGGGTTCTGGAATTGGATTGGGTTAGGCGGAGGAGGATGTGGATGTGGGAGGAGTGGTCGGGGGATAAGAGAGGGAAGAGGAAAGGGGAGACGATGATGGAGAAGGAGAGAGGGAGGAGGAAGATGACGGAGAGGGCGAGGAAGTGGCGGGAGTGGGCGTTGATTATGCGTTTTGATTCTGAGAGGATGCCCCACAGGGTTAGGTTCGTTGCTGCCATAACTGAACTGCACTCTTTCTCTCTGTTTCTGTGGAGATGATGATCGAGGAGAAAGAAGGAGGAAGAGGCGTGTGGATTGCAAATGGATCGGGAAGCGGTGACTGGAACTACAAATAATTAAATAAGGTTATCTCGGTTTACACTCTTCTCTCCACAACCATGGCATGTGTCTACTTGTTCTATTTAAATCAAATGAATAAGGATAGTGAAATGTAACTGCTGAAAAACAAAAAAATTAGTGAGCTGTAATCAAATTTTACATATGTTTAGAAATTCATCCTCAATTTATATTTATCAAATTTGATTATTAAATCATATTCTTTCAATTTTTTTATTATAAATAATAAAAAAATTATGTTTTTCTAAATTTAATAAAAAATAATCACTTATGTTTTATTTAATGGGTGTTTTTCAAAATCTTTCATTTAATAGAAGGGTTATATTTTATATCAAATTTCAATAAAAATAATTTAAGAAAAATATTTACTTTTTTATCGAAAATAACACACTTTTTATATAATCCATCATCTTTTTCCTAATAATTATTTTTCTTTGTATACATAACGAAAATTAAAAGCAGAAAGACAAGAAACACATAGCAGAGCATAAGAGCTCTTTATAATCGTAGCCACCCTAATTGAATCTGCTAACAAAATGTGATGCAGCTCCAATGGGTAGGAGTCCCAAAGTCCCCTATATTTAATCTACTGATATTTACTAATTTATAAATGAAACTCTAAATTGAAATCCTAATTATATATAATTTTATAAATGAAATCATAAATCAAAACCTTAAATATTTAGACTTTCATAAATAAAATCCTATTAATTTAAGGTTTCATTAGCGAAACCCTAAATACTAAGGGTTCAATAATAAAAACCTAAATATTTCATAATTTATTAAAGAAATCTTAAATTTCACCATAAATATTTATGGTTTAAAAATTAATCCTAAATATTTTGGATTTCATAATTGAAACAATAAATCAAAATCCTAAACATTTAGGGTTTTGTTAATGAAATCTTTAACATTTAGGATTTCATAAATAAAATACAAAATTGAAACCCTAAATATTGAAGGTTTCATGAATAAAATTATAAATTGAAATCCTAAATATTTAGGATTTCATAAATGAAACTATAAATCAAAACACTAAATAATTGAGGTTTCTTATATGACAACCTATTTATTTACTGTTTTATAAATAAAATCCTAAATTGAAATCCTAACCCTATATAATTTCATAAATGAAACTATAAATCAAAATCCTAAATATTTAGGCTTTCATAAATGAAACTATATTGATTTAGAGTTTCAATAATGAAACCCTAAATTACAACCTTAAATATTTCAGATTTTATTGAAGAAATCATGAATTTCAACATAAATATTTATGGTTTAAAAAATAACCCTAACTCAAAACCCTAAATATTTTTTATTTCATAATTGAAATAATAAATCAAAACCCTAAATATTTAAGGTTTCATAATCAAACCTTAAATATTTAGGATTTTATAAATGAAATCATATATCATAAACCTAAATAATTATGTTTTCATTTCTAAAACCCTAAATTTCACCATAAATATTTAGGATTTCATAAATGAAATCCCAAATTGAAATCATTAATCCTAAACAATTAATGAAACTCTAAATTTTACCGTAAATTAAAAACCTACATATTTAGAATTTCATAAATAAAGTCCTAAATTAAAAACTTAATCATTTAGGATTTCATAAATAAAATCCTAAATTTCATCCTAAATATTTAGGATTTCATAAATGAAATCTTTAATATTTAGGATCATATAAATGAAACCCTAATTATTTTGGGTTCAATAATGAAACCTTAAATTTCATCCCAAAATATTTAGGGTATCATAAATAAAAATTTAAATTTAGGGTTTCAAAATTGAAATAATATCAAAACCCTAAATATTTAGGGTTTCGTAAATGAAATATTATTTATTTAGGGTTTCATTAATGAAACTGCATAAGTCACCTTAAAATGAAACCTAAATTTCTAAGGTTTTAATAATAAAACTTTAAATATTTAAGGTTTTGTTAATGAAGTCCTAATTTAAACCATAAATATTTAGGATTTTATAAATAAAACCCTAAATATTTGAGGTTCCATAAATGAAATCATAAATCATAAACTCAATCTAAATATTTAGAATTTTATAAATGAAATCTTAAATTTTACCATAAATATTTAAGGTTTTATAAGTGAAACCTGAATAGACACCCTAAATATTTAGGATTTCATAAATGAAACCATAAATATTCGAGGTTTCATAAATAAAACCATAAACTTAAATCCTAAATAATTATATTTTTATTTATGAAACCCTAAATATTAAGGGTTTTATAAATGAAACCCTAAATTTAAAACCTAAATATCTAGGATTTCATAAATGAAACCTTAATTTCACCTTACATATTTAGGATTTTATAAATGAAATCATAAATCAAAATCCTAAATAATTATGTTTTCATTTATGAAACCTTAAATTTTGCCAAAAAATATTTATAATTTCATCAATGAAACCCTAAATTTCAACCTAAATTAAAATTCTACATGTTTAAAGTTTTATAAATAAAATCCTAAATTAAAAGTCTAATTATTTAGGATTTCATAAATGAAATCCTAAATTTCATAAGTGAAATCTCAAATATTTAGGGTTTCATAAATAAAATATTGAATTGAAACCTTATATATTTAGGATTTCATAATTGAATTAATAAATTGAAACCCTAAATATTTAAGGTTTTGTAAATGAAATCTTATTTATTTAGAGTTTCATTAATAAAACTCTATATTTCATCTTAAATTAAAACCTAATATAAAACCCTAAATTGAAACCTAAAATATTTGAAGTTTGATAAATGAAACCCTAAATACTTAGGATTTTATAAATGAAACCATAAATCAAAACCTTAAATAATTATGTTTTCATTTAAGATATATTTAAACCATTTTGAATACATCTATTATAGAATGGATGGGCAAGATTCTTTGATCTCAATCATAAGGGAATTTTTTTTAATAAAATTACATTATTTTCTTTATATTTTTGGAACTATCCTTTTTTCTCTCCCTTTCTTTTTTCGGGTGAGGGCAACAAAGATCTGCATCTGCTAAGATAACAACCACAATAAAAAATCATAATATAAAACAATTTGCAATTAAACAATGTTTTCACTCGTGACTTCCTCATGACCATCGTTTCCTCCGATGTTCACAACCTCAAATTATGTCTTCTTTGTCGCTTTGACAACTACAACAACTCAAACAATGTGATGTTAAAATTAAGACAAGCACAAAAGCGGTTGTTGTCGACGAGTCTCTAGGGAGTAGTCGTCATCCTTGCCAAGTCTCCAAGAAGATGTCGTTGTCGTCATTGAATTTCGAGAAAATGGTACAACGAAACATTAAAAGTTGGATCTTCTACGGTTGAGACCAGTTTATCACATTTAATTAGTGCTTTTTATTTTTCCTAAGATTACATCTCATAACTGAAAATTCTTTCGGATGGTGCGATACCTATTCAACTAAGCATCAAATAAACCATCTTATTTAAGACCATAAGTGTTTCGGTATGCCATATCATATAGCCCCACATCACTTAAGGAGTTGAGGCTAAGGAGAGTTTATATACAGCCTCCTCCCTTAACCCACCGATATGTCTTTTACAAGGAATCGTGATAATCATTACACACCTAAGCGTCATTTTAAGGATAAAATCGTAAAAGGTCATTGAGTACCAAAAACGGACAATACCTAAGACAAGACAAGGTGAGTTTACATTTAAAAAAAAAACTTACATTAAATAGTTTAAAGAAATCACACTTAAAGTTAACACATTAATTATAAAATGAGTTTTTTTTTACAATACAATAATATATTTTTTATTACGTTACATAGTTTAAAGAAATCACATTTAAAGCTAACACATTAATTATTCGCGCATCGCATGGGTTCATGTTTATTATTAAGTGACTTAAATAAGTTTTTGATTCATATAAAATATCTTTTTTTTATTTTGATTCACTATAAATTTTTTATTATGTTTTGAGTCTTATAATATATATATATATATATATATATATATATATATATATATATATATTTATTTATTTTTTCTTTTTCTTTTTTTCTTTTTCTTTTTTCGTCCCTACCGATGATGTGTCATCATCTCAACCATTGATATATGTTAAGATAGTATCACCTTATCTCTTAACTAATGGTTAAGATAATGCTATATTATTGGTAAGATCCAAAACAAAATAAAAAATTATAGGAATCCAAAATATAACAAAAATTATCCAAAATAAAAAAAAATATTTTATAGGAACCCAAAACTTAATAAATCCTTATTAAGCTAGTTTGTTTAAATTTTATTTGGTAAAATAATCACTTATTTCAATTAAATAAATAATTATATCTATTTTTGGTATATTTGTCTTAATTCTGCTTTTTTATTATTCAAAGAAACAAATCCTGTCTTGTTATAAAATAATTATCTAATAATTACTCATTTTATAAATATTTATTATAATTTAAAACAAAACAAACTGACTATTAAGTATTATCCCAGCTAAAGAAAAGCTATTATAAAAACGTACATAATTTCTCGTTTTCTCTTACTGTTAAATTTCTTTTCTCAATGATCTTTATTTCTCATATCGGAATCCTATATCTTTGCCACATCCGTGTGTGCTTTTCCCTCCATTTTCCTCTTCATGGATTGTCTCAAATAATCTCCATACTTGACTTTCTGATACAACTTGGGGTTTTCATCTACAATATGATCAAGTGGCCCTACTTCCACATCCTCCTGAGGGCACAAAAATATTGCATAGGAAGTCCTTCTCTTGTTCTTATTTGTCACTGCTCTGTGTTCTACACTCTTGTACTTGCCATTACTCCATATCTGCCATCATTGCAAAAAACTCTTATAAAGAGAGACGAAATGAGTATTTGCTTTTGGCGTGTTAGATTTCAGCTTCATTGGAATAGACTATTTATCATGATGAGTTATAGGTTCTGAAATTGTCAAACAGTTATATAGGCTACATTTTGAGAGTTGAGACCAACGATATATGAGATTTCCTAACAAATACAATTCGTATCCAAATACACTCTTTATCTTTTGGTATTACTTTCTAAGTTTAAGAAAAGCCTTCTCTATTTCTTGTATTCTATTGGGGTTCGCTAAAAAGATAAGTCGAGTACCTCAATTACATCTCCAACATTGACAACTAGAGCATCTGGTATTGGGGTCACTGGCACCCACCCTCCTTGGTGTCGAATTTCTAACCCAGTCACATCATCATCTTGCATAAGCAAGGAGATGGTGCTTGCATCAGAGTGTGGACTCAAACCCAACACTTGCTCAGGTGTGCTGCAAGGAGGGTAATAGTTCACACGAAAACCTTCAAGTGTTTCTTTGTGTAGTCCAAGAAGAACATGCTTCTCCATCCCCATAATCATTGACAATGAACTAAGAAGCTCCTCACCAACTCGTCTAACTTCACTTGCATATGCCTCTATTATCTCCCTGCATTAGTTTTACATTCTGGTTCAATTACAATTCACCTTTTGTAAAACTCACATTATTTATTATAAATTGATAATTGTAATAATGCTGTTTTACACTATCAATACATTATCATTAAATTGTTACGAGTACTTACTTGAATCCCTCGGGAGTTTTAGGCCAAAATTGAAGCTTCCTTAACCGGGTGGGGTATGCAACTAACATCAGTATGTCTGACCAGTCAAGTGTCTGCTCCTCAGAAGCCACATTAGCATGGCCATAACCTTGTACGTCGTTTGAGGGCATTGCATACTTTTCTTTCTCTTCTATGGGAAGTTTGAAAAACTCAGCTGATGCATCCTTCATTCTGTTCAGAACTTCTTTTTGCACGCCATGATTTACTATCTGCTAACGTAATTGCAACTTCAAGCAACATTTGATGAATTGAATTTAACATTGATCTACTCGTTCAATCACAACTCACAAGATGGTATGATTTTAAAAATAATTTTACAAAAGTTAATACATTTATCATAAATAATATATTATAATTAAATGATATTGTAAAACTATTTTATAATGTCAATACATATTTTTTTTTTATTAAATTTAATTATAATTTTCACTCCTCTAATTTTTTAAAATGACGATTTTCATCTTTATTTTAAAAGTAAATAATTAGGTCCTTCTAATTTTAAAAACACATAAATTTATTCTCTTCATTTATTTTAAAGAATTGGCCATTAATTCTAATGTTGACTATGTTAACTTAATTTTTTTAATTAACAATAATGACCTATATTTTTTTTAATTAATAATAATAATAATAATGAAACCAGACACAATTATTCACTTTTAAAACTAAGGTTGAAAATTGTTATTTTAGAAAATAAGAGAGATAAAAATTACAAAGTCTTTTTTTATCAAAAGATTAAGTTGTTTAATTAAAGATACATAAAAGGGTTCTATATTATATTCCTAAAACACCCCCACATGTGTAAGAATTTTTTTGGCTTGAAGCATCAACATGTAGTAGAGAGGCTCATCAGCTTATGCTGAAATTCAACCTTCTTTAAAAAATAGTGGGAAAACGAGGATCCAACTCTAGACCACTTGATCATAAACATCTCTAATATTTGATCTCATGAATTAATTTTACTAAAAGCTTAAGATCATGTTTTGTTTTCAATTGATAGGGTCCCAAACATATGTTCAAAATATAAAACTGAAAAAACCTCGTGTAAATTTGGATTTCAATTAGATCCAATTGTAAATTGAGTTTTGTCTCAATTTTGCTATAAAAACCAATTTGAAATGGAAGTAAACAGAGAGTTGCTTTTGCAAACTCATTTACAAAATGAAATTCATTTAAACTTAATTTTGTCAACTTTAATTCAAACCAATTTGTTAAGACAAAGATACATGAATGATTTTATAACATGATTATTATAAAACTGGTTGCAAATTCAGTTAAATTTGTAACTGGTTGGAACTATTATTGTTTTTTTTTTTTTTAATTATGTTGTAGAAGTGCTGTTCCTCTTTGTGCAGGTTTATATTTACTAGTTTTGGCATGTAATTCAGCATTCTGTTGGTCAGAAAAATTACCTGAAAGAAACCCCACTCTTTGCATGCTACATCCAATTTCAACAACTCTTCTTTGTTCCCACATGAGAGAAGTGCTAAATCAAACACAGGGATCTCAGATGAAAGGTGAGGCATATAGCTGACTTTCTCTAGTTCTTCTTGACTCCTCACATATCTTTCAGGAACCTGCAGAGGATCATTCCTTACCATTTCTTGAACATTAGGAACTGGTATAGATGAAGCAAGAGTGTGTGCTTCCTCCATTATTTCAGCCACTAACTCATCATCTACATTGAGACCACTCATCTTTGCTCTTGTTAGTTTATTAGATTTTAGTGTTGACTTTTGTTTTTAATGGATAACTACTAAAAAGCAAAGCCTTTCTGATTCGTTGGTGGAGGGAATCTTTAGCTTAAGGAGAAATAAAGATCCCTCTGACTACATTGTCAATCCAATTTAGCTGAGATGTTAAATGATAAAGTATAACTTAACCAAAATTTATAATTATCAATAAAGAGAGTGATGTTAGCATTAGTGTGAAGAATTAGTCTCTGTTTCGGATATGTGCAGTTTATGTTCCAATAAATTTGCTTATTAATTAGATAGTAGAGAACATGTTCGTGGACGACAATTAGTGACAACGGTTGACTCTTGTAAAGTGGTGAAATATTTAAAATATTTTATAATGTGATAGATTAAATTTTTAAAATATATAGTAAAAAATTTAGATATTTTATAGTTAAAAATAAAATCAGGACAAATCACAAGAAATAAGAGGACTATTTATATAATTACTTTAATGTTATTTATATAATTTAATATTTGAATAACTGGAACAGGTGTGGATGCGGGTGTAAGGTGGGAATCATAATTCCGAACCCTAATCTCATCTCCAACTTTTTCAAGTAAAGAAAATCCGAACCTATGTTTACATATAATCAACTCGATTTATCCTCGTCAAAATTGGGGTAGGGACGGATGCATCCCATGAGTGTGAGTTCAGTTGTCACACCTAATTAAAATTGTACAAATTCAAAATTTAAAAGATCAAAATTGCAAAAAAAAATTGTGAATGACAAAAATTGCAAAAATCACATTTAAAAAACCAAAAAGGCAATTAAGCCCGCCATTTTGACCCCTGCCTTCAATTTCTGAGTCCGCCACTGCTAGTATATACGGTCAATTTGTCCTTAGAAAATTGATTGATATTAACTTAGTTTTAGGATATCCCGCATTGAACAATTTTCTTTAATGTGAATTGATTTCACCTAAAAATCTGACATGATATGAGAGTCTTGACAAATTCCCTATATATTAACTTTACCTTTTGTTTAGGATTATATGAATAAGGATATGTGTTGTTAGCATTCTATCATATGGTAATGGTCAAACATTTAGCAATTCTATTGAGCTTAAAAGGGAAGAAAATTGCGAAAGGATTTTCTTCCATATGAATGGGACCACAATACTAACTTTGCCTCATGCATATCTTTTTTTTTTTAAATAAGGATTGGGAACTTGAAAACATAAAAAAATTCTCAATTAATCCTAACTAGGTTGACATCAAGATAAATATAAATCATATGCAACATGCCCTTATTTTTATTGAAGCTCTGCATATCTTTTAAATAGCTGGATTTTGATTTGGTGCTTTCCTTACATTTTCGGCGAAGTTCTTTAAATAAAGTTTGATTAAAAAAAAGTTAAACATGAATAAATTATTATTATGTTAAATATTTAAAATATTTATTGTTTCAAGAACTAAGCATTAAATGTGTATTAAAAAATTAACTGACTGTTTGAAATAAATATGACTAGTATTTTGTTTGTTACTTACTAGCATTTTGGCTAGTGGGTTAAATTAAATTTTATATTTATAATAAATATTTTAATTTTCTATATAGTACTAATTTTAATTTGGCTAGTTTACTTTTAATTATTGATTTATTTTAAAATTATTAAAAATTAATATATTGAGAGACAAAAGATGAAAAAGATAATGTAATAATATTTTGGTATTATTATCTACGAAAAAATACTTGTGAGGAATCAAATATTATTTATTATAGAAATATAAATTAATTAATAATTTTTAGTATTTCCATTTTTTTTTCTTTTATCAACTTATTATCAATTTCTTTATTATTTCAATTCAATTAAAGATATTTTATTTATAATAATTAAATGTATATAATTATAATTTTAAATATAAATCTTGAAAAATATATGACTGTGAAAAAGGTATTTAAAATCTTGAGTATTAAATGGGAAAATTACTTTAAATGCATTTTCCATATCTTTGATAGGGTGAATACCACTAATAGTTTATGTACATGATACTACTTAATAAGTGTTATACAAACCCTTTCTAAAAAAAGTATTATACATTACAAACCCAATCGACACTTGAAAAATCAACAAGAGAGAGTACTTATAAATTTTCTTTTCTTTTCTCATTTTCTCTTAATTATCCTTTTTCCTTATATCAGAATCCTATATCTTTGCCACATCTGTGTGTGCTTTTCCCTCCATTTTCCTCTTCATTGATTGTCTCAAATAATCTCCATACCTGACTTTCTGGTACAACTTGGGATTTTGAGCATCTATCATATGATCAAGTGGCTCAACTTCCACATCATCCTGTGGGCTAAAAAAATATGCATAAGAAGTCCTTCTCTTATTCTTATTTGTCACTGCTCTGTGCTCTATACTCTTGTATTTGCCATTACTCCATATCTGCCATCATTGCAAAAAGGAAGAAAGTCAAGAAACTTTAAACGGTTCATAATTAAATGAATAAGTGACTTTATGTTTTAGTAATATTGTCTAAGTTTAAAGCCTTCTATATTTTTTTTTTTTTATTGATAGATGTTAATTTATTAATTTTTGTTAGAAATATGCTTACTGAATTTGAATGTGTGGAACTTTCTCCCCTCATCACCCTTAAACCCTCCTTCAGTATTTCTTGTATTCTCTTTCTCACTAAATTAAAATACAATTCAAGTACCTCAATTACATCTCCAACATTGACAACTAGGGCATCTGATATTGGGGTAACTGGCACCCATCCTCCTTGGTGGCGAATTTCTAACCCAATCACATCATCATCTTGCATAAGCAAGGTGATGGTGCTTGTGTCAGAGTGTGGACTCAAACCTAGAACTTGCTCAGGTGTGTTGCAAGGAGGGTAATAGTTAACACGTAAACCTTGAAGTGATTCTTTGTGTAGTCCAAGAAGAGCATGCTTCTGCATCCCCATAATCACTGATAATGAACTAAGCAGATCCTCACTGACTCGTCTAATTTCACTTGCATAGGCCTCTAATGTCTCCCTGCATTAGTAGATTAGTTATTGAATGTTTCATTAACCAATCAAAAGTTGTATATATATAGTTTTCAGAGCAAATTACTTTAACACTCTTTGATATTTTTCTTAATTAGACACAATACACCTCCTTGTTTAATGTTTACAGCAACCTCCCTTATATAGGGTCAGTGTAATAAATAAGAAAATGTGAAGGTAATGTTTTCAAACATTAAAGAAGGTTAATCCTATTTCTTAAAAAAGATGCATTACGGATTGCCCATAATAATTTTGCCCTTGACCCAACCAACGAGCATTTTGCATAACTGTGTAGAAATCTCAATCGATCCACGGACGATCATATAATAGATGTAATGTTTTCAAACACTAAGAGAGATTAGTGTAGTTATAGAAAAAAGAGTGGTGTTTTGTGATTCGAAAAAAAATCATGAAGTACAAATGTAATTTGCTCTGGTTTTTATTTTTCAGAAGTGCTTACTTGAATCCCTCTGGAGTTTTAGGCCAAAATTGAGGCTTTCTGTACCAATTAGGGTAAGTGATTAAGATCAGTGCATCTGACCAGTCAAGTGTCTGCTCCTCAGAAACTACATAAGCATGCCCATAACCTTGTATGTCGTTTGAGGGCATTGCATACTTTTCCTTCTCTTTTATTCCAAGTTTGAAAAACTCAGATGATGCATTCTTCAGTTTGTGCAGAAGTTCTTTTTGCATGCCATGATTTACCATCTGCAAAATTATGTAAGTGACTGCAATCTCAAGCAACATTTGATGAAATAAACCAAGCAAACATCTAACTTTCGCAATGAAGTCAAAATGGTACATACGAACTATCTCAAAAGCTGAAGTTATTTAGGTAAAGATACAAGAGATGTTGATAGCAGCTTGTGTTGAAATTCATCCTTTTAGTTTTATAAAAAGAATGAGGACATCTAACTATTTACCACTTGATCATAATAACCATCTTATGGATTTACTATAAAAAATAACTAACATACCCTGATGCCAAATCACTTTCTAGATTCAACCTCATAACTTATAGCTTATGGATTAATTATTCTAAGAATAAATAATATATACACGCCAACAAACTAAAGATTTTTTTTACACTGCTATCTGGTTTTAATTTACTATGGTTGTTGACTTTAATAATAATAATCATAATAACTTTTTATATTAAAAATCATACTGTAAATAATTTCTGACTAGTTGATGGTGTACTTCTATATGGCTGTTAAGTTCTTATTTTAAAAGCTTATAATGTTTAATCTAAAAAGGTCTCACTATATTTATAGGGACAGGGGGATTCATTTAACGAGAACTTTAGTAGCTACTAAAAAAGAAGATAAAGATAGAAATACCTAAAAATAAAAAAGGTTATAATGTTTAGATGAAGATAGAAATACCTGAAAGAAACCCCACTCCTTGCATGCTACGTCCAATTTCAACAACTCATCCTTGTTACCATTTGAGAGAAGTGCTAAATCAATTACAGGGATCTCACATGAAAGATGAGGCATATGGTTGACTTTCTCCAGTTCTTCTTCACTCCTCACATATCTTTCAGGAACCTGCAAAGGATCATTCCTTACCATTTCTTGAACATTTGGTACCGGCAAAGATGGTGCAAAAGCGGGTGCTTCCTCCATTTCAGCCACTAACTCATCATCTACATTGAGACTCATCTTTGCTCAGCTTTGAGATTTGACTTTCGTTTTTAAGCAAAGCCTTTTTAGTTATTTGTTGGTGGAGGGAATCTTTAGCATCCTAAGATATAAAGATCCCTCTAATTACCTTGCCAATCCAATTAGTTGCACATGCATTATGGAGATTAGTTTATTGTCAATTTGTCTTTGTTTTAGATATATTGCAGCTATGATTTGGAGGTTCCAAAGAAAATAAATTTGCTTGCTGGACTATGTACAAAGCCAGGTCATAGAAAGAAAGAAAAATAATTCGTTTGATTCCAAGTTCCAACTTGTTTTTAGTTTATACATATGGGAACAACCTTTTTGTGTCTTCAAGGCTTTGTTTAGTATAGTAGGGAAATAAGAGTAGATGAAATAAAAAAATAAAGAGTGAAAATAGGTGAGAAATAAAATAAGATATAAATTTGTTTGATTCTAAAGAAATAAAGAAGAGATAAGGAGAGAGACAGAAATTATAAAATAATACTATTTATACCAGAAAAGATAATATCAAAGAGATTTTTGTATCTGTTAGGAATAATACTATTTATAAAATAAAATTTGTTAATTTATAAAACAAAAATAAAATATATATCAAATATAAAAAATAAATATCATGATATATTAAAGATCCATAATAATTTTTTTTTATTAAGATCTAAAAGAAAATTTATTAATTTATTAGAGGTCTAAAATATATTTTAACTAATTATTTATTTAATCTAAAATAAAGTTGCTGAAATTATAGAAGACTTGGTCAAAGTGGATAATAAGTGACGGTTAGTTGAGGCCAAAATTCTAGGAGGCATGAAGATAGTGCAAGAAACTGTGATTGGATCAATTGTTGTACTCCCAAGATATTAAGAACCTAGATAGACAGAAAAATCACTAAAAGACCTCTTGTGTCAATACAACTAGCGCAAATCAGATTTAATACCAGAAAAGATAATCTTATTGATAAAAATTAAAAAAAAAACGTTATAATCAAGATATATATTTTAATACCAGGTAATACAAATCAGATTTAATAATTATATTAGTATATTAAAGAACAGATCCATTAGGATTAACATAATTTGGTCAACAACACACTTGAAATCGTAATTAATTTTTGGTCAAAATATGTTATTCCTTCCGTTTCCAAAATATACTATGTTTTCGAGATAAAAAAAAAAAAAAAAAATTGTGCCCAAATATATAACGTTTTATAAACATCATATATTTTGAATAAGAGCAAGTATATATTATTTGATTGTCAAATAAAAATTCATTTTGTAACGTTGTTGCATTTTATTAATATATATATATATATATTTTGCATGATGCCTTGTAACGTATGAGAGTCTCTACAAACAATTTTCTATTTAAAGTTGAAAGAATAAGAAATTTCACACAATACAATTACACTTTTTTTTTTTTATCAGTAACTAATAATTTTTTTATCAGTCAATATATATTACTTCAGTTTTAGTTCACCAACTTCTTCAGTTTTCGAGATTTTTATCAATGTCCATCCTATTAATATTATTATACTAACAAATATGTTGAACTTGAAGCATCTCTCTTTAATCTGCAGCATTCTTGTAATTTGCAAGCAATTCTCTATTTAAGGTTAAACGAAATAAGAAGTTCCACACAACAAAAGTTTACTTGATTTCAGTTTTATATCATTCATATCTTATTCTGACAAAGATGCTGAACATGAAGCACCTTTCTCTAGTATGTAGCATTCTTATTGTGTCTATAATTTCAATGCCAGCATGTCACTGCAGAGTGTTGCAACCAAACGATGTGGGACTCATAGAGGAAACTTGCAAGAGAACCCCAAATCCTAATCTTTTGTGTTCAACTCCTTAAAGCCGACCCTCGTTCCCCTAATGCTGATATCAGAGGCATGGCACTGATCATGGTCGATGTGATCAAAGCTAAAGCAATTGCAACCGTGAACAAAATCAACCAACTTCTTAAAGGGAGTGGGAATAATAAGAGCACCTTAAGTGAATGTGCTGAGAATTACAAATTAGGGATTTTGGTAGGTGATGTACCACCAGCTAAAGAAGCTTTGGAACTTGGAGACCCCAAATTTGCAGAAGATGGGGCAAGTGATTCTGCTCTTGAGGCTGAGTCTTGTGAGCATAGCTTCAATGGGAAATCACCACTCACCAAGGAGAACAATGATATGAGTGATGTGGCCAATGTGGCAAGGGCCATTATTAAAAATTTGCTCTAGGAAAAAAAAGTGTCATTAATAAATTGCCCAAATATTGAAGGATATGTAAGGACTAAGGAGAATGAAATGTGGATGAATGTTATTGAATTCTGTTCAGGTTTTATTTTATTTTATTTAACAAATATTAGTTTGTTAATTAAAATTTAAACCCAATATCTTTTTTCCCTTCATTTTCCCTTCACTTTATGTTTCTCATTTCAAAAAATTATTAGGTGGTTTTGAATCACTACATTGATATCATCAATTACATGTGATTAATGTTAAACAAGATGAGATTATTCTTAATATATTAATGGGTTAATTGTACTTTTGTCTCATTATTTTCATAAATTTGTGATTTTATTTTTCTAGTTTTTAATTTGTGATTTTACTCCTTTAGTTTCTAATTTACAATTTTAGTCTCTTATTTTTAAAATCTTATAATTTTAATTTATTGATTTTTTTTTCATTATTAAAAAGTTACCTTTATTTTACTAATAACAATTTTTTTTAATTTAAAATTGACTCATTTATTATAACTTTTTATTTTGTAATTAGTTTAAAATTAAGTAATTAAATTTTATTAAATTAATTTTTTTATCAGTAAAAAAATAGTTAAACTTTTTTTCTATTTTGAAAAAAAATATATCTATCTTTTTTTCTAATCACAAAATTAATTTTTTTTTAATTTAAAAGTGACTCTGTTTTTGTTTACAATTAGTAACAAAAATTAGATAATTAAATTTAATAGTTAATTTTGTAATTAGTAAAAAAATAGATAAACTTTAAAAATTTAAAAAAATCAATGTTAAATTTCGCGTTTAATTGTTACAATTTAATAAATTGTAAGATTCATAAAATAGGAAATCAAAATTATAAATTAAATAATCAAAATTAAAAATTTATAAAAATAGAGAAATAAAATTATAATTAAACCTACACTGATACATGGAAATCATAACCTAATTAATAGACAACTTAGGTTATCTTTTAGTATCTGTATCTTAACTCATCGTAAAGATATAATTATCATCTTATATCTGCACGTAAAAAGCCCATACTCTATGTCGGATACACACGTTAAAACCCAAATTACCTAAACCTTATTAGATCATTTTAATTGGACTTAATCTTAAATAACAATCTACAATACATAATTATTTATATATGATGTCAATGTTGGATTAACGATCCAACGATGGATAATTAAGATGGGAATTGAATGACTAGAAATTTGTCTGGGTATGATCTAGCTACTTATAACATGAATTCAATCACCAACATGTAGTTGATTGGCACTAATTCGTATCCCTTAGACAAAATCTTGGATCTTTTTTAATATTGTAGATGGAAAAAAGATGGTGAGAAAGGAAACTCCACTAAATGGTTAGTCAGATTTATTTAATGGAAATTAATCATCCACAAATATAAAATAAATACTTTATATCAATATTATGATATAAAAAAATTAACATGAATTCATTCATTATTTTTGCCTTTTTATATCAATGCAAACACATTGATAAAGATAAATCAGTGGCAGGGCCTTCTACCTAAAAGAGTTTGAAGAGAATTGTTTAATGTTTATATAATGAAAAATAATATATTCTCTTATAATATTTTGTTAAAAGTGACTAATAAAAATTAATGATCTGTAAGTGATACCCTCCGCCGAATGCACATAAAATGGAGAGATTTAAAAGGAGGATAAAAACTGAGAACATCGCAGGATCCGAAAACAACGGACCTATGTGTATGTGTTGTGTGAGTTCAGAATTTTTTTTTTTTGTCTTTATTTTCGGAAGTGTCTTTGTTTTGTTTCTTTGTTTATGTATTGTTGTTGATTTGAGACAGAGGAGCAAGAAAGAACAAACAACAGAGGAATCAAAGTTCCTCTCTATAGGAACCGCGATTCCTCATTGGTTCTGCTTCTTCATCTTTCTACCTTCTTCTCCTCCCTCTACCTCAGGTCCTTTTTTTTCTCTCTCTCGTGCTTTTTCATGCATATTCTCTATTAATGTAATACTATATGACGTTTCTAATAAAACTAACAAATTAACATGTGTGGATGAAAGAAATAACTATTATTCTTCGCTTCTTCCCTATTCTGTGTTTGTGTTTCAACTTTCAACCCCGTGTCTTTAATTTATTCATGCATGCATTCATCACATAATGTTTCTATTGTTTTGGTGTAATGTTTCCTACATTTTTCACATGAATAGCTTGTATAGCTTGTTTTATGTTTTCCTTTCAACATTGCAGCATGTTTTCTAGGCTTTGGTATTTTCATGCAATGGATCAACTTCCACGTTGTCTTTCCAAGTTTGAGTTCATATTTTTTTTTATTGTCTTTTTTTTTTCACTCTTCCAAACCAAATACAGAAATAAAGATCAAAGTTTTCTCTTTCACTATATATACACACATACCACCGAGCGTGTGGATCAATTGGTGCGAAGTTGTTTCAACTTAACCAGATAGGTCTCGGATACGAGCCCGGGTATGCACCTACATTAAATACTAGTGTAGGATTGCCTCCTGTAAAAGATACATGTGCTTAAAACAAAAAGATATTAATAAGGAAAAAGATTCTGAATTTAGTCATAGAATGTGTCTAAGACTCTTGGAGTCTTGGTTGTCTTTGGACTTTGGTTTATTCTTCTGTGTTTCCTTCCATTTCCAGATGTAAATTTGGTTGTTTGTGTGGCAGGCAGGTTTCTTTCTTCTCAAGGAGATTACATTACAGCACAAAGCCTGAATCCTTTTTAGTGAGTTGGCAACAATGTTGGGTGAATTTGTTAAAAAATTCACTTCCTGCGCCTCAAAACCACACAGGAAGAGTAATACTAAGGCTCATAAAAGAGAAAGCAGAAAATCTAGAAAACACGCCTCACTTTCTGACATCCCAAAGAAAAGGCATAGCAATGCTGGAGGCCGTGTAAGCGACTTTCCCATTTCTAACTACCTAGACTTTGATAATAATGCTTCAGCCACGTGCCGCCGGAAATCTGATGTTTCTAACATCAAGCTTCGTCTCACCCAACTCCAATACCAAAGAGATCCAAATGGTATCTTTTCTCTCTTGCTCCCTCTTTGTTGGAAACTTGGAATGAAAACAATAAAGTACTTTTATCAACAGATTAAGACTCTTATTTTTGTTTTTATTTTGCTTTTATCTGTTTGATGTATATTAAAACGTACACGCAACATTTTCAACTTTAAAGCAAACATGCACAGATCTAAGAGACTTGTAGTAGTAGTAGTAGTAACTTGTAGGCTTGTAGCCAAATTTTTCTGTGTGTGCTATTTATGATTTTGTTTGTTATTTGACTTGACATAGATACCTTTGATGAACATGAACAATTTTGTTTTGCAGCAAAAAGCTCTGATGATGCCTGGTTTGACTCAGTTAGCATTATAGAGTCTGAATCAGATGATGATTTCATTAGTGTACATGGAGGTGAGGTGTTGCATTTATTTATATAATAATGTTCCTACCTTGTGACTCTTTCTTCCTTTGTGTCCAAATAGATCGTTTTCCTTTTGTGGGTAATAATGCTTTGGGAAGTGCCCCAAACACTCAGTTACTCCAATATGAAAAAGCATCATGCTTAGTAGATTCAGGGTGTAAATATGATAGCTACTTCAATGGAGGTAATTATAAGAGTTAGGAGGTTAATTTTAATGGCATAAACCATCCTCCATCAAGTTCTCAACCATTATAATTTTAACAGACAGTCTTTATGCCTTCTGTGAAAAGGAAATCCATTGATGGAAGTGAGAAAAATGAATTATGTAAGAACAATCTGAATTAAGATTATACTGACACTCTCTCTACAATCTTTCTTATAGTTGTGATTGAAATTTATTAATTTTAATAGTTTCATAGCTAAATCAAAAAAAGATTATCTTAAATAATATGTGAGACCCACCAAAATTAGAGATTTTCAATCAATTTTAACTAATTAGAGAGAAAGTGTTGCTAGCATTTTTTTAAAATATTATTTCTTTGTTTCTATTGAACTTTTGGTGGCTGGTAAAAATCTTTACTGTTTAAGAATCTTCAAATGTAAAAATAACTATTTCATCACAAAGAAAACAGCAACCGGACAGTTTTTATGCTTTCTTTGAAAAGGAAATCCATTGATACAAGTGAGAAAAATGAATCATGTAAGTACAAAATGAATTAAGTCTTTTCCTTTGTTTCTGTTGAACTTTTGGATGGTTGGTTGTAATATTTTCACTATTCAGAACTTTATTGTTTAAAAATCTCCAAATGCACAATAATTGTTCTGTCTTAAAGCGTGGAGTTTTCCTTGTCATCCAACCATGATAACGTAATCTGTATTTAATACAAGTCAATAATTCTTCATTCTTTGTTACTTTTCTATGTTATTATTATCTAGTCTGGTCAAAGCACTAAAACATTAAAAATTCATGATAATAGAACCTTGTATATATCTTATACCAAGAGGACTATTAACAATAAATGAGTGGATGGATAGGTGCACCTGAGAGATTTCTTTGTCGTCCTAGAGCTGGCCTTCTGATTCAAAATACAACTCAAGAGAAGCCATGCCCCAGCTCCTGGTCTGCAGTTTCACCTTCAGTTTTCAGCCTCCGAGGAGAAAATTTCTTCAGGCATGTCAGCAAATTGTATCAGTCAATCTTATGCAATCTATATAAGGTCTATTTGGATAAACTTTTCTAAAAAGACTTCTAAGAGAAGAAAAAATGAAATCAATTTATTCATAAACTAAAATTGGCTTCTCCAATAGTTAATTTGGAGAAGTCCTACATCTTTCAGGATAAGTTATATGAGAAAGCTTCTGCAAATTGGAAAAGAATCAATTTTATCTTATAAAGAAGCTAATTTTAAAAGTTCTTCTACAAAAATTTATCCAAATAGACTCATATGAGTTCGGCTTCTCTCTCGTGACTGGAAACCTCTGGTAGGAAAGAGAAAGACTTGAGCCCTTTCTCTCTGCCACCGGAGGTTTCCAATACTACTGAAGAGGATTTTAATCCAATCTATATCCATTAATCATTTGATTTCATCTGACAGCTTGATGTTATTAACTTGTTATGTATGATCATAACTAACTATGCAGAGATAAGCAAAAGTGTCCTGCTCCAGATTTTAGCCCTTACACACCAATTGGTGTTGATTTATTTGCCTGTCCCCGGAAGGTAAATCACATTGCTCGGCATCTAGAACTTCCTTCTGTCAAAGAACATGAGAAACTACCTTCCCTCCTTATTGTTAACATACAGGTTCACTCTCCATCTTCTGAATGGACAACTTTTCACCAATAACAAGGTTTTATGGATGTTGTTGTTTGTTTTGTCTTTTGTTTGAACAACAACATACAAGATAGAATGCTACATAGCTTAATTATGTTCCTTTTGTTCCAGTTGCCAACATATGCTGCCAGCATGCTCCCTGGTGATGCTGATGGGGAAGGCAGGAGCCTTGTATTATACTTTAAGTTGTCTGAGAATTTTGACAAAGATACTTCTCCACACTTTCAGGAGAGTATCAAGGTATCTCTCTTCTCTTCAATAATTGCATGTTTTGTATCTCAAATCTGTCAGTTTACAATAATTTCTCCCGAAAAGGTATTTGTAAGTACAAAATAGAGTAAATTACAGCAGCCTCTGAAGCTTGATCAAATTACACTTAACCTCACCCTTTTTTATTTTTCTACACTAATACTCTTTAAATCTGAAATTATTAAACTAACACCCCCTATATGTTTGAAAACATTATACTGACACCCCCTCTAAACTCTCTCAAATTTTACACTAATACCCCTTAAAGTGGCGAAAGTAATACTTAAAAAAGCAAGAGGTGCTTGTGTAATTATACGAAAATTCAAGAGGTGTTGATGTAATTTACTCTAAAAAAATGTTATTTAACGGTAGACAGCTTTCTTCTTGAGCTAGGTTCTTAATGTTATATGCTCATTCTTTTCCTATTTTTACTTAGTATAGATTTTCTATATAGTTTTGCTGCAGTGGCTCCCATTTGGCTACTTTAAATATTATTTTAGTTTTAACATCATTATTGTTTTCATAGAGATTAGTGGATGATGAGATGGAAAAGGTGAAAGGGTTTGCAAAGGAAAACTTGGTTCCCTTCAGTGAAAGGCTTAAAATTTTGGCAGGGGTAGTTAATCCAGAGGAACTTCAGCTAAGTTCCACAGAGAAAAAACTTATAAATGCCTACAATGGCAAGCCAGTGCTTTCACGCCCTCAACACAAATTCTTTAAGGTATATATGTAAATGTATCTCTTGGTTTAAAATATGTGTCTTCAAATATCAATCTTTGGCAGCATTTCATTCTATTGGAGTTGAGTTCATCGAGTATGGGAAATTTTATATACAACTTTAGTCATTATTTTGAAATGTTTTGATCTAATGACAGAACCCTTTTTACCTTTTGGCATCTCCATCAACCTTATTGGATGATTTCTCCCCCATAATGCATACAAAAATAGTTAAATTATATGTTAATTTAAATCCAAAGGGTTGGCACAGTAATATAAGACTTCTGTTGTGTTTACACATGGGAGAACGATATATATAGGGAGAAATACCTATGTTCGATTCTCACCCGTAGTCTCTTACTAGTATAAACTCCATTATCTATTTATTTTAGACGTGTTCATAAGTCAAGCTCTAGGCAGTTACATTAGCTACGTTGTTCACAGATTAACTTGCAACTTTGGTTTATTGCTCTCCAATCGGGTAAATTATAGTTGCAGTAATCCAATTTTTTAGGCTCTCCATATGATTTTGGGCTTTCAGAAAAAAGGTTGTGATTGTTCTGTTTTAAATATCTCTAGAAATGGCATAATCTATGTTAAAATCTTAACAAAGTAATAGTAATTTTACATAGGGAAGACTTATCTCACCGAAGTATTAATATCTAGCAATTTCCAATAGCATAGGGTTAAGTTTACTTTACCAATTTAACTATGATGCATTGACAATTGACCGTATAAAATAGTTTTAAACGGTCAAATAATCATAATTATCCGGCCATTTACATCACCTTTAAACTCCACTTTAATTACCACACATAATTAAGCTCATTTTAATAAATCTTCGTATCCTTGTGTTAATTGATGATGTATATTGATTGCAGGGACGTAACTATTTTGAGATTGACTTGGATATACATCGCTTTAGCTATATATCAAGGAAAGCACTTGATTCACTCCGAGACAGGACAAAGAATATAGTGCTTAATCTGGGCTTAACTATCCAGGTATAGAATGGTCTTCCAGCATTTAATTTCAACACTTATCAAGTTAATCAATCTACACACTCTTAAACAGATGATAGACTCACTCCATTCTTTGATTAATCAGTTGAATCATGCAATTATTGTCACTTCTTTTATATTAATATAAACTACAAAATTTCCTTGCAAAACTCACTTTATAGACATTTTTTATTACTCTCAAAAGTACGTTTGTGCATTAAAAATTGGTTTGCAATCGCACTTTCGAGAATAATCAAACATGTTTTTAAAATGAGTTTGGAGCACTCCAAATGGAAGACCAACCACAGTGCATATTTGGTTTGCGTTTGCTACCAACAAACTTGAATCTAGAGTTAATTAAACTTGATTTTAGCTTTGACCAACATATTTAGTACATCTCTCTTAACGTGATCCACGGAACAAACTTGGGTAAGTGATATTATTAAAAGTAACTTCTATATTGGTCTCAAAATTTTATACTAGGTTTTACTCTTAACTTGTCTTATATTAAAAACATCCAAACATAAATCACTGGAATCAATTTTAACCAAATTAATTTCATTGATAATTAATTTTGTCCATGTTCATTAAAACACGCACTTAATTGAGTTCTAGGAGTGACTTCCTCTTTTAGCACTTAGCTTTATCAAGCCTAATGTTTTTTCCCAGCTGATTGATTGCTATATGAAAAAGCTTCCATATTTTAACACCTTTTTTTTTCTATGCTTAACTTCACAGGCACAGAAGCCAGAGGAACTACCAGAGCAAGCCTTATGCTGCTTGCGACTGAACAAAATTGATTTTGCTAACAATCAAATTCCTACCATTGTAGCTCTTGATGATAATTAATTCATGTAGGCATCAGGTGGCAAATTGGAGCAAGACCAAGATGATCATCCATGGAGGGTTATTTTGTAAATCTATTTACTTAACAATGGAGGAAAAGCAAGAGAAGCAAAATTTAAGCAATTAGTGCTTTCTCTCGTGTGTTTGTTTTTTAGTGTATTGAAAGTCCAAAATTTGTGGTTTGGATTTTACCATTTTCTAGATTCTTTGATATCCTACATAGATATAAGGTCATGTTTCTCTGGTCAAATGGGGATTTGTAATTTTCAGATTCCCTATGGAGGAGTCGCTGAGTAGAATGCATTAATATTAATATTAATATTAATTTCTGATAGTTTGAGTATTTTTTTATGTAATTGTTTTCTTTTTATTTTCTTTACACTTTAACATGATCACATCACATAACTATTCTAAAAGGTTTATAATATTCATGCAATTTATCAAAGGTTTACAATATTATGTATCTTATTTAATCAACTTAACTATATTTATTAATAGTACTGTTAAGGGACGGATCTACGTTGATCTTGGGGTCATGGTCCCCCGACTTTTTGAAAAAAATTTTTTACCATATATTTAAAGGGGGTGTATTAAGTAATTTTATGGGATATATTTAATAATCTAAAGGGTATATTTAGTAATTTTGTAATGCATTAAATATTTTTTCGTTTTTTTTTTCACTTATGTTTTAGAATTCTAATATTCATTATTTTTTATGTTTTTTATTTTATAAAATATCTTATATAAATATTATATTTGACTAGATTTATTATTAATATTATATAATTTATTTATTTTTAATTATTTTTCTCTAAATTATCAAATTAATATCATTCTTTTTTTTTTAGAAAATTTTATTAGAATATTAAATTTTAATTATTATACAATCAATTTTATCTTTAATTTTTTAAAATGATAAAATTAATAGTAATTTTATCTTTTTTTATATATAAAAATCTTATATGAAGTTTATATTAATATTTTATTAACTTTTGTATAATTATTTTTATCTTTTGATTTTTTTTTAAATTATAAAATCACCATGTTATTTCTTTTTAATGTTATAAAGTATCAAATTTTAATTATTATAGTATCAATTTTTAAATTTTTAAATTATAAAATCAATAGTAATATTATTTTATTTTTTAAATAAATCTTATCTAAATATTATATTTGGTTTTTTTTATTATATATAATTAGCTATTTCTTAATTTAAAATTACAATTGTCAAATTTTATTTGTCTCATAAGTAAAGAATTTTTTTTTCTCAAATTGTATATCACATAAGACGTCATAACCACCAATTACCATAATTAACAAAAGATAAAAGTTAAAAAATATCATATATAAAACAAAAGTATTTTTAATTTTTATATTTTAAATTTGGCTTTACTTCACAACAAGATGAAATATGAATTCTTGTATGTTTGTTGATCTACATTGAAAAAAAAATTATTAAAAAATCTAGTATAGATGTAATTATAAACAATTTTTATGACATATAAAAAAAACTTTCTGCATTTTGATTAAAAAAATTTCTATTAATTGATGCATTTTGATATATTATTAATATAATTAATATTTTATATATAATTGATTAAATATAATTAGATTTTCTTAACACAACATTTGTTTGTATTATGGATTGGTTTTTTTTATGAATTTATTATGGATTGGTTAATTCATAATACGAATTATAATCAATAATACATTTATTATTAAAATTTATTGAAAATTAATAATTTTGATAGATATAAACTAAATCAAGAAAAAATATATATAAGAGTATTGTTGTCATTTCTCTTTGCATTAAATATTATTCTATTCGTAATATATTTGTTTGTGAGAAAAAAGACAATGTATTGATGATGGGAAAATAATTTTATCATTTACTTATAATAAATTAATTAAATTTTATAAAATTATTTCAATTCATTCATGAAAAGAATAGTAGAGTTATAACTTAGTTACCTTATTTTTAAACCGTGGGTATGCATTAGACTCTTTGTTTGTATTATGAGTTTCACAATTCATAATATAAATGTATTACAAATTGCCAAATCCATAACTATATCAAAGTGGTGTGGTGACGCAAAGGTAACTCCCGTGTTAAAGATTTTGGGTGTGTACTTAGAAAACTGGAGTTCACTTAGTAACAATGTAGAATGCCTTAAGTAATTACCACGTACAATCCATTGCTGTTTTGAGAGAAGTTAGGACACAACTGAAACGAAACTCTCCTGCAAATTATCGAATTTCACAAGAACGTCCTTAGAAAACATATAAATTACGATTTGGCACCAAATTCACGTTCTGTTTTTCAGGTGATTTTCCCTCCCTCGCTAGAATCAGATAACAATCACAAAACCCTTCACTCCACTCCAACCATCGCCTCCGGTCACCGGAACCCTCGCTCATGTCCTCCGCCAAATCGCGCAACTTCCGCCGCCGCGGCGGCGACACCGAATCCAACGACGACCACGAAGGCGGAGACACCACATCCACCACCCTCCCTTCCAAGCCCCCCTCCTCCGCCAAGCCCAAGAAAAAACCCCAAGCCCCAAAACTCCTCAGCTTCGCCGACGACGACGAAACCGACGAAAACCCTCGTCCACGCGCCACCAAACCCCACCGCTCCGCCACCACCGCGAAAAAACCCTCATCCTCTCACAAAATCACAACTCTCAAAGACCGAATCGCGCATTCCCCTTCCCCTTCGGTCCCTTCCAACGTCCAGCCCCAAGCCGGAACGTACACCAAAGAAGCCCTACGCGAGCTCCAGAAGAACACGCGAACGCTAGTCACCAGCAGCAGCTCCTCCCGCTCCGATCCCAAACCCTCCTTGGAGCCCGTCATCGTCCTCAAGGGCCTCGTCAAACCCCGAGCCACGGAGTCCGCCTCCGACTCCGAAGGGGACCACAGAGAAGTCGAAGCGAAATTCGCCACTGTGGGAATTCAAAACAAGGAGGACGACGACTCCTCGTTTTATCCCAACGAGGAGACCATCCGAGCCATCCGAGCGAAGCGGGAGCGCCTCCGGCTCGCTCGCCCCGCCGCGGCGGACTACATCTCGCTGGATGGCGGGAGCAATCACGGCGCGGCCGAGGGGCTCAGCGACGAGGAGCCGGAGTTTCGCGGGCGGATCGCGATGTTCGGGGAGAATAATAAGGCGGATGGCGGGAAGAAGGGTGTTTTCGAGGAGGTGGTGGAGGAGAGGAGAGTGGATTTGAGGTTCAAGGGTGGTGGAGAGGATGAGGTTGTGGAGGGTGATGATGATGCTGATGAGGAGGAGAAGATGTGGGAGGAAGAGCAGTTTCGGAAAGGGTTGGGGAAGAGAATGGATGAAGGGCCTGCTAGAGTTGATGTTGCTGCTGCTGTGCAAGGTGCTCAATTGTTGCAGAACAGGTTTGTTGTTCCCTCTGCAGCTAATGTGTATGGTGGAGTTCCAAGTGCAGCAGCATCAGTGAGTCCCAGCATCATCGGAGGAGCAATTGAGTCGGTGCAAGCTTTGGATGCCGTGCCTATGTCACAACAAGCCGAGGCTGCTAGAAAAGCTTTGCTTGAGAATGTGAGGAGGCTTAAGGTATGGACTATGTTTATTATCATGTCCCCATATTGGCTGTGTTAGGCTGAGTTTTTACTTGTCGAATTTGTGGTCTTGCTTATCTTGTGTACATATGCTTGCACTTTTATGTTCCAACTCATGTTCCAGAGGATTGTAAGTTGTAACATATGGGAGATGAAAACAAAAAGGATTGTCATTGTTTTGGAGGGACCAAACATGGTTGTGCCTAATTGGGTTGAGTGGAGTCTCTTCTACACATGTATACTGTATACAGATAGATAGTTACATATTTTCAAATAAGCTGACCATGGTTGTTTGTTGCTTTGGATATGGGACTTGCTCTGGCACGAAATGCTTTAAAATTTATCTCATTGTTTTTTTTCTTCTTTTCTTTGTGACAGGAATCTCATGGAAGAACAAAGTCAGCATTGAGTAAAACTGATGAAAATTTGTCTGCATCCCTTTTGAACATCACTGCTCTTGAAAGCTCTTTAGTAGTAGCTGACGATAAGTACAAGTTTATGCAAAAGCTCCGAAATTATGTCACAAATATATGTGACTTTTTACAGGTAACTGTATTTGTTGTATTCTTCTGTCTTCCTTGTTCCTTGTCTTCCTTCATAATTAAATTTCATGTGAGATTGGGTTCCAACAGGTCCACTATATTATTTCTTTAAGTTCTCTTTTTCCTCATATCATTTTAGTTACATCCTTCTGTGTTAACTACTGTTATCATGAAGTACCTATGTTGTTGCTGCTTTATGGTGGTGGATATGCTCTATGGAGATGGGCTACCTATAAAGTTTTATGGTGTATTCAGCTAGAGTGAAATATTCATGGTTTGAAGAAATTTTCTTAGTCCTTTGATCTGTTATGGGACAGAATTGGTCCTCTCTCTGGTGTATAGTTTCTTAAGGGAGTCTACCTAGTACCTAATATATACCATATGTAGGAGACAAGAGAACTTTAAGGCAATGATGAGCTTATTTTTCTTTGTTTTGTTTGAGAACATCTTGACATAACCTTGTCTTTGTATTTACTTCTTTCTTCTCTCTAATAAATTAAGTACTGAGAGCAAAAGTGTAAAAAGATAGTGAGGCAAGAATCTGCTAAACATGTTTTAATCATTGTTATAAATTGTGAAAAATGGCTGAGATTACTCTGATTTCACATGAAAGTGTACATGATTTGAGCTGCTACAACTGTGACACAAAACTGTTTCACATCAGGCCACTCAATAGCAGCAGACTGCCACAATGCCACACAGCTATAGGGCACTATCGTGTGGGATTGACTATTATGCTATAAACCACTTGGAAAACATGACAGTGATGCTTCTAATAATGTTGAAGAATATCTATTTTCTTGTTGGGGGATACTTAAAACTAACATAATTATCTGCTTGTCATTCACAAATGCTTTTATGTGTGGTTTCATTTATTGTGACTGTAACTAAAATTATCTGTTATGCTATGACTTTTACTTCAGCATAAAGCATTTTACATTGAGGAACTTGAAGAGCAGATGAAGAAACTTCATGAAGATCGTGCATCAGCCATTTTTGAAAGAAGATCCACTAACAATGATGATGAAACAATTGAGATAGAAGAAGCTGTAAAAGCTGCAATGTCAGTTTTAAGCAAGAAAGGTAACAATATGGAAGCTGCCAAAATTGCTGCTCAGGAAGCATTTGCTGCTGTAAGAAAACAAAGAGATCTGCCAGTGAAGTTGGATGAATTTGGTAGGGATCTAAATCTGGAGAAACGGATGAATATGAAAGCAAGGGCTGAGACTCGTCAACGCAAGAGGTCACAAGCATTTGCTTCTAATAAGAACACATCCATGGAATTGGATGATCATAAAATAGAGGGTGAATTAAGCACTGATGAGAGTGATAGTGAGAGCCAAGCATATGAGTCACAACGTGATTTGGTGTTGCAGGCTGCTGATGAGATTTTCAGTGATGCTTCCGAGGAATATGGTCAATTATCCTTGGTCAAAAGAAGAATGGAAGAATGGAAAAAAGAGTATTCATCAAGCTATAAGGATGCCTATATGTCATTGAGTCTTCCACTAATCTTCTCTCCATATGTAAGATTGGAACTCCTGAGGTGGGACCCACTTCACAAGGGTGTAGATTTTCAAGAGATGAAATGGTATTGAACTATTCCTGTGTTACTATTCTTGAAAATTTTCAGAGGCGTTATTAGCACAGGCTTGTTTTTATTAGCCACTTAATTGCCCTCCATAGCTTGATTATATATAGATGCATATTATGTGAGTATCTTTAATCTTCCATCAATTTATAATATGTATTGGGTTTTCTTTCTCTTAATATTCAGGTATAAATTGTTGTTCACTTATGGTTTGCCTGAAGATGGAAAAGGTTTTGTTCATGATGATGGAGATGCTGATCATGAACTTGTTCCAAACTTGGTGGAAAAGGTTGCACTTCCTATTCTGCACTATGAAATTTCCCATTGCTGGGACATGTTTAGTCAACAGGAAACAGTGAATGCTATTGCTGCTACAAAATTGATTGTGCAACATGTGTCTCATGAAAGTGAAGCTCTTGCCGATTTGCTAGTTTCCATTCGAACTCGCTTTGCTGATGCTGTTGCTAATCTTACAGTATGCTCTGAAAACCATCATTTACATTTTCTAGTTAGAAGTACATTTTCATCTAGTAAAAACTCTGCACATATAGGTATCTGCTTTGTTCATTTTTGTTGATCTGCATGGTCATTCTTTTACTATACTGGGCTTGTATTTTGGGTACCTGGAATTATGAAGCATTTGATGATAAATTTCTCATCTTGTATACTTTGTAGGTCCCTACATGGAGTCTGCCAGTTCTAGCTGCTGTTCCAGATGCTGCACGAGTTGCAGCATATCGATTTGGTGTGTCTGTTCGATTGTTGAGAAATATTTGCTTGTGGAAGGATGTGTTTTCAATGTCAGTATTAGAGAAGGTTGCTCTAGATGAGATTTTGTGTGGAAAAGTTCTACCTCACTTGAGAATCATATCAGAAAATGTTCAAGATGCAATAACAAGAACAGAACGGATTATTGCTTCCCTATCTGGGATCTGGGCTGGTCCAAGTGTCATTGGAGATAAAAAGTATGTTAATGGTACTTTGTTAAATTGTTGTGACATTGACGATTACATTTGTTTCTTTTGAAAAAAAAACATTATGCAGATTCTTGAGACTCATTCGAATCACATTACTGTCAGTTTTCTTTGCACACTATCTCAAGGGAAATTGGGTATTGTACAGGCAATTGGGGTATTACTACCGGGATTGTTGGGAATTTGAGTAAGAGGATGCAGGTTTAAGATGTGATAATCACAATGAAGTTGCTTTTTACTGGTTATGAAGTCTTTTAACTCTTGTCTGATGTCATTTGTTATATCTTTTTTATATGCACAATGAGAGTATTGCCTTTACTATTTTGTTATGTTTTTTGGTCAGAAATCTAACACTTTCCCTGTCCTCACATTGTAGCCGCAAATTGCAGCCTCTGGTGACTTATGTGTTGTCACTTGGAAGGATTTTGGAGAGAAGAAATGTGCCAGAGAGTGACACAAGTCATCTAGCTCGTCGATTAAAGAAAATACTCGTTGACCTCGATGAATATGACCATGCTAGGAACATGGCTAGAACCTTCCATCTCAAAGAGGCATTGTGAGCTTGCTGGGAATTCATGTTTCATTATTCATGGCCTCTTGGTTTGTTGCAGAGCATGACCCTAGGTTAACCCTTCTTGGTGCAATTTTAGATAGCTTTTTTACCTTCACACAAGCCTTCATCAGGAGTATGCTTTAATGACTGCATCTTGACCTTCAAATCCTGAGGAGGCATCATTCTCTCTCGCAATATACTTCATGGAATATTTGGACCTAATTGAGGTGCTCCATTACTCATTGTGCACCATGATGGGTTAGTTTTACCAGGAAACAAATGAGTATTTCCCATCTCTCTTTGGGGGTGCAGAGCAAGTTTCATTTTATCTTACCAGCCATTCTTTTCATTACCAATGCTTATGCTAGAGTCCAGACAAATGTTTGAAGTATGTTGATGAGCCATAAGGGCTGTTGTCATCCCCAGATGGGTGGTAGGTAGCAGCCTTTCTGGTGTTGCTTAGAGTCACCAAGATTAAAAATAGCTTCATATGAGAGAGGATTGGCATTTGAAATAACATTTCCAAGAAAACCAGATTGAGGCAATGCTAAAGATAATGAAGATCTTCCCAATTTGCACTTGAATATCAATTGGAATTGAGCATTATGTATTGTCACAGAAACCACCCCTTCATCACGCCATGTATCTGTCGCTTAAATTTTGACATTTTGTTTCTTAAAAAAATAGAGTCGTTAGTTGTATTCTCATATTTAACTAATGCATATACATCCTTGAGTATAGGTTTGTTACTCGGCGGTGTTCGTTGTGTTATTATTTTGGTCTTTCTATGGCAATTTGATTCTTAAACATGACTCGATTCAAACATAACAATTAAAGGATGAAACAATTTTAGGAGTTATAAGGTGAATTTGGTGGTAAAAGAAAAAGTGAAGGGAGATGGAGGAAGGATAGGTCGTAGGTTTAAGTAATATATTAATTTTTCTTATTCCTGACTAATTTATTTCTCATTTGTTATTTTTTTCTTTTAGAAATTTGGTGTTGTTATCTATGTTAATTAAGTCTTTTAAGTGATGACATAATGTTTTATATTATAGATCAGTTCATCTTAATCACAATTTGCCACCAATGAGATTGGTTTCATCATTGTCTTTAGCATCACCCGAGGAGTCATTTTATCCCCAACCTATGTTCATGCTTTGCTTAACTTCCCACTCTCAGTATGCATATAGATTGGTTTGGCTTATTCTTCTTATAGGGGCTGATTACTTTAAGCATTTTCTGTTTTGATTTTCAAAAATGCCTTCAAGACTTTTAATTGATTTAATTGATCTTATAGTCCTCATGAATTTATACTTTTTTAATTGCATCCTTTTAAGATTCTTTTTTTTTTTTTTCATTTTTAGTCACTATAAGTCCAGACTAGAATTGTAAAATCATAAATTTATAAGGATTGAAAATGATTAAACAAATTTATAGGGACCAAAAATGAAGAAAAAAAAAAAACACACACACACATACAGATTAAAAATGAACAAAAAAAAAATCATGACAAAAATTGAAAAAAAAATGAACTTATAGAAATTAAAAACATATTTAAACATTTAAACAATAATGGCTCCTCATGTTGAACTATTCATGAAATATTCAGTTTGTCTTATGCTTCTTTTTCATTTTGTTACTTTGACATCAAATCTCTGAGTTAATCTTGAACTGTATAGAGCATGTTTGTTGTGTTATATACTAGTGTGGTGAGTTGAACATGACATACAGTATATATATGTGGAATTATAAGAAAAAAAAAGATACATTAAAGTTATATGAACTAAGAAAACTATGTTATTTGCTCTTCCTTCAATCTTAGACTTGCCACAGGTCGCTGCTCATTGCTGCTGAAACTATGCTTCTCTTCGGATATAGCAATGTTTTGTGCTTTTTTTAGCTGTGATGCACTGTTGTTGGCAAGTGTGTGGCTATTACTCTTAGCTGCTGGCACATCATGATTGTGTTTTCCTTCATATGTTGTTATGACAGCTTTAGGATCCGTTGAGGCCCTCTCAACGTGCTTCCTAACATTGCAACCTTTGGTTGTGCATTTGTAATAGCTCCTACATTATCATAAGAAAGCATGCATAATTTGAGTAAGATGAATAATTAAGCATTGTGGGAACCAGGTTTCTTGAAAGTTGCTATGATTTATGAACAATGTTAGGATAAGGAACACATCAAGTGGATGAAGGGTCTGTTTGCTAGAGAGAAAGAAATAAGGTGGATGGAAATAGAAAAAGGTGAATGAAAATAGATAAGAAATAGAGTAAAAATTAAAAGTGTTGATTGGATAGAAATGCTAGAAACACTTTTTTAGACATTCATTTTGATTGATTAAAATCTATTAAAAATCACAAAATTTTATGACTTTCACATTTCACATTCTATTTAATGACTCTCTTTTCTGATTTTATAATTTTTAATAAATTTTAACCAATGAAAAATATAGTATTTAATGACTCTCTTTTCTGATTTTATAGTTTTTAATAAATTTTATAGTATGTTAGAGAATATTTCTAGCATTCCTGGCAAAAAGAAATAAGAAAAATAAGATAAAAAGATGAATAAAAATAAAGTGAAAAAATATAATGAAATCCATCCTATTTCCATTTAACCAAACAACCTTTGATACCTGTATCCTATTTCCATCCAACCAAACAGAACATAAAGATGAAAGATATCTCTCCATTAACAATTCATAAGTGAATAATATACACGAATCTCACATCATATCCAATTCAAATATCTTAAAAAATTAAATTTACTACGTCATCCTACACTTATACATTGTTCAACTTTTTTACCTGCACTTTCCACTTTTAACATAAAATGATAATGCTCATCCATAATTATTAATTAAATATAAGCAATCAAAGTGTGGGGGGAAACCAATATCACCTTGGATAAGGGTTGCCTTTGACAACTTTCTGCCCATACTTGCGCCATCTATATCCATCATCCAAGAGATCCACCTCACTTGTTGTTTGCACAATGATTCTAGGCTCTGCTACACTTCTATGCAAAGTGGCTGGATCCGGGGGCCTGGCTTCAATGTTTCTGCACAATCGTAGAACTTTCCAACATCACATAAAGCCAAATAATTACCCCAGCCAAGAGCTGACCCAACTTTAAGCGAGACTTAAAACAACTTTAAGAAAAACAATTTACTTAAAAATAGATATTTATATAGAAGCCATTTTTGGTTGATATATAAGACTTTTTTACTTTATAAAACTAATACTCTGTCTGTCTGTCTGTCTAAACAACATTAGACAAATCATTAATACGAAGAAAAGAACTGTTGATTACATTTAATTATGTCATAAGTTGAAGTTTTATTCCAAAAAAAAGTTTTTTTAATTTAAATAGAGTTAATGACTAGCGTATAAAGTTAACAATAAAATAAGAATATAAAAGAAATTTCATTCAAAAATAGTCATTGCAGCTTATATAGGACCAAAAAAAAATTCAAATTGTTGCTATAGGACCGAAGATAGTAAGGTGGATCTAAAGCTGGGACTTAAGTTGTTTTACCCTTTGACCGGTCCTAAGAGTGAACACGTTAAAATAAACAAAAAAACCCTTACCTTCTCTTGGTATCAGGCTCATCATTTTTCTCATCTGCTTCAGTAGTTTCATGATCACCAACAACTTCCTCACTGTCACTTGTTCCTGAGCCGTGTTCATTTGACTCAAGATCCCTCTTAGAGTACACTAAGTGAGAACTCATGATCTCTTCTTTCAACCTATCAGATGAACTTTCATTTGAAGTCATTAGGATGTTGTTGTTGTCTTTTGTGATGATCTTGTTGTTGGGATTAGGAGGTTGGTGATGATTGTGCTCTCCTTTGTAGATAATTGCAGTCACATGACCCTCAAGAGAACGCTCAAGCTTTTTCTTCACAGGACACTTTGGATGTGTGCATTTGTAATAGCTTCTTGAGAAGTCACAGCCTTTCACATGCTTCTGCCCATACTTCCTCCAGTTGTAGCCATCATTGTTAGGCTTATCAGCAATGTTCAATGAAGAAGAGTGCAGTTTTTGTTCTGAGTGAGGATAATCAAGGGATTCTGTTTCTCTCACCCTAGATTCTGGCATTGAGGGTGGTGGTATAGTGAATGGATGTTCAGATTGGATTTGCACATTGAAGTGAGATGGCACAGCTTGAGATGTTATCTGTGATAGCATCTGCTGTTGTGTCATTCCAAAGTGTCCCTACATTACATGTTTTGTTAGTCGGGAGTTACAAGGTTTTTGGTGATTAAAGAGAAAGGAATAAAAATATTTTGGATCTGATTCTCTTTTACTAAACAAAAAATTAACAAATTAATAACTAACATTTACAATAAAAAAATTTTAAAAAACATGTTTTATTAGTCAAATTGTCAAGAAAATAAGGAAAAAAAACACTTTGAGTTTTGACAAAAATAAAATTAAAAATTAAAAAAAAAAAAAAAAAAAAAAAATATATATATATATATATATCACTTATCCTTTCATATTATGTTTTTCAGTACTCATCCTTAATTTCAGTTACAACAAGTGTATGTACATCTATTATCTGGTTTTAGATAAATTATTACATAATTTAAGATCATTGTGATCCTAGACGGTATTCATGTATGATTTAATCAAGTTTTATTAAATTTTTTTATATAAATTAAATAATTTGAAAATTGATTAAAATTATAACAGCATAATAATCTTAAACCATGTAATAATTTGTCATATGTCCGGGTAGGTGTCACACCAAATGAACATTAAGGATATGTATAAATAAATTTCTCCATAAAAAAAAATTAACATTTTTATAAATTAAAATTAATTTATATATAAACTAATTAATAAAACTTTTATCATATTAACTTATTGAAAAAATATTTTTAATTTATATATAAGCTAATTTTAACTTAAGAAAAAAAATCATTTTATTTATTTTCTTCTCATATACTTATTGTAAAGTTTATTAGGAAAAAAACTCTAAATATCTTTTCAATAATAGCAAATACAAGGAAGTTCGGCCGTACTCCTATAGTAGATTCCTATTGTAGTAATCTGATAATCTCCACCATAATAAAGATTTCCCCAAAAGGATATGAACAGTGATTTCTGAATTTAACAGTTTTATATGGAGCATTAAAATTCTTTTAAAATTAATTATACAAAAAATATAAAACATACCGTACATAATTATAAAACCTTTTAGTACTAAGCATTAGTTAATGTGTTGTTTGTACAAATATAGATAGCAAATAAGAAGTGTTAATTACTTGAGAAGGTGAATCGATGAAGCCAGGTGGAAGGAAAAACGTGGGCGAGAGTGCGGTGGGGTCCACCATAGCGCCGGCGAGGAGCTCCGAGAAAGACTTGCACTCGTCGCCGTCGCCGTCGCCGCCGCCAAAGAAGTTGGAAAGCAGAGTCATGGGACCGGGGCTGTAAACGCTTTCCACGGAGGCGCGTGGCCGGAGAGTAGTTACGGGACGCGCCGCCATCGAGGGAGGTGGTGCTTGCTCTCCTCCCTCTCCATTTCCACCGCCACCAACCATTCACTTCGAATGAACCGAACCGAACAGAACCGAGACTTTAACTGAACCTCCTTTTTGTTTTGTCTCTGTCTTTGTTTTCTGGAAACTGAGCTAAACTGAACTGAAACTCTAATGAAAAAGTATCCAACCTTTTTGTTATGTTATACGATGATTCTGTTTGGTTGGTTGGTTTGATTTATTGGGTTTCGTGAATCTCGATTTTAGCCAAAAGTCCACGCCTCTGATACGCGACGAAAGAAATAAAAAAATAAAAAAAATATACATGCTCCCCATTTTCTCTTCTCAATCACCACGTATCAACAAAAAATAGTAATATATTTCATTTCTATCAAATATTTTTTTGTAGTATTCCATTTTTTTAAATTACATAACGACACTGGTTACTAGTAGTAATTCCTAATATTGTAAAACCAAGTTTATTTTAATCCTTAATATTAAATTGAGTGAAATATTTTACAACACCAGATATTAAAATGAAAAAGAAAAAGTATTCTAAAGAAGGATCTTTCTCTGGTTCATCTTAAGTCTAAAATTGTAAATTACGGTTGTTTCTGATTGCGATATATGAATTGGGTTTAGCGTGTGGTAGGGTCATGAGAATAGGTGCATTGACGAAATTGACCCTGGGAGAGTTTTGAAATTACATGGGTTTGGTGGAGGTGTACCAATGGCGTGTGGTGACGTGAGGGGCAGTGGATAGAGCAGTAAGTGACGGTGTGAAGACTAAAGTCAGTCAAGTCACAAAAAAAAATGACAACACTTTATAATAGTACTCAGAGAGACAGAGAAGTTTTGCCGCCATAGGTTCAGATCGGTTCAAGAAACTCTTTTTTTTTTATTATTATTTTAGGATTAAATAACATTTTGATTTTTATATACTACTACTAATACACAATTTTTTATTTTAATAGTTATTTGACTTGTAACGTTATTAGTTTTTTTAAATAATTTATAAAAAAAAATCACCATTTTGATCCTTAAATATTAAATATATGAATTTAGTTTCTTAAATAAAAAAAATTATTTTTTTATTTATAAAAATCTAACATGACTATAAATAATTTACCATATTCACACATGTTAAACCAAATGTAATTTAATATTTAATCCGGTATAAAAAAAAAAAAAGGATAATCTAGTTTTATAATTAAATTTGTTAAACAATTTTGTCATTAAACAATAATGTTAAAAGTTCAATTTGTTATTGAGTTATATATTTTGAGGATTAAACTATACACTGAATAAAATTATCGTATTAAAATTTTTATTTTTTTAAAAGCAAAATTACATATAATTGTCTTATACCCTGTGACTCCCGTGGATTATATAAAAAAGTGAAAGATATGAACGTTATTTATATCATTAGTTAATGTTATTATTTTATATCATTAGTTAATATTATTACTCAACAACATGCTCCATAACTAAAAAAATTAAATTTTATAGGAATCAAAAATTAATTGAAAAACCCAAAATAATAACTTGGTTTAATAAGGATCATCAAAAGATTAATTATGCTCTTTTAAGTTATACAAATATTATTTTGTTTTATTATATTTTTTAAATTTATGGAAGAAAGAATAAAAAAAAATGTATTGTTTTTCATGATTTGTATGAAACTTTTCTAAATAAGAAATAGGATGGAAATAGTGTGATATATTTATACTTTTATTTATAATAAAAAAGTAAAAAAAAGAAAAGAAAAGTGACTTCTAAAAGCAAATAGAGATCTGAGATCCTTTCCATTTCCTGTTAACAACGTCTGCGTGAATCATCACTGCTTTGTTTCTTTTTTCTTTATCGTTTTTATAAAAATACATTAATTAAATAATTTTCTGCAGTTAAAAAAATTAAGATGGAAAATGAACCTGACGTGAATCGAACACGCAACCTTCTGATCTGGAGTCAGACGCGCTACCATTGCGCCACAGATCCATTAACTAGTATTTCTATAGTTTTATTAAATATATTATATTCTACGAGTTGCTAACATTTTAGAATTTAATAATAAATACTGTATATACTTTTAGATATTGACTATCAAATACCCTATATAATTCAAATTTTAAATATTATATTATATGATAACAAAACTAGTAATTAATTATTATTTAAAAATTACAATAAAAAAAAGATAAAATATATATAACTAGGACTGACTTAAAGTTATTAACGATCCATAAATTGAAAGGAAAAAATAAATTTAAATAAATTTTGTTATAATGATACAAATTGATATTTTTTTAATGAAATTCACATATGAGTATTATGTATATTAACTTAGGAAGGATTATACTTTTAAACAATAATTAATTGTTATTTTTAATATCATATATTTTAAATATTTATGTAGTGTATTAAAAAATTTATATTAGATATTCAATATTTAAAAGTATATACGCTATTTGTTATTAAATTTTAGAAATTTTGAAAATGAAATTTCTGTAAACAACTACTTCATTACATAAAGGGGATCTGTGGCGCAATGGTAGCGCGTCTGACTCCAGATCAGAAGGTTGCGTGTTTGATTCACGTCAGGTTCACTGCCTTTTCTTTTTTATGTTCTTAAATTTTATTGCAGAAAATTAATTATTTGTCTAAATGGCGTAAATAAAAAAGAAACAAAGCAGGAACGTTTACAATCTTGGAAAAACTACACGGCTGGCCTGCGACCTATGTTGGATACAAAAAGATTAATTTATTGAGTTAGTTGTGTTCGAGATTAACAACGAAATCGAACTTAACATTTCAGTAGTCAAAGTTACACTTTTGTTCATCAAATTTCTTCTAAATGATGGTTTTGTTAATTATATAAACTCTCATTTATTTTTTTATCTCAACTTTTAAGATGTAAAGTTATTTGACATATTTTAAAAGTTCCTTAATCGAGATTAGTGAAAGAGTAAAATTTACAGTGAACGTCAAATATTTTTTATCGTATTTATCAAAGATATTTAATCTAGAAACATCAAATATCTAAAGAAATTTTGTCTCATTTAGGGTTCATGTTTTGTTTATATAAATGTTTTTTAAGTGATCATTAGGTTTAATTATACTACTAATTATATCATTTATTTATTAAAAATTATAAATTTTCAATAAATTTCCATCAATTATACAAGAATCTCATAGATAGAGTGTGGTTAGCAATTCCCATAATAATTTTGACATCTATTTTAAAATAATGTTTTCCACGAAACGTCTATAAATTATAATAATTTTGAAAGGGAGGGAGTGGAGTATCGACAAAGACAGCAAAAAGAACATTGGCAGATGGACGATAACCTATGGGTCTACGTTGGCTCTAACCTCGCATTCCACAGTCCACACCAATAACGCAGCTGGTTACTTCGTATTTTGCATATAAAATGTATGCGCCAACAATCAACGTTGTTGGTGAAGTGCATGCAAAGAAATGTAACACAATTCCAAAACAGTAGTTAATGAATAGCTGGGTTTCACACATTTTGACCATGCCGTCGTGATTTTTAGTGGCTCAGTTTTTTCTTCTTTTATATTTTATTAATTTTACAAAAATTAAAATTAAAGGTTGAGGATCGAGTTTGTTTCTTTTCTTTCTCTTAAGTCTTTAACCTTTTAAACAATCAACGAATTAGTCTTAGGTACAGCTTGGCGGCTATTTTTCACGCCACCACGAAGGAGCACTGAACACTACATAACAAATGCTGGGAAAAAGAATTGGAAAAGTATGGCTTCACAATGACATGAATGTATTTTTCTGAAGATATTTGTCAAAAGAATAAGTAAAAAAACAAACAAGTATAGTATAGTATCCTTTTGTTACACTTAAAATATTTTGACATTTCATTTTATTCTTTAGAGAAAATGTTGTAAGAAGGTATATTTAAATACATTATTTTAGAAAGACTTATAAGAAAGAAAGAAAAATATAAAGAAAAAAATGAAATTAATTTTTTTTTAAATTAAAATTATTTTTTAATAATTAATTAGTAGAAGCTTTTTTGAATAAATTGATTTATTTAAAAGACGTAGAAAATTCACTAATTAACTATTAGAAAAGAAAATTTTAAGAACTGTGTTATTATTAAAATACAATGATTAAAATACATTAATTTTTTTATAAGAACTAAAATTAATATTTTGAAATATTTTAAAGGATTATAAAATATTTTACTCTCATTAAATTATAAATTAAAAGTATAAGAAAATATGAATAATTAATTTAGATGAATAAGTACAACTTGAAATAACTTAAATTTAAATATTAAATTGAAAAAATTAATACATAAGTATATAAGTAACTGAAATTCGAGAAAAATAAAATAAAATTTTAATATAAGAATTAAAAATAATTATATTTGAGATTCGAAAAATTAGTATTGAATATTGGTAACATAAGTTCATAAGAGAGAAAATATAAAAGAAAATACCATTACCATATTACATTATATTTTTAACATTTTTTTTAAATATAGTCTCTTATTAGAGAAAATTTATTGAAAAAATATAATTTTGTGAGTCTGATATCTTATTTTCTGATTCTCTTTTTATTATCATTTTTAATAAATTCTAACTAATAAAAAAATATTAAAAAGAATGTAGAAAAAAAGATGTCCCTCACACTCCTCGAGAAAAGACGAAAACTAATTTCAGATTTAAAAATTAAAAATATGCTTCCCATGCCATGTCCAAGTATATATTAAGATAAAAAAAAGCTTTAAAAAAACATAAGGGGACACGTGTTCGATTCAAACGCAAGAGGGTCCACACGTTCTGGAAAACGGAAACCCAAATTTGCATGTGCCAGCGAAAACTAAAGTTCGCCAAAGTTTCATAGTCCATTCAAAAATTCCGCATGTATCCAAAACTAAGCCAAAAAAATATGCCTCGAATCTTCGCTCTAATTCGTGTGCATGATGCATGCAAATTTCGTGGTATAAATTAACACACCCTCCCATAAAATTCACCAAAAACTCAATTCAATTAATTTGTGAATGGCAACAACAACAACAACCACTACAGTATTGTTGCGTAACTCTAAGCCAATTCAACTTGCTCCTTCTCCTTCTTCTTCTAATTCTTTGTACATGAAATGTGTACGGTACCAATTAAGCAGGGCTAGTTTGAATGAAAATCATCATCATAATCATAACTTAGCTTCTTGGAGAGGAGAAAGAAAATTGACAGTGGTGGCTGTGAAGGCTGCGGCAGCGATGGTTACGACCGACCACAGAACCACCACATCACAACCAGTGATTCAACAGGGTTTGTCAGATTTAGCTGCTTTGATAGCAAGTATTCGCAATGCCGTTTTGGTTCTTTTGAGGGCTTTTCTCAAAAGGAAACCACGCAATTTGCAACCGCAGATGCTCCTTGAAAAGGTTAGTGTATATATATTTACTTGTATAATTTTGTTCATATAAATACTTTTTTTGGTAAAAATATATTTTTAATCTCTGTAATTTTTATTTTTTTTATCAAACTTAGTTTTGTCTATCAAATTTGTTCTTTAAATTTTACAAAACAGTCATTTTTGACATTTTTTTTGTGAACACGAACATAAATCACTAAATTTTTGTAAAGTTGAGAGACTAAATAGATCAAAATTGAAGTTCAGAAACTAAAACAAAGTTTCACAAATATAAAAGAATAAAAACATATTTTACCTCTTTTCTATTCGCTTCTCACACCATACTAAAACATTGTTATGACTTATGATCTATGGTAATGACTCATTTTCTATGTGTAATGTGCAGGCAATAATCGATTGCAGATTTTTTACGTTGTTCGCGGTTGCAGGATCTTTACTTGGTTCGGTGTTGTGTTTTGTTGAGGTATTTGATTGTGAATCTTTGACCACTGTTTTCCTTTTCCTTATGTTTTTTTTGTTATTTTAAAGAAAACTACTATAAAGAGAACGTGGTTTCGTAAATATTGCAGGGTTGCCTTCTGATTATTGAGTCATACGCGCATTATTTCCACATGTTATCTCAAAGGTTGGATCAAGGACATCTTGTGCATCTACTCATTGAAGCCATAGGTTTGCCTGATATTATTTACACAACTCTTTTTTATGTAACATTTTTCATGACATGAGAAATAGATTTGATATAGTGAGAATTTCTTGCATTCACCACCCAACAAAGCTTAATCCATTTGTAAGGATCCAAATTTCACTGTCAATGTGAGGATCTGGTTGATCAGCGATCAAGAACGAATTATCTAACATCTTTTGCATGAATGAATACGATTTTTCTCTAAAATAATTAAATTCTTGTACCTTCTTGCTGCATGTTCCACTCTGACAAAACGAATTGAAAATGTGGTATCATTTAATCGTGCAGACTCGTTCCTGATGGGAACTGCATTGCTCATTTTTGGAGTGGGTATGTACGTCATGTTTGTGGGGTCAAGCACTACTACTAGTAAAGAAACAGAACCAAGTCTTTGTGGATCAAACATGCTAGGTCTCTTTTACATGAAGGTACATATATAGCATACTCCATGTCTTAATAATCAAATGAAAAAATAATTCTTTAACTTAAAACAGTTTTACACCGTTATTTGATAACAAACCGTTCATATACAAATTTATGATCAGTTGACAATATTATTTGTGCACGAACATTAAACTTTACTCAAAAGAAAAAACAGGTCACGCATTTGAGACTTCTTATTACAAACCATTATATGTGTATGATAAATTTGTAGACTTTTATACATGAATTAATGACTGTTTGCATGTGTAATGGAATATTTCAGTCTCCCCCAAAGTGGCTAGGGATGCAATCAATTGCAGAGGCAAAGTCGAGGATAGGGCATGCAGTGATGATGATTCTTCAAGTGGGACTATTAGACAAGTTCACAGACATTCCTTTAGTCACAGGCCTTGATCTTGCATGCTTCGGTGCTGCTGTACTCACATCCTCTGCATGCATTTTTGTCCTCTCTAAACTTCATCACTAGCTAGAAGCCTAGAACAAATTAATATTGTAAAGTGGAATAATTAACTAGTGTTTCAACCTCATATTTATTTTTTCCATAATTTTTTTAAGAAAATAAGTCATTCTTTCGTAGGCCAAAAGAAAAATAGAATGCTTCTGTCCCTTTACGACGTAGGAACATGCAAGACTAAAGGGTACAGGGGATAAGGTATTATCATTCCTTCTTTTCCATGCTCTTGTCTTTTACGGTAAGGAAGTAGAGACAAGACATTTAGAGGCCAACTTGATTTAACAGAGGATCCTATAATGGTTTGTCCGAATGTTCTCTCCAAAGGACATTTCTCTTGGTCCAAATTAACTTGCCTTCTTGATATTCTCTTCAGATCTCGTCTACAAATGCAATTTTTTTTTTTTTAGTTTATCCTATTCTTGCTATCCTGGCCCCAAGATCGTCCAAGGAAGTTTTCATGTATCTAAGGAGGATAGCAAGAGAGTTTTTAACAAAAATGTTTGCCTAAGGGTATACTAAAGTATAAGAGGCCTATACTGTGTGTGCAGGACCAATCTAGACAACTGATAAGGGGATTAAATTTTTTAATTATTTAAATATATAATTTCTAACAAAAAAAATATTTATTAAATAATAAATTTTATAAAATTATTTATTAGTTATATCCATAAAATTAAAATTATTTTTTATTTCAAAGGATAGAAAAAGAAAATATATGTATTTATAATTTTAAACTATTTTAAAAAAAATTAAAATATTTTTTATCTCAAATACATTAATAATAATAATTTCATACTTAAAAAAAATTAAGCAAACTCATTAAATTTTATAACAATTATAATATATACAGATAGAAAAGTAATAATTCATAAAATATAATTACTTTAGATAATAACAATTAATAAAAGAAATTATAAGATATTTTGTGATGATATTTATTAACTATTAATTAGTATATTATATATTTTGAGTTAAATTATATACCAACATATATTATTGAAAAGATTATTAATATATATTATATATTTATTAATTATTTTGAATATATATATATATATATATATTCAAAATAAATTGTCTCTAGATCTTTCTCTAGCGGTGTGAAAGATGTCTTCTTTAAAAAAATATTCATTTTGATGAATATAAATTGTTAAGAATATCCCGACTTTTAATTTTTTTTATCATCAAATATTAATTTGTTAGTTCTTATTAAAAATATTAATAAAAAAGATTTGAACATGCAATTTATCCCTCCTTCCTATGACCTTATAACTCCCTCCAAATCTCCCAATTAAAATTTGGTGATTGTACATATACAAAAATCTTTCGAACTAATATTAGTCATGATACTGCAAACAAGATTATTTTGATGAAAAATTACTTTGCATAATAGTAAAACATAATTGAAAATCAAATAAAGCTTGCTAGATGGATAACCTAAAAGAACAAATGAAGTAAAAAAAAAGTGAGGGAAAAAAGAAGAAGAAGAAAAAGAATAAAGAAAAACCTACTAGACTAAAACCAAGAGTAGACTAATAGGTTAAGGGCATTGTTTCCTCCACCTCTCACTTTTGTATATATGGACAAAATTATCCCAACCCTAAATCTCTTTTCCTTTTCCCTTCCTCTCACCTCTACGATACAACCCCCTTCCCCTTGCCTTTGCACCATCACACCCTCACCCTTATCGCCCCACCCTTGTTGTGCTCACCACTCCCTTCCCCTAGGATGTGCATGAACAAAGTGAGATGGTGTGGTACTCTATTATGAAATAATTATTTTGGAGTATAAATTTTGTGTATTTAAAATAGCTATTCTAGAATAGGCTCTTCAAAACACCTATCCAGAAGATAATTATATAGAAAGAGTAGTTCAAGAATATTTTAAAAGGTGAAAGATGTAGGAATCAATGCACATAATTCAATGAAGGGGTCTATGCTTATAAGCAATGAGCAAGGCCCAAAATAGGTCCTTATTTAGCATTATACTTCGCGCATTGTTCAACAGTACAAGTCATCCATTGTTTTTCAAACATAATCACGTTGTACAAACCTTCATGCTTGCATAACTTTCTTTCACTCTTAAAGTGCATGCTTTCACAACTTAAACCATGAATCAATTGGCCAATTTGTGGTTGACATTCTCATTTTGAAATCATTTTACTTGCTCTCACTTGCCTATGTTCACTTAAATCAACTTCATTTACTTGCTTTCACCTACTTAAATGTTTTCACATGCATTCTGCCATTTACATGGTTCCGTATGCTTTCCTTTCCGCATCGTTTCACAATACTTTCTACCAATTTCATGCTTTCACCAAAGTAGTTTTACTTAATTTGTTCTTTGCTAGCTAGCTAACACTCTAGCTTTGTTGTTTTTGCCAAAGCTTTTGTCATACTCACTTTCATTTGGCTGGACAAATATGTATTCATATCTTTACTGGTTCTTATTATGATAAAAATAAAAATAAAAACCAATATTATTTATTTTATTAATAAAGAAGGACTATTGTAAACACCTAGTTACTAGCCATATAAAATAAAACAAACAAGCACCTTTAGGCCCAAATTCTAACAATATACTAACAAATAAATAAAAAGGAATTAATAAAAATTGTTCATCAGAATGTAATTTAATTAACTGTCTAATTGGGTTCTCAAATTATTTAAAATGTATTAATTTTATATTTTTTTTTCATTTTTCTATTTACACCTCTTTTACTAAGTACACCTATCAATGTTTTTTTATATTTTTAAGGAAGTATATTTAGTAAAAGAGGGATGTAAATAGCAAATTTAAAAAATGACTAAATTAAATTTTTTTTTAAATAATTTGAAGATCAAATTAAAATTTAACTTTATGACCAAATTAAACAACTAATTAGAATTTGATAACCAAAACTGCAATTAAATCTTAATAAAAACATATCATACCAACTAAATTAACTAGATAAAAAAGAAGTAAGCCCAAAGAAATAAGCCCAAAAATGATTGTCGTAGTAGTAATTTAGGATTATATGTTTGATTATCTTAGTGTATAAAATTTTATATCCTAATAATATTTATGCACCCTTAGTCAATAACCTAGAAAATCACATCTTTTACGTGAAGAATTAAGATTTTTTTTTTAAAAGAAGTAAAAAAAAAGGGGATAATATAACCAACAACAACGTGCCCCCTCCCACTTTCAGTATTGCCAAAATTGCCTTATACATGTTTATGCCTTTGTTTTCTTTTCCTCATCCATGCACAAGGTGCCCGACAAAACCCCTGCATAAGGTGTCTTATTCTCTGCCATTGCTTCCCCCATGCTTGCTTTGGCACCATCCTCTAACGCTAGTGAGCAACTTCCACTCTGATTTTTTTCTACTTCCGTGCAGTTGTCTCACACATTTACACAACAACACAGGGAATTTCTATAATAGAAGTTATTTATATAATGCTGGAAATCTTTTGTAATAAAAGCAATAGAATTTGCAAACTAAAACTCTAAAAGCATGAGAGTTTAGAGTTGAAGAAGGAAAATTGTCATTAAAGTTCATAAAAGAGAGTGTTCTTATATAGGCTATTAGGCTTACAACCCATTTTGAATTTTTTTTTTTTTTTAAACATCTCTTCTACAGTCAAATTTATTGAGATTACATTAGCTAATTAAAAATAAAATGTAAAGAATACAAGTTTGCAATATTAACAAAAACTATCTAAAAGTTATTCAAAAATTAATTTTTAAATAAGCTAGAATCTCATAGTTATAGCACTTCTTAAGATTTGGGATAGAGATGCAAAGTTTTAACTCCATGAAGTTATAACACTTCTTCGTAAGATTTGTCAAAAATATTTGGCTAAAATATGTTTTATGTCTTTTTCCTAATAAATTTTTTCTTTCAAGTTGATCATTAATAAATAAATAATTGTTTTAGATCTCTATTATTAGTTTAATGATGACGTATCTAATAAATATTAATAAATATTTAAAAACGGTAACAAATTTTAAATTTATTATTTTTTTAATTGATTCTGTTAATTTTTAAGTAAATACTTGGTTTACAAATCAACACAAACATTTAAAATAAAAGTTTTGATATATTAGGATCAATCACAAAAGAAAAAATTACAAGCAACAAATACAAAATGAGAATAAATATAATGTACTAAAAATTGAATATAATTTTATAATGGGAGACAATTATATTTATTCATTTATGATAAATTAATTTATTTTTATAAAATCATTTTAAAAATTATGTAAACAAAGATTATGATTATTTGAAAATGTGAAACTATATTACACTTTCTTTATTCTCATACAAAATTGTGGTATAGATTATTCCCTAAAACATATTTTATACTTTAATGCTAATTGATAATGTAGTTTGATATATCATTTTTGTAATAAGAAAAACAACACTTCTGTGAAAAATGTTGTGCTTTTTTATGGCTCCCATTAATCTTCCATGTAGAGATATTATTGTTAGGAACCATAGATCAATAGTAGTAATGAACATGTTTATTAAAAGTGGAAATGAAATTGTTGCAAAACAAACCCAAAAGAAAGAAATCAAAGAATCAAGTGACAATTATTAATTATGCCCCTTTTGTGGGGCCATTCTCACAATAAAAAATCAGAGGGGCCCTTCACATGAATCATATCTAGTTAGCCGAATCTTTCAACTAGTTGGGAGCTTTAGAAAGCTTCTCTCATTTTCCCTGAAAGTGACAATGGGAGCAGAAATCAGAAATCAGGGCCACATTCAACTCCTCATTGGTCACAAAATGATTATGCCCCTTTTCTTAAGTGACTGCCAAATAAAGCTTAACACAGTAATAAATCCATTACTTTTGTTTTCTTTCCCCTTATTTAAATGAATTTATTAATTATGTAAAATAATTTTATACTATTATTTATCACACATCATCGTTAATATGATATTTAAATAAAAGAAAAATGGCAATGCTCTGATATAAAATAATTTTATATCATCAATTCATCACAATTCTCTATTTATAATAAGTAGGTTGATTTTTATAAAATTATGTTAAAAAACATTCAAACAATAAATTATGATTTGAGTCACACTGTAAAATTAAATAAAATATTAAATTCTAAAATAATTATTATAAAGTCAACAAACTTACCATACATCATATAAGACTATAAAATTATTATGAAATATCATCTAGTATTAGTGCATAACCTATCTACTCTCTAAATTAAACTTTTCCACAAAAAAGAATACATGAATACGACCCAGCGAGCAACATGAAAAACCTCCCACTGAAGAAAGCTTGTTCATGCAACTTTAGAATTATTTAGCTTTGTTTTTATCATGAAAACAGAATAAACTACGTTTAACTTTTCAATAAATTAAGGTATATTATTTTTTAATATTATGCCATATTGTATATTTTATTTCAATAAACTAAATATCAAATCAAATTTGTATAGTGTATTATATTTTATTTCGTTCTAACCATTTTTTTATCAGAATTTAATCATCTTATAGTTATTCTTTATGTTTGCATTAATTTGGTATATAAACACTACATCCTGATTCCTGAAGGTCAAAGATGACACTATCTTACGAAATTATTGGTTATAATAAAGTTGTATTGCATCTTTCCATGCATGGGTTAACTGTTAAGTTAGCTCTATCTATTCGAGTTTGGAAAAGCCACTTTCATGTTTGATGAAAGAAATTGATCAACTGGCTTAATTATGTGTGATTGTGATGTTTTAAAAATCTAATAAAACACTCTATTTTAAAAACTAAACAAATTTAGTCTATTAAGGATCTAGTTTAGTTGATTAACAAAGTGTAGATGTGTGAATATTATAAATCAATAATATAAAAAGATATTAATGTAAAATTTCTTAAGAGTATCCTTTACACGGGACCATTATACTCAAATTTAATGAGAAACAAAGTTATTTATGTGAATATTTAAAATAATTGTATTTTTTAACTCTAATTTAATTTGAGACTATTAGTTAAGCTGAAACAAATTCAGAAAAAAAAAAAAAAAAACGCTGAAACAAAATAGCATGAGATTCATTCATGATGCATCAAATTTTTTATTTTACTCACAAAAATTGTAATCTATTAACACAACCAATCTGCTATAATTTTTAATAAACTATTAATTCAAACAATTCCGAAAACGAATGAACTGTTAACTAAAAAATTGATTTCAACCTAGGCCGTTCAATGAATTCTTCGACTGCGAGCGATTAATTAAGTTCAATAAATTGAATAATGACTACCCTACTCATCCATTTTATATCATTGATTAATTCAATTTATATCTCCACTTGTGCTTCATTACGATATGCATTTAATTGTTTTCATCTAATTAATTATAAAACTAATGTATTTTATAACAAGCAGCTGAAAATACAGATATACAACTCGATCGCATTAATTAATTAGGTCAAACTACATATCTACTTAGATACTATATTTAATTTTTTTTTATTAATAAGCATCTCATTTATCATATACGAATATTTGTAATTTTAAATAAAAAATATACTCATTTAAAAAAAATGGAAAACATACAAGTAATTTATATTAAATGTAAATATGTAATGAATAATTTTTAAATATAAAAAAATAATGATAAATAAAGATAAGTCATTATTTTAGGATAATGATGTTCAACATTTATCGTACATAATTGTTTAGGTGAGTTTTCTTCTTTTTTTTTTAATGTGAAATTATCTTATTTTCATGGACATTGCAATTTCAGATCAATTTAAACTTTTTATTTAAAAATTCATTATAATGATAAAAAATTTAAAAATAATGTTTAATTTAATTTTACGGATCTTAGAATAATATTTTTAAAATATTATTTATAATAATAATTTGTAAACAACAATTGCTTATATAAACAATGATACTTAAATAAATAACTTTATAATATTTGCTCTGATGATTAAAAAAAAAAAAGTTAAACAATATTGTTTAAAATTAAAAAATTTAGTTAACACTCACATTTAATATACTTTTTTTTCTCAGTGAAGCAATATATTCACTGATGATCAATCTTCGAACAAAAAAAAGAAAACAAACTTAGATGACAGCCTTTAATGAATTTTTATTGAACCTAAGACCGAGTTTGCTTAAAATATTTAAACTCAAATTTACTCATGCCAACATAATATTAACTAAAAGTAAATCATTTATTTCAAGAGAAAGAGAATATATAACCAACATAAAGGCCGTAAATCTTAATTTAGGTAAGAAGAATACCCCCAAAAGAAATGATGCATAATAAATGTCTAATTAATTTTTTTTATCATGATAACCAACAGCATTTAAAATGTACAGTTTCTTACCTCAATTGCTTATTTTAGTTTTGTATGTCATGTAATTTTACATAAATTTAAATATTTTTTTAAAAAATTCATTTCAATGACAAAATTATTAAGGGAAGTACTTAATTTAATTTGGTGGATCTTGTAATAATTAAAAAAATATTATTTATAACAAGATATTTAAATAAACAATCAAATATCATTTGCTCAAATAATAAAAAATAATTAAAAACGTTATTCAAAGTTAACAATATAGATAAGCGGCATGACATTGTTTTACTCTAACAAGTGATTTCAAACTCAGACTCTGGATATGTAATTAGCTTAAATATTCATAAAGAAAATTTAGTTGTCTATATAATAATTCTATCTAGTACAAACAATGCCACCTTTCATAGAAACCACTTCTTCCATTTCATGTTCAGAATAAAAATTGTGGTGTTGTGGGCTTTGACTCAGAATTTGATGATTCAATTGCTCAGTGTCGGTTTCAATTTGGTTGTCTTGGTCTTATTCTTGTAGGGGAATACGCCCATGTTTGAAAAAAATGTTATGATTGATGGGTCATTGATTAGGGGTTCCCCTAATGGGAAGGGTGGATCATGGATATGCATTGTGGTTGGTGATGTGTTGAGTTAGGTGAGCATGCTATTGCTCTCAATCCAGGAATAGAAATTTCCTATTCGCAAGTAATTTCCCTCACCTATTCAAATTTATATGCTAAGTAGATTTCTTTATTAATTTTTTCCTACTATGGAAAATTTTCAGCTCAGAGACTAACAGACTAATCGGATCGCGGTAGTGTGATTAGTGTTAGTGGAAATAGCTTTCAAACATATATGAGATAAATCAAACGCAAGATTTACTCTTAAATTGAATCTTATAATTTTAATAACACACCTTCTAATCTAATAAGAAGTACTAATAGCATACATTTTAACAAACATTCTTTTAATTTTGTTAATTATCTGAATGAGAGACTCGAATTATCTCGTAAATCAATATATAATCATCTTGTAGATCAACATGTAACTGCATATCCTATCATGGGTTTGAATCCTTTAAGCGATATTTGTAATAATTGAGAGAGATAAAATAACATAAAGTGAAATGAGTGTGAATTAGACCCACAGTATTTTTTTATCACTTATTTTCATTATTCTTTATATCCTTCTCATTATCTATTTTTATTTCTCTTTTATTCGACTACAAGTATTTATCATTTTGTTTTTCACTTATTTTCACTCTCTTATTTTTATTTATCTTTATTTTATTTCTCTCTTCTAAACCAATTAAGAAGAGATTCAAACCGCGACCTATCTATCATCTTTTCTTCCTTTATCTTTTATTCACATGGATCAACGTATAAAATGGATTCAGATTCCTTAGGAGGGACTCCAACCACAACCTATCCCTCTCCTATTCTTCATTTATCTTTTATTTAACAATCAAATCAACCTTATATTTTTATTAGATTGATATAGTTATTGATATTTATTCCAATATAATTATTTATATTTATGATATTTATTGATAATTAATGGAAAAGTATTTTATACCAAAAAAAAATGTAATTTGAATTTATGAAATCAATCTAAATTTTAATTATTTGTTTTACACTAACTATAGACCACATTTCAATTTTTTAATAATTTTATTTCCGACATGTCCCAAGTATTATTATTGTCTTGTAGCTTGCTTTGGACAGTTTTGTGATATTCCTAGTTGTATTGTGAATGGTCCTGAACGGATCCTGAATTGACTATTAGGGGAAAAAGAATCACTAATAAGAATTAAGGTACTCATTTCGGATTTTTTATATATATATATATATACACGTGTATTCTGTACAACTAAATGAATTATATTCCTCAATTTCGGATTATTTATGTGATTTACTTTAAGGAGAGTTTCTTTTTTGTTTTTGTTAATAGTTATATTAAAAAAAAATTGTCTTTGTTGCATATGGAGCTGCACAAAAATTTTCTTTGTTAATTGGTAAATGGTAATTAGTTTTATCTTTAACATAAGACACTAATTGTAAGATTTGTGATTTTTTTTTTTTGGAAGAAAAGAGTTATGAATTTTAAGAATTAACGAACATGAAAGTAGAATTTAAGAAATTTGTCATCAGTATGTAGTATTTGAAAGAATAAGAAATTATACATTAAAAAAAATTTAAATATACAACAGAAATATGCAACTTAATGACAAAAAAAAAATACTTTAAAGAATAATCTAAGAATATAGAATTAAGTTTATAAGACTTGAATATATTTTTAATCTATTAATTATTTTTTTAATCCTTAAAATTAAAGTTTATTTTTTAATTTTTTAAATATGACATTTTTTTTAGTCCTTTTATCTAAATTATCAAATAAGTTATATAATTTTTTTTAATTTGTGATAATTTTCTTATATAATTTTTTTTAATTTGTGATAATTTTTTGTTGTCAAAGTTAAAGTTAAATTGTGATGATAAAAAATTATCACAAATTATTAAATTTATATATTTTATTTGATAATTTTGGATAAAAATAATATTTATCATATTTGAATATTTAACAACAACTTTTAATTTAAATTACTAAAACAATAGAAAAATCAATCACTATAAACATATTTAAATCAATGAATTCACTTGCAACATGTCTTTTCTCTCAAACGAGATAATCTCCTTTAAACTTATGTTAAATGAAAATTCCAATATCATGTGTATAAAAAATCTTTACACCGAATTGATTTTTACTTGACCCGCTTTAAAAAATAACCGAACTATTTAAAAAAAAAAACGGTTTTTTAATTAAACTAAAATTAGCTTGATTAAAAAACTGATTCAAATCTTTAAAATCAGTTTAAAAGTGGCTCAAAACAAATTCGACTCTAAAATGATTTCTTAAAATCAATTTGGTTTCGATTAGATTTTTTAAATCAGTTCACAATTTCAGTTAAAAACTATTATTAATAGATTTTTTTTTCTCAAATTGATTTTTGCACACTCCTAATTTCTAACTACACCATTAATATTGGCATGACTAAGGTTTTGTAACGAGACAATAATTAATGAGGGTTTCGATTAGTGTAGTAGTATTTGATATCTGACCTATGCTACTGTCAGATGTATTATTGTGGGTGATTTTTTTTGTTGTTGTTAAATAAACAACGAATTAAAAAAAAAAAAAAAAAGGTACCACTCTCTGCTTCTTCTGTAGTACAAATGTCACCTCTGACACAAGGACTACACAGTACACACTACACAGGTTGCCATTCCTTGGATTTGGATCTTCGTAATTGATAATGTTATTATTGAGTTTCAATTAATGCGATTTAAGCGAAGTAAATTTATATGTAATGAATTTGTTTTTAATATTTACTTTTCATTTATATTTTTTTTATATAGAGCACATATATTTTCTACTTGAAAATAATTACTCTGTTCATATAGAACATTATTTAATGTGGTTGTATTTATCTAAAATTTATATTTTTCTTAGATATCTCAATTAAATTAATATTCTTTAATTTCATCCTATCTCAGAATCCAATTATGTATTATTAAATAAAGAAAAAATAATATAATAGAAAAATATGGAGATAAAACCAAAATTCATAAAAAAATTCAACATAAACGAAATTTAGATAACACACCATCATTAAGGACAAATTCAATTCATAAGCAATAAAATATGGTATTTGAAATTATTGGTTAAACTAAAATAAATATTTTTTTTTATTAAAGATAATTTTACTCAAATCAAATGGGACATCATGGACAAGTAAACTTTTTCTCTAAAAGTTTAACACAAATTCATTTACTCAAAACTTGTTTTCGAGATTACTAGTTAAACTTTTTTTTTCAACAAAATATAAAAGGTTAAAAGTAAACAAATTTCAATATATATATATATATATATATATATATATATATATATATATAATTATATCAATAAATTATTAAATTGCAATTTTGGATTAAAAAAAATATAAAGGAAGTTGCTCGCTCCTGTAAATTATTGGTCCCCAAGTGAAAGCGAATAATTTTCACATGTATTCATTATTTACCAACTCTTTTCTGTTCATACAAATACAACTTTTTTATTCAGAAAAAAATAGAATTAAAATCGTGGTTCAGTTTATTTAAAAAAAAAAACAACTAATATTTTATACATTTTTAAAAGTAATTGATAATGGCTTGATTTAATAGATACTTTCTGTTTATTTTATTTTAAAGCTTAATAAGAAAAGCATTGTCAGCTTTAATGATCTTACAGCTCAAACCTGAAAAGGATGGATCAAACCCCTATAGAAAAAAAAGTTTCATATTATATAAAAATTTAGAAAATAGTATGTATTAAAAAATAAAATGACATGTAATATAATGTTATAAAAATGAGATTATGAGAATTTAAAGGTAAAATTTATTATACATGATCAATAATAAATTCGTGTAAGTTAGAATCTCTTTGATACTAGTATCCCAAACTTTAGTTATGTTTGGATATTTAAAAAAGTACTTTTATAATTCATTTAAGCAAAATCTGAGTTTGAATTAAAAATAATAATTTAATACTTTTGAAGAAAAAAATACGTTTAATTTATTTAATCTGTATATTTATATTATAATTATGAAATAAAATTACTTTCTATTGAACCTCAAATAAAAAATATTAATCATAAATCATATTATATTAAATTTATTTTTACTAAATTTAAGTTTTAAAAGTACTTTTTGAAATCCAAAGATAGATAACGTTATTATTCATATTGCTATCTCATCCAAAAGCAATGCATGACAATTGACAACGCAACCGTCTTTTCTGGCAACAAGAGTTTTTGACATAAATGTTTCTCTATTCCATGTCATTCCTCTTTGCACTTTCCCTTAAACCGAAGATTCAAATACGATCCAATAAAGATTTGTTCTCTCTAATAAATACTAAGATGTACTAATAGTAATTAGTAATTAAATTATAGTTTGAGCATTGAATTTGGAAACTGGGGTTGTAAATTTGTAATTTTGTGATGTAGGTATATACTTGTGGGGACGATGTCATAATATGTTTGGACTATCAATAAAAAATTTTAAATTGAATTTGAAAAAATATTTAAACCTTTTATTTTGTGTTTTATTTGTCTTAAACAGTTAGATATATCTTAAAATTTATGTAAACTGAAGTTTGAAGTTTTCAAACTAAATCCAACCTACACTTATTTAACAAAAAAAAAGGTTTCGTATTCAATTTCTATTTTATATATAAAAACTCTTTCAACCAATAAATGATATTAATTTTTCACATAGTCATGATAAGAAAAAAGCAGTCACGTGTCTACGAGGATCACAAAAATACAATAAGGGAACCATCTATGTCCTTCTTTTCCATAAAGAAGAGGTACAGTACTCTCATATAAGAAAAGACTCAGCCAAAGGATCATTCCACCAATGCCACAAAGTGAAAGCAAAAACCAACAAAATAATAATAACACAACACAAAAAGTATAGAAGAAGAAGAAGAAAATCACCAAAATCCCATTCTTGTAAATATTGGAACCCCTAATGGGCACTTTTGTTTGCATTGCATAACAGTAACTTGCATTAAGCAACAAACATCACCACCAACAACAACTCGTTCAAGAAAAACACCTCATCTTTCATCTTAGTTTCCTGGGACCCACTTGTTTCCTTTATTAAACTCTGCTTAGAATGGCAGTTTTCTTAAATAAACATCATTACGCTGATTAATATAAGTCATTATTATAGAGTCTTAACAACTAGCCTATAAAATATTGAATATTGGTCAAGTTTGTTGCGCCCGTTGCTGTTGGAGTAATACAGACACGTTGACAAATTTATACTACTATTTACATTTTTTTTACCTTCATAATATTACAATATATTTTTTTTTGTCTAGATGACAAACATTCAATGCATTAACGATGTGTTGGAATCAGATAAAATTATTAACCATTTCAAAATTTACTATTTTAATATTTAATATAATTATATATTTAAATTTAAATTCAAGATCATTGATTAACAGTATTATCAGTTTAATATTGATTTATTATTATTATAAAATAATTTTATATTATTATTTGATTATAACATATTATTTGTATGATTATTAAGATAATTTTAAACATTTGGATATAATTAAATAACTAAAATAAAACTATTTTACATTTTTATTATTATTTTTACCATAACTAAGACAATAATTGACAATAACAATTTACTACTCCCGTCCCGTGTATAATTGTATTAGCTATTATGAAAATGAAAATATTAAATATTAAATAAAAGTAGTGTAATGGCATTTTCCGTTGCATTTAATAATGGTTGATTGATTTGATATATCTGTACCAAAAAGCAAGCAAGCAAGGAGGGTGGTGGAGAGAATCTAGAAATATGGGCATTTGTTTTGATATCCTCAAAAAGACCGAAATAAATAATTAAATAATTAAAAACATTTATTTTATTTTTTTGTTTATAAAAATAAAAATGGAAAAGAAAGAGAGAGAGAGAAGTGAAGAAGAAGAAGAAAAAGCAGAGAATAAAAAGAGACCGGATGTTGACAAATTTCGTGTCACTGTTGTTCTTAGAAGGTCGTTTGTTTGTGCTGTGAAGATTAAACATTTCTCTTATCTGGGATCTCTCTCCTCTTCGCTATTTCTTCTTCTTTTTCTTTTTATTTTCTTTTCCTCTTTCTCTCTCTAGAAAAAAAAGAAAAGAAAGAAAAAAAAGAAAATTGTTCTTCTTCCCTTTGTGCGAGAGAGAGAGAGAGAGAAAGAGGAACAAAGAGTGGCCCCAGTAGATCGAAATCGACGATCTAAGCTTCTTCAATGTTGTTGCAGCAACACCCACTTCGCTGTTTCTTCTCTTGCTACTTCAATTGCTGGTTTTAGCTACTTTTTCCTTAATCTTTTGCTTAGTGAGAGAGAGAGAGAGAGTCAAACTCTGAATTTTGCAATTGATGATGATGATGAAATGGTGGATTCTTAAGAGCACGTGATGAGAGGATGTGGCTCTAAGGTAATTTCTGCAGTGCTTCTCTGAATTGTGCGTATTCATCGGAATTTTCATGGTTTGGTAAATTTGGTCTTGTTATTTTAGAGCTATAGTATTTTTTTTTTAGTACCATGGAAAATTAAAATGAAATTCTGGGTTCCTATTGTTTCGGGGGTAATTTAACTTGGTGTTAATTTTCTCTTTTTTTTTGTTTATTTTGCTTTGTATGTTCTGATAATAATAATAATATCCGTTGGTTTGATGATTGTTGTAATAGGATCTTAGTTCAATTTTGTCATTAATTTAGGTTCTCTCCCTCTTATTTTGGAGTGTGTGTTTTTTAATCTCTCTGTCTATGAATGAAATGAAGACCGAAAATTGTTGTACTCGCTAATTGAATTGAGAGATGACATGCATATTTCATTATGGATAGAATTGAGGTTTTTCTGTTGCTTTTATTTTTTTGATGAGTTACTTTTATGGATAGATTTGAGATTTTCTGTCATTTGTTCTTCTTTCTTTCGACTCAAAATTGGAGTGAAGGTCATGAGTTCCCTAGTATAAAGAATGAATTTGTGATGCTTAGTTTTTGAAGCTACTCTACTTCTCCATAGATTTTTTTTTTTTATTACTGTGATGAGCCTATGTGTACCTATCAAAGTTGAAAGCTAATCATTATTTCACTGAAATTTTTGGTATTATTGGTGGAAAATGAGTGGGTTTTAATACATTTGAAAGCAAGATAAGCATACAAATTGCTCATACGGTTGTGCTACTGTAATGGGTGTCTTTCGGGCTTTGTTTATTTTGCCGTGATAGTCAAATTATGAATTTATGTTCTTTGTGTGGTTACCATTGCTGTGGTGTGATAAGTCGGATTCAAATCTTTTGCCTTCCATCAAAATACTTACAACTATGCAAAAAAATAAATAAATTACATTGTTGGTAATTTTAGTTTAGTTGTCAGTATTTTATTGGGAAATTGGAAAATGGGACAAATGATTTGATTCTTGATAAGTCACGGCCATACAAGTGCTGCCTGTTCAACTGCCAGCAGTGATCACTGATATTCTTGGTTGAAGTTATCAACAAAAAAATAAATATTGAAGTATGAAAAGGGTATTTCTACCCTTCTCATATTTCAATATTTTAGGGAAGCCTTTGCTTGTTATGGTAGTCTAAAGTAGTATGTGTTTGTTTAGGTCAATTAGGCATTGCCACATTTGTTATGCAGTATTCTACTGATACTCCCTAACGCAAGAGTTGTTAATTTAATTGGTAGTTAATGTAGTTATGGCTTTTGAAAGTTAACCGAAATGATAATTGGTATGAGCTACAATATGCACGGATATTTTAAGCCGCAACAGATGATTTCTTCTTGTCTTGTCTTAAGACATTGAATTTGTTTCACATACTTTCTAGCTCAGCATATCAGTAAATGTGTTCATTTTTTTTTTCTGGTGAAGTGTTTTCACCTTTGTCAATCTATTAAACTGAGTTAAATGCTTGTTTTGATAAGATGAACTTAGCTTAATCTAGCAGCAGGTATCATTTGCATCTGGTTTAGAAAATCTAATCCTTTCTTAAATCTTGCATGGCTTAGGAGATGCTTGGTTTTTGGTCTTTGATTAGTTACTAATCTATTTAACTTTTTTTCTTCTCCAAATAAAATTGATTGCTAAAAAGTTAATCTACTTATGGAAAAATAAGTTTACACATTTATTTAAATACTATTTACCATACTAAAGTTGTGCAGATTCTATATTAAACTTGAAGATTTAATTTCTTCCTTCATTGTTCACATATATTGATGTACTTTAAAAGAAGTGAAAATATTATTAATCAATACTACTTCTTTTTCTACTGAGAAGTTCCCTTAATCATTCAAGTAAATTTAATGGATAAATTAAGAAAAAAATAACTGAAAATTCTTGATATGCAAGTATCTTTGCTAGCACAGTATATGTCATGCCATTAAATCTGGATTTGAGTCATCCAATTATTTGGCTGCTTGTATGGATTGCGTTTGACTATTTGTGGTATTTGATGTCATGCAACATACAGAATGTTAACCAAAGTGCATACTTTCTTAATGTGTCCGAAATAAATTAAAATATTGTATGGATTGTGATAATCTTGGGTTTAACTGAAAGTATGTATCAGTTAATTCATGATAGAAACTCATTTAAATATAACTGTTCAATTTTCAGGGATGGGAACCAAAGTTCAGCGTCTGCCAGGATATTACTCAATGAGAGACCTTAATGAGGAATCCAGTAGTTGCGGCTGGCCCCTATATTATGGAGATAAAACAGTAGCAAATGGGCAGTATTATCATAATTACCCGTCGAGTGCTGCTGCAGATGCATGTTCAGCACATGATAAGGATGGTGTGAAGCAGACGATGCTTGAGCATGAGGCCATATTTAAAAATCAGGTATAAAGGTTTTTTTTTTTTTTTTTTTAATTTTTGCAGTGGCTAGTATTTCACATCAACACTAGTTTGTTGCAAAGTTGACTTTAATCAATTTTAGAAGTAGGTTTTTCTTATAAGGGGTGGTATTTTTCAGCTTAATTTATTTATGAACCATATGATTAGTGAACCTTTTGATATATTTATATTATGTATTTAATCAGGTCTTTGAACTTCACCGCTTATACAGAATACAAAGGGATTTGATGGATGAAGTTAAAATAAAAGATTTACACAGAAACCATATATCTGTTGAGACATCATTTTCCACAGGTGCTTTGGCATCTCAGTTAACATCTGAAGATGGTAAAAAATGGCATGTTCCTGGATATCCAATAGTTGGAAGTTCTACTTGTGCTAGACCATCTATTTCAGGCGTTGATGGCATTCATTCTCCTTTGAGTTCTAATAAAGGAATCAGTAAGCAAGCTGGTCTGTTCCCCTCCCCAAATGGGAGTAGTAGCTCAAAAGATGTTGAGATACTGGGGTTCAGACCCTCAAAGGTGAGGAGAAAAATGTTTGATCTTCACCTCCCTGCTGATGAGTACATTGATACTGAGGAAAATGAAAAGCCTGATGACGAAAAGATTAGTAGCACAACAAATTTTCTTTCCGATAGAAATAATAAACCCGAAAAGGGAGGTGATGTGAACCTTTTTAATGGCAATGGTGGCAAGACTGGTGGCCAGGAAGACATTTCAAGACCTGAGAAGTCTTTAAGAAGCGGAGATGGCTTGGCAGACTTAAATGAACCTGTTCATGTGGAAGAAACAAATGATGTTGCATACGTTCCTCCTCAGAACCATAATTCCTATCAAGGGGCAACTGAATGCTCTGATCTATCTGCCAAACAGAAGTCAAGGTTCTTTGGTTTGTCCAAGGAAGATTTACTGAACTCACATCATGGAACTGACAGTTGGGCTCAAAATAATGGATATTTGGATAATGGCAGGAATGGAAAAATGTGGATTTCTTCAATAGAGTCAGGTTAGATTTCTTATTGAGCTGCTTGCTTCATATTTACATATTGAACCTGCCTCTCCTATCTGATACATTTCAAAGACAAGTGTTAGCTAAATTGGCATGTGTTTGTGGTGATTTTGTTAAAATAAGCTCATAAACTGTATTTTTTTAATATTAGTGAATTGGATATTTTTGCTCCAGTAGAATTTTTCTAACTGCATAGAAAAGCATTGTATTTGTATATCTATTTCTTTTAGACCAATTCTTCCTTTTCAATTATGTGGCAGTAAACAAGTATCACTATTGACATGATATATGATAAATTGTGCCATAAAATTAAGCTTTTAATGATGGCAGGTCAAGCTAAAAGCCATCTGAAACCCATTCCTCAACTCCTCAAACAAGACCAATCACTTTTATCTTCCCAAACAATGCAAGATGAACTCAGTAAATCTCATGAGCCTACACCTGATTATCTAACTAATCGAAGCAAGACTGATTTGTTGAGGGAAAAGACAGCTAGTTGCTTAGATATCAGTGAAAGAAATCATGAATACTCTGCTAATAAGCTTTCAGAGTCTGTTGCATCATCACATAGGCATGGTCTCTTTGCAATTGCTCATTCCTCAGATTTAGCTAGATCTTGGTCTCACTCATCTTGGGACATGGGAAGTATTACCCTAAACCAGAAGTTGATATCTGTACAGACATCTCCATCTCCATGTCTAAATGCATCTGGTTCCTTGAGTAGGAGTTCCCACTCACATCAGCGTAATGGGATGTTGGGAGATAGTTGGCCTCTAAATATCAATTCAAAGCTTAATCCCAGTTTTCGATGTGAGGCATCTGGGAAAAATGGATTTTACCCTGGGGCTTTATCTGGGTCCAAGGAATCGTCAGTGAACATCTCTTCAATTAGCTATCTCAACCATGATAATGATTGCAAGAAATTTCCTGAACACTTCAACAATGGTCCAGCAAACTGCTACAAGAGTTCAACTTTGAATTCAAATTGCAATGGCATGAAGTCTGCAATAAATATTAACTTGAATGAGATACTTTCAAATGCTTCATCCAACAACTTAGTTTCCCAGTCAGGTCTTGGAATCATTGATGGAGAACAGAAGCATGAGGAGCAGCTTGCAGTGTTGCCTTGGCTTCGAGGCAAGGCAACATGTAAGAATGTGGCACAAAATGCTGGAAGTTTAAATGTTTTCCAAGTTGCTTCTTTATCTAACAAAGATGAAACTGGAAAGGGGTCTAATGGAAAATTTATTCACAATGTAACTACAGGTTTGTGTTCAAATGATATTGAACCGAAGAGGAGAGAAGTTAATGAGAGCTCTAGTAAAAGGAAAATTCTTGGTGTTCCCATATTTGGCATACCTCATATTTCTGCTAAGGAGTCATCTTCATTCACCTCTCTGTCTGTGTCGGTTCCTAATGTTCCTAATGCATCTGACGTAGAATTAGTGGAAAATAATTGGAAAAAACAGATATTTGATATTAACTTACCTTGTGATGCTGCTGTTCCTGAGTTGGATGAACAAGCTGTAGCTGAAGTTATTGTTTGTGAGCCAGGATCATTCACAATGAAAGCCTACTCTAGAAATCAGATTGATCTGAACTTGAGTATGAATGAGGATGAAGCATTTGTGACAAATATTCCTGCAACCAACTTAGAATCGAGGGCAGAAATAGATCTTGAAGCCCCTGCTGTTCCTGAGACAGAGGAGGATGCCATTCCAGAAGAAAAGAAGCTTGAAACTCCTCCAGTATCACCACTTGGCCCACAGGACACAGTTGAAAAGCTGCAGGATGAACTTCTGAGGTATGCAGCTGAGGCAATTGTTGTCCTGTCATCTCGCTGCCAGCCAGTTGATGATGTGATTAGCAGTCCATCAAAAGGCCCAGTGGTGGACCCTCTAAGTTGGTTTGCGGATATACTTTCCTCGTGCGTGGATGATCTGCAGAAGAAGAGTGATAATTCTGGGGAAAAAGATGGTGAGGATAATGAGGAATCTTCCTCAGATGGAATGGACTACTTTGAATCAATGACATTGAAACTGGCAGAGACCAAGGAGGAAGACTACATGCCCCAGCCACTTGTTCCAGAAAACTTCAAAGTGGAAGAAACTGGAACAACCATGTTACCTACTCGGACACGAAAGGGGCCAGCTAGGAGAGGGAGGCAGCGGAGGGATTTCCAAAGGGATATTCTTCCAGGCCTTGCATCTTTATCGAGGCATGAAGTAACAGAGGATCTTCAAACATTTGGAGGACTCATGAAAGCAACCGGTCATGCATGGAATTCGGGATTAAACAGGAGAAGCTCTTCCAGGAATGGGTGTGGTAGGGGTAGGCGGCGATCACAGCCACAGGTTACCCCAACTCCTCCCCCTCCTCCGCCTCCTCCAGTGGCAATCATTGAAACAAGCACCCCACTTATTCAGCAGCTTAATAACATTGAAGTGGGATTGGAGGATAGAAGCCTAACAGGTTGGGGCAAGACAACCAGAAGGCCCCGTAGACAAAGGTTCCCGACAGGTAATCCTCCGTCAATCCGGTTAATCTGATCACTGTAAGAGACTTAAATTTGTAGATGAGAATTTATAGAGGGTAAGCACAAAGCAGGTCCATTTCGATATCATCAATGGAACACATGATGTTTTTTCTCAAGCATGGCGATTTCTCTTGTAAATTTCTTCAAACCCAAATTTGGGTATATGTTTGATTTTCAGTCAGTCTTTGGTCGATACCAACTCAAATAATGCCGCATGATTTCTTCTTGGTTGTCTCTTTTAAGAACTGTTGAGAGGAGATATATACCAGTTTGTGCACTGCACTCTCACTATCTTGAATTCTTGTTAGTGATTTTTTCATTACGCTGCATATTAGGTTGCATGCTTAAATGAATGGGACCTCCATCAAATAGGACTTTTAGCTCATGACATGGCTATAGATTTGTCACTTTTTTTTGTGGATATTTATGGTTAGATTTTTCTCCTTAATCTCAGTTCTTCAGTAGTGTAATCAAAGATTTTCCAGTTTTGTAAGCACATATGTTCAGTACTATGCTGGTGGATTCTTTTGTTTTTTACCAGAAAAGAAAACTCCATAGATGTAATTTTAGGAAGTTAGTTAGCTGAGAGTGGAAAATCAAATTGTTTGTAGAATTCTTATGTAGATGCACCTTTATTATCTGTATTTAAATCAGTAGTTAATATCATACACCATGTTTTTAGGAGCAAGTGCATCTCTAACCTAGCTTTTGCAATCTTTATATGTCAACTAATTAAGTAACCCAATTAATTCGAGTTTATATCATACACCATGCATCTCCAGTATTCTTCAGTAGAATGATTGTTCAAAACATGTAAATTTATAGTAGTGCTATATCTTATTTTTATTTATTTAAATACAATGAAGATGCTATGAGATGAGAGGATTCTTATTCTTCTATTGGGCGCGTGGAGTAGTGTATAATATTGAATGGGACAGACCCAGAGTCCAGAGAGAGAAATTCTTGGATTCTGGCATCGTTAATGTTATCATTATAAATTATTGTTTAATTTTTCATATTTTTTAAATATATTTTTTTAGAGTTCAAGTTAATTATAAATTATTTTTTAATCATTATTAAAAATTAATAATATTTTTATATATGAAACCTTTGAGTGCAATCCGAATCCTGTGTCAGTGCTACTTCCAACTTGTCCTTTTCATTCTGTCCTTTATTATTATCCTGACTCTTATTATTATCATGACTCGACAAATAATTGTAATTCAAGTTCACATACCTGAATCAAGTGTCTCTGAATGAGAAATTTAGTATCACAACCATAATGTTCTACGATTCGATCGGTTCTTGAATGCAATAAATAAAAGTAAAAATTGGTGGGTGGTTTGTCACAATCATTTTATTTATTTATTCGTTGGTATGACCTTTTCCTCTTTATTTTTGGAGATATCCTTTTAATATTATTAATGTCTTTGATGTTCTAATATAGGTGGATGCAGTTTGTGAAATTAACTAACTATTTGAGCTAATTCTTTTTCACTATTGTTAGTATAACTAGATGGTAACTAGGATTTAGCAGACCCACCCAGCACAGAAGCATTTAGAGTATAAATTTAACATAATTCTTCCTAGCATGTCCAAGTCTTTATATAACCTCGCACCCTTGATATCTCGAGAATAGTGATCAGTGACCAAGAGGGAGGGATAAATTTTTTTTTTTGCACAACTTTTTAACTCAAAATTCATTTTTTAATACATTTTTTTTTATTAAATATATATATTTTTAAAAATTTTAATTATGACATTTTCTTACCAATTCCAAGGGAAGGAGGGCCCGAAGTCCCTACTTGACCCCCTTTGTATCATCTGTTCTTGATCATGATCTTGAGTTCTTGATATCTCGAGGTTTAGGATTTCAGATATCTCAAATGTGAGGATTCTCAATTTCGTGGTTATCACGATTATAGAACAATATTGAGTGAGAAAGATGGTCAGGCTCATAATTTGTATCAATGGTAAACAATCGGTTAACTTAAGAACAAAAGGGTACACAATTCCTTAGTTTGAGTGATAAAGTATTAAGGGATTAACTTTAAATGCGGTTGGCCGTCAACTAGGGACTAGAAAAGGGTACAAAATTGAGACGCAAAATTATCCAAAAAAAAAAGTAAATGCAAGATTATAAAACAAGATGTAATTATAAACAAAGGTTTGATTAACCCATAGGATTCGGATAATGGTTTAAGATCTCACTATGTTTATCTATTTAGCAAAAAGACTTGTATTTGATTTTTTTCTGCTCAAAATTTTTTTGAACTAATAATAATTACGCATTTCAATCAAAATTAATATTTAGCCAGTGAATCGAAGTTTGAAGCACATTGTGGTGTCAAACCCATGAAAAAAGAAAAGAAATAGAAGTTTGATTTGATTTGCTAAGCTATTCAATGATTTCTGTTTTTTGGAAAAGGAGTATAATTATTATTAAAGGGGAATGTAAATATCATTTTTTTTTCCATGCTGAAACGTGGAAACATAAGCCAGGTTGATTTTTTTTTTGTGAAAAACATAGGCTAGGTTGACTGATTCTTGCAAAATATTGTCCAATGGGCCCATTAATAAAAAAAACGAGATATTAACGCGGGCTAACTGAAACGACATCGTTCTGCACTCAACCACTAACACCCACTACCTTCCTCTTCGACTTAAACCTTTAAACCCCCTAAACCCCTAATTATGTTCGCGATTTCAAAACTCCTCCGCGTCACCACAAAACCTCGTCTTCACCGTCGCCACCACCACTATGGACAACAACCACAACCACCACCGCCGCCGCAACTCCCCGCCACATTCTACCTCTCCCGCCTCTGCACAAACCTCGCCTCCCTCAAAAAACTCCACGCCTCTCTCCTCATCCACGGCCTCACCAGCGATCTTCTCGTCTCTACGAAGCTCCTCAGCCTCTATGCGTCGTTCGCGCGTCTCCGCCACGCGCGCACAATCTTCAACCACCTCCACCCCACGCGCGACCTCTACGCCTTCAAAGTCATGATCCGCGCCTACTTCCTAAACGACAGCCCCTCCGACGTCGTTTCGCTCTACCGCCTCATGCGCCTCTCCCTCCACCCCACCCCCCACGACGACGTCCTCTTCTCCGTCATTTTCAAATCCTGCGCCGAATCCCGCGATTTTTACCAATTAACCCTCACTCACTGCCACGTCACCAAGTCGCTACCCCCCGACAGCTTCGTCCTCACGTGCCTCGTCGACGCGTACGCCAAGTGCGCGCGCGTGGAAAGCGCTAGACGAGCCTTCGACGAGATCCCCCACCGCGACGTCGTTTCGTGGACCTCCATGATCGTCGCGTACGTTCAAAACGACTGCGCGCGTGAGGGGATAACGCTGTTCAACAGAATGCGTGAAGCGTTCATCGATGGTAACGAGTTCACTTTAGGGAGCGTGGTAAGCGCGTGCACCAAATTAAACACTCTGCACCAGGGGAAGTGGATTCATGGCTTTGTTATCAAAAACGCAATTTCAGTTAATTCTTACCTAACGACGTCGCTTTTGAATTTTTATGTTAAATGTGGTGACATCGAGGACGCACGTGCGGTGTTTGATGAAAGTTCTTCATCTTCTGATGATAGTGATCGTGATCTTGTTTCGTGGACGGCTATGATTGTAGGGTATAGTCAGAGAGGTTATCCTTGTTTGGCATTGGAGTTGTTTAAAGACGAGAAATGGAACGGGATTTTGCCGAATTCGGTTACTGTTTCAAGTTTGTTATCGTCGTGTGCGCAGATAGGTTATTCTGTTACGGGGAAGTTGCTTCATGGATTGGTGGTTAAATGTGGATTGGATGATGGTCCTGTGAGGAATGCTCTTGTTGATATGTATGCAAAATGTGGCGTCAATTTGGACGCTCGCCACATGTTTGAATCAATGCTTGTGAAGGATGTTGTGTCTTGGAACTCGATTATCTCTGGCTGTGTGCAGAGTGGCGAAGCTTATGAGGCTCTTGAGCTTTTCAGGAGGATGAGAGTGGAGCTGTTTTCACCGGATGCGGTTACTGTGGTTGGTGTTCTCTCTGCGTGTGCTTCCCTTGGCACGCTTCACCTTGGTTGTTCGATTCATGCCTTGTTGTTGAAGGATGGCCTGGTGCAGTCCAGCATCTACGTTGGCACTGCTTTGCTGAACTTCTATGCAAAATGCGGGGATGTGGAGGTGGCCAGGATGGTGTTTGACTCGATGGGGGAGAAGAATGCAGTCACGTGGAGCTCGATGATTGGTGGCTACGGGATGCAGGGTGATGGAAGTGGATCGCTTGCACTGTTTAGGGATATGTTGAAGGAGGAGCTTGTTGAGCCAAATGAAGTGGTGTTCACTACTATATTGGCAGCTTGCAGCCATTCGGGGATGGTTGGAGAGGGTTCAAGGCTGTTTAATTTGATGTGTGGGGAGTTGAATTTCGTTCCTTCCATGAAGCACTACGCATGCGTGGTTGATATGTTGGCGCGCGCTGGGAACCTCGAAGAGGCGTTGGATTTCATTGAAAGAATGCCTGTTCAGCCTAGTGTTAGTGTGTTTGGAGCTTTTCTCCATGGGTGTGGACTTCATTCTAGGTTTGAGTTGGGAGCAGTGGCAATTAGGAGAATGTTGGAGATGCACCCTGTCGAAGCTTGTTATTACGTGCTTGTGTCGAACCTGTATGCTTTGGATGGGAGATGGTGCATGGTTAAGCAGGTGAGAGAGATGATAAAGCAAAGGGGATTGAACAAGGTCCCTGGTTGTAGTTCGGTGGAGATGGAACTCAACAATGATACTTGTGCTAAAGTAGCAGTTGTTTCTTAATCATTCATGTACATCTTTATTGTGCATGATTGTGTGGTGGTAAAGCCAAACTACTTGCTCAAACAAGTGATTCCACAGGTAACATTTCACAAGCTCTCCTATCTAAACGAATCTTGGAAGAGTGGAAGATAACCATGGCCCATTGGGGTATAAGAATCAAGGAGCTTGGCAGATCAAATGGATTTGATTTGGAGAATCAGTAGATGTTTCACATTTTTTCTCTGGTGAATTGTATTGTTATGTAAGCAACTTGAAACGCTTCTAGTATCATCACCATTAGGCCCACCGCCTACAAGACAGTTGAACAGCAATGAACTTATGATACATATGCAGCAGAGGTAAATCTGTTCTTGTCATTTCCTTGCTGCTGCAATCTAGTGATCCACCTGTACTGGATGATGTAATTATCATTCTGCAGAGAAAGTTTGATTACTCGAGAAAAATATGGTGAGGATAATGAAAGAGTCTTTCTAGGAGCCACTTGGTTTCACTTCCATCGAGCATGTCAATCACTAGCACTCTTGATTAGCATTGCTGGCTTTGGCACTGGTCTATATATTGGAAACCATTATGGAGTTCATAATACTCCTCATCGATGTGTTGGAATCACTCTAATGTGTCTTGCAATCACACAGGTTTTGGTTTCTATGTTTCTGAGGCCTAAGAAGGATCACAAGAAGAGAATATTTTGGAACATTTTTCACTATATAGTCGGTTATTCAACCGTTGCATTGGTCATATTTAATGTCTTGAAAGGTTTTGACATTTGCAGCAACGCCCAACCTATTCTGGAAGAATACTTATGAGGGCATAATCATAACTTTGGCTATAATTGTTGTGCTTTTGGAGGTCATAACTTGGATTTGGGTCTTCAACAAGAAGAGAGTCAAGGATCCTGAAGAGAATGATGTCGATATTGATATTGCTTAGTAATTAAATTGTATGCTTCAAATTTGTATACTATTGTAGAACTTTCTGGAAGTTGTTTATAAAAAAATAGTATTTATTTTTCTATACTATTGTTTTTACGTATTAGACTGATCAGAGTTAAAGTTTAATTAAAATAATTAAAATATATTCATAATTGATAATATTAAAGTTTATATATGTGGTTACATGTTGGGATGCAATTAAAAAAAATAAAATCACAATAACAATTGAATTTTTAGCATATGCAATTAGGTGATAAAGCCAAAAAGAAATAATTAATAACAAATATCTAATTCAATAGTAAGTAAAAAAAGATAATTATATGAAATTAGGTTCGATTATATTAAACATAACGGAATTAGTTACTTATAATCATAAATAATAAATTTATTTTGGGTGAAGAGGCAATAGAAGAGTTTTCAAATGAGTTATCATATAATTTTCTATCATTTTCTTTTTTTTACGTGTCTATATATTTTTTTTTTAAGAAGATAAAACTTATTTAAGCTATGAAAGTCTTTCATTATCCTCATCAATAAAAATAATAATTAAAAATTAAAATTACAATAACATCTTCATAGGTCTGCTTGTATAGTTGTACATAATACATGTATAACTGTGTAATTTTATGAAAATTACCACTCAATAAATAAGTAGCTTAGTAACTCTGTACATATACTTTGAAAAACATAAAATTGATGCTTGATGCATCCAATTAACTTTATTGTCTCTATTGCCTCATTCAATTTTTAACAAAATTCCTAAAATCATAAATAAAAACCTAAGATTAAATATAAAAATAGTAAAAATCGAAAAACTCTATCAACCTAACTTAAACTTTTATTTAAGATTTAACTATAACGAACACAAATAAGAAACACCATATAATTATTCTTAAATAACTACAAGATATATAAAAAAAAATATATGAAAATTATATTACCCAACCATTGATTATTATATACATGCAATAAGATTGTTGATTTGGATATTCATGGTTTTAAAAGTTATATTTATTATAGTGTTTTTTAGGTTAGCTATAAATATAATTTTTTTTTTTCTAAATGTGGTTTGGACAAAGTGAATGTAAAATCATTTAAACAATATTTAAGGTAAATTTATGCTTGAATTGCTTCATATATTCTCCTACTAATTTTAATGCCCACTGCTGCTATGCATATTTGTATTAATTGAATTAATTAACTTGACATCTACCGATCTACGACTACCGTTACAAATTAAGATCATACCTTCTCAAGCCATAAAGGTTTGGTCAACCACTAACTTGGATTTGGAATGATGAGAGATTGACAGTAACATATCACGAAGTCAAACGATCCTCAACCCTTGGATTCATTCAAACCTTCACAACGTACGATTCTTCTTCAAAATATAATACTCCAGTACTCGATCACCACTCAAGAAGCACCCAAGCGAAGACTTTTTACATGGCATGCACTATACAATTGTTGTCTTCTCTCCTGCGCATCGTGTTCAAGTCAAGAATCTGCTGCTGCATGTTGCATTGGGTCTGTTCCGATTTAAAATCCAGAGACATCATTAGCGTCATTCCTCAAAAATAAATTTGTACTAAGTTTTTTTCTTATTTGGTGAATTAAAAAAATAATCTATACTTTATTTCCCTTCTTTTTTGGGGGAATCAAGAAAATATTAAAAAAAATAAAAAATAATTATGTAATTTAATTTTCTTATTTTTTTCTGAATTAAAAAAAATGTTGAATAAAAAAAATCTTCCAATTTCGGGTAGAAATTTTTTATACTATTAATAGTGAGGCACTAGGTAGTAGAAAATAAATATACAAATACCAGGATAAATAATGAGTACAATTTTATTTTTTATTTTATCTATTTTTTTTAATTCACAAAAAAATTGGCGTTTTCCATTTGATTTAATAAAAAAATATTTTTACTCATCAAAAAAATAAAAATTATATTATTATTTTATTTTATTTTTTTAATAATTTTTAATTTTTAAAAAAGTTCAAGAACTAAAATGTTAGTTAACCCATAAAAAAAATGACTTGACTTACATCAACACAAAAACATAAACTGCGAAATTAGCTGATTTGTTTTTCATGACAGATTTGTGAAGGAATACAGCTGGCTTGTTTTATTTCTTTGACTTTGTTACTAGCAACACAGTGATCCTTTTCAGCATCGTGAATGGTGACAATTTTTTTTTTGCTAAAACTATCATAAAATAAATGACATTTATTTTTTCATTTACAAACACTAGATATTTAAGAGATAGATAAATGATTATCGGAGTACTTGAAAAGTGTCGAGGTTATTAAGATTGTTAAGCTCTTTGTTGAATTTCACGTTCTAAATGCCCTTTTGGAACTATTTTATCAAGAAGGAGCAGCTTAAATCAGTTTCATTATTGTAGTAAGAACTATTCTTAATTGTGTTTACTATTATAACAAAAAACTAATAAAATCATTGTGAAGTACACCTAAATCCAACTCCTTGTTTTCCATAACCAAAACCACAACATGCACATATATCTATCAAGTTTTAGCAAAGCCAACACTGAAGGAAGCATATACAGGTATAGGAACTCAAGGGTATGCTGCACCAAAATATGTTGCTACGGGTATAGTATAGTTCCTTTGCCTTGAATCTTGATCAACGTGTTGACATCTAAATTTGGTTCAAACTAGTTGCTTTTTAGTTAAAAGCTAAATTTGTTTTCAATATCTCTTTCTTTTCTTTTTACTTATTAGTTTAAGTTTAATAATGATGCATGTAAAATTGTTTTACACTGTCATTCAATTACAATCTACGTGTTGCAATATAATTCAAGGCTCTAAATGTCCACGTATTAAGCTAAGAATAAGTCAGCATTTGTTAGCTGAGCTATAGGAAGATTTGGTCAAGTCAGTTGCTAGATTTTTAGCTATTTTTTAGAAGAACATTTGCTTCTGTTTGAGTCAGTTTTATGCCACTTCCTTAGGGATGTTAGTCGTGGAAAGTGGAGTCAGTATATCAAGTTAGTTGAGTCTATTTAAGCATTGTTATGTACTGAAGTTTAATGTAGAGAAGAACGTTAATTTCCTCATTGATTTGTCTCTCAAAATTGTTATCTTCTTCCTCTAATTGTAACATTTGGTATTAGAGCTTGAGAGCAATTCTTGGGTTGATTAAACACAAAGGTCACCATGCAGAACAACAATGGGAATGGAAACTCACTAAATCAGTTGCCTATCTTCAAAGGTATTAATTTTTATTTTTGGAGTCTAAAAATGAAAACTCTCTTCAAGTCACAAGAGCTGTGGAGCAGTGTTGAGAGTGGGTTTGAAGACAATGGAACTGAGGAGCCAGACCAAGCCTTGAGAGAGAAAAGAAAGAAAGATGCAAAAGCACTCTTCATCATTCAACAAGCTCTTGATGATGAGGTGTTTCCACGCATTGTAGCAGCTTCTACAACAAAAGAAGCATGGCGTATTCTCAACCAAGAATATGTCGGAGACAAGAAAGTGGTCAATGTAAGATTACAATCTCTGAGAAGAGAATTTGAGTCATTCCAGATGAAGGAAAAGGAGAAAGTGCAAGAATGTTTGTTAAGGATATCTAGCACAGTTCAACAGATGAGAACCTTGGGTGAAGAGATCAAGGAAAGCCAGGTTGTGAGTAAGGTGCTAAGAAGCCTCACAAAGAAATATGATCACGTGGTGGCAGCAATTGAGGAATCAAAGGATATGGAAACATATACCTTTGATGAATTGAAAGGCTCTCTTCATTCACATGAAGAAAGAATATGCAAAGGTGATGACAAGAAAAAAGAGAAGGCTTTTCAGGCAAAAGGAGAGTCTTCAAACAAGGAGAGAGTAAAGCAAAGTTCAGGCAGAGGCGGAGGTAGAGGCTCTAGAGGGAGAGGCCGTGGAAGAGGACAGAGTAATGAGGAAAGGGATCAATTTTCTTAAAATTACAAGGGCTCATTCAAATGCTATTACTACAAGAAGCCTGGACACAAAGAGGCTAGTTGCTGGAAGAAAGAGGAGGATGAACAGAAAGGACGTGATAAAAAATCCAACTTTGTGGAGTAAGAAGAGAAACTGTTCTTGGCACAACATACATCAAACAATGATGCTGAAGGTGGTGTGTGGTATGTAGACAGTGGGTGCTCAAACCACATGTCAAGTGCTAAGTCAATGTTCAGGACCTTGGATGAAACAACAAAGACCAAAGTGAGACTTGGAGATGGAAAGCAGCTTGAAGTAGAAGGAAGAGGCACGATTGCAATCACAACCGAGCAAGGCAACACCAAGCTCTTATGTGATGTGCAGTATGTGCCAAGGTTGGTCACAACTTGCTAAGTGTTGACCAACTTCTCAACTCTGGCTATTCTGTGCTATTTGAAAATGGAGCCTGCTTGATTCAAGATAAGAGCTCTAAAGAGATAGTAGTGAAGATTGCCATGGGAAAGAACAAGATGTTTCCTTTAGATTTGTCAAGCCATGTAAGCCAAGTCTTGACAGTCAAAGGGGATGATAATGCTAAGCTTTAGCATCTAAGATATGGTCATTTGAATATGCAAGGGTTGAAATTGCTACACTCCAAAGATATGGTGCAAGGGCTGCCTAAAACTGGAGAGCTTGAGCTGTGTGAAGGTTGCATTTATGGGAAGCAATCAAGAGGATCATTTCCAACAGACAAAGCATGGAAAGCAAGTGAGTGCCTTGAACTTCTTCATGCAGACTTATGTGGCCCAATGAAAACAGTCTCACTCAGTGGAAGTAAGTATTTCTTGCTCATCACAGATGATTACAGTAGAATGAGCTGAGTTTATTTTCTTAAAGCTAAGTCTGAAGAATTTGAAAGCTTTAAGATTTTCAAGGCTATGGTTGAAAAATAGTCTGGCTTGTATGTTAGAGCTTTAAGAACAGACAGAGGTGGTGAATTCTTGTCAAATGAATTCATTACTTTTTATGAGGAGCAAGGGATAAGAAGAGAATTGACTGCTCCATATACTCTAGAGCAAAATGGAGTGGCCGAGAGGAAAAACAGAACTGTGGTTGAGATGGCAAGGAGTATGCTCAAAGCTAGAGGTGTGCCAAACAGATTCTAGTGTAAAGCTATAGCAACTGCAGTGTACATTCTCAACGTTTCTCCTACCAAAGCTGTCATGAACATGACACCACTTGAAGCTTGGAGAAGAAAGAAACCGTCTGTAAGTCATTTGAGAATTTTTGGTTGTACAACATATGCATTAGTTGATTTAAGGACTAAGCTAGATGATAAATCTGTCAAATGTGTATTTATTGGCTATGCTACTTAGTTAAAGGCATACAGACTGTATAACCCACTGACTGGCAAGATAATTGTCAGTAGAAATGTTGTATTTGATGAAGATGCAGGCTGGGATTAGGAGGAATGTGAAATCAGTAAAAGTGTTCAGCAGAAATCAATCAGTTTTGATAGTTTAGAGGAGGTCTCAAATGTGCCAGAAAATGATCACACTCCAAGCCCTCCTTCAACGCCATCAAGCTAGGGATCATTAACTCCTTCAAGCCAGGGATCATCTAGCTCATCAAGTGATTCTGCTCCAAGGAGATACAGATCTTTGGTAGACTTGTATGAGAATTGTGACTTTGCATTGATGGTAGCAGATCCAACATGCTTTGAGGAAGCTGAAAAAGAAGTGGAATGGAAAAATGCAATGAAAGAGGAGATCAAGTCCATTGAGAAGAATGCGACGTGGCAATTGCTGAATCTTCCTGAAGGGAAGAATATCATTGGACTAAAATGGGTGTTCAGAACAAAGTTCAACATAGATGGGAGCACCCAAAAGCACAAAGCTAAGCTGGTGGCTAAGGGGTATGCACAGCAAGAAGGAATTGATTTTGAGGAAACGTTTTCACCAGTAGCAAGAATTGAGACAGTGAGAGTGGTGCTAGCATTGGTTGCTCAATGGAAGTTGAAGGTATTTCAGTTGGATGTCAAATCAGCATTTCTCAATGGAGACTTGTAAGAAGAGGTGTTTGTTGAGCAACCACTGTGGTTTGTCAAAGCTGGTGAAGAAGGCAAGGTATACAAGCTGCAAAAGGCATTGTGTGGGCTGAAACAGGCTCCACGAGCCTAGTATAGCAAGATTGATTCATTCTTCCTTCAAAATGAATTTGAGAGAAGTGAGAATGAACCAACTCTCTATGTGAAGAAAGGTACAAATGGATTTATAGTTGTTTGCCTTTATGTAGATGACATAATCTATTTTAGCTCATCTCAAAAGTTGCTAGAAAAGTTCAAAGCTGCCATGATGAATCAATTTGAGATGACTGACCTTGGATTACTTCAATCCTTTCTCGGTTTAGAAGTGAAGCAAGGAGAAGATGGAATCTTTCCTTGTCAAAGAAAATATGCAGAGGATTTGCTTAAGAAGTTTCATATGGAGAAATGTGAAGCAATGAGAACTCCTATGAACACAAATGAGAAGTTGCAACGTGATGATGACACTAAGAAGGCAAATGAGAAGCTTTTCAAGAAGCTTAGTTGGTGGCTTGAATTACCTTACACATACGAGGCCTGATATAGCTCATAGTGTAAGTGTAGTTTCGAGATATATGCACTCTCCAACTAAGTAACACTTAGGTGCAGCAAGGAGGGTTCTTAAGTATGTTGCAGGTTTAATCAAACTTGGAATACTTTATGAGAGTGTGGATAATTTCAAGTTGGTTGGCTATAGTGACAGTGACTGGGCAGGGTGCTTAGATGATAGAAAGAGTACATCAGGTTCTGTATTCAGTCTTGGCTCAGGAGCCATCACTTGGAGCTCTAAGAAGCAAGATATAGTTGCTTTATCATCATCTGAAGCTGAATATGTAGCTGTTGGTGCAGCAGCAAGGCAAGCGATCTGGTTGAGGAAATTGCTAAAGGATTTGTGCTATGAGCAAGAAGGTGCAATCGAATTGTGGTGCGATAACAGGGTCTGCTATAGCCATGACAAAGAATCCAGCGTTCCATGCTAGAACCAAGCATATTGAAGTTCAACATCACTTCATAAGGAAGCTAGTGGCAGAAGAGAAGTTAGTGCTAAAGTTCTGTGGCACGAATGAACAGAATGCAGATCTGTTTAGAAAAGCTTTAGCACAAGCGAAACATCAATTCTTTCTGGAGAAAATAGGAATGCACGAGCTTGAATTAAGAGGAGGTGTTGCAATATAATTCAAGGCTCTAAATGTCCACGTATTAAGCTAAGAATAAGTCAACATTTGTTAGCTGAACTATAGGAATATTTGGTCAAGTCAGTTGCTAGTTTTTTAACTATTTTTTAGGAAAACATTTGCTTCTGTTTGAGTCAGTTTTATGCCACTTCCTTAGGGATGTTAGTTGTGGAAAGTGGAGTTAGTATATCAAGTTAGTTGAGTCTATTTAAGCATTGTTATGTACTGAAGTTTAATGTAGAGAAGAACGTTAATTTTCTCATTGATTTGTCTCTCAAAATTGTTATCTTCTTCCTCTAATTGTAACACTACGATTTCTATAATTTTTAAGATAATTTTATAAAAGTTAAAACACTTATCATAAATGTTGGATTACATAAACATTTTTCTTTTAGTTTATTCTTCTAGATACTAATTCATGCAAGAAAAAAAGCATTTCCATAAGGCACTTAGATGTCATTTTTCTTATTCTCCTTTTTACTTCCTGTAGCTTGAAACTGCTACGAAAAATGAAGTTGAGAACTCTAGACCACTTAGTCATAGAGACTTTGACATCATGTCATGAACCAACTACATCAAAAGCTTATGCTTTGAGGTGAAGACATGATATTATTTATATTATAATTCTAGAAAAACTGTTTTGAATATATTTGGTTTAAAATTGAAAATGTTGTACACTTATTTTAATTTTAATGCAAACCTAACATATAAAAGCAAAAAATAAGGATTTTGATCATTTTGCAAAATTATTTTTGCCTAAGACGTACTTTTTGGCTTGAAAAACAAACATGCACTTACTAATTCAAAGACAAGTTCAATTTTCACTTTTGTAAACCATTAATCTAACCAAAACAGGCAACAGTAGCTCTATTACTTCTAGCTTTCCATTTTCAACCACGTCATGTGCTTATTTTCTTATAAAATTCAATTAATGATCATTCTCTTTGCTTATTTCTAAGTTGTTTCTTTCAAATGAAACAGGTCATTTGACACTAAGGAGTGATGTATACAGCTTTGGAGTAGTCTTATTAGAGTTGCAAACCAAAAGGTGCATGATGGAAGACGACAGACCCAGATTTTCATCGAATGAAACCCTAGTGGATTAGGCAAAGCTATTCTTGAGTGACAACAGAAGAGTTTTGAGAATAATGGACACAAAGTTGGGGGGTCAATACTCCAAGAAAGGAGCACAAGCTGCAGCTGCACTTACATTGCAATGCCTTAACATTGACCCCAAATTTAGACCACCAATGGTGGAAATTCTTGCAACATTGGAAAGGTTAATTCCTCAAATTCATTTACAAGGACACCAAAACATGAGAGTAGTACTCATGCAACCAATAATCATTTTGGTGGCTCTTCACAAAAGTAAAATGGAAAAAAAAAATCAAAGTGTATATTAGCTACTTGGCTTGTTCTCTTTCACTTTTTGGGTGATCAAAAGAATACTATCAACATGTTGAGGCAAGCTTATGTAGAGGTGCTTACGGGAGAAGCAAATATATGAAGAAAATGAAATAAATTTTTTTATAAGTTAAAATTGACTTTTTTTATAATTAATTTGTAGAAGTTTCATGTATTTTAAAAAAATTATGTGAGAGAATTTTTATAAATTAATTATAGGAGAGATTAATTTTTTTCTTTGAAGAATTTTTAGAGAAATTTATCCAAATAGACCTATATTAAACCAACCAATGATTTGTTGTTCATTTCTTATTACATGATTTTTTTAAAAAAAAATTTTTAGCTTTTAGATGACTTTTGTTACTTTTAGAATATATGATAATATATTCTGATTTTGTGTAGTTATTATATTTATTAGGTGTATATTTAGTCATATAATTGAAAAAATTAAAAGTTAATGACGGATATGTTTAAGTAGGTATTTTTCTCTTCATAAGATATAAGTTTCAAAGTTTGGACTAAATTGTATATATCGATCTTTATAAATACTAATTGTTGTGTATGGAAGAGTGGCAACTGACAACTCAAAAATGACAACATAACAAGGTTTTTCTATTCATTGTTGTTATTTTAAAACCCTCAATTCAAATTCTTTTCTCATTTAATTTGTTATTGAATCATTTTTTTTCTTAAATGGTCTATATCTCTATATCTTGCATACTTCTCTTAAATGTATATATCTTACACGGTTGACATAGGCTCTGGCTAAATACCCCTTCGTTATTGTTAAATAAATCCCCTTACTTCTCATTAAAATTTTGCTTTTTCAATTATACCATTTTAAACTGTGTCAATACATCTCTACTATCCCATGAAAAAAAAAAATCAAATATGATTTTAAAAAAATTGGTTATTATTTTCTTTATTGGAATTGTCTTGATGATATCCAAAGATATCTTAAAATCTTAATGTCTTTATTTGGAGATTAAATATAAATGTGTAATTTGTTAAAAAAAATGAAATTTAAAATGGATTAAGATTTTAAAAAATTCATATTTGAGTCTTGTGATTTTGGCAGCAAAAGAAATTGATGATAGGAAGGAGTTGAACACGCCCTTGCAGTTGAACAATATGAATAAGTTTATAAAAGGAATATCATAGTTGAGTTGAGAGAGTGTGTAGAAAAAGAGTTAAAGGGATATAATGATTAATAATAAATTTAATTAAAAGAAATGAGATAAATTTAGTAAATACTTAGGTGTATTTAGCAAGAGCTTGAAATAACATTATATTAACCTAAAGAAAAGACCTAAAGTGATGGGATTTAAAAAATGGCTCTTGCTAAATACACATATGTTTGCTAAGTTCACCTCCACTCATTTTTATTAAATTCATTATTACCAATTTTACCCTATTTCTACACCCCTACTTATTTATTTAAAGTCTACACTCTTGGAAAATTTTAAATAAACCCTTTTTAATCAACTTGTCTTCCACAATTTTATGTAGTAGCTTGGGCTGAGATTCGTTCATCACTGGCTTCACTGTTTTTATTTTGCATTTGTAAGTAGATTATTATGTATAAAACAAATATCAATGGCTTGTGTAAGCTACCTCACGCACGTGAAGGATGAATCCATAATGAGCAATACTTGCACACACGTAGTGGCATGGCAATATCAACAAGGGGAATAAAGATTTGAGTTGAGAAATTTTCCCTAAATCTTTTCATCTTCTTATCAACCAATATATATCAATTTTTAGAAACCCTCTTTTGAGGAGAACAAAAACATGAAAAGGAAGGAGCAAGAGAAGGTACACCTCGCAATTCAATCCTAATCAGAATTAGGGTTCAATCACGTTGCAACAGTGGTTCTGTGAAACGCATGTTAATTTTCAGAAGTAGGACGTTTTTGGATAAAAATAAATAAATTAAACAAACATAGGGTGTGTTGAAGGAGGGTATAATAGGTAATAACTAATTTATTGATACGAAATGGAGTTGTACTTAGCAAACTGTAAGGTGTATTTAACAAGAGCAAAATGAAAAATACAATGGAAGGAAAATAATCCAACCACTAAATGAGTTTGGATCCGAGTATGCATCTTGCTATTCTCACCATGTGTGAGTGAATATTTAGTAACTTCTAAAAATTCCATTCCCATATAAAACATTTGAACATGTCATGAGTTTGAACCTCTACCACTTGGTTAAACACCACAAGTAATAAGTCATTACCGAATGAACGGCTTGTTCAAACTTTTTTCATTATTTAAGTATTTATTTTAATAAAATAAATAATTTTTGATTTATTTAAAGAAATAAATTTTATTTACTTATTAAATAATCACTTATTTTATAAATAATTTTTAATTTTAAATCAACTCACATATAACTATTTCTAATTTTATATCCAGTAACTAATTATCCTTGTTTCTAGTCATAAATTTAATCTGTATATAAAATTTTTTTGGATCAACAAAAATAATACAAATAAAATTAATTTTTGATCCAATAAAATAAGGAACACTCATTATCTTTTACCTTAAATAAAAAAAAATCACAAAATTAGTTTCGTATTTATTAATGTTATTATCAGAAGCTATGAATGTATTCTTTTTATTATTGTTTTTCAGTATACATACACACCACTCGATCCGTAGTGCTAATGCATAGTCAAAAAGTAAAGAAACATTATTGCGTCGTTGCTGAGAGGATCGATGTGGGACTTACTTATTTATTAGGAGCAATTGCTAAGAAAACGCGTGACTCTCCAGTCTCCACCATTATTGCAAATGCAACTTCTCAGAAAGCACATTCTGATAATCTTCAACCCTTTAATTCTGCATTGTCAAAAAAGTGAAAGAGACATGAAACGTGTTCCTTTAGAAGACGAGAGACTCTGAATGAAGTTATGAAACTGCTAGGAAACTTAAATTTGAAGACATCTAATTCACTTGATGTTAAGTTAACAATTTTAAATTTTTTATAGTTTGTCCCTCCTCATGTGTATATATATATATATTTCTTTTACTTAGCAATTATATTTATTATGTTTATCTTTTTAGATTTGATTTTTATTTTTTACAATTATAATTATCTTATTTCCTTTTATAATTTGGATATTTTTAATTTATATTTTTGCTTTGTTTTTTTTGTCTCCTTCTCTTTCTTTTATAACATTTTTTATATATAATTTTTTTTTATTATTTTATGTTTTACGTATGCTTATGTTTTTTTTTCTTTTTATGATTCTTTTTTTTTATGTTTCTTTCTTGATTTTATTTAATAGTTTATCTTTTTTTAAAATTTAAACTTACATGACTATGTCCATAAAAAAAATTTACATGATTATTCTTTAAAAAAAATACTTAAAACTTACATGATTATTAATAATTATATAAAAAAAATTTAACTTAATATTATTTTATTTATTTATATTAATAACACATAAATTTATTCATTTATAATAGTATTATAAATATAAGTATTTATAGTTAAATGTGGAAAATTTTGTATTAGAAAATAATTTAATATAAACAGTTAATAGGATTCTAATGATAAATATTTTTTACTATCTATTTAATAACTTCATATATAATTTTTTTTATTGATTAATAGATATATATTAATGTTAATTTTTACTTTAAAATTGTATAAATTAAATTATTTAATATATTTATTACAAAATTATTTTTTGATTCTATGTTTAATAATTTCACGATATTAATTTTTATGAAAGTAAGGGAATAAAAAATATAATTAAACTAAACATAAATGATCTCGTTACATAAAAATGAGTAATATTGGTAAAATGTATTTATTCATGTATGAAGAAATTATATATTGTATAAAAAATATATATAATTTTATTGTTAGAAAAAATAAATTGAAAATATAAGAATATAATTAAAATTCATTTTACTGGTATAAGTTTTTTTATTACAAATATTTGAATTTAAAAATATTCTTAAAAAATATTTTTTTATTATTGAAGAAGTAACTTAATATTATTTGTAATAGAAATATATCTAATAAATTAGTTTTAATATTTTTTATTATGTATTCTTTTTTAAGATGATTGTATAAATATTATTCAACAAAATCTTCACATATAAATTATTAAACATATAAATTATTAAACATAGAGTCTAAAAATTATTTTGTAGTAAATATATTAATTGATTAATATAAATTTTATTTATCAAATTATTATTTTTTTATTAAGAAATTATATACATTTATCATTTATTTAATATAGATAGTAACACATTTTTTTATAATAAAATAGTAATGTAATAGTAATATAAATATACAAAAGTATAAATTTGTAAAAACAAAAACTAAAGAAAAAGAAAAAAAAAACTTTAAAAAAACGTAAATGATAAAATAAAAAGCATAAAAGAAATAAAATTTCTTGTAAAAAAAATAAAAAGGAAAAAGAGAAGAAAAGAAAGATTTTTTTAATAAAAAAACACAACGTATGAACGAAAATTTGGAAAGAAAACAAATAAAGAAGATAAAAGGGAAAAAGATGAGAAAATTTGTTCCGAAGAAAAATAAAACTGGAAAGAAGATTTATATTTTTTTAATTGATGATAAAATGATTAAATTGGTCACTTTCCTAATTATCCTAAATAAAATGATTATAATATCAAATTAATATGCAACTAACTATATTATATAGTTGTTGCTTTTAGACACATCTAATTATCATAATTTTAAAATAACGTTTGATTTTAATTCATGATCGTTTTATTCTTATTACTTCTTTTTCTTTTTACTTGTTAAGCTTACAAATTAATTAATAACTAATGAATCAACTTATCAAATACTTATCAAGTGATTTAATGAATATATATTCACCCCTAATAAAGATGATTATCATAATTAACTGAATAACTAATAAGTGTTTAAGATAGATATCTAAAGCCATTTATTCACCTATATAAGATTTTAACAACACCCCACCATGAAATATGAGTAATCTGAAAGAATTTCCTTCTTTTTATTATTGTTTTTCAGTACGTATACATACAAACCACTCGATCCATAGTGCTAATGCACAGTGAAAAGGTAAAGAAAAATTATTGCGTCCTTGCTGAGAGGATCGATGTGGGACTTACTTATTTATTAGGAGCAATTGCTAAGAAAACGCGTGTGACTCTCTAGTCTCCACCATTATTGCAAATGCAACTTCTCAGAAAGCACATTCTGACAATCTTCAACCTTTTAATTCTGCATTGTCAAAAAAGTGAAAGAGACATGAAACGTGTTCTAGAAGACGAGAGACTCTGAATGAAGTTATGAAACTGCTCGGAAACTTACTTAACTCGATCAGTATTTTTACATCTCTAACATTGTTGATGCTGTTGCAAGAAGTTGGGTAAGCACTTTTCCTCCATTTTCAATTTTACCTACGAATATAAATATATATTAATAATAGAAGAAGTAAGAATATGTCTAATTTGATTTCTTATTCATTTGAAATCATTTTATTCTTTGTATTATAATTTATAGGTCAATCAGATCTTGCTTTTTTTTGTTAAGCTGATTCCATTCAAATTAGTTTTCTAAAATTCTATTTCAATCTATGTATTGTAGACCTACTTTCTGTTGTTAGATCTGTGAATTTTAACTGATATTTTGGTTTAAAAACTAGTTATTGTTCTGTGGTGAAAATGTTCTTTGCAGATCTAAGTTCCTTTCCATTTGATGTTAATGCTCTCAAGACCTAAGTTGTTTCAAGCTTAAGTTTTTATGTTCTAGCGGTGCCTACAATTATTAATAATAGAAGTTGAACCATGGATGTTGTACTAAGACCTTGTTTGGTTTGAAAGCAAGCACACACTGGCCAATCAATATAGCTTTCTTACAAATTGGACCAAATTGTAAGTGTTTCTTGACTCTCCTCTGTTTTCTGGTATACTGATGAAATTCAAGTGCCAATAAAGAAGCTGAAACATAAATAAAAAATTCAACACTCAATATCATATTAAGTTATCTGTTAATCAGTACTCCAGCTTTTTTTTAAGTTAAAATATTTTCTAAATAATCTATCCATTGAACAGCTCCATAAATATTAGATATAAGACAGTCATATATATAATATTATGTCAATGAAATATTAATATGAATCAATTTTGATTCATTATTAATGTTAGGCTAAAATATGTTCTAGGTTTTTGATATATATGTGAATTTTGTTCTAGGTAGCTGATAATAATTTTTTTTTTTTGGATCCATGATATATTAGAATATTTGTTTTTTATTCTTGATATCTTGTTTTAATGATTAATAAATTAACAAATTTTATTTTGATTCCTTTAAACGTACTATTAGCTTTCTTAAGTCCTACTAATCAAGGCAAAAGATATCTCCGAGGATCACAAAACATCTCAAAGTCACTCTAGCAATTTAGCAAACATTTGTCTACATCTTCTGTCGTAAGTGCAGGCGTAGCAGCACTTGGAATTCATAATGGCTGAGCAGCAAATGACTTCTTCCTCGAGCTCTTCTTCTGCGGTGTCTTCTAAAAAATATGACGTTTTTCTTAGCTTTCGTGGCAAGGACACCCGCTATAACATCACAAGTCATCTTCATAAAGCATTGAAGCAGATGAATGTTGAAACCTATATAGACTACGAGCTTAAAAGGGGAGATGAAATCTCATTGGCACTCATCGAAGCCATTAAGGATTCTCTTGTATCTATTGTCATCCTCTCAGAGAACTATGCTTCCTCAAAGTGGTGCTTGGAAGAACTCCGTCAGATTCTGGAATGCAAGAAAACACAAGGACAGATTGTGTTACCATTGTTCTACAATATAGATCCATCCAATGTGAGGAATCAGACGGGAAGCTACGAGGTAGTCTTTGCAAAACATAAGGGAAATTCAAACTACAACGAATGGAAAATTGCTCTCACTGAAGTAGCCGGTTTAGCTGGATGGGACTCTCGAGGCTGGTAAGAGTGAGCAATTTTTTTTATAAATCCAAATTGATTTGGCCAATTTGATTCTAAATCCAACAAAAAAGATAAAGATGATGGATAATACTATGAAACAAATATGATATCAAATTGTATGTAGAAGTTAATAGTGATAACTATTATTGTTTCCCTTCTTTTGTGTATACTTGTGCAATGCAATTGGTGCTTTGTAATTGAAGTTTGTTTTTCCTCACGTGTCTAATTGTGTAGAGTTAAAAAAAAAAACTATTTTTCAATACCAAAAGAAAAACTAATTTAAATTATAGTCAAATAAAAGACAATAAAAAATACATAAAAATAATTATAAATTGACAATAATTTCTCTTAGGTGGTTTGGAAACATTCCTTTCATGGTATATTATACATATTGAAGTAATATGTACAAATACGAAACAATAATCTATTCCAGTTTACTCATCTTTTGTGAAGTTTAATTTTGAACAAAAAAATCAAATATTTTCTCTTAAATAATACAAGAAGTAAAATGTGTTCTATCATTAATTATCTTGTATGTGTACGTTTTTTTTTTAAAGAAAATCTTGTGTGTTTACCTATTAACTTCTGATACTGGTACACGCATCTGGGCATACTTTAATTTTGTGGTATAGCAAATATCATGGTAGTTTGTTTAAGAAGTTCGTAGTGTAGAAAAAAAAAACACATATTGATTATATTCTCTATTAGACAACCATATAGAACCAAGATTATGTATATCATTTATATAGTTATATAGTTATTACATTATAATTGTTAGACTTATAACATGCCATTTTCATATGCTAGCAATGAATCTGAACTCCTTAAAAAGATTGTTGGAGATGTTTCCGCAGTTTTGCAAAGTCTGACTCCTGGATACTCAGACCAATTTGAAGAGCTGGTTGGAATTGAGTACAATTATGAACCGATTGAATCATTGTTAAAAATTGAGTCAAGTGAAACTAGAACCATTGGAATATGGGGCATGGGTGGCATAGGAAAGACCACCCTTGCTACTGTTTTATATGCCAAACTGTCTCATGAGTATGATGCTGCTTGTTTCCTTGAAAATGTAAGGGAAAATTCAGAAAGGCATGGACTTAAAGCTTTACGTAATAAACTTGGTTATGAGTTGTTGGAGGAAGAAAATCATTGTTTTGGAGAACCGTTGTTAATATCCCATTCTGACAGGCGTAGGCTTGCACGCAAAAAAGTTTTGATCGTGTTGGATGATGTGGATACCATAAAGCAATTAGAATTTCTAATTAAGGGTTCTAGTTTGTTGAGATCTGGAAGTAGAATCATTGTAACAACGAGAAATAAGCAAATATTTCACCAAGTTGTTGATGAATATTATGAGGTCAAGGAATTAAGTTTTCATCGCTCTCTTCAGCTTTTGTGTTTGACTGCTTTTGGAGAAGAGCAACCTAAACATGGATACGAATATCTATCAAAAAGTGTAGTTTCCTATTGCGGAGGCAATCCATTGGCTTTAAAAGTTGTGGGCACAAGACTTCGTGGAAGAAGTATAGATGCATGGGATAGTGAATTGAGAAAACTCCAAGAGATTCCAAATATAGAAATGCACAATGTATTAAAAATAAGTTATGATGGCTTAGAACCTTCTGAAAAGGACATCTTTTTAGACATTGCATGCTTCTTTAAAGGAGAATTAAGATATTGGGTAACAAATCTATTGGAAGCTTCAAATTTCTATGCAGCATCTGGGATAGAAGTCCTTTTGGATAAAGCTCTCATAACAATTTCAGGATACTACTGTAGGATAGAAATGCATGACTTGATACAGGAAATGGGTTGGAAAATTGTGAAAGAATCCAACAAAGATCCCGGAAAACGAAGTCGATTATGGAAACCTGAGGAAGTGCGTGAAGTATTGAAATATAATAGGGTAAGTGGTTGGTTCAATTTTATTGTTTCTTTTTTTATTTATTTATAATGAGTCTTTTTAGAATGTAGTTAATATGATAGCCTTGCTAATTGTTATTTCAAATTTTGTTTGTCAGGGAACTGATGCTGTGGAAGGCATGATTTTAGATTTGAATACATTAACTGAGGATTTATATTTGAGCTCTAATTTTCTTGCAAAGATGACCAACATGAGATTTCTTAAAATCCATACAAGGTCACGGAGTATGAGCAAGTTTAAAGTGTACCTTCTTAATGGTCTCGAGTCATTGCCTCATAAATTGAGGTTCCTTTATTGGGATGGATTTTCACTTGAATCTTTGCCATCTAACTTTTGTGCTGAACAACTTGTAGAGTTTCACATTACGGATAGCAAAGTTAAAAAGCTTTGGGATGGAGTTCAGGTATGAATTTGGCTATATAGACTACATGTTTTTTTCTCCAGCTTGTAATAAAGATGCATGCTAGAATATAATTGTGTGCGACTGGTAGGCATAAAAAAATACTATTCTACACTACTCCGAAAATCTACCGTTAAAGACTATAAAGAAGTTATACAAGAGAAAATACAAAATAAACTTGGTATTTCTTCATTCATACCTCAATAATAGTGTGCGAACATTACATTAAATAATAGGTTTAATCCCAATTTTTGTCCCTGTTAACTAATAATTGTGATTATGAAGAAAATAATTAAAAAATAAAAAAAATCATTTTTAACATTAAAAAAACTGTTAATTACCAATTATTAATTTTTTTTAATATTAATTTAAAAAAAATCATTTTTAATCCCTTAAAATAATTTTTTTTATTTTATAACTAAATTAATGATAATTATTAATTAATAATTGGCCAGTACCAAAATTTTCCATTTAAAAATAGGGGGAATAAAATCATCAATTTAAAAAATTAAAGAAATCAAAATTATAATTTAACCTAAATATTTTATATATATATATATATATATATATATATTTTAGAAAAGTAAAATAAAAACTAAACAATATCAAAAGGATAGTATCTAAGTTATATTGTATTTAAATCACTTAATTAAGTCTTTCTATGCCCATCCTATAAATGTCAATTGTTCATTCTATTTTCTTTCAATTTGTATAAGTATGAGAGAGCCCTAAGTGGCAACGAGTCTTGCATTGCCTTAAGTTCCATGATTATCAATTTAATATTTTTTGAACATTGATGCATTTTTCTTGTTACAGAATCTTGCAAATTTAAAGATAATTTGGCTTTGTGACTGCCCTAACCTGATTGAGATGCCAGACTTATCCATGGCAAAAAAGCTTAAAAGTGTTAAGCTTAGTCATTGTGAAAGGTTGCGTCAGCTCCATCCATCCATGTTGTCTCTCGCCATGCTTACATCTTTGATTATATATCATTGTAGAGAGTTTGACCTCAATGGTTGTTCATCTCTTAAGGAATTCCCAAAGACATCGAAGGAAATGACAAACTGGAAATTATTTGACACATCTAGATGTGTATTGCCATCATCAATTTTGCATAATGGGAAACATACTTCTCTTTGTCTAAGAGGCTCTAACAAACTTGATGAATTATCAGATGATTCGAGAATGGGATCCATTATGGAACCAGACCATTGTGGATGCCCCCAACAGAATGCATGGAAATTGTCATCCTTACAAGCATTTTTTCACAACATTAACCACTTTACATGTTTATATTATTTAAACCGTAGTCGAACTAATATTGAGAGCTTGGATGCAAGCATAAAAAACCTTTTGTTGTTGAAAACACTTCAATTAAGTAAGTGCAGGAAGCTTGTGTCTTTGTCGAAGCTTCCACCATCTCTAGAATATCTTGACTTCATTGATTGCAGGAAGCTTGTGTCTTTGCTAGAGCTTCCACCATCTTTGGAATATCTTGAGTTAAGTTGTTGCGAGAAGCTTCCACCATCTCTGAAATATCTTAACTTAAGTGGTTGCGGGAAGCTTGTGTCTTTGCCGGAGCTTCCACCATCTCTGAAAGATCTTAACTTAAGTGGTTGCGGGAAGCTTCTGTCTTTGCCGGAGCTTCCACCATCTCTGGTATTTCTTAACTTAAGTGGTTGCGGGAAGCTTCTGTCTTTGCCAGAGCTTCCACCATCTTTGAAAAATCTTGACTTAAGTGGTTGCGGGAAGCTTGTGTCTTTGCCGGAGCTTCCACCATCTCTAAAATATCTTTACTTAAGTGGTTGCGGGAAGCTTGTGTCTTTGCCGGAGCTTCCACCATCTCTGGAATGTCTTTACTTAAGTGGTTGCGGGAAGCTTGTGTCTTTGCCGGAGCTTCCACCATCTCTGTTTCGTCTTGACTTAAGGGGTTGCGGGAAGCTTGTGTCTTTGCCGGAGCTTCCACCATCTCTGGTATTTATTGACGATGTTCTTGACTTAAGTGGTTGCGGGAAGCTTGTGTCTTTGCCGGAGCTTCCACCATCTCTGGAAGATCTTAACTTAAGTGGTTGCGGGAAGCTTGTGTCTTTGCCGGAGCTTCCACCATCTCTAAAATATCTTTACTTAAGTGGTTGCGGGAAGCTTGTGTCTTTGCCGGAGCTTCCACCATCTCTAAAATATCTTTACTTAAGTGGTTGCGGGAAGCTTGTGTCTTTGCCGGAGCTTCCACCATCTCTGGAAGATCTTAACTTAAGTGGTTGCGGGAAGCTTGTGTCTTTGCCGGAGCTTCCACCATCTCTGGAATATCTTAACTTAAGTGGTTGCAGGAAGCTTGTGTCTTTGCCGGAGCTTCCACCATCTCTGGAATATCTTTACTTAAGTGGTTGCGGGAAGCTTGTGTCTTTGCCGGAGCTTCCACCATCTCTGTTTCGTCTTGACTTAAGGGGTTGCGGGAAGCTTGTGTCTTTGCCGGAGCTTCCACCATCTCTGGAAGATCTTAACTTAAGTGGTTGCGGGAAGCTTGTGTCTTTGCCGGAGCTTCCACCATCTCTGGAAGATCTTAACTTAAGTGGTTGCGGGAAGCTTGTGTCTTTGCCGGAGCTTCCACTATTTCTGGAAGATCTTAACTTAAGTGGTTGCGGGAAGCTTGTGACTTTGCCGGAGCTTCCACCATGTCTGGAAGATCTTAACTTAAATGGTTGCAGGAAGCTTGTGTCTTGGCCGGAGCTTCCACCATCTTTGCGATATCTTTACTTAAGTGATTGCGGGAAGCTTGTGTCTTTGCCGAAGCTTCCACCATATCTAAAAAAGCTTTACTTAGACGATTGCAGGAAACTTGTGTCTCTGCCAGAGATTCCAGCATTGGTGTACATGGTGACGACCCTTAACTGCACTTCTCTAGATACAAACTCCACTCGACGGTTATTGTTGCAACAAATGCTTCAGAAATGCATGAATAATATAAGTTATGTATTCCCAAATAAGCAAGCGATTCGTGCAACAAGGGATTCAATAACTATTCCTCATCCCTTGTGCGGTTGTATTTTGGCTATTGTTGTATCTATCAAGATGGTAAAAAGGTTGGCAAGGGTTGGGTCTCTTTGATATTAGTAGCAAGGAAACTTTAGAATCAGAATTGGAGGTTCTAAAAATGAATATGAACGAGAACAGCTTCTTCATGTGATTACTTCATCGGTAAGAAATTTCACGCACTTTGTGATTGTAGGCTCCTTCTTTTCTTGAATGAGATTAGTCTTTAAATAAAGAAATTATTGATTAGAAATACTCTCTACAATAAAAAAAAAAAAAAAAGACAATATTATAGTATTTATTTTATAGTATCTTTAGATATAGTAGGATGAGTGATATCATATTGGGATGATACTGGATTGATAATTTAAAATTTAAATGTAAAAATGAGTGAAATGTTTCTTGTGACTTTTTAGTTTTGTAGCTGTTAAGTGTTGATTTTTCATTGTATTCCAGAGAGTTTACACCATAATGGTGTAAGAAGTTGCAATATTTGACGGTTCATTTCATTGGTTATTATATGTTGTTAACTCATTTTTCATTATTTTGTACATTACTTGTTAGGAATTTTTGAAAAAGGTTAAAGAGAGGAATATTCCATTTTCCTTTCCATGTTGTTTTTGTGTTTGGGAGTATTGTCTCCATTGTTTGGTCCTTAATTGATACAATTTTTGAACTTGTTGTATGGTGTAAGAAATGAATCTTTTTGTGTATTTTATTATATTTTGATGATCGTCTAAAATAGTGGTAAAACTTGTTTTAAACCACTAAAAAAAAGGTGTTTTTATGCTTAAAAATGATAGCTTGTATATATAAATAGACATATTTAGTATTAATTATATAGCATCAGTAGGCCAAAATTATTTTTAAAACAACAACAAAAACTAAAGTTGTTACTTTTATGCTTAAATTGGAGACCAAAAATATATTTCACAAGGGATTTAGAAAAAATGTTACAAGAACCTATTTCCAAAATTTGAGTCAAAGCAGGGATCAAAAGATACCATTTTCAAAATTCGGTGTAAGTAACTTTGCAGGTTTAATTAATTTGGCACTACAACCAAAGGTGTATTTCATAACATTTGAAAAATGTTACCATATTATGTATAAATGTTATTATAATGTTTTCACGACATTTTATGAAATGTAGTATAAAGTCTTTGATCTCTATTTTTTTTTCTTACATAAGTCTTTGTTCTCTATTATAATTAATAAAAAAAATACATATTTTTTTCTTAAATATAAACAAAAGTTAACTTTTTTGTTTCATTTAATGATATTCTTCCTATGTTACCTTTCTTTTGTGAACAAGTTTTCAAAAAATGAAAAGTTTTTTCAAGAATAATTTAAGAATAGTATTTAAAATTTAATGCACCTAAGTGTTTTCCTTAATATGCGAGAAATATGATTTTTGTTTTACAAACTAACGATAACCTTTTTTAAATTGTTATAATTTTGACATTTTTACATATTAATAGTAACATTTTAAAAATGTTACCAATTTAGCATTTAGTAACACTTTGAAAATGTTGTCAAGCTAATAAAACATTTATAAAAATATTACTCATTAAATTTTAACATTTATTATATTATCATTTGACTCACTCTAATGCTTCTTTGAAGCTTTCAATAGTCACATCTAGGTCGTTTGTTTCGGGTTCTTTTCTTTCTTGATTTTCAGATTCATGACTGCTAGTTTCTATTTTAAATTTGAAAATAAAAACAAACAATAAGAAAGATCTTTATTTATTTTTCATGTTCAATTTGGATACTCTTAATATTTGGATATTAAATTAGGTTATTTTATGTGTAAAAATTATCCAATTAAATTATTTTAGTTAATTGAAGAGAGAGTGGAAATTAATACAAGACACTTCTATTTATTTTTTTTTTAATACTTTCACTGAATACATATATCTATATAAAAGTTTATATACTTAACCTTTCTACTTTTTGACTATTTAGAGTATGTTTGGAAAATCATAATTTAATCTTCTTTTTGGGATTATAAGTTGTTTGCAAAATATTTTTTAATGTTTGGCACAATAGTTTAAATTTGGAAAAAAATTTATTTTTTTTTAAAAAAAATTATTTTGATAAATTGAAAATTTATTACTTATGATTATATTTTTTCAATGGCTTAACAACTTATGTTATTTTGATCTATGTTTAAGTTTGTATTGGGTGATTTAGAAGTTGATGAAATTGATATGTAGAATGGGTTTTGGAATTTTGTTTTCGGTTCCTCCTTCATGCAGTGGTGGATCCAAGACCCTAGACTAGTGGGGGCAATTTACTTTTAAAAAATATTACCATATAAAGATAAAGATATAAATTATAAAATAACAAAATTTATAATATATAATCAAATAAATTACATACATTATAATTGTTCTTGCGTGATTTCATGTTTTGAAATCGTTGAATGATTAATTCATTGTCAATATTATTGAACACATCATTTTCAATATAAATCACAAGACAATCATTTATCCATGCATCTCCCATTCGATTGCGTAACCTATTTTTCACAATTTTTATAGCAGAAAAAGCTCTCTCCACATTTTCTATGGCAACAAGAAAAATCATTATTAGCTTCAAAAGAAGATAAACCAATGGATAAACAATATGTCTTCTAGTTTCAACCAACTTTTCTAAAAGATTATCAATCCCTTTTAAAGATGAAAATTCAACATTGTTATGTATATCAATGATGTAAGTCTCAAGTTGATTATCAAGCATCACCAAATCAGTTGAAGAAAATTCATGGGGATAGAATTTTGCAAACTCAATTTGCCTTGCCTTATTAAAAGTAAAAAACAAATTGGTTGGATTCAAACAAGTCATACAAAGGAGTAATTGAGTACTTGTCTTAGTGAAACGATCGTTAAGTTTTTGAAGCTGCATATCCATAATAGTATAAAATAATTCAACACGATAATGATGTTCTATTGTGATAGTTTGAGCTTTACCTCCACGTCAGGATCTCCCTTTAGAAAATACATCTTCCATATTAGGAATGCTAATGGAATGCACATTGCAAAATATAACTACTTCTTGCAATAAAATCTTTCATCCATTATCCATCATAGTTTGCAACCGTTGCTTTGTGATGTTAACCAAGTTCATAGCATTGATGATGTCTTGATCTTTCCTTTGCAATGCTTATGACAATTCATTTGAAATACCCAAGACATTTTTCATCAAATGCAATGTAAATGCAAAATCAAAATCCTTTAATAAGTGTAAAAGACCATTGGCTTCAGCTCTTTGATTTGCATTTGATCAATCTTCTTTTATAATTTCAAGAACATCAATTATTGAAGAGTACATCCATATCAAATTGATCAAAATTGCATAATATGAACCCCAACGAGTATCTACAGGTCATTTGAGACTAGTTTCTTGATTCAAACCTTGCTCGCTAAATATTTCTCATTTTTCCAATGCCTCTCTAACACTAATTATTTGTTTTTCACGAAGCATGTCATGTCGTTTGCAAGATCTCCCAACAACATTTAATAAAGTAGATAGTAAATTAATGAGCAAAACAATGTACATAAAATGCAAAAGAATTTTCTTTTAAGATCAAACTTTTGAGAACAGAAAATTCTCCTTGCATGTTACTAACACCATCATAATCTTGATATAGTAAACCCATATTTGCAAAACAAATCATCAATTGTCATTTTCAATGATAAAGACATAGTATCTTTCACATGAACCATACCAAAGAAACACTCAATAATACTTCTATTCTTGTTAACATAACACAAAGCAACAACCATTTGCTCTTTATTTGATATGTCACAAGCTTCATCAACAATAATAGCAAATAATTCATCTCCAAGATAAGAAATAATTGCATTAGTTGTTTCTAAGACAGTGGCATTAACAATGTCATTTTGAATTGTTGGTGCAATTAATTAGAAAGGAATTTAAGAAGTTCAAGAAAATTACCTTGGTTAGCAGAGTTCACTGATTCATCATGACCACAAAAAGCTAATCCTTGCTTTAGTAAAAAGCGAATGCAACCAATTGACACAATTAAGAATCTTCGATATAAATCATAAACTTGTTCTGATTGCTTTGATATTGCAACTTCAATATGTTGATTTTGATTCATCAAATCTTCACACTTCTTCACAGTAATGTTATGAGCACTAATAGGACTTCCAACATGAGATTAAAACCTTTCTTTTTTATTCCAATTTGTGAATCCTTCTGTCACAAATGTATCACCACCAGATTATTTTCCAAAATTAGGCCTTAAGAGATAATAACATAAACAAAATGCAACATTTTTTTCTATACTATACTCTAACCAATTGCCAAATTTAGTAAACCAAGAGGAACAAAATCTTCATAATGATTTTCCAATTTTTCTTTGAGAAAAATTATGTTGAGTAGGCTGGCATGACCCTTTTTGTAAATATGTTTTTCATATCTTATCTCGATTATTAGAGTGATATGCTGAAATTTTGATACATTTTTCAAGATCTGATGACAAGTCTTCTAAATTAATTTCAACTTGTTATCGTTGGAGGCTTAATTCACAAGATTTTGGTGAAGACTATTTCTTATTTAATGATAATTGTCTTTTAAAAAATCTTTCCATGAAATAACAATAATAAATTAACACATTTCTAATATAAAAAATATATAAACATAAGAAAATAGAAACAAATAAAAAAAAATTTTATTCACAATAACTAATAAGAAATATATTCGCAGTTCATATATTTATAATATACAGAAACTAATCAAAATTTTATCAATACAAATTAAATTTGTTACTACATTTTTTACTATAAAAAGAAATCAAAGTTTTATCCAAATTGAAAAATAATAACAATAATCAAAGTTTTATAATATATTTAAGAAAAAAAAATCAAAACTTTAAAAATTGAAAGCATTAGGGTTGTAAAAAAAAAATTGAAATTTTTTTATAATGAAAAAGTTTTGCACAATCGCACCTACACCCTGTAGCAACACAGCAATGTACTGTTCACTTTGTGATATTCACGTGGTGTGCACTGTTAAGTGGAAAATAAGAAAAGGTGACTAAGGGCTGAGGGTAGGCACGCTGGTTGCTGTAGAGAAAAATAAAATGTTATTTTTGAAAGGGGTTACTAGGTTACTTTTGAAATGGATTAATGAAAACGTATTAAAGAAGTAATTAATTAAAATAATACATTTAGTTTTAATTTATAATAATTATAAATCATAGGTTTATCAAATTGGACTTTTATTTGAGCTTTAAAATAAATTTATGTTTATTGTGTGAGAGGTTAAATATTATTGATGTAAAATAATAATAAATTGAGGGGTATAATATATAAATTGAAGGGGTGCAATTGTCCACCCTCATTAACACGTGTGCCACTGCATTCATGTAAAATTTTGTTGTGCTTAGGAGAAATATTTAAGTTTTTATTATTTTAAAGAATAAATTTTATTGCTGCTTTTAACCAAAAAAAAATGTATTAACATGAAATATTAATAAAAACAGGAACGTATTTTACCCTATTTGAACAAGTTTGAGACCTTGACAAGTCTTAAAAAAAGTGTAGGATTAAAACCATAAATCTTAACAAGTTTAGGAACAAAAATATACTTTATCGTGTTTCATACTTTGTTCATTTTTAAATGCAAATGATTTATAGAAAAAATAATAATGATAAATAAAGCTATTCAAGATTCAATATATACTTGTATAGACTCTTATTAAACTAGAAACTTGTAACAACATAATCGTGGAAATTCTACCATGAATTCTAATAAATTATAATAAAAATAGATACTCATGATTTTCTTAACACTAACTTAGTTTATAAACTATCGTTCCCTCTCCAAGCTTAAAGTACTTTGAAACTCAGACAAAGAAAGCACTCTAAGATTGATCTTGAAATCAAGAAATTTCTTATTAGGAAGAGACTTAGTCAACACATCAACCATTTGATGTGTGCAGGAACATGATTTACAATAAGTGACAATTGTTCAACACTTTTCTCCAAACGAAAAAGATGTCTAGAGTAGTAATTTGAATATGAAGTTCTTTCAATTGAGATTTGATCTAAAGAGTTTCAATTGCAATAAGAGCTGAAAACTCCTATTCTTGGCTTGTGCACTGAGTCTAGGTATCACAGTATGCTGCTATCAAAGTGCAATTTGAGCCTAGAGTGGAGGAGTAGGATTAGTGTTAGTAAAAGCAAAAGAAAATCTAAATCTTAGAATATACATGCACACATAAAAACACAAGATTTAACAAGGTTTATCCAGCATATAAAAGCTAAGTTGAGAAGGCAATTAAATCAAATTAGGGTTAAGGGATAATTAAGAATCTTAATCTAAGTCTAATCACAAAACCAAACAACCCTAAGGCCCAATGGATAAAGGCCAAGGTAATTTTTCATTTAATTATGATATTGATTTGACATAGAACTTCGAATACTAAACCTTTATCGAATACTAAACCTTTATTTGAAGGTTGAAGTGCCTTTTGTAGGTATCCATCCTTTCGTTGAAGTCGAAATAACAAAAAAGTGTAAGGATCTCAGGCACTAAAGGAAGATTTTGAACTTAAGAGTGAAGTACTACAAAAAAAAAAATGGTAATTTGTGACAACTTAAAAAACAGTTTGTGAAAGTTAAAAGCTGCCACAAATGACATTTTTAACAACTAAAAAAATCATCAAAATTATACAAGTCACAAACAACTTTTGATTGTTTTAAATAGCTACTAGTATTGACAGAAAAAACCATCACAAATGCCTTACCATTTATCGATGACTAAAAGCCACTAGTAAATGCAATCCAAATTTTTTTAATGTAGCATTTACCGATAACTAATAGCTGCCAAAAAATGCATCTAATTATTTTTTAAAAATAATCAATTAATTTATTTTATCAAAATTTTAGAATGATATATAATTTTATCTTGGACTATATATTATAATTATGTATATTTGTAATTATAAATCATGCAAATAATAAAACATTAAAGAAAATTGAACAATTTAATGTAAAATATATCAAATGATAAGCTAAAAGTGTAATTAAGCCTAACAAAAAAAGTGTAAATGCCTTACAAAGTAGAGAAAAGAAATAAATTTTGAATCAAGAGACTTATCTTTATTCACTACACTGCTCCCTTTCTGTAGAGCTGGAACATGTAGAAAAAGGAAAATATCTTGCTAGTCCTTTAGCCATATCTGATAGATTACTAATATCAAATTAAGTATTTCCTCAAGATAACCAACCAATTCTCAATATCAAGCAATAACAAAGGAGTTTCATTTCCCCAACTTTTCACAGCTTGTCTATTCCTCTTCTTCACACCAGACTTTGCAACTCTCAACCTTGCCAACGCTGCCTTTTCGAGATCAGTCCTATAGTAGTTATTTGCTACCTACAACGCATAATACAAGGTAGGACAAAAAGGCAATCAAATTAGAAACGTGGATTTAAAGAATTAAGTTAGCACCATTAGCCCAAAAAAAAAAATTAAAACAATCACCAAAAGCATAATAGACAAGATATCTGTAACAACTAGCAAGCATTCACTCATAACAAAGTTTGACACATCAACACAAAAACATAGACTAAGTGCGAAATTACCTGATTTGTTTTTCATGACAGATTTGTGAAGCAATGCAGTTGGCTTGTTTTGTTTATTTGACTTGGTTGTTGCAAGCAACACAGTGATCCTTTCCAGCATCCTGAATGGTGACAGTTATTTTGTTTACTAAACCTATCATAAAATAAATGACATTTATTTATTCATTCACAAACAATGGACACTAAAAAGATAGATAGATGATTACCAAAGTACTTGAAAGTGTTGAGGTTGTAGAGATTGTTGGGCTCTCTGCTGAATTCCACACTCTGAGTGCCCCTTTCGAACTGTTTCACCAAGAAGGAGCAGTTTGGACCAGTTTCATTATTGTAGTAGGAACTATTCCTAATTGTGTTTTTGAATTACTATTATAACAAAAAACCAATAAAATCATTGTCAAGTGCACCTAAATCCAACTCCTTGTTTTCCATAACCAAAACCTCACCTCCTTCGAATCACAAGCAACCCTTTCTCTACCACAACATGCATATATATATCTATCAAGTTTTAGCAAAACCAACACTGAAGGAAGCATATACTACTACTATTACAAAGAAAAACTAATTGAGTTTGAGCAATGCAAGAAAAAATAATAAACAAAAAACCAATGTAAGAGGCCGCTACATGAATTATCATCTATTAGTGTTTCAGGGATCAGCTAAAACAAAAAACCTTATTATTACTAGTTGCAGCACCATAAAAAAGGTTAAAACATCAGAAAAAGTGCATGTTGAAGGATTTACTTATAAGCAATGACAATGGAAATCAACAAAGGTTACATGACTATGTATGTATGTAAATGTTTCCCAATAAATTTATCCAAAATGTTTTATAGTTCCTCAAAATGGTCAAGACTGTGATAAAATTGGCCCAAATGAAAGGACCCATGGCAAGTATAAGCTGAAGCCAGAACAGCAACCAGAGCTAACTGTAAGTTACAGTTTTAGCAATTAGCCTTATAAGTGACTTAGGTCAGTTAAAGGTAGTTAGTTACGTAGTCTGTAGCTATAAATAAAGACTAACCGCCTAGAATTACTCATGGGGTAATCATGGTGGTTGGTTAGGGAGGCTAGGCTCTAATCCCTAGATATATCTTTGCATCACAAAATTAATAAAATGAGAGTTTGGGCCAGTTTTACCACTGCTATCAAAGAAAAAATTTCGATCCTGAGACGTGAAGCTGATTCATGGTTTCAACGCGCAAAAGCATGGATGCACACGTGGAATTTCTGGAACAGGCTATGAAGGCATGATCAATACGCGTGAGGATGTCACGAGTTTGAAGCGTTTGTATGAAGATGAACGCATCGAGCGAAAACCATGACTATGTAGAACTTGTCGAGCACCAATTAGCAGAGCTAATTGCAACAGTGCAGAACTTGTCGAGCACCAATCATGGAAGTGAAAACCATGACTACGCAGAATGCTGGAATCGCGATTATCACAAACGCGACTGCGACGACAAATGGCAAAAACTCGAGATTCCAATTTTTGACAGGGAAGACGCATTTGGTTGGACAAATTGGGTGGAACATTATTTTGAAATTAAAGGTGTGGAGGAAGAAGAGAGAATCCATGCAGTAATGGTCACAATGGAGGGGAAGGCACTAACCTGGTACCAGTGGTGGGAATTTTGCACGAAAAACCCTAATTGGACCAATTTCAAGCAAGCTGTGATTCAGCGACTTTAGCCTTCAATGAACCAAAGCCCTTACAAGCTGCTACTTAGTCTGAAACATGAAGGATCAGTAGAAGAATATCACGAAAAGTTTGAATTATATTCAAGTCCGTTGAAAGGAACAAAACTTGAGTACCTAAAAGGGATATTCCTGAATGGATTAAAAGATGTGGTGAGGGCCGAGCTAAAGTTGCATCTAGTAAACTCACCCTAAATTGATGGACTATGCACAACGGATAGATGAGAAAAATTCACTAATAGAAAAAGGTAGCTCAAGAGGAAACACAGGGTTCAACTAGAAGTTACAGTTCATCAAGAACTATAATGGGATCCAGGAAACAAAGGGACCACAGCAAGAACAATAGAGAAGAGCTAGAGCTTAGAGTCAGATAGTGTGAAGTCCACTGAAGCATACAAAGGCAGGCCTTTTAAGAGGCTTTCAAATGCTAAGTTCCAAGAGAGGGCAAAAGAAGGACTTTGCTACCAATGTGATAGGAAATTTGGCCTTGGTCATATATGCCCCAATAAACAATTCCAAGTCCTTATTTTGGGAGAAGGACAAGAGGAAGTAGACGAAATAGAAGAGGAGGCAGGGCATGAGAAATAGCTACAAAGCATTCAGCTGTCCTTATATAGCATGTCAAGATTGACTTCAAAAAAATACATCAGACTTTAGGGAAAAATTGATGAAAATATAGTCATTGTATTAGTGGATTGTGGTGCCTCCCTCTCATAATTTCATTTTTGTTGTAGTAGTGAAAAAACAACAAATACCAGTTACAACTACTAAACCATATACTATGTAAGTAAGTGATGGAAGAAAAATCAGGTGTGAGGGGGTATGCAATAATGTCAAATTGCAGATACAAGGAATGCAAATCTAGCAAGACTTATTTGTCTTTGAAATGACTGGAGTGGATGTGATACTAGGGATGGAATGGTTGGCATCCCTAGGGGAGATAAGGGCAAATTTCAGAGTTAACTCTGAAGATACCTATAACTGAAGGGTCTTTCACCCTTAAGGGAGAACCAACAATGGCCAGATCTGCTGCCTCATTGAGGTCTATTGTCAAGGCCCTACAGAATGAAGGGAGGGATTCTTTTTGGGCTGTCAGGACCTACAAGCTAGACAAGAAGCAAACCAGCTACCTACATGGATGGAAGGTATTCTTAAGGAATATAATGAGGTATTTCAGGACCCTAGTGGCCTTCCTCCTTCAAGGAGACAAGACCATAGCATTGAATTAAAAATTGGAGCTGAAATCCCCAACCTAAGGCCCTATAGGTACCCTCATTACCAAAAAAATGAAATTGAGAAGCTAGTTGATGACATGCTCAATTCAGGGGTTATTCGGCCTGCGTCAGCCCTTATGCAAGCCCTATTATCCTAGTGGAAAAAAAAGATGAAGGATGGAGATTTTGTGTAGATTATAGGGCTCTTAATAAAATAATTGTCCCGATAAATTTCCCTATACCTATTATTGATGAGGTGCTAGATGAATTAAAAGGTGCAATAATCTTTATTAAACTAGATCTCAAATCAGGTTATCATCAAATAAGAATGAGGGAAGAAGATATCCCAAAAATTGCATTTAGAACTCATGAGGGCCATTATGAGTTTGTAGTAATGCCGTTTGGTCTTACGAATGCTCCTTCCACATTCCAAGCCTTAATGAATGAAGTCTTGCAGCCATAGCTAAGGAAGTTTGCCTTGGTATTTTTTGATGATATCCTTATCTATAGCAAAAGTAAAGAGGATCATGGTACTCATGTGAGAGCTGTCCTATCCCTCTTGACTGAGAATAAGTTGTTGGCCAATAAAAAAAAATGCAGTTTCGAACAGAGTCAATTAGAGTATTTGGGGCACATAATTTTGAGGGAAGGTGTAGCTGCAGATCCCTAAAAATTAGAGGTCATGAGAAGCTAGCCCACTCCTAGAGATGTGACATCTTTAAGGGAATTTCTTGATCTTATGGAGTATTACAGACGCTTTCAAAACTATGGTAGAATTGCAAGGCCTTTGTATAACTTGCCAAGGGAAGATGGCTTCAAATTGAATGAGGAGGTTGTGGAAGCTACCAGAAAATTGAAGACTGCAATGGCAGAAATTCCTATTCTCAGTGTACCTGATTTTAATCAACCCTTCATTGTAGAGACTAATGCGTCTAATAAAGGGTTAGGAGCAATGCTTATGCATCAGGGAAGACCATTGGCTTTTCTTAGCCAAAGAGAACTCATGGCTATTGTGCTGGCAGTATAGAAATGGCGACACTACTTAATGGGCAGCAAATTCACTATATTGACAGATCAGAAAAGTCTGAAGTTTTTAACTGATCAGAGATTACTTGGTGAGGATCAGTTTAAATGGACCTCAAAGCTGATGGGGTTTGATTTTGATATAGTGTATGAGCCAAGATGTGAGAATAAGAAAGTTGATGCATTGTCTAGAAGAATGACATATTCGGCAATTTCTATGATAATGGGAATCTGAAGTTTTGGCTGATCCAAAATTGAAAAAAATTATACAGGAATTAGTGGCAATGGATCTGCATATCCAGGATATTCCTTGCAAAATAAAAAATTATGGTATAAAGGCAAGTTAGTAATTTCTAAAACATCTCCCAAAGTGCAAACACTCATGATAGAGTACCACAGTTTTGTTGTAGGGGTCATTCAGGGTTTTTCAAAACCTTTAAAAGGATAGCAACATTAGTTTATTGGGAGGGTATGAGGCAAGACATTCTACAGTTTGTGGCTGCCTGTGAAACTTGCCATCAAAATATATACCAAGCCCTATCCCTACACAGGTTTGGTCTGATGTATCTATGGATTTCATAAAAGGACTACCAAGAGCACAAGTGAAAAATGCAATTCTGGTTATGGTAGACAGATTAACTAAGTATGCTCATTTTATTCCCCTTAGTCACCCCTTTATTGCTGTTAGAATATATATTATCTCTATATTATCTTAGTAGTTATTATCTTTATATTATCTTGTTAGTTATTATTTATCTTTATTTTTATATAATGTAATCAATTACTGAGGGTTTCCTCAATATAAATAGAGATAAAATATGGTTTTCTAAAACACACATTCACTAAATACATAATTCTACTAGTGCGTGAACAGTACCCACACCTCTGCGAAGTTGTTGTTCACCATTGTCGACCAATCTTTTTCTTCGATTTTTTTTTCAAAGCATCATGAATAGTACGTAAACAGTACCGCATCTCTGCGAAGTTGCTATTCACCATTGTCGACCAATCTTTTTCTTTAATTTTTTTTTCAAAGCGTCGTAAATAGTGCGTGAACAATGCCGCACCTCTACGAAGCTACTATTCACCATTACCGACCAATCTTTTTCTTCAATTTTTTTTTCAAAGTGTCGTGAATAGTGTGTGAACAATACCGCACATCTACGAAGCTACTATTCACCATTGCCAACCAATCTTTCTCCCAGCACAATCACATTAAATCAAGTGCCAAAGCTGAACAGTATCGCACCTATGCAAAGTTGCTATTCACTACCGCCAACCAATCTTTTTCCCATGCGCAATCACACCAGATATGACATTTGTAACAAGCTTGGCTCATATGACATATATGAGCCAGCTTGACGAGAGGTGTTAGAATATATATTATTTTTATATTATCTTGTTAGTTATTATTTATCTTTATATGATATAATCAATTACTGAGAGTTTCCTCAATATAAATAGAGATGAGGTGTGGTTTTCTAAAACACACATTCAATAAATACATCATTCTAATAACTGCAAAGGATATAGCTGATCTATTTGTCTGAGAGGTTGTGAAATTGCATGGGTTTCCAAACACCATCATTTTTTATCGAGATAAATTTTTTCTAAAAAGTCAATTTTGGAGGGAATTGTTCAAATGTGTAGGAACTAAATTGAAGTTTAGTTCAACATATCACCCTCAAACCAATGGCCAAACTGAGGTGGTCAATAGAGGAGTGGAAACATACTTAAGGTGTGTTATAGGGGAAAAACTGAAGCGTTGGCCTTCCTGCTTAAGTTAGGCAGAATTTTGGTTTAACTCTAACTATAACAACTCATCTAAGCTCACTCCTTTCAGGGCTTTATATGGCAGAGACCCACCCCAATTGCTTAAAGGCACCACTATCCTATCAGTAGTAGAAGAGGTCAATAGATTGACCCAAGATAGGGACTCTTTGTTGCACCAACTCCGGACTAATTTGCTTATGGCTCAGGACTAAATGCGAGCCTATGCCAATAAGCTTCATAGGGATGTTACTTTGGTTGTGGATGATTGGGTTTACCTGAAATTACAACTATATCGGTTGAAATCTTTGGCTAAAAAGTTGAATGAGAAATTAAGCCCTAGGTTTGATGGACCATATCAGATTTCTAGGGTCATTGGTAAAGTGGCCTATCAGCTCAACTTACCACCCGAGAGTAAAGTCCATCCAGTATTTTCATGTTTCTCTATTAAAGAAAGCCATTGCTCCCGCCGTGAAACCCCAACCATTGCCTCCTATGCTGACTGATGAATTGGAATTAAGGGTAGAACCTCTTGCTGTAAAGGCTGTCAGAAACTACCCTGTAGGCACAACTGAAGTGCTCATCCAATGGAAGGATTTACTTGACTTTGAAGCCACATGGGAATTGGTTTCAGTTATGCAGAAACAATTTCCTGCATTTCACCTTGAGGACAAGTGGCTCTCTTAAGGGGGAGTATTGTTAGGCTACCTGCAAAGCAAGTGTATGGAAGAAGGACCCATGGCAAGTATAAGCTGAAGCCAGAACAACAGCTAGAGTTAACTGTTAGTAGTTAGCCTTATAAGTGACTTAGGTCAGTTAAAGGTAGTTAGTTAACTAGTCTGTAGCTATAAATAAAGACTAACCGCCTAGAATTACTCATGGGGTAATCATGGTGGTTGGTTAGGGAGGCTAGGCTATAGTTAACTCTGGCTGCTATTCTGGCTTCAACTTATACTTGCCATGGGTCCTTCTTTCATACACTTACTTTGCAGGTAGCCTAACATGAGATATCAAAGAGAGACAACAGAACCTATATAAATGGAAATACCCGAGTAATTTGATAGCTGTAGCATTTCACTATATCCACAATGACTCATACTTGGTTTAAATAAACCAATTCTCTCTTCTGATTTAGATGCTAGTGCTAGTATTTCCACACTAGGTGCTAGTGCTGATTCTATAGTTAATAGTTTGCTCAATTACAACAACAGTTTTCAGCAAACTAGATAATTACCCAACAAAAGCTTTAATCACACAAGAAATTTAAGCTATCTATTGAGAAGTAATTGAATATAGTTTATATATCACCTTGTTATATTTGGTTCAGCCACAGTGTGTCAAAACAGGAGTGAGCACATTGCAAAAACAAAAACAATAAAAGATAGATATTAGGTTCAAAAATAGTTAAGCATAGTAGTTTAACATAAGTAATTTTAAGTTTCTCTCATTAAAAGAAGAAGAAGCATCTCATCAACAAAGTCACATTAAAAAAATTATTTATTTATATTTTGAAGGAAGATGCCTAAGAGATAAATACTTGATGAGTATCAAATTACCTGATTTAGGAATTACTGCTTTATTTATGTTTCCACATCAGTTGGCTCTTACCTGAAACAATATTTTCCATCTGCTGACAAGATCTCTTGCCAACCTAGATTGATAATTGCATTACCTACCGGGACACAAAAACATTTATATACTTGAAGTACTCCCATTGAGAAAAGAATAAATTTTAGAAGACATAATAGTGCAAGGTTGATGACATTCATTCAACCTTTCATTTTGTTGGCAAATAAAATCTGAATGTTGGATTCTAATTAAAATTAACCCCTCCCCTGTTTTTTTATCAGCCAAAGAATGAATCTTTTAAAGTGGTATAAGACAAACCAAAAACCATATACAAAATCATAAGTAAAACACATGAGGCAGGACCATTTTTCACAAGATTTTTTTTACTGTTATTTCCCCAAAAAAATAGAAACAGTACCATTTATATGAGAAAATCAAATCATGATTTTAACATTTTAAATGGAGTGCAAAGAAGGAAAGAGGGCAATCCTTATCGTGTATGTGGCGTCTCAACCAAATTGGGAGGATTGCAGTACATATACTACAATATATATATTAGAAGTCAATCAGAATTTTTTAATTTCCTTGTAGTTAGGATTCTCCAATTTCTAAATCCATTGAAGGCCATAACACCTAATAAGGCTGGATTTGAATCATTTAAGAGTATTTTTGGATGCACAAGTTTGGTGGGAAAGGAAGGGAGGGGTAGTTTTCCATTTCAAGTAAACATTCTCCGTAGTTGATAGTGGTTAAAATAATGTTATTATCATGTAACCTTTCCAATCACACATATTCTTATGTTTAAAACATCTAAAAATTCTTGAAATTCAAAAATGAAAAACTAACCTCCCTTTCCTTTCCCATGAAAACTCTTCCATCCAAACATAGTAGAGATTAGTTAAGTAACAAAAATTGCTCAAGTTCAATGCCAAATGCACAATATTAAACTTGGATGGCCTATAAAAGTTGACGGCGAGTGCAGGGTCGCTACACCAAACTTACACATTGTCACAATACTATTAATCTATATTATTTTGTCTTTCTTCTTCTTCAACCTATGCTAAGTATCCATACACAAATACAAACTAATATGATGATGGATTACTTGTTTGACACCCAAAAATTCTCCCTCTTAATTTAACACATAAATAGGAAATAAAAAATTCATTTTGATTTTCAACTTCCCCCTCTTTCCTTCTCTACACTCTAAGATAGATGCAAAAATAAATGGAAATAAATAAATACTTACTCCATGTCAACCAAACAAAGAACATTGAGCACACTTGAATGAACCTGAATAACACCAGGACTTTATCAAGTGTAGCCTCCAGTTACTCTTTAGAAGTACCCTTATTACCTGCCTTATCCTCAATTATCTGCAATATATATCAATTCTCTTATTTCTACTTGACATTTTTCCACTTGCTCCTTGTGAATCCTGGATATTGTAAAAAGTTAAAAGGATCACACCATAGAAAGCCAACAGTATTAAAATAAATCAGCATATATTTGACTAAATTGCAATTAACTTGAGCGAAACCCTAGCACTAGAACAGCGAGTGAAATTGAACATTCCAAACTAGAAAGGCAACGTAAACGCATGTATTAAAGGCCACATAGTATCATAAATGAAGAAACCAAGTCACAGTAAGCACAAATAAGCTAGACAAACACCGATATCTCATATACCCAATCGCAAAAACCCTAATCCCGAATTCAAAAAGCAAATCATAAAAATCAGCCAAAAAGAAGAGAAGAGAACTAACCGGAATGAGATGAATCAGAGAGATAGAACGTGCCATAGCAGAGGGAGTGGTGGTTGTGGCGGTGGAGAGAGAGAGATGGAGCGATAGAGAGAGGGGGATGACGGATTCCGACCAAGGGAGAAGGCGTAGTTAGTGTTGCGGCGGAGAGAGAGCGAGAGAGAGGGAGTGAGCCAGAGAGAGAAAACGAGAGTGATTTTAACCGTAAAAAAAAGACCACTGATACTTATTTTTTATGGTGAAATGAGTGTTTCTAGGAACAATTATAAAATAACGCGTCCCAATTTATTCATACTTAAAAATACTTTCTTAACGTTCTATAACAATAACGATATAATTTTACATTTATATTATATAAATTAAAATATATTATAGTTCTCTGATAAATTAATAAACTTTATTTTTGATCCTTAATAAATTAGTTTCTCTTCTCACGTATAAGTTTTTTTTCATGTATTCACACGAATAAAATATAATCATCAAATAAAATTTATCTAATAAAGATAAAATTATTATTTTCACAAAAAAAAAAGATAAAATTATTATTGATTTCTAATTTTAAACAAGTTTAAGATAAAAGATTATTTCATAGTAACTAAAAATTGATAAAATATAATATTTAAATAAGATTTTCTAAAAAAATAAATATCATTATTGATTTGAATGCTAAGAAAAAAAGTTAAAAGATAAAAATACACTATATAATAACTAAGTTATAATTTTTATATCATATTTCCTTAAAAAGATATATAATAATCTCTTTTTGCTGTGATTCTATTTTTATAATAATAATAAATAAATATAAATAATAAATAACAATACCAATTCAACACGTGTCAAACGAGTTATAATAAAATTATCACTATTATCCATTATCTATTCAATTTTTTTTTTTATCAAGTTCATTTGAAATGAATGAAATAAAAACGTGTACACTTCATTTTTCCTATCCTATATTTTGGGATTCCCTAAGTTTTTAAGTAAAGATAAAATTCAATAAAAAAAAAAAAAGATAAACGTGTCTATAACATTATTTTTCACTCTATATATAAAATTCATGGAACAGTCAATAGTCAATGACAATGCCACAAGGTTCACAATACAATTCAGCATTAACTATTGCTTCTCACCTTCTCCATTTCCATCTCTCTAATTAGTAATGGCTTTCATTAGAAATCCATTCCTCTTGTTCCTCACATTCTTTGCAACGATCATTGTCCTTCCTCCCAACAACCATGCAGTTCATACAATTTTGCTAACAACGTTAACTATGCGGCATGTGAGGATTTGATTTGTTGGTGCTTGAATCCTCGTTACACTAGAATTATGACCTATCTTTTGGTGTAGTCGATGTTGTATTTAATAAGGTCAACGTAAAGGATTCTAGTTGGGTTACATGGGCCATAAACCCTACCTCAAAGGGTATGTTGGATTCACAAACATTTGTGGCGGTTTATAAATTTGATGGGAGTGACAAACCTATACATCACTGATAACAGATTATACAACTATGTTACAAGAGAGTAATCTCACTTTTCTGGTTTATGATGTTTCTACATCCTACACAAATGGAGCATTATCATATTTGCGAGTTTTCAACTTCTCGAAAATAACACATTGGTGAATCATGTTTGACAAGAAGGCTTAGTTTCCAATGATGACACTTTCATGGCACACTCTTTCTTAAGCCCTAATCTTTAGTCTTTTGGAACCCTAAATTTCATATCCAGAAGATTTCAAAAACTGATGAAAATATGAACTCAAGAATCATAATGAGAAATATAAGATACATGAACTTTATCTTATCTTATCTCATTAATTTTACCAATGTTCTTCTTGTGTTTATTTGAATTTTTGTTAATTTGTATGAAATAATTAATCCCCTGTTCAAAAGTTGAAATTTCTCTTCGAACAATGGCCGTCATCCAACTGTTTTACCAACAAGTCACCTCTATCTTATATCTAAACAATTTTTCTGTTGTTTAATTATAATTTATTGAATATTCCTCTTGTATCATAATAAAAAAACATCACTTGTTGGTGCAAAATACAATACCAACGTTAAATTGCTGTATAGTTAAGGGAAAAAAAAAAATCAAATGTGTAACTTCTTGTTTTGGCACATCACATGCTGGTGCTTATGGAATCTGCGTTAATAACCTTTTTTATTCCTAGTTCAAACCACATTATTATTACTATTGCTTAATTTTTTTTATATAAATTAACTACTTAAATCAAAGGGTAAATTTGGAATAAAAAAGGATAATTATATCATTAGTAAAAGAATTATCTAAGTCAATCCTTAAAGATAAAGTCAAAGGGTAAAAATGTCTAAAAGGATCAAAATTGCTTAATTTTGAAAACAGATTAAAATTGTTTGTTTTAAATTAAGGGATAAAAATCACCCTTTCTTGAAACTTGAGGGATGAAAATTGCAATTAAACCTATATTTTATTATATTGAATGTTTTTTTATATTTGAAATAATTATTTAAATTATTTTTAGTAATTATTTGTTAATATTTATGTAAAATCTTTATAAATAATTTTTTTTACACATAGTTAAATCACTTCATTAAATTATCTATAAGAAAATATCTTTTTTTTAATTTAAAATTTTCAAATTATCTCATTACTTTATTATTTTTGTTTAAAATTTCAACGTACTATTTAAAAATTGTCATATTTTTTTCAATTTAAAATTTTAAACTACCTCATTATTTTTTGTTAATTTTTTAAATTAAAACTTTAATTTTTAAAACGTGTTCGCATTATTGAAAAATTATTGAATTCCTAAATTTTAATTTTATTGTCATCCATTTCATATAACCTTATGTCAATAAAAAAAGTCAAACATTTAATAAGAAAATTAAATTAATAACAATAATATTCAAAAAAGAATAAAAAGAATATATAAACCAAGAAACATTAAATAAAATAAAGATGCAAACAATAAAAAAAAATAGTATATTATCGCATTGTCCCATTACATTCTCACATATGAATAATTTTTGTTTAAACAATATATATAAACACACAAAATAATATACAAATCATATTATTGTAATAATACTTCATTTGTATCTATTAACCTACACTTGCAAACTCAATAGTTGAATGTTTTCATTTCCATCACATTCCTCACCTGAAAACATCAATTACCATAAAAAATAAAAATTGTAAACTATATTAATTATCATTAATTTGCATAAACATTTCATTTATTAAGAGAGAAAAAATGAATATAAATAAAATAAAGAAAGAGATAGTATAATTATATGTAATTAAGAAAAAACAATAAGAGAAATAGCATAACTTTAAAAAACAAATAAATATTACAAATTAAACAAATAATCATAATTTCAACAAAAGAATCACACACATATATGTGTGTGTGATAAAAATATATTACTTAAAAAATATGACAAATATAATTAAAAGCATGAAAAAAAACTTTGAAACATACCATAATCTTAAGGAAGTTTTAAAGATGACTTACATTTTTTAGTTTTTAAAATCAAATTGAATTTTCAGATAAAATAATAATTTTAACTTTCATAAAATAAAACAAAGATAAAAAAAAAACTAAAAAATATAGTGGACTAATTTCAATTTTTAAATAAAAAATGGTTGGTTTTAAAAAACAGTTTGAGTTTAGAAATAGTTTTTTTTTTTAATTCGTAAAATATTTATTTTTTTTACAATTGAATTTTTTTTAAAATTGCTTTTGTAAAACTATTCATAATTCAAGATTATACTTTGTAACTATCCATGATAAAAAAAAAAATTAAAAATAAAAAAATATTTTCTTAGAAAATAAAAAGTAAATGTGATGTAAATTTGCTTTTCAAAAAAGGATTAACTTAAATGTAACAAATATATAAATAAAAAAAAAGATAGAGAAATTATTTTTAAATAAATTTTGTTTGCGTTTTTAGTTTGAAGTTTTAAAAAAAAATGTTATTTTAAAACTACTAAAGAAAATAAAATAAAAAGAAAAAAGTTGCAAGTAGAACTTTTTTTTTAAAACAAAAAGTAGAATGAACATAAAAAAAAAAAAAGATAGAGGAAGAAAAAATGCAATAAAACACTAAAAATATGAAGGAAATCAAAAAAGAAAAAATACGAAGGAGAAAGAGAGAAAATGGAATAAAATAAATTATCATATTTTATTAACTTGTAACTTTGGGAGATTTGATAAACTCTCTTTACATAGTTCTATTGTTCTGATACATGTTTTACATGCTTTTATTGACCTTGTATTCTTTTCAATTTTATTTAGTGTTTGTTTGTTGAGTTATTCCTAAGCAGACTTAACATCAAAAGTAAGAAACATATAAGGAATGATTATCAATTAAAAAGATAAGAGTCTTTTATAATAATAAAACTAAAAGAATACATTAACTGATGATTTATATTTGAGCTCTGATTGTCTTGCAAAGATGACTGACATGAGATTTCTTCAAATCCATGGAGGGTTCAACAGTATGAGCAAGTTTAAAGTGTACCTTCCTAATGGTCTCGAGTCATTGCCTCATAAATTGAGGATCCTTCGTTGGGATGGATTCCCACTTGAATCTTTGCCATCTAACTTTTGTGCTGAACAACTTGTAGAGTTTCACATGGAGCATAGCAAGGTTAAAAAGCTTTGGGATGGAGTTCAGGTATGAATGTGGCTATAAAGACTACATGTTTTTTTTTTCTCAAACGTGATACATGAGAGAATATAGTTATGTGCGGCTGGTAGGCATAAAAAACACTATTCTACCCTACTCCGAAAATCTACCTTTAAAGACTATAAAGAAGTTATAGAAGAGAAAATATAAAATAAACTAGGCATTTCTTCATTTATACCTCAATAGTGTGCAAAACATTACATTAAATAATAGGTTTAATCCCAATTTTTTATCCTATTAACTAATAATTATGATTAATGAATTTATTGAGTTAATTAAAAATATTAAAAAATGGAATATTTTTTACACGAAGAAAATAATTAAAAAAAAATCATTTTTAACATTAAAAAAATTGTTAATTATCAATCATTAATTTTTTTTAAATATTAATTTTAAAAAAATATTTTTTAATCCCTTAGAATAATTAATATTTTTTATTTAATTTATAATTAATTTAATAACTTTATTAATCATAATTATTAATAAATAATCGATTAATAAACCAAAATTGTCCATTTAGAAAAGTAAAATAAAAAACTAAACAATATCAAAAGAATAATATCTAAGTTATAGAGTATTTAAATCACTTAATTAGATCTCTATAGGCCCATCAAATAAGTGTCAATTGTTCATTCTATTTTCTTTCAATTTGTATAAGTACTATAGAGCCTTAGGTGGTGACGGGTCTTGCATTGCCTTGACTTAAAAGTTTCATGATTATGAATTTAATATTTTCTGAACATTGTCATGCATTTTTCTTGTCACAGAATCTTGCAAATTTAAAGAAAATCAACATGCACTTCTCTCCTGACCTGATTGAGATGCCAAACTTATCCAAGGCAAAAAAGCTCAAATGTGTTATTCTTTTATGTTGTAAAAGGTTACGTCTACTCCATCCATCTCTGAAACATCTTTACTTAAGTGGTTGCGAGAAGCTTGTGTCTTTGTCGAAGCTTCCACCATTTCTGGAAGATCTTGACTTAAGTTATTGCGGGAAGCTTGTGTCTTTGCCGAAGCTTTCACCATCTTTGAAACATCTTGACTTAAGTGATTGTGGGAAGCTTGTGTCTTTGTCGGAGCTTCCACCATCTCTGGAAAGGCTTAATTTAAGGTGTTGCGAGAAGCTTGTGTCTTTGCCGGAGCTTCCACCATTTCTGAAAGATCTTGACTTAAGTGGTTGCGGGAAGCTTGTGTCTTTGTTGGAGCTTCCACCATTTTTGGAAGATCTTTACTTAAGGGGTTGCGAGAAGCTTGTGTCTTTGCCGGAGCTTCCACCATTTTTGGAAGGTCTTGACTTAAGTGGTTGCGGGAAGCTTGTGTCTTTGCCGGAGCTTCCACCATTTCTGAAAGATCTTGACTTAAGGGGTTGCGGGAAGCTTGTGTCTTTGCCGGAGCTTCCATCATCTCTGTTTCGTCTTAACTTAAGGGGTTGCGGGGAGCTTGTGTCTTTGCCGGAGCTTCCACCATCTCTGTTTCATCTTAACTTAAGGGGTTGCGAGAAGCTTGTGTCTTTGCCGAAGCTTCCACCATCTCTGTTTCATCTTAACTTAAGGGGTTGCGGGGAGCTTGTGTCTTTGCCGGAGCTTCCACCATCTTTGAAACATCTTGACTTAAGTGGTTGCGGGAAGCTTGTGTCTTTGCTGGAGCTTCCACCATCTTTGAAACATCTTGACTTAAGGGGTTGCGGGGAGCTTGTGTCTTTGCCGGAGCTTCCACCATCTCTGTTTCATCTTAACTTAAGGGGTTGCGAGAAGCTTGTGTCTTTGCCGAAGCTTCCACCATCTCTATTAGATCTTTACTTAAGTGGTTGCGGGAAGCTTGTGTCTTTGCCGGAGCTTCCACCATTTCTGGAAGGTCTTGACTTAATGGGTTGCGAGAAGCTTGTGTCTTTGCCGAAGCTTCCACCATCTCTATTAGATCTTTACTTAAGTGGTTGCGGGAAGCTTGTGTCTTTGCCGGAGCTTCCACCATTTCTGGAAGGTCTTGACTTAAGTAGTTACGGGAAGCTTGTGTCTTTGTCGGAGCTTCCACCATCTCTATTATATCTTAACTTAAGTGGTTGCGGGAAGCTTGTGTCTTTGTTGGAGCTTCCACCATCTTTGAAACATCTTGACTTAAGTGGTTGCGGGAAGCTTGTGTCTTTGCTGGAGCTTCCACCATCTTTGAAACATCTTGACTTAAGTGGTTGCAGGAAGCTTGTGTCTTTGCCGAAGCTTCCACCATCTCTGTTTCATCTTCACTTAAGGGGTTGCGAGAAGCTTGTGTCTTTGCCGAAGCTTCCACCATCTCTGTTTCATCTTCACTTAAGGGGTTGCGAGAAGCTTGTGTCTTTGCCGAAGCTTCCACCATTTCTGGAAGATCTTTACTTAAGGGGTTGCGGGAAGCTTGTGTCTTTGCTGGAGCTTCCACCATCTTTGAAACATCTTGACTTAAGTGGTTGCGGGAAGCTTGTGTCTTTGCCGAAGCTTCCACCATCTCTGAAACATCTTAACTTAAATGGTTGCGGGAATCTTGTGTCTTTGTCGGAGCTTCCACCATCTCTGGAAAGGCTTAATTTAAGGTGTTGCGAGAAGCTTGTGTCTTTGCCGGAGCTTCCACCATCTCTGGAAAGGCTTAACTTAAGTGGGTGCGGGAAGCTTGTGTCTTTGTCGGAGCTTCCACCATTTTTGGAAGATCTTAACTTAAGGGGTTGCGAGAAGCTTGTGTCTTTGCCGGAGCTTCCACCATTTTTGGAATATCTTGACTTAAGTGGTTGCGGGAAACTTGTGTCTCTTTCAGAGCTTCCACCATCTCTAAAAAAGTTTTACTTAGATGATTGCAGGAAACTTGTGTCTCTTCCAGAGATCCCAACATTGGTGTACATGGTGCCTTAACTGCACTTCTCTTGATACAAACTCCACTCAATGGTTATTGTTGCAACACATGCTTCAGAAATGCATGAATAATAAAAGCTATGTGTTCCCAAGTGACCATGTCACCAACGAGCGTGCAATTTGTGCAACAAGGGATTCAATAACTATTTCTCACAACAATCTGACTTGTGCGGTTGTATTTTGGCTATTGTTGTATCTATCAAGGTGGTAAAGAGGTTGGCAAGGGTTGGGTCTAGTAAGGAAACTTTAGAATCAGAATTGGAGACTCTAAAAATGAAAATGAATGACAACAACTTCTTCATGTGATTACTCCATCAGTAAGAAATTTCACCCACTCCGTGATTCTAGATAATTATATCTATCATTTTGTAATGACATTGTGTTGTACTTTCATGTTGGTACAAGTTTTTTTTTGAAACACTCACGGAGAATATTAGTGGGTTTGAGCAATAGCTTAGTGGAAGAGTCAAAGTTGCACTCATAAATAAAATAAAATAAAAAGACAATATTATGGTATTTATTTTATAGTATCTTTAGATATAGTAGATGAGTGATATATCATATTGGGATGGTAGATGATTTAAAATTTAAATATAAAAATGATTGATATATTGCCTGTGACTTTGCAGGTATCAAAAGATAGCACTTTCAAAATCCGGTAACATTGCAAACTTTGCAGGTTTAATTAATTTGGCACTACAACCAAAAAGTGTATTTCTTAACATTTGAAAAATGTTACCATATCATGTATAAATGTTACTATGATGTTTTCACGACATTTTATGAAATGTAGTATAAAGTCTTTGTTCTCTATTTTTTTTAATTTTTTTTTTACAGAAGTCTTTGTTCTCAATTATAATTAACAAAAGAAATACATATTTTTTTTCTTAAATTTAAACAAAAGTTAACTTTTTTTATTTCATTTAATGATATTCTTCCTATGTTACCCTTATCTTGTGAACAAAATTTCAAGAAATAAAAAGTTTTTTCAAGAATAATTTAAGAAAAGTATTTAAAATTTAATGCACCCAAGTGTTTTTCTTAATATGCGTGAAATATGATTTTTGTTTACATACTAACGATAACATTTTTTAAATTGTTATATTTTTGACATTTTTACATATTAATAGTAACATTTTAAAAATGTTACCAATTTAGCATTTAGTAACACTTTGTTCCTTAGAGACTCTTTTCTTTCTCGATTTTGAGATTCATGATTGTTGGTTTCTATTTTAAATTTCAAAATAAAAATAAAAAATAAGAAATAAGAAATATCTCTCTCACTCATTGTATATATAGGCTTAATATCCAAATAAATTATTTTATTTATTTTTCATGTTCAATTTAGGTCCTCTTAATATTTAGATATTAAATTAGGTTATTCTATGTGTAAAAACTATCCAATTAAATTATTTCAGTTAATTAAAAAGAGAGAGTGAAAATTAATACAAGACACTTCTATTTTTCTTTAATACTTGTACTGAATATATACATCTATATAAAAGTTTATACTTAACCTTTTTACTTTTTGACTATTTAGAGTGTGCTTGGAAAATCATAATTTAATCTTTTTTTTTTTAAATTATAAGTTTGCAAAATATTTTTTAATATTTGGAACAATAGCTTAAATTTAAAAAAAAATTATTTTTTTAAAAAATAAATTATTTTGATAAAGCTAAAAATTTATTATTTATGATTATTTTTCAACAACTTAACAACTTATGTTACTGTGATCTATGTTAAGTTTGTGTTGGGTGATTTAGAAGTTGATGAAATTGATATGTAGGATAGGTTTTGGAATTTTGTTTTCGGTTCCTCCTTCATGTAAAGTGTTGTTGTGCTTAGGAGAAATATTTAAGTTTTTATTATGGTAAAGAATATATTTTCTTGCTGCTTTTTGCTTTTAATAGTAAAAAAATGTATTAACATGAAATATTAATAAAAATAGAAACGTACTTTATCCTATTTGAACAAGTTTGAGACCTTGACAATTGCTTTTAACAATAAAAAAAAATGTATTAACATGAAATATTAATAAAAATAAAAACGTATTTTATCCTATTAACTTCTTATCAGAAAGAGGCTTAGTCAACACATCAATTATTTAATCCTGTGCAGCAGGAACATGATTTACAATAAGTGACAATTGTTCAACACTTTTCCCTAAATGAAAAAGATGTCTAAAGTAGTAATGTCAATATGAAGTTCTTTCAATAAAGATTTGATTTGAAGAGTTTCAATTGCAGTAAAAGTTGCAAACTCCTATACTTGGCTTGTGCACAAGATCTAGGTATCACGGTATACTACTATTAAAGTGTGATTTTGGCCTGAAGTGAAAGAGCACGATTAATATACATGTACACATAGAAACATAAGATTTAACTAGGTTTGATAGTTTAGTGACTATTTCTATTTTTTTATTCATTTTTAGTGAACAAGGTTACATATCTTTAATTATTATACCGAATATTAGATTTAAGGAGTCAAAAACCGAGATACCATAAGCCTCTGGCCAAGATCAAAGAGAAGATTGAAGTCCAAAAGATCACATTCAACATATAAAAGCTAAGTTGAGAAGGCAATTAGATCAAATTAGGGTTAAGGGATAATTAAGAACCTTAATCTAGGTCTAATCACAAAACTAGACAATCCTAAGGCCCAATGGATAAAGCCCAAGGTATTAACAAGTATAAGTAGTGTCACTTCCTCAGAAGAGGTAGTTTTTCATTTAATTATGACATTGATTTGATATAGGGTTTCAATTACCAAGCCCTTTGTTGAAACCGAAATAACAAAAAAGTGTGAGGATCTTGAGCGTTGGAGGAAGATTTCGAACTTAGAATGAAACACTACAAAAAAAAATAGTATTTTGTGACGACTAAAAAAATAGTTTGTAAAAACTAAAAGCCACCATAAATGACATTTCTAACAACTAAAAAAATTGTCAAAACTATACAAGTCACAAATAACTTTTGACTGTTTTGTTTTAAATAACTAATAGTATTAATAGGAAAAACCGTCACAAATGCCTTACCATTTATTGATGACTAAAAGTCGTCAAAAAATGCATTTTTAGCCACTAGTAAATGCAATCCAAATTTTTTTAATATACATTTACTAGGAACTAATAGCCGCAAAAAAATGTCTCTAATTATTTTTAAAAAATAAATCAATTAACTTATTTCATCAAAATTTTAGAATGATATATAATTTTGTCTTGACTTATAATAATTATGTGTATTTGTAATTATAAATCATGTAAATAATAAAACATTAAAGAAAATTGAACAATTTAATGTAAAATATATCAAAGGATAAGCTAAAAATGTAATTAAGCCTAACAAAAAAAGTGTAAATGCCTTAACAAAGTAGAGAAAGAAATAAATTTTGAATCAAGAGACTTATGTTTATTCACGGCACTGCTCTCTTTTTGTAGAGCTGGAACATGTAAAAAAAGGAAAATATCTTGCTATTCCTAATATCAAATTAAGTATTTCCTCAAGATAACCAACAGATTCTCAATATCAAGCAATACCAAAGGAGTTTAATTTCCCAAACTTTTTGTTCTTTTCTTAAGTGATGTAATTTCCCCAACTTTTCACAGCTTGTCTGTTCCTCTTCTTCACACCACTTTGCAACTCTGAGGCTCCTATTGACAACTCTCAACCTTGCTAGAGCTGCCTTTTTGAGATTAGTCCAATAGTAGTTATCTGCTACGTGCAACACATAATACAAGGTAGGATAAAAAGGCAATCAAATTAGCAGCGTGGATTTAAAGAATTAAGCTAGCACCATCAGCCCAAAATAAAAATTAAAACAATCATACAAGGTAGGATAAAAAGGCAATCAAATTAGCAGCATGGATTTAAAGAATTAAGCTAGCACCATCAGCCCAAAATAAAAATTAAAACAATCATCGAAAGCATAATAGAAAAGATATCTATAACAACTAGCAAACACTCACTCATAACAAAGTTTGACACATCAACACAAAAACATAGACTAAGTGCAAAATTACCTGATTTGTTTTTCATGACAGATTTGTGAAGCAATGCAATTGGCTTGTTTTGTTTCTTTGACTTGGTTGTTGCCAGCAACACAGTGATCCTTTCCAGCATCCTGAATGGTGACAGTTTTTTTGTTCACTAAACCTATCATAGAATAAATGACCTTTATTTATTCATTCACAAACAATGGACGCTAAAGAGATAGATAGATGATTATCGGAGTATTGGAAAGTGTTGAGGTTGTAAAGATTGTTGGACTTTCCACTGAATTCCACGCTGAGTGCTCCTTTCAAACTGTCTCACCAAGAAGGAGCAGTTTGGATCAGTTTCATTATTGTAGTATGAACTATTCTTAATTGTGTTTCTGAATTACTATCATAACAGAAAACCAATAAAATCATTGTCAAGTGCACCTAAATCCAACTCCTTGTTTTCCATAACCAAAACCTCATTTCCTTCGAATCACAAGCAACCCTTTCTCTACCACAACATGCACATATATCTATCAAGTTTTAGCAAAACCAACACTGAAGGAAGCATATACTACTACTATTACAAAGAAAAACTAATTGAGTTTGAGCAATGCAAGAAAAAATAATAAGCAAAAAACCAATGTAAGAGGCCACCACATGCATTATCATCTATTAGTGTTTCAGGGATCAGCAAGAACAAAAAACCTTATTATTACTAGTTGCAGCACCATAAAAAAGGTTAAAACATCAGAAAAAGTGCATGTTGAAGGATTTACTTATAAGCAATGACAATGGAAATCAACCTGAAGCTTAACTGAAGATGCTTTATGATTGTTTCTTAAAGAGAAGAGTTCAGTAGAGCTTTCTAACTCCGTGAGTGGTGTGAGTGGTTTCATGCGCTCAAGGACACGAGTTACATCATTGACCCCAATAGAAAATTGTTGCTGCAAGAAACCAAACAAAGGTTACATGACTATGTATGTATGTAAATGTTTCCCAATAAATTTATCCAAAATGTTTTATAGTTCCTTAAAATGGTCAAGACTACTAACATGAGATATCAAAGAGAGACAACACAACCTATATAAATGGAAATACCCGAGTAATTTGACAGCTGTAGCATTTCACTATATCCACAGTGACTCGTACTTGGTTTAAATAAACCAATTCTTTCTTCTGATTTAGATGCTAGTGCTAGTATTTCCACATTAGGTGCTAATGCTGATTCTATAGTTAATAGTTTGCTCAATTACAACAACAGTTTTCAGCAAACTAGATAATTACCCAGCAAAAGGTTTAATCACACAAGAAATTTAAGCTATCTATTGAGAAGTAATTGAATATAGTTTATATATCACCTTGTTATATTTAGTTCAGCCACAGTGTGTCAAAACAGGAGTGAGCACATTGCAAAAACAAAAACAATAAAAGATAGATATTTGGTTCAAAAATAGTTAAGCATAGTAGTTTAACATAAGTAATTTTAAGTTTCTCATTAAAAGAAGCATCTCATCAACAAAGTCACATTAAAAAAATTATTTATTTATATTTTGAAGGAAGATGCCTAAGAGATAAATACTTAATGAGTATCAAATTACCTGATTTAGGAATTACTGCTTTATTTATGTTTCCACACCAGTTGGCTCTTGCCTGAAACAATATTTTCCATCTGCTGACAAGATTTCTTGCCAACCTAGATTGATAATTGCATTACCTACCGGGACACAAAAACATTTATATACTTGAATTACTCCCATTGAGAAAAGAGTAAATTTTAGAAGACATAATAGTGCAAGGTTGATGACATTCATTCAACCTTTCATTTTGTTGGCAAATAAAATCTGAATGTTGGATTCTAATTAAAATTAACCCCTCCCCTGTTTTTTTATCAGCCAATAAATGAATTTTTAAAGTGGTATAAGACAAACCAAAAGCCATATACAAAATCATAAGTAAAACACATGAGGCAGGACCATTTTTCACAAGATTTTTTTACTGTTATTTCCCCAAAAAAATAGAAACAGTACCATTTATATGAGAAAATCAAATCATGATTTTAACATTTTAAATGGAGTGCAGAGAAGGAAAGAGGGCAATCCTTATCGTGTATGTGGTGTCTCAGCCAAATTGGGAGGATTGCAGTACATATACTACCTGCAGCACTTTGACAAAAATATATATATATATTAGAAGTCAATCAGAATTTTTTAATTTCTTTGTAGTTAGGATTCTCCAATTTCTAAATCCATTGAAGGCCATAACATCTAATAAGGCTGGATTTGAATCATTTAAGAGTATTTTTGGATGCACAAGTTTGGTGGGAAAGGAAGGGAGGGGTAGTTTTCCATTTCAAGTAAACATTCTCCGTAGTTGATAATGGTTAAAATAATGGTATTATCATGTAACCTTTCCAATCACACATATTCTTATGTTTAAAACATTTAAAAATTCTTGAAATTCAAAAATGAAAAACTAACCTCCCTTTCCTTTCCCATGAAAACACCTGCATCCAAACATAGTAGAGATTAGTTAAGCAATAAAAATTGCTCAAGTTCAATGCCAAATGCACAATATCAAACTTGGATGGCTTGTAAAAGTTGACGGCAAGTGCAGGGTCGCTACACCAAACTTACACATTGTCACAATACTATTAATCTATATTATTTTGTCTTTCTTCTTCTTCAACCCATGCTAAGTATCCATACACAAACACAAACTAACATGATGATGGATTACTTGTTTGACACCCAAAAATTCTCCCTCTTAATTTAACACATAAATAGGAAATATAAATTCATTTTGATTTTCAACTTCCCCCTCTTTCCTTCTCTACACTCTAAGATAGATGCAAAAATAAATGGAAATAAATAAATACTTACTCCATGTCAACCAAACAAAGAACATTGAGCACACTTGAATGAACCTGAATAACACTAGGACTTTATCAAGTGTAGCCTCCAGTTACTCTTTAGAAGTACCCTTATTACCTGCCTCATCCTCAATTATCTGCAATATATATCAATTCTCTGATTTCTACTTGCCATTTTTCCACTTGCTCCTTGTGAATCCTGGATATTGTAAAAAGCTAAAAGGATCACACCACATAAAGCCAACAGTATTAAAATAAATCAGAATATATTTGACTAAATCGCAATTAACTTGAGCGAAACCCTAGCACTAGAACAGCGAGTGAAATTGAACATTCCAAACTAGAAAGGCAACGTAAACGCATGTATTAAAGGCCACATAGTATCATAAATGAAGAAACCAAGTCACAATAAGCACAAATAAGCCAGACAAACACCGATATCTCATATCCCCAATCGCAAAAACCCTCATCCCCAATTCAAAAAGCAAATCATAAAAATCAGCCAAAAAGAAGAGAAGAGAACTAACCGGAATGAGATGAATCAGAGAGATAGAACGTGCCATAGCAGAGGCCAGAGGGAGTGGTGTTCGAGGCGGCGGAGAGAGAGATGGAGCGAGAGAGAGGGCAGTGATGGATTTCGACCGAGGGAGAAGGCGTAGGTAATGTTGCAGCGGAGGGAGTGGTGGTCGTGGCCGTGACGGTGAAGAGAGAGAGGGAGTGAGCTAGAGAGAGAACGAGTGTGAAGGAGTACTAAAGATTTTGAGATTTTGATTTGAATACGTTAAAATTGAATTTTATTTTTTAAACTGTAACAAATTATTACATTTCTTACGCTAATTTTAACGTCACAGAAAAATAGCACTAAATACTTATTTTTTTATTGTGAAATGAGTATTTCTATATAGGAATAATTATAAAATATCTTTTTTCTTTTTTATATCTCCAATAACGTGTCCCAATACTTAATAATATTAAGGGTATAATTTTACATTTATAATGTTCTAACCCGTGCAAAGTACGGATAAGTTTTTTAATAATTGTTATATGATTTATTTATTTTTAAATAATATATATCTATAAAACATTTTTTATAGTAATATTTTTAAAGTTAAAATTTTAATTTATAAAAAAATTAATTAAAATTTAAAATAGGTAAAATATAAGTTAGATAGTATTTACTTTAGTATTATTTAAAAATATATATTATTTAATTTTTGACAAAATAAAAATATTTATTTAAATATTTTTAAAAAAATTATATTAAAACAAAGAATTTAATGCTCATACATTATTAGTATAAAATAATTTTATATTCTGTTAATGTTAATTACACCTCTAACCAAAATATGTAATTAATCTAAATAAAAAAAAAAAGTTAACAAAATATGTGTGAGATTCAACTTTAGTAAAATACATATAGTCATTACCTAAATCTTTTAAGAAAGCAATCAATATGTTAACACAATTGCTAACTTTGGATTATATTTTATAATTGATTTTGTTTGGTGGGATAACCCCCATAATTTTCTTTCAGCTAATTTTGTTCGTGATTTCTATGGGCTTCTAAACTTTCGATTTTGTTAAATTTAGTTGGATTTTAGCCTAGTCCTCTCAACAATAATTGTCATTTCTTTTATCTATTTATATTATACAACCTAGTGATGAACAGTTGTGGGATATCCTCAACTTCTCTTGAAAATCATTTTTTATTTAAATTAGATGATAATATTTGTTGAAAATAATATAAAATAAAAATTATAATGTAATTAAACTAATAAAATAACAAATATTATAATTTTAAAATAATTACAATAATCTTAAACTAATAACAAACATTATAATTTCAAGTTATGATTAATTGACACCAAATTAAACTTTGATACTAAATCTCAGTCATTCATTTTAGTTAAATCTAATGACTTTTATTAATCCATTAAAAAAATTCAAATTAAAACTTTATTTAATGATAAAATCTCTAACCGATTCTTTGATATATAATCAAAATATTTAATTTATCATATTTTAAACATTTAAAATTCATTATCATTACAACTATCACCATGAATTTCTCCATGATCACCGTTGTCGCTACTAACAGTAGTGGTGACAACAACAATGACAATAATCCATATTGGTGGCGACAACGGTGGTCATGGAGACATTCATGATGGTGGTTGACTGTTATGACGATAGTGATAAAAAGATTTAATACATTTTAGAAGTTGATAGATAGATATTTTAAATATTTAGTAAATCTTTTAGATATTTTATGATTAAATGAGGTTTTAATTCGAATTTTAAATGATTTTAATCTAACGGTTAAGATTAATAATTTTATTTTTATTAAAAATATTCATTTAATTTAACGATTGAGATTTGTTATCAATTGATCTTAGTCCATAATTTTAAGATAATTATATTAATCTATTTAAACTATCTTATTATACTTTTCTTAGTTTTTTTTTTATTAGCTATTATTTAGAGCATTTATAACCATTGCACTATAACCATTGCTTGTCAAACAATATTGTGAGAGAAGTATGATTTGTTATTTGTTATTTGTTATTTGTGAAACAATGTTACTTACTTAAGTAACATTGTTTTCCTTTTATTTTGGATCTCAAATTAATATTTTGTTTTTAAAAAAATGAAATTAATGTCAAATAATTGATTTATATTTAAATTTAAATTTATTTAAGCTTGTTATATTTAATTTTTAAATTTGTTATATTCATAATGTATTTAAAATTTGAAGAGAAAAAGAAAAGAAAAAATAGACAACAAAAGTGATGTCAATTATTTAAAAAAATAATAAATTAAATTTTAAAGATAAGAAAAAATAAAACATCCAAATTTAATGCTAATAGAATTATCTTATTAAAATTAAACAAATAATTTATTATATAATACTATGGAAGAAAACACCAATTTAATCAACGCTGGCGTTATTTAGTAAACAACGGAGTAAAAAATTCAAACCGAAAGGCAGGCAGGATTCCCAGTACATTCGTTTTACGACATTATTATTTACTAAACTTTATATGATTATATTAATATAAAGTGAAACTCACTTTCTTTGACGAAATTCATAGAATTTTAACTAAATAATAAAAATTATATTAAAAAAAAGTGTGGGAGATAATATTTTTGCGACACGTTGCTCCCTACTCAAACTAATATTTTTTTTAAAAATCTAGTTAAAAAAACAAAATTAGTAGCAAATAATTGATTTAAATTAAAAATAATATTTATTTTAATTTAAATCTAATTAGACTTATTACATTTAATATTTAAATTTGTTATATTTATAAAATAATTATAATAATAACTTGAAAAAGTTATAAAATAATAACAACAAAATAAATTTAAAAATTATTTTTTATTTAAATTCGATGATAAAATTTATTAAAAATATTATAAAATACAAATTATAATCCTAAATCAAACAGAAGAATAAATATTATAATTTTAAAACAATTAATCATAAGATAATTACATTAATCAATTTAAACAACTTCATTTCACTTTTTTCTGTTTTTTTAATTATCAATTATTATTTAAAAATCATAATAATTTTTTTTTGAATTTTAAGATATCAAACTAATATTTAAAAACAAAACAAAATGTAATTTAAAAAAATAAAATTAATATCAAATAATTGATTTAAATTTAAATTAATATTTATTTAAATTTAAATTCACTTAATTGTTACATTTAATATTTAAATTTTTTTTATTTCATAAGATAATTACACTGATAACTTAAAAGCATAATAAATAATAACAATGAGACAAATTTGAAAATCATATAAAATAAAAATGATAACCATAAACAAAATCAAATTAATAAACCAATATCTTAATTGTTAATGGAGTGATAGTTGATAACCGGTAACATGAAACATGTAAACAATAGTCATTGATATGCTTTCTTATTGTTGTTCTGTAGGATGTTTATCATTAGACTTTAGGAATTTGAAATTCCTTATTGAAACAAAATGAAAAAAGAATGCAAAATATTAATTAAAAAAAAGGAAAAAAATATTGGAGAAAAAAAAAAGAATAAAAACACACAAGGCAACAGATAAAAGAAGAAACTTTGGTCTAATCAATTGGTTGGTTAGTAGCATAAATGAAGAAAAAATAAATACATAGACAACCTGAAAAAAATGAACATACATGCAAATTGAAAAAAGAATAATCATAGAAAAATAATCTACTGCATGGAAGTAGAAAAATAAATACACGGACGCGATTGAGGAGTGAAAGAAATAAAAAAATGTAGAAGAAATAGGAAAAAAAAATAGAAACAAAAAAAAAAGAATGTAGAAAAAGAGGAGAATAGAAGAAAAAAAATTTGAATAAATTAATTTGTTAAAAATATTTTTTTATTTAACATAATTAAATATAAAATTTATATGACATTGCTAAATGACATTTAGCAATGTGACAAAACCTTCTTTTAGAATAGATAATATATAGATAGATTACATAAGTTAAAATATATTATTGTTCTCTAATAAATTAATAAATTATATTTTTAGTCCCTAATAAATTAGTTTCTCTCCTCATGAATAAAATAAAATATGATCATTAGATAAAATTTGTCTAATAAAGATAAAATTATTATTGATTTTTAATTTTAATCAAGTTTAAGACAAAATATTATTTCATAGTAACTAAAATTTTAAAAAAAATATAATATTTAAATAAGATTTTAAAAAAATACCATTATTGATTTGATAGCTGACAAAAAAAAAAAGAGTTAAAAGATAAAAATAGATTATATAATACTAAGTTATAATTTTTAAATCATATTCCCTTAAAAACATATATAATAATCTCCATTCATTGTCACACTAATAAAATAAAATGAAATATAAAAAAAAAACATCATTAACAATATAATTACAAAAAAAAAAACTTTCTTAAGTAAGCTTGCTACATGGGCTCAAGCTTCAGGACCTTCAACCCAACTGTCTTGGGAAGAGAAATTTCAATTCTACGATGGGATTGTACTCTTTTTTTCATGATTGAGAGAAAAGAAAGATAAAAAAAACATGTGACATAAAATGAATAATTTGATAGAAAAGTTTGGTAAATAATATAATTACTCCACTTACTTTCTTATGCATCCTTAATATAATAACATTTTAAATTCTTTATATACACGTAAAATTAGTATATCATGTCATTTATTTTCTCATTTTTTTCTTAATTTTTATCATAGTTTGATGGTTAAAATCTCAAATATTTTATAAATGCATGATATAAATCTTTGGGATTGACTTTTTTTTTTTTCTTCTTTTAGTTTTCTAAAATTAAATTTTTGGTATTCTTTTAATTTGATTCTCATGAAAAGACTCTTATCTTTTTAACTGATAATCATTCCTTATATGTTTCTTACTTTTGATGCTAAGTGTGTTTAATAATAACTTAACAAACAACGAATAAAGTTGAAAAGAATAAAAATCAATGAAAGCATGTAGAACATGTACCAGATCAATGGAAGCATGTAAAAAAAGTTTATGAAATCTCTCAAAGTTACAAATTAATAAAATAGAATAATTTCTTTTATTCAATTTTCCCTCTTTCTCTTTCTCCTTCTTCTATATTTTTTTTTTTCATTTTTCATTTTTTGATTTCCTTCATTTTTTTTAGTGTTTTATTGCATTTTTTTATTATTTTTTTTTCTTTCTCTATCTTATTCTTTTTATATCCATTCTACTTTTCGTTTTAAAAACAAAAGTTTTACTTGCAACTTTTTTTTTCTTTTGTTTTATTTTTCTTTAGTAGTTTTAAAATAATAGTTTTTTTTTAAAACTTCACACTAAAAACGCAAATAAAACTTATTTGAAAATAATCATTTTCTTTATTTAACTTTTTTAAATATTTTTTTTAATGTTTGTGTTGTTTCTTGATAAATTATTTTTTATTTTTATTTTTCTTGATTTATATATTTGTTACATTTACTTTTTATTTTCTATGAAAATATTTTTTAATTTTTAATTTTTTTTTACAATGAATGGTACAAAGTATAATCTTGAATCGTGAGTAGTTTTACAAGGACAATTTTAAAAATAATTTCAGTTGTAAACAAAAAATAAATATTTTTTGAATTAAAAAAAATCATTCTGTTTTTTTAAAACCAACCATTTTTTATTTAAAAATTGAAACTAACCCACTTTATTTAAATTTTTTTTTTTTTATCTTTGTTGTATTTTACGAAATTTAAAATCATTGTTTTATCTCAAAATTCAATTTGATTTTAAAAACTAAAAAATATAAGTCATCTTAAAAATTTCCTTTAAGATTATGGTGTGTTTCATAACTTTTTTTTTCATGCTTTTGGTTATATTTGTCATATTTTTTAAGTAATATATTTTTCTCACACAGACGCATATATGTGTGTAATTTTTTTGTTGAAATTATGATTATTTGTTTAATTGTAGTGTATATATTTGTTTTTTAAAGTTATGTTATTTCTCTTATTGTTTTTTTCTTAATTATATATAATTATAATACCTCTTTCTTTCTTTATTTTATTTATATTCATTTTTTCTCTCTTAATAAATGAAATGTATATGCAAATTAATAATAATTAATATAGTATGTAGTTTTTTTTTTTATTATTGTAATTGATGTTTTCAGCTGAGGAACGTAATGGAGATGAAGATATTCAATTATTAAGTTTCCAAGTATAGGTTAAGAGATACAACTATTACAATAATATAATTTGTATATTATTTTGTGTGTTTATATATATTTTTTTAAACAAAACTCATTCATATGTGAAAATGTAACAGGACAATGCGATAATATATTATCTTTTTTTATTGTTTGCATCTTTATTTTCTTTGATGTTTCTTGGTTTACATATTCTTTTTGTTCTTTTTCAGATATTATTGTTATTAATTTAATTTTCTTATTAAATGTTTGACTTTTTTTTTTTATTGAGATAAGGCTATATGGAATGGATGACAATAAAATTAAAATTTATAAATTTAATAATTTTTCAATAATGCAGACAATTTTTAAAGATTAGAGTCTTAATCCAAAGTTTGATTTTCAATATTTAAATCGATGGAATAATTGTTTTAAAAAATTAACAAAAAATAGTGAGTAGTTTGAAGTTTAAATTGGAAAAAATATAACAATTTTTAAATAGTATGTTGAAATTTTAAAAAATAATAATAAAATAACAAGATAATTTGAAAATTTTAAATTAAAAAAAAATATTTTCTTATACATAATTTATTAAAGTGATTTAACTATGTGTAAAAAAAATTATTTATAAATATTTTACATAAATATTAATAGATAATTATTAAAAATAATTTAGAGGATTATTTTAAATAAAAAAAAACACAATGTTTTCGCTAGTAATAATAAATAAATAAATAAAAATAATAAATAACAAGACCAATCTAACACGTGCCAGACGGTTGATATTTGAAACTGATAAATTTGATATAGCTATATTGGGGATGTCAAAGTGGGCCGGCCCGCCATTGGCTCGTCAAAAACGGGCTGGGCCGGGCTGGCCCTACCATGGCTGGCACGAGTTGGACACCCTGACTCGTCCCGCCAGCAGGTGAGCTAACGGCTAGCGGTTCGGCCCGTCAAAATTGGGAAAAAAAATGTGATGTTGAGACAGATCGTAGCGGTGAGCGAGAGAGAAGCAGATCCGTGAGTACCAAAATGGCTATGGTGGTAAGCAAGAGAAGCAGATCGCAGATCAAGATGAGGCGATGAGGCGACGAGGGAGAGGACCGGCATGGGAGAGGGACTGCGAGGGAGAGGTAGATCGCAGATCAAGACAAGGCGACGAGTGTCGCGGCGTCGTGTGGGGAAGAGTGCGCAACCGAGGCGAGGTCGCGGTGGCCTAGTAGTGAGGTCGTGGCGGTGTCGCGTGAGAGGAAGATGGCGTGAGGGCGTGCGCGCGCGCGAGGCGACGTCGCGGCGAGGGTGTGTGCGAGCGTGGTGAGGCAAGGGCGTGCGCGAGCGAGGCGACGTCGCGGCGAGGGCGTGCGCAAGCGCGGTGAGCGAGGCGAGGGTGCACGCACACGCGAGCTAGGCGACATCGCGGCAAGGTCTCGGCAAAGTCGAGGCGAGGTCACGGCGGCTGCGTGGTGGCTGGGTGTGAGGATGTGGCCGGAGAAGAAGAATGAGATGGAGAAGGCGAAGAAGAAGACCTGTTTCTCTTATGAGTTTTTGCTTTTTGGCTTTTTTGGTGGGCTGCGGGTTGGCTCGGTGGGTTGGCGGGTTGGCCTGCACGGGCCATGGGCTGAGGGCGGGGCGGGCTGACACCCCCATCTCGCCTCGCCATTTTTTGCGGGCTAACGGGCTGGCCCGACGAGCCCAAACCCGTTTTGACATCCCTAAGCTATATATAGGCAGCCAATTGGATTGTGAGACTTCCATAAAAACAAAATTATCACAATGATCCATTATCCGTTCAATTAATTTATTTTTTTATCAAGTTCATTTGAAATGAATGACAAAAACGTGTACACTTCATTATTCCTATCCTATATTTTGGAATTCCCTAAATCAAATTTATTTTCATAGTTAGATAAAGATAAAATTCAATAAAAAAAAAAGAAGAAAGAAGATAAACATGTCTATAACATTATTTTTTACCCTATATATAAAACTCATGGAACAGTCAATGACAATGCCACAAGTTTACAATACAATTCAGCATTAACTATTGCTTCTCGCCTTTTCCATTTCCACTCTCTTATTAGTAATGGCTTCCATTATAAATTCATTCCTCTTGTTCCTCACATTCTTTGCAATGATCATTGTCCCTTCCTCCTAACAATCGTGCAGTTCTTACAATTTTTCTAACAATGTTAGCTATGCAGCATGCGAGGATTTTCTAGTGCTTGAATCCTCATTACACTAGAATTACGACCCATCTTCAGGTGCAGTTGGTGTTGCATTCAATAAGCCCATCGGAAAGGGTTCTAGTTGGGTTGCATGGGCTATAAACCCTACCTCAAAGGGTATGTTGGGTTCACAAACATCTGTGGTAGTTCATAAATCTGATGGGAGGGTCAAAGCCTATATATTATCGATAACAGGCTATGCAACTATGTTATAAGAGGGTAATCTCACTTTTCCGGTTTATAATGTTTCTGCATCCTACACAAATGGGAGCATCATCATCTTTGTGAGTTTTCAACTTCTTGAAAATAACATCTTGTGTTGTGTTGATTATTTTGATTAACCAAATAAAAATAACTAAACAACAAAAGCATATGTCGTAACTGGGGTCACGGCGGGATGGCGATTAAAATTGAAAGTATAGATCAGAATAGTCCATTACGTGTAGAGAAGGTATTAACACTCTACAACCTTTAATTAATTAAGCAAAATCTTTATAAATTTTTAGATATTTATCTCACTAGAACATTACTAGAAAAGAATAATTTATTTTCATGATCAATTTTATTTAAAGGAAAGAAGGAGATATACTATTTTTATTTTTTTTATTTTTAATTTAGGACTATTGAATTGTCGCAACTCATTTATCCTAAAAACCCTAAAATTGACAGAGGCGTACACCCAAGTCAATTCATCTTTATTTATTTTTTAAATGATTTTAATTTAGACAACTATTGATAATTAAAAAAGAAAAAGAAAAGAAAGTACAACTTAGTAAAACGGAGGTGTAAACAGAAATATGACCCAAAATAAATGCATTGTAATTTAGTAATATAGAGGTGTAAATAGAAAGGATGACCCAAAACAAATATGTTGCAACTGATTAATATTAGTGGTGTAAATAGAAAGTTGGCCCAAAACGCTAAAGTAAAAAAAAAAAGGGCTCGAGGTTCTCATTTTCATTCAGCTGCTTGGTAGGACTCGCGAGAGAGAAGAGAAAGGGGGAAAGGGGTGAGGTCGGTCGAGGGCCGGGGTTGGCCGGCGACGGAGGGTGGTGGCGACAGTGCTTGGCGCGAGGTCGCGGTGGACGTGGTGGCGGAGGTTGTGGTCGCGGAGGGGAGATCGCGGGGCGAGGTGAGACGGTGTGGCTGGGTCGCGGTGCGAGGGTTGGGCAGCGATGGGGTGGTGATTGGGTTCGAGGTCGCGGGATGGCTTGGCGTTTGGGTGGTGCGAGGCTGGGCGAGTGAGGTCGCGATGGTGAGGAGGTGGTCGCGGTGGCTGGCGCAGCGGAGGTGCGGGGTGTTTTGGCGAAGGGCGACGCCGTGGGTGGGTGATTTAGACGGTGGCCGACGGCTGAGGGTTTCTAGGTAAGTTTTCTCTTTCCCTGTTTCTCTTTTGCTTTGATTTTAGTTTTCTGGTGACTCACTTTGTTGTCTGGATTTGGTCTAGGGCTATAATTTTGGTTTTGGGATAATTGTAAAATGATTTCTATGTTCTGGGTATGGAGTATTTGCCTTTGTCCCTGTTTCGGTTACTTATTGGAACTCAGTCCCTGCTCATGTGTCTAATTTTGTCTCTGCTTATGTTTCTGGGTCTGTTTATGCTTTGGATTTTTACCACAAACGTCTGATTCTGTTTCTAAGGTCAGGCTTATATCTTTGATAGGTTTGATTAATTTAAACATAGCATAGCATTTTCTTTTCAGATTCATATATCACTGTTTAGAGCAAATAGATTGCAAGATATTTCATTGCTTACAATCAAACATAGAAAAAGCTAATACATGATATTTCTTGTTGTTCTTCCCTTTGCTCTGCCTTCTAATCCTGATTTCTTCTTCCCTTTTTTTTTTTGCTCTCGTTACTGATTTTTTCCTCTCTTTGCTCTGTTGATTCTCTGTTTTAGTATATGTTTTTTTCTTCTCTTCCCTGATCTGTTCTGCTGCCTCTTATATATAGGCATGAGGTTTCTTCCATGGGAGGGTTTGCTCTCAGCCTTCCTTCCTAGGAGGGTTTCCTCCCTTTAATCATTTCTTTTCCTTCTTGCAGCCACATTTTCAAGATTAGCCACCACTAGTGTCTAGCCTAGTTGGCTAGAATAGCTAGCTAGAATGATGCTGCTGGCTTATGAAGCTGTTCTTTTTTCTTCTTTTATTTCTTTGTTGCTTCTTCCTTTTGTTCTTGAATTGATTGCTGCTTCTTTTTTTCCTTTTGCCTTGAACAGATTTGGCTTGTATCATTTTTTAGATTTTTAGGCCAGTTGAAGTTTTATTCCAATGTTGTAGTGTTCATGTAATAGAGGAACATGAAAGAAAATGGCAAAGGATTGGGTTTTGCCCAACATGTTATATCATTGTGCATTTTCTTTAATTTGCTTTCTCCTTTTTTGATGTGGCAAAATACTTGTGAAACAATAATAACAATAACTATAATAGTGTAATTAAATGGACAAAATTGAAGGAGAATACACAATAATATAATAAGCAAGAAACCCATTTTTTTTTTCTCATTTTCCTCCAAGTTACAATGCTAGAAAAAAGGAAAAAGGAAAAGAAGCAACAAGAAGAGAAAAAAAGGAAAAAGAAACAGGAAAGAGAAGAAGAATGGAGATTTTCATCAGCAGCTTCATCAATCCACTAGCAAATCCCTAAGCAGCTCCATCATCAGGTAGCACTCAGCCGCTTCATCATCAAGCACAGCACTAAGGAATTTGGTCAAAGATTGCAACTGCAAGAAAAAAAAAAAAAAGAGGATTAAGCAAAAGAGGTTAAGAAAACCTCACTATATATAGCAATAGAGAATGCTGAAAGAAGAAAAAGGAGAGAGGAAAAAAAAAAAAAAGAAGTGACCAGCAGAGCAAGAAAAAATAGAAGACAAGCAGTATATGCAAATGCAATTCATGTGTTCAAATCTATTAGTTCAAAACAATGATAAATGAGATATATAGAGATATGACTCTGAGAAAAGAATACTATGTTTAAATTTAAGTTAACCAAATCTATCAAAGACATCGCGACTTGCCACCCACACCACCGTGACGCCCCTCCGCGCCAGCCACCGCCATCGTCACCTGCGACCCCCCTCCAGCTGCCACCGCTCACCCCTCGCGACCGCGCCCGGCGACCTTGCCCTCGCGCCCCCTCGCCGCCACCTCCGCGCCACACCTCGAACACCCACGACCACCTCGACCCAAATCCAAATCGCGCCCCCTCTCCCTGCGTCCCTGCCTACGTTTCTCGGCCCCTCCAAGCCTCGCCGGACCGCCCTCCGTCACCGCCGTCCCCCTCGCCCGCGCCTCTCGCCCAAGCGTCACTGGCCATGGCTTCGCCGGGGAGCCCGAATCGTCGCCCCCTTTCCCCTTTCTCTTCTCTCGCGTGCGCCGCTGCTGCTCCTAGGTCTATTTAGTGAACGTGAGAGGGAGGTCGAGAATCCCTAAGTTTTATTTTCGTTTTGGGCAAAGTCTGCTATTTACACCTCCTATAATTACTAAACTACAACACATTTTCTTGGGCCAGATTTCTATTTACACCCCACTTTACTAAATTATGACTTTCATGTTTTGGGCCTATCTTCTATTTACACCTCCCATATTACTAACTTACAGCTTTCATGTTTTGGGCCTGTCTTCTGTTTACACCTCCCATATTACTAACTTACATCTTTCACGTTTTGGAACCAGATTGCTATTTACACCGTCCATATTGCTAAATTACAAACTTCTGAGATTTGGGCCAGCTTTCTATTTACACTACCATATTACTAAATTGCACTTTCTTTCTTTAATTATCAATAGTTGTTTAAATTAAAATCATTAAAAAAATATAAATAATAATAAAGATGAATTGACTTGGGTGTACACTTCTGTCAATTTTCAAGTGTCTTTTTAGGATAAATGAGTTGCGACAACTCAAGAGTCTTAAATTAAAAAATAAAAAGAATAAAAATAATATATCTCATTCTTTCCTTTAATAGAACTAATCTTCATAGAAAAATAAATTATTCTTTTCTAGTAATGTTTTGGTGAGATAAATGTCTAAAAATGATAAAGATTTTTGTTTAATTAATTAAAGGTAATCGTCTTTGTAACGGACGTTGTAGGGTGCTAATACCTTCCCTACACGTAATGGACTCTCGAACTCAAATCTGGTTTCAAAGACTATTTTTTTTTTCTAAAAAAGGTTTTTATGATGTTTTCCTTAATAAACATTGGTGACGACTCCTTTGATCCATACATTCAATTTTTAATCGCCATCCCGCCGTGACCCTGGTTGTCAGGGACCATCACCGTGCTTTATGTTTTTAACCCATTAGAGTTCTCATTATATCCCAATGAATACAATTGACAACCCACTTATTAATTCCATATTATTTTCTATTGACAATCTAGAGGCTCTCTAAATTATATCACTTAAATTAAGACTCTCTAAATGTAAATAATTAATATAAATGTTATAAATTAATATTTAGTCTATATTAATTAATTAGGAATAAATAAATTCCTAAAAATTTCTCACTTGGACTTCATATTAATCTTAAACATTTAAACCACAAAGTTAACAACAAGGAATTACTGCGGTTTTTGTCACAAACTCAACGTGACTTAGTCACAATGATCACCATTGTTACTTATATTTGATGACATAGATCAAATATGGATAAACGGTATGAAAATAACATGTTATATGATCTTAATCATGTTTATTTTCAATTAGTCCAAACTTTATTCTTTATAGAGATCAATCCAAATGCAACAAAAATTGCATATAAAACATAATATGAGTTCATAATAAGATGACAAACATTAACTTTATTTTTATAGAAAATCCAAACAACAAAATATTTGAAAAATCATAAGATATAGAACATAAGCAAGATTCCCACTAAACTAAGGTACTATAAGGACTTACACCCATATGAGCAATGTGCTCATGAAAAACTTTAGGTACCAAACCTTTAGTAAGTGGATCAACTAGCATGAAATGAGTCCCTATATGTTTTATGCAAATTTATTTATTTTGAATTCTTTCCTTAACAACTAGAAACTTGATTTGAATTTTGACTTGGTTGCACTCCTATTACTGTTGGAGTAATGAACTGAGTTATTGTCATAGTAAATTTTCAATAGTTTGACCACTCGTAGATTAATGATAAAGTTTCGCAGTCATATTTCATGATTGAATGCCTCAAAACAAGCAACAAACTCCGCAACTATAGTCGAATGAGTTATGAAAGTCTATTTAACAAACTTCCAAGAGATAGCTTCTCTAGCCAGCATAAATATGTAGTATCCAAATGTGGAGCGTTTACTATCTTGACATCCAACAAAATCAAGTCTGAGTACTCGATGATCTCTAGATGATTAGACTTTTGATAGGTAAGCATGTAACCTTTTGTTCTCTTTAAGTAATGCATTACGCGTTTTGTTGCTTTCTAGTGTTGTATTCTAGGATTACTCAAGTATCTGCCCAAGACTCCCACGACAAATGCTATGTCAGGACGAGTACAAACTTGAGCGTACATTAGACTTTCCACGGCTGATGAGTAGGGAATCTTTTGCATCTCAGTTCTTTTAAGGTTATTATTGGGACATTGTTTGAGATTGAATTTGTCTCCTTTAGCTATAAGGGTATCTCCTAGATTACTATCTTTCATGTTGAATCATTCTAGAACCTTATCGATATAACTCTCTTTTGTCGCCTTAGGATACCTTAAGAGCGATCTCTTAGTATCTTGATGCCTAACACAAAAGAGGCTTCCCTAAGATCTTTCATTTCGAAAATTTTCGTTAGAAATCTATTGGTCTCATGTAAGAAGCCTATATCATTGTAGTAAGCAATATGTCATTGACATATAATACCAGGAATATGTATTTACTCCTACTAAATTTATGATATATACAATCATCAATCACATTTGCCTAAAATCATGAGGTAATGACTTGATGGAACTTGTAATACCATTTATGGAAAGCCTGTTTGAAACCATAGATGAATTTTTTTAGTTTGCACACCACAGACTTTTGGTCACCTGACACAGTTTTCTAGTTGCACAATATAGATTGTTTCTTCAATATTACTATTTAGAAATACAGTTTTAACATCCATTTGATGTAACTATCGATTAAAATGAGCTACTAGTGCCATTATTATCCTAAAAAAAATCTTTTGAAGATACTGGAGAAAAGATTTCTTTATAGTCAATGCCTTCCTTTTGAATAAAGCCTTTAGTGACTAGATAAGCCTTATATCTTTCTATATTACCCTTTGAATCCTTCTTGGTTTTAAATATCCATTTACAACCAATACGTTTCACACCTTTAGGTAATTCGACGAGATCTCAAACGTTATTCTCTTGCATAAACTTCATCTTATCCTTCATGGCATTGATCCATTTTTTAGAGTTAAAACTATGTATAGCTTGACAAAAGTTGATTGGATCATCCTATGCTAAACCAACACCATCCTCATGTTCTTAAAGAAAGATAATGTAATAATTTGGGATTGCACTTCTCCTCTCTCTAATAGATCTTCTTAATGACACTTCTTAAGGTTGTTGAGGTTGCTCTATATGTACTAGAGGGAGAATCTCATTGTTGTCTTGTTTTAAAACAATGTTATCAACAATAGTTTGAACATTGTCTTTTATTACTGGAGTGGTGTCTTGAACAGTAATAGGTATGAAGACTTGATCACTATCAATGACAAGTTCTTCCTCAAAGACAATATTCCTTATATTCCTTTCCTTCCTAAACTCAACATCCTCAAGAATCTCGCATTTTCAATTTCAAAAAAACAATCTTAAAGTAGGATTGTAAAACTTATAACCCCGAAAGCGTTCAACATAGCCAACAAAATAGAAGCTAACCGTTTTAGCATCTAGCTTTCTTTCAGTTGGCTTATAAGGTTGTGCCTCAGCTGGACAACCCAAAATGTGCAAGTGCCTAATGCTTGACTTTTTGCCAGTGTAAAGTTCATAAAGGGTCTTATTAACTGCTTTACTTGTCACTCTATTAAAGATGTAAACTGCAATCTTTAAGGCTTCTCTTCAAAGTGAATCTGGCAAAGATGAATGACTAATCATACTCCTCACCATATCCTTAAGAGTCTGGTTTCTTCGTTTTGCTACACCATTTATGCTAAGTTTTCTTGGCATAGTGTATTGCAAAATAATTTCACACTCTTTGAGAAAAAGCACAAAAGGTCTTGGACGTTGTTCTTCTGATTTGTCATAGTATTCATCACCACGGTAGGATTTGACAACTTTAATTTTCTTTCCAAGTTGAAGTTCAACTTTAGCTTTGAAAGCCTTAAAAACGTCTAGGGATTGAGATTTCTCATGTATTAAATATAAGTAACACTATTGATAATTGTTTTATATACGTAAATATTGCATCATATTTTGTAGCGATTATCCAATGTTCTCAGGATTTTTAGCTTAGTTTGAATTCATTTTATATAAATTTGGATAGTTTTGTTAATTCCAACCATAAGAAGATATTTTGTGAGAAATATATTCAAATTCATGTTTTGTAGGCCAATGTTTAATAACAAGGGAAGATAAAGAATTAAGGTAACTCGCGCTTAGCGCCACATATCGCTCAGCGAGACAGGCGGTTTATGCAGCGCTGGGTGTAAACTTACGTTAAGCGAAGTTTTCTTTCGAATTGAAGATTCGTTTAGTGGACGTGCGCGCTTAGCAGAAGTCATGTATCTAAGATGAAGATTTGCAAAATCGCGAATATGCGCTTAGCAGACATGCGCGCTAAGCGAAAGTCCACTTATAGTATATAAGCTTCACTTTGTAATTTGTTAAAGGGATCTAGAATTTTATAGGATTGAGCTACTTCTTCCATCCCTTGTTCTTCCCTTTCATTTTTATAAGCTTCTCATGACAATGAGAGACTGATCCATCTATGTTGAGGATTTGGAACTAGGTGCTAACATGTAAATGCTTTCCTTCATATTTATTCATTAAGTATTCAGTTTAAAATCTATTACTTTATTTTATTGCTTGTTATATGATTCGGTCCGTTATATATGCATGTTGTGGAGTTTGATTGTCATAGATATATGCTTTTGAACTTGGAACTGAGAATAGGAAAGAGTATATCACTAGACATAGGGTAAACTCCATCCTTTCTCTATTTTTATTATATGTTATATGATTGGCCTGTTATATATGCATGTTGCGGGGTTTGGATGTCATAGACATATGCTTTCAAACTCAGAACTGAGAGTGGATTCTAATGAAATGTATTTCTAGATATAGGATAGATTTCATTAGCTTCGTAAAGATCTCCGAGCTTCACTAAACCACTCAACTGAACTTATCGAGACATCAAGAGTGAGGTTGAGCAGTTTAGGCTTGATTTGATGAGACATCACGTTTTAAGCACTTCTAGATTGAAGTTAATCTGAATTATTCCTTTGAATAGAGAATATATTTTGTATGTTTACATGGAAGCAAACTGGTTGAACCAAAGCCTTAACATATCCATCATCATCGTTACACATTCCAACTGCTCGATCTTTGTTCTGAATCTTGTTATTTATCTTTATAGTATTTAGCTTATTTTCTGCTGTTATTCATGTTCTGCAAAACAAACCAATGCTAAAACCAAACTAATGTTTAGGAACTGATAATCTTACTAGTAGTCAATACGGACAATTCCCTATGGATTCAATATTGGAATCTTCCCTTTTAAACTATTTATGCGATATTTGGTACGTTTGCCAAAATATTCCATCAACTATCTAGAAAAGTCATCTATGAACGTAATAAAATATTGTTATCCATTCCAAGATGCCAAAGGGAATGGACCACAAATATCAATATGTATTAGTTCTAAGACATTTTTCGCTCTTTCAGCACCTAATTTCCTTATATTTGTTCGTTTTCCCTTTATGCATTCGCACATACATCAAGTCTGATAAATTTAATAAATCAAGAATTTCATTCAACACCTCTCTTGTTCCACAAATGTTGAGATATATTCTAGTTTGTGTTCTCAGTCTTGAAATTTTAATCACCATTTCTTCGTCACACTTTTTGTATTAGGAGCATGATGCTTGAAGATCTGTTCTTGAATCACAATTCTTCTCCACAAACTTTACTATTGATGTCAAAAGTCTTTGGATTATTGATGTCAATTATTTTGATGTATATATCAGTTTTGACAGGAGTGTGATCAAAATTAAGATTTGAAGATGAAAAGAATAAGACCATAGAAGTCATGGAAAATGAAGATAAATTGTTATCTACCAGTGGTGGTGACTACGAGGAAAGTTAGCAAGAGTAAGTTACTAATAGTTAGGTTATTTTGTCCATAAGTATTATTGTTATTGAAACTTGTACAAAACCTTATACATCAACCATTCATCAATGGATTAGACAAGTCTTAATTAAGTTTTGGATCACTTTTCTTTCAACAGCTATTTCAAATTTTATTCTTGCACTCTTTTCAATTATTTTCTTTTTGTTTGCAATTCAATCTCTTGAATTGATCGGTCACTAAGATTAAGATGTCCTTTTTTTTTTTCCTTTTCAATTGTTTCTTGTCAATCACTCTTATTAAACTAGTGTTATCCAACCCAAAGGGTTGGTGCAGTGGTGTAAAGCCTCACTGCGTTCATTGGGGTGGGAACGATCTATTTAACGGGAGGACCCGTGTTCGATTTCCATCGTGTGCAAAATTCCCTTAAGTCAGTGGCAACCACGCACCGCGAGTGAGATTAGTTTTTTATCTAGTGAGTTAGGGAAAACCCGTGATTGACATAAAAAAGAAAACAATGCTAATCAGTGGAAAATTTTCAGTGCAAGTAAATGAATTCCCTAGAGGGACATTATCACCGCAGGGAAATTCAACCATTCATTATATTTAACAAAATTATAGAATAATTTAAAAAAAAAATTAGTTTAAATATATTTTAGTCCTTTAAATATATGAATTTTTTGTTTTAATCTTTCAAGTTTGATAAATGTTGCTTTTAATCTTTTTGCTAAAAATTGTAAAAAAAATAAATATAAATTTTACCATTTGTAACGATTTTTAATAGATAAATCAAATTGTAACAGTTAAAAACCATGATAAATTACAAAAACTATATATTATTTAAAAATTTGGACAAGATGACTAAAAACATTGGTTTTGAAATATTAAAACAAGCACACTTTATTTTAAGGGTCTAAAAAAAAATAAACACCTTATTTGATGAATTAAAAACATATTTAAACCTAAAAAAATTGATGGTTAGATTTGAATACTCTAGAAACATCATGCTTTAAAAAAAAAAAAAAAGGCATTGTTAAAGTTTACAATAAATGGTTGTTCTATTTTCCATTTTAGTAAACCCCCATGTTAATTTCTATAATCATGAACATCAATCATTTTAATTTCCAGCCAAAGGATCATAAAAGAGACTAGAAGAAAATTATAGGTGTGAAGATCACTCAAGTTTTAATGAATTTGTTTATGGTCATAGGATTTAGTGTCCATAATTTAATGTTTTATGAATGATTTAGGATTTTGGGTTAATGATTTAAGGTTTAAGATTTTATGGCTTAGGTGGTGTTTGGTTTGAGTGTTTTCTATTTTCATTTTTAAAGAAAACATAAAACAACAATGAAAATATGAAATTTGAATTTTTTTTTATGAAAATGTTTTTGAAAATAAGTCTAATGTTGAAAACAACAAATTATTGTTTTCTGTTTTATGTATCATTTGAAAGTACACAATGACATAATTGTAATATTTTATTTTTTGAAATCATAAATTAGACAAACCAAACATATTATTTAAATCTTTAAAAATTGAAAATATAATTTTTTTTTTAGAAAATACAAATAGAAAATGAAAACAAAATATATATTTTCAAACCAAATGCCACCTTAATGTTTAAGGTTGGTGGTTCATTATTTTAGAGTTTTAATGTTCATGATTTAAGGTTTATTAGTTTTGGTCTATAGTTTATGGTTCGTGGTTTAGTGCTTGTGGTCTAGTGTTTATGATTAATGTTTATGATTTAGAGTTTTAAACTTTAGGATTCATTATTCAAGGTTCATGATTTATGATTTAGGATTTTATGGATTCAATTTTAGTGTTTATGGTTTCATGACTTAAGATTTTATGATTTAAGTTTCAATATTTAGTGCTTCTCATTCATAGTTTTAAAATTTTAAGGATTAAAGTTTAATGTTTTTTCATGGTTAAAGGTTGGTATATAAGGTTTATGATTTATGGTTTATGGTTTTAGGATTTAGGGTTTTATAATTTAAATTTAAGGTTTATAGTTTTAAAGTTCAATATTGTAGGATTTTATGTTTAAGGTCTACGATTTGAGCTTTAAGATTTTAGGGTTTCGTATCGTATAGTTTATGATTTAGGATTTAAGATTTCAAGGTTTTATTGTTTAAGATTTATTATTTAAAGTTTCATGATTTAAGATTTAAGGTTTTATGCTTTAGGATGTATGGTTTCATGTCATGACTTAGAGTTTCTTAATTGAAACAATAAATCAAATCTTAAATATGTAGGGTTTAATAAATGAAATCTTATTTATTTAAGGTTTCATTAATGAAACCCAACATTTCACCATAAATTGAAATCTAAATATTTAGGGTTTCAATAATAAAACTTTAAATATTTAGAGTTTCCTTAATGAAATCTTAAATTAAACTATATATATTTAGGGTTTCATAAATAAAACTCTAAATATTTAAGGTTTCATAAATGAAACCCGAAATACTTAGAGATTCATAAATAAAACTATAAATGTCACTATAAATTGAAATCTCAAATCCTAAACCATTAATGAAACCTTAAATATTTAGAGTTTTATAAATGAAATCATAAATCAAATCTCTAAATAATTATGTTTTCATTTATGAAACCCTAAATTTCACTATAAATATTTAAGATTTCATAAATAAAATCACAAATTAAAACCCTAAATCCTAAACCATTAATGAAACCCTAAATTTTGACATAAATTAAAACCCTACATAATTAAAGTTTCATAAATAAAACCATAAATTAAAAACCTAATTATTTACAATTTCATAAATGAAATACTATATTTCACTCTAAATATTTAGGGTTTCATAAGTGAAATCTTTAATATTTAGTTATATAAATGAAACTTTAAATTTCACTTTAAATATCTAAGGTTTAAAAAATAAAACCTTAAATTTCACTCTAAATATTTTGGGTTTCATAATTGAAACAATAAATATTTACGATTTCATAAATGATTTCTAATTTATTTAAGGTTTCATTAATGACACCATAAATTTCACCCTAAATTAAAACCAAACTATTTAGGATTTCAATAATAAAAACTTTAAATATTTAGGGTTTCATTAATGAAATCCTAATTAATCCTTTATATTTAGGGTTTAATAAATGAAATCTTAAATATTTAAGGTTTCATAAATGAAACCCTAAATATTTAGGGTTTGATAAATGAAACCATAAATTCAAACCCTAAATAATTATGTTTTCATCAATGAAACCCTAAATTGAAACCTCAAATCCAAAAGCATGAATGAAACCCTAAACATTTAGGGATCCATAAATAAAATCATAAACTTAAAATCAAAATATTTAGAATTTAATAAGTAAAACCCTAAATTTTACCATGAATATTTAGGATTTTACAAGTGAAACCTTCCATATTTAAGGCCTTATAAATGAAACAAAAAAATCTTAAATATTTAGGATTTCATAAATTAAAACCCTAAATATTTAGGATTTCTAAAATGAAATCTTATTTATTTAGGGTTTCATTAATGAAACCCAAAATTTCACCATAAATTAAAATCTAAATACTTAGAATTTTCTTAATGAAACCTTAAATTAAACTCTATATATTTATGATTTCATAAAGACAACTCCAAATATTTGAGGTCTCATAAATAAAATCATAAATCAAAATCTTAAATAATTATGTTTTTATTTATGAAATCATAAATCCAAAAGTATTAATGAAACCCTAAACCTTAAATTTTACCATAAATATTGAGAATTTTATAAGTGAAATCTTAAATATTCAGTATTTCAAATGAAATCCTAAATAGTCTCATAAATGAAACCCTTAATATTTAATGTTTCATGAATGAAACTATAAATATTTGAGATTTCATAAATGAAACCATAAATCAAAATCTTAAATAATTATATTTTCATTCATGAAACCCTAAATTTGATTATAATTTGAAACCTTAAATCCTAAATCAATAATAAAACCTTAAATATTTAGGATTTTATAAATGAAATCATTAATCAAAACTTTAAATAATTAGTTTTTCATTTATTAAACCTTAAACTTCACCCAAAATATTTAGAATTTCATAAATGAAATTATAAATTAAAGCTATAAATCATAAATCATTAATGAAATCCTAAATTTCATCATAAATTGAAATGTGTCATAAGTAAAATCTTAAATATTGAGGATCATATAAATGAACCCTAAATTGTACCATAAATATTTAAAATTTCATTAATAAAACCATAAATTAAACTATATATATTTAGATACATATTTAGAATTTCATAAATAAAGTCTTAAATATTTGAGATTTCATAAATAAAATTTTAAATATTTAAGATTTGATAAATGAAACCATAAATTAAAATGTTAAATAATGAGAGTTTCATAAATAAAATCATAAATTTAAAATCTAAATATTTATGATTTCATAAATAAAATATTAAATTTTACTGTAAATATTTATAATCTTATAAATGAAACTATAAATATAGAGTCTTAATGAAACCTTAAATAAAAATCTTAAATTATTATGATTTCATAGATAAGACCAAAATCGAAGCCAAATATCTATGCATGGTTTATAAGGTTTACTAACATTTCAGCAATTTATTTACCTAACCTTATACTAACATGCCACAAGTATGCGGCAATTTCTCCAACAGAAAATAAATCACATTGAAACGTTAGTAATGATCAAACAACTAAACCGGGGGTTTGGTACTTAATACTAACAGTAGCAAAAATCAATGATGCAATGAGGAATGAAAATCATCAAAGCCTAGTTTTATTCAATATATTTCCCTTGATTGTACAAACAATTAAAGAAATCCAACCAATTAGCTTTCACAATCAGTCAATTACATATACATACAGGGAAGAAACTTTTCACTCCCAAAAACCCAAAAGAAAAAAAAAATGCTTACATACACATTTCAAACTCATACAAGCCCTCTTCCTGTTAACAGAATAATAAGGGCAAGGCAAATAATGAAGAAAATGCATGTGTCATGGTCTGTTATACACATATTTTGTTCTAGGATCCACAATGAGACCCGTCCCTCCATTCATTTCCAAGTCATGCCTGTGTGAATAAAAGTATGAAACAAATTAGTGCCTAGCCTATGATCTAAACTACATTTACTATTAATGAAATAGATACAGCAAAAAAAAAAAAATTGCAGCACAAACGGCAGTCCTAACATGCTAGAACTGCTTCAATTCCAAATACTTTCAGAAGCCATAATTGAAAATGACGCATTGTACAAAATAACATAATGAAAAAGAAAAGAGTATAGATGGCACCATGCGAAAAAACGAACACTCAACTGAAACACAAAATCTGGGATGGTCAACTGTTCACGAGGTACGTATCGGAAGAGCTGAAGAAGTTTCTCAACATATACCACTTTCTTCCAAACCTGAAAGTTAACTTTTAATAACATGATATATATACACACACAAATGATGTCATAATATAATATATATGCTTAGATTCCACTACTGTACCACATTGTCCACAAACATCTGAAGTCCATATACTGCCGCTTTTAGTCCAAAAGTTGGGTGAAGGACATATATTGCCTGCACAAATGTCACGATTGAGAAATCAGAAAACCTTGAAAGTGTAATGGGATTAGGACAACAGAAACAGTTTGTAAGACTACCAAACCAAACAAAGAAAGAAGAAAATAAACAGTGCTCACATGCAGGTTGTGCTGGTGCTTCCGACCAAGTATTTGCTGCAATCTTCTCATCCAACCCAGGTCTGGCTGCCTAATTATATCAACACAAGACAGGGAAAAAGCAAAATTAAACTGTGTCAACAAAAAAGCCAAAATCATGGGCATTGAACAGAAATCATGAACAACAATAATTGTAAACTACACACACACTTTCACAATTCACAAAGCAACTTGCTTATGTAAAATATTCTTAACCAGGCTTCAAAATGTACTATCTTTCATTCAAGTATGCTTCATTCCAGTGGCACAACTTCAATTCATTTTAACACAATTTATCCAAAAAGGGTCACCTTTGTCTCTTAAGTGATGCTTCATAAAAGCCTACCACTCAGACAGGAATATGTCTTCCCTCAGCAAACAATACATTTTAACAGCTAAATCATCCTTAACAAAGAAGCATATACTTAAGTCATTTTGAATCAAACCAAAGGGTAGCTCAAATATAATATTGGGCTATGTATCAAGTTTCAGTAAAATAAAAATAAACAGGAAGGAAAATATCACAGAATCATTCTCAACAAATGTACAAACTACAAGTGGTCAAGTTGGCTTCATGATGCCATGCCTCACATTGACAAAGCCAATGGCCAAGCAGACCTATATTATTTCATGAAAAAATAATAGACCAATGAGTACATCCTAGAATTCAAACATTTAACACTTACATCTGCAAAGATGCAGCAGAGTGGAAGTAGACAATAGAAAAAGGCTTCTGTATTACAGGCTCAAACTCCTGAAATTTTAAACCAAGGAAAACAAAGGGGAAAAAAAGACAGATTAGAACTTACAAACATAAATCAGTTTTTACTTTTAAATAGAAGTATGCATTGCCAAAAAAAAATTATAGTGACTAAACTAGAGCTTGCCAACAGAAAAAGTTGACTAGCAGAGGGTATAACCAAATTACCTTCACCACATAGAGCACAAATCGCTCCAGATCAAGACACCTGAGTAAAAAGTGGGCCCCCACAACAACCATGACAGGATGACCCTCACTGTCTACCCCTCCACGATAGCTGAAAAACACACATACCTTGGACATTAATTGCAAAGATCATATAAACCCTCGAAAGATCAATCCTAACACATACATGAAGCATTCACATTAATTGGCTGAGTAATGAGAATGTAAGGAATTTTTGAAACACAAAACTCCATAGTAAAGTCAATTATTGAATCATGTTGGAAGCCGAACCCCATTAATGTTCCACTTTTAAAATGGCTTAGGTTTTTTGTATAGCAAATAGATTAAGTTAAACGTATCTTAGGAAATAGTGCTAACTTAATTTCTCCCTTGCAAATTGTATTTTTCATTTAGAATCTTTGTAATCTTCATGTATTATGTATATAATTTAAAACATACCACTGGGTGAACCTACAATCAAGTTAATTAGAAAATTTCATCTTACTTCTCATTTCTCACAAATCTAAGTAATTAAATCTTATCCAGCAACATTATTTTTATTTTCTCCACCACAAAAGACTAGCTATCATTACAGCACAGTCTGATAGGGATTAACAAGAAATAAAATTAATAATAATGCTTCAATTTATATTATAACTCACTGATCTGAACTAAGAAACAAAAGGAAAGTATGAACAAATAGACACTATAAAATATGCAGCCCATAACAAACACCCCAGGTCTGCAGCTAGCAGTCCTCTCAGGCAGAAGCCTTCTTTTGAATCCCCTTCTTCTATTTTCCCCTTCCATCTCTCCAACCATGCTAGAATCCCCCTCTCCAACCAAAGGCTGCCACCTGTCCATTCTGTTATTACACCTGTCATGCTCTCCCCTAACAAAATCCTTCCTTGTCCCATTAGTTGTTATTCCTTCATTGCCCTTACTATTTTCTAGATTACCCTCTTGTTGTCCCAATTTCCTTCCTCCCTTTTCCTTGTATAGACTCAGGTTACTCATGGTCTATCGGCATAGCAAAATATTCTTAAGTTATTTGATAAAGAAGCCAAAAAGGATGAAAGGAATTTTACAACCTTAAAGTTAAAATCATCTCTGGCAAAACATTCAGTAAGAAGGATTCAATCATCCTAACAAAAATCTACAAATAAAGCCCCACAAATAATATTAAAACTCTGAGCAGGCATGCATGCAAAACAGATGATGAAATAGATGGAGACTTACACAATTTTCATTTCTGCAATTTCAGAGAGATTTAAAGAATTTGCTTTAGACAGGTATCTAGAGTGTAGAGAATATTCTTCAGAAGCAGACAATGTGGGTCCACCAAGGTCACCATATCCAAGCATTTTTGCATAATTCCAGCCTCTTTGTGCTTCAGCAGTTTTCTCCCACTGTTCCATCCGCCTTTGATCGGGGTCTTTAATCATGGACATGAAGGCAGGATCCAGAAATGAATCTAAATGTGATGAATTCCTATAAAAGCCACATGGATCAGGAAAACTCTATCAGAAGCTAAATTAAAAAGATGGATTGTGCTCTGTTTAATCAAGTACAGCAAAAACTCTCAAGCAAATACAGTTATGTGCAATCAAATGACTTTAGAGTTGTCAGACAGATATCTCAAATATGGTACAACACAGAAGGCTTTAGAAAACGTTAATTATATAATCTGGTCCAATAAATCAATATTTGTATATAGTCGGATTGATTACTGACCTGCTAGCCAAGCCAACATCACTAACAGGAAGATCAACTGGAAATTCAGGTGAATTTGAAACTCTCCTTTTGGGCAAAGGCTTTATTCTTATTTTACGGTCGTCTATGATTGTCTCACCATTTTCATCCCCAACATCTGCAGGAAGTTTAGACAAAGCAACCTGCTCCTCATGTTTATCCCGAGGAAAGTACAGAGGAAGCAACCTTCATGAATAATCCATAAAGGAAAAACAATAAATAATTGATACAAAGTAAGGTTGGCTGAAAAGAAAATTGACCTAACTTGTAACTATTGAAAGTTCAAGTTACTCAAACTTGCAGATATCAACATAAAAAAAAAACAAATGCTTAAAATACCTTTTATATATCTCAGTATCAGTTGTGCTCACAGTGCAAAAGACAACAGCTGTTACATTGTTTTTCTGCTTCTCAAGAAATCGCCGCACTGTTCCTGAAAAAAGACGGTTTAGCCAAAGATTAATATATCATCCTTCAAGCATTTGTAACCAATTGTTAACTTGACACAGAAATCATACTTCGCATACTAGATGCATTCAGCAGGACATGATAAAATAACCTGAGATCATTAGAAATTATTATGGTATAACTATGATTTATGAAAAAGACAAGATGCACCCAGCATTCACCCTGTTCTCCTACTCAAGCTGCAACTGTTATTAAACATCGATAAAATGATAATATAGAATATCAAATTCTGCAAACAGCAAGGAATTGATAGACAACTTGAAGAGAGAGCATACTTTGTCATTCTATGACTGATAGAAACTGGATCAGAAATGAAAGAAAAATGGAATTCCTTTATTGCTTGTGTGCATCTTTACAATGAATTCTGTAGAATTAGAGAGATCCAGGCATCTCCCTAGTCCCAATTCTATTTCACCCCAAATGACTCCCCTTCCTATTTATAGGCAACTGAACTGCTAACGTAAACTCACCCTCAATGGGCCTAATCAGTTGCAGACCCATTAACATAACCCCTTGTATATCTTAGAATAATATAACTAACTACTACTGGGGATTACCTAACATTCTATCTCCCATTTCCCCTTCCTCATCCCCCAAATTTAGTTTCCCTTAATGTCAAATTAGCAACTCATATTCCTGGTCTTTGATGATGCTACAATGTTGAGCATCAATCTTAGTATCCCTTTAGCCATCCAACTTGTCAGCAGACAATAGAGCATTGACATGGTAAAAATAGCAGGCGGAGAAGGTGGCAGACGGCAGTGGCTGCCGTTGCATGGCAGCAGTGATGGGCTGATGGCAAAAGGTGGGGAAACTTGCTGGAAAGATGGCTGAAAACCAGACATGGATAATGGATCCATCGAGAAATCACCAATTAGGGTTGCCTCTCATCAAACTCTAATACCATGTTGAGATGGAGGAAAAAGATGACATGTGAATGAATCCGCGTGTCTTGACTACTAACGAGGTTCTTATTAGTCATAAATACAACGGATAATGGTCACAATTATACAGCTCATAATATCACTAATTACAATATTTTTCTATTCATACAATATTACATAATTACAAGATTCCTAAAAGTGCTTCTACACTTTATGTATGGATGGAACAACTATGAAAACGTAATAATAAATTATGTTCCCAATTTCCCATGAGGCTGTCTAAAGTCATTTATTAGGTCACAACATAAAAAAAAATTGAAAAAGTAAAATCACACAAACATAAAATCTCACTTATAGCTACATGTGCAGCTGGTTCTCGGGGATAGTTCTTTGCCTCTGTATAAATACAGCCCATAGCAATGCTACATAAATATATGCCAGAAAAAGTAAGTTATAAAATTTTAAATAACATGACATTCATGAAAACAATAAATGTAAGAAAATAAACAATATAACATTTAGGGGAGGGGGAACCTTTGAAGCCCATTTTCAACCATAAGCTCCAGGCAAGAACGATAGCAATGACTTAAAGCATTCTCTGCAGCATTATGGTACTTTATAGCATACTTTGGGCCAACAGTGTGGATAACTTTCCTGCCAGTAATTTATCAAAGAATAAAACATGGTATACAAATAATCCAAATTGTAGGGAGGGAGGGAGGGAAGGGGGCATACAAACCTGGCAGGAAGGTCATATGCCTTGGTAACTTTAGCCATCCCTGTTCGACATCCACCCTGTCAACAATACAGATGTATTAGTCGATATTCCCAAACATCATTTACAGAATGCTGCTTCCAATATGTTACTGAGATATGACAATTTTTTTCTGGAGATGCCTCTTACAAGTTTAAGAAATATTAAACCACAAAATATAAAAAGAAAACTAAAAACATAATAATTAAACATGTAATTCATGTGCCAAGCTCACATAACATTCAACTTCAACATGGATTGCATAATAGATTTTTGGTAAATAATTAACTATACCAGTGTCGCACATTCTTCTGCAAGACCAGGTCCAGCTGCATCATGCAGTCCAGGGCTGCTCTGTGCTTCATCCATATTCTGTTCAAGACAAGAAATGAAAACCAGGTAAGAAATAAGATATCATTCCAAATACTCTCTTTACTTCAACTTAATCAAAAACCACATGCTTCCAAAAGCTTTTCTCCACAAATTTACTTTATCATTTATATACTAGTTGGCCATATTACTACTTGATGTGGGACCTCCAACAGATTATATAATGAGTTACACAGATAATTTTAATATAATTTGTGTGTTGTCGTGAACAATTAACACCACAATAACCATAATCTACATCATAATATCCACAATATTCAGAATTGCAAAAAACATAATGCAACCAGCCGACCACAACCACATTAGTTGAATTGAAAAAAGATAAGGAACCTCAAAGAACACAACAATACTAAACAAAAAACAAGGTGTAATGAGACAAGCAAGAATTCTTTCATGAGGTTTCCACAAATCATAGAGGCAAGATAGAAAAACAGACAATGCTAACAACCTACAGAAGTTACATTAATGAAGGAAAACTTAAACACAACAGCACTAAACAAGAAGCCAGATAGTGCTCACCTCATTTGTTGAATTTACCATCACATCCACCTCAAGATTCCATGGATTCCCCCTCCACAAGTATATCTTTGAATTGACTTCATTGTCAACAGGAAACTTTGACACCGACTCACTTCCATCACCACCATCTGCCCTTGCAGGCGATGCTAAAGGGTCAGGAAAGTGTGATCTAGAAAGTGTAGTTTCAAACCCCAAGGCCTGATCAGCATCATTCCATCGCGGAACTTGATCTAATGCCACGACAGAGTCCCCACTATCAGTAGGCAATCCACCCCGCAGCGTGGCAGAGGTAGCCACGGCCATATACATTTCAGAGACTCCTATCTACAGTATCAATCCCTTTGTTAAGCTTCCACAATGACTATGCTACAAAAATCAATAACCTAACATTCAGAATTCAGCAAACATGAAATAACTTCACTCATACTATTATGTCATAAACTACAATTACTAATACTAATAACCAGAAATATGATCCAAGTCCAAGAGATTCTATTAGCCATGCAATCACCAAAGAAAAATAAAACTTTTTTTCAATCAAAATCAGAAACTAGATGCAAGGCTGAATTTTAAAGACAACCCAAATCATGAATCATCGTTTCTGAGATTACCCAACTTGAAAAGTACCATGGAAACCTAAAATCAGTTAGAATCAGAACCCTAATTCGAGATTTTAGGAGAGAGAAGAGAGTGAAACCTGAAATTGATGGGGGAATTTCGGGGTGTCGAAAAAGTTTTCCTCAAAAGACTTAATTTTGTTTGGGACAAATGAGAAAAAACAAGGATTGGGATTGGTGGGTTGGTCACTGTTACAGCGAGCTTGCAAATGCAAAAGCTTATTTATGTGTTTTACGACAAAAAGAAAACGAAAAAAATGATTGATTTTGTCTTTTTTCTGACACTTTACGGCTCGGTAATTGAGATCCTGGTGAATTCTGAGAATGAATTCGGTTACTTTCAACAGTAAAAAGCAAAATCGGTCGCTACTCGCTAGAAAGAAAAAGAGAATGAATTCACCCTCCTTTTCTTTCAACGGAGTTTTTCTTCTTCTTTCGTTTTAAACTAAAAAAAAAAATACTAGTACTTGATATTTTGGAGAGAAAAACAATTATTTACTGTTAATTATAACATTAATAAAACAAGTGAATTTATACTCATTTATTTTCGGAAAATTTTGAAGATGAGATAATTAACTGTCATTTCTAAAAATATATTACTTTTAAGAATGTTTTGTATTTTATTTTATCAATGGGTTCAACATTTATACGTGCTCAATATAGAAATGTTTACCTTATCAACCAATTAAGAATCGTAATAATTAAGATTTTTAATGTATTTATTATAAAAACAATAAGTTTATAATAAGTGATAATTTTTAATTAGTAAAATATTTAACATATATAAACTTTTAATATTTAACATATAAGATAAACTAATATGTTTAAACATACTTTTAATTCCGTTGATTTTAATAATTAACTTACAAACTTACAAAGAGTATATTTCTTCTTAAAATCTTTCGATTGAAAATTTAAAATAATCTTAATTATTATGATTTGTCAACTAATTCAATTCAATAATCATATATACATGTCCATTATTTATATATATAATTTAATAAATAAAATATTAATTTTTATCTAATAAAAATCATTACATATAAATTGATTTATCCAAATTATTGATATTTAATTCATAATAATTTTATGGTTAAGAACAATTTAAATTTAAATTATTAAAGATTCATTTTTTATTAATAATTTAATAAAACAATTAATGTGATAATAAAATATAAAAAAATATTATTTATCAAAATTGATAAGACGATGGATCGAATTTTGAACATATACATGTATCCCCAACACTAAGTACCACTCCATTAATAGTGAAGGAGGCTCCATTTTTTTTTTTTTCTTAACTTCTTGTTGGTTGTGTTCTAGATTGACTTCTATCTTTTTCATCAAAATGCTTTACAATTCAAACCACCAACGACCAAAAAGTTATTTGTTCTTCAGAATGAACATTGCTTCTCAAAGTTGACCATTGGGAGCATAGAAAAGTAAACACATAAAATGAGAATGATAGGAATGAAGCAATTGTTGTGACAATGAAAAGACCTGCAAAGCTTTTCACTGTAAGACCTTGTCTGTCTAAAATTGAGGCACTACTTTGATCTTTATTGGAGACCATTCTTGTTGAGAAGTACTTGTTTTTAATCCCTTCAAACGTGTCTTTGTCTTCAATGACATTTAGGATTGCCCTCGAAAAATATGGCACTAGAGGTGATTGTGGAGGAAATGCCTAAACATAAAATATAGCATATATAACACTTTTTAGCATAATCTCATGGTGGCAATTGAATTTTTTTATACATATGCCTATTTTAGTATTATATTTAAGATATCCAAAGTGAAACGAGTAACAAAATATAAAACAAATTATTACATTAATATGAAATTAGGGAACTAAAACAAAAGTTGTCAATTTATCATCAACATAAAATATATTTTAGTTTTTATTTTATTTTAAATATGTTTTTAATTCTTTAAATTAATCACAATTACTCAAATTAAAAATGATTTTTTTTAATCCTCCATGTATGATAGTATGATAGGGTCATTTTCAATTTTTTTGTTTAAAATTATCAAACAAGGTACATAAATTTAGTATTTTATAGCAATTTTTAACTAGTATAAATTATAAAATATATATATTTTATTTGTTAATTTTTGATAGAAGAAATAAAAATAATATTTATCATATTTAAAAAAATAAAAAAAATAATTTTTATTTAAATGACTAAAATATAAAAAAAAATTTGAATAACTAAAAACATATTTAAATATTTATTTTTTATTTATATGAAACACACAACTTTCTCTCTCGTCCATTACTCTAATAATTAGTTATTCAATCTTTATTCTATTACTTTTTTTACTCTCTCTCCAAGTGAGATGCTCCTTTCTCTCTCCATGTGAGATGACTTTTTAAGGTTTTTCTTGGTTGAAGCATCGTTTTGGTCTTTAACTTGCTTGAATAGTTAAGGGTTTTAGGATGGCAAATAGCACTATTCATTGAGAAATATAAGGTTTGTCCATAGGGAATGGCAAAGATGAGGGGTTTACTTTTGAAATAGAAGAAGAGCACGTGACGAAGGAGGATATGCATCTATGTTTAATTGGCAAATTCATTATAGAAAGATCGGTAAGAATTCATATAATGAAGGAAAGGATGGCGATCCTATGGAGGCCAATGAAGGGAGTGTCCATTTCGGAGGTTGATAAAGGCATTTTTGCGTTTCTATTTTATCATGCTATTGATTTCGACAAAATACAAAATGGAGGACCTTGATTTTTTTTATAATAATTTGTTAGTCATGAATATGATTCAAGCAAGGGATGTCCCTAGTCAAGTTTTGCTCAATCACGTTCCTTTTGGGTCAAAGTCCACGATATACCTATTGGTTTCATGACATCGACAATTGGGAAGCATTTGGGAAACTATTTGGAGGAGTTTTTGGAGTATGATGAAAATAACAACAAAAGGGGGTGGAAAAAATTTATGAGAATCAAGGTAAACTTGGACGTTAGGGTCCCACTGAAGAAGGAGAAGAAAGTAAGGAAGTCAAGCGGGGAGTGGAGGTATGTTCATTTCAAGTATGAGAAGTTTGAAACTTTTTGCTTTGCCTTTGGCATTATTGGTCATAGTGATAAATTTTGTCCCAAATTGTTTGAGCTAGAAGTGGGTACCAGAATCAAAGAATGGCATGCTGATATGCGTGTTGACATGAGGAGGAGAGGAGGTTTGAAGGGAGGTAAATGGTGGAAGGGTATAAAGGGGATAAAAAGGAAACAACTAATAAGGAGGGAAGGCCTAGTAATGTTGCCAAGGGCTAAGGACACAACCAACCAAGTGAGCCTCTGATAGAGGGATTCTTTGTCCCAAACGCAACCTGTGGTTTCTGAAGTAGAAGGCATTGGGATGAACCTAGATAATGAAAACAACGAAAGGGATAAGAAGCGAAGACGCGAGGCTGCAATGGAGGGTCAGGGAGTTGGAGAGGGCAATAATGAGAATTCAGATAAGTAGGGCACTAACAAATCAACAATCAGTCAGATTGAGCATTTTTTAAAGTCGAGTCTTGGCTTCCAAGCCTGCTAGGACCAATGAAAACTTTAAGTTGGAATTGCAAGGCATTAGGAAATCTCCAAGTAGTTCTTGTCCTTAAGGACCTGATGAGGGTCCATAAGCCTGATGTGGTATTTTTGTCTGAAACTCTGGTCCATTCAAGAATAATTAAGGAAGTCCGTACAACTTTGGGTTTTGATAAGGCTTTTGTTGTTGATAAAGAAGGTAGAGGTGGTGGTATTGCTTTGCTGTGGAAGAGTTTGATTCTTAATTTCTCTAATAATTTCATTAGTTTGAAGATTATGGATAAGTAGGTTGGGAGCTAGGTGTTGACCGGGTTCTATGGGTTTTCGGATACAGCTTAGAAGAGTCAATCTTGGGATCGTCTAAGGAATATAGCTTCTTCTATTTTTGTTCCATGGTGTGTAATTGGTAACTTTAACGATCTTTTTTCCGAGGAAGATAAGTGTTGAATAATGGAGCACCTTGCTTGGCTCTTGAGAGGTTTTAGAGAGGTAGTTAGTAATTATGGTCTAACTAATCTCAATTTGGAAGGCTACCTTTTTTCTTGGGTTAAAGGTAAGGGTACAATGGTTGTAGTGGAGGAACAGTTGGACAAGACCATGGTGACTATTCATTGGAGGGACTTTTTTCTAGGAGCTAGACTGTTGAACCTTTTTGCTCCTATTTCAGACTACACTCTTATTCTAATGCAAACTGAAGACATTGCTCCTATTTATGTAAAACAAAGATTTAAATTTGAGAACTACTGCTTGATAGAAGATGAGATTGAAGGGGTGGTTTATAGTAATTGGCATTCTCAACAAGGTGGTGATGTGATTTCTAAGTTGTATTAGTGCGCAAGAGGCTTGGAAAAGTGGGGCAAAAATTTGAGATCTAAATTTTGTGGTGGCATTGAATATTACAAGTAGGAATTGAATCAAGTTAGGGATAAGAACGATATACAATTTGTTTGTAGATTTGAGGATTTGAAATTAGAATTAACTAAGTTATTGATCTAAGAGGAAAGGTTTTGGAAGCAACACGCTAAGGTGTTCTGGCTTCAAGAGGGTGACCGCAATACCAAGTTTTTTATGCTTCTGCTACAGCTCGCAAGAAGAGGAATAAACTTACTAAGCTGATCAAAGAGGATAGTACTACTGCTCAATCTCGGGTAGATTTTAAATTGCTAGTTGAGAAGTATTTCTCTAACTTGTTCTCTAGTCAATGCATCGATAACAATGATGTTTTTCAACCTTTTCAAAGATGTATCATTGATAAGGATAATATTTTTCTAACTGCCCCTATCACAATGTTTGAATGTAAGATTGCTTTGATAAAGATGAATCTTAACAAATCTCAAGGCTTGGATGGCTTGAATCCGACCTTTTTTATGAGATTTTGGGATTTGTGTGGGGAAGAGATTGTTAAAGACTATTGTGCTTGGCTGGATAATGGTTATATTCCTCATTCAGTTAACCACACTAATATTGTCCTCATCCTTAAATGTGATAACCTTCAAAGTATGAAGGAGTTGAGACCTATCTCCTAGTGCAATGTTATTTATAAAATCCTTTCTAAGACCCTAGCTAACCAACTGAGAGTGGTTATTGGTAAATGCATTTCTAAGGAGCAGTCTGGTTTTGTTCATGGTCGTTATATCTTGGATAATGCACTCATAGCTAATGAGGTACTTCACCATATGAAGAGGAAAGTTAAGGGCAAGATTAGGGAAGTAGCTTTGAAGATTGATTTAAAGAAGGTGTATGATCATATGGAGTGGAGTTTTTTTAGAAACATGATGTTGAAACTCAGTTTTAGTTCTAAATGGGTTAGCTTAATTATGACTAATGTCTAATCGATTAACTATTTGGTCTTGGTGAATGAAGACATGGCTGGTCTCGTAGTTCTTGAGAGAGGGTTGAGGCAGGAAGATCCTTTCTCTCCCTTTTTGTTTATTCTTTGTACTAAAGGTCTCACAACCCTGATCAAGGGTGTCATAGCTAGAGATGGCCGACATGGTGTGAAGGTAAATAAAGGTGCCCCTATTGTTTCACATCTCTTGTTTGCGGATGATTGCTTTGTTTCTTTCAAACTTCAACTTTAGAAGCGACCCAAGCGAAACATATCTTTTCTACTTACGAGAACGCTTTAGAGCAGATGTTGAATATTGCCAAGTGTGAGGCCACCTTTAGCAAAAACATTACTCATAGTGATAAGAGCCAAGTTTTGAACCTGTTAGGTGTTTTGGAGTTTGCCTACTAAGAGTACATACTTAGGTCTGCCTTCTTTAATTGGTAGAAATAAGAGACAGACTTTTAAGTATGTTAAGGAAAGACTTTGGAAATGACTTAATTCTTGGTTTGCTTGAGCCTTGTCAAGAGCTGGTAGAGAAGTTTTGTTAAAAGTTGTGGCTCAAGCTATCTCGAATTATTGTATGAGCATCTATCTCTTCCTTGATTCTTTGGCTAATGAGCTCTAGAAGATGATGAACTCTTATTGGTGGGGAGCGCAGAGTAGAGATCGTAAGGGTATTCACTAGATCTCTTGGAATTTTATGGAGGCTAAGGTGGGTAGCAATCCATCTTACTCCTAGCGAAGTATCTGTGTTTCGCGGGTGGTGTTAAAGGAGGGCTATCGGTGGAAGATTGGTGCGGACATAAATATCTAGTCAGAACCTTAGGTGCTGCAGAGTTATGGAAATCGGGTTAGGAATTCTTCCCTTCTTGGTACTGAAAATCTGACTGTGAAAGGTATTATGTGCACTAATCGTAAGGATTGAGATCCTGCAATGATCCCAATTTTATTTGATGAGCTTGATGTGGTAGATATATTTAAAACCCATCTTTATGACGTTGTTACTTCTGATGAGAAGATTTGGGTTATTGAATCTTTAAAAGTTTACTCAGTTAGAAGCGCATACAAGTTAATCATGACTAATCTGATGGATAGGTGTGAAGGAGATTAGATGAAGATTTGGAAAGTAAATTTCCCCCATAAGGTCAAGCTTATCCTATGGAAAATTGCCAAAGATGTGGTTGCTATTAGACTTTGCTTGAAAGACAAAGGTGTAAAGTGTCCATCAATCTGCCCTCATTGTGAGGTAGGTTTGGAAAATGCTTTTCATCTTTTCTTTTGCTACCAATATAGCCAATTATGTTGGGAAAATTTGGGCCTTTGGAGTATTATTTTGAACAGTGTATTAATTCTGCTCAATCTGTTAAAGACTTCATTTTTGCAGTCATAGGTAGGTTTAATCAACACCAACAAACAACTTTTGCTTTTATGATATGGAGCATCTGGCGTAGTAGAAATGACAAGATTTGGATTTAGGCTAATACTAATCATGACATCTAATGCCATTGGTTCTTCTAACAGCAGGGATTGGAGTGCTCCAGAGATTGATTTCCTTAAATGCAATGTTGATGTGAGCTTCCGTGTGTCTGACCACATAACTACTTTGGGTTTTTGTTGTAGAAACTATCTTGGACAGTTCAGTAGAGCTAAAACCGAATGGTCTTCACCCTGTTTGCCAATGTTAATTGGGGAAGCTTTGGGTCTGCTTAAAGCTTTATCTTGGCTTTCTAAGGGAAGTCATGATAAAGTTACTTTTGAATTAGATTGCAAAGTGGTCGTAAATAAGGTCAATAGCTCTACTGTAGATAATTTTAAGTTACGATCTATAATTCGTCATTGCAGAAATCTTCTCTCCCTCTATTCAAACTATTGAGTATAGTTTGTTAGGAGACCAGCTAATGGTGCAGCTGACTCTCTTATTAGGACAGCAACATGCCATGCTAGATCCAAATTTTTTGATAGGATTCCAATTTATATTTACCAATTGATTATAAATGAAATGAGGTAATGCAATTGGGATAAAAAAAATGTCCCTTACTCTAATTTCACATTCTTCCTTACCTTGTCTCCTTACTTTAACTTGTGGGCACTTCACCCGTTGGCCAATGTTTTCTCTTTTTATTTTTTTGTAAAAATCAAACATAACTTTCATAAAATTATAACAACTAATACATGCTGCTCAATCAAGTAAGTTAAATTCCTCTTCCTATAACAATATTATGTGAATAAACCAAAGAATAGCAAAAAAATAAGATAGGTAGAAGAGAAAATCTCTACTTACAATTGAGAATGAGAGAAAGAGAACTCACAAATGCCAATCCATTTGTTTTATAAAACGGTCCCACCGTAGCATACCCAGTGTCATATTTGGAGAGAAAAACATTGATATAAGGACTTTCATCAAAGATAGCAGCTACACCACCATTGTTGGTCCCTTTTGAAAGTGCTTCATGATACTCTTCCGGAGTATTGTAAGCCTTCAACTGGGACTCACTCAATCCCAATTGATTTATTAAAATCATTTTCACGAAGGATTGGTTCTGATATCCCACAGAGTAGTTGTTCCTTTTTATCTCTTTTATGTCAATGAATTCTGGTCGCAGGCTTTCTATTGTTAGCATTGAAGTTAAACTAGCAGTGTAACTTTGGGTGATGATGAGCACTACAAATATCCATACAATTAGCACTGCTCTGGACCAATTACTTACTAATCTCTCCCCTGCATTGTCAAACTTTAGTAATTATTAATTAATCAAAACTAGATAATCTCATCATTGCTTCACGGATATATATGGGATCAACTTAAGGATAAAGCAACCAAAGCTTAAGCTTTAAGTTTATCAGAATAAAATTTACTATTAATTTTGGTACAACAAAAAAATATCATGTATACTAACCATTAACAAAAAGAGAAGTATTTTTGTTTTATAATCATGATATTAGTACCAAATAGTTTTTACTAGAAGTAAAGACTAGTCCGGAGATATTATTCCTCCCAGAATAATTTATTCCATATCCAAGTAAGTCTGAACTCTTAATTGAAGAATAAAGATAGTTACCACTTATGCTAACAACTAACCGTTGTTAGTACAAAAAGAGAAGTATTAACCACACTCTTTTGAGACACTCTCTTTCACTTATTCTCCTTTCGATTGATGAACTTTATTGAAAATTATTAATTTCAGTTCAAATGACTTAAATCACAAAGAATAGTTAAATCATAATGAATAGGAGGATTTACTGTGAGCAAAGACAAGTGTGGAGAAGGAAAACCAGAAAACAATGCCAAGTTGCTGGTTCGGGGTTCCCCTAAAGACAGCATTGTTTGAGCGGTGCTCCAGGAACCACACGACGTAGCCTGTGAGGACCAAGGTTGCACCAGTAGTCAACCAAAGACCCCAACTTAGAGGCTTGAAGAACACCCACATGTTTCGTCTCTCGTCACGCTTCATTGAAACAACCATTGACACCACAGATTCTAAATAAGGCAACGTGAAATTGATGTAATTTGTGCGGTCATAAACAATTGTTACGTCTCCAACTCCAGCATCGAACCTCTGCATATGATTAGTTAAATTATGAGTACGTAATGATTCATGAAGATTCTTACTTTTTTTAATTTTATAAACACTCAACAAAGATCGACAATTTTAGTTGCAGAATTTTTTAAAATTTTGGGTTTTAATTCTTAAATAAAATTTTGATTGATGAAATTCTTTAAACTTTTATTCCATAGAGTTGAATTGTGTTATTAAGTGATGATGTAAAGGACATTTAGCTACCACATGTTCATCAGATTATCACTTAATAACACAACTTAGCAATAAAGATTAAAACATATAACTAAATAAAAGTTTATAGACATTTATCACTCAAAATGTTTAGGGATTAAAATCGGAATTTGAAAAAGTTAGAGAACTAAAAATTGAGTTAAAAACCCCAATAATAAAAATGATTTAACAGAGGAAAGAAGAATCGAGAGAAAATTAAACACACCAGGGAATTATTTGTAACAGGTCCAGCAAGGGCGCCATAGTTTTCAAGGGGGACGAATTCATACGACACCGAGAATGGCAATGCCTTCAACACCTCTAAAAACACATCAACAACGAAACCAGAAACTTTAGTGGCGTTGGATACAGTTTCCACTTTTACAAACTCAGTGAAACCCTTTCTCACTGGGACCCCAAATCTCAACTTGGGTGGTTGGTCCATTGTGTAACCTGGCCAAACCGGTTCCCTTAGTTTCTTGAACAATCCTCTTTCATTGCTCCAACATCCAATTATTCTCTCTTTATGTCCGACCACATTGAAAACTTCAATCACAGACGACTCTAACTGTCCTCCTTTCAATTCAACATACCCAGACAGTCCTTGGAATTTCGTAGCCAGGATTGCCTTTACCAGGTTCCCATTAGCTTCATTTGAATTCTCCACGGCAATGGCTAATGCCCACACCGTATCGTAAGCCCACAACCCGAACGGTGTCATCGTGGTGAGAGTGTTGGTGTTTTTCGTAACTAATCTTTCTAGCTTTTCATTTTTTCTCATTACTTTTGACCTCACTCCCAAGACGCCTTGCATGCTGTCCATTCTCTCAGGTGCGGAAGAAGGATCCAACTCCGCCGATAACCCTTCGGTGACTACCCATCCGTAACCTTCACTCATCATTCCAGCTTTCTCCACAGTAGAAAAGAATTTCGACCCGTGTTCTCCCGTCATGTGAACAAGGAATATTCTTGTCGGGTTTAACTTGAGATTCTCCAGCTCTTTCAGAATGTGGGACTCTTGAGAATTCGGGTCAACGACGCTTCTGTAAGGTACCTTTGTGTCGACAGCGTCTAAGGCATCTATGAGATGCGGGACGAGACCGTTTCCGTATTCGGTGTTTTCGTATACAAGGACGATTTCTCGCCATCCGTATGCTTCTGCAATGGCTGCTATGGCTTTCACCTGAGAGGAATCGTTTTGCGCCATTCGTATGAAAGTGGGAGTGCGGGCTGGGGAAAGAGATGGACTCGTGGCGGAGAAGGAGATAATGGGGACGCCATGTTCGTGCCCAAGGTTTATCACATATCTTGCTTGTTCTGATGTTTGAGGCCCGATAATTGCCTTCACCTTTTCCTTCGTTATCAAATCAGAGGCTAGATAAACAAAAAATGATCGGAAACGATTCCTTAAATAAAAACAGAAAAAAGAATCGCAAGTAAACTCCGCTTAATGTAAGACACGGGCACAGATTGGGAGATGAAATGAAAAACCTGCATATGCTGCTTCGACTGTGTCACGTTGAGAATCCCTTGTTCGAAGATCAAGTCTGGTTTGAAAATGTGAATGCTGTTCGTAGAAGTCATGATATGCCATCCATATGCAGCTGTTAGCCATTCTTCCAATTGGGGACTTCAAATCAAGAACTACCCCTATTGGTATCGTAACCACCTCTTTCCTCCTCCTCGCCGTCGCCGCCATCACATGATGATGATGAAATGGCCATAGCCACAGTATGTAAAAAAGGCTGTGAAGATTCGTCATACATGTCTGTGAAGGTTCACTATTTAATTTCTCTCTGCGAAATCCTTTAATTGTTAGACAAAGGATTCATCCATTTGATTTTCTTAATTTTGAATTTTGTGGGGGTGCAAATAGCAGACCACAAAATTTTCCAAACTCGTAGACCATTGTGTTTCCACAATGGCTGCTATGGCTTCCAAAAATGTGTCATAAGTCATTAAGTCGTTCCAAGAATATACAACAACCAACAACAAAATATATGAATGGAGGAGTTCCAAAGTAAGACTTGGAGTCCACTTATAAACTTGACGTATTCAATGTAACGAAGAAGTTACTATATATATGGGATCAAGTTTTATATATAAAAAGAAAATAACAATAAAATTATATTTCTATGTAATAATCAATTATAATAAGGTTTTTATTAAATTTGAATTTCTGATAATAATAATAATAATTAGAGTTAAATATAATTTTGTTCCTTTATTTTGATTAATTCATGATTTCGATCATTCTATTTTGAGATAAACATTTGGTTCTTTTATTCTAAAGAAAACGCAATTTTGATCCCAATATATTTTTAAAAGATAGTAATTTTTGTTTTTTTTATTTATTTTATGTGCATTTTTTTTATCTCATACATTGCAATTAATTAAATTATTTATTTATAGAACCTTTACGAATATGTTAGGTCTATAGTTCAATTCAACTAAAATATGCTTATGAAAAAAATGAACCAAAATATAACAATAAAATAAAACATAAGAAAAATGAGTATTTGATCAAAGTTGTGATTTTTCTTTTTTAAAATAGGAGGACCAATGTATCTATTATGAATATCTATTTTGAAGAGACTAAAATTACATTATTTTTAAAGTAGATAGACCAAAATGTCTTTATTCTAAATTGAAGGAACTAAAATTGTAAATTAAATAAAATAAAAGAATTAAAATTGCATTTAAATCTAATAGTTATAATAAGGCGTAATTTGATATATGATGGATCAAAACACCACTGTAACTTTAATAACTTGATATAGAATGTGATTTTTATGGATCCAATCGTTAAATTATATCTACATATTATCAAAATTAAATGCGTAAAATTTTGTTAAAATTCAACATGAATAAAAAGGTAATAAAAAATTCATATTTTAGTATATTTTTAAAAAATTATATTATGTCAATTTAATATATATGAATTAAGATAACAAATCATTTTGGATCACTATAAATTTTGATATATATGATTTAAATAAAAGAAACTTTTTAAGAAAATATTATCCAGTTAAAAATTATCGAAAGATATAACGATGGTAAATTAGTGTAAGCTTTTTAAAGTTATATTGATTTAATTTTAGAGCAAAATACACATATATATAAATGTGTAAAATAATTTTATATTTTTCATTAATTATAGTAATAATTTTTAAAATAATTTTATAAAATTTAATTATTTTATTATAAATAAAAAATGGTGATTGATGGATAATTTTACGCTAATGATGGATAATTATTTTTATCCCTTCTCTTTCTATATAATCTTATATCAAAATCCACATTATATAACAGTTTTTACAACGTAATACATAGTCTATGAAAAATAAAATAATAATAGAAAGAGGTAGAAAAGGTGGTCGTATTAGGCATTAGTGACTTAGTGTAGTCCAATCCAATTTCAGAAGACCCCACATATTCAAAGTAGAATTATATACAAAGTCAATTTTCGTAAAAAAAAATCTTTCTTTCATGCGAAAACAAAAGTGGAAAATGAGTCTCCTTTAAGAAAACTTCAGGAAATAAAACGGTAAAGGTCAAATTAACAGGTCTACCACCATTCATTATAAGATTTTTTTTTTTATTCAAAATTGAGGACTTCACCCTCCTTTTCTTTCTACTGAGTTTTTCTTCTTCTTTCGTTTTAAACTAAAAAAAATAAAAATACTAGTACTTGATATTTTGGAGAGAAAAACAATTATTTACTGTTAATCATAACATAAAAAAAAATCAGAAAATTTTGAAGATGAGAAAATTAACTTTAATTTGTAAAAAAAATATTATTTTTAAGAATGTTTTATATTTTATTTTATCAATGGATTTAACATTTATGCATTCTCAATATAGAAATGTTTACATTATCAACCAATTAAGAATCATGATAATTAAGATTTTTAATGTAATTATTATAAAAACAATAAGTTTATAATAAGTGATAATTTATAATTAGTAAAACATTTAACATACATAAACTTTTAATATATAAAATATTTAACATATAAGTGATAAACTAATATGTTTAAGCATACTTTTAATTCCGTTGATTTTAATAATTAACTTATTTATATGTGTATGTCCTAATTTAGTTGTACCTAATTTTTATAATGAGTATATTTCTTCTTAAAAACTTTTGATAACTTTCGATTGAAAATTTAAAGTAATCTTAATCATTATGATTTTTCAACTAATTCAGTTCAATAATCATATATACATTTAGAAAATAAAATATTAATCTTTATTTATCTAAATTATTGATATTCAATTCATAACAATATCATGATTAAGAATAATTTAAATTAAAATTATAAAAGATTCATTTTTCATTAACAATTTAATAAAACAATTAATGTAATAATAAAATAAAAAAAACAATATTATTTACCAAAATTGATAAGATGATGGATCGAAATTTGGATATACACATGTATCCCCACACTAAGTACCACTCCATCAATAGTGAAGGAGGCTACATTTTTTTTTCTTAACTTGTTGGTTGTATTCTAGATTGACTTCTATCCTTTTCATCAAAATGCTTTACAATTCGAACCACCAACGACCAAAAGGTTATTTGTTCTTCAGAATGAACATTGCTTCTCAAAGTTGACCATTGGGAGTATAGGAAAGTAAACACATAAAATGAGAATGATAGGAATGAAGCAATTGTTGTGATAATGAAAAGACCTGCAAAGCTTTTCACTGTAAGACCTTGTCTGTCTAAAATTGAGGCACTATTTTGATCTTTATTGGAGACCATTCTTGTTGAGAAGTACTTGTTTTTAATCCCTTCAAACGTGTCTTCGTCTTCAATGACATTTAGGATTGCCCTCGAAAAATATGGCACTAGAGGTGATTGTGGAGGAAATGCCTAAACATAAAATATAGCATATATAACACTTTTTAGCATAATCTGATGGTGGTAATTGAGTTTTTTTTTATACATATGCCTATTTTAGTATTATATTTAAGATATACAAAGTGGGGGACAAAAATATAAAACAAATTATTACATTAATATGAAATTAGTTACTAAAACAAAAGTTGTAAATTTATCATCAACATAAAATATATTTTTTTTTGTTAAATATATTTTTAGTTCCTCAATCTCAAATTAAGTTTTTATTTTTTTTAATCATTCAAATTAAATTAAAAAAAATTGTTAGTCATTCAGCTTAAAATTATCAAATTTTTCTAGGAAAATTAAAATAATATTTATCATATTTAAAAGATTAAAAAATAACTTTTAATTTAAATGATTAAAATATAAAAAACTTTAAATGATTAAAAATATATTTAAACATTTATTTTTTTATTTATATGTAACACACATTTTTTTCTCTATCCCATGTCCCTCACTCTAATTTCACACTCTTCCTAAGTACTAACTCTGTCTCCTCACTCACTTTAACTTGTACACACTTCACCAGTTGGCCAATGTTTTTACTTTTATTTATTTATTTATTTGTAAAAATCAAACACAACTTTCATAAAATTTATAAAGAATAAAGTAGTGTATTATATAATATATCATAGTTTTACTAGGTAAAACAATCACAATCCTTCACCGTATAAAATTATGTTAACCATAGACCGCCTTAAAACTAAATTCCTACTACTATAACAATATTATGGGAATAAACCAAAGAATAACAAAAAAAAAAAAAAAAAAAAAAAAGTAGGAAGAGAAAATCTCTAATTACAATTGAGAATGAGAGAAAGAGAACTCACAAAGGCCAATCCATTTGTTTTATAAAACGGTCCCACCGTAGCATACCCAGTGTCATATTTGGAGAGAAAAACATTGATATAAGGACTTTCATCAAAGATAGCAGCTACTCCACCATTGTTGGTCCCTTTTGAAAGTGCTTCATGATACTCTTCGGGAGTAATATAAGCCTTCAACTGGGACTCACTCAATCCCAATTGATTTATTAAAGTCATTTTCACGAAGGATTGGTTCTGATATCCCACAGAGTAGTTGTTCCTTTTTATCTCTTTTATGTCAATGAATTCTGGTCTCAGGCTTTCTATTGTTAGCATTGAAGTTAAACTCGCAGTGTAACTTTGGGTGATGATGAGCACTACAAATATCCATACAATTAGCACTGCTCTGGACCAGTTACTTACTAATCTCTCCCCTGCATTGTTAAACTTTAGTAATTATTAATTAATCAAGACTAGATAATCTCATCATTGTTTCACACACACACACACACATATATGTGGAATCAACTCGAGGATAAAGCAAGCAAAGCTTAAACTTTAAGTTTATCAGAATAAAATTTACTATTAGTTTTGATACAACAAAAAAATCCTGTATACTAACAAAAAGATAAGTGTTTCTCTTTTGTAACCATGATATTAATATCAAGTGGTTGTTGAAAAGTATAACATTAATCTTTGTTAGAGACGAAGAAGGCATATGTGAGTATTTTCTTTCCTAGTTTATTTCATACCTAAATAAGTTATGATTAACCTCTTAATTATTGAACACATGTGGTTACCACTTGTGCTAATAGTTATTGGTACAAAAAGAAAAGTGTGAACACACTCTTTTAAGACACTCTCTTCTAGATATTCCCTTTTGTATTTTGTTGAAATTGATTAAAAATTACCATTTTTACTTGAAATGAATTAAATTAAAAAAAATAATAAAATGTATCTAAATTTATAATTTTCAATAAATTTCAATCACTCCCATACAAATAATTGCAAGTGAATATCACATATCACTGTAATTAGCATTCATCCTAACTAAAATATATCACTGTAATTAGCATTCATCCTAACTAAAATAAAATGAATTCACGTAACTTTCTTATTTAAAAAAAATCTTCAAATTTATTTTAAGTTTGACAAATCGTTAAAAGCTTACCTTGAAAATATATTACCACAGTCTCTAAATATTATACTCTTTTAATTAATTCACACCCTTTAAACACAAAGTCTTATTGCAAGAACAAGGGAGGATTTACTTTGAGCAAAGACAAGTGTGGAGAAGGAAAACCAGAAAACAATGCCAAGTTGCTGGTTCAGGGTTCCCCTAAAAACTGCATTGTTTGAACGATGCTCCAGATACCACACGACGAAGCCGGTGAGAACCAAGGTTGCACCAGTAGTCAACCAAAGACCCCAACTTAGAGGCTTCAAGAACACCCACATGTTTCGTCTCTCGTCACGCTTCATTGAAACAACCATTGACACTGCAGATTCTAAATAAGGCAACGTGAAATTGGTGTTATTTGTGCGGTCATAAACAATTGTTATGTCTCCAACTTCAGCATCGAACCCCTGCATATGATTAGTTAAATTATGAGTACGTAATGATTCATGAACATTCTTACTTTTTAATTTTTAAACACTCAACAAACATCGATAATTTTAGTTCCTGATTTTTTTCAAATTTAGGATTTTAATTCTTAAACAAAATTTTGATGTTCAATGTCTTTAAACTTTTATTCTATTTCATGTTTTAGTCCATAGAGTTGGATTATGTTTTTAAGTAATGATGTAGAGGACATTTAGCTGCTGCATGTTATTTTTAATTATTTTTAATGGATGTTATATTGGTATTGACTTCAAGAATAGGTTTGTGCACTACAGTTCATAGGAGTGTACCATTTTCTGTTCGCCACAAAATAAACTTTCATTAAGTAAATAAAAAATAACGTGTGGAAAAGTCTAAGTGTCCTCTATATCATCACTTAATGGTATAACTTAACGATAAATACTAAAACATATAATGAAATAAAAGTTTAAGAACATTAATCATTCAAAATTTTATTTAAAGACTAAAATAAGGAATTTGAAAAAAATTAAGTAACTAAAAACTTAGTTAAAACCTTAATAATAAAAATGATTAAACAAAGGAAAGAAGAATCCAGAGAAAATTAAACACACCATGGGATTATTTGCAACATGTCCAGCAAGGGCGCCATACATTTCGAAGGGGACGAATTCGTACGACACCGAGAAAGGCAATGCCTTCAGCACCTCTAAAAACACATCAACAACGAAACCAGAAACTTTAGTGGCGTTGGATACAGTTTCCACTTTTACAAACTCAGTGAAACCCTTTCTCACTGGGACCCCAAATCTCAACTTGGGTGGTTGGTCCATTGTGTAACCTGGCCAAACCGGTTCCCTTAGTTTCTTGAACAATCCTCTTTCATTGCTCCAACATCCAATTATTCTCTCTTTATGTCCGACCACATTGAAAACTTCAACCACTGATGACTCTAACTGTCCTCCCTTCAATTCAACATACCCAGACAGTCCTTGGAATTTCGTAGCCAGGATTGCCTTTAACAGGTTTCCATTGGTTTCATTTGAATTCTCCACGGCCATCGCTAATGCCCACACCGTATCGTAAGCCCACAACCCGAACTGTGTGATCCTGGTGAAAGTGTTAGTGTTTTTCGTAACTAATCTTTCTAGCTTTTCATTTTTTCTCATTACTTTTGACCTCACTCCCAAGACGCCTTGCATGCTGCCCATTCTCTCAGGTGCGGAAGAAGGATCCAACTCCGCCGATAACCCTTCGGTGACTACCCATCCGTAACCTTCACTCATCATTCCAGCTTTCTCCACAGTAGAAAAGAATTTCGACCCGTGTTCACCCGTCATGTGAACAAGGAATATTCTTGTCGGGTTTAACTTGAGATTCTCCAGCTCTTCCAGAATGTGGGACTCTTGAGAATTCGGGTCAACGACGCTTCTGTAAGGTACCTTTGTGTCGACAGCGTCTAAGGCATCTATGAGATGCGGGACGAGACCGTTTCCGTATTCGGTGTTTTCGTATACAAGGACGATTTCTCGCCATCCATATGCTTCTGCAATGGCTGCTATGGCTTTCACCTGAGACGAATCGTTTTGCGCCATTCGTATGAAAGTGGGAGTGCGGGTTGGGGAAAGAGATGGACTTGTGGCGGAGAAGGAGATAATGGGGATGCCATGTTTGTGCCCAAGGTTTATCACATATCTTGCTTGTTCTGATGTTTGAGGCCCAATGATTGCCTTCACCTTTTCCTTCGTTATCAAATCAGAGGCTAGAAAAACAAAAAATGATAGGAAATAAATCTTAAGTCAATGAAAATACTTTTTCTTTTCTGTACAGATCTTTCAAAATAGAAAACAAAATGAAAATAATATGACAGTTTTGGGAGATGAAATGAAAAACCTGCATATGCTGCTTCAACTATGTCACGTTGAGAATCCCTTGTTCGAAGCTCAAGTCTGGTTTGAAAATGTGAATACTGTTCGTAGAAATCCTGATATGCCATCCATATGCAGCTGTTAGCCATACTTCCAATTGGGGAGTTCAAATCAAGAATTACCCCTATTGGTATTGGTATTGCCATGATGAAGGGTCTTTCCCATAGGCATAGAATTAGGAGAAAAGACAGACATAGAGCTGAATAATAATGAAGACGTACAGCTTCCATTCTGCAGGTTTGGCATTGTCAATTAAGCTTAAGTCATAGAAGAAATAAATTTTCTGTTGACTGGACTACATATATAGTCTTTAGTCTTTTTATTGAATAAGCTAACCCACGCGGATTCCTATATGTCAGACTCGAACCAAATGACATCATTCATTATTGTAAAATTGGTCTGAGTCATAGGAATCCAATCACACGTGTAGTTTACATAACAACCATGACACTATGCAGCTCAAGAATTGGTCCGAGTTTGACTTATAGGAATCCGCGTGGGTTAACTTATTCAATAAAAAGACTAAAGACTATATATATATATATATATATGTATGTATGTACACGCCAGTCAACAGAAAATTTCTTTCTTCTATGGGCTTAAGCTTAATTGACAATGCCAAACCTGCAGAATGGAAGCTGTACGTCTTCATTATTATTCAGTTCTATGTCAGTCTTTTCTCCTAATTCTATGCCTATGGGGAAGACCCTTCATCATGGCAATACCAATACCAATGCCAATAGGGGTAGTTCTTGATTTGATGTCCTCAATTGGGAGTATGTCTAATAGTTGCATATGGATGGCATATCACGATTTCTATGAACACCACCCGAATTACAAAACCAGACTTGCTCTTCAGATCAGAGATTCTGGGGATAATGTTGTCACAGCAGCTTCTGTAGGTTGTATTAATTTCCCCTCCCTCTCTTTAATTTCAGAAATACATATATTCTATGATTTCAATAGAAATTTTAAGGTTTTTGTACTGTTGTTATTTTATTGACTCCATTCAATGAAGCTCTCACTTAATTTCTTTTCTTTTACCAATATATGATCTTCAATTAGTTTCAAAGAATAACATAACCATGACACTATGCAGCTCAAGAATTGTTAAACGAGAAGGTTCATGCAATCATTGGACCACAAACATCAGAACAAGCATGGTTCATCATAGAACTTGGAAGCAAAGGTCAAGTGCCCATAGTCTCATTTTCCGCTACAAGTCCATCACTTTCCCCGACCCAAAAGCCTTACTTCATTCGCACGGCACGGGACGATTCCTCTCAAGTGGAAGCCATAGCCGCCATTGTACAAGTTAATGGCTGGCATGAAATAATTCCAATATATGAAGACACCGAATACGGCAACGGTCTTAATCCATACCTAAACGACGCCTTTGTAAAAATCAGCACACGAGTGCCTTACAGAAGCGTCATTGGTCCAAGGGCCGGCACTGAGATTTCGGATGAACTCAAGAAACTGAAGCTAATGGCTACAAGAGTGTTCCTTGTTCACATGAGCATTGAACTTGGGTGTAAGTTGTTTATGGCTGCAAAGAAAGAAGGGATGATGACAATGGGGTATGCATGGATAGTCACAGAGGGTCTATCTGCAGAGGTAGACCCTATGGTGTCAAAATTAAAATGCATGGGAGCCATGGAAGGTGTGTTGGGAGTTAGGCCAAGCCCAAAACACACCATAAGGCTGGATAACTTCAAAGAAAGATATGGAAACACGGTTGACTCCAATGTGGTGAGTGTAAATGTTACTTATCTATCCATCTATAAAAGTAGTTAATATCATTTAATTTTGAGAAAAGAGTTGATGTATCGAGGTATAAAAATTCATTTATAGTAAGTAACCTTTCATAAAATCATTCAAACTATGATTATGAACTAATCAGACATTTGATTAAATGAATTACATTTTTGGTGATAATATCATTAATGATGATTCAGTAGTTAAAATTTACTTATATTTTAATTCAACCAGATTGACAATTTGTTTTTGCTTATTATTTCAGTCCCAAAGGAATACAATCTTTGGATTGTGGGCATATGACACTGTTTGGGCATTAGCCAAGGCAGTGGAGAAAGTTTGGAGGGAAAATAATAACACTCTCTCCCAAAGGCAAGAGAATGTCACTACTATTACTACCCTTCTTCACAACACAATCCTAGCTACCAAATTCCATGGCCTCTCTGGTTATTTCCATTTGGTTAAAGGGCAATTAGAGCCATCGACTCTTGAAGTGTTCAATGTTGTGGACAAGACAGAGAGGAGAATTGGAGATTGGGTTCCAGAGAGGGGGCTTTCTAAATTGGTGCAGCCAAAATGGCCAGGTGACACAACAGAGCCCCCTGCAAAGTTGAGGATTGGAGTCCCAGCAACAAACAGTGTCGATGAATTCAAGAAATTTCTGAACTTCTCTTTTGATGTGTTTTTTGAAGCCTTGAAGGTTTTACCCTTTCCCTTGCATTATGAACTCTTGGCTTTCGAGAAAAATGGAGAGACTGCTGGTACCTACGATGAACTTATTATGCAAATTATGGAAAAGGTAAAATTCAGTCAATCATCGAGCGAGAATGTTTGATTTTACTCCTAAATTCATATTCTTTGGTATGCAGAAGTATGATGGTGTGGTTGGGGACGTGACAATTGTGGCTAAGCGCTCAAAGTATATTGATTTCACAATGCCATTTTCAGAATCAGGCGTGGCAATGTTGGTTCTGGCGAAGAATGACGATAGACAAAACATGTGGATATTCCTGAAGCCATTTAGTTGGGAGCTTTGGTTGGCGACTGGTGCAGCATTCATCTTCACAGGTTTCATAGTTTGGTTTTTCGAACACCGCTCAAACTCAGAGTTCAGGGGCACTCCAAAGAACCAAATCGGCATGGCTCTCTGGTTTTCCTTCTCAACACTCGTCTTTGCTCATAGTACATTCTCCAACACTAATTACAGATCCACATATATCTGTTCTTAAATTCAATTTTTTTTTCTCCTACTAAAAACCTTTGTTGGCAGGGGAGGAGGTAGTGAACAATTGGTCACGGTTTGTGCTGATTATATGGTTCTTTGTGGTACTCATCATAACTCAAAGTTACACTGCAAGTTTAGCTTCAATTCTCACAGTGCAGAAACTGCAGCCTGTGTTTGTGGACGCAGAGGAAATAAGAACAAACAATTACTTTGTGGGATATCCTCAGAATTCATTTGTGAAAGGGCTACTAATAGAAAAGTTAGGATTCAATGAATCTAAGTTGAAGGGTTACCAGGGCCCTGAGGCCTATCAACAAGCTCTGTCTCTTGGAAGCAACAATGGAGGAGTTGCTGCTATTTTTGATGAAATTGTTTTCATTAATCTCTTCTTTGCTAAATATGGCTGCAGAAAGTATCAGATGGTTGGACCAACATACAAAACCGATGGCTTTGCCTTCGTAAGTTAATCTTTATATGATCATTTTTTTTTCTAGTGTCCACCAGTTTTAATCTAAGTCTAGAAATCTTAAACTCTTAAAAAAATTGTATATATAGATAACATATCTTTGGTAAGTAATTGCTAACAACTTTTTCTGTCTTTTAATTTCTCCAGGCATTCCCACAAAACTCTCCATTGGTACCTTATTTGTCTAGGGCAATCTTAAACATCACTGAAAACAAAACAACCTTTGATGGGATTAAGAAGAAGCACTTCTCAAGCGAAGTCATAAGTACTAGTGAAGATCAAAGTAGCACCACAATGGCATTTGGAAGCCCTAACTTAACATTAAAGAGCTTTGGGGGGCTTTTCATCATCACACTGTTCACTTCATTGCTCCCACTCATTGTTCATTTGTTTAATAAGTTCATACATTCAAAAAGGAATATTGGTCAAGACTTTCAGCAATCCCTTATGGAGATGATGGCTGAATTGGCAAAGCATTTCAACAAAGAAGAGTGCTCTTTACATGATCCTCCTCCAAATAATCTGAGAATGGAGGAAGGTTCACATGATCAATCAATAATTCACAACGAGGAGGATTTATGACAGCTATTTGAAGACAAAGAAAGATGAAAAAAAAAGTAGCTAGATTTAAATACTATGTTAAGATGTGTTTAGAATATCTTAAAAATTTAGATTATTTTAATAATTGATTAGGTGTATAATTGAATATTGCTATAATCAATTATAATTCTAATCTATTTTTGTTTTGTTGAAAAGTGTTTTAAAAATAATTAATTCTTTTTTTATGTAAAAAAAATCAGTTTTTGCTTAATAAAAAAGTGTAAAAATAACTGAAAGAAAAATAAACGATTGAACAATAATTATAAATTATAAATTTTTAACTTTATCAAAACAGTTTATTTTTTCAAAAAATCATCTTTTTTCATATTTAATATAAATATCCAAACATGTTGATTTTTTTCTTAAATTACTTAAATTACCAAAAACAACTTAGATGCATGGATCCAAACAAACTTTTAATCAAGATATCCAAACATGTTTTTTTTTTTCCTAAACTGCTTAAATTATCAAAATCAGCTTAAATGCATGGTTCAAACAAGTTATTAGGGGGTGTATTAAGTTATTAGGGGGTGTATTGGATTAGGATTATTTGAAATTTTAAAAGACTTTTTTTTTATGTGAAAATGTTTTAGGATATTCAATCAACATTATCAAGATTTTTTTAAAAAAAAAAAAATTTTTATATTATTCAAAATCATGAAGATTTCAAAAAATTATCTTCTTAATTGGATTTTTTAATTGATTATATAAATACCCAATCTAACAAAAAGTTTTATATTATTCGAAGAATTATCTTTTAATAGTATTTTAAAATTTTAATCCCATACGTTTCTTAATCTTTTTAATTTAGTATTTTTTTTTTGTCCTTATAATTTTTTTGTTTTTTTTTTCTTTGTAAATTATTCTCTGTTTTTTTTTTCCCTTTAAGCGCTATCCAAATCATTTTTCTGGTTATTATTCAGAATGTTATCTAAACCGAAAGAAAAAAAAAATATGGACAAAAAATAAAAACAAAAATTTTTTTTTTTACTACAACTAGAAATGTATTTAAGTCTAAAAAAATACTAAATTAATATAACTAAAAATATATTTAAACCTTTAAAAAATCAATATTAATACACACTCATCAACTAAACTCATAATTGAACTCCATATATTGCTATACAGAGTACTTCCTATCTATCCTTAGCCTTGTCAACAGCTCATTGTGCTATTAATATCATTTTGGGATTGTGTAGTTTATTTAATCTTCCCAGTCAAATGGATATGAATCGAATTTTCGATAAAAATATACATCATTTTGACTTTGAGATCATGTTGGAATATTGGAATTTTATAAATTATTTTTTTTTATTATTGAATTAAATTTTATATTATTAACATCAATTATATATATATATATATATATATATATATATATATATATATATAGGTTTAATATTCAATTTATTCTATAAATTATTTTAAAAATTTTAATTTGAACCTCAAATATTTTAGCACTTCACTTTGGTTTCATATTATTTAAAATGTGGCAATTTGAATATTTTTCTCTGTTTGATTTTGATAGCGTTAAATCAAACACACGTCGCATGTGTCTTAGCAATATTTTAATTAATAATTAATATAACATAAGAAAATATACATTTTCTTCATTTTATTTTTATTTTTATTTATTATGTCTACCTACCAAAAATAAAATATAGTACTAGCAGTATCAATCATTTAATTTAAAATGTTGCTATTCTTAGTAAATTCAAGCAACATGCACAGCACAACAACTGTTTTATGAAATAAATAATACCATCTTTCTTGGACTATAGTGTGCATAATGCAGAATTTAATATAATTAAATGAAAAAACCGGTTCCCCACCACACTGCAAATCTTCAACCGTTATTATATCAATTATTATCAAGCAATCACACTATCAAATATCTATACCTATCAAGATAACTAACAATATTTCGTTGTTCCATTGATAACAAATTCAGTCTTTTTAAAAATGTCTCTTATTAGAATTTTGAGATGAAAAAACCATGATGGAAAAAGATAATTTTATTAAATATATGATTTTCAAGTCCCTAGTCAAAATTATTCATCTATACTGCAAAACTAAACTGATAAATATTTTATATCAATATTATAATAAAATAAAAAAAATTCAATCAAAAAATGTTTTTAAATAAAAAAGAAATTATCTTTAAGAAAATAATTTTTTCCATAGAAATTATTCATTCACAAAATCGTTGAATATTAATATTAATATCATAATAAAATTTTTTTAAAAATATTCATACACTGAGTAAACAACTCATCATTTATGTAATTTTTATAAAGGTTAATTTTTATTTTTAGTTCTTAAAATTTAATTTTTAGTTTTTGAAAAATTCATTAAATAAAAAAAAAAGGATTTAAATTTTTATTTAAAGACTAAAAACTAAATGTTTAAAGAGTTCAAAGATTTTGATCCGCCATAAAAAAAAAAAAATCTAAAAACTAAAAACCTAAATTCCAAAAAATAAAAATAACATCACCTTTAAAGTTTAAACTAAAAATAAAATAAAAAAATCTCGATAACAAATAACGAGTCTATGCATCACTCATTGCGAGAGCAACACGGTTCTGCCGACACTGAAAGTCACAGTGGCACACGGCATGTCTTAATGCCCAAACAGATAAGGCGTGACCCACATTATCCCAAACCACACAAATTCCACTGATATTTTCCTTCACAACACTCATCCCCCACTCTATAAATAATTTAACACTCAACTGTTACAACACAGTCAACAACAATGGCGTCCGAAGAGAACAAGCCAACGCCCACCCCCACGCCCACCGACCAGTCCTCCAGCGAGCTTTTCGCCAGCGCCAGGCTCGTGGCGGAGGCGGCCCAGTCCACTCTGAAGAACGAGAGCGACAAGGTCGACAAGACCAAGGTGGCCGACGCCGCCGGGGACCTCCTCGACGCCGCCGGAAAATACGGAAAACTTGACGACAAGCAAGGGGTAGGGCAGTATGTCGACAAGGCTGCTGATTACCTGCACCAGTACCAGGGCGGCTCCACCACCGCCGCTCCTCCTGCGGAGTCCAAAACTGAAGAAAGCGGCGGCGGCGGGTTAGGTGGTCTTGGAAAGTTGGCCGGAGGCTTCTTCAAGTAACTTATAAAGCACTCTTTTGCAAATAAGACTACTTTTAATTTCTCACTTCTAGTTCTAGTGTTGTTGTTGTTGTTGTTATGCTGTGTAAGATCGAATAAATATATATGATTTGGTGTTTCTTTGGAGATTGGAGTTGGTGTTGTGGCTTCTCTTTCTAGCTAGCTAGTTATGTATGAATTTGTTTCCCTTGTCTTGTGTATATATAACTATGTCTATCGTGATATTAATTAATGTTGAATTGCTTCGAATTTTCTTCTCTTACATAGATCACTGGAAAAATTACAATTGGAGTACTTCAGTTGGAAGTATTCTTAAATTTTGAGGTATGAGAATATAGGACATGTACGTTAAGAATATCTCTTTATCTTACTTACAAGAAAGGAATAATTAAAGAACAGGCTTTCAGGTTTTTGTTTTCTAACACACTTTCTTGCTAGTTTTTTTTTTTTTTCACCAAAAGATACTGATATCATTTTCATTAGAAGAGGAAACACAAGTTTTTTTTTCAAGTATTTTTTTTTTCTAACACACTTTCTTAGGATATATATGAGCAACATTATTTCCTTACTATAAATATTGAATATTGAATGTTTATTTTGAGATAAACATAATCATATTTAATTAAATTTATATTTTATTTGTCTTAATTGAAATATATTTAAAACATAAAATTGCTACATCTTTGTCATTGTAAAGTTGCTATATATATAACGAGTCATAAACTACAAATCAATTTAGCTTAGCAAGAGTTTAAGGTGGTCTTGATTTTGAATGAAAACTGACTTACTAGTACGAAAAAGGACCTTTAAAAATTAGCTCATATATGTGTTATGTTCTACAGAATCTTCTTTTCCCCTCCAATTTCCTTTTTTTTTTTTTATAAGTATATAAAATAAAATGGAAAATTATCCCACTACAAATGAGCACTGAGAGCTTTACAGTTAGAAATCATAGAGTAGTAAAACAAATAAAAATAATTAATTACATATTCTTTTTTGTTATACTCAGACTCAGTGATGTTATGTAAGTATATATAAATATGTACATAATATTAATATAATTGATGTTGTTGTTAATTAGAAGCAGGAGCATGGGCTTGGAATTTTGCCTGTTGTTCTAATTAAATTTGCCTTCTCTTTTGCTTTGAGCACTTCATTTCTTCGTCTTTCCTCTCCTTGTGCTCTTGCTCCCCCTGCAATCTGATTTACATAATTCATCTTATCTTGGTATTTCTTCAACACTTTCGCCCTTTTCCTATCATTTTCACTATGCTGCATGTTTCATAAATATTCAATAAGTCAAATTTAATTTAAAGAAAAAATACACTATGCACTAGATTAAACAGTTTTATATCATCGTCATCTCATCTCAACTCATTGTATATAATAAATTTGTGATTGAATAGTTGAATTAAGTGAGATATTAAACCTCACCTGATGCTTATTTAGCTTGCGAATTGCTTTCGCCTTCTTCCTCCTTTCCCATGAATCTATCGTTTCCAACAACTTCTTGTACCTGGCATTATGCAATGCATGAACATGTGATTGAAAACCAGTTTTCACTGTTTTTACTTCTTTTTGTTTTTTTTTTTTTTACTGAAGTGTCATTTTTGTACTAGGGAAGAAAACATAGAGAGTTTACATACATGTATTTAAATTTAGAAAGCACTTGTTCAAGTCCTCATATTGAGAATTTTCTTTGCCAGAATGCCAACTCAAAAAAACTGATAAATAGGAGTGTCAAAATAACCAAATCACACTATTTAAACGATTTTGAAAGTAAATTTAGTAATTAGTTTTAGTGTGAGCATTTGAAAGTTGTCTTAAAAAAAAAAAAGGCAATAAGAAAGAAGTTAATTTTAAATGAAATTGATTTTGAATTGAAACTATTTACGTTTCATTGTTTTTATTTTATAAAAATAAGTTATTAATAAAATTCAGTATAAATGTTATGATCTCATACAAAAGAGTTATTATTAAACTCAAAATTAATTATAGACTTTGAATCCATTATTCTATCATCAAGGTAAAAATGTGAATGTATATCTAAAATTCTTTATTTTAACATAGTTCTATAGAAGATGAAAAACAAAGTTTTTGATTTCTAAAAGAGAAAATAGATAATGCACCCATCATATAAAATAATTTTATATTATTAAATTTTTTTATTTATGATAAATCTATGAATTTTTATAAAAACATCTTAAACTAACAAATCATTCTGGTGGTTTTATTTTTTCACAAAGAATTCCATCCTAAAGTGATAAGTATAATATACCTTTCTTTGATCTTTTCCAGTTCCTCCCTCTCCCAGGCATCTGCTTTTGTTTCATAGGCGCCTGGTCTTGCTAAAGTCTGCCTGATCACTGGAGGAGGTGACGGTGGCGGCAACGGCATTAAAGGCACAGGCTGATGAACTCTTGGTTGTGGTGTCTCAGGTTTTATTTCACCAGTGTTCACCAAATGCTCATCGCTAAAAGTTGAAGTCCTTTTTGGGGTTTGGATATCATTAGGTTTTTTACCATCAGTTGTAATGCCACCCTTTAACTTTTCACCCAAAGTTGAACTCCTCCTCATTGATGATGATGATGGTGTAGGGCTCATGGTTTTTTCAGGCCTTTTTAAATCCAGTGTTGCATTGTTGTTACTTTGGTCATTTTGGGGTCTAAATGATGAGCCTGCATGCATATGTCAAGTATTGCAAATGCAATTCACCATAATTGCATTCAAGAGAATATAATTTATTAGACTAAATTACCCTACCACTCATTCATATACTTTTCAAATAATTTTACATACTTTCACATATTTGTTATGGTTTACAACAACCTCCCTTACAGGTTACAAGAATAGACAAATATAGATTAATTATATTTTTTATTCCTAACTTTTAAGTTTTGGTTGATTTTGATCCCTAACAAATTAATTTATCACTTTTTTTTAATTTAAATCATGTGAATTTTACCCTTTTTAATTTTTACCTCTAACATAATTAGATTTTTTATTTTAAATTTTTGGCTTGATTGGACTTTTAGTGGAACAAAATTTTATATTTTACATTTTGATTCTCAATTTTTTTTTATCATTTTTGTCCCCAAATTAATATATATTTTTATCAATTTTGGTTTTTGTTAAAATTTTTGAATTGATTATTTATTTTGGACATTAACTATGCTAAAAAAAAAAAATAACGGAGGATCAAAATTGCTAAAAATAAATAAATAGTCAACTAAAAAATTTTAACGGAAATATTAAAATTATTAAAAAAATAAATTTGAAAGATGAAACAAATTTGGGGACTAAAATGGTGAAAAATAAAATTTTGGGAGACAAAAATACAATTAAACCTAAATTTTTTTATGCATTTTGACAAATTTTGCATCCAATTTTTTTTTATTTGCAAACTTTATCTTAATTTTTGTGCTTATTAATAGATAAATAACATAAGGTAAAATTCACGAAATTTTAAAAAATCGTAAATAAAATGCACTAAATTAATTTATGAGATAAAAAATATAATTAAACCAAAATATTAAAGGGGTTTACGTAACATATAATAAAAATTAAGAAAAATAGAAAGATATCTACAATCTTACGAAACTTAAGATGTCAATATAGTTTACTGGTATTGTTATCATTCTAAGTTTTGTGTTTATGATTTTAATTACCTGAGAACTGCCTTGATGTGCCACCAAACTGATAAATCGGAGGTTTTGTATCATCCACCTTGCTTTTGCCCCTGTTCAAAGATTTCTCCCTCATTTTCCTTTGTTGTGGAATTTGTGAAACCTCTTGAGAAAAAATTGCAAATGCAGCAGCAGCTACTGCTGTGGCATGCTCCATTTCTGTGTCATAATCATGACTCATGTTTTTTGAAAATTGTCTCTCAAACCAACTCTGACCCCTTTTCTTATCTGTGGAAAATTTTCCACAAGAGTTTTGTTAATCAACAGATTGGTTAATTAATTCTTATATGCTCCCAATCATTTATAAAATTGTATGCTTCACTTTATAAAGTATTGCTCTTTATTAAATACTTTTCATGGTACTCTCAGTTTTGTCACATCAGAAACGATCTTTGGTTATATAAAAAAGCTTTAATATGTTATTTTTTTCCACTTTCTAACGAACTTTGAAACATGAAAGCTTCGTAGTATAACTTTTGAAATAAAATAGATTAGACTGCATTAGAAAATATTAACCTTGATTTGGAAAGCTTATCAAAACATAACTTATTATCAGTACTTTTCAACTTATTAGTATTAATTTTTTGTTGGGAGGACAAGTAAAGAGCCCAAAATTAGAGACGTGTGATTAATTTCATTCAGTTAAAAAATTAATTACATCACCTTTGAAGGATGAGGTTTTCTGTGTTGCAAATTTCTGATCCCTGCTGCCACCAAGATCAGCTTTATTCTCTTCCTCTGCACCAATTAATTGCATTCTAGCAAAAAGTTTTCAGCACATAAACAATGTTCATGGAACAAAAAACTACTTTATACAATATACACCTCTAATATGTGAAAGAGATGGTGTATTAAGGTAACTTTATGTATAACCCTTCTGAATTACTATATACTAATGCCCAAAAAAATATGATATTCTTGATCAGACACTAGGTTCATCACAAAATGATTGATAATTTGATATTCAAATATTGCAAACTAGCCTTGATAACATCAATAACTCCATGTAGTTGTAAGATGAAACAGAAGCCTCTTTCTTTATTTAGAAGTAAAATGATATCCATTCACCTAAATTATTGTGGGAACTACAATAAATGATAGTACATGCATATCCAACATATTGCTAAAGGGTGAAAAGGCAAGAATTGCTAACCTTATCTGCTTCATAAAGGTTTCCATTCTATAGGAAAGAAAATAAGAACTTTTCTGACCTCTAACTCCCCTTTTATTATAAGCAGCAATGCTTTGTTATCAACTAATCAGAGTGGTTGGTGCTTATTTGAAAGGGAAGAAACCTAGGACAAGCAAGGTTAGATATACTTTGCATATGTTGTCTGGTTTGGAACTCATCAATTAAGTGCCTTGTGGGGGAAGACAATTAGTATTCTTTTCTTCTTGGATATCTTACCATTTGGTTTTCTTGTCAACATTTTCTAGCTAATACAGATTTTTCGGATGAAAATTTGTAGAGTTCAGTGGTCATGGATTTTCTGCATTGATCCTGTTATATTATAATAAATATATTGATTTTCATAAATGATAATTCATAATAAACTGTAATTGAATAATGAAGTAAAATTATTTTATACTATTAAATAATAAATAATAAAGATAATATACTTACACGAATAATCATAATTCTTTATTTATGATAAATAAATTAATTTTTATGATAAATAAATTAATTTTTATAAAATTATTTTAAAAGTTACTTATGATATCAAAATGTAAAATGATGTACTATTCTTAAACTATTAAAAAGTATATAATTTTATTTTATTTTATTTTGATAAACTCAGTCAATTTTCTAGGATTAAGAAAAAGCGAATTATATGAATTATATATAGTATGTCACTATGTCAGGTTTTTCCCTTTAAATTAATTGTGTCCTTTGAGCATTTAATGTATTAGCCTGTAGAATGTGGAAGTTCCAAAGGGAATAAAGTAATCAACAATAACTGGTTTCATGATCTCTTTAGCATCTATGCATCACATGAGAGAGAGAGACCGATGGGTCTTTATGTGTCTTATTACTCCTATCTATCTATCTATATATGACTAGATGTGCCTTAAAAGTATTCAATAGAAAACTGTTACTTCTTCATTTTTCTACCACATATGATAGATATACAAAGAAAAGAGAAAAGAAATCCTACTCCGATTGTGATATAATAATATAGATGCATGATATAAATGAAAAGAAATAAAAAAGATGAGTGTGTATAAGTTATTGTAATTTTTAGTGATAAATAACACTTACTCTGTTTTTTTGTAATTAATAATAACATTACTATTTAAAAAAAATATTGAAAAAATTGTCAAATATAAGTTCATATAAGAAAAATAAAAAATTGCAATGGTAAGTGATAAAAAAATATGGTTTAAATTTTCTAAAAAAAATGTGTATAAAAAAGGTAGTCACATGTGCAACCAGATAACAGAAAGGGTTGCATACCTTTATGCAATGTTCTTGAAAAAATTATAATGAAAAAGTGACTGATGCATGGGATGGATGCACACACAAATAAATGCATTTACCGATGCTTGCATAAAGTTAGTCTTATACTTCAATTCATGCATGCATGATGCCAACCTTTTCACCATATTAACTTCAGTTTGACCAACTGAGATCACAAGATTTTTCTCAAGATTTTAAGCCTGTTTGTATAAACGTAAATGTTTTTAAAATTAGATCGATCATGAAATTACTAATTTAAGGTTAAGTGATTCAACTAAGTTGAATTGAGATTCAATCAATTGTAGTAAAATAATATTTTTAATTTTAATATAATATAATATAATATACTTACTAAACGGTATTAAACAGGAAATATTAAAATAACATAATATTATGTATTTTATTAAAAATGTTTATATTAAATTAAATCAATACTAATACTTTTAATTATTGATGTCTTTTACACTGTTTTTTTTTTATCGATAAATATTAATTTATTAATTTTTGTTAAAAATATTATTAGAAAAGATTTAAACTCGCAATTTATCTTTCTTCTACTCTTTTTGCCTTTTCACTTTTTTAAATAACAATCTTCTTACAAAGACTCAATTATTGGTGGTCTATAGAAGTTTGTTATGGAGTAAATGGTGATAATCTACCAACAAAGCAAGAGATTAAGGATTTATATAAAGTAAATGGCATAAATAGAAAGCAAGACCAATTATGTAAGGGCTCGTTATATTCACAAGAAGATAAGAGCAATTTATTTGATAGAAGATTTTATGTTTAATTTTTGGTGTGTGCAAAATTCTATTAATTAACAACAATTACACATAATGATCTAATAGGATTAGTCTCCACAAAAAACCATTTTTGACGAAGGCCAAATGCTAAAAGTAAAAAAAAAAAAAAATTGATCTTTTCAATCCTAATAAATTGCCTAAATATCAACTCCATTCAATCAGGGCAACCTTCATGGAAAGACAAATAAGGCCTTTTCCTTAGGCCCCAAATTAGGTTTCTGTTTGTTTTTTTTTATATTTTTAAAAAATGTGATTTAAACTTCTCAAAAAAGAAAAGAAAAAGTAATTTAAATCTAAATTATTACATTATATATGAAGTATTATTTGCAGTTAATTTGATAGTTTGATTATACATATATAAATTTAAATTATGTAAAAAGTCTTATTACTGTAACAATTTGGTATCAATATTATTTTTAAAACGTTTAATTGGTCTCCAAGTTTAAAATATTTTAACATGCTTCCTAAATTATTAATAATACATTAATTTAGTGCTTTCTGTCTTGTCTATGAATAGAACTGATTATCAAGAAGACACCTACGTGTAACTCTCTTAAGTTATCACTTGAATTCTAACTTAGCGTTGTTAACACAAAATTAAGGATAATGTTCAAAGAGATATTTTTAATAATTTAGAAACCAAATTGAAATATTTAAAACTTGGTACCAAATTGAATTTTTTAAAAATAATACAAACACCAAATTGATCGTTAATTAAGCCAAACCAATTCGATGTTGATAATTTTAATTTCAACTTAGTTATAATAATTATGATTTATAAAAAAAAACAAAAAAAAAAACACACTATTGTAATCCTGAAATTGAAAACCTCTATTTTAATCCTGAAATTCCAAGCATCAATCACTTTAGTATTTTATTTTATAAAACTTTTTTTTTACACTACTCGGTTTGGGTAGAATTATTTATTATGAAGAATATTTGTAGTTTCTAAAATAAAAGAGCTACTATAAAAAATAAAATAAAAGAGCTTTATAAAATAAAAAATGAAATCAACAATGTTTTGCATAGTCAATACCAGTAATTGATCTTCTAATCAAGATTTTTATTTTCAATAATAATATGACAAAATTATCACAAAAACAACTATTTATTACTTTAAAAATCACAAAGAGTTCAATTGATCACCGTGTTATCAAACATGCACATAAAACTTATTCATAAAAAAAAAAAACATGCACATAAAATATTCTCAATTGTTTTTACAATTTTAGAAGAAATATGCAACTCTCTCACATGGAAAATAACAAATTTGACTTCTCTACAAGGTAAATTACAATTTGGAGGATAAAGTATAAAGCAAAATAACCATTGTTTAATTAAACTATGTTCTGAAACAGAGCGTTAGAAGAAAAGGAAAGGAAGGAAGGAAGGAAGGGATTTTTTAATTTTAATTAAAATTATATAATTTTACAATGTTTATGGTAATAAACAATACACAACTATCATTTTATTTCATATTAAATTCATGCTTTCATCTAAAAAACTATTAAATCAGAAAAAAATTATTTTAAAAAAATCCCTTCCTTTTTTTTTTAAACCCAATTTTCAAGCACACTTTAAGAATTTTTCCAACAAAGTTTTAACATTTTCATAATTATTCTAAATGTGCCTATATTTTATTATAATATAAATCATTAATTTCCTAACTAACTATTATTGTTATTATTAAATTTTATTCTTTATCTTTATAATCCACGATGTCAAATCTAGAAATGGCAAACCCCTATTTACATTTCATGAAATGATATTCAATACATATACGCACGCAATAGTTTATGTTTGAATGTCGTGTATATTGTTAACAAACATTGAGGAGTTTATTTAATTTTGACAAAAATAATTAAATTATATAATATTTACAAAAGAAATAATCACAAAATTTCAAAAATATTAAGAGAAATCCTTTAAACACATAAGCAATATAACCTCTCCTATGTATACCACAATTCATTCTATGAACATCATGAACAGAAATTACATAAAGAAAAGAATCGTACCAAATTAAAGAAACAAGCAAGATACTCCAAATATTCATTCATTCATTAATTCAATCCAAATAGCAACTCCAAACTATACATGAAATAATACAGTACTAAATTTTAAATTAAAAAAAAAATGATCGTTGACTGGGAAAGGCACGAAGAATGAGTGCGTTGTGACCTCAAGAACCGTAGCAGCACACAGCACTCATAAATAGATACACACTGCTCTTTCGGTGGCTCCACATTAATGAAACTCGTGGGGTCCAGCTCGTTTTTTTCCCACTCCCAACCACATTCTCTTTTACCATTTCCATGCTTGTTTTCAGATTCATCTCTTTAACTTTACAAGAAGGAACACACTTTCTAACACATGTGTGTGTACTAACCACACCAATTTGCAAGATTGGAAAACCAAAAACAAGCATGGAAATGGAACTTCAATGTTATGTTTTCCCCCACCACACACACACACACCATACACAGAGATAATCTTGCTTGAATCAGATAGGACTAATACATATAGGATATTGTAAGATTATCCTTGTGAGCATCCTATGCAAGACTGATTAAGTTGAAATAATCTCGTCTCAGTTAATTCTATATATATGCAGTTCGGTGGTTCATTAACATTGTACTTATTTTGGTAACATATAAAATTAAAGAAAGAAAAAAAAAAGATTGAACATGTGAAGAACTAAAGAAATAATGGAGGAAATTAAATTAACTGAGCTGATGAGGGAGAGCAATTTTTCCGAAGATTGTGTCTTTCTGCATGCCATGGTAGTTCTATATATGTAGCCATTGATGTGTAATCATATTCTTCTTGCGTTGTGGGTGTTGAGCAGCAAAAGTGTATAGATATGGTCATAAGAATAATAATAATTCCAAGAAAGGTGGTTGATGGATATGGTTATGACTTATGGAATATTGTGAAGAAAGAAACAAGCAAATGGGTTATGATGATTTGCCTATATATTTAAAAGGGGTGGGGTCAAATTGAAATTGTACGTGCAAAATAAAGATATACCTTATAAGGGTATGGTATAGGCTATAATAGTAGTAGTAATAGTTGTGCTAGTGAACCTGGCTTTGGAATTGGTTGAAGAAGAAAACTAGTTGTGGAGTGGGTTGGGGCCAGTGGGAACTCGCCTCTTCTCTGCACCAAACCTTGGATCGAGTACTTGTGGTGGCGGCGACAGCAATAGTGTGTTTTTTTGGTGCATTCTTTGAAGGCCAATGCACAAAGAACGTGCCCTTGTGTGGGGGAAAGAATTGCAATAATGGTTGTTGGTGTTTGTTGAAGAAGAAGTTTGAGATGAAGAAACAAAGAAGAGAAAGAGAAAGATGGTGATGAGTGAAGAAAGAGAGGTCTTCATCATTATCATTGGTGATAGAAGAAGAAGAAGAAGAAGTAGAGAAGAGAAGAGAAAGAGAAAGAGAGTGAAGTGTGGTGGTGATGGAGAGGATGATAGGGATATTTGAGAAAGTGATGGGGAAAAAAGAGAGAGAGAGGGGTTTGTGGGGGGTGACATTAGCTAGCCAAGTGAGTAGTGTTGTGTTGTTGTGTGTGAGTGTTTAAATGCGAAGCAAGAGACACATGAAGAGATATAATTGCTTTGGAAACGGAGGGGGGGGGCCTCATTCAACTATCAAATTAATTGTGTTTTGGTGTGTTTTGTCCATCTCTCATCAAATGAGTCACGAAGTTTATATGCAAGTGTTGGGGGCATTTGTGCTTTGTATAACTTCGTGCTGAGTAGAGTAGTACGTTTTACATGGAATTCAAACGTGTCTGCCTCTCTTTTTTCAAGATAGAGTTGGAAGAAACAGGGGAATGATATTTTAGGTTGAATAATTTTGATCAGGGGAGATGCTAGTTTAGGACTTTTATGGGACTAATACTCAATTTATTTATTTTTACCACAGTTATCTTTCGGCCTAATTAATTTTATTTACGATATTATGATTGTTGTTGATTTGAAAATTTTTGTATATAACGGTGATTGAACATGGGACTTGGACTTCCCGTTAAATAAATTAGTCTCACAATTCAAATTTAAAGCTTAGTCACAAGCTCTTTACCTCTTTTTATAATATATTTTATGTAAATATAATTCGTTGTTTTTCACAAACTTAATTTGTTGACATAGGTGACACCAACTTGTATGTGATTCATGATTCGAATTTTCATCTTAAACATAGAATAGATTATATTATAAGAAAAATATTTATACTGTATGCACTCATAATCTTCCACAAAGATTAATCATTATTTTTAACAAAAGACTACTTTCTATTAATATGATGATAAAAAAAAAAATTCAAATTAAAGTTACATCCATTGGATTGAAAAAAAAAAATTATTAACTTGTACACTTTCACCCTGAAGGTGGTGGTTGTTTAAAGCTTGACATTTGAATGGTTAATAAAAGGGGAAGTCACACATATTTGTATGTAGATTTAGATTTAGATTTTTTTCATTAATTATATTGTGCAGTAATGTTGTGTATTATTTGTATGGATGAATGTGTTTGACTCCTTCTTGCTTTTTATGACGTGTACATCTAAACTACTAGATTTGGTCACGATTGAGGAATTAATACAACAAAAGGATGCACAATTTGTGATGAGCTAAAGTGGTATAGTAGAATTAATTATTCCACATTCATCAAGAAAAGAAAAAAAAAGGATTATTGAAGAAGATATATAACTTATCACGTAAGAATGACAGTTGTTTAATTAGTTACTTAAAATAAATTTATTAATTATTTAATCTAATATATAGGTATTTTAGGTTGTTTAAAATTAGAAAAAATTATTTATATAAACAACTCTTATTCATGAATTTTTAAATTTGTATTTAATATATGAGTAAAAAAAATCTAAAAATTTAATAACTTGCTAATAAAAATTATTATTGGAAAGAAAATTCATTGAATTACTTTAACAATTTACTATTATTAGAGATACGGTAAGAATCACCAAAAGCCTTATATCTATTTTAATGGAAGTTACAATTTTTGTGTGACCATGGCGTTGTGATCTATAAATCTACTCATTTCAATGCAGAAATTTTATATATATAGAATTTTCGTGACGTATAAGATAAATATTTTAAAATAAACCTAGAAAAACAATAAAGCAAAAAAAAAAATAACAACACTTAAAAGCGTTCCATTTTTTTATAAAAAAAATCTTGCCCCTGTTTTTCTTTTATGTGTATATATATTAAGAACTCTTGTCTATTATGGATGATTTATCATGTATTATTTTTTATTATTAATGATGATTGATCATATTTGTTGTATGACATAGACATGGAAATAAAAATCTCAGAAAATTCAACAAATAAGCAATACAGTAGAAGATAGAATATGCCATTTAAAATGCAAAATATTCTTTTTATTTTATTTTATTTTATTTTCTTTCCACGTCCCTTACCCTTATCGAACAATCAACCAGGAATCAATTACCATTCATCAATAATCAAACATTCAACAATGAACGAAAACGAATGCATCCTTTCATAAAAAAAGAAAACAATGAATGAATGAAAGATTGATGTGATTTTTGATTTCAAAGTTTCCAAATAATCCAGCACCATGATTCCCGATCTCACCTTCTCCTTCCTCTTCTTCTCATTATTCATCTTTTTCGCGGCGGAATCGAAACCCTCACTCACCGTCACGCCGACGACCCTCCCAGGCTCCGGCGCCACCGTGCACCTCCGCTGGTCCGACGTCCCCTCCCCCTCCGACCTCGACTTTTTGGCCATCTACTCCCCGCCGACCTCCCGGCACGACGACTTCATCGGCTACCGGTTCCTCTCGGAATCCACCGACACGTGGCAGTCCGGTTCCGGATCCCTCTCGCTCCCACTCGTCGACCTCCGCTCCAACTACTCCTTCCGCATCTTCCGCTGGTCGCGCTCCGAGATCAACCCGAAGCGGCAGGACCACGACCACAACCCGCTCCCCGTCACGCGCCACCTCCTCGCGTTGTCATCCGACGAGGTCTCCTTCGACCGCGCCCGCCGCGGCCCCGAGCAGATCCACCTCGCGTTCGCGGAGGACGATGCCGCCGCGATGCGCGTGATGTACGTCACGCTCGACGCGAAGGAGACGTATGTGAGGTACGGGGAGAGGGAGGAGAAGCTCGACGAGGTGGCGGTCGCGCGTGTCAAGAGGTACGAGAGGGAGCACATGTGCGACGCGCCTGCCAACTCGAGTGTTGGTTGGAGGGATCCCGGGTTTATCCACGACGCGCTTCTCACGGGTTTGAAGAAGGGTCTGAGGTACTATTACAAGGTATTGATGACTATAATAACTACTAATAACTAATAACCGTTTTTTTGTGATTGTGATATCGTTCCAGAAGCACTTTCAGGATAAATAAGTAGAAAAAATAAAATGAGCTTAGAGTTCCTTTGCATTCAAGGCTAGAAGTGTTTTAGAAGGCCTTTCTACTGTAAAGTACTAGTATCCAAACAACTTGTTAAAATTATTTTTGTATTAACTAATTTGTAAAAACATTTTCATCCTTTAGATTAGTTATAAGAGAAAACTTCTACAAATTAACAATGCAGAAACTAATAATTTGTAAAAGCATTTTCATCCTTTAGATTAGTTAGATAAGAGAGCTTCTACAAATTAAAATGCAGAAGTTAATTTTAGTTTATCAAGAAGTTCATTTCATTTTTTCTTCCCTGGTCTGGTCTAGAGAAGCTTACCTAAAGAGGTCTTAATGGTTATTAATGTTGGTTGCTGAATGTGGTAAAAAAATATGGACCTGAGTTTTGGTTATTTTGGATGTTGCTTAACTAAGGTGCTAAATTTGACACACAGAGAGTTTACTTTATTGCACCATAAGTGTAGAGATGTAGACATGTAGTATTCAATAGGATTTGATCACTTTACTTGATAAAGATGAATTCTTATTGGCAGTTTGTGTAAAAACGTTTCACACTAATAACACATAAGTTGAAGAAAAATAATGCATGCATTAGTTGTGTAGGGGTGTTTTAATTGTCATATAATCATAAGCTGTTCTTCGAAAAAAAAAAAGTGTAATAATAAACAAGCAGTCATGTATGACAAGTTTATTAACTTCTATAATAGCTAGCTTAAAAGTTAGAGCTTAATTTGTATACAACTAATTAGAAATCATATTAGATATGAGTTTTGAGGTAATTGTGCCAGAGCCAACAAACTTATTATACATGACAATTTCTAATTGGTTGATACTTGATACTGTGAAAACTCTGACACCCTATGCATACATTATTTTATCTAAAAGTTATCTATGATTTTTGATTGATTGACTTTGTAAAAACTTTTACATCAACAGAACATGCCTATTGCCTATTAAACTCAAACTAAATTCTTTGTTGAAAACCTTGTTAAAATGAGTCAGTAAGTCTCATGGTTACACTGAGAAATAAGTTTTCATTTGATAAAATACATGTTGAATAAGTGTTTAATTAAGTTGTTTATCCAAATGTTTGCTAATGTCTAAGTCAGGGATTAATTTTGCTTTTGTTAGGACTAAATTGCCTTGTGTTAGTCAATTCTGGGAAATTGATGTTTTGCTCCCAAACAGTGAGGCTTTATGAATGGAGAAATATTGACATATTAACCATTTAGATATGTGCCAGGTTGGAAATGATAATGGAGGATGGAGTGCAACTCATAGCTTTGTGTCGAGGAACAGTGATTCCAATGAAACAATAGCCTTCCTGTTTGGCGACATGGGAACAGCTGCACCATATCACACATTTCTGCGATTGCAGGATGAAAGCATATCAACCGTGAAGTTGATCCTCCGTGATGTCGAAGCTCTGGGTGACAAGCCAGCCTTTGTGTCACACATCGGAGACATTAGTTATGCAAGAGGCTATTCCTGGCTGTGGGACCATTTTTTCGTCCAGGTCGAGCCTGTTGCTTCCAAAGTTGCATACCATGTCTGCATTGGCAATCATGAGTATGACTGGCCATTGCAGCCGTGGAAGCCTGATTGGGCCAGTTATGGAAAAGATGGGGGTGGTGAGTGTGGTGTGCCTTACAGTTTAAGGTTCAACATGCCTGGAAACTCTTCTGAACCAACTGGAACTGCAGCCCCACCAACTAGGAATCTTTATTACTCATTTGATACGGGAGCAGTACACTTTGTGTATATTTCCACAGAGACCAATTTCCTTCCCGGGAGCAGCCAGTACGATTTCTTGAAGCATGATTTGGAATCGGTTGACTGGAGCAAGACTCCTTTTGTGGTGGTGCAAGGCCACAGGCCGATGTACACCACCAGCCATGAAAACAGGGATGCTGCTTTGAGAGCAAAGATGCTCGAGCACTTGGAACCTCTGTTGGTGAATAACAATGTGACACTTGCCCTTTGGGGCCATGTTCATAGATACGAGAGATTTTGTCCGTTGAATAATTTCACCTGTGGTGTTAAGGTGGGTCACAACGCAGCGGACAAAAAAGCATATACCATTCACATTGTGATTGGCATGGCAGGGCAAGACTGGCAGCCCATCTGGGAACCGAGGCCAGACCATCCCGATGATCCGATCTTTCCACAGCCGAAATGGTCTCTGTTCCGCGGAGGCGAGTTTGGGTACATGAGACTGGTGGCTACGAAGCAGAAGCTTGTGCTTTCTTATGTGGGGAACCATGATGGTGAGGTGCATGACACAGTGGAAATTCTGGCATCTGGGGAAGTTGTCAATGGTAATGGAGACTATTGTATTGGTGATGCTGCTAATTCTAAAGCTGGAAATGTGATTGTGGAATCCACATTGTCTTGGTATGTCAAAGGAGGAAGTGTGCTGTTGCTTGGGGCATTCATGGGTTACGTTTTTGGTTATATTACAAGTGCCAGGAAGAAGTCTGAGGTGACCAAGAGCAATTGGACTCCAGTGAAGACTGAGGAAACTTGAACTGTATATTATTACTGTTTACCACCTTTTTAAAGTAGGTCATGAAGTTTCACATAAAAGAAAGAAAAAAACAAGATGGCATGAAGGTTTGGAATTGTGACATTTCCACAAGTTTTTGTTTGATTAAGACACCTAAGCTGTCAGCTCATATTCTTGAGGACTTATCTTTGTATATATGCATTCTTTCTTGCTAAATTATGCCTTTTAAGGCACTTCTTGTAGTAACTTGTGATGCTGTACAATTTTCAAGGTATTCTGATTCGTCAGATGAGACCACACTATTGTAACAGAAAAAAAAGTTGTTAGTTACGAGTGTACTATTGATACACAAACTTTGATGTCGCATTAGAAATTACCCATTTTGATCTATAAATTTTGTATGACAGTCTTTTTATAGCCTCTGGTTTCAATGAACATACGACATTCTTACATGCAACTCAATGACTCATCAATTAACAAAATGTGTTTATTATGGGCAAATAGCACTGAGGTGAGCCAATTCTGGTTTGTCATGTGTAGGATTTTAGCAATATTCAGTTTCAGTGCAAGTGACCATATTCAGACAAGAAACCAGTGTGCTGTATCAGCATGTGGACAAAAAATTAGTAAAAAAAATCAAAATGCGTAAGGCAGAAACCCAGAAATATCAGGGGGCGATTTGGTCATTGACTAATTTCATGACCATGCAGTTAAATCATGATGATTCTTGATCATGAAAGGAAGAAGGAGGACCAACCAAATAGTGTCACAAAAAGAATGGGGATAGTGACACTCAACATTTTGGCTCGTGTTCAAAATGAGTACTGTCTACAAATACCAAGATATTAAGTAAAGATAAGAAGACAAACACACACACACGCACACACTTCCTCTTTCACTCATTTTTTTCTTCTCTCTTCACTAGTCAAAGCAACATTTCATAAACATTATTTCCTCTGAGACACACACACACACACTGATTGAAAAAAAAAAAAACTTGCAGCAATGGCTGCTCTACCATTCTCAACAACCTGCAGGCATTCCAACTCACCTTTACATCACAATTCAAAATCAAGCTTCATAGGTTTCAGCCAAAGAAACAATATTTGGCAGTTGTTTGTCATCACAAAGTCGAATTCCAGACAGGCAATAAGAAAGCTCTGCGTGAAGAATGTTGCCAGCAATAAGAAGCAGGAACTGAAAGAATCACTCAATGAACAAGGTTGCTTGCTTGCATTTTATATTACTTTGTCACTCTGTTTCTTTAGTCACTTCTTTTTGTTCTAATATGGAATTCAGTGAATTCATGTTTATAATTCAGCTAGTTATATAGTTTTCAGTTAGCCTTTTAAGATTTTCATTTTGGGGGGAAAAATTCTTGTTTTAATTAGTAGTTAGTGCATTGTTGTTCTCAGGCCATGGCCATGTTCAAGCATATATTGAATTAAACTGTCGATGCACAGAATAGCTTGTCCAAATAGTGGCTTCTTAAATCACAGAGGAAGGATGACTCTTAAATTTGGATTTGTGAAATCTATTTGAGGAAAATAAAGTTACCATGCAGTGTAAACCATCTCTTATAGTGTTGCTTTTCAACCCATTTTGATGTTTCATGGAGGAAACGTAGTGCCAACCAAAATACAGAGAACATAAAGACATCCTCCATATTTTTGAAGTTTAAATTCCATAAGCATTATATTATAATAAGTTTTGTTGAAGGTGGTGTATCATAAGATTTATAGGACTGGTACTGAACTTAATAGTATGCTGTTACTCCATTCTCCTAGTCCATTCGTGCTAATCAAGTTTCTCTGTGTCTTGATGGAATAAGTTGTAAAACATCATATTAGAAACAAATTCGGTGTTTATTTATTCAGTTGATCACAATGTTCATATAATGTCCTAATTAATCATTCTTTCTTTCTTAACACTTGCAGACACTTTCAATGAATTTGTACCAGATTCTGCATCTATTGCTTCAAGCATCAAATTCCATGCCGAGTTCACCAGCCCTTTTTCTCCAGAGAAGTTTGAGCTCAATAAGGCTTTCTTTGCAACCGCAGAGAGTGTCCGCGATTCCCTCATCATAAATTGGAATGCAACAAATGACTACTATGAAAGGATAAATGTTAAGCAAGCTTATTATATGTCTATGGAGTATCTACAGGTTCATATTTAGTTTTCTTTATTGAGGCAGAGGTCATTTTCATTGCAAATGATTACTGATATTATTTACTATTTTTTTCCTAATTGTGAAGGGTAGGGCATTGCTAAATGCAATTGGGAATTTACAGCTCTCGGGTCCTTATGCCGTGGCTCTCAGAAAGCTGGGTCACAATTTAGAGGATGTGGCTAATAAGGTTTAATTCATATTACTATTTTTCTTCTCGTTAGAAACTATTAAAGTGATTTAATTTTTGTTTATCAGTTAGTCCTACAAAATTGAGCAGGACTAATGCTTCTGTTTCTTTGTCCATTTCACAAAATTGTTATCTGTTATCTTGATAATTTCACCTGTTATTATTCACTGTATCTTTAATAACTTTTAACAAAAATAGTTTCATATTAGATTCCCAAACATTAAAAGATATCATTTTCAAGAACATTGTTAGGAAGCAAGCCGTCAAGTTTAACAGTAAAAAGCATTTATCTTTTGTGGAACAAACTACAAGGACTAAGAAAAACTGCAGAAGAACCACAAAACCCTTCAGAAATGACAGTTTTATGGACATATACTAGCAATTATTAAGTAGATCTTATTTAAATGTAAATTCATGTGCAATCCACAGGAGCCAGATGCTGCCCTTGGGAATGGAGGATTAGGCCGGCTTGCTTCTTGCTTTCTGGACTCCTTGGCAACTTTGAATTACCCTGCATGGGGATATGGACTTAGATACAAGTATGGTTTATTCAAACAGCATATAACAAAAGATGGACAGGTGGAAGTTGCTGAAAACTGGCTTGAGGTATTACTTAGGGTAAACTATGTTTTTAATTCATGAACTTTTTGAAAATTCTGGTTTTAATCTCTGAACTTTTCGTCCCCTGGTCTTAATCTTCCAACCTTTTTTTTTCAGTTTGGTTTAGTCCTTCAGTCTATTCTGGCTTTTAAATAATTTCTGGCAATTTTTAAATCATCACAAATTATTTAATACCCATTAAATGCTATTGACAAATAATTTCTTATGGTTTTCAACCGCTAGTAAAAAAAAGTCCCCACAAAATATAATTGTCAGTCATTAGTTATTGTTAATGGTGGAGAAACTTCATGAAGGGACCAAAAATCAAACGGAAAAAAAGTTGGATAACTAAAATCAATCAACGAAAAATTGAGGGACTAAAACTATAAATTTCAAAAGTTAAGGAACTGGAAACATAGTTTACCCTATTATTTATTTGCATCGGTTCATAGTTAATGGCTTGAAGCTTCTTTTCATATTAGGGGAGTCATGCAATGTTCTTTGATTGTTTTATTATTCTTTTGGGGGATATGGAAGGCGATCTAAGCTAGAAGTTCTTATGTTGATTCACTGACTGAAGGTGTCTCTATGCAGATGGGAAATCCCTGGGAAATTCTGAGGAATGATGTCTCTTATCCAGTTAAATTCTATGGAGAAGTTATTTCAGGGCCAAATGGAAGTAAACAGTGGGTTGGAGGAGAAAACATATTGGCTGTTGCTTATGATGTTCCAATACCTGGATACAAAACAAGAACCACTATAAACCTGCGATTGTGGTCCACTAAAGTTTCACCGAAAGAATTTGATTTGCAAGCTTATAATTCTGGAGATCATGCCAAAGCATATGCTGTTATGAAGAATGCAGAGAAGGTCTGTGGAACTTTATGTTCCCTTTAACCTTTAGAATACTGTTGTATTGTATGAACAAAAGCTTATTTTCTTCTTGGTCCAAATTGTACTTGCATCTCCATTTCATATGATAATCATCAGATAAATTTCTCTGTATCAATAGTAATACTAACTTCAGTAGACTGTCTTCATAAATCACAAAGAATTTAATGGTGATGCAAGTCAATCACAATCACAACACACCCTTTGAATGATTTTTAAGATATTTTTATAAAAGTCAACTAACAGTTATGATTGAATGACATTTTACATGCATTACCATTAAACTCAATCACAAATGATGCTCTTTTTTTTTTTAAATGTTATATTGCAATCAGATTTGCTACGTTCTGTACCCTGGTGATGAATCAATAGAAGGAAAGACTCTACGATTGAAGCAACAATACACACTATGCTCTGCCTCCCTCCAGGATATCATTGCGCGCTTTGAAAAGAGATCGGGAAAGAGAGTAGATTGGGACACTCTCCCAGATAAAGTGGTGGTGCAAATGAATGATACTCACCCAACTCTCTGCATTCCTGAGCTGATTAGGATATTGGTGGATATCAAGGGTTTAAGTGGGGAGAAAGCCTGGAATATTACTAAGAGGTGCTTCCTTTTGCAAAATCTGTGTATTCACCTTATATTTAAAAGATATAAAACCATTGTTGAGATTTCAGCTAATAGCGTAGAGTTAGTCATAAAATGGTACTAGAGCCTCATAGTTCAATTCTTTCCATCAATTAAGTTGAATTTCAGGTATAGAGTAGGTTCCTATTTTCAAAATTCACAGCCTCTCAATAATAACATTTCTAACACAGAGTGCTTTGTTGATTCACTTTCCAATGTAACTACTAGTTTGGTGTGTAAACATTGTCTGATCCATCACTTTTAATGAATCTTCTGTTAGAACGGTTGCTTACACAAATCACACAGTTCTACCGGAGGCACTAGAGAAATGGAGTTTGACTCTTCTGCAGGATTTGCTTCCTCGACACGTGGAAATAATAAGAATGATAGATGAGGAGGTAATGTTAAACATACGTGCCTTTGATTTTCAGATTGTCATGTTATATGTAGTTCTTGACTTCTTGGTTCATATGCCAATTAACCTGTCATTCTTTATGAAATCTTATCTTATTTAATGTTATGTGCGTGCTTGCTTTGTTTTCCAGTTGATACACGAAATCATTTCTGAGTATGGGATAGATGATCTGGACTTATTCGAACAAAGACTTCAAAAAATGAGAATACTAGAGAATATCGAGTTGCCTAACTCAGTGACGGAGCTGCTTGGTATTACAGAAGAGATTTCAGCTGTTGATCCAGTGAAGGAAATTGATGTTGATGATAATGATGTAAAGGCAACTGAAAAAGATGAAGTAGAAGATGTAGAAGATGAAGATGATGAAGTAGGAGAAGAGGAACAAGAAGAAGATAATGAAGATGAAGAACCATCTGTTGAAGAGGATACTAGCAATAAAATAGAAGTGAGATTCAAAGTTGATCCAAAACAACCAATGATGGTTCGCATGGCTAATCTCTGTGTTGTTGGTGGGATTTCTGTAAATGGGGTAGCTGCGATTCATACCGAGATTGTAAAAGAGGAAGTTTTTTATGAATTTTACAAGGTAACAATACTACCAACAGACTCTTTTTTTTCTGCTCACAAGGACAATTTTACTTTCTTGGGGTCTATATATATATATACATCCAGAAAATAAATGGCCATTAAATTTCATTATCATATAACTTTTGTCACAGTTGTGGCCTGAGAAATTCCAGAATAAAACAAATGGGGTGACTCCTAGAAGATGGATCCGTTTTTGTAATCCCGATCTTAGTAAAATCATAACCAAGTGGATTGGAACAGAAGATTGGGTAACGGATCTTGAGAAATTAGCTATACTTCGCAAGGTAAGTTAATTTAAACTAATTTTTGAGAGTTTAATGGTGATGCACTGACTGTATAAAATAGTTTTACATTGTTGTTCAATCACAATCCATCGTTTGAATGAGATAAGTTGTACTACGTGACATGATCATAACTTCGTAGCGGCAGCAAGGAATGTAGGTGATTTTTTAGTTGGTTCACAATTTCTGTATGCACAATCTCTATGGAAACTTTTTGTTCATATTGAAATTATGATGTTTTTTATATTTTGGGAGGAAAGATATAAGAGAATGAAAGAGTGGGTTGATAAGCTCATACTACCTGGAACACTAACCCTTATTTATACTAATCACAATCCTAAGGAAATATGGCAACTAATCCTAAGAGATAATTAGGAAATACAGAAACTAATGTTAGACGATAATCTAGTATATGAAAATATATTTTCCTATATCCTAACAGTTTTTCTATGTTTTTTTATAAATGAATTTTGTTCAACAGTATGCAGATAATGAGGATCTACAGCTAGAGTGGATTGAAGCAAAAAGAAGAAACAAGATTAAGGTTGCATCGTTTCTCAAAGAGAAAACGGGTTATGTTGTCAATCCAAACGCAATGTTCGATGTTCAGGTTGGTTTTCTGTCACTAACCACTTCATTTCTTTCTTCCACTGTTAAAATTCCAATGGCATGTTTTTTCCGCACTCAGTTAATGGTTAGAGAAAGGTCTAATGCATTCATTTTCAGGTGAAGCGCATTCACGAATACAAACGACAGTTACTGAATGTCTTGGGAATTGTTTATCGCTACAAAAAGATGAAAGAACTGAGTGCTGAGGAAAGAAAAGAAACCTTTGTTCCTCGAGTTTGTATCTTTGGGGGTAAAGCATTTGCAACATATGTTCAAGCCAAGAGGATAGTAAAATTCATCACAGATGTAGGAGCTACAATCAATCGTGATCCCGAGATTGGAGATCTTTTGAAGGTATGATTTTCAACTTCGAGAGTGTGTTCCTAATATTTCTGTTGGCTGAGAATTTTCAGGTTGTTGATTACTCCATGTCTACAAGGAAAAGCTAAAATAATTAAGATAAAGGGTGCTAAACTAGCCTTTTTTTTTTCTAAGAAGACTAATCTAATTAGTCTTTCTTAATCTCTAGGTTGTTTTTGTTCCTGATTACAATGTCAGTGTTGCTGAGATGCTAATTCCTGGCAGTGAGTTGTCCCAGCACATCAGGTACTTATGGTTTGCAATCAAATTGGTTGGTTTTGTATTCTTGTAAATCCTAATTTGAAAATTTGAATTCACGTTTTATAGGGCTGATATTATAATAGATGTTATGAGTGCTTGTTTCTGAAATTTTCTTTTTCTTTGTGTTTAGCACGGCTGGGATGGAAGCCAGTGGAACAAGCAACATGAAATTTGCAATGAATGGATGCATAGTTATAGGAACTCTTGATGGAGCTAATGTTGAAATAAGAGAAGAGGTTGGAGAAGATAACTTCTTTCTTTTCGGTGCACGAGCTGAAGAAATTGCCGGGCTACGGAAAGAAAGAGCCGAGGGAAAGGTAAATTTTACAAGAAACAAGAATCATGATTCATCATTCAATGCTTTCTTTCCTTTTCCTTTCATGTTTTTCTTTCACAAGTATTGGCTCTATAAAAGCTTAAACAAGTTCATGTTCCACTGAGAGTTTAACATTGACGTATTAACGATATAAAATAGTTTTACATTGTCGTTCAATCACAACACCGTTTGCGTGACTTTTAATATAGTTTTTTAAAAATCAACAGACTTACCATAAACACGGTGGATCATAATTGAGCAAAACTATTTTACACTATCTATCTGTACATCATCCTTTTTCTCTTATGTTAATTCATAATCTAACGGTTGAAAATTCAATAAAATTAGCCTTCTATAGATCCTTAAGGACATTATTATTTTGGTGCAAACCTGTGGAATTATCATAATCTGAATGTTGTATGGTCTATTCCAAAATATGTGCAGTTTGTGCCGGATCCACGGTTTGAAGAGGTGAAGGCATATGTAAGAAGTGGTGTTTTTGGTCCCTACAATTACGACGAATTGATAGGATCCTTGGAAGGGAACGAAGGCTATGGCCGTGCTGATTATTTCCTTGTTGGCAAGGACTTCCCTAGCTACTTGGAGTGCCAAGAAGAAGTTGACAAGGCATATCGTGATCAAAGAGTAAGTCTTATCTCATGAATTTTCATATGAACTTCCCTTTCAAATTTAATTCTTGAATGGTGCAAACAAGACCTGCTAATGTCCAAGTCTATTAGCACGAATTTCTCATGCACATAATAGATGAAATAACATTCATTTGATGACCAACAATTCATTGATCCGAGTAATACTAGACTCAATTTCCTTAAACAAATTTTTGAATTGAAGTCTAGTGTATGAAAAAAACGTAATTTGGAGGAGAGACTTCACTAAAGATGGTCTATCAAGTTTTTCGGACAGAAATTAGTTATTGACAAAACTGGTGAATACTTCACATCAATGTCAAGATGACCCAAAAAAGAAAATATTCATTTGATGAGAAATACGAGCAATACACACTCAAACACTATTGTTGTGGCCAAAATTAATTAGAAATCATAAATTTTTTATAATTGTCAATCTATGTCAAAAAGAATATGTTAGAGAGGATAGAGAAGATATTATTGACAACAAATTTTTTGTAATTGTCAATCTATGTCAAAAAGAATATGTTAGAGAGGATAGAGAGGATATTATTGACAACACTCTTCTTCCTTAAACACATCTTTAAATTACTGTTTATATTGCTTAAAAGCATATGTATCAATGCAAGTAGTTATAATATCAACCATGTCATGTGGCTCATCCATCATGTACTGATTTAAAATTTCAATGATGTGGATGCAGAGATGGACAAAAATGTCAATCTTGAACACAGCTGGTTCATACAAATTCAGTAGTGACCGAACCATTCATGAATATGCTAGAGATATATGGAGAATTGAACCGGTTGAATTGGCTTGAAATGTTAGTCAAGCTTGTGCTTGAAATATTAGTCAAGCTTGTTGAGTTTTTGATACGTTCAGTTTTTTAAATCGCTCGAAATTAAAGTTTGTGAGGACTTGAAAACTTTTGAGGACGGGTTAAATTATTTATCTTGAAGATGAGTGTTAGCAACACATTTCTATCAAGACACTCTTTTTCATGGTTAAAATTTATAACCAATTAATAAAAGAAAGTGTGTCCAAAAATAATGTGTTCTTAACATTTTTCTTCTCTTGAATTATATGTTAATGCATTGCATCGTTTGCTGCTAGTGTTCTATGTTGAATAAGTACAGTGGTTTTTAGAATTAGAATGGAGTTTCTATTGGGGAAGCTTTATGATTTGTGGGGATGTAAAAAGTGTGCCAAATAAATTGAAAGCCTTATTGTGTTGTAATTCTGAAATAGATATGATTTCATTTTGACAGTTGTTATTGAAATTCTTATATATTTTTTTTCACTGGATTAACAAAAATTGACTACAGTTTACATGTGTAAGTTTTTTTTTCCAATGCAATTAGCATGAGTTGGCAAAGACAAGGAGTTCAAGTTGGGTTTACATGAATTTGCTATGATTGGTAGACATATATACAGAGTTTTGTGATCAAAGGAGAAAAATGTATTTTCTGTTGAAAACATACCTTCAACTTCATGTTGGAACTTCGGGTTGTGTGAATTAAAATAAATGTGTTTGGAGAAATAACTTAATCAAACATATTAAAATACCCTTATTATATCGCATGGATTTGATATTCTTATTACTTTCATAGGCAAATTGAAGTACCCTTCAAAATATAATCACAAAACTTAACAAAAAGGTTACTGAAATAAATTTAAAAAATTGTAAATTATTTCCATAAATTTAAATAAACTATTCTTTATAATCCTTTTACTTCTAGAACTTATCTGCAAATCTAGACAATCAAAAGTGGAAGTAGGTGATTTATCAAGTCAAACAGCTTTCTAAATCCTTGTCCTATACTCTGATTGATTCCTCAAATTCTCATTACTTTTTTATCCCCTAAATCCATGAATTTCTCTTATATATTAAGGGTCACATCAAACATATTTAGTTCAACATAATTTTTTATGCTGCTTAAGTGCTTGTTTTCATCCGACATTATCTAAACAATATTATTAAACATAAGTCAATTAATTGAACACACTTTTTACTAAATTTAATTTTTGTAAATTAAGTTGATTCAAGATTTGGTTAACAATAATTTGGTTAAGGAAAAGTTTGAAGGTTTGACTTTGAGCCCAATAGACTTTAGATGTTCAAAAATAGGTTCAATAAAAAAAATTCAAACTAATTTCTAATTGGTTAAAGCATTCGAATGAAATAATCGCATTTTTGAACTGATTTCAAAATCAATTCATAATCAAACTGGATTTACAAAAATTGGTTTGAAATAGTACTGTTTTAAAATCAATTTAAACCAATTTCGAGTTAGTTTTAAGATTCAAACTGTTTTTTTAACATATTCAATTGAACCTCTGGTTCGATTTTGAAATCAGTTCCAAATAGATTCCGCCTAAACTATTTTGTTTTTTTTTTCACACACTCCTAGGTAGATATCATTTCTTCACCTCTTACCCAAACAATTAGAAAGGAAAATTCAATGTCTCATATTGTATTACCGAAAACACTAAAAATAGAGCATGGTCACCATCATCACCTAATCACTCAGAGGGACCAAGTGTGGGACTTTAGTGTGAATACTGAATGCTTAAAACTTATCTGAGCACATTGATTCTGATGAATTTATTTTTGGCAGTTATAAATTTTGTGAATTTAATGATTTGCACAAATTACAACCTATCACAAAAGAAAATTTAAAAACAAAACAAAACCACATCATTTTGTTATCAATGATGGAAAAATACACAATTTAAAATTTTGAATCTTAAAATTTGTAAAATGATAAAATTAAATAATAAAATTAAAAAAAACCTTAAATAATAAAATGAATTTAATTGTGATGCACTTAACAAACAATATAAATCAATCACAATTCAATATCTATATAACTTTTAAAATAACTTTATAAAGAGGTTATAACGAAATCTTAAAATTATTTTGATATTAGAAGTCCATATGGTTAATCCCTAATAAAACTCACGAATTAATAAAAGTTAAATGAAAATTTTTATGATTAAGCCCTCATTTTATTTTCACCTTATATTAAGGTTTTAAAATCTAGACCGATTTGCACCATCGGACTGGTTCGATAGTAAATCAATAGTTGGTATGAGTTGAGTTATACATATGATCGTTATGCAATCAATTTGGTATGATCCGACTGGTCGGATCGGTTCGACCCGCTATATAAAAAAATATTAAATTTTAATTAAAAAATACAAAATCAATAAAGATAAGAATCAAATTCAAACATAAAAATTAAAACTAATGTTACTTAACCACTCGAACATAATACTTAATTAATTATATTATTACAAATAATATATATGATTTTTATTTATATTTGAATATTAAATATTATAATAGTATAATATACTATACAAATAAACATAAATACATAGTATTTTTTATTTTTATTATAATTTTATTATTCATATTTATTGTTATTAAATGTTGATGAATAATTTTTATATAATTTTTTTATTTAAAAATTTATTATATGAATTTAAATTTAAATTATATTAATTTATAATGTATACAGTCTAATCAATAATTTATTGATTTATTCATTAATCTAATTACCTAATATCTCAACCGATTCGATCATCTATTTTATTTTTAAAACCCTCTCTTATATACAATGGACAAAACTAAAAGATGAAAAAAAACACCAATACTTTCTTCTTTTCCATAACACCTTTTTCCCATATATCTCCACGATGATTCTTTTACCCAATTCCCACCCTATCAAAGGTGCATTCATACACACGACCAGTTACCACCATTTTTTTCACAGCACAAATGAAAATGACACTAAATTAATCTTATCCTCCTTCCACAAGTAACATTGCTGACAGTGAAGATGAGAGAAAATAGTAATAAAAAATGGAAAAATACAGATTCAGTGTACCTTATCTGCATAGTTAAGAACAAGTACATCCGTGTGTATGCGTCTCTCTTGCTTCCATGGGACAATAACTGACGCTCAGGTAAATGCTTTTTTTTTTTTTTTTAGCACGAATGAAGCATAGATGAGTGCACCATAAACTATATATAAATCTTACATTTTAATATACTTTTTAGTTTAATTTCTATGTATATTGTGTATTTTTATACAAGTTTTTCTAATAAAAAATTATCTAATTGTCACGTCATATTATAAATAAATAACAAATTAGTTGTCTTGTGAGTTATGATCCCAAAGCCAAATTATACTAGTAAATTTGTCATGATCTGATTCTGATCACTGGTCGAATTATAGAAATACCAATACAAAAAAAACAAATTGTGATTCTGTTTTTCATAGACGGGGCCGGCCACAGCAATCACTGCTCAAAAATCCTGTCTTAGCAAAGACTAAGTCAGAAAAGTTAGCACTTACTTTATCATGGATAAAGAGACAACATCTGTTGTTCCCTGGACACTAAGCATGATGACACTAGTTTTGAAAATGTAACTTTATAATATAATAATTTAAACATATTTTATGTCGTATCTCATATTTATAAAAAAATTAAATTTTTTTATTTGACATTTTCTCATCAATTTATAATTAATATATTCTTTTTAAGTAATTCTTATTTTTACCATTTGTGTTATTATCATTAATATATTATCTTCATTAAACTTTATAAAATTTGCAAACCTAATTTTATTACACAGTATTGTGTAGTATTGTGTATTATTGAGAGAATTTATGTGTACATAAAAATAATTGAAATGAAAATATTAAATTAAAACATAAATATTAAACTAAAAGAAAATAACCACACCCCACAAACAAAAAGGCACATTGGTGTAACAACAAATTTGAGATCATGCAATCATCTTCATTCTCTTTGGTTGGACAATGATAATTTTTTTTCTAAACTTACATAATCATATATTAAACTTGGAGACAAGTAAGAACAAGTAACAACTTTGATTTTTTAATGACCTTTATTATGTTGTCTTCCTCATGCAATTGCAAAAAAAAATTGGAGGTATTTATATAAAGATTAAAAACTTTAAACTCTGTTAAATTTTAAATATTTTCTATATTTGATTTTAATAATGAAGATTGTGGAAGATTATGGACTGTTATTGTCAAATGAACAATGATATTTCATTTATCTATTTTTTTTTTAGTATTTAATTTAATCAATATATTAATTATCTATTTTTACTTGGATTTTAAAGGATTTAAAGGAAAGTTTAACCGTTGAATGAAAGATAAGTTATGGTATTTCATTGTATTTGGGATGATGCTATTTTTTTGTCTATAACAAGAGCCTTAGAATTCTTGGCTAGGTACCAAGAAATTGATTAGTACTTTGTTAATCAATTTATTAATGTAAAAGTTTTTTGAAATGTCTTGCCTTTGATCATTTTATTAGTTACATGAGTCATTCACTATCATTATTGGGTTAAAAGAATAATTTATTAATTATATGAGACTTTTGGTATTTTGATTAAATTAAACTATTTCATATACTCATTAGTTTATTTTTATGAATTTTTCTTCTCTTACTTTCCTATTTCCTATTTCTTTTTTTTTATTCTTTTTTTTTCTTGAATAACTCATAATTTGAAATTGTATTTAATTAGTAGTTATGTATATTAATAATTGTATTAATTCGTAACTAAGACCAATATTAAGAGACAAATATAGAAAAATAATAAATATTATATAACTATTATTAGTTATAAGAAAAAAATAGTTTCTTTTTCCAAAACATTAATTAGTAATTAGTAGCTGATAATATGAAATTAGATTTAATCAGTTTTTAATATGTATTAATGATTGTTTTAATTTCCAATAATTAAAATATTGAATATGATTAAATTATCAACTTTTTTAAAGACAAATCATAAATCTTTAATAATAAATAAGATATTAATCCTTATTATTTACCCGAATCATCGGCTAAAATACAAGTATTTGATACCGTTTGTTCCAGGTAAAGTAGTTGTTAAGTAGCCTAAGATCCACCGGCTACAAATTCAATTTAAGTTAATTTAAAATCAAAGGTGTAAAATACTAGAGAAAAAAGTTACTTAAAATAAATTCATTCATTCAAGAAACATGTATTTATTTTTAATTAATTTCACCAGTTAAGTTTATGTTATACTTTATTAAATAAACCATGTTAAGATATATTATTCAAACAAAACCACTTTAGAAAGAAAAATATGTAGTAATGTTTGTCCGAAATATTATTGTTGTCACATTTTAAAAAAAATTAGTGTTAATGTTGCAAATTATGTGTATTAAATTGATACATATTGTTTTGAGTATTGGATAATATGTTCTCATAGTAGGAACCAAATATTAACTTATAATACACTAAATTACAAGTATAGGCTAAAGAACTTGATAGATATGCAAAAATTTATTATAAAATAATTTTATCTTCTCTCATGAATTATTTTTTATTTTCGTTGTGTTTAATTGTAAATAGTTTTTCAGGTAGTTTAATTTACTACATAAAGGAGAACTTAATCTAACTAACAAGTGATTTATCTTATACAAAATTTAACGTTAGCTATATAAAGACTAGACAAATTTTAAATATCTTAATTAATCCATTTCAATTTATTCTCCTAATAGTGTATTTAAAATTTTATATTCAATAAGGATTCGTATTTGTATTAATAAAGAATGGCATACTAAAAAATGTATTTCTAAAATGTAGATATCTAAACAAATAATTTTGTATAAAATATCCTATAAAAATGTTGAACAAAATTACTTTTGAATATAATTTACTCATACATTATTAACTTTTTTTTTTTATTTATGTACTCAAATTTTTAATAAAAATAATATGGTTACGCGAGACTTTATCAAAATATAAAATCTCTCAATGTATATAGTATTGAGTTATATTAGAAGATTAAATGTTATATGATTATTATTGAAGATTTAGGGTTTGATGAATGAAACTGTACGTGTTTAAGATTTAGTAGATGAAATCCTAAGGAATTAGGGTTTCGTGCATCAAATTTTAAACATTTAGTGTTTCGTGGATGTAACCCTTAGAATTTATGATTTTGTGGTAGTAACCATAATGATTTAGGGTTTCATGGATAAAATCATAAGAATGCAAGGTTTCGTAGATGAAACCTTACGGATTTAGTGTTTTGTGGATGCAACCTTATGGATTTAAGGTTTCGTAGATTCAACCTTATGGATTTACAATTTTATGAATAAAACATTATGAATTTAGGGTTTTGTGGATGAAATCTTAAGGATTTAGGGTTTTATGGATACAACCCTTAGGATTTTAAGGTTTCATTAATGCAACTCTAAGGATTTATGATTTCGTTAATGAAACCCTTAGGATTTAGGGTTTTATGAATGCAACTCTAAATATTTATGTTTTATGGATGCAACTTTAAGGATTTATGATTTCATGGATGTAACCATAAGTATTTAAGGTTTCGTGAATACAGTCCTAAGAATTTAGGATTTCGTGGATGCAACCCTCAAGATTTTAGGGTTTTGTTGATGCAATCCTAAGGATTTATGGTTTATGAATGCAAACTGAAGGATTTAAGGTTTTATGAATGAAACTTTAAATCCTAATATAGATTTCATTTATGAAAGCTTAAATCCAAAAATATGAAATGAAACCCTAAATCATAAACCATAAAAACCTAATCTATAACCTAATTGAAACCTAAATCCTAAATTATGAAATAAAATCCCAAATCCTAAAATATAAAATCATAAACAATACACACGAAACCAGTCCTTAAAAAATAAATCCTAGAATATTTAACTCTATAACTATAACTTTTAAACCATAAAGCATAAATCCTTAACGATCAAATAAAATAAATATTTGAATTTTAACGAGGGTCTTCCCAAACAATTTAAGTTAATGTTTTAAGCCTCCAAAACTAAAAGATATTTAACCTTTAATATTAGTATTAGTATTTGGATTTCTTTGGATAAATGTCTCTAAACTATTAGGAGAAAAAAATACCAAAAAAAAAAATTAATTAATTTGTAAAAAAAAAAAAACTATATTAGAAAATTTACAAATTAGTAATGGAAAATTTTAATTTATAAAAAAATATTTTTTTTCATGTTTTATCCTCTACTTTTTATTATTAGGTAATTCTCTCATGTACTTTTTAATAGGAAATAGTAGCATTGTAGTAACTAAGGTGTGAATAAGGCTTGAATCTTACTAAAGAAAAAATATTTTTATTTAAGGTCAAATGACTTTTTTTGTCTTTCCTCTTATTATATTTTTTTTTCGATTTAATCATTTATCTTTTAAAAAAATTATTTTAATCTTTTATCTTTTCAAAAAGGTTCAAAATGATTATTCCGTCTATTCAAAATTGATGCGGTTCATAATTTAAAAAATATGATGGTAAAGAATCACCATAAAATGAGCTTTTAGTTCTCCTTTTCTTCTTCTCCCTCCACAAACCTAGAATGGCACCCAAATCATGCATTAACATGGCTCCAAATTCGTTCCCAAATACGTCCTAAAGTCGATTTTGGGTCAATTATGTATTTGTGGAGGAAAAAAAAGAAGAGAAGAACCAAAAAACACATTTTGTAACTATTTTTAATCGTCAATATTTTTTAAATTATTAATGGTGACAATTTTAAATAGACAAAATGAACATTTTAAACTTTTTTTTTTAAAAAGATAAAAGATTAAGTGAACTTTTTAAAAGATAAAAGGATAAAAAAAAAACATTTGATCCTAATTTTTAGGTTAGTTTTGAAAAGACTTTATCTTTAAAAAAATCAAAAATATGTTAGGTGAACCTATTTTTAACTTGAAAATATTTTCCAAGTTTATATTAAGTAGTTTGATTTATTAATTTGTTTTGCTTAATTTCTGCTAATTAACATGGTAGAATGTGATAATGTGATGACAACACTCTTAATAATGTCAAAAAGAATGTCAATGGCATGTTGAGAGACAAACTTAGAAAATAATTGTACAAGTCTAACTCAAACGGTTTCACTCTGTAGTAACTAGTATCAAGGGTAATTTAGTTGATTGAATTGGGTGTGTAAGTGTTGAAAAACTCCCTAGTATACCAAATTCAATTTCTACTCATAAAAAAAATAGTTATTCAACTAGTTCTTTGATGATAGAAAATATTTTTGTTCACCCAGTAGTAACTAATATCAAGAGATTTAACTCAGTTGATTGAATCGTGTAAATGTTATAAAACTATTTTGGTATACAAGTTCAATTCCTAATTAAAAAAAAAAACCTACTCAACTGTTCTTTCACAACAGAAGATATTTCAGATGAAGATTGTCCACCCAGTAGTAAAAGTGACATCAGACTGATTCGAACACACAACCACACGTATATTTATTTTACATTTCTTATCAATGCTCTTTAAAAAAATCAATTCAAATTGACAAAGTTGTCTCTTATTAACTGCACTATTAATTTTTTTTTTTGGCAATCCTAGGTGCTACCTTTTCTATAGCAATAATGATTACACAGACCTCACAGTTTCTGCTTGCATGCAATTTCATTCTCGCTGTCGATTACAGTAGTTTTTGTGTCTTGAACCATTGAACCAACACACACGGGAGCAAGAGGAACAGCGTGAGCAGCTACTATTATAATATCAGTGGTCCTCTCTCCCTTACATCCCAACGGTAAAAGAATTGAATCGGGAATAACACATGTAGTAATTGGCACAAAGCAAAAGGCATGCCAATTCAGTTTTCCTTTCTGCTATTTCAATTACGTGTTAGACATGTACACATGCTGCACTTATAATAAGTTTTTGTTACCTTTGAATGTAAGTGCTAGGCGACATTACAACCACTTCAATCTACAGTAGTAATAACAACATATTGCATATAATGTGTGATAATTACTTGTCCTAAGGTCAAATATAGATGAACGCTCACAGTATTTTTCTTTTTAACACTATTTTAATGATTGATTAAAATTTATTGAAAAATATCCATTTAAATAAATCACATGACTAAATCTAAATATAATTGTTAAACTATGTGTGAGATCAATCAAAATATTAATAAAGTATAAAAAAGTGAGTGTTAAAAAGAGTATTACTAGTATTTCGTTTTCAACTTATTTAAACTTAATAACATATTACTTATAAAAGAACATAATTGTAATCGTCTATACCTATTCAGAAAGTAAATAAGATTTTTTTTTTCAACTAAATTATTATCGGTTTATATTTGTAAGGATTAAAAGATTACTTATTCTAAAAATAAAATGTGATTTTCTTCACAGTTTTCTGTACAGTAGTTATCCTCGTCAAATCTTCAACCTTTAAGAATAATCAAACCGATGCTTTTTTTTCAATTCTAGTGGATTATATTAGATGTGCAGATAAATTCATTCTAAATTGAATTGATTTTGTAGTGACCTGTGTTATGTTGGGATAATTTTGATTGGAATTGATTTTAAAATAAAATTCAATATAAAATTTTAAATTTAATGTAGAAATTACTATTAGTTCCTTGAGCTTATAATTAATTCTTTAACTCCTATTTTATAAACTACACATATCAGGGAATTGGATTGACCATTGTGGTGAATTCCATGTTAGAAGTCACAAGAATTGTTCGGTGGGTAGCAAAGTTTGAACAAAATACCAAAAGAAAATAAAAGCCACACTATCTTTAACCTTCGAATTTGTCTTTTACTCCTCTAAGGATAGTTCTAGTTTTAGAAAGTAAAAACAACACGCTTTAGGTTGCAAAAAAACCAACAAACTAGTGACACATTGCAAATAGTAACTGAAATCTTTAGTCTGGGTTTAAAACTAAGTAGTGTCATTTTGGTTATTAATACAAACTAGTCACACAAGATGCATTGGTCATATAAATTATTAACATCATGTTTTATACATTTGTGGAGAATGAAACCAAAAATTGAAAAACAAGGAAAGAAAGACAAACAAACATTCTGAATAATATTATTAATTGGAGATCATGCAGTAGTGCAGAGTGGAAAAAAAATTGTTATTTGCAGCAAATTAAAGGAATGTAATTCTGAGGAGAATATTCTTGGTTAAAGGAACAAGAGTCAAATATTCCAACCCAGATGCAAAACCAAATTGTCATAATGTGCCATTAACATGAAAGAAAACAACAGATACCTCCTACCAAATAAAGCATTAAGAACAAAAAATTCATTTCTAACCCACATGGCTGTACAATGTTCAATTGCTCTTCTTTTTTTTTTTTATCATATGGGATAAAGACAAGACCAAACACATTCTAAGAATGAATTGGAGACATTTTCATATTCCAAGTAGTGTACCTCAACAGCAGATTATGGCTTCAAAATGATGCAAAACCAATGCAAATTTCCCTATTCATCAACAGGAGCAGGTAGATTGAGATCGATAAAGCAAGGAGCAACAACTTGTTTGATGACCACAGTGGTATTTTCTTCAGAGCCTCCAATGAAATGTGATCTTTTGTGACCCCCTAAAGCTTGACCTGACTTGAAAACTTTGTAGCAGATTGGACACTCATGCTCCTTGCTTTTCTTAGAAGATGCCTTGTTCAACTTCAACTTCTTGGCCTTGCTGGTGCTAGTGTTGCTGGACTTTTTTTTTCCATTGATAGACTTCACTTTTTGAGACCTTGGAGAAGGAAAAGATTCTGTGTCTGAACTGTTTTCATCACTCATCACATCTAATGAATCATATGCATAAGAACAAGCATTGTCCCTTTCACCACCTTCCAAGCACTCATCATGATACTTTTTACAACCTTTTGTGCCAACAAAAGCATTTTCCATCTTCTTGCTAGAAGAAACACCACCACCTCCAAGATTGTGACCACCAAGAGAATTAGAATGATCATAGTTGTTGTTGTTGTTGTTGTTGCTTCTCTTTCTTGAATCAAACCTCCTTGTAGTGGTAGTAGCAGTTGTTCCATCTGTTCTTCTATCATACTCCAAATCCTCCACCACTAGCTTCCTTACTACAGATGCAGTATTACTGTGTTTGCTTGACTTGAATTCACCACCATTATTTGAAACACCTGAGTCTACTAGCATTTTGGTTTTGGAACCATATCTGGCACCAAACTCAGCAGACTTTTTCAACTTGATATCCTTGACCTTAAGCAACTTCTTCTCCACAAGATTATGTGCAAGATGATGTTTAGAGACAGAGTTGTTGTTGTAGTTATTAGCATTGATGAAACCAATGAGGGTATCGGGAGAGGATGATTTATTTGCTTCTAGAATAACCGAGTTGTTACCAGAAGATTCAGCAACAGCCGAAGCAAAACGACCCTTGTTGAATCCGCCACCAGAAGAGTCTCTAGACAGCAGCATCAAGCACATAGCAACCTCTTCTTGCTGCTCCTGCTCCACCTCTGACACTGGTGAAGAGCCATTATCGGCCAGAGGAGCAGCAGCACAAGAAGTAGAAGAAGAAAAAGGGTAGTGATGATTATTGGAGGAAAGGTTGTTGATTGTCTTAACCTTCATTCTCTTGGATCTCCTTGGAGGAGCAGCACAACAAGTCTCAGTGTCAGAGTGACTATCCATAACCAGCTTCAGCTTCTTGTCATGAACACCAACACCACTCTCTTCTTCAAACCTGGTGGTTCTCTTCTCTTTCTCTGAGTGACAAGCCATGTGGCCACACAGAGCCTTCAGTGATGGGAAACCCTTCCCACATTCTCTGCAGAACCTCTCCTCCTGCTGATGATGCTGCTGCTGTTGCTGTTGTTGCTGTTCATTTTTGGCACCACTACCACCAAAATGCACAAACCTCATTGTTTTCTTGGGGTTCTCTCTGAGGCCATAAATGTTGTTGTTGTGGGGAACAACAACATCATCAGCAACAACATCTTCATCTTCTTGTTGTTCACACCACAAATCCCTCTTGTTTTTGTTCCTCACACCTTCCAACTTGACGAGCATGCTGATGTTGATGTTCTCTTCGTCACCACCATCATCGTTAACAACATTGTTATTATTAATGTTATTGTGGTTGTTGTTGATGATATTGTTGCTTCTTTCTTCAGTCATATGGGTCCTGATGTGACCCCCAAGAGACTTCCCACAAGGAAACCTCTTTCTGCAATACTTGCAAACATACTTCCTCTCCTCCATGGATGTGATTGATGTGTGAATCAAACTGACTCACAGAAAAACAGAGAAAAAAGAAAAAAGGATATACCCAACACAACAAACTATGTCACAACTCACATGCATTAAAATAACCAAATCTGCAAGAAAGACAAACTAACAAACACTCATTCTATGATGATCATAGCCCCACCCCAAAAGAAGAGAAGAGAGAAAGGTACAAAATTCAGATCAGCAAGTTGCTTGCTTTTTAACCAGGTGGAGGTGATGATCAGAAGAGAATCAAATTGGTCAGATGTGACAGTTCCATAAGTACAAGATCCAACCCACAAAAAGGGGAGAGACCCCTTATTTTCCGTTTCCTTATAGAATGCTCAAAATTTAATGAGGTTACTAGTGTATATCTCATATATGGAGTGATAAATACAAATAAAATTAACAAGCAAAATAACAAAAAGATTAAGATTAATGTTACTTGTTGCATTGCAACTGGACTTAGAAGAAGAAGGATTATTCATTATTCATAATAATGTATATAACCAAAGAGGGTTTGTTATTTTTGGTCTTTGTAGTTTGGGTGAAGTAGTTGGAGGACAATTCCATGCATGAGAAGGAAAATAAAATCATATTAAATTTGAAAAAAAGACTGATAGGAGGCACATGTAATTGCTGAGAACCATTCGGTTCAATTTGAACGGTAAAAATTCGTTGATGGTTTTGAGGATCTCTAAGCATCTAGACATCGGGAGTGCTACTTATGATATATCACATACTAAAAGTATAGTAATATCGATTTTTAAACACTTCAACAACATTAATATATACTTCTTTTTTTTTTACATTATATATTATATATTATATATTATATATAATTTATATATTTATATATTGTTTAAATTACATACTAGGGATAATTATATTCAAGTCTTGTAGTTCGATTACGAGAACATATGTAAATCACACTAACTAGAAATTTTTAATTAAGCTGAAAAAATCTAGTTTAGATTAATATATGCACTTGGTAGGTAGACACTAAAATTTGAAACATCAAAACCATGCCATAAATTGTCTTGCTTCTAAGCTCACTAGGGTGAAAGATCAGATCTCCAATGACTGTGAGCTCCTTTTCTTTGTCCCCTGCATTGAAAATGAGTATTTAATTGCATTTTAGGTGATATTCTAATGTTGTTTCTATGATATATCATGTTTTACCCCATATCTTTTTTTTTTTATTTGTTGAATGAAATTTAATATTCATAACCTTGCACAAGTTAGAGATATTCATTTTAGTAGACACATGTCTGTGATATGCGTTTCTACTTGATTAATTTATAATATCTAATTTATATTTTTCAATGTATTCATTAATAACAATGAAAAAATTAGAATATAAATTATAATTACTTGCGTGCATACCACAAATTTAGCTTTTAACTAGATGATAAATATAAAAGATATAAAGTTAGTCTCCTTATACATTAAGAAGGAAATGAAAAAAAGATACTAAATTTGACTCGATCAACTAATAAAAAAATTATCTATTAATATTTGTAGTTGTTAAATGTTAAAGTTAGGTACTTAACGATATTATACATACCATATGATTTTAATATTTATATAATATTGAAATGGTAATCTATTTAAAATTATATGAATATTTATATTATATACAATTAATATAAAAAGCTTAGAAGTATACAAAATGTAGAAAAAAATTGAAATTTTATTTTATTTTATACTTATATTATGTTGATTTTAATATAGTTATGACATGTAATATTAATATCATTTAAAAGCCCTCAATAGAAAAATATGATTGAAACTTTTGGACAAAAATATCACTTTTCTAAGGATTTATCACAAGTAATATATTTTTCTATGATCAGCTAATATGGTATGATTTTGTTTAGAAAAGAATACAAGTTACAAAAAAATAATAATTAATTAGTACATTCATCTTTCACCAAAAAAAAATATATATTACATTCCTTTAGCATGAGTAGAAGATAATACTTTAAAAAAAAAAAAGTATGTATTATCAGAAGTTTTTTTTTCATTTTGCATGAAGATTTTTTCATCTTTGCAATTATTTTTGTTTTTGCATTGATCTAACGTTTTTTTTATTATTGTCATGGATGAAAACATGAGTCCCTTTTTTTTTTCACCCTTCAAACAATCCTGGAACTGTTTTGGTTTCTCAAATTCTAATTGATGACAATTATGTTTGATGGTGTCGTGCTATGAAGATAACTCTTAATGTCAAGTCATTGATTTGTTTCTGCCTCTTATAGACATGTTTGTTTCTATTCATGGTGGTCAAGTAATGTCAAGCTTTTACTATTGATGGTTAAGCATTTGTCATTGATTTGCTTCTGCCTCTTAAATGGTTAAGCATATTTGTTTCTGTTCATGGTGGTTAAGCAATGTCAAGCTTCCGTTATGGTTAAGCATTTGTCATGTTATTGTCGGAACTTGTTTTCTTAGGCTGATGTTCATTCCAGTTTTCTCTTTCTAGCAATATTCCCCGACATCACCAACATTATCGAGTTGTCTTTGAAATTTTGGTTTTAGTAGAACTCAATTTTTATATTTTGGACAAATTATGTTTTTAGTCAAAATTTATAATATTTAGAATGTCATTGTACCTTATTCGGAGGACTCATCAACTGGCACAAATATAATCACTTAGAAAGTGTTACATTTGTTCCAAGTTGAAACGCATGATCTATAGACAAAGTGCTTATAATGATTATTTAGTTTAGAGTGATTATTTAGTGTATCTTTATTAGTTGGTTATATATTATTTAATATTGTTTGATGATAGACATTCTTGCAATTTCTTTATTTCTCTTTTCATATCATATATAATTTTGATAAATATAATAGTAAACCACACTAATTAATAACTTATCTTACATAAGTGTAGAAATACAAATTCTATATTAAAGATTAAAATAATTATTTTATTTTAAGTCACATTTAATTAAATTTAATAGATTTCACCTAATTTAATTGTTTATTATATTTATGTATTACTCAAAATATGACTTATAAATTTTTAATATTATGAATTAATAATTTATTTATATTTACAATAAATATAAATATATAAACTGAAATATTTTATTATTTCATTTTAAAATTAAAAAAAAAAAATTTAAATACAAAATAATTTAATTCTCTTTAAAAAAAACTTAATCTTAAATTTCTTATACAATTTCATAAATATTAAAATTTTAGAGATGTGATACACGTACAATCATTTATACGACATAATTTTACGTGTATTACATTTTAAAAATTTCTCACTACTCTCAATTTTCTCTCCTTCTCCCTCTTTGTTGTTGGACATATATCATTTCTCAAAATTTTATATATTTTTTGAATGTGTTACCAGTCAAATAAATTCTTTAAAATCATACTTAGAAATATCATAAAAATAGTTCTCCCACTACAATGTCTACTATAACATTTTAAAATATTATTTAAAATTATTTATTTGTCGATTGTTAATAAGTTTTAGTAATTGATAGAACATATGTAATTTGAATTTTTTTTAGTTATTGAAAGGACACTGTATTCCGTAGTCATTTTCTATAGTTTAAAATACACTTTTGATCCTTTTATAATGTTGTAATCAACTTTGGTCATCTTATTTCAAAATAATACCTTGTAGTTCCTAAACTTTTTTATTTTATTTTATTCCCTAAACAAAAGTTATAAAACACAAAGATTTTGTACACAAATTCAATATAAAAAAATAAAATAAAAACCGTTAAACACCTGGATCAAGTGATACAAAATTATACCAGTTTTTTTTTCACTGATGAGAAAATTATTCTAGTTTGATTCAAGTAAAGAAGAATACCTGATTTAGATTAAATATATATATATATATATATATATATATATATATATATTCATTAATAATTGTTAACTATCTGGCTTAAAAAAAAAATTGTTAACTATCGCATGCAATATCTGCATAGGACAAAAAAAAAAAAAAACCAGAATACATAATAATATTCAGATTCAAACTGGCTTTTTTACGTCATATCATACAATTTGTGAGCTAGCCAAAATGAATAACACTAATGGGGAGAACATTTTTTTTTTTTTTTGGGAAACGGTGAGGTCAACACGAATTATATACAAATTAACACTAAATACACCACCCCTCTCTCTACCCGCACCCTCTCTGAAAAAGAAAAAAAGAATAGAAGGATTTCCATTCCAACTTTGGACACTGTATTTTACACCTAAACCTGGATTGGCATCCTCAAGTAACTTGAACCTGTCCTCAGTCACTTCTGGTCTTTAAGTGTACCATGACCAAAAAACTCTTCAATCAAATTGGATGTAGGTAAGAAGTCAAAATCTGTACTTGGAGTTGGACATGTTGAGTACCCAGGATACCAATCTTTAGCAACACAGGGCTCATCCATCAAATAAACATGCTCCATCTCATTGCTGGACAAACCAAGTTTTTCCCTAGCTTGCAGAGCAGAACCAGCATCTCCTAAACCATGGGAACGACAAGACACAGCCATGTTTGCATCACACTCGAAGGACATACATGAGTCATCCTTGTAGTTCAGAATACTTGGAGTCCCATTGTTGGCATGCTCATAATGATTACTCCAAGGCTCAATCTGTGAGTTCATCTTAGAATTTGACAGGCTTTGATCAATCTCACCCTCTATCTCGGTGGTGGTGTTTCCCATATCACATCCAGTTAAACCAAGAGCATTATCTTCATTTCCATCATCACTTTTGTCATCGTTGTCTTCATCATCATCTTCATCATCAGAATAATTATCTTGGTTTTCCACATGGACATCTTGATCACCAAGAGACTCAACGGCAGAATCATCTGAATTTTCAAATCCAAAAACCCCAGGGTCTCTTGTTTGACATTCATCATCATCGCTATCAATATCCAGAAATCTGGACCTGTTCTGAGCAGCCCTCCTCTGCAGCATAAAAACATTAAAATAGTAGCTGACAATTTCCTTATTGGTTCGAGAGGGGAAAGTGACTGACAAATGATTCGAAAACAAATGCTTCCAAAAGTTTCTACCCAATGATGCAGGATTGCTGTAGACAACCTCATGAAACATGTCTTCTTCTTCCTCAGTCCATTGCTGTGAAACATCCTCTCCCATGTTGCAAAAGCCCAAGTTCACAAATTTTTCCTCCCCGAGAGTCTTCATCAAATTTTCACGCACTTCCCTAACATGTTGTCTGACACATCTGATGGAGCTGCGATCAATGCAGTTACACTCTGTCCTGCCTTGTCCAATCTTGCTACTACTAGAAGAATGAAAGCTAGATTCATGCATTGAGAGCACAGAAGTCCCCATGAGTCTCTCTTCATCTTTGTCAACAGTATAAGCTGACACTAAGTCAGAGGAGGGACTGTCATGATTATATATGCCTAACTCCGACATCTTATTCACTTTTCCCTTCCAAACAGGAATGGTTGCTTGATGATTTGGTCCAATGGAAACTGATTTTCTAGGTGAGCAATCAAAGTCCAAATAGACATCATCATCCAAAGGAACAAATGCTTTCTGCGGAATATCGAATTCCAAACAACCTGAGGAAGCTGATGATAATGATGTAGCCCCAGAACCAGTATCATCCTCACTAGAACAACTGCTGAAGTGACCACTGGTTTGAACATTCTTGTCACCAGTATACAATTCAAGTGGATCATACCATTGAATATTATAAAAGCCATCATCACCTATGTGCAAAATGAAAACAATATTCTTTATTATAGATCAATTATCAGACAAAATTTTCAATCAGGCCAATGACAACCTAAAGTATGTTTAACAAATACCAAAACAAACTAAAATATATTATAAAAAAAATCATTTACATGTCTTTGCAAAGGCCTTGTTGGGCGTAACAACATCAGCTAATGAAACCAGTTCCTTGTTGCATTCAAAACGTTTTGCCTTGTTCAAAGAAAGATCCTCAGATTCATTAGCCTCGTGACATCTCTTATACCCCATTCTGATTCTGTTATGCAAAAATTAATGGTTGTATTAAAAAACAATTTACCACATAAATAAAGGCATTTGATGCACAAATGACTTTGGACCCTTAGGGGGGTTGTTGGTCTTTGTGCTCAGAGTATGTGTATTTGCATAACATAACTTGCAGAAAAATGGAACATTAACATTCTACAAATATGTTCACCATAAAAGAAAAAAACACTTCCAATTTTGCAAGAAACAATAACTAAAGCTAACATCAATATGAAGGAGCTAGAATTTCCATAACTGTTACTTGCTGCAAGATATACCAAGCTCTCAATAACATATTTGTAGAATGTTAGTAACAAATATGTTTGATGAAAACCATATGCATAGCATTATAGTTAGGTTATCACTGCCAGAAATTAAAAGAAAACAAATAAACAATTGCATTTTAAACCCAAAAACAAAATAAATAGACAATAAAGCAGGAATGACATATCATTCTCACCTTGTCAATTCTTTTGAATTCAAATTTCAGACAACCCGCCAAACACAGCACGTGGGAAGAATTTGGGGTCAAACGAAAACCAAAAGCCTAATTGAAGAGAATTGGATACAGAATTAAACAACAAAGAGCGTATCCCCAATTGAATTTCACTAATTAGAATAGTACCAAATTGTATGTCAAACCCTAACCCTAGATTCTTGACTCGCTGCAGAAATTAATAAATTAAAAACAATACAACCGCTAGAATTTCGTCAGGTATGGGAAGGAATCAAACCCCCCAACCAATTTAAAGAAAACCCCTCTAGAAATTCACAAATCAAAAAGCCCTAAAATCGACAGGTCCGAAACCCTAGAATCGTAAACGCGTGTTGAAATTATGTCGAATTGGGACGAATATCAAGCCAATAAGAACCAAAACCAGGAGTTTTGGAAAAAAAAAAAAGCAAGGAAATTCGACGATCTTATGACCCTGAAAGACCAAATCGAAACCCTAACCCTAGACCGCGACGAAGGTTACGAATAGGGAACGATTTTGGAATCAAACGGAAGAGGAAAACGGGAATTGAACGAAACAGGGACTCGATTGAAGAATTGCGAACAATAATTGAAAGGAAATTGAGGATCGAAAGGGAGAAGGATTGAATCGAACGATGAAGATGAAGAAGGGTTAGGTACGGTTCGTGCTTTTCTATACGACATGATCCGATCCGATATGAATGTCGGGTTGAAAATTTTCTTTGGATTGGGCCTCAGTTAACCGACATAAAAAACGGCCCCAGATTGAAACTCCAATGACACCCCGTTATTCTTTTTGGGGAAAAAAAATTCAAAGGTAGCTTGATTTATTGTTTTTAAAAACTAAAAAAATGGAAAAAGTTGTTGGATTGGTGAAAACTGAAAACTATTTCAAAACTCAAGCTACATTTACATATTATCAAGGTAAGTGTCAAAATTGAATAATAATAAGAAATTGATTTATATTTTAATATATGAGTTTAATGATATTGTTATCGAATTATATATAACACATCACCATTAAACCCCTATCATATTTTAAAAAATTATATGATATTGATTTTAGTTATGTGAATGGAATAAAAAAAAATTAAAATTAATATGAAATTATATGATCTTGGAAACTAGGAATGATTTCCACCATCCGTACTACAACCTAATCCAAAAGATTTGGCAACTGAATAATTTATCGTGGAACCTCTCCTTTAGTCACACACTCAAGAAAGACAATTCATGTGTGGACTGGCTCACTAAGAAAGGCTTATCTAATAGCAATGTTTTTATTGTTTGGAACTCTTGCCCCCCTTAGCTTGGCTCTCTTGTGCTAGTTTCTAGAATTTATCGTTTTCTTATTTATCTTTTCACTTTTCCTACTAATCAAAAAATCATATGCTCTATTTGAAAAGAATTTTAACCCAATGTGAGTTTTAAGAAAAAATTATTCAATTAAAAGTTATTAAATTATATAATAGTTTATCAAAGTTACACCCATGTAATTTTCTTCTTCTATATAATTTGCGGGTAAACGTATGTATTGTATTTCTTTTAAGGTTGTTCTTGCTAATTTGATCTTGCATCTTAGATTCAAAATGACAAGAATGTTTAATTCAAGGAAAATAATTGTATAATTGTGGTGAGAAACCGTAAGTGTACGGTAACATCGCAAGTTATAAAATATCAAATCTACATGAATTGTTTTTTTACTTACCAATTATCATAATTAGAGTAGAAACTAAATAATTGATAAAAGATTAAAATTGATTTTGAAAAGATTCTGGATTAGGTTCAAAACAATAAAATAAAATGAGACAACATAAAGATAAAATTGATTGGGAAAAAATTTATTGAAATTAACAATTTTCAAGATCAGAATGTTATACCAGGACTCTTTAACAATTTGAGATTCTCTGGTCATACTTTTAATAATAAATTAGTCTAAAGTGATTTTCGTTCTCTCTCAAATAACAGAAATGTGCCTAATTAAATTAGTCTCTATTGGTATGGTGTTATATTCAATTAATTAATAAGTATGAACAATTGTCAAGTCTAATAAAAGATTACTCACCTAACCATGAATAATCCTAAGCAAAACATAGAAAGAATAAGAAGAGTAACAACAGAGAAGACAAAAGTCTAAAAAAAAATTTGTTCTTGTCTAGTCTTTAGTTTTCCAAATTTCAGAACTTCTAATCTTAGGTAAAAACACTCTATTTAAAGAAAATAAGCTAAGAAAAAAGATAAAAATTTGAACTAAAATTAATAAAAAATAATAAAAATAAGATTTTAAACTTAAATAATAACATGCAACATAATTATGTATTTTTTTTTTCTTCTAATTTTCAATTATTTTTACGCTCCTAACTTTAATACTTAGAGTCAGTCTTCATGTTCCTCAATATCATAAAGCTTAAGAGACCACTTTTAAAACATGAAAATAACAAAAACAAGTTCCAAAAAATAATAAAATGCAATGATGAAAAGAAAGGTTAAAGGACCTAAATGCAACTAATCCTAACTAGAATTAGTCTTAAATTTATACTAAATGCAACGCTTTGTGCCTTTTGATCCTAGTCCACTCATCCATTAGCTTTGTTAACCAACTTAATTATAAGGTTATATGTCAACGAATTAAAGACCTTAATAACCACTGTATTATTACCTTGAATGATCATGAAATTATTTAACTTCTGTAATAACTTAGTTTTTCCTGAAGATTAACACCATCAATATCATTATCTAAAAAGCAAATATTGATTTTATTTTTTGACATTTTATAACATATTTTTATATAAACAATAAAAATAACTCTTGAAAGAAAACATGTAAATTACCCTGTATAGCCAGGGTCCAACGGTAGTTTATTACATTAAGACAGGTCAATAAATCTTTACCTAGCTAAAAGAACAAGAATGCAATTAAAAGAATAAGAATAGAATGACACATTTTAAGCCACCATGGCAGGCATGTCCTTGAGCCATGGATCTAGTGGTTTCCCCAATGGAGTAAATAATGAATCCAATTTCCCTAACCTTCTTAGCATCCACAACATTCCTTCCATCAAATATAAATGATGGCTTCTGCATGCTGTCATAAACTTTTTTGTAATGCAAACACCATGTGCATCCTTCACTGCCTCATAACTCATAAGCATCCCAAACCAGACACTTGCTTTATGGAGCTAGGGCTTGCTGGCTGAAGGTGTGCAGGGTGGTCCTTATCAAACTTCCTCATTGAGAGATCCTTTGTGATTTGGTCTTCAGTGACGTAAGGGTCATATATGTTCAACCCGGAAATATAAATTACCTAAATCGGTGAATGAAAAAGAGAAGGAGGAAGAGATTGTGGATTCGCTTTTCTCTGTTAACAAAAAAAAAAATAATTAACATTTATCGATAAAAAAATATATATATTTACGTATGAAAAAAATGATTATACACCGATAACGTAAATAATTTTATACCTTCAATCCATCACAATTAAAATATAAACTTATTTTATAATGACAAGAGCATTAAACTTTATATATATATGCGCTTAACATGGCCTTGTCTCCCAAAAGCCCCTTGCAAACATCAATTGTTGGTGTCTCCCTGTGTCACTAGTGTCCTTCTTGAATGCAAAGCCAAGAATGGCTATCTTCTTGCATGAAATTGTGTTGAATATTGATGACACCACTCTGATCACAAACCTTGTTTTCTGGTAGTCATTTACTTTGACAACTTGCTTCCAGTAATTCGCCACCTCAGGAAGGCCATTGCACTCACAAATGTACGCCTAGTATGTCCTTTTGAAAGCAAAAGCCTCCAAAGCCAACACTGTCATTCAAGAATTTTGTTCCAATCCTTGAGTCTGTCCCTATTGAGTGTGACACCTGCAACACACCAGAAGAGTTATAAATTTGACTCAGTAATAAAGGAAAAAGAGTGAGAAAGAGGTCCAATCCCGCCTAAGAGTAAAACAACTAAAACTTAATCTTTAGACCTACCAACAAAAAAAAATATTTACTATTAGTTTTTATAAAACAAAAAAGGATTACACATGTTAACAAAAAGATCACTTATATTGGTAAAAACTTCAAACATTTAAAATTTATTTTAGACTACAATAACTAAGTAACTATTAGATAAAATCCATGAGTTTGAATTTGTTCACTGAAATAAACTAACCATTAATATTTGTTGATAAAAAAAAAAAAACCTGGGACGCATCAAGTGACCTCACAAGTGGTGACATGGCATTGACAGAAGAGATTCTCTGTGCAAGAAAGCATTGGCAGCAAGCTTAGAGAGTTCAGCATACCACAGATTGGTGCACATGATTCTATCCTCATGAACCCAATTAGCATAAACTTTTTTGAGAGTCTGAATGGCCTTCTGTCCCTGTGGGACCCTATCTTCAATTGCAGTGCCCTCAGCAAGAAACTCAGAATTAGACAAAATCGTAAAACTGATTCCTTTATTGTTTTGGTTGGGGTGTTCACTGAGACGAAGACAATGTCAGCCTCTGAGACGTGTTTTTCAACTTCGGTGCTGAAGAAGAGGTTCCTCCCTCTGCATTGCTTCACCACTTCGTCGACAATCACTTTAAATGATGATGTCACCGATGATTTGGGAAAGAGCAAAATTCATATTGTTTTCTCATATATGAACAAAAAAAAATCCTGAAGTAAATAACTCGTTCAATTACAACTTACAAGTGACAAGGTGTTCCAACTGTAAAAGTCGATTCACAAATCAATTTCAAATCATATTTTTACTATAATAAGTTTCCAACGTGTAAACTAATTATTGAATCAAATACAATTCAATTCAAATCTAATCAAATACAATTTCTATATATGACTCCAAATACAATCTTGCACACTATTTTTTCATAGCTATTTACTAGGTTTCAAGAAGTTTTTGAACCATTCAACCGATTGCTTGGGATATCTCTTCAGGTTGTCTTTGTAGTCAACAAAATATAGACCAAATCTAGAAGTGTATCCAGCTGACCACTCCCAGTTATCCAGTAGTGACCATACAAAATAGCCTTTCACATTGCAACCATCCCTGCAATAAGCCAAATCAGTAATTCATTAGTGTATTGATTTAAGCCTGTTTTGATAAGCTTCTCCAGAAGCACTTATACCAAATGAGCTTCTCAATAAGTTAAATTTAACTTATAGATAAATTCATTTCATTTTTTCTTCTTCCTTTTTTCTCATAGAAGTGTTTCTATTTTTTCTTCTTCCTTTTTTCTCATAGAAGTGTTTCTAGAGAAACTTATCCAAACAGACTCTAAAAATGTTCATGAAACTTTCCCAAAACTCTAATAAAATAACAAGTAATAACAACTATTGCATACTTGATAGAAGCCAGTAAGGAAGATAAATAGCCATTGTGGTATCTAATCCTTTTTTCATCCTTGAGAGCGTCCTTAATGGAGATAAATAGACTATTTGGATCATCCATCCCTGTGATAGCCATAAGAAAGAAGATTTTAGCTTACAATTTTTACTTTTTGTTGGCACTTTATTCAACTGTTTTTCAACTAAAAGTGCTGGAAAAAATGGAAAATAGATTGCATTGAAAATTATAGAACTTGAAGATTACCATTTTCAGTGATGAAGACAGGAGGGTTTCCGTATTTTTGTTTGATGTAGATCATTAAGCTTCTCATGCTCTGTGGCACAATGTACAACCATATAGAATTTGCCTGCATGTCAGAGTTTACAAGTTATAGAATTAACAAAAAATAATAATAAAATTCAATCAGCATTTATATATGCTCTAAGTAGGTTTGCTTATTATGGTTAAAAGGAGAGTTGATTATGATGGAAAATGAAAATTAAGTACAAGAAGGACAATAAGAGATAACTAAGGACAAGACTCTCTTATTCTTATGTTACAAGTTTTGATGGAAAACACTAAATTATAATGACAGACGTTTCTATGCTCTATTTAGTAGCTTCCAGTAGCAAAATTCAATATGATTATGGTTTAATGAGACAAAAAAAATGATACATTTCTGACTTACCCTTTCTGAAATAGCTTTAGTATTATTGAATGCTGAAAGTAAAGAGAAGGAAAAACAATAACTTTAGTGGTAGAACAAAATAGCAAAATCAAAATTCACTTTGAATAAAGTAAATGATTGTTTGGTCCAGAACTTACGAAGGGTAACAGCACCAGAATCTGCAATGGAATCATGAAGCAGAATTCCAATTATATTAGTAGAATTGTCTCTTGCATAAAACGTGGTGTAATGGTTGATTCCCACAAAATCCAATGAACCCTTAACAAGAGCAGCCTCGGATTGCGAAAATTTTGGTAGTCTGCTTCCTACTCTACTCCTCATTGAGCTTGGATAATCCCCAAACATCAAAGGATCAAGAAACCTGTCATAGTGAAATCTAAAAATTTAGTTCTAGTTATGCCATTGTAGGGACATATTAGGCCTTAAACAAAAAGGTGAGTGTTTTACACAACTCTTAGATATAAAATATGTAAATTCCAATTTATGAGGTAGTGTGTGAATGACTTACCAGCCTAACTGAAAATCTTGAGCTCTTTGAGCTGCATCAATGTCTTCTTTGGTATTTGTTAGTGGCTCATACCAAATGACATCAAAAGCTATCCCCAGTGATCCTCCCTGTATTTTCTGTGAAATAACCAAAGTCATCAATATTTAGGCTTTTCAATGTGTTGTACATAATTTCACTGGGAGCACATCTACACTTGTATAAGCTCTTAAGAGATTTATTAATTATTAAAAGAGTATAACCGATTACACCAGTGTAATGTGAAACCGATCATCGTTGATATGACTTTTAAAGTAGTTATTATAAAAGTCAACAAACTTATCATAGATAGTGAGTTGTAACGGATGATGGTGTAAAATTATTTTATACTATGAGTGTCTAACCTATTTTTTCTTATTAACAAATCTTTAATACCAATGATACACTGAACAATTATCTATATCTGATTCATTCTTTCTTAATAAGATTACTACTACTAAAATAAACATTTTTTATCCTAAATTGAGGTCTTTATATACAATATTCATAACTTTACCTTATACTTTCTCCTATAAATATCTGCTACTGCTGCATGAGAAAGTAGGACATTGTGAGCAACAACGTAAGGTTCAGTAGCAGAGTTCCCTGCCCTACAGAACAGGTGAAGGAGAATGGAGCATCGTCCTGGCGCTTGTAGACCAACATCATAACCCTGTGTGGCAAATGTGTGTGGCTCATTAAATGTCATCCAATGCTTCACCCTGTCCCCAAATTTCTGAAAGCACGTCTCAGCATAAGTTGCAAAGTCCTTTCTGTGGCTCACAAGAATCACATGAACATAAGCATATTTTCTTATTACCATAATCTTAAGAGTAATGTAAAACTCATGTTTAAAGTGAAGAATTTATTCTATACATGATTGAAGTGTTAAGCCATCCGTTATACTTGTTTTCCAAGGCTTGAGGTAGGTCCCAGTGATAGAGGGTCACATATGGTTCAATTCCTACAAATGTAAGGGATCAAGAAATAAGAAGCATTGAAAGCAAAGCATCTTGGATCCTGATAAATTGTGATCTGATATAAGCTACTCTAACTCAACTCTCAACATGTAGACCATTTTTTTTTATCTGTAAGAATCGAAGACAAGACAGGTACTAGAGAGTTTACAACCAACTAATCTAGATATCTTGGTAGATGTAGACAACATTCATAGATGGAATGCAACTTTTATTTTATATTCACAACTAAAATACAGAAATGTAGCAATTGCACAAGGATAATGAGAGTTACCTTTAGCAAGTAATGCGTTGATGAGTTTATTATAATGATCAATTCCTGCTTGATTGATTTGGCCGGATCCACCTAACACATGAAATGTTAGTGATTCAGATCATTTTTTCAAAGTTATGCATATTTAAACAGAAAATTTCAAAGTAGTTAGAAATATACTTAGATCAATAAAGAAGCTTTAGTGTTAAAGTTATTCAATAGTCACACAAAAGGGTTAAAGTTCTTTTGGAACTTGGCGTGCAACAATCCTTTTTCGTTTGTTATCTAAAAGAGTTTAACGGTGATACTGACATAATTCTTAAATCAATTGCATGTTTAGATAAACAGAATGAAAAGGCTTACTGGGAAAAATCCTAGACCAAGAAATAGAAAATCTATAGGCATCCATCCCCATGTCCTTCATCAGTTGTATATCTTCCTGCAGGATAAAACATGAAGATTGAAGAGTGTCAATTAATTATTTTAAGATAATAATCTTCATAGGAAACCTATGTTTTGCAAAAAGTAGGTAACTATTTTAGAGTCTGCTTGAATATAAAATTAAAAGTGTTTTTGACAATTTTTCTACTAAAAAATGTTTATATTTCTAATTGAGAAATTCCTAAAAACACTTACAACTTGTATCCAAACTGACTCTTAAGAGTCATAATGAAAAGGGGTTTGTTCAGTTCTGCGGGTGAAGAAACAGGTTCCAAAAATTTTAACTGTACTCATTGTTACTTACTTCGTATCGGTGGTACTGATCCACAGCAACATCAGCATTGCTGAAATCAATTATCTTGCCTGTAACAAAATATGCAAGATAATGATAAGCCAACATTAATTAATGGTAATGTTGTAAAAAAGTTTTACAACTTCATTCAATCACAAATTATTATTGTTATGATTTATAAGACAATTTTAAAATTCTCTAAAAAAAAATTTATGTATATGATCATTATACTCTGAAAACATTTGCATAATGTATTATTTTATTTCTTCCATTTTAGAAAATTATCAAATTAGAGAACATTTATTAGAAATGAAAAAAAAAAAATGTCCTCCTTTTTCATTTCCTTCAAAACTTAACTCCCAAATATTATTTTTTTTCATTAGTAATTTGAGTTTTTCATTTTTTTTTTGAAAAAAAAAATCCTATCGATCAAATTCCAGAAAACATGATTTTGGCACTCTTGAAATCCACGCACTCAAAAAATTGCTTTAAGTAAAATGTAGTACTAGACATCAACGTCTCAATTATTTGTGTGTAACTTCAATTGAAACAATTAAGTGTAAAACAGGAAGACCGATCGAAAATCAATAATTGAGTATCACTTTCTTTTTTGGGTGCATGAATTGAGTATGACATTAAGAAACTATTGAAAATGAATATTTTTATTTTATCTAGAGACTACCGGATACTACATTAGACATCCAAATAATTTAGAGGCTATGTGATAGAATGAACAATTGATTATAGAATGAACAATTGATTTATTTTTATTTTTATATGGACAAAATGAATAATTGAACGAAAATGATGATTATCACATATGACTATACTTTCATATATTAGTCTATAGGGTCTTACCAAAAGTATGTGAAAAAGTGTCCCACACAGATGGTCCCCTTCCATCTTCTTTCACTGCCCCTTCATACTAGAAGTCAACAAAATCATTTAAATCAGTTATCAATCATTATATTTATTTATTTATTTCGTAATGAATCTTTGAACGAATGATTATATTTCAAACAAGACAAATATAAATATATAATTTAATAATAGCTTTAGGAAAAATAATAACACATTCAATAATCAATTATTCAATGCATGTGATCATAAAATAAATTATTATTTCATAAGTATGATCTATTTTTTTAAATAAGTAAAAAAATATTTATTTTAAAAAAAAATTAGACAAATATAATATAAAAATAGATAATTATTTATTTTATTAAAATAAATGATTATTCATCAAATAAAATTAAATAAGTCAATCTAATAATTTTTATTTTTTTTTATAAGAATTACTTATAAATAAAAAATTTTATAAACACTTATTTTAAGTGTAAATAAACTCACCCAATATTTCTGGGCTTGCATATATAAAAACAAGAGAAGCACTTAACGAAGGAGAAAAAAATTATAAGAGAAATAAAATAAAAGATAATGTTTATAAATTTAATTTAAATATACTCGTACTGGTCATTTAAGAAATTTGTTTGTTTCAAACTTAGGGGATCCATTTCCACAAACACATGGCTGGCATCAACTTTTTCATTCTTAGCTATTGGTTTCTAAAAGGAAAAAAAAAAAAAAATATATATATATATATATATATATATATATATATATATATATCCAGCCAACCATTTATTCTGTTGACGGACAACAATTGTCATAAAAAATAAAATGAAACGCAAAAGTATTATTTAGCCTTTGTAAAGTCTTGTATGATTTCACACATAGATAACGAATTATCTATTTAGTAAGAAGATTTGTATTCAGTTAATTTTTAATATAAACAGTCAATCGTACATAAAATTATTCTTTCATCTAATGGATTAAAAGATATCTTTATTACGTAATCTTTGAATTAAAAAAATACTATTTTTTTTATATATTTTGAAATAAACCTAAACTCAAGTCAACGAAGGAGCTTGGGCATAGACTTTTTTTTCCTTCCCCGAATATATCATACAAGAATAATTATAGGATTAATTCTGAGACTAGTTGTTGTTCATTAAGATTCCATTTAATAAGTTTGGATGGTTACCTAATAGAGAAAAATAGATATAAAATAATTTTATATTATTAATTAATTATAATTTTTTATTTATGTTAAGTAAGTTAACTTATATAAAATATTTTAAAAACCATTCAAACAACAATAAATTATAATTGACTGACTGTAAAATTATTTTATTATTATTCGTATAAAAAATAATTTATGGATCTCACCAAGCTACATAAAATACATGTCACTATATTGAATTTAGATTTCTAACAGATTTATTTGGAAAAAAAAAAAAAAAGATATACAGTTTTACTCTGCGGACCAAAATTTCACGTGGTGAAGTCTATGTTATGCAATTCTGTGTGACCAATAATTCTCAGAGAAAGATAAAAATAGAAAAAATATATATATAAAATATGATAAGTGATCAAATAGTCTTTTTTTTTCTGAATAAGTGATCAAATAGATAGTAACTAGTATTTTAATTTGTGCATTTTATAGAATAAATATTTATTTAATATAGCTAAAATTTAGAGTAACTACTTCTAAATATATATAAATAATATAATAACTAAAGTCTATAATAATTTTTTTAATATATAATTACATTTTAGATTTATGATAAATAATTTATATTATGATATACCATTATTATTAATCGTTGATATTTTTTTTTTTAAATATTGAAATTGAAGTTAATACTAAAGATACTAAAAATAATAAATTCAAAGAGATAAGAAGTTATGCTAAACTCTTAATATTATAATCATAAGAGGAGGTATCAAATGAAAGTTAGAAAGATATTTAAATTATGAAGATAAAATATATATTTGAAATTAATTTTTAATATTCAATTACAGCTTGCTAAACCATTAAGTTAATATTAAAATTGTAAGGGATATACCCGTGTTAGGATATTCACCACTTCCATAATAAAAAATAAATAAAATAAAATAAAATAAAGATATTCACCATTTTTATTAGAGTATCTTCAATAATAAATTTTTAAGCAACTAAATTTTTGTTATTCAATTTTAAGTCACTTAACTAATTTTTTCTCCAATAATATGCTTAATTTATAAATATTTTTTTTCACTTATATAAATAATTCCTTCCAATTTTAAGTTACCTAAAATACATATGATACACTAAATTAAGTAACTCTTATAATTAAGTAATTTTATTTTGTTAAACAACCATTAAGTAACTCTCATGGTAGATACTCTCATTTATCATAATAAATTATATTAATTGATAATTGATTTCATGAACAAATCACGCATAGGAATCAAGTTTCAACCATGACAAAAGATTATTCCAAGACAGCAATTGAATGTTTGTTACAAAAAAACGATAATTAATATTTTTTTAATTTTTCTTCATTTCTTTCAAACCAAACATTCCTATTTTTACTTTATTTTTTATACCTATCTTCGTCCACTCTAATTTTTTTTACCTATTTATTTCCTTCTTATCAAAAACACACCCTCACATGGTCATGTATTGCACACTTGTCTTCTTCTTTTTCTTAATTTGTAGAAATCAAAAATAATACTGAGAAGAATTTATAAAACTCACATCACACAGGGATAACCTATGTTGTGTCACTTTTTATAAACAATTGAGAAAAGTAAAGGAGCTAGCAAAATCCATCACCTTCATCATCGAAGATGATAAAGTTAGTTATCTTGCATAGGCCAATTGAATTAATTCATGTCAAAGAGGCAATATTGTTCTTTCCCATTCTCTATGCTATGTTATGTTGTTTTTCGTTCTTATCTTCCCTCATTCATTTGCGGTAAACCACTCGTTTCGCGCAACAAAAGCGTCTAAAAAGCCTCAACCCCTCACTCACTCTTCTCAAAAAAGCAAAATAATTTTTTTTTCTCTAGCATGTATATTAACGAATTAAAAAAGACTAATCTCACTTGTGAATAGCTGACACACTATAGATAAAATACAAGATTTTTTATTAAATACATTATTTCAACTACGTGAAATGAATGCGATATGTTTAATTTATACACTTACTATTTAATATAAAAGACATGATAAGTTTTTTTTCTATCAAAATAGAAAAACTACACCTAAATACAAATTATAACCACTTATTATATATGAAATATATTATAATCACACAAAAAAAGAACTTATGTTGTGGCATGAAAATGAAGTTTTCAAAGATGAGTGGTGGTGGTGGTACGAACCTGAAAGGCTGAAGAGGCAGTACCAAATACGAAGCCATTTGGAAAGTTTCCACGGTTTATAATCTCCGATGTGCATATCTGAATCTCAAGTAATGCCACCACCATTGCTAGCAATATCAAAACAGTGCCTCCTCCTCTAAACGCCATGGTTTGAGAGTGATGAGTGAAAGAGAGAGAAAGAACCAAAAGAAGGTATCAAAAGAAAGTGAGAAAAAAAAAGGTACTATAGAGTGAGACTTTTTGAGGAGAATATATAGAGAAAGAGAGGAAGCTAGCTATTAATGATGGAATGGGAATTTTAGTGGGGAAAAGTGTGAATGGGGAAAAGCTAGAAGAAGAAAAAGAAGTGATGCATAAAAGAATATATGTATGTCATGTGATAGTGGGGTGTTGGCTTACAGAACTCAATCTCTCTTTTGAGTCTTTTCACACACAAAGTATGAATAATTGAAAATGCTTAGATATTTTGTGTTCATACTTTGTGGGACGAATTTTTCTGGGATATGTAAAATTAACTTAAATACTCTTTAATAATCTTATTATTAAAATGAACGGTTGGGTAAAGTGTTTATATTTACGCAAAAAAAATTACAGATTTCATGAAAATAAGATAAACTGTTCCTTAAAGAAACTATATATTGTAGATGTTCCACGTGTTTATTAGTTTTGTCGTGCTGGAAAAAAAGGAAAAAAAAAATAAGTATGAATAATTGCATTTTTGCTTTTCCATTTTGTATTCTGTCTTTTTCTTATTCCGATGTAGCATATATTTTCTTTCTTTATCTTTATCTATATCCATTATATGTTTGCTTCAAGTAAGATCTTCGTAGAATTTTTTTTAGTTTTTATATTAGCAGTTTCCTTGTACATTTGAAAATATTTAAAGGATTGGAAATTGGAATGTCCGCATTATCTAGAAATATAAAAACCATTACTCTGCTTTCTTGTTTTGTTTCTTATCCTTTCTATGTATTTTTAAGTTTATTTGTTTTAATCCTACATTTACTTTTTACTTCTTTTTTTTGGGATATTTTATCGTATAAATTATAAAGTAGAAATTCCAACAAATATAGCCTCATTTTTAAGCAATATTTTAATATTTTAAAAGAGTTACCTTTCTCTATCAAAAAAAATATTCAAGATATAAAAAATTTACCTTTATTTAAACATCTGATAATAGCAATAGTTTTCTATCTTAGAAATAAATTGTGTTTGAATTATGAAAAAAAAATTATTGTATAAAATAATAAGTTTAGTTGTCCCCCTAAGAAAAAACATTAATTACTATCTTTTATTTTTATTTTTATGTAGTTTTAAATATTTTACATACTCATTTTATATTATAAACAAATAATATAGTGAAGACCGATCATATTATGAAATTAAAAAAATAAAAATAAAGATATACTACTATTAATTAAGATTTGTGTTATCTTCAAAAGTAAACAAATAAAAAGGGAATGAATGAAATATTATAGGGGAAATTGAATTATTCCTTTTCAAACAAACCTCATCCTTCGTGTTAAAAAGAAGAAGAAAAAAAGAAAAACCTTTCGGCATGTTTGAAAGTTATCGGTTTTTGTTTTTAAAAATTATTTTTTAGAATAATTTCTAAAAAAAAATTTATTTGGTATTTAAAAAATTACTACTAAAAAAAAATTTAAAAGATGTAAGACTTATGTACGAAAAATATATAAGACTTATAGAAAAAAATGTAAAATTCTATGAAAAAAGAAAATAAAATATATAAGACTTTATAAAAAGAAAAAATAGAAAAACAAAACACACCAAATGTTTTGGTTTTTTAATTTTAAAAATTAAAATAAAAAATAATTTTTAAAAATTGATTAACCAAACAAATTATATAATTTTTAAAAATTAAAAACTATTTTTAAAAACTGCAATTAAACCGGCTCCCAGGGTTCTCATTTTTTTTATTGGGCAATTCAAGAGTGCTTGCACACCAGACACACTCTTTTTTGGTTAAATTTTCATATAAAAAAATTATAGGTGAAAACTCAATAAATTAATAAGAGGTATAACGTATGCCATTTTATGAATTTCAATTAATTGATAGATGATAAAAAAAAAAAAAGTTAATGCTCATATATGTATCAGTGCTGAAAAATAATTTTACACGGTTAGTCGATCATAATTTATCATTTGAAGTATAAAATTATTTTTTTTAAAAATAAAATATCATAAATAAAGGGCTCGGTGGTGATGGGGTGATGGAGATTGAAAAAAATGTGTATTAACATTTAAAAAAAGCATATATTTCTAACTTCTCCGTGTGATGCCCACTTTCCTTTGCACCCACAAAATTTAGGTAGACCAAGTGGACTTGTACGTGTATCCAATTAATGAACTTCGTTTGTGATTATATATAGATTTATTTTCAGGGATAATTTAGGACCTCTCAACACTGTTTAGACATGAAGTTAATTATTTTAAGCGGGAAATAACACGGTTTAACTATCTATTAATTGGTTTAAAAAAACAACAACTATTAATTGTATCACCCACAATATCAATTATATTTGCATTTTTTAATCCAAATGATTTAGAGTTCAAATTTTATTTTAGATATGAAATAAATTATGTCAAGAGAATAATACTGGCATATGTTCATTAATTTTGACCGTAACTATTTTAATAGTAACTAATTGGTGCAAATATCATGATTTTGAAAAAATAAAATTATATATATATATATATATATATATATATATATATATAATTGTACCCCGAAAATGTAATTGGCTTACCAGTGCACTCAATGTATATACATATTGTAATTAATCGTGGGTGAAACTTCGTCTCTTTGATAGTTATAAACACGAAACTTCCTTTGTGATTTCATTAATTAATTACAAGTAGGACATACAAAAAATAAATTCATTCGCTTGGTTTGTACGTTTTCGACTTTTGTGTATACAAACTACGTACTTAACAAATAGAGATGTTTGCACAATTCACTTTGACAAATGCCACTCTATCATAAATTAGACAATTGTTTCCTACACTATATTTTTGCTTCATGCACCCCAAATATTATAAAATTCTCATATTACTTTTCTTTTATTCCATAATATTTATATCGGATAATTATGTGTATTCCGAAATAGGTGGTCTGGAAGAGGTTAAGAAAGGGTGTGACAACGCTAAGGTTGATCCACGAAGTGGAAAGGACATATTAGTTCATTCATTATTTTAAGTGGGTGCAAAAAGCAAAAAAGTGGGTGCAAGAAGGAATTCCCATAAATTATTCCACTTTTGAAATCATGAAGAAATGAGTCTTATATATAATCAGTTTTTTTTTTTATATAAAATATACACTTAATTTAATAAAATAAATACTTATTTATCTTCTTAATGTGTTTATTTGAATTGTTTTTAGAATGGAATCAGACTATCCAGTTCAACCAACTGAACGGAGAATCAGTGTCATAACTGGTGCAAAATCAATCTATAAATCAATATTTAATTGAACTGGTGTTAAATTGGTGAAACCAATCCAAAATTGATAAAATTAATTAGAACGATTTTCACGTTTCTTAATTTTTACTTTTTTTTATATATATATATTATTTCATGTAATATTCACATTTTTAAGTGAAGTTTAATTTTTAATATTATAAAGGTTGGATATCATGTTATAAAAAAAAACTTATTCTATTAAAACTAGTTCAATTAGTTAAATCACTAAACCTTGAGTTAGTAGCTTCACCGATTCAATAATCAATTTGATTTTAAAAATATTATTATAAATTATTTAGGCTTAAAGTAAATAATTATTTATTTATTTAAATAAATAAAATTTATATGTTTATTAAATAATTATTTATCTGATTCAGATACTTTATAAACACTTGTTAGTGTATAAGTGTGAAAAAGATTGTTTCGGAAGCAATGCTTCCCCAACCATGTCATGAAAGACTTAGTTCTTATGTAATTCAATGTTAAATTTCGTAACTAATTAGATCCAACTTGTTTAGCCACGCTAGTACAATTCTTTAAAACAAATTGACAAAAACATCCACGTATGCTTGTATGTCATTAAGGATATACATTCAGAGTTCTTTTGCTAAACTTGTTAGATTAGTCTCCTTTTCTAGCTTTCTTAGAAGTAACAAACACATATCATGAACTCATTCGTACATACTTTAATGCATGTTGATATTAAGTGAGTTTCTCCTGTTGTTGATTATTTTAAAATTCTTAGCATATATATGGTGCACGTAATTTTGAGTAACACATTGAAACTTGAATTAATTAATTCCTAAAATCTAGTCTATAGAGGATGTGGACACTTGAGACCATTTATTTGGCTTGTGCATTAGGCGTATTTTATAAGCATATTAAATAATTAGATTCATATATTCTTATCTAGTAATTTATGTAACAAAATATTTTGTATTCGATTTTTATTATACGTAAAATTTATTCGACGGTCAGATATTATGAGTGAGAGAATATCCGTGATTTCTAATCTCGGAAATATATATATATATATATATATATATATATATATATATATATATATATATATTTATATTTACCATAATGGATAAAAAAATTACATTCAAAGTAAAAAAAATTATTAAAACAAGTTGACAAAAGAAACTGTATGTTTTTTTTTTATTTTTTTAACTTTTAGCTTTCTTAGAACGTATAACATTATTATTATTATTATTATTATTATTATTATTATTATTAGCTTTCTAAACTAATGAGATTATTTTAAAACAAGAATTAGTAAAAGAAAATTAATCACATTTTTTTTAGGTATACAAAAAATTGTTATTATAATAATTAAAAAAAATTACTTCACATACGTTAGATTTTTACAAAATGCTTTGTTATGGATTATGTGTAGGTGAGCATTTAAATTAAAATAAAGTTTAATAATATGTGAATTTTAGCTTATTTTACATGCTTTTATCATTGGAAGGGATCAATCATTGTATGGACGAATGACTCCACCAACCCAAAGAAACTATATAAGTGAGTGACACATGTAAGAAAGTAGAATCTCGTTATTCCTTTTGTGTACATTTTTCTTCTGCCTTATCATATTAATGATCTCTTCCATCAATATTGATCATATTATTTTTTGCATTATATTGGACTCTACTTTCTCATCCAATGGTGTTTCGCCATTTTATAAGTAGTGTGGTTGGTAAGCTAGGAGATCAAATGATGCTTAATAAAGGCTAAAAGCTTATCCCACTATATATGATCACAAAGAAACATTTTTTTAAAAAAAAGCTTATTACTTAATTACGTTTAACACGTATTGGTAATGCATCTGTGCTATTTTTTTCCGAGCAGATTATAGATCACATATCTCTCCCAATTCCCAATAAGTCAAATACTAATTTCGCTTATTATATGTGATCACTTAAAGAAATTGTGTTCATGGTCATCATGAATTAATGATGTCGAGCCATTAGTTTAGTCATGAAAAAAGTCACTGCCATGTGGTTCTTAAGGTATTTTTTATGAGGGTAATTTTTTTTTAAATTACCAAAATAGATAGGTTTTAAATAAATTATGATGTATCGATAAGTCATGTTTTAAAACATGATTTTTTTTTATATATACATAAGTCGTGCTTTAAAAATGGCTTTCTAGATTTTATTTTTTTTATAATTGAAGTCGTGCTTCAGAATAACAGTTTGGTAAAAAAAAATTCTAAAATTTACTAATGACACCTTCTATATTTATTTATATACATCCAATTTTTTAAAAAAAGCATAGACTACTTTAAAATTGCTAGTTACAACTCCTATTAACATTTAAAGTTATATTTTTAAAATTATATTTTTTAAGTTACATTTTGGATAAATTAAAGTTGTGTTTTTTTATTAATTAAAAATTTAAAAGGGGGTGTATCAATAGATATAAAAGTGCAAATAGCAATTTAAAAAAATCCAAATGACATCTACACAAACATGACTTCCATTCTGAAATTTTTAAAAAAAAAGTTTTTGAAAGTGATTTATTTAGGGTTTGTTTAGATATACTATTCTAGAAAGACTTCTAAAAGAGAAAAATATAAAAAAAAAAAAACAAGAAATTAACTTCTTTAAAAGTTAAAATTGTCTTTTTCAATAGTTAATTAGTGAAAATTTTCTCAAATAGATTCGTCTAAAAAGATGTGAGACTTTCACTGACTAACCATTGGAAAAGACAATTTTAACTTTTAGAGAAGTTAATTTCATTTTTTTATCTTAAAAGTTCTTTCGGAGTAATGTATCCAAACAAACCCTTAGTACACGAATTGTGTAACTTTTCAAAATAATGAAAATAAAGTCATGCTTTGAAACGATTTATCCATGTAACATAATTTATTTAAAATCTATCCATTTTGATAATTTTTTAAAAAAAATTACCCGTTTTGTAAAAAAAGTCGGTTCTTAACCTTGAGTTTTGAAGTAACAACACAATACAATCATTACCTCCATTTTACTATCATTGAACTCTCTCCCCTTGGCCCAATAAGACTGGATAAAGCAAATTGGAGGCTCTTTCTATTGCACCTACTAATTACTAAGTACACGTTCTCCCTACCCTTTACATTTTTTATTGCCAAGTATACCCTTCTATAGTGATGTCAAAGCGAGCTCTAACTCAGACTCACCATGGGTTTAAGTCGGCCCCAGCCATTTTTTTTTTTTTTTTTGTAGTTGTAACCAAATTTGAACACAACTTACTTAACGCACGGGTTAGATGGGTTTGAGGCGGGTTGAGCTGGATTAACCCATTTAACTATTATAATATAGTCAAAATGATAAATACTTAGAAAGTTTTTCAATGATATTTATGTATTAGAGATATTTTATTGTTTATTTCTTGTTTATGATAAATTGATAATATTAAGAGATGCTTAAATGATTTTTTATAGGAAAATGTCATCTTTTATTAAAAGAAATAGAAAAAAAAATCATTATTTTTTTATGAGAAAAATGATGATACATGTAAAACAATTTTATATTATTAGACAATTATAATTTTCTATTTATAATAAATTAATTAACTTTTATATGATTATTTTTAAAATCATTAATACAATAAATTATGATAAATCGATGGTATAAAATTATTTTATATTAACAATAACATTTAACTTTTTATTTATTTATGATTTTTTTTAAAGTTTAGTGAGTCAATTCATTTAACCCATCAATCAATTTTTATGACTTATTTAAAAGGTCAGCCAAGCTAACTCGACTAGTTTAATGTTCAACCCATGATGAATTAACTCATTGAAGCGGGCTGATCTTTTTTTGACACCTTTACCCTTTTACTCCCTCGCTATCAAAACTCTTGAAGATTAATGCACACATAAGAAATATTTAATACTATTCACGAAAGACGTATTTAGTTTACAATATCCTCATTAAATGTCCATGATGAGAGTATATGCGGAAGAAAACAATTAACGAGACTTAGAATATATAAAAATCAATAATTTTAGAATAAAAATAAGGAAGCTAAAACATCAAGAATTTTGGTTTGGAGGAAGTATTTGTTAAAACACAGTTCAGAATAATAATACATTCCAAAACAATGTACTCTGAAAAAAAAATTCTAGAACTATTTCTAACAAAATATACATAGTTTCTTTCTAGAACAACATATCTCAATTTTGAAAGTAATTTCTAGAACTATGTTCTAACAAAATAGAAACCTATCTACATCCTCTCACAGCAATGTCATGTAAAATAGAAACCTAACTCACCTAAGCTTTAAAAAAAAACAAATGACAAAATATGTTTTTCTTTCTGTGAAGGTTTAACCTTGTTTTAGAAGTTTTCTTTCACGTGATATTGAGTGAATATAGGAGTTTACCCTCATTATCATCTTTTCTGGAGGGAAAGATTTTAGTTTACAGTATTTCAAGTTTAATTTGGTTGATATTTGTTTTTTTATTTGATTTTTCAACTATTTATTAATGAGTTCAGTTAATTAGTGAAGCATTTATTTTGATCGCTTTCATCATGATGATGTAATTTTTTTTAAAATTAATTTATTTAATTAAAAAAATATATTATCAAAATAACACTTGGTATAAATAAAGAAATCATCAAAATAAACACCTCATAACTAACCAACCTTATTATTAACAAAGGAGTGAAAAATAAAATAAAAAAATACATTAGAAATTATCACCATCAAACTAAACTTTAAGAATTATAAAAAAAAAATCATAAATACATAAACGAAAAATATATATATAAAAAAAAGCAGTTAAAATCTTTCCGTTTTCTCAAACAAACTTTAATATATAGTATTGAATTACCTAAAATAAAATCATATCCTACACCGATATATATGAGAAATTCTTATAATTTGTGCACCATACGTGTTAGCAATAAGCGAGTCCAATTAAATGATTAATCCATCCAAACCAAACGTGGCAGATGCTGAAGAACCTAAGGTGGCATTTGCAGCAAACCCTCACCGCTTAACCTCTCAATATATATACACACACAACACAACGCACTCTTTCAAAAGCAATTAATCACACCCAAAAACACTACAATATTCTCACTTTGAAATGGCACAGCAACAGAGAAACAGAAACGAATTCGGGACCGACCAGAGAGACAACGACGTGCGCGACCGCGATCCAAGAGTCCTCAAGAACTACGACCAAGAGTCCGACCGGTGGAGGGACGAGTTCGGGAGCCGCGCTGGCGCTGACGTGGTGGCGAACTCTGCCTATGCGAACATAGGGAGCGGCGGGTACGGAGCGCCGCCCACGGGAGGGCCCTATGCTGGAGCTAACTATGGAGCCTCCGGGTTTGAATTCAGCACTGCGGGTGCCACCACTGGTGCTGCTCCGGGGCATGACACTCCCGCTGAACTGTGGGGACGAGAAGGAAACGCTGATCAACGAGGTGGTGACGGTGGAAGGGACATGAACGCGGATGTGGACCAGAATAGAAACAGGAACATGGGAAGGGATCAGAAGAAGTGATGAAGCTAGCTAATGAAGTTCTAGTCTGGTGCTTTATATATGTAGTTGTTCGGTCTGGTTTTCTAAGGCTGGTTGGTGCTTAGTTTTTGTGTGGCTAAAAATAATACGAATAAAGTTTTCTCTATACCCTAACTAAGGTTACTTAACACCTTTGGTGATATAATTTGATTAAAAAAAAAAAGAGAGAGAGAATAATAAGGTGTTAAGTAGTTTATTGTTATTTTTGTTGGTTGAAAACTCCAAACTCAAATAATATATATGCATGCATGCGTGAGAGTCATGCATGCATGTGAGAGCGCACTCAGTGCTACTATAATAGTAGCAGGTCGGTCCGTAAGGTAACTAAAGGTCTTTCTCCCGGCAAATAAAAAAAAAAAATTATTTAAGCTTCGTGCATTGAACAAAATAAGTCTCCATGGACAATTTTATTTTTATATTGACAGTGAATTATAATTTTTTATTTATCATAAACATTTATGATAAGTGAATAGATTTTTATAAAATTATTTTAATAATTCAAATAAAGAATGAGTTGTGATTAACTTATTTTAACTTTAAAGTAAAGTGTTATGATTAAGTGCAAAACTATTTTAAACGGTAAATATTTTTCTAATATTGATCTCATACATCGCTCGGCTAGTATGGTATACTAGTAACAACATGCATGTTTGTGATAAGAAGAAAGTCTAAGAGAGAAAAAGAGTGATACATTAAACTGTTTGTCATTCAATTACAATTTTTTCCATTGAATACACAAAAATTAAATTTCTTTGTGGATTGAGTAATCGTAAGTTTTCTTTTGAAAGAAAGTAATCGTAAGATACACAATCCAAAAACATCACAAATTAATTAAATGGATTGAGAAATCTCCCTAGTTTGGTTTACGTTAGCAGAGAACTATGCGTTTATTGGTTCTGAAATACCACACCAAACATGTTAGTAATAGTATTTGAACCTTTCTAGAAGCAACCCGTTCAAATATTATTATGAATTGTTTGATTCATAATAATGTAAGAAGTTGAGAGAGAAAACTATAATAAGGATATTTTAGACATATTCATTCATTTTGGAATGTTCTGGCAGGAGAAAAAAACAAAAAGAAGTGCATTAAGTAATTGCCACCAAATAAAATAAGGAGTGGAAGCCCTATTAGAGTGTCAGTTGCCTCAAAATAGTTGGAGGATGCCCATATACATCAAAAAGTCATTTTCTAAGTCACAAGTCCAAGACATTTACACATATTTTCTTCAACAGTAGTTATGTACGTAAAACTCAAAATGAGATCAAAATCAATATCATCAATGAACATTTTGACTCTTAGTAAATATAATTAAATTAAAGTTTAATGTTGATTTTAGATTATTATTTAATTTTTTAAAAGTTTCATTTTTATACTTTAAACTATATTTAATATTTTAATATTTTAAAAGTTCTATTTTATTATTCAATCATATTTTAATTATATTTGGATACAAAATGTTTTTAATCAACAAAAGTAAATTGTTTTAGTTATATTTGGATACAAAATGTTTTTAATCAACAATTTTAAAATATATCAAAATGTAAATAAAACATAATTTAAAATATCAAAATTAATCTTTTAAAATATTATGTATCAAAATATGATTAAAATATAGTTTAAATTATACCAAAAATATGATTAAAACATAGTTTAATGTGTACTAAAATAAAAAAATTTAAAAGATTATGTATCCAAATACAAATATGAAACTTAATGTAATTTACATTAAGCCAAATTAAAAAAAATGTAAATATACTAATTGATGAATTAAAATGATATTTTAACCTCTAAAGTATTTATTTATAAAATGAAAAGCCCATAAAGTATTTAGGTTCATGTAATCATGTGGATTCCTTTATATGCCTTGGAGGGGTGGATGCTCAGTGCGTGGGTAATTTTAAACATAATAATGTATCATTATCATATGTTATGTCATGTCACACATGCATTTTGTACAATCGTAGCTGGACATGATGCATAAACACGATTTTGAGCTGTACACAATGTACAACTATACTATAAAAATGAAATGCCTTGAAAAATATACTGATTTTTGATGAGCTCAAAATGGAAATGCATGCATGCATGGTATCCAATTTTAGATTACATAATCCATATTCAAATATTAGAACAAATATTAAAATTGGTTCAAAAATAAACTTAAGAGTACCTTAATTCCTAAAATAACTTAAAAAGTTATAATTATATATGGATGCTTTAATCCTTTAACTTAATAAATAAAATGGATAAAATGTTAAAAATTTCTAATCTTAAAAGATTGTTTAATGATTTGGTTTTTCAAAAATAATTATTTTAGAGACGAATTGAGAGTGTTTACTCAAAAAATTAATTTGCTAATAGAAATTAAGTTTACATTTAATGAAGTTGGTAGCTGTTACTTCTACTTGGTAGTAGCTAGATGTTAGATTAATGAAGTTGTGTTCCTTGCTAGAAACAGAAGGATATCGATGTGAATGTGTGTTACTTTTTCAGTACGTTTTCATTTGTGCTTGTCTTTGAGTACTTTTGTCGTGTTATATTCTTTCCTTTTTCAATTATATTTGCATTTTGTTGTTCTCTTCCTTTTGTTGCTTTCAATTATATCATTGGTTGTTCTCTTTACATTTTCATTTTGTGGTATTCAATTTATGTTATATCATAATTAAATTTATTTTTAATTAAGACAAACCTTTAAATTAAACGCTTTAAAACTATTTTTTAAACCAACATCAACTTTATAAAATCAAAATTAATCAATCATCCAAAATTAAAGTGACGTTTGATTTCAATGTTTTTTGTTTTATTTTCGTAAAAAATAAAAAATACGTTTATTTTAATACTTGAAAACATTTTTAACAAAAATTTGATATTTTTAACATTTTTTAGTTTTATAAACATCTTTTATTTCGTTTTAATTTTTATTAAAAAAAATTTAATATTTAAAATGTGAAAATAAAAATTATTTTAAAAAAAAAATCTAAAATAAAAACACCTAACTTTGCAAACACTTTCTTTGCTTCTCTTACGTACATAAATGTTTACCATACACCAAAACGACCCTCGCAAAATTAAATTAAATTATTTCACAAGATTAATCTATGTCAAAAATATCTCAAGCCATGACACCGATGGGTATGAAAATTTCATCATAATAATTAATAACCTGTTGCCTTCTATCAATAAATTTTCACAACTCGTGTTTGATATATAATGTCAATTTGAGCTTTTTCAGAAATTGGAGTTGGCTGAAAAAATAGGCCTCCAAAAAAGCCTAGAGAGCAATCATGAAGTTTGAAACTTCCATTCAGAAACCCGACATGTCCAACATGTATTTAATGGCAAAGTATATCTCCTTTCTCATTTACAACGACATCTGATAGATCATCATCATGGAAAAAAAGCCTTGCCGACGGGTAACAATTCTTATGATATGTTTTGTTTTTACCATTACGAATATTATATAAAAGAAGATTAATTTTGTCTTCAGAATTTTCACATAGAGCCAAATCAAACATAAAATTTCTACTAAATTGATCGTTTCAGAGTTCATAACTTCAATATATATTTTACTATCAATTCATATATATATATATAAAACAAATTTTTTTATTAGATTAAAGTAGACAGTAAGATTAAAATATTTATTTAAAAATTAACATATACCCCGTATGATCGGATTGAAATCTTAAAAGATTTATCAAATATTCAAAAAATTTATTTGATCTCATATTAAAATATTTAAGATTTATCATCAAGAATTTTTACATCACTATTACCACTAATATAGTCACTAACTGTTGTTGTTATCATCGTTAAGAGTTGTCGTGTCATTATTATAACTCTCTCTGTTACCACCAACATGGTTACCAGGCCACCGTTATCATTATGGTTGTCATCTTCGTTGTTATCATCATCACCACTGTCATAAAAAACAACAATAGTGATTATGTTGATGATGAAGATCCCGACAATGGTCATGGTGATCACGACCATTCTTGGTATCAATAATAATAAATGTTAAATATTTTAGGATGTAATAAAACAAATCTTTTAAATATTTAATAAATTTTTTAAAGATTTCAATTCAATTAAGTGAGATGTAAGTTAATTTTTAAATATAATACTCTAATTCTCACGTAAAAAAATATATTACGTACCATATATATATATATATATATAATACATAAGTCGTCGTAACGTACATTACACTATATATTGCGTTGCACGTCGTCCTCTTTAATTTTAGGTGAGAAACACGTAATGCATATATCACCTTTTTCTTCATGGTCTGAATTTTAGGCACACTCTTGCCTTGCTTTCGCTAGTATAGTTGATTTCTTAATATAGAAACGCACGAAAGGTGTGAAACTTGAGCAATGCCAATTGCCAACCCTTCAAAATGATACCCTTCATATGGATTTTGACAAATTTTATTTTCTAAAGTAGACAGGGCATTTGCTGACAAAATAAAAATAAAAATTAGACATTATATAATTAATTACAGAATCATTTTCAATTTTTTCTATAGATAAAGTTCTTTTAGACTAACAATAATTAAACATCACGAATGATTAATCACACACACACACACACATATTTTATCTAAAGTGAGATTTTAGGACTCAACAAAAACTAATAATCTTTTTCCATTAGACTGTCTATATTTTTTAATTATTTTTTTTATTAAATTATACAATTCATCATTCAATTATTATTAACAGTTGAATTAAATCCTTCAATTATTAAAAATTGAATTATGTTCTTTATTTTTTTAAATGTTTTAATTAAGTATTTTTTATTTTTAAAAGTTTCAATTAAGTCCTATATTTTGTAAAATTATATTCAATTTGATTTAATTTTTCATCCACTGCTCTAATTAAAAAAAAACAAATTTAGCTTTAAATAGGAATAATTTAATTTTTAAAAATAAGAGCCAATTTAGTTTTAAATAAGACTAAATTGACCTATTTATAACTGATGTAAAAAAGTTTAAAAATGATAATTTACGCATTTTACATCTGCCGATGGGAGAAAGTTAAAAAACTTATAAAATGAATTGAGCAATGACGTTTTAGACAAAAAAAAAAAAAAGAGAGCAAAATAATATCTTTAAAAAACTTAAATAATTAAAATAATACTTTTAAAATTCAATATACTTCTTTCAAAAAAATAAAATAGAATAAACATACCAAAACAAAAAAACACAATGTAAAAGACAAAAAAAAATGACATTTAACCTAAAAAAACCTGCTACATCATGACATATTGACATGTCACACATGCATGCTGCGTGAGGAATCATGAACGCTATGATATCATATATTTATGTCATGTCGCACATGCGTGGTGCAGTCGTAGCTGGACATGTACCCCATAAATACCCGATTTTGTGTGGTACATAAAGTACAAATAAACTATAAAAATAACATGCCGGAACCAGATCATCTATTCCTAAATGGAAATAATGCTCTTCAATTTTATATTGCATAAATAATCCCCACAAAAATATTAGGACAAATATTAAAATTGGTTTATTCATAAAATACTTCAAAATTATAATTATGGACACATTAATCCTTTAACTTAAAAGATTATTTAATATATATTTTTTTTATAAAATGAAGCACAAATTATATAATTGGTCATTTAATTATTATGAAAAGTTCAATTGAGTTTTAAATGGATCTAAATTGAATCTGTTTTTTTTTAAAAAAAAAGGGAACTAATAGAATTTTCTAAAAATAAAAAGATAGAATTTAACTATTTGTTTCTTAAAAAAATAAAATCCTATTGAATATTTTAATAATTAAGAGATTCAATTGATTTTTTTTTAATAACCAATGATCCAATTATATAATTAAGTCTAAAATGAATTTAATTGAGTCGAATAAATGATTTTAAATATAAAATTGAGTTATCGTACACTGTATACTCCAAAAATCATAATAAGGTATAATTGAGTTGGTTAAGTAAATTACGTGAATATTATATTAGATTCTTACAAATAAAAAAAAATCATTTTACAAATAGAAATTAATTAAGTAAACATTTATTTAAAAAAAGAACTTGGATTCATATTCCTCGTCTTCAACTGGTGCATGGCTGGCAACAAACAGAGTTGCCTCCATTTGGTAGCTGTTGGATTAATGTTGCATTCCTGTACTTCTCAACCTGTCATTATCGCTTCAGCTCCACGAAGACTTATTGATGATTTTGTTTTATTTTATGGCTCTATTTATTAAAATTTAATAATGCCAATGCCAATCAGTATCTTAGTTAAGAAACCAAGCATTTATTTATTTATTAAAAACAACATTAATTGATTAAAAATTAAAAGCAACAAATTACTACTGTTGTTAGTGTTAACATATTTTTCAATAAAATTTGTATATTTATTGATTGATTCATTAATGAAGGCTGGATAGGAAGAAACCAATTTTATGTACTATGGTATTGCTAGTGATTTAATTCCGTAAGTACTATAAAACGTCATTAATTAAGAACAATAGTTTAATTAAGGTTGTTGTTTTGAATCTGATTAATAACGAATGATGGGAGACATATGAATTATAATACTATAAAGTAAGAAAGAGAAAAAGAAAAAAATGTTTTTAGTTTTTTTGAAAGCAAGGAAACGTAGCAATCCAAAAAATCTGGACCCAACCGAAACAACGTTCTTCTTCTTCTTCATTCTTCTCACCGTTTCGCAATCAATCACTCTCTGAATCAATCTCATTCTCATAAGAGAAACCCTAAATTCTCACTCCGAATCCACGCGCGATCGGATCCGCGTCGCGTTTTCAAATTCAAATTTCCCCGGCGATCCGATTGATCTCTCTCGCTCTCTCGTTTAGTCCTCCGATCAGCATTGCACGATCCTGTAACGAAATCTTCCCAGATTCCGCGTTTGAATCCGCGCTCGTCGTTTCAATCGCGCGGCACGTCGTTTCAAGTTTCAATGCTCGCAGCGAGAGTGACGGTTCGCGGTGTTATGCTAGGGTTAACGCCAACAATTTAGCGTCGTTTTTGTTTGTTTTTTGAATCTGCGCGTGACTCACGAATTTTGGACATGAGAAGCTCGTGGTTGAAGAAACTGTCCTACATCATCGGCCCTAAGCCGCCACTGAGCTGGTTAATCCTGTGCCTCATAAGCCTCCTCGCTCTGATTGCAGTTCTGAGTTCGTCTTCCTCGTCGTCGTCGAACACCGCCGCCATCGTCGTTGTTGTTGATTCATCGCGTCGCACCGCGGAATCGCTAATCTACACGAGCTACAGGAGGATAAAGGAGCAGGCGGCGGTGGATTACCTGGAGCTGAGGACCGTGTCGAGCGGCGCCGCGCGGCAGAAGGAGGTGGCGCTCTGCGGCGGCAAGGAGAGGGAGAATTTCGTGCCGTGCCACAACGTTTCTGCGAATTTGGTTTTTGGGCTTAAAGAGGGCGAGGAGTTTGATCGGCATTGCGAGGTCTATAAAGGAACAGCAGAGAGGTGTTTGGTTCGGCCTCCCAAGGATTACAAGACTCCCTTACAGTGGCCCTCTGGGAGAGACGTTATTTGGAGTGGAAATGTGAAGATCACCAAAGATCAGTTTCTTTCCTCTGGAAGTATGACCAAAAGGTGCTTACTATAATTGCTAGTACTTGCACTTGCTAGGCTGGGAAATTTAAATTGAAATTGAATTTGACATCATTTGGATAAAAAATAAAAACCATGGTTTTAAAATTGAAATTGAAATTGCATTGCAATTTATTAAAATCGCAGAAAATTATGAGTTAAAGTTGTACAAGCCTCTACTGCAATATAGAACCCTCTCTGTGAATAATTTCCGGGTCTTGCTAACCAGTGTCCTAAGTCATTCGAAGTAGATAGGTTTTTTGGAATTAAAGTTGAAAATGCATTGGAAATCACAGTAGATGTGCATTAATGACATTGTTTAATGAAAACTCTCTGTTATAAAGGAGTAAAAGACTGCTTGAATGAAAGTAATGTAGCTTTTGTCTGGTTTTTTCTCTGTTGTGATTCATGATTGATTGGTTTTAGTCTTTTTCTTTTCTTTTCGTTTTATAAAATTTTGTGATGATTTCTCTAGGTTGATGCTGCTAGAAGAGAATCAAATTGCCTTTCACGCGGAGGATGGTACGATCTTCAACAGTGTGAAAGATTATACTCGTCAACTTGCGGAGATGATAGGGTTAGGAAGTGACAGTGTGCTTGCTCAAGCTGGTGTAAGTTTTCGATACACCATGGCCTACTGACTAATTGTTCTTCTTTGGGGAACTATAATGTTTTACATGGACAGGGTCTGTGCAAAATAGTTCTATGTTATAGTAACAGTGATGAAAGATTATGTTATTTAGGTGCTTATGTTCTCTTTATTATTCTCATTAAGGACCATGTTTTTTTGTTCCACAATATACGTGACTGATCTATTTTAATCACTTTATAACAGATTCGAAATATACTTGATATTAATTGTGGATTTGGTAGCTTTGGAGCTCATTTATTGTCACTCAAAATAATGGCTGTTTGTATTGCGGCATATGAAGCAACTGGCAGCCAAGTTCAACTGTCTCTTGAGAGAGGTCTTCCTGCTATGATTGGCAACTTTATCTCAAGACAGCTTCCATATCCATCATTATCTTATGACATGATTCACTGTGCTAAGTGCGGCATTATGTGGGATGAGAAAAGTAATTATACATTTAATGGGCATTAATTACTATTTCATTTTTAGCAGAGTAGATTTACTTGTAGGCATTATAAAATTCTATCTGTCTTTCGTAGTATTGTTAACTTACATGTTGATGAAGGCATTATGTGGGATGAAAAGAGTAATTATACATTTAATTAATGGGCATTTATTACTATTTGATGCTTAGCAGAGTGGATTTACTTGTAGGCATTATAAAATTCTATCGGTCTTTTGTAGTATTGTTAACTTACATGTTGATGAACTGATTCATATTATATCTTAGTGTATTTTTGAGATTGAAGCCCTTGTTGTATTTGTTCAAAAGTTCTTTTTGATGACAAATGAGAGAGAAGACTGAGTAAGGTGAACAATATTTGTTGTAGATTGTGAGGCCAAATAGGTATGATTAGGTTATTTGTGAAATACTCAAATGTCAAATTAGTGACCAAATTATCATAAATGATTGAAATGAGAATTTGACCCTTTTTTTTTTAATCTTTTTCTTTCTTTATCTCCATATATAGTACCATTTCCTTATACTTTTCCACCACCTGTTCCATGACTTTTCTATACCTTAGTGAATATCGTTTAGCTTCTGTATGAACTGCTGTCCTTTGCTTTCTAACATTGACTTCATCCTGCAGATGGAATGTTCCTTATAGAAGTTGACCGTGTTCTTAAAGCTGGAGGATATTTTGTTTTAACCTCACCTACAAGCAGGCCACAGGGTTCATCACGTGAGCAAAGGAGAACCATGTCAAACCCAATGGAAGAGCTGACCCAGCAACTCTGCTGGACTCTTCTAGCTCAGCAAGATGAAACTTTCATCTGGCAGAAGACTGCTGATATTGATTGTTATGCATCTCGGTAAGGATATTTGTATGAACGCAGGTGATGTAAATGATAAATAATTATTGTCAATAGACTGTTTGTTTGAGATGACTAATGTCAACTATCACTAGTTCTGCTATTGGTTTGCTTCATTGAACACTTACTATTATAACTATAGGTTTTCAATGACATTTGTTTCTTAATTGTAGTAAGCAGCATACTATACAGCTATGTAAAGGAGACGATACTCAGTCATACTATCGGCCTCTTTTACCATGTATAAGTGGGACTTCTAGCAAGCGCTGGATTGCAATACAAAACAGATCCTCTGAATCTGAATGGAGCTCAGCTGAACTTAAAGTTCATGGAAAGTATTGTTTCTTAACAGCTTTCTGCTTATGTCTTTCTCCTTGCTTCTTCCCCTCTAAATTTCATTTCCTTTTTGTACTGCTTTGCCTTTTCATGAATTTCTCTTTATTATTGCAGGAGTTCAGCCTGAAGAATTTTATGAAGACTTCCAATATTGGAAATCAGCTGTTGACAATTATTGGTCATTACTTACACCACTAATTTTCTCTGACCATCCAAAGAGACCTGGAGATGAAGATCCCTTGCCCCCATATAACATGATTCGGAATGTTATGGACATGAGTGCTAATTATGGGGGGTTGAATGCTGCCCTGCTGGAGGAGAAAAAATCAGTGTGGGTCATGAATGTTGTTTCTGCCAGGGCTTCTAATGCACTTCCTCTTATACTAGATAGAGGTTTTGCTGGTGTCATGCATGACTGGTAAGTTGCTTTTTTGTTCATGACCTAGGCAAGTTGTGTGCGGCACCTGTGATCTATGCAAGGTTTCCATATACTGAAAAGTGTATTTAAGTTATGAATGCAATACTGTTGAGCTTGTGTTGAGGGTGATAAACTGCTAATACCATTAAAGCATGATAAATATATTTCACTTACCTTTTTAGTTCATTCTTATGACAAATATGACAGAAGAGTAGTGTATGCTAGTTGGGAAAGTAACAGTAATTTTAGATAATTTACTTTAAAGATATATGTTCATTATTTTTTACTTCTGAGTATGAAAATTTCAGCATTGAAAAGCATTTAGTGATGTTTTTAAAATATGTATAAAATAATACTTCAGCTACTCATTGTTTGTAAATTATTAAATGGGATCAGTTCAGCTAATGTAGACTTACTACTCTATAATCCATTTATTTCATTTTTTTCCCATGAAAATCCCTTTTATTTTGTAAAGAAAATAATTTTTTTGAAAACTTTATTGTTTGTTTAAAATGATATTTCTCAAGGAAACAGATTTCTTATTATTTTGAGTAGCTTTTGGAAAAAAAAAAACAAAAAACTGACTATAACTGTCTTTTACAATGAAAAGTATTTTTTATAATTGTAACCAATCAAAAAATAACCTCTCCATTTCATAAAATCTCTAAAAAGTAAATAATTTTTATACATTCTTAAAGATAGTTTATCAAAGCTTAAACAAACAGGCATGATATACCAATGCCTCACATTCAATGCTGAGATTTCAATACCTAAAATTCAGCTTTTAACCTTTATGTCAAGCACACCCTTGCTTTCTTTATTTTGCTATTCTTTTGAGAATGAATTTGAAGATGAATGTAGGATACATGCATGCACTTGATCTTCTGGAGATGTAGTTTTATTAATTTATTTTGAAAGTGAAACCCAATTCCAAAGAACATCATCTGCCTGTTTGCACTCTTAGTGTCAATGCATATGAGCTTATGGATAATTCATTTTGTATCTGACAACTGATATTGATCTTCAGGTGTGAACCTTTCCCCACCTACCCCAGGACATATGATATGCTTCATGCATATGGACTTCTCTCACAGCTCTCCTCAGAGAGGTGCAGCATGATAGACTTGTTCTTGGAGATGGATAGAATACTACGTCCAGAGGTATGATGTCCCTGTTTATATTCATTTTCATGATTGTTTGTGCTGGAAGGTTTCATCCTTGATTTTTGTACAATTTACATTAAAAAAAAAGATAGCAGAACAGTGATCTGATACCTTCCTTCCTCTTCCTTTCCGCCTTTTTTTTTTAAATATCCTCCAGAAAGGATGATATTGGTAGATATTATATAATTCTTTTTAGTTTTTAAGTTATTTTAATATAATGATGCATGCTCAATATTGTTGTGATGCTCATATGAAATACTACCCGTGATCCTTGTTATTAGGAGTCTTTTGGAAGGTTTGCCATAGTTCTAAGTACGATGCATCATTTTTGTAGGGATGGGTCATTCTTTCTGATACAATAGGAGCTATAGAGATGGCTCGCATGCTTGCAACACAAGTACGTTGGGATGCAAGGATAATTGATCTTCAGAATGGCAGTGACCAGCGGTTACTTGTTTGCCAGAAACCATTTGTGAAAAAATAATTGATGGGGCACTAGTATATCTCACCATGACAAATGAACACAATTTTTTTGCTCCGGTAATTCCTCTAAGCCTGTAACATCTTAATTTGGTAAGTGTGGGCAGCATCAAACAAAACTGGTGTTGGTCATTGTAATTTTCAAACACAAGCAGTCTAGATTATGAACCTGTTTGGTTAAGTTTCTCCAGACAGAAAGACTTGTAGGAGAATAAAGTAAGAAGAAAAACTGAAATGAACTTCATCATAACTTAAAATTAACTTTTGCATTTGTAGAAGGTCTCTCATCTTGTAGAAACTATATGAGAGAATTTCTACAACAGAAACTAATTTTAGTTTATGAAAAAAAAATCATTTTTTTTCCTAGAAGTTCTTCTCGAGAAGTTTATTCAAATAGACTTTATAATAATTATGGTGGGAGCCATGAATCAGTTACAACTTAACAAGAGGTTTGTGAATAGAATTCACCTGAAATAATTTGTGGTTGTGCAATTTCAGAGAATGGATTGCTTAGTTGGCACATTTTTGTATATACAAAAGCTCAGAGCCTTGACGTTTTCAATCTTGTCCACAACCGGGTCACAGAGGATTGATCGAGGAAAGCTGTAGATTCTGAAGGTTCATGTTCAATTTAGCTTCAGTTTTTTTTTTTTTTTTTGTCAAAGTTTGTAGTAATTCATTTTTCTATTAGCATTCTTTATTTTTTATTTTTTTACTTCAATATTTTTCTTTATCGATCATTGGACTTCCATCACTGCTGTTGAACAATCACTAATTTTTTAGGATGAATGTGAATGGCCATGAAATTCAAGAATGAAGTGGAGTTAGTTACCTAACCTAATAAGGTGATAAAAAAAGTTATGAATTATTCAAGTCATTATAACTAAAACATTCTCTTCAGCAAAAAAAAGAAAACTAAAACATTCTTCAAAAGCGATTTTTTTCTTAATAATCAGTACATCCAAAATGGTTATTACAGAATACTAACCATTCATGTTCTTGTAAACAAAAAAAACAACAATTCATGTTTGAGACAATAATTAAATTTTTTTTAAAAGGATTAAACTTAGAATATAAATTATTATTTATTTATTACAAATTTTAATTATTATATATAAATATATATTAAAAAGTATTGTTTATCATAAATTTTATTTTTACATAAATAAACATTTATCCTACATATTACGTAAACTAAAATACAAATTTATAATTAATTTATTGTAACATTTCTTGTATATTAAATAAAATCAATTTTAAAAATTAGTTTAATCAAAATATAGGTTTGGATAAATTTTGTTGCAAAAGGTTCTTTTAAAAATTTCAAAATTTCAAAATATGTTGGTGTTATTATTAATACTTAATTTTTAACATCACAACTTTTCATTCTCTCTGCTTTATATTTTATATATATATATATATATATATATATATATAGTTTTTATGAAAATGTTTCTTTTATGTTAGAATAATAATATTCTTAAAAAAAATTTAATTAGTTCTTTGATGCTCTGTGAAGGATTAAAAATTGAAAGTATTTAAAAAGTATAATATTTAATATATTTTAAAAAAAATATATTTTATATAAAAGAATGACGTATTTTGTTATGAATAATTAGCAAATACTTCAAAATGAAACTCCTATAATATTTTAAAACATTGTTAATAAATTATAGATTTTCATTCTAAAAAAAAAAAATAGATAGACCTTTCTTTCTCTTCGTCTCAGGTCGATGGATCTTCTCAATTGAAAGATCCCCTATATCGATAATACACATTTCAGTTTGGGAATGTCCGGTGTCAAAGTCATTGAATGGGTAAGTCGCCAATCCCTAAAACGAACTATTTAATGTACTTTATCCGGCCGTTGGGTTACGGGTGGGTATTTTACCAGAGGTTTTGATTGTATCAAATCTACTCCTGTGTGATTCTTGTTGAAGCATATATTCCTCGGGGAGGGTGCAGGGTGGACGATTTCAAAACAGATTAAGTCAAATCATTTTGTTTGGTTTTTTTTACTTAAAGTGGGACTATAAATGTCTTTTTACTTAATTCAATTATTTTCAAATTAACCATTTAACCTGATAAACAAAAAAAATTATCTATGAATCATTTGACAAACATGTTTAGCCTTCGTCGAAGAGTTTCCGGATTCCTAGAAACATTTTTCGGTGATTGGACGTTAATGTTTTCAAACAATTGTCTCTTTTTGGAAATTCGTAAGCCACTTTCCCAACGTCCTTTATGTACACATATAGCAAGAAAGTTCCCTTACACTAAATCCTATACATGGGCATTGTAATGGCCGAGTACCTAATAAACGCTTTTGGTCAACACTGATACTCCAATTATAGTACTAGAAAACTTGAGAATATTGAAGCTTCAATTTCTGTCTTCTTGTTCAGTACTAGCTCATGCTCTTGTACGCCAAGAGCAAATTCCACGGCACGAATAATTAATTTCACTAGTATCATAATTCATATGACAAAGCTTCTCATCCCTCCATATATTCACACCAATAACATATCCTAAAGAACATGCTCTAAATGGCACGTTTCATCTATAACACCAAATCACAACCCAAAAAACTCCTTCTTCTCCTCAACATATTCTTCATTTTTCTCACCTTTCTCTTCCTCAAAGCCTACCTCCACCCATCTAGTTCTAGTTCTACTTCTAATGTTCATGCCTTCACAAAAATCTTTAACCGTGCTAGAATGCTCAGTGACATCAGTGTTGATGGCTGCAGTGACCTTCACAAGTACTCAGATTATGACTCCAAGTGCTTATATGTAAAATCCAATGTTCACTGCAGGTCAAAAGGTTACATAAACTATCTCCAAATCTTCTACTGCAGCTTTGGCCATTCCCCAATTTTGGGTCATGCACTGCTTTTAATGTGGCTTGGGGTGTTGTTTTATCTTCTGGCTGATACAGCTTCAAATTACTTTTGTAGTAACCTAGAAGGTCTGTCTGACATCTTAAGACTATCCCCCACCATAGCTGGGGCAACCTTGCTTTCTCTAGGAAATGGTGCCCCTGATTTTTTTGCGAGTGTTGTTTCTTTCACAAGAACCAATGATGGGGCAGTTGGCCTAAATAGCATTCTGGGAGGGGCATTTTTCGTCTCCAGTGCTGTTTTGGGGGTCATAAGTTTCCTTGTTAGAGGAAATGAAATTGCAATTGACAAGGCCAGTTTCATTAGGGATGTCATTTTCTTCCTTTTCTCTCTTTTCATCCTCCTTATCATCATTTCTATTGGTAAAATTACCTTGTTGTGTTCAATTTGTTATGTTTCTATTTACTTCCTTTATGTCTGTGCTGTCTCCGCCACACATTTCATCTATGGAGGGGACAGGACAGAAGTTGAGATCGCCTCATCTTCTGATGACTTGACAGAATCTGGCATACCCTTGCTAGGTTGTGTTGATGATGAGAAACCAAATGTATCAAATAAAGAGGTTATTGAATTAGATAAGGGGGGAGAGAAGCAAGAGTGTTTTGGTTACGATTCATTTGACTTTACTTACTTGAGCAAGTTTATACAAGTACTAGAGTTACCTCTTTGCTTGCCAAGAAGGCTTACAATCCCAGTTGTGAGTGAGGAGGGTTGGTCAAAGCCATATGCTGTTATATCAGTCACTTTGGCACCAGTGTTGTTTGCAGCTCTTTGCAACACCCAAATGGAAAATGTGAGTTCAAAGAGTAGTCTTGTTTCATACCTGACATCAGCTTTAATTGGGATTATTTTGGGGAACATGGCATGTGTGACCACCAAGAGCACTAGTCCACCAAGAAAGTGCTTGTTTCCTTGGCTAGCTGGGGGCTTTTCTATGAGTGTAACATGGACTTACATCATTGCTGAGGAACTTGTTTCCCTCTTGGTTGCAATTGGAAATGTCATAGGGGTTAGTCCATCAATCCTTGGACTAACTGTCCTGGCTTGGGGTAATTCTCTAGGGGATTTGATAGCCAATGGTGCAATGGCCAAGAATGGTGGAGCTGATGGGGCCCAAATAGCGGTATCTGGTTGTTATGCAGGTCCTCTGTTTAACATTTTGATGGGTTTGGGATTGCCTCTTGTTCTCTCAGCATGGTCTGAATACCCAGACTCTTATGTCATTCCCAAGGACCCTTCTCTTTATGCAACACTTTTGTTCTTGATGGGAGGGGTACTTTGGGCCCTTGTGATATTGGTAAAGAAGAATATGAAGCTTGATAGGTCCTTGGGAGCTGGGCTCTTGACCATTTACCTCTGCTTTTTGTTTATAAGGATGGCCATTGCAATAGGTGTTATTAAATTCTAGAGAGCAAGCCCCCCTTTCCAATGTATGTCTTCTTGGAACTTGCTTAATTTATTAGTTTTCAAAATAATTAATAAGACTCATATAAAGTTAGTTATGTTTTAATATTCATTTACTATAGAATAGTCGAAATCTTTAATTTATAGGATTATAAAGATAATGAATAAAGAATTAATAAATTGGTATCAATAATTACAATTAGCCGTGGTCCATTGGCTTTTCATATGCATGTTTATTACTAACTTAAGACTTGTTTGTAACCATTATCATGAATATAACAAATTTAACCATAAAATTGGATTTTAAAAAAATATTAATTTGAGATCTTTAAATTAAAAAACAAAAACTGAGAAGAGAAAAGTGTAATGAGTAGTTTAAATTAATTAATGTAATTATTTTAAAATTATAATGTTGTTATTATCTTAAATTTAGGAGATAACTCGTATGAGAGACTGCGTTTTAATATGAGAATAAGAACAAACATTCTTATTTGTTGTATTAAACTAGACGGTAAGAATTAACATTTAAAGATTAACATATACTTACTTCATTTCATATCTTTCTTTTTCTCTACATACGAAATTTTTTTTTTACCAAATATTCAAAAGAATTATTTTATCACATTCTAAAATATTAAAGATTTATCATCACCATCATAGTTGTCGTCCCTGTTGTTGCCGTTGTCACCACCGCCGATGATAGTGGTGGCGGCCACCGTCAATGCCGACGGCAACAACAAAAACGATGACCATGATGGTGGCCCTGGCGATGGTAAGGTGATGATGGTGACGATAGCCTTGACGACAACAATAGGAATAACTGTGATGGTAGCCTTAATACCGGTGGTAACCATGTTGGTAATGGTGGTGGTAATGGTCATAATGATGGGATAACTCTTGGTGGCAGAATGATGATAAATTTTTAATATTTTAAAATGTAATAAAATAATTCTTTTAAATATTTGATAAATCTTTTTTTTTTTAATTTTGGATGCATTAAAGAGGAGAAACATTGTTAATTTTTGAAAGACTATATTAATTCTTACAATCTAATATAATCCAACAGATGAGAAAGTCTCACATAAAAACACATTTCAGTCGCTCCTCTATATATATATATATATATATATATATATATATATATTTTAACTATCTCATTATTTTTAAGATTTTCTTTAATTTTAAAATAATTTTTTTATTTTAAAAATAAAATTTTAAATCGATATTTTTTATTTTTTTTATTTGATTTGATAACCTATTTGATTTTAACATACAACCATTTTAGGAAGTCTTTTGTATTTAATTTAAAAGCTTGACATTTAACCATAAAACAATGTTATTAAATAATTTTTTTTCCATTGATATTTGTTAGTTTGGATGATTAGTTTGAATGTTAACATTATTTTATATTTTTTTTAGTTTTACATTTGAAAAAAATTACAATTTCAATTATTTAGATAAAGTAAAATACTTTAAAAAAGAAAAAAAAATAATATGTAAAAAATTATACATTTTTTAAACTCTTAAGTCATTTATTATAATTCAAAAATATTTTACATAAATAATTTTATAATTTTTATTGATAACAAGAAGTTAATAATTATCAAATAAAAAGTATTGATTAGGCTTAATTTAAATTGAATTGAAATAAAATTTATTAAAGTGGGGAAAAAATAACTTTATATTTGTTATTTTGTTAATTTGATTTGATTTTCAACCAACTTTATCAATTAATTTAAATAGAAAAAATTTAAATTTATTTGGTTCTTATTATTTTATGATGTTTTTAAATTATGATTATTGTAAATATCTTAGGATTGTAATATTTTTATTTTGTTACTTTAATTTGATTTCATCTATGATACAATTGTTTTTTTATATTATATTCAACAAAAATTTTGAGTATATTTAAATAAAAATTAATTTTTTAATTGTTATTATTTTACAATGCTTTTAAGTTGTTATTATTAGTGTAATTATATTTTTGTTTGAGAGAATTAGTGTATAATTTTCAAATTTATGATGTTTTTTAGTTGTTATTATTTTCAAATTTTTGTTTGAAAGAATTAGTGTTATTATTAGTATAATTTTAAGTATCTTATAATTATAATATTTACTATTTAGACTTAATATCACTTTTAGTAATTAAGTTTATCATTTTTACATTTTGATCCATAATATTTTAAAAGTTTCATTATGATACTTTAAATGAAATCTTAAAATACCTAAACATTTTTAAAATAAGATAATTATAAAAAAATTAAATAATTTGTAAAATAATTATATAAATAGTTAAATTAATTATTTTATTTTTAAAACAAAACTTTAATTTTAATGATCTTTATATTAACTATAATTTTTTGTGTATATTTAAATTAATGGTCTCTATTATTTAATAAATGATATTCTTTAATTATTATTATTATTATTATCCGATAAGAGATATCCATAATACATATAAAAAAATAAATTTAATTTTACTATTTTTTGAAATAATATAATAGAAATTAAATAATTGAAAATTTTTAAAAAATATTCTTTAATTAGAATGAAAACTAATCAAAGAATGTTGAATAAATAAATTAGTAGATATTTCTATATTATTTATTAAAATAAACTCAATAATTTGGAAACAAATTAATTAATGAATTTTTTTAGCATATTTCATAAATTCTATATTAAAATAATCTTAAATTATAATATGTTTAAATGTTTAACGCATGTATAAATATTTTGTTTTAATTATTATATTATTCTATCAATTTAAAAATTAGTCAAAGTTAAATCATTGGTCAATTTTCTTAAAATTTTCTTTAATATTTTAAAATAAATTATATTCCTCCTGCTTTTAATTATAGGTTTGTTGAGCTCATTATTTACTCATGACGTGAAGTACAAGTCATAACGGTAAAATGAGTTTGAAAAAAAATCGTTATAATTTAAATGTTTAGTTGTTCGGGATTTATAATGTAATTTGCATGACATTTTTAATATATACAGGATTCTTAACGATACATATTCATATATCTATATCAAGTATATCTTGAACTACAAATTTTCCCTCTAAATCTTCTTATATTTGTTTTTCAATGTTATCCTATTATATTCTTTATTTATTATTTTAAATATCAAAATTTAATTTTATCTTGATGCAATTAATTTAACTTTAGTTCAATAAATTAAAAAAATAAAAAGTACATAAAGGAATTAATTTTTTTTTCAAAACTTACCCTGTATTATAATTTATAGAAACTCAAACTCCATCATTATGGTTTAGTGTATAATTATAACCAACAACAAAAGATGTTTTAAACACAATAAGAAAAGCCTTAAAATAATTATTTATTTATTTATTACAATATATTTATTTATTATAAACTTAGAACATAATTTACTATAAATTTTAATTTTAATTGCACCAAAAAAAATTAATTTTAATAATATTTCTTTATTATAAATTTAAGTTGTATCAAAATAAACATTTACCATGTATATTTATTAGGTTTCCATTATATTCTAAATAATAAATAATACTTAAAATATAAAAAAAAACCCATAAAAATAGTTGGCGTGAAACTTTTTTTGAAAGAAAAATCTTTATTAGAATAAATTTGCCCTACCAAACATGAACCAAAATGTCACTGTAGATAGCATGTTTCTTATTATAAAAGTCTTCAAAACATAAATATCATGGGAAGATTTTTAGCTAAATCTTTATTAATATATACCTATACCTGCTATCAAACTATAATGAGATTGAGAATGTCGAACTAGCTAATACTAATAAAAAAAACAATTGAAAGTGTTCAAATTTCAAATTTATTCAAAATATCATCAAAACTCTTTCCCTCTTTATCATGAAGATGCCACAAATAAATAAAGGAAAAATGAAGGATAGGCTATAACAACACTCTGTACATTACACTAGTATCATATCATGTCACTAGGTTAATTTGAAAAAAAAAATTGAAATCTTGATTTTTCCAATGTTGAACATTATTATTGATTTCTTATTCATTTATAAAAATTGGAATATCCATTATTAATTTATTAGTGTTTACTATTCTAAATTTTGTTTTCTAATACTTATTTATTTATTCTCAAAAGTTAACTATAACAAAATCTATGAACAACTAATTATCAAATCATGTAACTATCCCTTATATTTGGGAGAAACCAAACATTGACAAACACTACCAAATTATTGACAAAGTTGACATAGATGATTAGGATTATTAAATTTTATGGTGAATGACAAATCTAATATTTCATATAATAATAAGGCTGATTTGTTTTGTATACCAAGTAATAAAAAAGATTTAGAGGAAGAATCTCAATTATTTTGATGAAAGGAAGCTGAATTTACCTTTCTCTATAGTTATAGGCTTGATAAAACACTTTATGTTTTTTGCGGATTTCTAACTAACTTAATTTTATTTTTTTAATTTATAATTAAGTCAATTATAGGATGAAACATTTCTGGATAATTAACTAGATTAAAATATAATTTTAATTCCTTTATTTTATTGAATCCGTAATTTCAATACTCTAGTTAAATATGGAGACATTTTCTTACATACTTTGCCTAATTGAAGATTTTGGTTGGTGAGTTACTTTAAGTGAATTTATGAGAACAATCGGACGTTACACGGTGAGGAGTCATTAATTATGTTCTTGTCTACTTCTTCATTCTATGATATCTATCAAATGAAGCCCTTGATTATAATATGAAGTTTTTTTTTTTCTCACAATTTTTAATAAAAAATAAAATAATAATAATAAAAAGGTATAATTGATTGTCAATTTTGAAATTAGTTAATTAATATGAATTATGCCACGTATTTTAAAATAACGTTAAACAATTCCGACAACCTAGGCATGAGTGACAGGCTTTAAGAAAGAGTAAGCACAACAATACTAGAATTACATCTAAGCACGATCTCAGTCCTGGGGAATTGCGCGTTTTTTTCATCCCATCCAACGGCTCAGATTCGGTCTTACCCTCTCCCCCCACGACTTGTTCCTTCTATATAAACACTCCACCCTTCTTTCCCTTCTTCCTCGCATTCTTCTTCTCAACAATCACATTATAACTCATTATTGCACCTTTTTCTCAAAGCCTTCTTAATTATATCTCTTTTCTTCATCTAATACAGTAACAACAACACAACAATAATGTCATCGGAGAAGGAGAGAGAAACCCAAGTTTACTTGGCCAAGCTCTGTGAACAAGCCGAGAGATATGAAGGTGTGTGTGATCATCAATTCATCATCATCACATTTTTTCTATTTTAATGTTTCATTCTAATCATACACATTAATCTTTTTCCCTTCGATAATACATGGTGAGACTGAGCTCATATCTGTTGATTTTATTTTTTATAAGCATTCCATGTTTGCTGATGACAATCTAGTTTAGATGATCAGTCTGAAAATAATACTCGCTGATTTCATTTTCATAAAAAAAAATAAAAAAAAATCATGTTGATTAATGATGAAATTCTTATGAGAGATTGATGATTTGTTGCATCTATAGCATATGCTTGATAAAAATCATTATGATTTATGAGTTGTTACATGTGGTGCAATACACCATGTTGAAAAATGCAAACAAAGTAATTAGTGAACAATGTTATATGAGAAGTGTTAGCGACATTGACATTTGTTTTTTTTTTTGGAAACTCTTGTTATGATTGATTGAAAATCATTAATTTGTATGAATTTTAACCGGTCACGAGGAGAGCCTCTAAAGGAGAGTGTATGAGGAATTGTCACTAGCACTCCTCGTGATCTATGTTGATATTGATTGACATTTGTGTAATATATCGATGATGCATGCAGAGATGGTTGAGTGCATGAAGACAATTGCAAAACTTGATCTAGAGCTGACTGTGGAAGAGAGGAACCTGCTCTCTGTAGGATACAAGAATGTGATTGGTGCAAGAAGAGCCTCATGGCGCATCATGTCATCAATTGAACAGAAGGAAGAGTCCAAAGGGAATGAGAGCAATGCAAAACTGATCAAGAGCTATCGCCACAAGGTAGAAGAGGAACTCTCCAAGATTTGCAGTGACATCCTCAACATTATTGATCAGCATCTTGTTCCTTCTTCCACCTCAGGAGAAGCCACTGTTTTCTACTATAAGATGTCAGTCATCCATCATCTTCAATATTTTTATTTCCTTCTTTTAGTAGTTATAACAATTGACTGAAATCCAATAATTGTGATTTTTAAGAAGTTGCATAATTATGCTTAAATCTATATAACATATAATCAAACTAACTTTTCGTTGATACCAGTGAAACTGGACTTAGATCCTTTACACGAGAGCTCTCCCCTCGGATTTGAACATGGATGAGAAAAAATGTAACTGAGAGTTAAACTACTAATAAATTCTTTGATTGAGATTAGTTATTTACAAAACTGAAAAATACTTTGCACAAATACGAAAAAAAAATTCTCACCCTTTTCTTTATGAGTGACATTAATTTTCTTTAGGGTCACCTATCAATGAAATTAACTAACCGAATGAGACAATTAATGTCAGTGGCTTTGTGTGTTTATACTCTGCTATCTCTTGCTAGTTTTAGCATGCTTTAATTGGTTCTATATTTGATTTCCTTGAGCTTAATTAATATTATTAATTCATTTTGATCCAGGAAAGGTGACTATTTTCGATACCTAGCAGAGTTCAAGACTGACCAAGATAGAAAGGAGGCAGCTGAGCAATCTCTGAAGGGATATGAGGTTGGTGTCTTACATAATAAGAGTTTAATGACGATGCACTAGCACAGTCTAAGCAGACTTGATTTTGTTGTTTGATGTTCAAACTATTGTTATTTTTAGGCTGCTTTAGCTACTGCAAGCACAGATCTTCCATCAACACATCCTATCCGTCTTGGACTTGCTCTCAACTTCTCAGTCTTCTACTATGAGATACTGAACTCTCCTGAAAGGTTATTTTTTTCTTTTGGTGCATATATGCAAGCAAAGGGCCAGAAAACAACTAACTTTTAAGATATTTTATTCTCTGTTGCCATTTTGGTGTGAATTCAACCCATTGGACCCAAATGGCCATATACTTATCAAGTTATTTTTTTTTTTGAGAACATAATTAATCTTAAGTCTCAAAATAAATTAAACAATTAAAACTTTTTACATCTCCAAAAACTGCTTTCTGCACTTGCAATTACATTTTGAAATGCATTGCAAGTGCAGGAAGCAACACAAATTAAACTGGTACCAAACTCTTCCTATTTTTTTTTAATGTTTCCTGCAACTTCCATCATAGGGAGATACATTGTAATGTTTTTGAAGAGTGTAATTTGCTCTAGTAAAATAACTCTTCTTTTTCCCTAAAATCTTGGCCTTTTTCACTTCACTTATTACACGCCCATGATATGCTTTCAACGTTCCTATGGTCATTTGCATTAGTGTAATTAATGACATTTAGTTAATATTAATAAAACTTAATTACAGGGCCTGTCATTTGGCTAAGCAAGCATTCGATGAGGCAATTGCAGAGCTAGACACCTTGAGTGAAGAGTCATACAAGGACAGCACTTTGATCATGCAGCTGTTGAGAGACAATCTCACTCTCTGGACCTCTGATTTACCTGAGGATGGAGGTATATATCATCATCATCATTCATTTGAATTCTGTCTCATAATATTACCATGAACATAGCATGTTTTTATCCTCTCTAACATAATCTTTGTAATTAGATACACATGTAGGTCTCATTAAATGTTATGGATTCTTCCACCACTGATTGTTTAATGAGCCCTACTTTTATGTAGTAATTTTTTCATAAGTTTTATCTAATAATAAGAATAATATGTTGAAAAAAGTGTATTATTATCATGCATCTTACCATAACTTGTTATTTTGCTAAAATGATTATGCCTAGGACTAGGACAGGTAGGAAAAAAAAGTTTGATATAGGTCTAAAAGAGCTTTAGTCTACACTACTACTGAAATCTACCATTAAAGCTAAAGAGAAAAACTAATAAAATAAGTTTTATATTTCATTGATATTTTTATAAAGTGTAAATCTACGATATATATACTAATCTTAATAATGAATGACGATCATACATCTATCATTATCTGGTATTTGAAGAAGTTAAAATAAAATTAAATAATATAAAAAATATAATATCTAAATTATTTATTCATAAATCCATTAATAGCAACATTTTCCTCCCACCTACTCAAGCCTCTCTCCGAATCTTTAATAGAAAGAGATGGCTAAAATCACATTAGAGTAAAGAGAAAGGAATTAGTTGCTTGCCTTTGAATTTCATCTTTGTTTTTACTCTAGAGCTACTTGTTGTTAATTATTAACACTTCATTATTTTAAACACTTCGTTAACACTCGTGCAGGTGACGAGATCAAGACAGAAGAAGCCAAACCTGCTGAAGCTGCTGAGGTTTGTGTATGAAATTGTTTTAGCCAATGTTTTACACTATTTACTAGTATTATTTTAGTGTATGCATGTGTTGTTGTATCAAGTCATTGTTGGAGTCCAAAGATAAATGGAATTAATGATGTAAACTCAAGCAAGCACACAATTTGTTCTTTTGTTTCTTTAAAAATGACAAAAGGGTGTCATCATGTCACCTAGTCTAAAAAGGCTTATGTAGGATGCTAATTCAGCCAGTCAATGTTTTAATCAATGCCTAGTCATTTTCTTTTGGTAAAAAAAACATCATGGTTTTCTAGCTTGACAATTAATATATATTTAGTTTGAATTTCAATATCAATCTAATTGATAAAAACAAAACAAAAACAAAAGCAGTTAGTATTTTTTATTTTTGTCTCAAACTTATGTTTATGCTCTGATTCAAACATGCACTGATTCAGTTGGATGGTCTATTAGTCAATGTTTCAATTAATACCAACTCCTTTTCATTTTTGGTCAAATAGCCATCATGAGTATATCTCAACATTTTTAACACACGAATGTTACATAATTTTCGTTGACATTTTTTTTATATTATATATATTTTTTTACAGCACTGATAGGATATGGCTGCTGTCACTGGACCAGTGAAGTTTTCATTTGGACCAGAAAATGCAAATTATGGTCACTTCATAGTTGCTGTGCTCTCGTTAATTACATCAACCTGCGGCATTTTTTTTTAGTTACCAATTTTATTTGTTCTATATACTTCGTATATTCTAAGTAAAGTGGTCAATTGAAGTAACGGATAATTTACATATTATAATTAATTAAGCATCTCTTCTCTTTATTGATTACTTTTTAATTCATTTTCTCCAAACTGTTTGTTTATTATGCACTCCTTGGTGTTAAAAAAAAAAAAAAAGTTCAGCAGGGGATGTTTATACCTCTCGGCTCATATATTTAGTAAAAGTGATTTTAAAATGAATACTATGTTGTTATTATGGTGTGTTATTATTAAAGATCAAATTGTAAAAAAAAATAAAAATGCACAAATTGAGTTAAACTTTCAACTTACTATTAGCAATTTCTCTTTTAATTGTAACCTTTTTAATTATGCATAGCTTTTATTTATGAGGTATTTTAAAGATCAAATATATTTATTTCACACCTTCAAAGATAATAATTTTCCATTTTATCTCTCTTATTTTTATCACCTCTCTTTCCTACTCCTATCTATTCTTTAAATTGGTAGGGAGGCTTAACATTTTCTCCAAAAAATAATAAATTGCGAATTTCTCAACTGGAAATTGAATACTTCACGTTTTAACACTGAACGTTTAAATTGGTGTCATACTTTAGAAATGAAATATTTGCAACTTGCGAGTTTTTCTAATCTATTCTCCATAATAATATGCCGTGATTGTCTAGATCATGGTTGAGAGAGAGGTACACTAATGTTTCTGTATTTATTCTATAAAAAAAACATTATAAAAAATAAGATGATTATCAATATTTTTTTTTTAGAGACACGATTATTAATTATTAATTTTTAGACACACAACATAATAAATCTATCGAGAAATTGTTGGTTCAATTAGTAATGAAGTTGATTCTCTTAGGTAAGATTTTAAATTTGAAACTTGTAAATAGAAAAAAAAAAATCTAATAAGAAGGTGAGAATCCCATTAAAAAAAAAAAAAATTAAACTTTCAACCAAAATTAATTATGGTAAAAAATTTTCAAACTATTAGAAAGAAAGTAGGTTCAAAAGCCGGCTTTATATTTTATACTTTATGTTGGTCTAGGTTAAAACGTGAGTCAATTTGGATTAATTAATAGTCCCTTTGGCTTACAGGCCAGCCAACGTATGTTTTCTGTACTTTCACTTTTTGTATATATTTAATTGCTTCTAGTTATTATTATGAAATAATTATAATTAATTGCAAACAAAGAAAAACTTCATTAAATGAGTTAGCCGTTGTTTCACACAGCGGAATGATTTGATTTATGAGGATTCATCATGTCCAGTAATTATGGTTTCTGAACAAATTTATTCCCTATCAAATACTTTTTAACTTTCATTTTTTATTTTCAATTTCAAAATATATTTTTAAGAATGTTAAAGGTTAACCAAGTACATTTTTATATATGTCAATGAATAACATTTCTAATTATAATATTGTTAAGGATGTAATTCTCGGAAATATAAAAATGATTCAATAAATCAAACCCACTCTTAAAAATATAGCACACCTTCATTTTAAATGTAAGTAATTGAAAAATGTTTTATTTCATGGGCTGCTTGATTTGGCGTTCTAGTTTTCTAAAGTTTGAAAGCATGTGCAAAAAATGATTTTTTCTAGTTTATAAATCAGATTATGGTAGCCAAATCGATTACTCCTTCTGCGACTTGAGAATATAAGATCCATTTAGAGTATTTTAGACCATACCTGTAAATGTAATAGTTACGTTTTTTATAGAATTAATTTTAATTTTAGTCCAAACGTTATAGTTTTTGACTAATTTTACTTCATGTTATTTATTTATTAATAAACATAAAAGTTTAGAATAAAATTTATATATAAAAAATTAGGATAAAATTCATAAAAAAAAATATAAAAGTTAGAAGTAAATTTGGTTAAAATTTAAAAATATTGAGAATAAAATATGTAATTACCTGAGGAGTAAAATTATAAAGGTTAAAATTTATTTGATTTTAAAAAATTTAGATAAAATATATCAAATTAATTTATTGGAGGTAAATTATTTATTTTTTCTTTTAATTTAATTTTAGTATTATTTGTCTAATGAACTGTGTAATATTATTTATTTATTTTTTAATTAAATTTTAATATTTTTAAAAAATATTCAATTGAGTAATATATGTTATCTCGTTTTAATAAATATTAATATCCAATTAAATAAAAATAAATAAATAATGCAGTACCTAATAGATTTAATAAATAATATCATAATTAAATTGAACCTAAAAATACAAATAACATAACTAAATTATTATGATTAATTAGACTAGACAAATAATTTATTGAGAATAATAGATCCTAAATGATTATTTCAGAATATGCCAGCGTTTGTCATTATGCAATATGCACCTTACGATGAACAATATTTGGAGTAAACTTCTCAGCCACACGTGTATAGTACATTAGTACCGTTCAAACAAAGACAAATTAAGTAGCCATTCAACAACTTAGAACTCTAACACAATTCCCCATAACATCCCCCACTAAAATGTTTCATGTTTTTTTTTACCATATATTGTACTAATATATAATTTAATAATGTAAATCACAAGCGAGTGAAATAGTGTCTGAGACAGAGACTAACGCTTAAATATTATTCATTCTCCTAACGCTTGTTCATTTTTTCATCTCTCTTTCTTTCTCTCTGCCTCTGACAGAAATAGCTCCATCAGCCACAATTCAATTTCACCTCTAATAAACAAAACAATTTTTCTCTTCTTATGGCTCTTTGGGTTTATTTTGTGCTTTTCCTAGCCCTCACTGATCATTCAAGTAAGTACCTGCACTGATTTGTGTGTGTCTGTGCGTTTTTTTCCCTCACAGTTTCAACATCTGATTCAAAAAGTTCCTTTTTTTAAAAAACTATGATGCTTTTCTGAGGTGGGTTCATATGATTAGTTGCAGTTCCAGGACTTTTTGTCCTTGCTTTAAATTCTGGGTCTTTTCCATAAAGGGTCTTCTCTACTGTTCTGCTCAAAGATTAAAGCTTTCAGAGTGTGAGATTCTAAAGTCCAAAAGGAAATTCTGAATGCTATTTTTTTTTTCCTGTAAATTTGACATGTTTTATATAGGAGAAATATGCTTCTCATGTTGTTTTATCAATAAGATATGGATCATAGTATAAAGTAACTTTTTTTTTTTTTTTTTGGGTAAATGTTACTGTTAGTTTTTTCAGAAATGTCTTTGAGACGGATTCCAACGTGTGACCTATTCTTCATTTTTTTTTTCCGATCATCAAACCAACCTTATATATTCGTGTTTCTGGTTTATTTGATTTGCATATATAGCTGCTCTTTACTGTTTATGCAAAGATGGTGGGAGTGATCAAATCCTTCAGAAAGCAATAGATTATGCTTGTGGAAATGGAGCTGACTGTACTCCTATTCTCCAAAATGGTGCTTGTTACCAACCCAACACTGTGAAGGATCACTGTAACTATGCAGTTAATAGCTATTACCAGAGAAAGGGTAATGCTCCTGGAACCTGTGATTTTGCAGGTGCTGCCACAACCAGTGCAAATCCACCTAGTAAGCAATAATCCAAACCTATCTGTTTTTTATTACATATTCTAGAATTTATTGGATACTCTGTTTCGGATTCTCTCTGATTCAAACCAATTTTGGTGGAACTTATATCTAAATCAGGTGATTTGAGTCATCAAATCCGAAAGAGAGTTTCTGAGAGGGTCTTCTAAGCATTCCTGGTTTGGTACATATTCTATAATTTTTCACTTTTACTAATGTTCCTCTTCTCTTTCTTTCTTGTGTATTTTTTTTTTCTCCAGCTACATCATCTACATGTGTCTATCCCTCAAGTGCTAGGTATGTTTCTTGATTATTGTGGATCTTATTAATGTCTTATTTAATTTTTTTTATTGTTTTGTTTGGTATGCATCCATTGAATTGGAAATTCAAGGAACTTTGAGCCTATTGAGTGTGACTGTTGGTAATTTTTAGCATTATACCCTATTTTACTTAATGTCTAATTTTCACCATGCATAATCTAAAAGAAATTTCGAAAAACTGGTATTCATTTGTTTTAATTTCAAAACTGGCAATGTGGCTCTGAAACTAGTTTTTTTTTTATACACAACAAGCTAAAAGCCCCTTTTTTTTGGGTCCATGCACTCTCACCTTCCTGAAGAGGAAATTCTGACTTACATTCTTATCCTAAAAAACTGACTTGTAAGATGAGAATTACTCCTCATTTATATACTTTAATTTGATCATATCACTAATTGATGTAAGACTAAACCACTACCCTCAGGTTTGCACTTCAAGCAATCCCGATGGACAGCAACTAAGATGGCGCAAAGGAGTGTCTGTGATTAAACGATTATTCCAACAATAATACTACTATTTATTTAAGGGAATTGGATTATAATTAAATGAAATTAGTAATTGATGCTCCTCCTTATATTACTTCAAGGCCTATAATATGTATATATTGATATTTTTAATTTTGGCTTTCTTTCTTGCAGCAATGGAACAACACCATCAACTGGTTCACCACCAGGCACAACAACTCCAGGGACAAGTACAACACCAACATTTGCAATAAGTCCAACAACATCCACAACTGGTATAAATGACAGTGGAGCTAATTTGGGAGGCAACAATAATAATACCAAGTTGCTATTGCTCTTTGTTCTAAACCTTTGGTTGGCAATAATGAGGGTCTAAACTTATAAACTTGTGGGGGGTTTTCATGTAATTTTACTTCAGGGAATCCATCCACATGCAATTCAGGCAAACTCAGTTTTTTTTGTTAATTTTTATTTTCTTACTAGTGAAAAAAGAGTAGGGAATTTGGTTTCTTGTTTAGGGGTGGTGATAGGTATATTTTGAGTATGATTATTACTAATGGGGGTTTGGAAGCTAGAATTTGATATTTGATCATGTTCCTCTTGGCTTTTTCTCCATTTGTACATCTAAGACTATGACAGCCACTATTTTTTAACTTAATGGAATCCGGCTATCCCATATATATATAATCTATTTTATTCATGATTCAATTTCATGTTAGCTGGCTACTCTACGTCTCTGCCCCTCAAATATATTTTATTTATGATCTGTTTCGTATGGTTGAGTAATTTATCTTTCAAGTATTTAACATAGTTGCATATTTCATAGCATTTGATCCATGTGTGTTTGGTCATTGGTGGTCTAGGAAGACTAATTAAAAGCTATGTAGGACCTTACACTTACAGTATATCCCTTTAATGAGTTTTTTAATGCTATTTTGAGGTATGTGCAGAAAAATGTTACAATGTACTATTTTGTAAGTTATGTCATTTGTTTTCCAAAGAGAAAGAAAAAAAAAATCATTATTATATTTCGTTTTTAAAATTTATATTTTTTACTTGATTTTAAAATTATTAAGCTGTAACCTGTATAGAGTTGGTGTAGTGTTGTGTTCACACGTAAAAAAAAATGATCTAATTAGTAAGGGATCTTGTGTTTGTGTTTGATTGTGTATACATTACATGTACAGATACAGATAAATGCTGTGGTAGGCTACAAGTGGTTTTTGAAAATTCCAAGTTCTCAACAGAACCAGTGTTTATTATAGTATTAAAGAAAAGTATAAAGGTGGTTCAAAGGTCTCTGTATCAATAATACGAGGTCACTTGCTTGCTGCGAATTTTCTATCACTTTCTCTTTCAGCTGTGGCGTTTCATTCATGCTGTGGAGCAAGAACAATTTTTCCTTTGGACGTAATTGCCAATAAAAGTCAATAACAAGTGAGAATAGTTTTGTTTCACATCATGCCATCCATAGCCGACAAATCTGAAATAAATAAAAAACATGCATGCTTTCATAGGCATTTTTTTATTTTATTTGCAAACGACGTAAGGAAGAATTATTAAAAAAATACTTTAAACTAATTTGTCTCTAAATAATAAATAAATAAATAAAAACATTTTTAAATTAAATCATCAACAAACATAACTTGCTTGTTATTCACGGTTTATTTTTATAAAAGCTTATCCAAAAAGTTGATACTTCAAACTATAGAAATTTGATCCATTTATTTTGTTTTTCTTTTCAGTAAAAAGTAGATCAAGTTTTTTTTTAGGTGAACTAATAAGAAATCATATTATAAACTTTTTTTTAAAAGTAATGACAATTTCTTATAGATGGATAATGGAACAATTTTTGAGATTTTACATGGACACACTTAGGTACATAAATTAGATACAAATCTCACATTCAACCTAATATTTTTGAGTTAAGTCAAAACTTACATTCTGAAAAGATGTTTAGTCTTGTAAATTTTATGTTCAAAATATTCATTACCTTAGTTACCCGTGATTTTATACTATTAAGTTAAATTTAAAATTCACTTCGTTATGATATATATATAAAATCAAAAAATTTAACTAAAATATGTGTATAAATTATTTATATGATACTGTGTTCAATTCTTATATATAATAAATTGAGGTAGGTAGTTATCGATGCTTTACAATGATTCCTTCGAATTTCCATCATGTTTGAGACTATATGTAACTTAACACCCTAGCCAGAAAACAAGACAAGACGAGCATGACTCACAGCAATTTGTACATTTTGCTAACTTACCCATCTCAATAATCATGTTGCCAGTTGCCACCGTCACAAACATTTCCAATGACGGATTGCTTTCTAGGGTCCTTTAGTCCAAATTAATGACATAAAAAATGGGAGTGTCATTCTCAACAAAATCTTGATGAAACAACTCTTAAGAATCATATCCGAACAATTAATATGCGTATCCATTGAAATTAAGTTGATATTCCTCAACATGAATTATCTATGAATAATAATACTTTTGCATTGAAATTTGATATATATTCTTCAATACGGCACATTTTAGTTTTTTGGATCAACGAGTAAAACTCATTAACATTCCAAAGATTTGATCAATACATAACATACCAAATTAATGACTACATCATCAGTCGAATTTGTTAGTAATTTTCTACAATATCAAAAATCTTATTAGATATGAGTAGTGCATGTTTGGTTACACGTTTATTATATAGGCCTTTTGTATTTTTGTATGTCAAATACTTAAAAAAAAATTCACAAGTCTTAATTCAAAATAGATAATTGGTGTTTTAAAATTGAGCATGAATCATTGAAGACATAATAAAAGGCTATAGTATATCTGTCTTTGTGATTTCTATTTTGTACTGGAGTAAGTTCAGAATAACAAACGTAAAAAATAAATAAAATTAAAAAATGCAACTAGAAATACTTAAAGTGTCTAATTAACATCATGGATAATTGGACATGGCATGCTTCCATGTCATACTGGTGAAACACATTCATTTAGTGTCTTGGTTTTGCTCTGAACAAATTCAACAATGGATTTGACTACAGAATCTGGTCTTTCAACATGAGGAAGGTGACCACAATCGGGTATCTGGCGAATAATGGCATCAGGTAATTCACAATGCAGTTGCTGAAAGAGTAAAAGTTCATTAGTCAGCTGCAGTAGTATTAGTAATAAGAGATCTTTAATAAATTTCAATCAATAAAATAAAAAAGAGAATGTTCTTAATATTTTTCTATATATCAGGCAATATATATAATCTCCTAGCAGAAAAATAACATAAATAAAGAGAATTAGGTGACTTTTAATTTTATTGTTTTTAGAAAAAAAATAGAAATGAAAAATATAAAGGTTAAAAACTGAAAACAATAATACGAAATTTTTAACATTTTTACTTTTATAAACATTTTTATTTTTAATATTTTTACTTTTATAAATAAATTTTATAATTAAAAATATGAAAATAAAATGAAAACTATTTTAAGAAAAATGAAAATCGAAAATGAAAATAAAAAATATCACTTAAAATCAAACACCAATTTATATTTCAAAATCAAGATTTTCCAGCATGTCATGACATCTTTTGTGTTCATCATCATTCATCATATGTCATAGAAAAGTGGAATTCTATGTACTAACTAACCACTGCAAGCTTATTGCTGATTATGCGATCATTCTCCCCCCAAATGATGAGAGTTTTCTGCTTCACCTGTTAAGCAAATTCAGTGTTAAAGCTTCTGAGGTTTAAGGTGTGCTCCATTTAAATCTTAACTTTTTAGAAGATTGCCCTTTGAAACATGGGAAGAAGAACAAAAAAAGAATTAAATGTGGAACTAAATATTGATGAAATAAAGGACATAAAATGCCATTATTCAAATATTATTCTTCATCTACATCAAAGATGACTAGTGAATGATGACAATATAAAATGAATTTTATAATCAACAAATATGTAAAAGTGGACATAATAGTAGTTCGGAACCTCATGGAATTATCAAAATGTACATGCTTGAATGTTTCATAGGAAAATTATTTCAAAGTATTCATCCATGTTAAAAGGGAATCTATGCATAGTCCAGATGCCTTAAAAATAGAGTATAACAAATACAACACTTGTCAACTTGTAATGCTGGAAAATACCTTTTTTATCTGGGAGGCAACACTATAACCACCACTAGTCATAAAATTAACTGTAGCATCCTCCCACCATGGCAATAAACAATGCAAGCGACCAATCTATATAAGATTATACAAATACCATGTTATCCAACTGCATTCTGCAACATCTAATTACAGAGTGTATGGGTGCCATTCAGTGTGATGCACTCTATATAGCTATTATATCCATAAACCATATATAACAATTTTATAACCAAATATATTAGTGCAAATTATAGCAACAACGCCACTAGTACCCTTATTTTTTTAACCATTACTTTCACATCTTCTAAGAGTGTGTTAGTGTAAAATTTGAGGAAGTTTTTAAGAGGTTCAGTGTAATGTTTTGAAAATATAGGTGGTTTTAGTGTAATAACCTCAAACTTAAAAGATGCTAGTGTAGAAAAATCAAAAAGGGTAAACTTAGGTTGCTGCTGTAAGTTGCTCAATATATTATGTCTGGACTCTGGCTATCCTATAAACAATAACAAGTGGTGTATTATTGTGGACTTGAAAATAAATACAAGATATGCACCACATTATCTAAAGAAAGTGATGATGTTAGGATCTGGCAACTCACATTAGTCCAATCAAGGCTGGTACTGAAAGTGATGTTAGTGAAGCTCAAATAGTTAGCATATAGGCGTAATAGAGTGCTCTTCAATACATATGCCTGATTCAAAATAGAGCCAATGGTGAGCACGACTTGCACCATTTAAGAGATTAACAATAAATATATTATGACAAAAGCCAAGATGGTAATGGTAGAAACTAATATTTGATAGGTGAGGGATCCTATGCAAGACATCCAACAGTCCTTGCTTGCAATAGACAAAATGCATGAGAAGACATAGCCCAGCAAGGAGGGTTTAACATATGTATAGCAGAAGATAAGAATCTATAGAACATTGTGGTAGATAGATACATGATTTTCTAGATAATTGCTAGTGGTATGTGGCTATGGTCTAATGCTTTATTAAGTTGGAGTGGAAGGGTTATAAGATTGGCTTGGTGATAAAAGGTCATTGGTTCGAATTCTACCGCTAATAAACAATTAACATTTGTCGATAAAAAATAAAAGTTGAAGTGGAGATATACACACCCCAGCATAGGCTGCTGCTCTAGGTAAGGTTGCTAGGTTTCCTGTTCCTTCTGCATACACACTAGCATCAATCAAAACAAGCTTTTCCACCTGAGAAAATGAACTGCATATAAATGATCAGATCACAAGAAAATCACTTGATATAATTGTTTTATAATAAATAACAAAATTCAGAAGTTAAGTTAAATTATTGGATAACACACACAGCTTCTGGATAATTGACTGCAAAGTCAATGGCAACCGCAGAGCCAAGGCTTGAACCAACCAATATCATTGACCTTTTGATGTGGGACTTCCAAAACTGGTAGATAAAACCAATTAACCCTCAACACATAGTGAAACAATAGGAAGTAAAACAAAAGAGGTGCAAAAGAAAATTTACCAATCTGTGGAGAAAACCATTTTTTTTAGGAGATAGGCTAATGAACAAGTCAGAGCCTATTGTATAAATGATTTCTTACTCCAATTCATAAAGTTTGAAGGGAAAAAAAATATAACATTTAAACAAGTATACTTTTTAGAGTTAATATACAAGAGATCATTAATTAACACTTAGAATTAATAATTTTAATTAAATTTTAACCAATCAAGTAGAAAATGTCTAAAAGAGAATGTAAGAGAAAGTGACGCTAGTCTTTTTCTTTAACACTTAAAAGTACCTGATAAAAGTGATCACGCTTTGAAACCACATCACATGAAGGAAGTTTTTCTATGGATATAAGAGGAAAAAGAGAAGAATGCATGATTAATGCAAAGAAGGAAAGGAACGAACATAACATTAACATAGGAGAAGTAATAAAAACAAACCTAGATCAGAGAAACCCCAACCAAGAATGTCAACTGCCCATGTCTCAAAACCAGCTTCCTCAAGCAATGGATATGTGTATCTCCATTCTAGACATGAGCTGAACAATGAGAAGGAGTAAAATGAAATCCAAAGGTAACTTGAGCATAAAAATGTACAAAGTGATTATTATGTCTATTGCATGTTTGAGCACCTGTCAAAGCCATGTAGAAGGACAATGGGATTTGTGTTGTTCTGCATTAACGGCTTCACACAGCTACTCATGATAGGGTTTTCAGAGAACTTAACCTGATTGGATCCATGATCACTACTTATAGGATCAACAATGTTTTTTTCTCAAATATTGAGCAATTTTCTCAAGTGAACAAGCTCAAATAACTTGCCAAACTTTTCTGCTACTATTGGAAATTTGAAAGATAAACAACATGCTAGCACAATGCAGTGGATTACAAACATTGTGAATGTAAAAATGACACCAGCGCATAGAGTTATTTTCGGTATTTCTTGTACAAATCTTATAAAACAGAAAACAGAATGAAAACAAATGACTGTTTTGTAATTAAAAAGTAAAAAAAAGAAAAGAAAATGACGAGACATGCATAAACACAATGGAAGTAACTAAGTAAGTAAATAAATAAGATAAAGTGTAGAGTAGAGATTGTTACAGAAACGGGAAGTCTGTGAATCCGCATAGCAAGGCTTCTCGCAAAAGGGTCTTTGATTCTGTGGACTTCTTTGGGAAGAAATGAAGGGAAGGCATCATCAGCTTCAGCTTCAGCTTCGGACACAACCTTCAGTTTGACTTTGACTTTCACTGTGGAGGAAGAAAAAGGAAAAGGCAAGCGCGCTTGCGAAGCCAACTGAAACTGAGACTGAGGTGGTGGTAATGTTAATGGTAGTAACCGCATTGTTAAAAAAAACTGAAATTGAAACCGCAGAGAAGAAGAAGAAGAAGAAGAAGAAGAAGTGGCTAAGGTGAGTGAAGGTGCCACGTGTGAGATAGTGGAATGTGGATGTCATGTCATATATGTATGTCAGTCCTGTCCCATGTTGTTCTGTTCCAAGTAACTGCCACTCAATGTTCATCGTCACTTCACTAACACTACACTTTTTTTTAGCTTATCACCGTAAATAAGGTCTTTCACTTCATTCTCTCTGCAAATATCCAAAATATTCCTAAAAACATATTCCCCAAAATAAAATTTTGTTTTGTTAGTTATGCAAATTTAAAAAATGTTTTTTTAGTTTTTCTGTACAAAATAATGATCATGAACTTTATTTTTATAATTTGTAACTTTTTTTTTATAATCACAAATGAAAATTAAAAATCGTATTAACAATTATGAAATCAATATTTTATGTTTGATACAATTAATAATATATGTGGAGAGATTATAAAAAAAAATTAATAACTTGAAGAAATAAAAAAAATCAAATTTTAATTTGAAAAATTAAACAAAAAATATCGTATATTTTATTTTGAACATTAAAAACATTAAAAATATATTTAAACCTTAAAGTAAATTATATTATAGGTATGTATGTTTATGTGTCTAAATAGATTTGACAATCCAAATCAAATTAATTAGATTGGTTTAGGCTTTTATTTATTTATTTAGATTAGATTCAAATAGAACCAATTGAAATTAAATGTTAATTAGTTCACGTATCGGATTCAGATTCGAACTATGACTAATAATATATCTATTATTACTTTTATTATTTTTGAATGTTTAACTTAGTTAGTATCATGTTATTTTCATTGTTTTACTTAAAGGTTATCTCCAATGTTGAATAATTTGATTTATAAAGATGGAGTTTTTTAATTTAATCAAATTTAACTCGTTGCTTACACATTATTCATCAAATTGTAAAAAACCGTGTTATTTTTTCTGTTTTTGCAAAACTTCTTTTAGTTTTTTCTTTTTGTAAATCAACTCAACTCATTCATCATCATCGAATGGGTTAAATTCAAAACAGGAAAAAAAAAATCTAAAAAATCCGAATCAATTAAATCAATTGATTTGATTTTTTATTTTTTTTTAATCTGATCAAAACTTACCATTAACACTCTTCTTCATGTTGAAAAAATCTACATTCTATTAAAATTTATAAAAAAAAACTGGTTGTTCGAAAGTTGGTTTTCGAAGTACTAGTTTTGATCATATCATCATCAAGTACAGAGTCTAGCTTTTCATAGAAGCGGTGGGATTACACTTTCCAACAAGAATTGCAAGTGAAGCACGCCAAGTTCATTTCGTTTCCGTGCCCAAACAAACCGCAAAGAATAAAGGACTAGTATTCGATTCGACTACAAAATTAAAATATACGAAAAAGAAAAAGAGAAAAACAAAATTCTCCACCGCTATGGATTCGCAGCAGCGAACACTGCCTTCTCCTCCGTCGCGGCCACCGCCGCAACGCCTCGATTCCGCCACCTTGCTCTTTACCTTCCTCGGGTTCTTCGCCATTGCCGCTCTGGTACTACCTCTCTCTCTCTCGCGGTTTCGTTTTCCGCTTCTCGATAAACGACAACACAATGCCTCAGTTCATTGCACCGTCGTTGTTTCGTGGCGTAGAACTACAATGACGTTGCACTGAATCTCATTCGTGTATATATAAATTCATGAATCGCTTGGCTCGGTTTTCTGATTTTGTTATTTGTTCGGCTTGCCTCTCTGATTTTGATGTTTTCTTTAAACTTGTATCGATGTTTTTGGGAATATTTATACAGATTCTATTTGTCATTTTTATTTTTTTATCTGCTATTGCTAAAAGTGTAGCAGCGAGTTTTCATTTCGTGATTTAAAATTTAATGAAACAAGCAAAGTGAAGTTGTATTAGCTGATACGTGAAATGTGATCTCATTGTTTATTACAAGCCTCACATTTAGCAATGTGATCAGTGATCACTTTGTATTATGATCCAGTATTGCACATTCATGATGTGAATGCCTGGGATATAAACATTTAATTATCTGCTTACACTTTTTAGATTGAGGAATGGTGGAGAGTTTGGGATTACTTACCCAATTACCACCCTGGTTCTACGCGTAAGAAACAATTACCTAATCTATCAATACCAATAAAAGTGGTTAGATTGGTTAGTTTATCATAAATTTTAATTTTATTCCAAGAGTATCCATGACATTGAATGGTTCAAAGAGGTAGTTATTTTTCAAAAGATAAATTTTCAATCAATTAGTATACAAATAAAATGCACTCACTTTCATGGAGTGTATATCATTAACCGAAATTTAGCTTGCAATAAAGTAGTCCTATGTTTCTTATAATTAAGACCAAGTAAATGTTAACTTTTGTTTTTTTATATATAGGACTAGAGGTAGTAATGAACAAACTTGATTCGTTGTTGCTTTGGCATTAATTCTTGCTTACTACTTTTTGTGAAGATCAGTTCATAGAATAAAGATGTTATGCTTACTGTTTTCATCCTTGACTTGTTTATTAATGTTGATTGTGTTGGAAATTTTACTGAATTATTCAGGCTTTTTACAAAAATTTAGTTTTTGATAATGATCCAGGTAGCCGAACCACATAATGAGATAAGATTTAGTTGTTGTACTATTTCTTAACATTGGAAAATATTTAAATTGATTCTACTCAACCTTTGAACTTTGAAGCTCAAAAACATGTGATATCATCTACAGGTTTTGATTCCTTCAGCATCACCATCCTTCCAAAATAGCTTATCTATTCTACACCAAGTCCCCGAAGGCCATGTGGGGGTATATTGGAGAGGAGGTGCCCTTCTGAAAATAATTACAGAGCCAGGTGCTAAGAACTCCTTTGTTTTCTTCACTGTATATACTATAAAAAAGGTTTGCTTCATGTTCTTGATATTAATTTTCCAGGTTTCCATCTAAAGATGCCTTTTCTAACTCAGTATGAACCTGTTCAAGTTACACTTCAGACGGATATGGTAACTTGATTAGAGCAAGTTCAGGATGGAATGTCAGTTTCTTTTGGCTTTGTAATTTGTATTTTTGAATTATGGTGACTATTGCAGGTGACAGATATACCATGTGGTACTAAAGGTGGTGTTATGATCAGTTTTGGGAAGATTGAGGTAATAGCAAATAGTTTTTAATGTATCTTAGATTTACTAGTGTTCTGATTATTTATTTTTTTCACATCTTCAATAATTTCATAGCAGTGATGTGTATTCTTCTTTTAGGTTGTGAATCGACTCCATAAGGATTTTGTCTTCCAGACATTGCTTGACTATGGTGTACATTATGACAAGACATGGATATATGACAAGATTCATCATGAGATTAATCAGTTCTGCAGTTCTCACTCTCTACAACAAGTCTATATTGATGTCTTTGATCAGGTTAAATTTTATATTTTTTTTAGTTATAATTTTACAGCTGTAGTTTATTTTATACTGGTAACTCCCATTTATTAAGAATAATGATGAAACAGTTTGATGTATGCTTGGTAAGTTCTAGCTTCTATTGTCATCCACTGAAAATGAGTTTATGCAAATCTCAAACTTTTTTTGTTTCATACCTTGTGAGTCTTTTCCTCCATTGTAACAGATGAGTCACCCCAATATGCATCTTTTGGCTTCTCATTTTTCTCCTTTCTTGTTGTCTCAATAAATATGTTAAAATTGCTATCATTGGGGTCCTTGCAGATTGATGAAAAGATGAAAGATGCTCTTCAAGTTGACTGCACTCACTATGCTCCAGGAATTGAGATCTTAAGTGTCCGTGTCACAAAGCCAACTATTCCAGAAAGCATAAGACGCAATTTCGAGCAAATGGAAGAGGAGCGTACTAAGGTATAATTGTTATTTAATATTTCCATTAAGAGCCAACAACTTCATGTTAAGATGTGTGCAGCTACATAGGTAAAACTTAGTTGATAATTTCATTTGAAGGAGGCAGGGTTATTAAACATGTGTGAACACATGCACATGTCAGTGCTTTTTTTTTTTGAGATATGTGCCTTATGTTGAATCCTATAAATTCTTCTAGCAGGATTTTGTATGCTAGACTTTCCATCATTTTATTTTAGTTTTAGTTCTTCTCTTTTCTAAATGATGTTTAAGCAAGGTGCTTTGGATGTTAATGGGATAGGTCTTGATAGCTATTGAGAAACAGAAAGTATCCGAGAAGGAGGCAGAGACTATGAAGAAGATGGCCATTAGTGAGGCCGAGAAGAACGCCAATGTTAGCAAGATCCTCATGGAGCAAAAATTATTGGAAAAGGATAGTGCTAGAAGACAAGATGAAATAGAGAATGCGATGTACCTGGCACGTGAAAAGAGCCTGGCAGATGCAGACTTCTACCGGTGAGATTTTCCTATTCCTAATGTCTTTGTTAAATGCAATTTTATGAATAAGAGATATTATAATGAGCAAATTACAGTAGCACTCCCTGAGGTTTTATCAAATTAAACATAATTACACCCTTTTTTTTTTACCCTAACACCCTTTAAATTTGACACTAACACCCCTTATATGTTCATTACACCCCTCAAAACTCTCTCAAATCTTACACTAACACCCCCTTAGGGAAGGCGAAAGTCATGGTTAAAAAAGCATGGGATGCTTGTGTAATTACACGAAACCTCAAGAAGTGTTGCTATAATTTGCTCTATTATAATTTATGGTCTTGGAAAAAAAGAGTGACAAACTATTGTTTTTGCAACTTCAAGTGTAATAAAGGAAGCTGAAGCAAACAGGTTGAAGCTCACCCCAGAATTTCTTCAGCTTAAATTTATTCAGTCCATCGCTAATAACACGAAGATTTTCTTTGGGGACAAGGTATTCATTCATTTCCTCTCCCAACTATGTCAATATTTGTCTGTCCATTTGTAGAGACTTGACCTTTCAGTTTTTGCTTCCAGGTCCCAAATATGATTTTGGATCAGAGGCTGCTTGGAAACTTGCTTCATGAAGTTTCTGGAGGGACAACTAAAATGGCCAAAGCAGATATCTGAAAAATCTTACCTTTCAGAGGTATGAACTCAGGTGTGACTAAAAACTAAAAAGCATTACGAATGTTTTGGAATTTGGAGAGGAGTTACATCTTCATAGTTATCTTATCTTTACACAATGAGAGTGAAACAGTTTTGCAAAACCTTTTTTTCCTTCTTGTGTGGGGAGAATAGAATGTAGATGGAAACTGGAACACTCGTACACAATCAGAGATCAACTGTTACAGCTAGGCATAAAGGACATTATATCTCAACTTGTTAAAGTCATTACATTATTCTCATTTGTACGAGCTGGTTTTTTTTTATTGCCTTTACACAGTTACACCTATCACCACCCTTTATGGTTTTGGACAGTCAAGTTCATATATGCATTCGATTTTTTTTTTTGTGTTTATCCATGAGAATCGAAAATAGTATTAGAAAGTTTACAATATTCATACGTCTTATTCAACCAACTGAGCTAGACTTCTCTTGTTATACGAATTTGTAAATTTGGAATTCATTTAGATAAAATACTATGCATTGAAAAAATATTTACCTTCAGATCAAAATTATGACTTTACAAAGAAACTGGGATTGCTTTAAGGATGTGAGGGTGCGTATGGATTGGTCTTTGGAACCGTTTGTATTTCCATTTGAAACAAAATGCATTTCATACATTTTCGTGTTTTTATATTCTCTTTATCTGCATCTTTAATTTGCTAACTAAGGGTTTTTTTTTTTTTCTCTCTAAACATTTAGTATCGTTCCGTATCTTTATTCTGCACAAACGATAAGAAAAGTAATTACGAAAAACTTTGAAAATTACCTAAAACACAATTCAACTTCTACATGTTTTATTTTGCTTTTACAAACTTCCTACACCTCCTAAATCTGCTTCTTGCACCTCTAATATGCATTTGGAAACGACTTTCTAGAATGCATGAGATGCAGCAAGCAGGTTTAAGCTTGAGCCTAAAATTTAGGACTTTTCTCTAATGCAATGCAAGTATCTTCTTCCTTTTCATGTTGCTTCCTTTTCTAACTTGGGCAGAGTCCTTACCAATATTCTTGGCTGATTTTGTTTGGTTTGTTAGTTATTAGTTTTCTTCATTTTTGTTGATTTTTTCAAATGGGTTATATTTTATGCAATTTTTAGCCACTAAAAAATATAATAATAAATTATTAACAATAAAGCTACATCATCACTTAAACGTCAAAATAGACGAAAAAACCAAAGTATTGAACATGAAAGTAAAACTGGAAACGTTGACCTATCGTTGCCAAGTTAAAGACCAAAAACATAAATATCAAAAAATTTAGAAACTAATAACATAATTTATCCTTAAAAAAATTAAATATTTTTAGGTAACAAATAGACCAGCGTAGCAAAATCAACATTCAGCAAAATAAATAATAAATAATAAATCTATTATCTATTTATTATATATTATAAAAGAAGGTTTTATCACATGTTATCATCATATTCATTTTTATTTATATTTTTTTAATTCATATATTTACTTAATTATCTTAAATATAGAAATTTAGATTATTAGAATGAGTATATATTTTTATTTAATTAAAAATTAAAATTAAATCATTAATTCTTAAAGTTTTATAGAATATTTTTTTATGATGTGTATATATTTTTTATGTCTATATATTATGATTTTTTTTTTAAAGTTAATATAAACAAATTATTATATTTAATTAAATTGTTACTAGAGTACCATATAAGAAATTAAACAAAAATCATATGCACGAAGATCACTAAAATTGTAAGGTTTTGCTTACGATGTAAGATTTTAGTGTCTAACGATTTAAGATTTTATTTATGTTTTAATATTTAGGGTCTATGGTGTTATGGTTTGTGATTTAGGGTTGAAGGTTGTTAATTTGTTTAATGTTTATGGTTTAGGGTTCATTATTTTATAGTTTTGAGGTTTTAGTGTTCATGGTTTAAAGGTTATTATTTTGGGACTATTGTTTAGGGTATGTGATTCAATGTTTTGGATCTAAGGTTTTTATTTATGGTTTAGAGTTTATAAATTATGATTTTAGGTTTATGGTGCATGGTGCATGGTTCATGGTACATGATCCATTGTTTAAGATTTATAGTTTAATATTTGAGGTTAAGATTTTAGTGTTATAAGTTAGGGGTTTAGTGTTCATAGTTTAGGTTTTAGGGTTTCATTGTTTATACTTTAAGGTTTATATGTTATGTTTTATGGTTTATAGGTTTATGGTATATTTATCATGCATGGTTTAAGGTTTAGGATTCAATGTTTTAGGGTTTAAGGTTTCATGGATTCGAATTTTAGTGTTTATGATTTCATTAAGGTTTCATGATTTAGGTTTTAAGATTTTAATGTTTAGGGTTTCATGATTTAGTATTTCAAGTTTATTGTTTTAAGCTTATAAGGTTTATGGCTTAGAGTTTTTTTCAAGGTTAAGGGTTGGTGTCTATGATTTATGATTTAGGATTTTATGGCTTATGGTTTTAGGATTTAAGGGTTTGTGATTTAAAGTTTATGGTTTTAGGGTTTAAATTTTATGGTTTAATATTTTAGGATTTATTGTTTAGAGTCTAAGGTGTATGCTTTAAGATTTTAGAGTATTGTGTTGCATAGTTTATGGTTTATGATTTAAGGCTTTTGATTTTCTAGTTTAAGATTTAGGATTTCATTTCATGGTTTAAGATTTTGTGTTTTATTAGGATTTAGGATTTCATGATTTATGATTTAGGGGTTCATTATGAAACCATCAAGATTTAGGGTTTCATGGTTTATGAAAACCTAATTCTTTATTTAAGGTTTTATTTATGAAACACTAAATCCTTAAATTTTCATTTATCAAACCCAGAATCTTTAGGGTTTTATTTATAAAACCCTAAATCCTATCCATGATTTAAGAATTAGGGTTTCATTTCATGATTTATTGTTTAGGGTTTTATGGTTTATGATTTAGGTTCTTATTTCATGGTTTAGAATTTAGGATTTCATTTAAGATTTCACAGTATTATGTTGTATAGTTTATGGTTTCATAGTTTAAGATTTAGGGTTTCACTCCATGGATTAGGATTTATTGTTTCATTATGATTTAGGTTCATTTCATGATTTAAGATTTTATTTCATAGTTTAGGATTTTATGTTTTATTAGGATTTAAGGGTTCATTATGAAACCATAAGGATTTAGGATTTCATGATTTATGAAAACCTAATTCCTTATTTAAGGTTTCATTTATGAGATGTTAAATCTTTAAAATTTCATATATGAACCTTGAATCCTTAGAGTTTCATTTATAAAACCCTAAATTAAGGATTTAGGGTTTCAATCCATGGTTTATGAATTAGGGTTTCATTTCATGGTTTATTGTTTAGGATTTAAGGTCTCATTTCATGGTTTAGGATTTAGGGTTTCATTACATGGTTTAGGATTTAGTGTTTTATTAGGATTTAGGGTTTCGAAGTTTATGGTTTAGGGTTTCATGATTTATGATTTAGGATTTTATTTCATGATTTAAAATTTATAATTTCATGGTTTATGATTCAAGATTTCGTTCCATGAAACCCCGGAATCTAGGGTTTCATGTATGAAACCTTAAATTCCTAAGGTTTAATTTATGAAACCTTAAATCCTTATTTATGAAACCTCAAATTTTGAGAGTTTCATTCATGAAAGCACAAATCTTCATTTAAGGTTTTGTTTATGAAACCTTAAATCTTTAAGGTTTCATTTAAGAAACCACAAATCTTTATTTAGTGTTTCATTTATGGTTTTATGGTGTAGGATTTAGGATTTCATGGTTTAAGAAGAGTTTAGTATTCATGATTTAGGATTAAGGATTTCATTCCATGATTTAGGATTTATGGTCTCAAAGTTTAAGATTTAATGTTTCATTTCATAATTTAAGAGTTATGGTTTAGTTTAAAATTTAGGGTTAGTGTTTCATGGTTTGGGATTCAAGGTTTCAAGGTTTATGTATTTAGGGTTTCATTTATGAAATCTTAAATCCTTATTTATGAAACCCTAATTTTTTAGAGTTTCATTCATGAAAGCACAAATCCTTATTTAGGGTTTTATTAAATTCTTAAGGTTTCATTCACAAGGATTCATTTATGAAACAACAAATCCTTATTTAGTGTTTCATTTATGAAACCTAAAATCCATAAGGTTTCATTTATGGTTTTATGGTGTAGGATTTAGGATTTCATGGTGCAAGATTTAAGGTTTCATAGTTTAGGATTTAGGGTTTCATTTCATGATTTAAGATTTAGTGTTTCATTTCATGGTTCAAGATTTATTGTTTCATTTATGATTTAAAGTTATGGTTTCATGGTTTAGGATATAAGGTTTTATAACAAAACCTTAAAAATTTTGGATTTTATAAATGAAACCCTAAGGATTTTGAGTTTTATAAATAAAACCCTAAGGATTTGTGGTTTCATAAATGAAATCCTAAATATTTTGGGTTTCATAAGTGAAAACCTAATAAGGATTTAAGCTTTCATAAACGAAACTTTAAAGATTTAAGGTTTCATAAATGAAACCCTAAGAATTTAGGGTTTCATAAATGAAACCATTAATAAAGATTTAGATTTTCATAAATGAAACCTTAAGAATTTAGGATTTCACAAATGAATCCCTTAGAATTTAGCATTCCATAAATAAAATCCAAAATTTTAGGGTTTCATGAATTACGAAACCCTAAATTATAAACCATAAAACCTTGAATCATAAAACATAAAATTCTAAATTTTAAACCATAGAATAAAACTTTAAATCATAAACCATAAAACCCTAAATCTTAATAAAACATTAAATTCTAAATCATGAAATGAGACCCTAAATCATTAACCATGAAACCTTAAATCATAAACCATAAAACTCTAAACTTTAAACCATGAAATAAAACCCTAAATCCTTATTTATGAAACCACAAATCTTTATTTAAGATTTCACTTATGAAATCCTGAATCCTTAGGATTTCATTTATAAAACCTCAAATTATTATTTAGAGTTTTATTTATGAAACCTTAAATACTTAATGAAACCTTAAATCATTATTTAGGGTTTCATTTATGAAACCCTAAATCATAAACTAAAAAATGAAACCTTAAATCCTAGACCATGAAACTATAACCCTAAATTCTAAATGAAACCATTAATTATAAACCATGTCATGAAACCATGAATCCTTAAATCATGAAATGAAACATTAAATCTTTAACCATGAAAGTAAATCTTAAACCATAGATTGAAACCATGAATCCTAAATCATGAAATCCTAAAATCTTAAAGTATAAACCTTACACCATAAACACTAAATCCTAAAACATTGATCCTTAATACTTTAAACCATAAAACCCTAAATTTTGGGTTATGAAATCTTAAATCCTAAAATTATAAATCATAAACCCTAAAGCCCAACCATTAACCATGACATTAACATTAAACTTTAAACGGTAAAAGCTTAAAACAATGAACCTAAAACACTAAATCATGAAATCTTAAACATTAAAACCTTAAAACTTAAATCATGAAACCCTAAACTATAAAATCATAAATACTAAAACTCGAATCCCTAAAACCATAAACCTTAAAACTGTAAACCATGCATGGTAAATATACCATAAAATCATAACTTATAAACCCTAAACCATAAATGGTAAAACCTTAAACCATAAAAGGTGAAATCCCAAACCATGAACCATGAACTCTAAGCCATAAACCCATAAACTCATAAATCATGGACCACGAACCTTAAACCCTTCAAATCCTAATCTCTAAACCATGGAACCATACCTACTAAAACCTTAAACCATGAGCATAAAACATAAGCTCTAAACCCCATGTTGCAAAACCCTTAAAATTATATCATTAAACCAAAACCCTTTACCATGACCCAAAACTAATAAACCATAAATCCTAAAACATTAAAATAATGAACATGAAATCCTAAATTATGAAACCCTAGACATTGAAACTTTAAATTTTAGAACCTAAACCATGAAATCCTAAACCATAAACCCATAATCATAAACCAAAAACACTAAACTTTAAAACATTAAAACAATGAACACATGATATTAAACCATGAAACCTTAAAATTTAAAATCTAACCTATGAAACCATAAACATTGAAATTCGAAATCCTAAATCGTAAAACTCAAACCTTGAACCTAAAACAATAAACATTAAATCCTAAAATTGTGAATCTTAAACTATAAAACTCTAAATCATCCAAGATAAACTTTTAACCTTAAACCATGTAGACATAAAACTTAAACTTTAAACATTAAACTCTCAATCATGAACTATAGACCAAAAACCCTAAAACCTTGAAATCATAACATATAAATTATCAACAATAAACAAGGGTTATGATTATCAAATAATGTAAAACTACATTACACTATAAGTGCACTACCATTTTCCTCATCATTAAATCCTAAGTCATAAAATCATAAATCTAAAATTTTTACACACAAACATGTGATTTAATTTTACATTATCACTTCCTTCTACTAATATTGAAATTAAATCTTAATAGACAAATAAATCAAAAAAATATAATATATAAAATTAAAGGTTTTTGGCACTTAGCAAAATGATACAAAAAGAAAAAGAAAAAGGAGATATATTCAAGATGTAAAGGTTAAATTCTTTTAAAAAAGAACTTATTTCAATTTTGGTGTATTATCAAGACTAAAAACATATATTAATATTAAAAAAAACAAATCAATATTTAATAAAGAATAATAGTTACTTTGCTTGAGCCATAGTAAAATTAGTACTCAAAATCTGAAAAATAGCTTTTTTTTCAATAATTGACTATCAAATTAGTAAACATTTTAAAAAATGTATGATACATTATATAAATATATTTTACCTTTTTCCGAAAAATCTTATCTTTAGAAACATTTGTTCACAACAAGGAAATCCAATTGAAAATAAAAAATCCTCAATACACAACAATATATAAGTGACAGGTGTAATAAAAGAAAACCCACTTGCATGTTGCAGCAGACAAACAAGAAGCATAGGATTTTTTTTAAAAAATGGCATATAAATTGTAGCCGATTCCAAAACAATTATTCTGGAACAATAGATACAAAATGTAACAAAAATTGGAAAAAAACAAGAAAAGAAAATAGAGGGGGGAAGTAGGTATGGGGAATGATATGATTTAACCCAAAAAAAAAAAAAACTCTGAAGCAAGAGGATCATGACAACTATAAAGGGGGGGAAAAAAAAGATGAAAGAAAAAGACTAATGAAGTTGCAAACCAAAATCCCTAGATGCCGCTATCTCTATAGAAAATGTGCCCTAGTCACTCAATTCCCAACAAAATGAATCAATCACTTTACTGAACTTTCACTGGTTGGCGAGTGACTTTTCCTCCTCCATTCTGGTAACTCCTTGGCACAGCTTCTCCGTTGCTACGCCCGCCGCTGCCACCACCGCCGTTATTATTGCCATTGTTGCCTCCTCGAGGGCGGCCCGAGAACTCACCTCGCTTCTCAAAACTATCATTCCTATTATAGCCACCACGGCCCCCACCGCCGCCAAAGTTGCCACGGCCACCCCTGAAGTTATCATTTCTGTCGCCCCTGAAGCCGTCATTTCTGTCATTCCGGTATCCACCCCTTCCTGATGAATATCTCCCCCTATCATTATTAGCTGTCCAACAAACAGGAATACATGTAATCAGTGCAAAATTTTACATAACAAAAGTGTTTTACCTATATACCTAAGGGGCCATTTACTTTGACATTTTCATATTTTTGTAATAAAACTATCACCTTGTTCGTGTATTCAATAGTAAACATTGAAGACAACTCTTTCATGTACAAATCTTTGAAAACATTTGAAAATAAAGTGACAGTTTTGTACTTAAAAATGAAAACAGAAAACAAAAATTGCAAGTAAACAGCCCCTAACATTTTCATTTATTTTAAGGAATCTACATGAGAAACCTTATACAACATGTCTAGAGCATAAATCAGACAGACATTGAGTCATGGGAAATAATAAACAAAAAATACAGCTGACTTACCTCGCCGTTCTTCAATTGAAAGTCTGCGGCCGTCCAAGATAACAGGAGGTGAGGCCTGAAACAGTACATAGAAATATAGTTGATAAATGTAGGACTCAAATAAACAAAAATAATCACAACCATGCAAAATTAGCCCCCAAAAAAAGGTGTAAGCATATGAACTATATATCAAAGGAATCAACTAAAGAATTGCAGAATGTCAAAAGACTCTAAAGGAAAAAAAAAAATTAGAGTCAAATACAAACCCTCCGTATGAACAAAACACTGAGCAAAAGGCAACATCATTGTCAAGTGTAAATGAACAAAAAGAATATATCTCAATATAAATGCTAGAAATCCAAAGAGGGAGATATCAAGCATGTATATACCTCAAGTGCACTTTGCATTGAAGTAGCAGATTCAAATTCCACAAAACCAAAACAAGATCCCTGTTGCTGGAAAGAAGAGCAAAGCATTGTTCAATACACGAAGTTGTTGGCGTACACTCTGTAAACAAAATTGCAGAAAGGCTTGTTACAGACTAACCTTATTACTTCTAACTTGAATACCTTCTCGTTTAATGGACCCAAATTTCTTGAAAACACGTTCTAGCTGTTCAACTGTCGCATTCATGGGCAAATTTGCAACAAATATTGCATAAGCCTTGCCTGTGGAAAATAAATTACATTAGTTAAAAAGAAGCATCCAGATCAAATGAGACAATTAACAACTCTGTTCATAATTAACCATTCTAGTCCCAGAATAGTAATTCACCTCCATTCTCATTATTCTTTTCTGGTGGACTGTCAGGGATAGGAGCCGGTGATTCTGGTGCAGGCAAGCTAGAAACACGTGGTTGTTCAACAGATTTCACTGGGGAAGCCCTCACGTGGAAGGGAGCAGCATTTTCTTTCAGTGCATTCACCTGAATCAAATAAATCAATAGTCACATATGGGCAGACACTACAAAAAAAAAATACATTGAAGGCGTAAACAAATACGTAAAACTCACAATGGATGCAAAAGACTTCTTTGGAGTATCCTCCTGTGTATTATTCAAAGAAGCTTTCTCGGCATGTGGTGGAAGATGTTCCTGATGGCTGACTTCTTTAACATGATTAACAGGAACCGCCTTTTCAGTAACTGATAAATTTCCATTCTCCAGTGGTTGACTCACTTCTTTGGTGATGCTAATGTCAGCATCAACAACATCAGTTTGACTAACCGGAACATCTTCAGCAGCATTAATGGCCTCTGTATTCATAATCACAGTAAAAAAAAATTAAACACCAGATTTACAACAAGAAAAGAAAAATGTTAGAATAAGAAAATGAAAAACAACAGGAATAGGAACATATATTTATATAACCAGAAGATATAAATAGAAGATCTACCAGGCTCTGGGACAAAAACATCTGTTGGAGCACTTTCATCAGCATCATTTGCTGGCACAGACTCGATTTCAACTGACTTATACTCATCAATATATCTGAAAACATCATTCAAAACAAAGTAGCCTTTGTCCTGGGGAGCTAGGAAAAAGGACTGAGTAAACTTCCTTTTCAGATTGTCACTTCCAGTTAAGCATCCAGTCACTACAACAATTACCCCATCCTTGTATGAAGGCTGGGCATCAGCACTAAGAATTTCCACCCTAAAGCTTGTGTAATCCAGAGAGAGTATCTTTTTATTAATTTCCTGTACCAAAGCAAAAAGTAAGATCATTGAAGTCAGCAGATGTTAAATTATATGTCACAAAAAGCATTAGCTAAAGTAATAAAACACAAAACACTCAGAGTTGTGCACCCGAATAAACTCAGACAGATATGATCTTTGGCCATTAAAAAGGGAATTGCCAGCATATGTATATTAATTAAAACTGTAGACACATGATTACAAATGCTTCAAACTGTTAACTACTCTTTTTGTCTTCAACAGGAAAAGTGGCCAAATTTAACGCTCGGGCTAGGGTTGGTAGGTAGTTACACTCCCCGGATAATTATGTTGCCCATTGACTTGAATGCTATTAATTAATAATACACTAAAAGATTTCAAAATAACGGCACCACCCTTCTCATGAAAAGGACATGATCCAAAGCGCTTTCCATATATTTTGAATCCAATCATGTCTAAACAAATAACCGCTTTTAATAGAAAAAATCAAATGGCTACCCTCAGCACTAACAATTCAAGACATAAAACAAATTCCATTTAACACATGCCAAATCTACATTAATATAACTCCAAATGTCGTTGCAACAATGAATACTCCGTCATCGCTTGTACTTACCAACGTGGATGACACCATTGTCATGGTACCATCTTCTTCAGGTCGACTAAGGACACTTAACTCGTGATAAAATCTGTGAACTTGGTCTGGCTCTTGATGCAGTATGGAATAATACTGCTCCACAAAGGCATTGCCAACCATCTGAGGGGTTGGTGATGCATCCGCCACTGCCATCTCTGCAACACAACAACAACAACAAAATCGGCCTTAATAACAGCACCTGCACAATCATCCCCAAAACCCAATTGGAGAAAACCACAAACAGAGAATACACACGACCAAAATGCAATTAACCATAGCATTCGAACACCCAATCTCGCCTTCTCAACAACCCAACAACTAGAATCACAACATTTTTTTTCAAATATACTAAAAAGACACGATTTATATTTAAACCTTTTTCTCTCCATCTCTCTCTCTCTCACTCAAAACCCTAAATCCCAAACCTAGCAGATTAACAACCAAACCCTAATCAGTCATAACTAAAACCGCATAACAGATAAAAACAACACAGACAGGAACAGTAGAAGACGAATTATCAGCGAGAGAAAGTAAAAAAAAAAATGGATCAAATAAGAATAAAACAAAAAGAAACGATACTGAAACTCATTTCAGAAAAAGAAAAAAAGATTTTTATTTAAAAACGAAAAGAAAAGAACGAAGCGTTGAGGTACCTACCTCCGAGGGAGCGATGAAAGGCTCAGAGAAGAATGGTTGGGTGCAGAGTGGAGGCGGTTGAGTTGTTGCTGAGTGAGATCTCTGTCGAGTGCGAAGGCGAAAATGTTGAGTATATATAGCCCCAACCTTTTCTCTTGGGAATATTAAGCTCTGTTTGGTTTGTGTTTTTTGTTTTAGAACCAACCAGTTTATTCAGAAGTACGACCAAGCCCAACAACGATGTTGTTCTTTTGAGTAGGCTCGTGTTATGTTGTTACTTGTGATGTTTTGATCTTACGTGGGACCATCTTCGAGAAATAGCACGGTTGTTAAGGAATATGATATGATATAATGATATGGTTTTGAATTTATGAAGTTATTATTGATCTTATTGGATTTTACGTTTTACGTTCTTTAGGCTTAAACGAAATCCTAATTTTATCTCGGATTAATCTTTAATATTTATTGAATTATATAAATTTAATTTTAACTTTTAAAAGATAAGATTTTTTTTTCTTAAACAAAATCCTAATTTGATCTCAGGTTAATCTTTAATATTTGTTGAATCATATGAGATAAGAAAGATTGGATTATGGAGGTTTTATGAGGTTTGTGCATAAAAAAAAAAAGATAGAAACTAATTAAAATGATTTGTCAAAAATGGTTTAGAATTAGTATTTTTTTGTTTTGCCGCTTAATCCTTTTTTAAAATAAATTAGGACTTTTCAGTTTTGTGGCAATAATTATTTGTATGAAAATAAATTAGGATTTTCAGATTGTGGCCCTTAATCACTTTTCCAAAATTAAATTAGAAACTTTAATTTTGTATCAAAATAATCCTTTTTTAAATATTAAAATATTAAAGTATACTTTTTTTTAATTATTAAGTGTACCTTAATCCCTTATATGAAATTGAATTAAGTATTTTTTATGGTCACTTAACCTTTCATTCTAAAATTATTTTTGGTTTTATCAATTTTTAAGACTTATCAATGAAAGAATTATGTTGTCATTTTAAATCATATTTTTATCACATCTGATCTTAATATGAAACTATTGTTTATAAATTAGTAACATAATAATATAATATTAGATTAAGGCCAATGCTTCGCTAAAGACACGTTAGTTGAGATTGAGCAAAGATGTCTTGATTGAGTTAAAGATCCCCTAATAAAAGACGAGTCAAATATGTTTTTATCAAAGATGAGCTAAAGATATACTTATTGAGATTGACCAAAGATGCTCTATAAAAGTTCAAAATGTGTTTGTTAAAGTCAATCAAAAGATGCTCTATATACAGTTAAGTTGAATATGCCCAAATCAAGATTAAGCTATGGATGTAAAAATTTAGGTGAAAATATTTAGATTGAAGTCACGTTAGAGATACTTGAATCAATATCGATATTGAAGTTAGCCATAATGGTCAATCCATTTTAAACTATATTTATATGTTGATTTTGATTTATAATTTTATATACATGAGACATGTTAAATATTATGTTACTTGTTGTATAACATAATAATATTCTTAGAATATGTTATTTGTTCATTGAAAGATCAAGTAAGACTTGATTGTGAGATTTATTGAATAATGAAACTCTATTATAGACGTATTATTATTAATTTGGATGATAATAATTCATTGAAATCTTATATTAAATAGACATACTCTAAAAAAAACTTAAAATGTAACCGTGCTTCAACTTAAAATTTATAATTTGTTCTTATAGAAATTATGGATTATCAAACACACCTTTAATAAGGTTATCACTAAAAAAAAAAAATTAATAGATGGACACATAAGAAATCATGTATTATAGGGATTAAGATAACCTTATATTTTCTATATAAAGAAGTATATACCTTAATACAACATGTTGCATAAATCATGTAATAAAAGCAAATCATTTGTCGGATAATAACATGAAATCATACCTGTTAAAATGTTAAAAACCTAGGTATTTTTTTGAATGTCATGGTTTAATCATTCTAAAATCAAAGATCAACTTGAGTTAGATATTGTGTTACATGTAGAATTCCAAATTTTCAATGTATAGCTCTGCTCCCGGCGAGGATCGAACTCGCGACCTTTCGCTTACGAAGCGAACGCACTACCACTATGCTACAGAAGCCAATACTGATATTTTCAAACACAGAAATTTTTATATATTATAACAACGAAGCAGACTCGAAGTCAAAACCCTACAAAAGTCAAAAACCCACGTTTTGTTCAACTGCCAAAGTACAGAGAACAAGAAGAAGAAGATGTGTGGAATTGCGTTGATTGTCTCAGGCATTCGTATCAAGACCTCATCTCCGCCATTCGATTCAACCACAACAACAACAACTCGCACAACCGAGAAAGTAAGCACAAAATAAGCAAAACGCAACGAAACTCTAAATCCAAGCCTATGAAAAAATTAACAGCTTCGATTTCAACTCTTTATTTCCTTTCAGTCACTGTTCTCTTTGGATGATCTGGAAGCAGCTCTACGGAGAAGGGGTCCCGATAGCTTGGGCGCCAAGAAAGTCCTTCTGCAATTATTAGGTCATAATAACCGAATCTCATCCTCCTTTGCGGAACACGGTGGTGATGACGTGTCGTGCTCCGAACGCGATGGCACTGTCGGGGGAGCCGCCGCCGCGGAACTTCATTTCCTCGGCGCGACTCTGCAGCTCCGTGGAATCAATCCGCTTGTTCAGCCGCTAGCGGATGCGTCTGGAAATGTTCTTGTGTATAATGGTATTCATTAACTTTTCAAATAAGAAAAATAAAAAATGAAATAAGTTTGTTCGTGAATTTAGATTAGTTTCTGCATAGGTTAATTTATAGGATAAAATATGTTTTTAATCCGTGCAAAACTTGGTATTGGTACATGAACTTCAACTTTGATTAATTTAGTCCCTAAACTTTACAACAGCAGTAGTGATTTACGTCTCTCCTCATAGACAGCGTTGACACCCAAGAGGGACGAAAACTTTTTTTTTTTTTTTTTTTTTGAGTTCAAGGATGATCAAAGTTGAAGCTCAGAGACTAACACCAAGTTTCATTGAGAGTACAGGGACTGAAAGCAATGTTCAAGCCATCTCATGTTAATTTTTCTAGAAGTTAATTTTAATTTTTTGAGAAGTATATTTCATTTTTCCTTCTTATTTTCTTATTGTGCATTAGGCCCAAATTTTAAAGCAATGTTGTGAAATGATGGTTGTTTTGAAACATGGGACATTCTAGATTTTAACTTCCGTAGTGTTTTTTAGGTGAGATTTTTGGAGGACTTCATCTCGCAAGTGATTGCAATGATGCTGAGTTTCTCGTGCAGACTCTAGGGGAGTGTTGCTCCTGTGGTTCTTGTTCAACTGATCACTGTGTTGAATGTGGGAAGAGTTCTATTGCGGGTGTTCTTTCTGCAATTAAAGGGCCCTGGGCTATCATCTACTGGCAGGTAACTCCAAGTGGTAAGTTTCTTTGTGTTTGAATCTTTTGCAGTATGGTTTTTGTGGACGTGGTGTGAGAGGTGGTGCTTTCTTTGTGTTTTGTAGGATAGTTCGAGGACTCTTTGGTTTGGCCGAGATGCATTTGGTAGGCGTAGCCTCCTTGTTCACTGGCCGATGGAAGATGATTCAACCTTTCTGCTTTCTTCTGTGTCGCCTGTTTCACCGGTTCAGCAGGCCTCTGGTATGCAATACTTGAAAAAACTGTAGTTATCTTGCTTAGGTTTTAGTTTCTGTGCACTAGAGTGATCTGAATAGAGTCTATTGTCTCTTAGTAAATCATTATTGTATTTTAGTGATGAGGGGGAGATATTGTACACTATGCACTCACTACTCAGTCTGGTCTTGATGAAATAGAGGGATATGTCATTGTGAAAGGCACACAAAAAAGGGTATGGGTGATTTTAGGAGATTTTGGGCTTCCTTATTTGATGCCGCTTGGATGACCTGTGTCCTGTTCTTTCAATATGATATGATAGATACTGGTTTTGAACAGATGAGAAATGGTGGTAAAGACAAAACTATAATCTCATAGTAAGTAAATAAAAAAAATGCAGCAGAAGTGCTCTCTCTCAGGAAGAGGCAATAGATCACTTTCCCTTTTCCACATAGTTTTCTGCCTTTCTCTCATTCCTTTTCCCCCAGCCCTTGTCCCAATCCACCTTTGCTTATCTCCAGAATATTTTCCTCCTCTACTGGGCTGCTATCTGTCCATTTTGTTACATTCCAATTCTTTGTCATCATTCATCAACAACTGCCTCTTTTGGCATGTCATCTTTGACAGCATTCATTTGCTGCCCTTTCTGTTCTTTTTCCTATCCACTTGCATATTGGGCTTTCTCTCCTTTTAGGCTTTTATAGACTTGTATTATGGGAGGCCTATGCCTATCACAATATAAGCTCTTCATTTGAGTTCAAGCTGCAATCTTTGCAGTTGGAAATTTAGTTAAGCTATACCATTTTTGGGGGGTTAAACCCAACATCAATTTGATATCTTTGGAACTCCAATGAATTCTTTATTGAGAATTATGAAACAATGGATGAAAGGCTTTAAGAAATGTTATATATCACTTGTTTATATGTTTTTATCCTCTTTCTCACCTATGTTTTTAGTTGTTAAGGACCATCTCTGCTTCTTAAGCTGTCAGATAACTTAGATTTAGGTTCATGTTTGATTTTATAGCTCTAATATTAATTTATAGAGTTCCTTTATGCTCCCCATATATTTGGTCTTTCCTGCTAGTTACCTAGTTGTAAACCTGGATTAGTAAAGGAATCAATATGGGGGCTAGCTAGGTCAACTGATTGACTGCTGGTCTTGTCTGGCTAAAAATTCCAGCTTGACAAGAAAAAGAAAAAAAGGAAAAAAAAATCACAAAAAGTTAAAGAGTTTAAAGATAGTGCACTAACCGTGTAAACTAGTTTTACACTATCAGACAATCACAACCCTCCATATAATAAGTCAGTTGACTTTTATAAAATAAATTTAAAAGTAATAAATGGAAGGTTGTGATTGTCTAACAGTGAAAAACTAGGATACTTTGTTAGACGTTAGTGTACTACCTTTAAACTCAAAAGTTAAATGTCCTGGTTCAATTCTAAAAATTACCCCTGATTTTCATCGTTTAGAACATGTAAGTTCATGTTTGGGTCTCTGTTTGGAGACCCTTGAACATATATTTGTCAAAGGATCTCCTTTGTTACTTTGGAATGTGTATGTTGAGAGGTTGCCTGCCGGTTTTCCAAACATACGTTAAATCTTCTGACCTGGTCTAGGTTTTAAAACTATAGTTAGTTATGTCAGTTCTTGAATTTGTAAATTAAAGTTTGGAACAATATGAGTGTATGATTTTAATTTTAATTTGCAGCAGAGTATGAAGATCATAACAGGATAGGATGTCTTAGTTACTGGGAAGAGCTACCATGTGGAATATATAGTGTGCATGTTGATGCTTCAAAATCAAGTGGATATCTGGTAGGTGAAGTCAAGATACATGAATATACAAACTCAATGTTAAATGAACTTATCAAGTGGGAGAGAGTTTCCGTTGTACCAAGCTCTGAAGATCTGCAGACATTCTGTCACAAGTTATCCAGGGGGCAACATGCTATGCATCAGCCTTCTTCAGATGCAGTTCCAAACGAAACAGGTGATTAATGTTAAATAGTGTCAGAATGCTCCATTTAGTTAGTCAATACTGTTGAGAATCAGGAATGAATATTATACATTTAATGTATAGTGATTTGATAGGATTTGATATCTGTTTTAGAGGAAACTGAATATCCTCTATTTTTGTGTAATTAAAACAATCATTCTATATAAACCAGTACCGTAATGTCATTTAGACATATAGTTTCAGCCTAATATGCCTCTGACTCTGATTCCTGCTGTTTAACAAATACTTTAATTTCTGTTCTCAGTTCTCGTACATTCTAGTTCCTTACTTTAGGATTGTTTGGCCACTCTGTTCTAGCTTTCAAGTCTTACTAGGCTGTGACACATCTTTGTCCTCATTAAGCAGGCTCAATTCAACCTGCAATTCCAATGCCAGCTCATGTTTTGCTAAATGCTTTAAAGGAATCTGTGTCACGGCGCACTTCAATGTATACTATTTATCAGGTATGCAACTTAATTGGAACCGGTTACAAGTTTTGTACTCATAGTCATATGTCACTGATAGTTTGTATTCTATGATTTTTGGCTATCATCAAGGGTAGTGTGTATTCTTGTCAGTTTGTATATTGTTAAGACTTGAGACATTTTCAGCTGTGGGGATGTCTCTTAGCTTTATGATGAATGAATTTGAGTCTTGGATTATATTCTTTATTAGATCCAGGCTGAGGCTACGAATCTATGACTACACATTGGCATGTCTGGTAACAATTTTTGGCTTTGACCTAACTTAATTGACATGGGGGAATTTATATGTTGCTTCCTGAATGGTTGCATCATATAGGAGTGCCAATGGCTGGATTACACCACATACTGCTGTGAAAGTCAAAGCACCTTACTTGATAGTGTTATTTATATTTGAATGACTCATGATAAGACATTTTGGATTTGATTTCATAGGCTGTGATATCTGGTATCAGACAAGAGAAAATTGTTCCTGTGGCAATTCTTTTCTCTGGTGGCCTGGACTCTATGATACTTGCAGCATTATTGGATAAATGCCTGGATCCCAGCTGTGAGTGATTTCAAATTAAATAATTTACCTGCTCCTATGCTGATTATATACTGTACAATCTTAATTGGTTTCTTGTTTGGTTTTGAGATACGTAAAGTAGGAGAACTAGTTGAGTTGACATGTTTTAATTTGGGAACCTTCAGTTAAGCTGTTTTTTAATCTATTTTGCATTGACAGATGAAATTGATCTACTTAATGTAAGTTTTGATGGTCAGTTAGCTCCTGATAGAAAATCTTCCAAGGCAGGGTTGAACGAACTAAGACGAGTTGCACCTTCCAGAAAGTATGCAATCCACTGTTTTTCTTTGTACTTTTCTTGTTCCTTGGTTTATTTATTTAATTTTTGCTTGAATATATGTAACTTGAATATTTTTTACCCTTTTAATATTAAATTGTGGCCCAATTAGTCTATTCTGCAAGTATATGTTGAGTAATAGTTTAAATTTTCTGTATGATGTTGACTTTACCAATTTTATTTGGGATGAAAATTTTGAAAAAGAGAGGAAATGTTTCTCTCATTATCAGATTAAATATTTCAGCCTTAAACTTTATACTGTTAAATTCTAAGAATAATCTCTTTTCCATTGTTATGGGCATTGAAAATGGTCTGAAACATATCATTCTAGTGAGATTGATGTTGTGAATTGACAAAAATGATTGCAATCTAATTTCAAATCAAATGGGATTGATGATGGTGGTGGTGGCGTCAACGACGATAGTGGTGCCGACAACGACGGTGTTGAAGGTGAGAGTCATAGTGATGGTTGTGGTGGCGGCGTGCGTGTTTGTCTCTACCAAACATTGACACATACAATCCACTTGTGATTAGTATTTATCATTTTTTTGTTGGTTAGGTTTAAATTGTGGAGAAGCAGTGAATTTTGCAACTAGTGATTGATTTCCACTAGGGGCTGCAGCTAGCAGTTATGTCCATCTCAGAATTCTCCTATAATTGCATACATGGAATTTCTTTGTAAAGAGGCAGCTAGCCTTTGACTTTTAAGAACTTGTAAATCTGCATTGTCTCTTTCCAGAGAAGTTCTTCGTATGCAATTATAGGAGACATTCTGAGATGTGCATAACGCTTGCTAGCTGCAGCCCCTAGTGGAAAACAATCACCAATTGCAAAAGATTTATTGTAATGTGTTGTGTTCTCTACACCGAGAGGTTTATTTATAATAAAGGAATTACATGGAAAGGATCAGGAATTGATCCTAATAGATAATGTTATATTTTCTCATATCTAAACATATCCCTAACATATCAATCATATCTTTAACAACTATAAACACAATTTAAGGCAACATTTTCAAATTGAGAAGCTGCATGAGCAGGCATGCCATACCATTTTCTTTTGCACCAGATGATGATAATTTATGCTGCAAATAAAATAGAAGTGAAAAGAAATTGTTGAACAATGTAAAAATTGTAGACAATGGAGCAGAAGGCTATATTCTGAAAAATACCTGTACTAATATTGATCTTCTACATGCCATGCAAACATGCTGAACAACATCCCGATGTACAGCATAGGATCAGTTATTCCCTACAAAGTTTATTCAGGGATTAAATAATTTTTTTTTATTCAATTTTGGTTTCAAGAATTTCTTTCTTACTGGCATTTCCTTGTCAACTAAATGCAATACTAGAAGTTTCAAAAATACAATAATGTCCATCCTTCCCAATATTATTTCATATACCTAATAATCCCAGCACTCTATTTCTATTCCTCTTTCTTTACTCTGATCTCATACTCCATGACTTGGTACCATGAATTCAAGACGCTTATGTTAAGCTCCAGTCCAAGTTTTTTTGTGTTACTACAAAAACAAATATGGGGTCAATTACACAGGTCAAGTGATATCATTAGTCTGTATTAAGGAGAATAAAGAAAGATATCATTTTCTTGGCTTCATGAACATCAAATACACAACTTCTATGTCTAATCAGTCTCTTATTTTTGCTTTTGATATATATTGTTTGTCATTCAACTGGATTCTTATGTAGTTATATATTGCTGTGATCATGCACCTAGTTATTAGATGCTCTTCATGTCAAAATATCTTGTGTAGCATCTATCATGTTCAGGTAAAAGTGCATTATGATTGCAGGTGGAGACTTGTGGAAATTGATGCTGACTTGTCAGACTTGGTGTTTGAAACTAGTCATGTTATCTCACTCATAAATCCTGCAAGCACCTACATGGTACTAATTAGTCCTCTGGATCTTTAATTTATAATTTTTATTCTGTCATGTATAAACATTTCTAGTTACTTTAAGGATTTGAATTATCAACCATCTGCAAGTCTGCAACTATCATTCTATTGAAAGGGTATATGCATGTCGAGAGAGAGAGAGAATTGAGGAAACAGTTAGGTTGACAAGTCAAAAGAACAAAAATTTAACTGTTGGTTTCTAAGGATTTAAATACAAAATTTTAAGGACTTTGTTAGAAGATTTTAAACTGTATGAACTTAATTTAGAACTCGGTGAAAATAAAAAAAAAAATTTAAAACTTGGTGAAGCTATAGGGATGTATAGATTAATTTAACCAAAAACAATTAGCTGTTATTGAGTAAATTTCTTGTAGCAAGAAGATACAATCAAACCATGCATACAAGGTTGGAAAGGAAAGTAAAACTCAAATATATATACTGTTTAAAAGGTAGGCAATGATTTCTGCACACACGTCATCTAAGAATTATTGAAGTTTGTGGCAGTTACCACAATCTGCATTCTGCTTCTGCATTGGTAGTTCCTTTCTTGCTTAAGGGATTCAATTTTTGTTTAATTAATTTTAACTTCACTTTTAATGTTCAAGACAGGTGAGATGGAAATTTCAGACTGAAAACCTTGTAGCTAAGTTTTTGAACGCCTTTAGTGTTTCTAATTTGATGATTGGTTTGCATGTATCTGTTCAGGACCTTAATATTGGAATTGCTTTATGGCTTGCTTCTGGTGGTGATGGATGGGTATCTGATGCAAATACATCTGATAATGATGACAATCATGTACGGATTAAGTATAAGTCAAATGCAAAGATTCTCCTTGTTGGTTCTGGTGCTGATGAGCAGTGTGCTGGGTATGGGAGACATAGAACAAGTTATAGACGTGGAAGGTACTACTATCATACTATGATAATTGTACATAGGTTTCGCTTACAAAAATTATTGAACTGAAAGTACTTGATCAATTATTTATTTAGAAGATTTGTCATTTTTTTCTTAATGTTGTAGTTTAATGTACTTTCACTAAGAGAAGCAATATTAATGAAATTCCTAGGTTTTCTGATTGTTAACTTAATAGTACTGATTAACTGTAGAATGTATGTGCATTATCCTTTAATGCATTCTGATGGTTTACTATGCCTTAATCAGTTGGCTGGGGCTACATGAGGAAATGAGACTCGACATGCAAAGAATTTGGACAAGAAATTTAGGGAGAGACGATAGGTGTATTGCTGATAATGGGAAGGAGGTAATGTTCAAAGTCTATAAAAAATCAATATGGACCTACCACTACCAGTTACTTATCAACTTTTTTGTTTTCCTTTTCTGTTTTGCTTCTATTTTTCCTTTAGGCTAGATTTCCATTCTTGGATGAGGATGTCATAAGGCTTTTGCTCAGTATTCCATTGTGGGAGGTTGCCAATCTCGATCAACCTAGTGGGATTGGTGATAAGAAGATTTTAAGAGAGGTATTGCTATTTCTTTGTTGAGTTTCGATGATTTATTTACTTGCCTCGTTTCAACTGTTATGAAGTTACTGATGTCTAAATTTACAGTAGTTGGACCATTTAATGGCTGACTGAGTCAACACCTTCTGAGAGTCTTTTTCAATCAATTGGAAAAAAAAATTACATGCACACTCTAGAATCTTAATCTCCTGCTGGTCATAAGTAATCCTGCTTATTTTTAGCAGATAATCAGTTTGATGTTCTGACTATAAAAGCCAATTTTTCAGACATTTACCAAGTTAAACCTTTTCTGTTTGAAGTCCCAAAAAACAAAATAGATTCCTAAACTTGAATCTTATAGTTAATGTATTTCTTGAAGGTTGCTGAATTGCTTGGTTTATATGAAGCAGCAGTTCTGCCAAAACGAGCAATCCAGGTGTGCATCTCTGAAACTTTACGCTTGAATTTTACTTGATGTAAAATGGACAGGGGGGTTCTAAAACTATGCAAAAACCATTAAAAGAAAGAAAATATGCTATTTGAGTGAGGGTTTATGATTTTTAAATAAACCTTCTAGGTTTATTATTAGCTTTAATCCACTCTTTCAGGATACAGTTGTTCCATTCGTTCAGCAGTTTTAGTTGTGTACTCTGCTAGTTCACCTGTGTATCATTAGAGCTTTGTTATTGTTGGGATGCATTGAAGAACTAAAATGTATAACTGTTGTGTATGTATTAAGTGAAAACCCTAATCCTAAACCCTAACTTGTGTATAAGGAAACAATAGCCGGTGGATGCAACTTCACTAGATCAGAGGCAATGATTATAGCTTGGTCAATGACCACTCTTTTGCATAGTGATTAATGTGTCTTTCTGTGACATGTTTATTGTTGTAGTTTGGTTCAAGAATTGCAAGGGAATCAAATCGGAAGAATTTTGGAAGCAATCGAGCAGCAAATCAGGCATCTGCTGGCAGTGTAAGGATTCATAGGAAATCCCATTTTTGCTGATTCTTTTTTTTTTTTTTGGCACGCAGCATTTGGTTGAGTTGAGTTGAAGTTAACTTTGTAAACTTAAATTTGGTTCAAAGTACAAATGTATGGGGAATTATTGCTCAAGTAATATATGAAAGAAAAATGAACTTGTTATTTGAATTTATTTATCAAGTAATATGAAAAATAGTAGTCAATTATAACAACTCAACATTGTATTCAAGTACAGGGAATACTAGTTTATAATGAGCCAGTAAAAAGGCAACTTCAAAACACAGATTTCAGAATGCAAAGACGTCACCTAACAAAACATTACCATACTAGTTTATAAGAGTATCACAATAGTAAACTTTACCATCATTTTTTAGCCTCACTTTTTTTTTATAGGTTCCACATGTCACATAAATCTTCTATTATTTTGGATACTTAACTTTAATAATTGGGTGAAAAATTCTTAGTTAAATTTAAATCCCAACTCCAAAAGGTTATCGAGTTCTATATAAATTGTTTTTTTTATTCCTATATAAATAATTATTTTAGTTGATTTTTTTTTTTTGTAAATTAATATATTTTTTCTTTGAAAACTCTACTTTGCTGTTGATCCTAAAAAAGAGATTGTCCCATCCCATCCTCCATAAACAAAATGGGTTGATATCTTAAATCCGTACTATTTATATTATGTTTATACTCGTGTTGGCCGATTGGCCTGGCAAAGATATAAATTTAAAATAGGTTAAAATATATTTTTATTCCTTATAAATACAAATGTATATTTTTAGCCTTTATAATTTTTTTTGTTTATTTTTCATTTTTATAAGTTTGAAATATGTCATTTTTTGACTTGAAATTATGTTTAGCTATTCGAACCTACGTATTTAATGTTTTTTTCTTCCAACATCTCCTAATTTAAAAATATGATTTTTTTAAAATATTAAAAATAAGTGAAATGTCTTAAATATTAAAAAAATATGAAAATTTTAAAAATACGAAAAAGGTCTTGAAAATTTTGGAAAAAAATAATAAATTGGAAAATATACAAGAAACAAGAGTAATGTTAGGAAAATTTGAAAAAACAAAATTGATTTGAAATCCTAAATATTTAAGGTTTCATTAATGAAACCTTATATTTCACCATAAATATTTAAGGTTTTATAAATAAAATTTTAAATATTTAATGTTTCATAAATGAAATCATAACTTGAAACTCTAAATATTGAAGATTTTATAAATAAAAAATTAAATTAAAACCCTAATATTTAAGGTTCATAAATGAAACCCTAATTATTTGGAGTTTCATTAATGTTACCTTAAATTTAAACCCTAAATAATTAAGGTTTCGTCAATAAAACTCTAATTATTTAGGGTTTCATAAATGAAATCGTAAATATTTAAGGTTTTTATAAATGAAACCTTTAATTAAAATCATAAATATTTAAAATTTCATAAATGGAACTTCAATTATTTAAGGTTTCACTAAAACCCTAAACTGTAACCCTAAAGGTTTCATTAACGAAACCACAAATATTTAAGATTTCATTTATGTAGCCTAAATTTCACTTTAAATATTTAGGATTTCAAATGAAATTTTAAATTTCACCTTAAATTGAAATCCTAAATATTTAGTGTTTCATAATTAAAATATTAAATATTTAGGGTTTCATTTATAAAATACTAAATATTTATTATTTAAATAAATTGAAATCCTAAATATTTAAGGTTTCATAAATAAAATCATATATTGAAACCCTAAATTTTGAGGGTTTCATTAATGAAACCTTAAACCATAATAATTTATAATTTCATTAATGATACCTTAAATTGAAACCTTGTATAATTATGGTCTTGTAAATCAATCCATAAATATTTAGGCTTTTTTTTTTCATGAAACCCTAATAGTTTAAGGTTTCATAAATAGTAATTTAAATATTTAGGGTTTTGATAAATGAAAATCTTAATTGACACTATAAATATAAAGGGTTTGATAAAAGAAACCTCAATTATTTAGGATTTCATTAATGAAACTCTGAATTTCACCCTAAATTGAAACCCTAAATATATAGGATTTCATAAATGACACCATAAATCAAAACCATAAATATTTAAGGTTTCAAAAATGAAAATTTAAATTTAACCCTAAATTCATATCCTAAATATTTAAGGTTTAAATAAATTGAACCCTTAACATTTAGGTATTCATAAATAAAACCTTATATTGAAACCCTAAATATTTAGAGTTTCTTAAATAAAACATTAAATTGAAACCCTAAATATTTAGGGTTTCATTAATGAAATCTTAAATTGAAACCTTAGATAAATAGGGTATAAAAAAATCCTAAATATTTAGCGTTTCATAAATGAAATTCTAAATTGAAACCATAAAATAATTGGGATTTCAATGAAACCTTAATTATTTAAGGATGAAACCTTAATTATTTAGGGTTTTATGAATGAAATCCTAAATTAAAACCCTAAATATTTAGAATTTCTTAAATAACCCTATCAATACTTAGGGTTTTGATAAATAAAACCCTTTCAATTTAGGGATTCATATATGAAACCTTAATTATATGAATTTCATAAATGAAACCCTAAATATTTATATATAAAATCCTAAATTGAATCTCTAAATATTTAAGCTTTCATAAATGAAACCATAAATGGAAATCCTAAATATTTAGGATTCATAAATAAAAGCCTAAGTATTTAAGGTTTCATAAATGAAACTCTATGTATTTAGGATTTCATTATTGAAACCCCAAATAATAACGGTTTCATAAATAAAACCCTAAACAAAAAATTTAGGATTTCATTAATGAAAAACTAAATATTTACGATTTTATTTATAAATGAAACCCTTTCAATTTAGGGTTTCATATTTGAAACCTTAATTATTTAGCATTTCATAAATGAAATCTTAAATCATTGAGTTTTAATTTATGGATCATTAAATGATTGAGATATCGTTTGTGAAACCCTAAATATTTATGGTTTAAATTAAAGGTTTTATTTATCAAAACTCTAAGTATTTAAGGGGATTATTTAAGAAACCCTAAATATTTAGGGTTTTAATTTAGGATTCCATGAAACCCTAAATAATTAGGGTTTCATTGAAAACTCTAATTATCTAGAATTTCAATTTAGTAAAATAATTAAGAATTTATTTATGAAACTCTGTTTATCCAAGGTTTCATTAAGGAAATCTTAAACAATTAAGGTGTCAATATAGTATTTTATTCATGAAGCCCTAAATAATTAGGGTTTCATTGAAATCCTAATTATTTAAATAATTTGGGTTTCATATATGAAACCTTAAGTATTTAAGATTTTATAATCAAAACCTTGAATATTTAGGTTTTATAATTGAAACCCTAAGTATTTAGGGTTTAATAAATGAAACTCTAACTATTTAGGATTTCATTAATTAAACCCCAAATATAGAGGGTTTCGTAGATACAACTATAAATAGAAAACCTTAATATTTAGGATTTCATCAACAAAATCCTAAAAAAATTGAAACCCTCAATATTTAGGCATTCATAAATGAGACCTTATATTGAAAATATAAATACTTAAGGTTTCATAAATAAAACATTAAATCAAAACCCTAAATATTTAGGATTTCATTAATGAAATCTTAAATTTCACCTTAAATTGATACCTTGGATAAACAAGGTTTCATAAATAAAATTTGAATTATTTAGGGTTTGATAAATGAAATCCTAAATAATTTAGGTTTCTTAAATAACATCCTAATTACTTAGGGTTTTGATAAATGAGACCCTTAATTTAAATTATAAATATTTAGGGTTTCATAAATGGAACTTCATTCATTTAAGATTTCATAAACAAAACCTCAATCATTTAGGGTTCCATTAATGAAACCCTAAATAGTTACAATTTTATTTATAAAAGAAACCCTTTCAATTTAGGGTTTCATATATGAAACCCCAAATATTGAGGGTTTGATAAATAAAGCCATAAATAGAAAACCTCGATATTTAGGATTTCATAAATAAAACCTTAAATAAATTGAAACCCTTAATATTTAGGTATTTATAGATGAAACCTTATATTAAAACCCTAAATATTTAGGGTTTTATAAATAAAATATTTAATTTAAACCCTACATATTTAGGGTTTCAATAATGAAATCTTAAATTTCACATTAAATTGAAACCTTGGATAAACAGGGTTTCATAAATAAAATCTTAAATATTTAGAATTTCATAAATGGAACCTTAAATTGAAACCCTAATTATTTTGGGTTTCATGGATGAAATCCTTAATTTAAACCTTAAATACTTAGGATTTCTTAAATAAACCCTTAAACACTTAAGGTTTTGATAAATGAAATCCTTAATTTAAACCATAAATATTTAGGGTTTCATAAGTGAAACTTCAATCATTTAAGGTTTCAACAACAAAAATCCAATCATTTAAGGTTTCATTAATGAAACCCTAAATATTTATGGTGTTATTTATAAAATAAACCCTTTCAATTTAGGGTTTTATATATGAAACTTTAATTATTTAGGATTTCATAAATGAAACCCTAAATATTTATAAATAAAATCCTAAATTGAAACCCTAAATATTTAGGTTTCATAAATAAAACCCTAAGTATTTAAGGTTTCTTAAATGAAATTCTAATTATTTTGGATTTCATTAATGAAACCCTAAATATTGAAGGTTTCATAGATAAAAGCCTAAATAGAAAATCTCAACATTTAAGATTTCATAAACAAAATCCTAAATTGAAACCATATATATTTAAGATTTGGTAAACGAGACTCTGATTTTTTAGGGCTTTATCAAAGAAACTATAACTCAAAACCCTAAATAAAGTGAAACCTTAAGAAACTTTAAATTAGGATTTGATAAATGGAACCTTAAATTGAAACTCTAAATATGTAATGTAAAATAAATAAAACTCCAAATAATTAGGGTTTCCCAATTGATGAATAAATCATAAATCATGAAACATTAAATCTTAAATCATGAAACCCTAAATCCTAAACAATTTATGAAACCATATATTGCACACTAAATATTTAAGGTTTCATAAATGAAACACAAAATTAAAACCCTTAATATTTAGGATTTCATAAATACAACCTTAAATATTTAGGATTTCATAAATGAAATCTTAAATCCTAAATCAAAACCCATAAAATGAAACCTTAAATCCCAAACTATAAAACCTTAATTCCTAAACAATGAATCACACCATAAATATTGAGTCATTAAAGGAAATCCTAAATTGTAAACCAAGAATATATACCTAAATCCTAAAGCACCATAATATCTTAAAGTATAAACCCTACACTAAATACTAAAACCATAAATCAAAACGATGAACCCTGAATCATAAATCATAAATCATAAAGCATAAATTCTAGATATTAAAACAATGAATCATCAACATTGAAACCTAGAAACAGTGAATAGTAAATGATAAACCATAAAAACCTAAAGATGGAACATGGACTCAACCATAAGTCCATGAACCAAAAACAATAAAACCCTACATCATAAACGATGAACTCTAACCATAAAACTATCATCTCAAAAAAATATCATGAATATGAAAAAACAAGAAGAAAGTGTTGAAATAAATTTTAAAGATTTGATTTTTTTAAAAATATGAAAAAACAAGAGCAATGTCTTGAAAATTTGAATTTTTTTAAATGCAAAAATAAAAATAAAAATACTTGAAAAAAATGGAAATAATAAAAAACAAGTGCCATATTTTGAATTTTTTTTAAAAAAATAAAATTTGAAAATATATAAAAAAATTAAAAACTAGAGCAATGTTTTGAAAATTAAAAAAAATAAAAATTTGAAAAAACATGAGGAATCTCTTGAAATATGAAAAAAAAAAAAAACACAAGTGTAATGTATGGAATATTTTTAAAAAATGAAAATATAAAAATATAAAAAAAAAACATATATGTCTGGAAGATATTTTTATTTTTTTTGAAATTTTAAAAAAAATACATGACAAAACAAGATTAATGGCTAGAAAAGTTTTTAAAAATGAAATTTGGATAAAAGAGAACTATCTTGAAAATTTTGAAAAAAAAATTTGGAAAAATGATAATTTTAAAAATGTAAAAAAATCTAATGAGTTGAAATTTGAAAAAAAAAAAAATTAAAAAAATCATTTTTGAAATATAAAAAAAAAAGTAACACCTTGAAAAAATTAGATAAAAATTTAAAATTTAAATATATGAATAAGAGTAATATGTTGAAATTCTAAAATTTTTTTAAAAAAATATATAAAAAAAAAACAAGTATCGTCTTGAATTTTTTTAAAAACATTAAAAAAACTATTAGAATGTCTTGAAAATTTGAAAAAGTATGAATTTTTTTAAAAATATGAAAAAATAAGTTATGTCTTGAAAATATTAAAAAAAAATTTTAAAAATTATTATAAAAACAAGTGAAATGTTATTATAATTTGAAAAATAATTCAAAGACAAGTGGAATTTTTTGAAAATTTGAAAAGAAAATGTAAATTTTTGAAATAAGAAAACACAAGAGTAGGTTCTTGATATTTTGAAAAAAAAAATAGAAATTTTACAAACAGGAAAATTTTTTAAAATATTAAAAAACAATTATAAATTTGAAATTTGAAAAAAAGTATTCCAAATCAAGAGTAATGCCTTGATACTAAAAAAAAAGAAGTAATGTCTTGTAATTTTAAAAAATATTATTAAAAAATAAGTTAAATGTCTTGAAAACATGAAAAATAAATTAATTTTTTTAATATCTTAAAAAAAAAGATGTACATCTTAAAATTTTGAAATTTTTTTAATAATATGAATAAACAAGTGGAATGTGTTGAAATTTTGAAAAATTTGAAAAAAAAAAAGAATAATGTTTTAAAAGTTTAAAAAAAAATTAGATATAAAAAAAATAAATATAATGTCTTGAAAATATTAAAAATTATTAAAAAAAAAAAAGAGCAATGTATTCAAATTTTAAAAAAGTATTTTTTTTAAAAAATATTAAAAAATAAGATGAATGTATTGAGAGTTTAAAAAAAAATGAAAATCTTAAAAATACTATAAAAGAAGAGTAATATTTTTAAAGTTTGAAAAAAATTGAGAAATTTTTAAAAAATATTAAATACAATTTGAATGTCTAGAAAATTTTAATATTATGAAAAAAAATATATTAATCTTTTAAAATTTTGAAAAAATCCAAACTAATAATAAAAAAAAAAGTGGAATGCTTAAATAAAAATTTAAAAAATATAAAAAAACAAAAAACAAAAACAAGTACATTGTCTTAAAAATTTGAAAAATTATAAATTCTGCAAATATAAAAGAAAAGTAAAATAAATTGAACATTTGTAAAAATAAAAAAAGAGTATTTTAAAAATATAAAAACACGAGTAATATCATGAAAATTTTAAAATATGAAAAAAGAAACCTAAAATCTTAAATTTTTTAAAATAAATCAAAATTTAGAAAAATATTAAAAAATAAGTGGAATGTTTTCATAATTTAAAAAAATATGAAAATAAAAAATTAATGTATTAATATATATTTTAGAAACATGAAAACTAATATTGGGATAAGATTGTAGAGGACTAATGGCTCAAGACTTTGTTTTCTCTGTAGGTTTGATGAACAGCTCTGGCTCCGCGGCAACGAACCACCAGATGGCGGCGGCGGTCATCCCTTTCCTACTCCACCTCCACGACCATCCTTTCGTGATATGTTTATGGGAGATAGACTCATTCCGACATCCAGGTCTAGGGTGGATCTAATTCAACAGCAATTGGCAAGAATTGAATATGAAGACGGTAATCCCCTCAAACCAATGGTTCATATCTCTGACAAGGTGTTCGATGGGCTATGTGCTCCTTGGCAAGATGCATTAGTGGTGAAGCTTTTGGGCAAAAGTATAGGCTACTCTTTGATGCGGGATAAGCTACATAGACTATGGAAGCTAGTTGCGGGTTTTGAAATTATGGACATTGGCAATGGTTATTTCATAGTGAAGTTTGACAACGCAGGTGATCGCCAAAAGGTTATGGATGAAGGGCCCTGGATGTTATTTGATCATTACCTTACAGTGCAACGTTGGTCTCCTGAGTTTATCTCTCAATTTACAAAGATTGAAAAAACGCTAGTGTGGATTCGCTTTCCGGGTCTCAACCTTATTTACTATGATGAAAGCATTTTTCTTGCACTAGCAGCGGCCATTGGGAAACCAATTAAGGTGGACTCCAATACCAAAGACATAAGGCGAGGCAGGTTTGCACGAGTTTGCATTGAAATTGATCTTACTAAACCAGTTGTTAGGAAGGTCTGGTTGAAAGGTTTTTGGTACCGAGTGGAGTATGAAGGTCTCCATCGTATATGCTCCACATGTGGTTGTTACGGCCATGTTACAAGGGAGTGCACTAAGAAGCAACTAGAATCTCCATTGGAAACCCCACTATCAACCTCGCAAGGAACAGTGCCACCAATTGCTCCGGTAACCACCGCAACAACAGTAGATCCGTCTCCAATTATTGAAATTAATGTCCCCATTAATTCAGGAGAGCAAGTGGAAGCCGCAACAAAAATAACAGATGTCAATCATGATCCTGTTCATGGTGATTGGCTTGTTGTGCAACGAAGGAAGAAATAGAATAACAATAATTCAAATTCAAAAAAGAAAGAGAATATGATGGCTCGGGATTTTATTCTTAAAAAGGATAAGAATAAATTCTCTCTCCCACAACAGAATCCCAATATTCGTGGCAAGAAAGAGAAAATGGGAAATTTAAAAAGCAATCATGCAAATCAATCTAGCCACGTGGCCCCACCTGCTCAAAAGATCACGTTCAGATTTTTTTACCCCTATTGCACAATTAATTCAAAATGCTGCAAAGACCAACATGAATTCACGTGAGACAAATAAAAAGGTACTACCTCCAGCTCATACTACTCCACTGGACCCCACATCAACGCCATCATCGTCCATGTTCAATATTCATGCGAATAATCATGTAAATCAAAATGGGGTTAACATCACGGTACCTGGTGTACATGCTAATGCTATTGCATCGAACCTTAATATTGATGTGGTTATGGTTGAAGATTCTCAAGGTAAGAAGGTGGTCAATGTGGCTCAAGAGTTAGTCCCTGTAAGCCAAGCCATGCCAACGTAGGGCCATGGCTCAGGTTCCCCTCCTCTTTTCATTATGTTGTCATGAATTGTTTACAAGATATATCAATCATATCATGGAACATGAGAGGAGCAGTTGGCCATTGTACGAAATGGCATGTCAAACATATGATTAAAACCCATAAACCTTCCCTTTTCTTCATCTACGAAACTCATGTTCAATTCCATAGGGTTAAAAATTTTTGGAAGTCATTGGGGTATGAGAAGGTATTTATTCAAGAGGCTAGAGGACATGCAGGAGGTATTTGGGTCTTGTCAGAAAGGCTGGATGTCAACTTTACTCTTATACACTCCACGAATCAATATATTACCTTCAGGCTAGAGAAGGCGAATAGTAGGTGGAACTACTCTGCGATGTATGCCTCCCCTATTCCTACGGTGAGGGCTATTCTTTGGGACCACTTGATCGAGATTGGTAATGACATGGAAGGACCGTGGCTAGTCATTGGCGATTGGAATGAGATTACTCAACCATCGGAGGTCACAGGGGGGAGCCTTCCACCAAGCTAGAGCCAATGCTCTTTACAACATTCTCACCCAGTGTGGCCTTATTGATATGGAAACCACAGGGAGATTCTTCACGTGGCGTAGGAATATTCAAGTAAGGGGGTTCATACAAAAAAAAACTCAATAGGTGTGTGGCTAACACTGATTGGCGTCTTGCCTACCCTAATGCGTTGTTGGAAACTCTTCTCCCCCACAACTCGGACCACAATCCTCTCCTTCTTTCTTGTCGAAAAGCTGACTCTCGCATAAACCCTTCCTTTCATTTTCAAGCAGCTTGGCTTTCCCACCCGAAGTATGCAAATATTGTGACACAAGCATGGGGTCAAACTACCGGAGACACTTTCCATAAGCTTAATAAGGTTCATGACAGCTCTATCACCTTTAACAAAGAGGTCTTTGAGAATATTTTTCAGGACAAAAAGAAGTTGGAAGTTCGTATCAAAGGAGTCCACCGAGAACTAGAGACTCGGGCTACTTCCGACTTGATTTAGTTCGAGAAAGCCTTGCAGGACCAGTACAACCAGATCCTTTTTCGCAAAGAAATGTTATGGTTCCAGAAGTCCCGTGAGAATTGGGTAAGATTTGGCAACAAGAATACCAAATTCTTTCATACTCAAACGGTTATCAGAAGATGCAAGAATAACATTTCTGGCCTGTTTATAGATAATATTTGGTGCACTGATGCATCCCTTATTAAGAAGAAAGTTCAATCGTTCTACCAAGGTCTCTTCCAATCTACTGCTAGATGTCTTCCCAATTGCTTACAGCTAGTGCATGTTCCTCGATTAAAGGATCATGTCTCCCTCGGCCTAGCCACTACCGTCACGTTACGGGAAGTGAAGGATGCCCTCTTTAGCCCTCTTTAGCATGAACCCTTACAAAGCCCCTGGGCCAGACGGATTTCAACCTATATTTTTCAGAACCTTCTGGTCACATATCAAGGATGATATTACACGCATGGTAGCTGAGATCTTTGCCACAACTATTGTCCCATCCCAAATGACTAACACTTTGATAGTTCCCATTCCTAAGTTGGAGAATCCCACGTCCATCAGGGACTTCAGACCGATCAGTGTTTGTAATGTTCTATTCAAATTGGTCTCCAAGGTCCTAGTGAATCGCCTTCGGCCACACCTAGATTCTATCATTGGTCCCCTTCAAAGTAGCTTCATCCCTAAGAGGGGAACTTGTGATAATGTCATCATCGCCCAAGAGATTGTTCATAGTATGCATAAGAAAAATGGAAAGACTGGATATGTTATGTTCAAGATTGATTTTGAAAAAGCCTATGATAGGGTTGATTGGAGCTTCTTGAGATTGACTCTGAAGGAATTTGGGTTTTCGGACCGCACAATAGATTTGGTTATGAACTGCACTACTACTACGTCCTTGTCCTTAAAATGGAATAATGAGAGATTTCCCTCTTTCTCGCCGAGACGTGGTCTTCGTCAGGGAGACCCAATGTCACCTTATCTCTTTCTGCTATGCATGGAGAAGTGCTAGAAGCTAGCACTTCTCATTCAGGGAGAAAGTGAGTAGTGGGGATTGGCAACCAGTTACAATCTCCAGAGGTGGCCCTAAGATATCACATTTATTTTTTGTTGATGATTGCCTGTTGTTCACTAAGGCGTTAGCAAATCAAGTGCAGTTGGTCCAGGATGTTATCCGTTTATTTTGTCTTGCTTCTGGCTTGAAAGTCAATAATCAGAAATCTAAGTTCTTTGTCTCTAAAAATGTTCCACGTAGCAAAATCCAGCAATTCGCCACTATATTAGAGTTCCAACACACTTAAAATCCAAGCAGATACTTAGGGTTCCCTCTCTTGGTAGGTAGGACCACTAAGACGGATTTTGCCTCCCTTACAGACCATGTCAATAGCCACATTGCAGGTTGGAAGGGCCAACTCCTTAGCCGTGCTGGCAGAGTAACTTTGGCTATGTTAGTTATATCTGCTATCCCCTCCTACTCTATGCAAAACCTATGGATCCCGGAGGGAATTTGCAATAAAATTGACTCTAGGTTAAGGTGCTTCATCTGGGGAAGGAATCACAATCATTGGGTAGATTGGTCTACGATCTCTAAAACTCGTGCCAAAGGAGGTTTGGGCATTCGTCGAAGTCGCCAAGCTAACATTTCCCTACTTGGCAAGCATGTGTGGGATCTTTTGCACAGCAAGGATAAGTTATGGGTTCGCTTACTATATGTGAAATATATTGGCCAAAAGAATATTTTTCACCTTAAGAATTCCACAAGCAGCTCGTATCTTTGGTCCTCTATCATGAAAGCCTTATCTAATCTCAAACAAGGTTTCACGTTTAGGATTGGAGATGGGGATTGCTCCTTTTGGTTTGATCCTTGGTTAGAGGAAGGACCATTGTATGGCATGGTAGATGAGGTCCATGAAAGGGATATGCAATTACGCGTTAAGGATGTCTATTTTGATGGCTATTGGCACTTTGACGTCCTTACTACAACCTTGCCCCAAGACATTCAGAACACCCTTCTGTACTTGTTTCTTAATCCTTCTATGTCGGATATTATTAGGTGGAGTGCATCTAGCTCGAGAAGGTATGATACCAAGTCTGCCTATGAGTGGTTGAGCCAAGAGCCTGCTTTTCATCTTACCTGTGCTGAGTTCTGGTTGTGGGTGTGGAAGTCCAAGCTACTTGAGAATGTTAAACACTTTATTTGGCTCACCTATAGAGGGAGTCTTCCTACTAACTCTTTCCGCTTCATGCGGCATATTACTATTGATTCTTCTTGTTGCAAATGTGGAGATGCCAATGAAACATGGATTTACATCCTTTGCGATTGTCCCTATGCATGTAAGGTGTGGCAATACATCCGGTTGTAGTATGGTCTTGATTTCTTCATTGATGATGCTACATACTGGCTTAGAAGTAACATTCAAGGAAATTTTCAGCTCTTATTCGGCATCACTTGCTGGATGATTTGGCGTGCGAGGAATGAGGTGGTTTTTAATGATATAGTTTGGCCAGACTGGTATATGCATAACCAGATAAGTCCTCTTTTATATCTAGCCAAAGGGACAAACTCAACCAGATTCGACCAGCTCATCCTTAATAGATAGGATACTGGTTAACTAGGAACCTCCTCCGCAAAACTACATCAAGATCAATACGGACGGCAGTTCCTTTGGTAATCCTAGCTTGTCAAGTTTTGGTGGTGTTCTACAAGATTTTGCAGGCAATTGGATCACGGGTTATATGGGCAATTGTGGTTTTACTTCAAACACCACTGCTGAGCTGTGTGCTATTTTCCATGGCATTAAACTTGCCCACACAAAAGGTTTCTCTAATGTTATTTGTGAGACGGATTCCACCACTTCTCTGAAATTCATCATTGAGGGGCTCGACGTTGTTCATCCTCATGCAGGTGTGGTTTCGGCCATTCGTGATTACGTACAACTACCTTGGAATATTAGCTTCAAGCATACGCTTAAGCAAGGAAATAATGTGACAGACATTCTTGCTAAGTCAAGAGTCAAATCCTCCTCCCCGTTTATTTTATTAAATTCTTGTCCACCTTCAGCTTCGAATTACTTAGTTGCTGATGTATCAGGTACTCTTTTTTGTAGGCCTTAGTGTCATTTTTTTAATTTCTTTATTTATAAAAAAAAAAAAAAAAAAAAACTAAAACAAGTAAATCGTCAAGTTCTGAAAAATCTCATATAGTCATATGTTTGGTAAAGCTAGTTGAAAAATTAGTTGAAATAAACTGATAAAATTATGTTTTAATTTCCTTGAGCTATTAAAGAAAGATTAGCGAGCGTGAGAAATTTAAAGAGATGGCGCTGTTGGAATGACATATTATTAGTTATTATTTCTCCAATTAATTATTTGGAACTAGTTTTGCAGTGGGAAGAGAGGAAGTAAAAAAGAGAAAGAGGAATAATGCAAAGAAGACAAAGAGTAACAAGAAATGAATAAATTTATGAAAAAAAAAAACCTAAAATTGTAGGAGGAGTGAACCACCTAACGAAAAAGAAAGAAACAGAAAAGAAATGAAAAACATTTCTAAACGAGTTGATCACAAATCCGGTCAACAACTCCGATGCTCCAACGCCCTACGTTATTCTTCTACTTATTTGCAATATATATAATATAAAGAACTCTTTTACGTTGTTCCGATAAGATCGATCGAACGAATCAATCAGTGATATGGCTCTGGCTTTGGCAGTCCCTTCACTGCGCCACAGATCAACATGTAGTCTGGAATGTTGTACTCGTCCCTCAGAGAACGTTCTGGAGTTAGAACACTGATGTAGAGTTGCTGTCCCAGGTAGCGATTCTCAGCCAGCTCCGACCTCAGATTCCACACTCCCACGTTGTCGAATGACAACAGTATCGCCGCCCACGACTTTGGGAACACCTGAACTGTGTACCTGTTCACCGCGTCCAGGAGATTGTAGCCTTTCCTCTTCTCGGGAGTCCAGGTCCCTGGCTCAATCCTACAAACAATCAAGAAAGGTGTAAAGTATGTAACCTAGAAAATGAAGAGAAAGTAGATAAATATGTGGTTGAATTATTTATTATTTTATACTCACGCGACAAGGAAGAAGGAGTAACCGTTGAGATGGTAGGACTGGACGCTCTTCTCGGGGTTCTCGAAGATGATCTCGATGAAGGTGCGGTGCTGGAACCTGATGACATTGGGCTGGAGGACCATGTTGGTGATGGACTCAGGGGTGGGGTTATCGGAGATGATGTCGTACTTGAAAACCTTATCGGGGATTTCGAAGTACTCAGCGAGCTTGAGTGGGGTCTCGGTGTCGACGTGGGAGACGCCGTTAAGAGCATAGCGGAGCTTATTGTTGTCCCTGCTGACGGTGTTAATGAGCTTGACGGTGCGGGTGATGTTGACCTGGCCGTAGTGGTAAGAGCCTTGTGGGTTGGGCCTGGCGGCGGAGGCGGTGAGGTTCCAGCGGAAGGAGCGGAACTGGTTGAGAGACCAGGCCCAGCCCACGGGAGCCTCGGGGATCTCGGGGCTGGCGGGGCCCTTTCCGTTGGCGTAGCGCATGATTCCCTTTCCGGTGAGGACGGTTTTGGTGAAGCGAGTGGAGGCGATCATGTAATAGTCTTTTGGTTCTTGATCGGCGGTTACGAGGACGCCGAAGCACTGCCCGAGGTGGACGTCGAGGGAGTTGTAGGTGTTCTGCACGGTGTGGGAGCCTTCGAGTTCCACAAGCTTCATGGGATGGTTCTGGATTCTGAAGTTGATGGAGTTCTTCAGTCCAACGTTGCAGATTCTGTACTTGTAGATCTTGCCTGGAATCATGGTGAAGAGTGGCTTGTCAGTGCCGTCGCCCTTCGCATTCTGTCCGTTCACCAGAACTGCCTCAGGCCTGCCGAGTGCGCGCCCGCTGTCAAGCAACTTGCGGAGTGCGGAATGGCTCTTGGTGTACCAGTCACCCACCAGGACGGTGTAGTCGTCCTCGGGGTCTAGGTATGGGACTGGGATCAAGAGACGGCTGTTGATGCGGAGCCCACCGAACCCACCAGCTGCGCGTTGCAACCCGATGCTTGGGTAGTAGAAGTAGCTACCGATCTGATCCTTCACCTGGAAATGGTACGTGTAGTTTGTCCCCGGTAGGATTGGACAGTTGGTCCCCACCATACCATCTTGCCAACAATTCTTCCTCTGCTGAACTCCAGACCTGTCCAGACGAATGCAAAGTTATTTCATTTATCAGAAGAGATAGCAAGATAAATGTAATAAGATAAAATATATATATATATATATATATATGTACCAATGGTAGAGCAGGGGCTCGTCGAGGTTGTTGAAGATATTGATGACAACGTTGTTGTTGCTGGTGGAATTGATGTTGGGGCCGGGGAATTCACCGTTGATCAGAATAACCTGCTCGGGGACACCCGCTGGAGAGAGGGTGCCATAGGTCACATTCCATTCGAAAAACAGGTAAGGATCTTCACCCATGGCAGGGGACAGGGCCCCAAGGAAGAAACATAGCAATGTTAATGAAAACTTTGTTATCCCACCCATGATGATGTTTTCTTCTTCTTGATTGTTAGTGTTGTAGAGAACACTGCACTCTGTCTTCCATCTTTTCTTGCCTTGTTATTTATATGTCTCACTCGATGCTTATGAACCGTACGTTCAAAAATCATCTCCGTTAAAGCCTCTCGCTACTTTCCTTTGGTTATGCTCCTTGGAATGGGCTCTTCCTATTATTATTTCGCTTTTCTGTTCGCGGTTAGAATGCTAAGACTTTCTCTCCGTGAATTTTATGCGGTTAGAATGCTCAGACTTTCTCTCCACGAATTTTATTCATGGCTTCAATTTTTTTTAGAGTCTTTTCAAATAATAGAAAAAAAATGGTCGAATCTACTTATGACTTGACCCATAAGGTAGAAATCTACCCTGGTGAGTCAGATTTGACCCGTAAGTTGCCTGGGTATTAAAAAAAGAAACTTTTTTCGGTTCTAAGGTAATTATTTATTTCTTATAAATTTTATTTATTAAATTAAAAGATTTGAAGTTGATTGCTTCTCTTAATATACAGGTTCTTTTGCTGATAAAAAAAATATTTTATGTTTAGATTATTTTTTAAATGATTTTTTATTTTTCATTTTGATGTTAACTCACTGATCAGTTATGAACGAGATGTAATTAACATTTTATAAATTTATTAAAAAGTGAGTCGAGTTGAATTAACCAAGTTAAGCAAGTTAAGGTGAGTTAAATCCAATAAACCCTTTTTTATAACACTTTTGTTCATACAGCAATAAGATTAAATTATTTATTTTATTTGTTAAGCCAAAACTTAAAGGATAAAAACATCCTTTTGCTCTAACACTTAGATAAAGAATCACGTTTAAAAGTTAATAATATAACATACGGAGAATCGTGTTTAAGATTTAATAATTTTATTTGGCTCCACTTGTATTATTTATAAATTTATCATATATAATGCTTAGATAAAATTCTAAATGTGTGTATACATTCAAGAAGCATAAACAATATAAAACTATAATTATAACATACTTTCATTATTACTTTTTGTTTATTATATTATTATAATTCAATATATATATTTCTAATATTTTTTATTTAATTTTAACATATATATGTTTTTTGGGTGTCTTGGATATTTTCTAGTCAAGAGGTAAAGACTAAGATCTTGAAGTACAAAAATTCATTTAAAGAGAATATAGTTATATTTCAAGTTCCATTACCATTGTACACACCATATTGATAGTTTGAATAACATATAACTGATTAATATGTATTCTATATACTGTAAAAAAAAGTGTATTCTATATTATTAATTTCTTTGTACGTATTTATTAATTAATAGCTCTGGCATCACAATCCACTCCTCTAGAAAAATATATTTATGTTACTCGAATGTATAATTTATAGTTTATACTCATAAGCAAGTAGAATAAATAATAATACAGCAACAATTAATTATAGTTTACTTTGATGATTACTTTTATTATTATTATTATCAATATTTTTTTCAGATTTATTTTTATATATAATTAATACTTGATATATATCACTAACAATAATTATTACAAAAAAAAAAAGGCTTTTACATCGATTAAAAAAGGTTTTTAACATCTGGTAGGCTAAACTAAGATATAATGATTAATATTTAAAATACTCATTGTGCTTTTAAGCTAAACTAACAGAATTATGCAAAATAAGTAAAATGTTATACCATAAATACAAGATCACTCAATACTAATTTCACATCTCATGCATTAATGGAATAGCTGAATTCATTTATACCTTGTGACTCTCAGGGTCTTTAATATTAAGTAATAAACCAGAATATCATAACCACTCAAAGCAGTAACAATGTCAAGTTGTTGCTACCTTCTGAGTCCTGAGACATTCGAAATCTGCAAAGTCAAAGAGAAAGGGAATAAAAATCAACATGAAAAATGAGAGGTAATTAATAGCATAATTAGATTAAATTTGCTAAGCAATCATTTAAGAAAGTAAAGAAGAATTAGTAATCTCATACCACGAATCAGCTTATAACAAATACTGATCTTTATACCATTTTTACGTTTGCTAGCTTGTGTGTGCCTCATCAGTGAAATTTTAGCACAAGGTCTTTGTCCTATTTCTTTGTTACATGGTACTACTAATCTCTCTGGTAAGAAGTTTTGTTTTATTAGGACGATTCTGTTTAATAACTAGTTAATACATTAACTAATAATCTAGCTCTTTATCTAAAAAACAAAAAAAGTAGCTAAATCTAGTCAGCGGCTACTATATTGATGTTGTACTAGGTAAGCCTCATTTTTATTGAAAAAATGGAGAAATGATTTATCGCTTAACTTAAAAATTATTGGCATAAGTGTGGTGGTAAGATACTATATATAATAATAATAATAAATTAACTAATTAAATATTCAATGGCAAAGAAGAATAAAAAAGTAAAAGAATTCATATTTAAAAAAAAATCTTGGCAGGGACGGAGGGAGGTTGGGGGGGGTCCCCCCTGTTTTTTTTTCTAAATTTTATTAAGTGTTATTTAAATTATGGTAATTACTTTATTTAATGGGGTTTGATTTAATTTATATATAATAATATTTGAATGTTATTAATCTTTTCTTAGTTTTGATAAAATATTTTATCATTCTAGCTATTTTATTTTATTTTTTAGATAAATATTCTATTTTCTTTTTTATAGTATTTATTGGAAAGACAATTATATTTTTTCTCTTTTAAAATAAAATATCATAATATCATTTATTTATTTCTCCTCTAATATTCTTATTAACTTGGTATTATTACCTTAAAGATAATAAATTGTTTTATTTACAATCAAATTACTTAATATTTTATTTATATTAATTTGAATATTAATTTTTTATTATTATTAACCATTGATAAGCTTATAAATAAAACATTGACAGCTTGAGTTTCAAAACATGCAAATTAATATTTTATTTTCCTATCATAATTTTTTTTATGTTTTCTTAATTTGTTTTTCTTGCTGTTTTTTTTATTGTCAGATGCTAATATATTTATTAACTTATCACTATAATCAAAACACATTGATTGTAAACTTTGAAAAACAAAATATAATTTAGTTAAAACAGTTTGTATTTTCATTTTAAGTTAAAATCATTTCTAATATTTTATATAAAAAATTATACATATATATTTATTAGAATATTCATGTAAAAAAATTATTAATTAAAATTAATTTAAACTCGGCCCCCTCCTAGATGACTCTGCCTCCGTCCCTGAATCTTGGTATAGTATATTATATATACAGCCATTAAATTTAACATACCAAAAATTTATATCAAAGAAAATATGTAAGTTTTATGATTAAAATATTTTATTATATAACAAAGTTGGTATAGCAAGATCAATAGTTTTATGATATAACAATTAACAAAGTGGGTTTAGTATTTTATACAACTATTAAATTTAAAGTAACGTTATTTTATCATTCCATATTTTTAAATACTCTACCAACATTATTCTTTATTTTTCTCCTCTATCTTATCTTATTATCTATCATTTCTCAGTTTTTTTACTTTCTCACCAAGACTATGGTGTAAAATAACATACAGATGTTTAACAAACATTACTCTTAAATTTAACATACCAACTTAGTACTTAGCTCGTTATTATTCTTCCAACAAGTTCCAACCCAAACTCCCAATAATATCGTCCAAAAAAAGAAAAAAGAAAAAATGTAAGGCCTAGAATAATTAAGGGAGGCAGAAAAGTAGGTCAAAGAGAGAACATGCATGAGGGGTGTAACGTAACGAAAAGCGACATGCAAGGTGCACCAAACATATATACGTGCCTAAGAGAAAACTTGGGGGAAACGAGGAATAGGGTTTGCACAATGTGGGATATAAAAGGGGAAGGTCCCAGTGCAGAAAAAAGGCAGAAGAAGAAAACAACAACATCTATATATCTATCTGTCTTCTTCCCAATAAATAAATAAATAAGGGGGGAAGGAAATAGGAAAAGGGTTGAGAAGAGAAAAAATCGAAAAAACACTAAGGGGGAGGGGAAGAGAAAATCCAGCTATAATGGGTAAACTATCCATGATAGGGTTGATGGTTTGTTTAATGGCAGCAGCATCAGTCCAGGCTGAGGATCCTTACATATACTACACGTGGGACGTCACCTACGGCACTGTCGCGCCGTTGGGTGTTCCTCAACAGGGTATTCTCATCAATGGCCAGTTCCCCGGCCCCGAAATCAACTCCACCAGCAACAACAACGTTGTCGTCAATGTCTTTAACCACCTCGACGAGCCCCTCTTGTTCACATGGCATGGTATCCAACAGCGGAAGAACTCGTGGCAAGATGGTACTTTGGGTGCCCAGTGCCCCATCGCACCGGGCACCAACTATACATACCGCTTCCAGGTACGTTCTTGTTCGATCGAACAGTTGTCATCTATAATAATAATATTATTTTAATGTAACTTTATGTCTAATAGGTTAAGGATCAAATCGGAAGCTACTTCTACTTCCCGACCATCGGCATGCAACGCGCAATAGGAGGCTTCGGAGGTTTGAGAATCTTCAGCCGTCTGCTGATCCCAGTGCCCTATGCCGATCCCGCCGATGAGTACTGGGTGCTCATCGGCGACTGGTTCGGCAAGAGCCACACCGCCTTGAAGCAAACCCTAGACAGCGGAAGCAGCATCGGAAGGCCCAGTGGGGTCCACATAAACGGAAAGAACGGCGGGCTTGAGCCCCTCTACACCATGGAGCCCGGGAAAACCTACAAGTACAGAATCTGCAACGTCGGGTTGAAAGACGCCCTCAACTTCAGAATCCAAAACCACCCCATGAAGCTCGTGGAGACCGAAGGCTCCCATGTCGTCCAGAACATCTACGACTCCCTCGACGTCCACGTCGGACAGTGCTTCACCGTCCTCGTCACCGCCAATCAGGAGCCCAGAGACTACTACATGGTTGCCTCCACGCGCCTCACCAAGCAGATCTTAACCGCCACACGTGTTATCCGCTACACCAACGGCGTGGGTCCCGCATCGCCGGTGCTCCCACCCGCACCCAAGGGCTGGACATGGTCCCTCAACCAGTTCCGCTCCTTCCGTTGGAACCTCACCGCCAGCGCTGCCAGGCCCAACCCCCAGGGCTCATACCACTACGGCCAGATCAACATCACTCGCACCATCAAGCTGGTTAATAGTCTAAGCAGAACCGCTGGTGGGAAACTCCGCTACGGACTCAACGGCGTCTCCCACTTCGACGCCGAAACCCCTCTCAAGCTCGCTGAGTACTACAGCGTCGCCGAGAGAGTCTTCAAGTACAACCTCATCTCCGACATGCCCAACGCCGTTCCACGCGACCTCGTCGTCGCTGCCAACGTCATCGACGCCACCTTCCGCGACTTCGTCGAAGTTATCTTCGAAAACCCCACCAAGGTCACCCAGTCCTACAACCTCGATGGCTACTCCTTCTTCGCCGTCGCGTAAGTCTCTATCTTACACACAAAATCCTAAAATAGAAAATTGTACAAAAACTCATTTAATGTTTGTTTCTATCATAGGGTTGAGCCAGGAAAGTGGAGCCCGGAGAAGAGGAAGAACTACAACCTTCTTGATGCGATAAGCAGGCACACGATCCAGGTGTTCCCGAATTCATGGGCTGCGATCCTGTTGACGTTCGACAACGCCGGAATGTGGAACCTGAGGTCGGAGCTGGGCGAGAATCGTTACCTGGGACAGCAGATGTACGTGAGTGTGTTGTCACCAAACAGGTCCTTAAGGGATGAGTACAACCTCCCAGAGACACAGCTTCTTTGCGGCATCGTCAAGGATTTGCCTAAGCCACCACCTTACTCCAGTTAATTATGAACGACTTTTTATTCTTCAATCGGTGCCACCACGTCGCATGCATGCATATAGCGCCACCAACATCAGATTCGGAAGAAATGTTCATTAATTAGCTTCTTGAGTGCGTAGTCACGGATCTATCAACCCTTTCCTATTCGTTATTTTTCTAAATCATTATCACAACAAATATATATATGAAAAGCCTCATCCTTCCTTTTCTTAATATCATTATCTTCTTAATTTTCATTCTATTTACTTATTTTTCACGTTAGAAAATAATAATAATAATAACTTCAAAGTGACAGAAAATAAATTGAAGTCCAGGTTAATTAATTAAGCACTTATTGGTTACTAATTGAAAGGTGGTTATTATTATTCTATTGCTCAATCGAACTAGCTCTTCTATTAATTAGCACAATATATAATCTTCCACAAACTTTAAAATAGTTAGAGCATTTTGTATCCTTGTATTTAGAAAATAGTTGTTTAATTAGTATCCAATATATTTGTTTAAATAAGTAACTTTCTTTTTACAGCTAAAGTTGTTTGATTTCTACATTTATTACAAACAAAATTGCCAATGTATATATTATGCCATAATGTATGCATAAAATTAACCAAATTTATTTCGTGGTTCAAAGTTCAAACAAAACCAAGTAAAATACTAATCAACTATATATATGTCCAAATCACATCCAAAACATAGAGTACCTACCATACATTTTTTAAGGCTCTAAAATTTTGAGATGTACTAAACCTACTTATCATTCTAAACAATACACAGTCTAACACTTACACCAACGGGGGAAAAATATTTAGCAACTTGTTTTTTATTATTTTAAGATAAATAAAAAATTTTCTACATCCAAATACTAGCTGTACCTTGAGAAAAAAAGAGAAAAAGAGGGAAAATATAAATATGTTAAGTGATATAATTTGATAAAAAGAGAGATAGAGAAAATAAGGTGTTTATTATTTTGAAATTGTTGAAAAATCATAACTCATATTTTAAGATTAATATTTATTTAGAAAGAGAAAATTATCCGTATCATTGATTCGTATGAATGGTGCAAGGCAACGTTCGTACCGAATAACATTCCTCTTAAAAAAATATATAACTTATATAAAAAACAATATTCACAACGAATTTTGACATCAAATGATTTTTATAATATAGATTATGTAGGAGGGATAATTTTATTTCAAATTATTAAAATGGTGTAAAATTAAAATTAATTCTTTAAATAAGATAAGTTATCATATTCAGAGTGTTGGTTATGGTGTCAATGGAGACTTCCGTGCAGAGTGGTTGCCAAGGATTTGAGAGGAGAATGAGTGACACTAGATGGGACTTATTGGTGCATAACAACTTTGGTTCGGCATTGGTATGAATGATGTTAGCTAAGTCCAACTTCAAGTAGAGTGATACATTATAATTTTATAATTATATGAACTAAAAAAATACTCAAATTTTGGTATCGACGAAAACAAACATTACTCTATAGGATTATGGCTTAGCCCTCAATTGACTAATGGTTATTTAATTGAATTATCATAGGTTACATTAAGTAAAATTTATTTTTTAACTTATAATCTACTTTTAAGTAAAAGTACTTATTTTTAATAAAGAAAAATTAAAAATAAGAAATTTTATATCGAAAAATATTAGTGATTAATTTGTTAATTTTTATTAATAAAGAGTCAAATCCAAGATTTATCCATCTGACTATATTTTAATTTTAAAGAGTTTTAAGTTTAAATATATATATATATATATATATATAAATAACTTTTTATTTATTTTTTTAAACTTTCATTTTTTAAAATAAATTGGATCAAACGAAGCTTTAATATCTCTTTTCTAATTGACTTTCTTTTTGCAAAACGTTTAATCGTCATTTTTCATAACTAAGGCGTATGGGAGTATTCTAAGGTGAACTTATACATTTGTAACCACAAGAAAAGAACTTACGATTTAGATAACGAAAATAATTTGAATCCTTCAAAAACATATATAAGTACTACAAAATTATCTTGGAAAGAATATGCAAATAAAATTTCAACCAAAAAAATCAGTGCAATATAAGATGCTTTCAAGTTCTGAAATTTTCCTTTAACTTAGTCGTCATCAAACGAATCAAATAAAAATTGTAAACTACATAATTTTGTTGGGAACAAATTTAACGAATCTAGTAAAATAATTATAAGACTATCTAACGTTTCGTTATTTTCTAGTGCATTAACTTCCATTGAATAAATTGATATGGTCCTGACAAGATATTTCATGCAACTACAACTAATTTATTCCCAAAAGCATTCCCTCCATCACTCATTCCAACGGGTGCGCGTGCGTTTAATACAGAAGAAACAGATAAATGGCAATAAAACAGATGTCACCAACCTAAAATGGTAGGCATGCGTGGTTGAAACCTCAGCATGCATGCATGAGAACTTAAAATCCATGTGAAATCTGCGCAAGGAATGCAAAATAAACAATCAAACATTATTACAATTATTACAAATTGTAGCTTGGGTGCCAAACTATCCAAAGTAACAAGTACAAGTCACTGATCCTTTTTTCTTCCGTTATTCCTATTCATACTAACCTTGCCAAGCAATTCAAATTATTCTGCTGACCAACCAGAGTTTGCATTATTTCAAAAGCATTAATGGAAGAACAATATGAGAAGGAGAAGGAGGCTGAGGGAAAATAAAATAAAATAAAATAGCACAAATCAGACTCAAAGACAACAACACCCATTCTTTATCCCATTGAAACCTTGGCAGAGAGACTAATTATTGTCGCAGAATACCCCAAGTTAGAATTCATCTTTGAGGAGGATCAACTGTGCGAACATTAGCAACTGCCATTCCCTCAATTCGGTCCTTTGTGATTTCCACAAAGTGACCAACAATCTCATGAAACTGCTTGAGCCCTGAGAGGGGAAGAATGATGGAGGATCTATCAGAACCTGCAACCTGAAATGAAAATAGCAAGAATTTACAGCAGAAATTCCTCTTCCCACAATATATATAAAAACAGAGGAAAAAAGACAAAGAGATAATGACACCACACCTCAGATATTCTTAAGAAATGACCCCTATTATTGCTCCCAAGATCAAAGAAGAATCTTTTCTGATCAGCCCTGATCACTTTTGAGACCCCCAAGTTCCCAATTTCATCCTGAGGTGGCAAATCAACAGACCTGTCCACATTCAACTCAGAAGAAGTGGCAGGTTGACTACTATGACCAGATATGAAGCCAGCACCAACATCATCCGAAAGTCCAACAATACGCTCTGAGGATTCAGAATTTTGCTATTGTGGAATGCAAACAAGCAAATAAGATGAACAAAGTAAAAAAATAAAAAACAACTTTGACAATTCTTGTGGCTAAGCATGAAAAAAAAATTCTGATTTTAAAAGAAGGCAACCTGATTGGGCAGAATGAAAAGCCTTGAGGCTTCATTGATCTCTGCCAAAATGTTCCTGAATGCTGCCCATCCTTCATCCCTGGAGCTTCCAGCAGGAACAATTATAGTGCTACGGTTTCTGCTGACAGAAGCTTCAGACACCTTCAAAATAATAATAAGAATCATAATCTTGAAACAAAATATACATATGGATAATATTCTTCATAAGAAAGAAATTCCAAAATAAATGTAGATATAGAAGCCCAAAATGATGAAAAAAACAGGGTAACAGCTTTTTACGAGGGACTTCATGCAGCTTCATTAAAACATTTTTTGAATAATAGTCTTGATTGGTTTATTGTTGTTCCTATGTTCCACACCGATGCATACTTTAAATTTTGCTGTTGTTTAATTGTTTGGGGTGAATAATAAATGCCGTTACACCAAAAATCCAAACAGCTTTTTTTGTTTTGTAACAGACAGCAATCAACAATACTAACATCACAAAACATCCAATACAAATTTATCTAGTCTTCAACACCTTTCACACCTTTCCTACCATCAAACTCACATTGTAGGCACTTCAGTTAGTCAATTACATAGGGGCAGGTCTTATATATGAACAACAATTTGGCAATAAGAATATAAGGGGACATATAAGATACCCCTTAAATACTGAATACAGAAGATTTTATACAGACAAGATAAAAGGTTGGCGTCTATGCATAGTGTACTGGAACAAAGGAGCAAGAGCATGTTTGATTCAGATTATTTTTGAGAAAAAAAACACTTCTTTTGTCACCATCCTTAAAGAGCTTTTGAAAAAAAAATTATTTCCCCAAAATTAATCCAACCCAAAACATGTGCAGAGCTCCTTGATTATTTCAGCCAGCAAAACATAATTCACTCCTCTCCCTTGAAAACCACAAGTTGGTATGCCTACTTTCGTGAATTGGTTTTTGCCAATTCCCTATGTAATTCTTAGAAGTGATGAACCTGTGGCTAAAGATTGAACACTCCAACTTAAGGAACCATAAGATTTCCCCTCTTTAGCAGGTTGTTGTCCGAGTTTCCATTCTACCACACCTGCCAGCGAATCAAGCGTGACTTAAGATTTGCTTTTGGGGGGAGAATTGTGATTGAGAAAGGAAAAATTGAAAAAAACTTTCTGCAGCATCTGAATATGAAAGAGCTTTGCAGGAGTGATAGGAAAGACAAATGAAAGGGATGACCAGTTGAGAGGGGGTTTGAGAGGATGGATGAGTGGAAAACTGGGTCATTGGTTTGGGCCTTTAAGGAGATTAATCATCCATTACATTTAATATTTCATAATTTCAAATATACCTTTGGTGTTATCTTTCTTGAATCTGTCTTTGATAGCAACTATAATAGGAATGTCTAACAAGATGCCCAGCCTTACCACACAAACCAAATTAAAAAAATTGTTTCCTTTTCTACTTTTTGATAACAAAACCTCATTCAGAACCCTAAGGTTATTAAAGCCTCAACCTGTTACACACTCATTCAGGTGGCATTCCTCATTTTCTACCTCTTTTGTACATGTAATCACGGATTGTTAATTACCAGATTCATTGTCATCATTAAATTTCCTTATTTCTCACAAAAACACATATATGCCTAGATCTTTTGACCTTCATTCAATGACAATATAGAAAAGCTTTTCTACTTACAAAACCAGAGTAGATAAACAAACGAAAAAAAAGAGCCAAATTAAAACTAATCTTAAATTCAGACGTGTATACAGACACACCCCTATTCTAATTCATTGACAAATGACAAGAGAAGTAAAGCATTCCAAGAAGGAACCATTATTTTGACACAGCCAACACACTCTTCTACACATTTTTTACCAAAAATATTACAGCCACACATAAAAACAGCACATAATTAGGTGAAAAAATGTTATACAATTCACTTAAAAGCTTAACCTATACCTAATTACCTATCAAATCGAAGATAGGCAATTAAAATTGGGTTGTTATTATCACACACTCAACTTCTTTTTCATCTCATTTCCACCCCTAATTTATTCTCTCTATCTGTTCTCCATCACATAATTTGTTACATTTATCAGCTTTTCTCCAGTTAATCTCCCACTCATACACACACCTATCAGTTTCTCTCTATTCACTGTTTTCTCCCCGAATAAACCATCAATTTGGTCCCTGAAGTATCACCCTCTCTCCTAATTAGTCCTTAAAATAATGAAATCATACAAGGAGTCCCTAAAGTAATAGAAATCATGCTACATGGTACATATCCTTAAGTATTGAAAAATTCTTCAAATTAGTCCCTTGACGTTAGTAAAATATATGAACCCAGGGACTAAACAGATAGATATTCAATACTCTAGGGACTACTTACATAATTTCATTAGTTGAAGAACTGTTTAGGAGAAAGGGTGATACTTTAGGGTGTATGTTTAGCAATTTCTTTTAAAAAATGATACTTTAGAATTGATTACCTTCAGAAAACGCCCCCTCCTATTCTCGCCAATGTCGAAGTAAAAAACCTGAAAAGAAAAAAGAAAAAAATAAAGCACGACGGAGCGAAAAAGAGAGTGTGTTAAATTAGGGCGTGGCGTGGAATCACCTTGGTGTCGAGCTGCAATTCCTTGCTGAAGAGGTCCTGATCGTCGGAATTGACGTAGTAATTGAAGAGATCGAGGAACCATGAAATGCCAGAGAAGGGGACGATGATGGTGGACCTGGTAGCGGAGGTCTTCTCGGAAATCTTAAGGTAGCGGCCGCGAGGGTTCTCCTTCAGATCGAAGTAGAAGAGCTTGTGCTCCACCTGCAGCGTTTTGCAGAGCAATTCGACGTCGTTTCCGCCGCCGCCGCCGCCACCTCCTCCTCCTCCCGAGTTCCCCTCCATCTCCCTCGGCCAATAACCAATTTTCCTCAACGCCGCAACAGATCTGAGTCACTCACACTCACAGTCACTGGTAATAAGGGTTTGTTTGGTTTGGTTTATTCGTTTCGCTTCACTTCACAGCAATAGCAATAGCGACGGTTTCTTCTTCTTCGTCGTCGACGGTTACAGCAACGGACACGTGTGATTGGAGAGTGCGCAGTACGCACGTGCGAGTGAGTTCTCCGATGCGGTTTAAACGAAGAAGAAGGTTCTTCTTCTTCTGTGGTTTCACAGATCCATCTATCTGATGGGATCTTTTCACCGCACGAGTTTTCAATTAGTAGCGATTGGTAAATTACTGGATTTGCAAGTTTCTCATCATAAATTCATCAAATTTGGCCTAAAGTCAAAGAAAAAGGCAAATTTTATAAATGAAGAAACGGACGTGTGAGACTGTGAGTGAGTAAGAGAGTGAGAGGTAGTTCAATTAAAAGGCTCAATTATATCCACTTGGAAACCCTACCAAAATAACTTGGCCACTTAGAAACGTGATTATGCACTTATACTATCACTAGTATTGAAAATTAGTTTTTTTTAGGAGAAAAAGAATTAGCAAATAGACTTTTTTTTTTTAACAGTACACTTTATTTTAATATTTTTTAACAAATATAAAAGAGAGTTATATGATTTTTTTTTATATATAATCAGCTTAATATTTATACACTTGCCCTACAAAACTATTTTATATTGTAAGTATCATCATTTTTTTTTTATAATGGTGATAATAAATTTTAAATATAATATTTCAACTTATATGTGATTATTTAAGGTTGACCAAAAATCTTAAATTTAAGTCTTAAATATGTAATTTTGTTAAATATATTATTACTTATAATGATCATTATAGATTTGAACAAAATTATCTCAAGAATACTTGATATATATAAAAAGGAAACTTGATATTTCATACAAATTATTCAATTCTTTCGTCATAAACCATCATGATGAGATATAATTATTTAACATTTATAAACACACAAGAGATTAGGATATTAATTTTATGTTAATCTATTGTTTTTATTTTTATTACATCAAACAAATTATTGAAATAGATAATAAATATTTATTATAAATAGAAAATTATATATATATATATATATATATATATATATATATAAATACCTCAGCTCTCGATCTTTATTTGAATAGTAAGAAAAAAAAAAAAAAAAGGAAGAAGTATAAAAGAAAGAAATAGAGAGAAGAGAATTTGTAAAATAAATTATACCTTGTTTGAATTATTTTAGACAAGAAAGGTGATTGAACTTCTACAAATGTAACATGATGGTCGTAGTTATGGTGGTTCCAACCGCGACACTAATTATGTTGAAAGGAAGTAGAAAGATCAAGTAAGATAGGTATATGTTAATTATTAATTTTAAATGAGCGTGGTAAGTCTAATAGTCTATATTTGAAAATTAAAAAAAATTAACTAATTAATTTTATTTAAATAATTATTAATTATAGTAAAAAAAAAGTTAATGGTAAAAATAAGGGACAAAAACTACAATTAAGCCTTTTAAGCAAAGGTTAAGGTGAAGATGTTGATAAAGTGGTTCACTGGTAATACATTTAAATTATCATTTTTAAATCGTTCGATTCATCTTACCTACACATTCATATGATGCACCATCTTTACTATATTTTTTTCGTCATTCTTCCTCTCTTTCCTTTGTATGACCTTTCCTCCCATTTTTTTTCCTTTTTCTTTCTCTCTTTCCTTCTTTCCTTCTCAAACATATATGTTGTAACTTAAATATATTTTTAATTCTTTAAATTAAGTAATTATTTTTTAGTCCCTCAAATAAAAAACTATTTTTTTAAGTCTCCAAAATTGTAAATTACTTCTTTTAATCTTTAACCCTGTATGCCATGAGAGTCTACCAAACGGAGAATATGTAATTTACAATTTGTAATGCCATTAATTGTCAAAAAAATAAAATTAAAATAGTCACAAATTATAAAAAAAAATACAATAAATGTGTTAAAAAAATTATTGTATGATTCTTTTTTCAAATTATTCAAATCACATAATAAATTGTTAAAAATCAAAATTATGTTGCGTTAATGTTAGTATTTGAGAATCGAATTTGAAAATTATGCATTTCTTGATTAAATTAATATGTGTTCAATTTTTATTGTATATATGATTTTTTAATTTCAATGAAGTCACAACATATATGTTTGAGAATAAAGAGAAAAGAGGAAAAAAAAAAAAAGGAGGGAGAAAGGGTCATACAAAGGAAGGAAAGGGAGAAAAACTGAAAAAATCTAATAGAGATAATGCATTATATGGATATGTGGGTAAGATGAATCAGACGATTTGAAAACATAGTTCATCAATAAACCATTTACATAAGTGATTCATGTTATCCTTCGCCTTAAATATTATTTGCAATCACCAATTACATTTGCAGAAAATCCCATCAATTTCCTAGTCTCAAATAATTCAAACAAAGTATAATTTATTTTACAAATTCTCTTCTCTCTATTTCTTTCTTTTATACTTCTTCCTTTTTTATTTTTCTTACTATTCAAATAAAGAGCGAGAGTTGAGTTTTTTATTTATATATAATTTTCTATTTATAATAAATATTTATTATTAATTTTAATAATTTGTTTGATGTAATAAAAATAAAAACAATAGATTAACATAAAATTATTATCATAATCTCTTATGTGTTTATAAATGTTAAATAATTATATCTCACTATGATTGTTTATGGTGAAAGAATTAAATAATTTGTACGAAATATCAGGTTTATTTTTTATATATACACTAACACTAAGTATCCTCTAGGTAATTTTGTTTGAATCAATAAAGATCACTATAAATAAAAAAAAAAATGAATAATTTTTAGGGAATAAAAATTAGGAATAATTTGCAATTGAAATCTAAGTTAAATGGGAATAAAAGATAATTTATAGTTGTTTGGTCTAGACTTTAGAGAAAACAAGAATTTAAATTTTAAAAACAATAACAAATTTTGTTTCTAGAATTATTATTTTTAATTTAGCATGTAGTGATGCAAGAATATTGATTTAATTTAATTAGGAAAAACATTGAGAATAAAGTTCATTTTATTTCATCTTTAATTTTTTTATAAGTATTTTTATTCTTTTATTGAATACGGAAAAAATTATTTCTATACTATTTCTTCCAAATATTAATATTTTTTATGACACTTACGTTTTTCTTAATCTGTGTGTGAAATAACCTTAAACATCACTAGTCATTTTGAAGTAGATGGAATATATTGCATGAAAGAAGAGACCGAGTATTTGAAAACAAAAAGATGCCTCGAACAAGGGTCTACTTTAACAGGAAATTTATTCAGAAAAACTGAGGTGATGAGTGTGCATCAAGAAAAGGTCCACAACTTGTGCATTGATTCAATTCAATCACACAGGAACCCCTAACTCGTTGATCTTCAATATCCGTTTGTTCAGCACAGATCTCTGCCGCTTTAAATTTGAAGCCATGGAAGCAACCTGTCACGTGTTTGAGGCAGAGAGAAAAACAGTGAGAAATGAACATTACTGAACTTTTGAGAAACACACAGAAAGAAAATGTTGGCTTGCCTCAGCTCGAAGTGCCAGAGCTTCACGACTGGGTATATACCGAAGCTTGTCTAGCAAATCTGAAACATGATGAGGAACGAGGGTAAATTTCAAGGCCACACAATATATATTACAAAAGGAAACATGGAATGAAATTTTTGAATTTAGTCGAATGGCACTGTGTGATCCATGTAGTCAACCTCGGCTCGTGGGATAAGGCTTTGTTGTTGTTGGATAAAAAAATTGTTTATTGAGTATAAGAGTTTAATTTTGATGTATCATCCGTTAATAAGTTTTACGCTATCAACCAATTAAAAATTATCTTATAGATGACTGTGAAAGTAATGAGGAGGGATCAGATTCTTTAAGATTAACTTTTTTTAAAGTTATTCCTCATCCTCGCCCTTCATTTTCTTTTAATATAATGGTCCTAATAAGTAACTCACCTTTAAAAGAAAATGAAGGCTGAGATGGAGATGTGGAGTAACTTTTGTTAGTTACTTGATCCCTATTCTAAAGTAATTATTACAAAAGTTAACAAATTCGTAATCATGATTGGATGACACTAAACAAAGACATTTACATTATCAGTATAATCTAATTAAATTTGATATTTTGTCATAACTTAAATAAAAGAAAAGAAAGACAGAAAAATAGCATACCAGCAGCTCGGGTTTCAACCTTGTATGCTGATTTTGCCAGCTGTTGAAATTGGGATCCAGCACTCCTATACATTTATTGAAATTAATAGACTTCAGGCATACTTCAGCAGTTAATCAAACAAATCATATTGTTTCTTTAACTGACAATAATACATACACTAGTTCGGTATGCCCATATTTCATTTCCTTCTCGGCAAGAGCAGTCCTTTGAAGCAATTTTACACCCTCCTTCTTCAGTAAATCCACTGAAAGGTTCAAGTCCTTTACATTCTTCTCAGTTTTAGCATACCGTGCCTTCATAAACAAACATTCATATAAAAAGGTGAAAGAAATGACTGGAGAAATATTACAACTTTTAATACAGAAGTGTATCAGATCATAAGAAATCAAGTCACAAAAACAAGAAAGAGCGGGTTATGCATCGCAAATAGAGAGGAGCAGTAAGTAAGAACATAGGTAAGGGATGCATCTTGATTGTTCAACTGAGTAATACCTCCTCACTTTGGAATCGACCGAATGTATGGCGAAACAGAAACCTTCTCGGAGCTGCAAAACCAAAAAAAAAAACTTCAGTTTGAAACAAATGCAAACTCAGTAGAGACCGGAGATACAGAAAACGGCATGGAAAAACCTGGTTTCAACTTTCAGGAAATAACTCAGAATACATAAAGAAAAGAACAGTGATCCTGTATTAGTTTCCCAAGTTTGGCCACAATATATTAACTTGTATAGTTGTATTATGATAACATATTTAAAACTAAATTGCCTGTCACAAGAGAATTTAAGATACAGAAATATTGATTTGAACCTTTAAGAAAAAATGAACTACCAAAGTAAAATTTGCTACTTGTATGTGCAAATGATAGGGAAAAAATTTACCTCGCATAGCGAGAAGGGCAGCAGAAATAGCTAAACCAGCACTTAAAGCTGAATTCTCCTTTGCAATCATTAGTCCATCTGCAAAAGAATAAGAATATAAACCAGTGCTATATATAAAATATTACCAGTCACCAGAAAGCAGAAACAACTCTGCTGTTTCTATGGCCACCAACTTGTTTGAGAATTGAAAACATTCAGTGTGTTAATAATATTCATTCCTTATTGAAAAAAAAAATTCAGTAAGATCTCCTCATTCCTCTGAATGCTAGACAAGACTAATGAGTCCTTTATTAGGGTAAGAAAAATATCCTACCAAACAGGAAAAAAACTAAATAAAATAAAATCATGAAAGGCATAAACTATAGAAAGATCTTTCTGCAAATCAGTAAGTGAAAATCCTTGAAGAAACAATTATGAATTGAGCATCAAATAGAAGCCATAAACATAATCATATGACATAACAAGTATAGATGCAAAGAGCAATCCTAAGAAATGCAAGCATTTCCTATCAATTTTTTAAACTTATCACATACAGTACACACTGCCATAAAAATTTAACCTTACTTTGCCAAACCCTTTATACCAAACCAACAAAAAGATCATGAAAGTTGAAGCACACAACTAACACTCACAAGATCAATACTAACAGTTTTTAATCACCTTTAACTCTGTTGACGAAAGCATCTTCATATGTTCTATACTGTGATACTGCTTCTGGTAAGAAATTCTGCAAAAGAATCATGCATAACCAGATGAGTTTTGTGTTAAGAGTAACATTAGTTAGTTAGAAATAAGATCTATATATAGAACACTTTGTGAGAGTTTGATATAACTCAGAAAGAAAAAGAAATTGAGGATTTCATTTCACCAAATGTAACAAGCATACACTTGAGTATTTATAGGCCAATCTGCCATAACTAATCCGATCTAACTAACTACCCAAGGATACAGTTGAAGTAACTGTTCCTTTATACAATACTCTTACACACTTAGATAATGTTGATTGTGTCTTTTATCATTTTAATCAAATACAATGAGTTACTTTGTTGGTACTCCACTTCTCTACTTTCAATTCTATGATGTGTGGCCACATCAATTAGTAGTTACTTCCATCCAATCTCAGTTTTCTAATATGGTATCATAGCTTATTTCTAACTAACTAATGACATATTTGATGGCTGTGGCAACATGGGCAGCAGGGTTGATAGTAGTGGTGGCAAAGGTTACTAAATTGACGATGAAGATGATAAAGTAGGATTAGCAGTAGCAGCAACAATGATGGAGGTGGTGGAAGGGGTGGTGTTGGCATTGGAACTAGTAGAGACGGCAATATTGAAGGTGGATGCAATGCAACAGCAGTGAAGACGGTAGAGGCACTATCACTAAAATATTCTACTCTATCTTCTAAATTCAACAGCTCCACTGCTACTGCCATGGAAGCTTGCTCGGTGCCCTACTTACACTATTCTCTCACACTTGCTCATCAAGAAATCAACTGCAAGCTTGCGGCATCAGCAGAAAAATTGAGGATGTTCTCTCCAAGGGACTTTCCATCACAAAGTATCATCCAATGGCCAGCAAACAATCTATGCACATTCATTGTTTGAAAAAGGGGAGGGCCATTCCACCCAAAAAAATTCTAAAAATAATTTTTTTTTGTCGCATTGTTATTGGTACAGAGTATCCATGACTTTGCCAATAACTAATTCCCGTCGAGAGACCTAGCTAGCCACCTTCAGTAGAGTTGTGCCCTCTCAAAACCACGTGTTTCCATTCACAAGGCTCGAACCAGAGCCTTGAGCCTTGCTTAAGAACCAGTTAACAATCGGACTAACAAGTTGTTGGTAATCTAAACATAATTAGGAAAACACACGAAATTTTTATTAGATTATTTATTTCAGCTAAATAAACATAAACAGAGGAATGGAAATCCCCAATTCCGCATTCACCTTCTAACCAAACCAACTAACAAATGAATCCAGCAAACAGGGGATCCTTATCTATCTAAATAATTTACAAGATCCATAGATGATGATGATGGGGGAAACCTGAAAGTCACGGTAATGAGTTGAAGAGCTGTGTTGCACAGTTCGAGCAGATTGAATAGCAGAACGCTGAAGATTCTCCGCAATGGACGCGAGCGATGGAGCGGGTTCTCCATCTGAAGAGGACGACGAAGAAGAATCTGCCTCTGCCATTATGGTCCGATGGATGGTTCCACTGCACACTGCACTCGGTGGCTGACCCCGAATAAACAACCACAATACCTTACCAAATCAACTTTATTCTTTGAATCTTTGGGCTGTGTAGTAATGTAATGCAGAGTGTTGCTGCCATTTTTTCTTTTTTTATTATGTAACTTCAGATTTATTATGGAAAATTAACAATTTTTATAGTATTGCTTGTATTTCTCTTGTTGTAATAAATACTTTGGCTTGGTAGCTAATTTAGTTTTCAAATTATTTTAAATGTGTTAATTTGGCTTTCAAATTTTAAAATAATTCACAATTTAATATAATATTGTACAGTTTATAATTAGAATAAAATAATTTATTATTATGAATTTAATTTTATAAAAAAAATATTTAGGCTTCATAACCAATTTTGTCCTTAAATTTATGTAAGTTTAATGACCAATTTTAATCCTTTAATTTAGGATGTGCTTGTACGATTTATTTTTAACTTTTTTTTCTACTTAAAAGTTGTCCCAAACGACCATTATTTTAAATTTTTAAAGAGCTTATTAGGTCAATGCAGCTAGCAGCTACCCAATATTTTTTCACTGTTCCGTGTAGCTTTCGCAATATTGATTTAGTGGATTATTTTTAATGTAGCTACCCAATATTAGGTGGACATTGTTTATTCAACGTTGTATATTTAGTAATTTTGCATTCTAAAAAGGCTTAAATACATTTTTTTTTAATCTTATAATTTAGTATTTTCTTACTTAGTCTTTGCAGTTTTGCTTATTCTTTTCGTCCTTGTAATTTTTTTTTCTTTTAGTCATTATAATTTATGTTTGATTTATTTTTCACCTTTAAAACAATTTAAACCGTGCTTTGAATAGCGAAAAAAAAAAAGTTATTTAAACTGCATTCAAGATAATATGACTTAGGGTTTACACAAGGTTTAAAATTGCTGCAAAATTCAAAAACAAAAAAATACAATATATTTAACTATTCTCTTTTATAAAAAAAAAATGGTGTTATTTTGTGAATTAATACATTTTTAGTTATTTCAATTTAACATTTTTTTTTCATTCTTAAATCAACTTATATAGGGAGTTGAAAAGTAAAAAAAGTGTCATCTAAATTGTATTAAAAACAAAAAAAAAAAATTGAAAGGAGTAAAAGAAAAGAAAATATTAGAATGAAAAGCAAAAAAACTTTAAAATACAATGATTAAAAAAAAAATTGTGACAAAAAAAAAACAAAAAAGCGTTAAATTACACAGATTAAAAACATATTTTTATTAAATGGATAGTTAATTTTAAATAAAACTAACAGTTTTAAAAATAAATATCAAACAGCATTTAGTTTAAAAGCTTCTTTTAAACTAAAAAAAAAAAGTTACAAATAATTTATACTTTTTTTCTGATTGTTTTATATTTTTTTAAGCTCTAATTTTTATTTTAACTTAAAAATAATTTTTAAGTAAAAAATAAACTGTGCCAAAGACACTCTTACCGATTACCAAATTTTAGTTTTTCTTGTGTAATGTTACTCTTAAGCTTTCATGTCAGTAACTGATACTATAATTAATTTTAATTTTATTACATACCATTTGATTTTCGCATTTTTGGATCATTCATTATTTAACCAATAATTATAAATGTACTCAATCCATTTCATCAATGGATCAAACTCGGATGGTTGAACGGTGAGTGTTGTAAATTAACTATAGATAAATAAAATTAAAACTAGATTGCTTAGAGATGCTCATTCTAGTTTTAGAGGATCAAAATGTTTAATAGCCGCTCACCGTACAAATTGAAGGTATTAAAGTAGTATTTATTTATTAAACTAAATAATAGTGAGATGATAGTAAGAAAGGCACAAGGCACAATCAAATTATCCTTGCCAAAGATTGATAAAAAAAAAATAATTACCCTTACCAACTTACCAAATTCATAAGATTGACATATTGGTGTAACTTGTAAGATTCTAAATTAGTATATGATGGAGTGAGTTGGAGAATGTCATAATCTCTAACCTATGAAAAAAAATACACGTGCAAGAATATCTCGCATTCTTTCTACACGTGACATGCTCCATCTTCCAAGTTCCAAGCACCTACCATGAAGCCTACACAAACGTTAAGGTTAAGCAAATGTTTGGATAATAATTATTTTTGCTCTTAATGAATTTTAAGATAAAATTCTAACAGGTTTAATAAAAAATAAATACAAAATGAAGGATGGAGATCATTTTATAAAATGATTTTTGACTCAAAAATCATCTTTTGTCTAAAAATTAAACATTTATTAAATGGTGGCTTTATTAAATGGTGGCTGATTGATAAATATGTTAATTTTATTTAAATATATTTTTATTTTATGAGTCATTTTTTTTATTTCAAATAAAAAGTATTTTTTTAGTTTAAAATATTTTTTTAATAATTCTCACGAAAGATATGAAAAAAAAAATTTATAATTTATAATTATTTTTTACTCATTACAATTTGATTGGGATATTTTTTATATTTATGATGATTAAAATTAACATAATTTACAAATTTTTTATTCTTGTTTCGTAATTATTATAAAAAAAAAATTATTCTTGTTTTGTATTTATTAAAAAAAAACTAAAATAAATATTTTTTAATTTTGAATCATAAAAATTAATTTTTTATTTAAGGATTCAACAAATATGACGTGTATTCGAGAAATTAAAAAAATATATATTTTTTTATTCCATTGGAAAAGTTAACGACAAAAACTCCTCATTTAATGGTGTATTTGTTTGCCGTATATATAAAAATCAAAGTAAAACTCCTTTAATTAAAATAAAATTCGTAAAACCATTGAGAAGCAGTGAAAAGTGATTTGAACAAAACCAAACCAAAACATTTTGTCATTACATATGCATCGAAAGCAAGGGAAACAAGAGAAAAAGTTGGTTACAGGAGTGGAGAGAAAAGGGGGCACACAAAAATATAAAGTTGCAGAGCACTGTTTTCTCTGGCTGTGTGGATTTGCCCCCAAAATGGCAATTGCTCGCTAGTTGCCAGCAAGGACACAAAAACAAACACAAAGAGTGCAAAACGAGAGACTGTGTGTTGTAAGTTAAAAGAAAGAAAAAGAAAAAACTCAGCGACGACGATGCATTATTTTCTTCCACTTCACTCTTTTGCTCCGATTGATTCAGATTGAAAAAGAAGCTTAATCGGAGAGAGGGTTTTTTATGATGCTTTGTTGTTCATTCTGTTTGAATCTGCGAGATCGAATACAGCCATGGATTCGCGACTACGATAGGCTCCAGTTTTTCGCCGTCATCCTCATTTACCTTCAGGTTTGTTGTCGTTGCGGCGAATTCATTCATTGCATCGTTAATTGGAAAATGTTAGTTAATTAATTCATGCATTTGTTTATTTAATTTACATTATTCTTGTTTCCAAATGCAAGATTGGATGTGCGTTAATTGGATCGCTAGGAGCATCGTACAATGGCGTGTCGCTGATAAATGTGGCAATCGCGTTGTTCGCTTTGGTCGCAATTGAGAGTAGCAGTCAGAGCCTTGGCCGCACCTACGCTTTTCTTCTCTTCTGTGCCATCTTGCTCGACATTTCTTGGTTCATTCTTTTCGCCGACGAAATTTGGTGCGTCCTTTACATTTTCTTTCTCGTTTCTCTATATAGTATTTATTTATTTGATATTATATTGCTTGAGACCAAGTGCATGTTTGATTCAGCGTCCTAAAGAAGGGGCATTGTCTTTATCTTGTTATTATGACCTTAGTTGTCGTGCTAAAGACTCTGAAATACGAGGGAAAGAAAGAATAAAGACTCTGAAATATTTAATTATTGTTAGTTGTGCTATTGTATTTGACTATTTCTGGGTTTAGGCTAGTGCTAGTCATGCCTAATCATTAGTATAATAGTAGAACCATTGATTTAATATTTATCACATTATTACACATGACATGTCAGTCTAATAGAATATTTTCAGAGTCTTTATTCTTTCTCTCCCTTGTTCGTTACGTAAACTCTAGTTTCTACATAATGCATCCCACATTTTGTATTGATTATCAATCAATTTAACAATATGAAGTTGCTGCTGTATGCAGTGAAGAGATTCTTATGAACCAGCTCGTAAGAATCAAACAAGTGATCATGGCTGTGCTTTTCATTAATTTCTGATGAAGAACATTATGTTTGTTTGCAGGAACATTTCTACCAAGCATTACACAGCATTTTTCATGTTCTCAGTGAAACTTACACTGGCTATGCAAGTTGTTGGTTTTACAGTGAGGCTATCATCCTCATTGTTATGGATTCAAATTTATAGGTTGGGTGCTTCCTATGTGGACACAGCTTCTCGATCAGCAGAGTCTGACTTGAGGAATAGTTTTTTGAGTCCTATGACACCTGCAGTAGTTAGGCAATGCTCTAATTCTAATGAGATACTTGGGGGCTCTATCTATGATCCATCATACTACTCATCCCTATTTGAAGATGTTCAAGAAAACAAAGGTTCATCTGAGGTAGGCTAAACTTTGCCCAAAACCATATGCCTTGATTACTTTCAGTTGGAATATGCAGTACTTATCCTACAGAGAAACAATTTTATCTACTCTAGTACTAGGTCCACCAGTCATCTAATTTGTTAGCAGCTTTTTTATTTACTATTGAATTGAATCTTGGTGCACAATAAAATGGTCAATAAATTGCCAACAGGGCAGAGAACTGGTGCACTTTGGGGCATTGTTTACTTTTTTTCCTACATAGAATATCATTCTTGTTATATTTTCGTATGATACGAAAAGAATCTACTATGTGTACAGAGTTATTCTTGGTCCTTTTGTGAAATTGTTCAGTTAACTAACCCAGTACAGAATTCTTCTAGAGTGATACTGTTAGGCATGAAGAAACAACATTTGATACTTTATGTGTTTGATTATGGATATTTTCAAGGATTAAAAAAATAGGATTCGTCAATCCAGCAGAAAACAGAAGAACTGTTCAGGTCAGCACAGTTCAGATTTTCATCAAACTAGAGGAGCAAAAAACTGGTGAAAAATCAGTTGAACTGCAGTAGACTAAAAAACTAAGGTCCCGAATGGTGTTGCGAGTTTTCGGTTTATGGTTTTCAAATGCAATTTCAAAACAAAACGTGTTTGGCAAAAAATGGAGTTGAGTTGGTTTTTAAGTTAATTTTGAAATAGTTTGGCATTATTTTCAAAACAATATAAAAAAGTTTTGTGAATTTGGTTTTTAATTTTAAAAACTATATTTTCATCATTATCACCACGTACTCTCACCCCACTGTTGCCTCACCAAACTATTGCCGTCATCACTACCACCACCTCACCGCTGCCTCCATCACCATCGCCGCCACCACCACATCACCACTACTATCATCATTGTCTTTGCACCCACCATTTAACCATTGTTGTTATCACAACCACCATTCCATCACCATCGTCGCTACCACCACCACTACACCATCATACCATCACTACCATCACCACACTATTACTATCATTGTGATTGTCTTCGCTACCACCATTCCACCGCCAAGTCACTGTTGTTGTCGTCACCACTGTTGCACCACCACCATACTATTATTGTTGTTGTTGTCTTTTCCACCACCATTCTACCACTACCAATGTCACCGTCTTCGTTTAAGCATATTTTATTCATTTTTAATTTATTTTTTTAGGTGAATCTATTCGTCTCCAATTTGCAACAACTTTTTAAAAATTAAAAGCAAGAATAAATTGAAACTCAAAACTTAAAACTAAAACTGGTTTCGATTTTTAAAAATTTCATAACTAAAAACAATAAACCACCTCGAACAGGGCCTAAATCACACAATGTCATTCAACACGATTAAAAACCAAATCTTCAGAGATATTATTTAGTATTTACCATGAGATTTCTCTTGATAACTTCCTCTAATGTCCTTTTTGGTCTCCCTCTCCTTCTTTTCACAAGACTAAAACATGCAATCTACTCTTCTCACATGTGTTCCCAATAGCCTTCTTTGTTTATGTCCATTTTGTCAAACCATTTTTTTTATCTAGTCATCAGCTTGTGGTCAAATAGACAAATATTATGCATCCAAGTGATGAAATTTCAATATTTCATACTTTAACTCTATGCTTCCCTCCCTATTGTAAATTTGTGACAAGGGGAGCTTCATTTTTGTTGTTACTAGTTCAGTTTGTGTCATGTTTCAGAGATGCACTATGCTCCCATCGACAGTTTTAAGTTTTCACTGGAAGAGTTTGATATCTCTTGGATTTTTTTATTTTTTTTTCAGGAGTGTTGGAAAGTCACTTTAATTGTGGTCACTGGTTGTCCACTTAATTGCAGCCACTTTGGACTGCCTTCATTGTAGCCTCTAGCACCTTCATTGTGCAAGGTGTGAGAGGTTGTCTTTAGTCTTACATCAACTAGAGATATGGCTAACTGCTAATGTAATTATTATAAAGCTTGGGCAGTCATCACCTTATGAGCCGATTTTGTAGGATTGAGTTAAATACCAAGCCCAAATTCTAAGACGGTATCAAAGCCTATCCTAGATCTATTGTTAGGTCACCTGCATTGCCACGCTCTAGGCCCATAGCCCTAGGAGCAAAGGGTTGTGCTGAAAAGTTGTCTTAATTGCATTCACCCTTGGCTACCTTAAGTTTGGCTCATTGTGTTGCCTTCTTTGCAGCCTCCAACTCCTTCAATGTGCAAGGTGTGAGGGTGTGTGTTTAGTCTCAATTGACTAGAGATATAGCCAATGTAGTCATTATAAAGCTTTAACAGTCCTCTCCTTATGAGCCGATTTTGTGAGATTGAGTTAGGTCTTAAAGTACAAATTATAAGAAGGATATTTAATTATATGGAAGATTTTGATTTCATATCTTACCATGATATTCTTTTATCTATTTAATTTTCTATTTGGATAAACCTTATTTAAGATTTTTCTGTCTCATTTCATTTGGTTGTAGATACAAAATCATGACATTACCCAGAATGAGTCAACATCATCTGCTGAATTTTCTCTCAAGGCAACCATGGGAAGATCATTCCAGGCAGCAGCAGATGTAAGTATCTGCTTATTATGTCCTTTTGTAGTCTATTAACCTTTTACAACTTCAATCTGTTTTTAGTTTGTCTAGAACCTCAACCTCATTTAGTCATTTACTCTGATCACATATTTGCATATTTACAACAGTTTACCAAGAATTTTGGTCTGGTAAGTGTTATACAGAATGGTGCAGACGGTTGTAATGTTTTTATTAATTTTTATATAAATGAAACAATGGTCAGTATGGAGGTTTTATTTATTTAGTGTAGATATTTTTATGGTAAATATAGTAAGATTAGGAGGGTCCTGTTAGGATACTACAGAGGATTAGTTTAACTGTCATCCCAATTTTATTTCGTCTATAAAAGATCTAGTTAGGTATACTGTATGAAAAACAACGTATATTTTCAGTTATAATTGTATCCTGGTTTATTCTGGAGTTTCTACCTAGTGGGCTCCAGGTTGCATCTTTAAGAAGATTTCTTAGGCTCATTGATTTGGGATAAGGTTAGGTGATTGGCCTCTACTTGGTGTAAAGCTTATGGTATTTTTGAAGGAGTAGTTTTACTTTCATTGATGTTTTGTTTTATTGTAGTTGTTTTTAAGGTTCCATTTTTTTAGAATTTCCATGGACCCAAATTAGGATACTTCAAAGCAGATCTCATTGCTTTTTTGTCCTCTTTATTTGATTATATTGTTATAATTTTATATTGTTCTATAGATTTGGATAGGAGAATTTAGAGTCCTTTGGTTTATTCACTGGCAAACTTTCTTTTCAGTTATTTAAAGTTTGTTTCTGCTAATCTCTCTGGAAGAGGTTAAGGCTCTGTCTAAGGTGGAAACTTTTGTTTGGTCTACTGAACTTAATCTGAATAAATGAATGATCTGTTATTGATAGGAAGGCTATGTAAAGCTTGAGGTTGTAATGTGTTGTTGCAATTGAAAGACTGAATGTCAACTTTTCATCTCTGTAAATCTGACTTAAAACAGCTCCCTGGAGCTTGGTTTGGCCACTTTATTACTGTTGTTCAAGACTTTGACTTGACTTATACTGAAGCTAATCATTCTGTCTTTTATTGGTTGCCCATCCTCCAATTGTTGCATTTATCTTATTTTATGTGGATGTCATTATCATAACAGGGAGTAATCAAGTTAGCATTGAACAATTAAAGCAGTATTTATTCAAGCCTCATTAGTATTATTTTCCAGTACTGCATATACTTTTTTTCTCCACACAAATACATTTTCAATTGTATTCATATTTCTTGTATTTGTTTCTTACTGCAAAGAAACAAGGTGATGCTTAAATTTTCTTCTTTGTTTTCTCAAGTTTTGATTTTATGCTTCTCATTTTGATGTCTATTTGATGCTTAAATTCCTCATTATAAAATATGATCTGGTTATCTTTCAGTTCTCTTCCCATTGCTTGACACGTCTTGGTCTCTTCTAATATGATTTGCGGTTCTTGCAGGAAGAGAACGGATTAATCAAGAATGAAATCATTTGAAATAGGGCCCCCCAAAAGCATTGTTCTCACTTCTGTTTTGGTCCAACTTTCTTTTTTCATTATTCAGCAAACCAGCATGGGAGTGAGTCCTGTACCATATGCAATTTGTTGGCAACTTTCTCATTGGCGGAAAGGCAAGGCACACTGACTGGTAATCCTGTTTTTCCTTGAAGCAGTACTTGAATATGTCTGAAAAATTGAGCTAAGGAAGCCATTCATTCTGGTTACATGCCAAAAAAAGAAAAGAAAAAAGATTTGGGTTTCACGTTACTGACAAATCTGCAAATGGGGCAAGCACTAGCAGTTTAGAACACTGCACTCTAGCTTTGCATTCATTGTTGAGTCTATAGTAGGTGGAAAAGAGGCCTGGGGATGTATTATCTTTTTTCCAGGGTTCTCTATTTTTCTTTTTTGTCTTTCCTTTTGCAGTGATTGATTAGGAGGCCAGTTAGTGAATCTGTAGTTACCAAGGAAATATAAGCAATTTTTTTAAAAAAAAACCTAGACCATGAGTATATATATATACACGGTATGAGAGATGCTTTGAAATCAATTAGTGTTCATATTGATCTTTAAAAAACGATCTAAGCCTTACGCTGCTAAATTCAGTGAGTAGGTCCTTCCCAATAAATTGATCTTTTAGGGTTTTACATTTATAAAGTGTTATTGAACATGTTCATGAGTTTAATATTATTGTCTCATTAGTCATTATGACATGGTTTACATAAAGCCGAAATGAATGGTTCATGAATTTTAATCTGAAACTACAAACTAATTCATATCTAAACATGAACCGAGTCTCAAGCTAAATACTACAGTATCATTTTTTTTTTTATCAAGTCCAACAGAACTTTAACATGGTCTAACTTGGTTTAATGTGAATGCCAATTAGAAAAAGCAGATGCAGGAAAGTATCCACTAATCATTGACATCATAAGAATTCAAACAAGTTATGTCATTCACATATAGAATACGAGGAAACAAGAAGGATGACTTTTGAGCTTTCAAATTGTCTTCTAGAAATTTATTTCTAGTCTTCCAGAATGCATTCCGGAATTTCATTTTTAGAATGCATAAAAATTTTGATATCAGAAAATTAAAATCTGGAACTACAGAAAAGAAAAATTAACTTCCAAAACTTAAATTTGGAAAATATTATATTTTTGACATAATTTCAGAATTTAAATTTTGAAAGTTAATTCTTTTTCATTTCCAATATTTAAATTCTTAAACAATGAAATCAAACTATTGTAAAAATAAAATAGTGGAATAAGAATTAACAAAAAAGTTCAGAGGGTGTGTATGGAAAGAAAAAAAAAAAGTGGAGAAATATTCCTATTTTATTCCCAATGACAAACCACGAGGCCAGCAGTGCCCATCATTTCTAATGTATATACATTTTTTCCCTCTTGTTTTGCCTGCTTAATTTCTATGTTTATTATTTAAACAAGTTTATTTGCCAACCCATCGTGATTGAAATGGGTTAACTTAATCAACTCATTGTTTTAAAAAAAAATTAGAATAGCATATCCCGCTGGATGGTTGCAGGATTATTCAAAAATACTTCTAGAAAATATACAATAAACTTTCCAATAAATTATAATTAGCTTATGCATAAATTAAAAATAATCTTTTAGAGAAACGATTACAAATTAGGTTATGCATAAATTTTAACTTTAAAAACTCATCTCATTTTACCCATAGAAGTGCTTTCGTAGTAGTTTACCAAACAGACCCTTAGCAATTCATACTAAAATAACCATACACTTCTCAATCAAAACAACTTTAGACAGTAAATATTCATAATCCAGAAGTTGGCTAGTTTTTTGGCTCACCAAAAGCCTCGTACAAAATCTTGACAAATTGAAAATAGGTGGCGGCTACTCGCCACAATGATAAGGCAAAATAAACAGTAATATATTATATGGTATGTGAAAAACAGGTAACCCATCCTAAATAAATGCTTTTAAATTGAAGTCTGCATCCAATGTAGATATTCGTAGTTTCGAAAATGGTATGATGAAACCTCTTTTGCACCATCTAAAAAAATTGCCAAAAACAGCAGAAGAATTCATTCATTCCTTCTGATGGGTGGGGTGGGTGATCATTTCACAGTCAAGATCTTGATGACAGATGCGGTGCCGACGCGATGCAGCGCCACGACGGAATCCCCATTGTGGCAGAGACCCTTGGACTTGGCATGTTGAATGGCAAAATCAATTGCTTCCTCTGTTGTTTCAGCATGAGAAGCTCTGGCAGAAGCTGCACTCAATACCGGAACCAAACCGCGGAATATAAGGCTATGTCTCGCGGGGGCCTCATCACTGCATGCCCAGTCAAAGGTATCGGTCTTGAGCTCAGGAACAACCACAGAGAGAATTGGCATGCCTGGCCTGTATTTAGCCACCAATTTTGCAGTACTCCCTCCTCTGGTTAGAACCAATATGAGAACCGCTTTGGCCGAGTTGGCTGTTCTAACAGCCGAAGAAGCTAGACTCTCCAATGGGCTCATGGGTACGGGTGAGTGCTCCATAATCCTTTTGAACACATCTCCATAGTCGAGGGTACTCTCTGCTTCAATGCATATTTTAGCCATTGTTTGAACAGCAAGGTCTGGATAGGCTCCAGCAGCGGTTTCACCACTAAGCATCACACAGTCTGTGCCATCCAGAACTGCATTGGCAACATCGGTAGCTTCGGCCCTGGTTGGCCTGGGAGATTTGATCATTGACTCAAGCATCTGGGTTGCAGTGACAACTGGTTTTCCATGGATGTTGCACTTGTAAATCATCACTTTCTGCGCGAGGAATATCTTCTCTATTGGAATTTCCATTCCAAGGTCACCACGTGCAACCATAAATGCATCTGAATTTGCTAGGATTTCATCAAAATTTGCAACCCCTTCTTGGTTTTCAACCTGCCATATGCATTTGAAGTAACAGACAGAGTAAGTGACCAGAAACAGGTAAATTTAGCAAAATCCTAGCAACACTTTTTTCTTTCAAAACAATCTTAATAATTGAGTGAATTCTACATGAGACCCACAAAAAAAAAGGAGTGGATCCATTAAATAAGATGTGAAACTGCGAAAGCACATCATTTACCAGTGCCCACATTGATTTCATCCAACAATAGTGTGTTAAAAGGAATGTATCAAAATAAGTGTTCAGATAAAGTGTTGTTAGTGTTCCTCTTAAATATAACATTATATTATATTAGAGATAGCAAATATTCTTAGAAACTCATAAGATAGTTTCTTTAAAGAACATCACAAATTTGTTAGATGATATCCTATAACATACATTAGTAAGGATTGGTGGATGTAACAGGTATTTCAAGGATATCACAACAAATTCAGAACACTTCAAACATTTTTTAACCAGATCTGAAATCATTTATATTTTCCATAAAAGAGAACACAACACAACATACCTTAGACATGAGCATAATGTTCTTAGCATGTTTTCCCAGAACTTTCCTAACTTGCACCAGGTCAGAACCTTTTCGAACAAAAGAAAGAGCAATCATGTCAATTTTATTAGGAACTCCCCAGGCCAAGATATCTTCCCTGTCTTTGTCTGTCAAAGTTGGGAGATCCACTATCACTCCAGGCAAATTAACATTCTTCCTCTCGCCAAGAGTGGCGGAGTTCTCACATCGGCATTGAACCAACCCCGCTTCTTTGTCACATGATAAAACTGTAAATGATATGGTGCCATCCGCACAGAGGATGACCATCCCGGGCTTCACATCCTGAGGCAACTTTTTGTAGCTCATACAAATTGTCTTCTCATCACCCTTCATCTCATAGTCGGTGGAAATGGTAATTTCATTACCTTGTTTCAGCTGGATAGGCTTACCGTCCTTGAGAAACCCAGTTCGAATCTCAGGCCCCTACAGCAATGTAGATAAACACATAAAATGAAAGATAATATTGAGTCTGGATGGGTGTTTTAAAAAATGGCCCACCAAGCAATACCATCCCAAACGATTGGATCATGTAATATTCATCTTCACAAGAAATTATCAACATACATTGATAAAATATGTATCAAAAGAACAAGGGCTATAATTCAGTTAGTAAATTGTTTTTCTTTTATCAAAGGAGCCCATCTTGTAATGAAGAGAGTTTATCTTAGTAAGAAATCAGTGTCCTACTCCATCTTAAGGAACAACACAAGACAAAAGGGTTTAGCCATAAAATGGAATCCATCATTGATTTGAGATAGGTGAACAACACAAGACCTAAAAAAAAATCCCATTTCTTATTATCTTACAAACTTTAAGGCATACCAAGTCTCAATCACATTTGTTCACAATTTTCTACAATATCAAAGATCCTGACTAAACCGCAACCACATAATTTATTTAACAAGTGTCTGGACTCTGGATACATCCTAGAATCGATTTTGACCCCCCAAAATCATGGTGGAAAATTGAAAAAAAAAAAAAAAACTGTTGCTTTGGCCTTCAACTTGATTTTGGTAGAATTGGAAGCTAATCTAAATACACAAAAAATCCTTATGGATATACACATACATAAATCAAGCGTACTCGATTCTCCAACATCGAATTCAAGAATAGATTCTATTAAATATAAAATTAATTACTCAAAATTAACCTTTCTCACAAATTCCACTTTCACACACACACACACACACACACGCAGTTAGATAGATTAGATAATAATAATAGTAATAACAACCGGTTATAACCTAACTTGCGAATGCTTCCAGCCATTTAAAAAAAACGCTTATAACCTAATCCAATCACAAACATCAGCAATCACCACCAATCAAAACATACATAAGATTCATACACAAACAAACAAACAAACAAAACAAAACAAAATCGGCTATGAGAATATGAATTATAAACACAAATCGAATAAAAATTGGGAATATGGAAGAAAAAAAAAACGAATCTGGCGTGCCTTGGTGTCGAGCATGACGGCGCAGAGAATCCCGGTGTTCTCCATGGCGGCTCTGAGGTTGTTGAGGGTTTCCTGATGGTACTCATGGGACCCATGGGAGAAGTTGAAGCGCGCCACGTTCATGCCCGCTCGCAGAAGCTTCTCCACCATTGGCACGGACCTCGATGCGGGCCCCAGCGTGCACACGATCTTCGTCTTCGGCCTCTTCTCCGCCACAATCCTCTCCGCCGTCGCCGTCGCCATCGAGAGTTTCGAGTTTCTCTGCGTGTGTGTTTCGAAGAACGATGAAAAGTGAAAACCAAAACCACACACTGTTTAAATTTTCAACCAATACGATGGACACAAAAAAAAAAAAAGTAGAGACAGACAAAAGGTGGTGATGCGACTCTTGTGTTTTTTATGGTGTGATGCCATTCAGTGTCGCTAACCTATTTACCTTTTTTTTTTTTTTAAATGGTCACTTTTTTAGGAATAGGATCTACACATTTATTTATCACTTGAAACTTCTGTCACTTTGCTTAAATTTCACGTGGAAAGCTCCTTAAAAAGTTAGATGTCACTGCATTTGTATGATTTTTAATAAATTTAGTCAATGGTAAAAGAGTTTTTTTTTTTTTTTTGGATAGCATGGACATCTCCGACTTATCATAATAACGTTGTGATTGTGGTTGGTCCAATTTTTTGTATATATAATTAAAAATTAAATACCGCATAATAAATTATTTTTTTACAATTAGTCAACACATTATATCTAATTGTTACGTTAATCTTTCATGTTATAACAAAAAAGTTTAATGATAATATATGGAATTAACTGATTTTTTTAATTACATATATCATTTTAAATTTAAATAAAAAATCACTATTAAAAATAAATCATATTTTTATAGTAAAAACTAAAGAAGAAATGATAAAGCAAGATGAAGTTTAATTTATATTCTCAACCAATTAAAAATCATCATAAGTACGATTTTTAAAGTTGTTATAAAAAAAGACAACAAATTTATTATATATCACAATCTATAATTAAAATTATTTTTTTATAATCATTATTTAAAAATTATACTTATAGTGAATTATTGTTTGTGGTTTAATTATAGATGTTCAACACACTATTATTAGGTAAAATCTAAGTCTCTAAATGATATGGGTCTCATCCTTTATTTAATAGGACCCAAGTATCTTAATTAATGAAGTGTGTTAAAAATTTGATGTATTTAGGAAAAGGAATCACTTAAAAGTAAACATATGAATTTTATTTGGAATTAACAGACTTCTTTACCTCTATTCGATCATGAATTGTGTGGAGGAAATCCTCAAATACAAAGCTAACTGACCGAGGGCAAAAACTGTATCCCAAAGCATAAAAACACTAGCTATGTTCTCAGGATATCTTTATGCAGGTTGCAATTGCATATAAACATACACTGAAATTTAAAATTTTAAAATTTGCCGATTATAGAGCTTAATGATGATGCATTGAGAGTGTAAAATAGTTTATAAAACTCAACCGATTTAACATAAATGAATAATTGTAATTGAAAGACAATGTAAAATTATCTTACAATGTCCGTGCATCACCATTAAACCCTTTTAACAATGCCTAATACAATTTAAAGGAAGGTGAAAAGATAAAACCCTTGCATATGAATAATGAATTAGTATCAACACAGACCAAATCATTCAAAAGAAAATGTTATGTAATTGGCACTGAGCCACTGGCATTTCATTTTATACAATCATCACCAGTAGCAGAAAAAACTTGAATAAACCAACCACAGGAGAGAGAGAAACATTCAATTAGAAGTAATAAAACATCAATATAACTAGAAAATGTGGATCTTGTGTTAATTCTTTACATTAAGTTATTATCCTCTATTATATCAAACTTGCCTAACAACTCCTCCAGTTCTTTTAAAGCAACCACATAATGCTCCTGTGACTGTGCCCCTACTTCTAACACTGGAAGAGCACTGTTAAACAGATGAGTATACAAGTGCACAGGGTTGTAGGTATCAACATTACCAGAGACATGGAATTGATTAAACGTTTGCTTGAAATCACTCCTCCAACGGCACAGGATGTACCGAGATGGGATTTCCTCAATGCCATTATAGTTGAGAACATTCAATGCATGCCTGCACAAATATCCTTTGTAATTGAACAAACTGCATATGCAACGGATATCCAATTCTGTAGTCTCGTACAAAACTTCAAAGCTTTTAACTCCCTTCTCATTCCCCTCAGCTTCAACTCTTTCTTTCACAACGTATGTTATTATGGATCCATTGGCACTTACCTGTCTTGTGTTGAAGCAAGAGTACATACCCTCAACCTCAGATTGAAACTTTTGAAAGATTTCTTTCGTATACACCTTTGCGAGCTGGACCTCAAAATTACATCTGGTTTTCAATTCAAAGCTTACTTTTCTAGACTCCAAATCCGCCATGGCTTCTTTCAAGTGCTTCCTGTGAAGGGCTAAGTCATACTTGTCAAGAAATTCCTTAAAGGATGTGTGTTTGTGCACATATCCATCAAAAAATGCAGTTAGGCCCTCATTTTCTTTAGTTGGGATCAGTCCTATAAAAGAAGCATCTTTTAGGTAAACAGGAACCCATAGATGGCTATCTTTGTACAATGTCTGAAGCCACTTGTTATCCTCCAGTCCATGACATTTAATCATATCAGCCCAAGAAGATTCAAACTCAACTATCTTTAATGATTCATAGACAGCATTATTCATCCGTCTTCTGATTGTTTCATATCCTTTCAACCCTCCCAACTTTTCTGGAACTCTTTGCATGATATACTGCAAAGAATAACAATGACGAGCATGAGGGAAAACCTGAGCAACTGCAATTTGCAATGGCTTGCATTGGTCAGTGATAACAACGTGTGGAGGATGACCAAGCATACACTTAAGCCATGCCTTGAATATCCAGACAAAATATTCGACCGATTCATGTCCAAGGAAGCCACAACCCAATAGTACAGAATGTCCATGATGGTTTGAACCAACAAATGATATCAAAGGGATCTCATATTTGTTTGCCAAACAAGTTGTGTCTATTGTAACTGTGTCATTAAAGTAATTATAAGCAATCCTTGACCTGGAATCAGCCCAGAAAACATTTTTTAGGTGCCCGGCATCATCAATATCAAACAAGTAAAAGAAATTTGGATCGGTCAACTTCATTCGGCAAAAATAATTATATATAGCACTGGCATCCCCTTCTCTAAGTTCCAAATGTTTCAATTTATCAAAATTGGTGTCATGACTTTCTTCAAAATTTGAGTAACCATTATAATCAACATCCATGACAGTGGTTCGATACAACTTAATGGTGTGTACTTCTGTTACAGGCTCTGGTGGTGGTTGGGATTTGCTGGCTTCAAGGATCATTTTCTTGTGTGACTTATAAAACCGTTTGCTCTGTGGACTCACTTGATGGTTGTGTTGAAGCTCAACTTCCACTATTTTCCATCTCTTGGACTCAACCATTCTAATCACTATCATTGCCGGACAACCAGTTCTCGTTTCTGGTCTTGGATTATTGGCTTCACTTTTTTTCTTAAAACCTGCACTACTGCAGCTAAGTTTTGCTCTGTAGCGCTCTTTTTTCTTCGATCTAAACCATGAATTGCTCACTCTGATGCCAAAGCCTTGCTCCTTTGCATAGATATTGTAGAAGTTGTAAACTTCATCAAAGGAATCAAACTCCAGACCCACAGTTGGAAATGGAGAGTTATTCGGTTGTGAGTTTAAAGATTCAAGATCATGTTCTGCTACAGAAGATTTCCCCTCAACATCAACCTCATCGCTTTCATCAAAAAGCGGCTCACTATTCAGACAAACTTCTTCCATCTACAAGAAAAATTAAAAGATTTAAAGAAAACAGCACATCAATAAAGGCAGCTATTATTCCATATACAGCCTTTGGGAATAAATGCATAACAAAAAACTTTGTATTGATAAAGAAAATTTGTCAACAGGGGAAGAGGGAAAGTACGGGGCAATTGATATATCCTCTTAAAAAGAAAAAAAGTAGAATAGGGAACCACAAGAAACTTGACAAAAACAATGTTGAACACTCTGTATATCAGAAATAATATCCCCTTTGAAACAGCTGTCAGCAAAACTACATCTTGCCAGAAAATTTTAGCCTAATATATTTTACCAAAATCTTTAAATGAGCCATCAGAAACTACTATACAGTCAGGATGCACACACACAGCCAATGCTCACCCAGAACCTTGAAAAGGTTGTTCCAAAGGAAAACGAGCACCTAACAAAACAAGAATGAAGGGACCTAATGCTTCTGAACTATACCCACACACACAACAGACATGCAAGAAAATAAGGTAAACACATGATAATATAGTATTGTCAAAACTCATCGACCAGTCTAGAGAGATAAGATGAAATAGATTAGAAAAACCAAATTCCAAAAGTTGTAGGACAAGAACACAGTGTGTGTGTGTGTTTGTGTTCATCTTTGAAAATTTAAGGAAAAATTTTCATAGTTCATAATATCTGGTGTAGAAAACATTGGATTTGGAACTTGTAAAGTCAAAAAGTGAAGGTGGTAATTTATTATGCATATGCTTGTGCCTTTCAAAAAGAAAATTATGCCTGAGTGTATTTTCTCAAAATCAAAAAGACAATTTACACTCTCGAATACTCTCTCTTTCTGATACACTCTACCTTCTAAGTGAGTTGAAATTTATTAAAAATTATCAATTTTGGTAGACAGAAGCTAAATCAAGAAATAGAATTATTAAATGATATGTAAAATTAGATAGAATTGATGAATTTTATTAATTTTCAACCAATCACAGAGAGTCTAGGCGAGAGTGTCGCTAGCATTTCTCAAATCTAAATCATTTGATTAGTGCACCTTGATCCTAATATTCTGCGTGTACAGTGCAGCCATCATCAGAAAATTCAAAAAATAAAGAAGGAAAAAAAAAATCTAGTGGTGAATGAGAAACAACAGCTTCCCCTGTAAAAGCAATAATAGAAATAAAAGTCCATGGTTTTGCGGTGAAGGTGCGAAACGCACATGCACACATTAGATAGACATTACATTACTATACCGAAGAAGATTACTGGATTGTGTATGAATAATTTACAAAAGGGTGAAATATGAGAGAAAACAGTCGAATTGAAAAGATACCTATTTTGTTTTGGTGAAAGTTTGGGTTTTACGCGCATCACAGACAGTCCTGTGTGTCCTGTATCCTGCTTCTTACTCCTCCCCTTCACGACGGCGAAACCAAAATAAGCATTGGCATCACTTCCCACTCCCATCATGTTTTATATATATATATATTTCATTTGGAATTATTGCATGGTTTTGTATTAATTTAAGGGGACATTTAGCTCGTGTCATGTAATCATGTTATAGCAGTTAATTGTTAACTTTAATCAAGTTTTTTTTTTTAAGTCACTTAATCAAGTGATACTTAGATATGAATATTTATTGAATGAAAAATACTTAACATGAATGCATTGCATTCACATTTTTTTTTATAAAGATTAATAATTATTTCTTAACATAGTCATAGATTAAGAGCTAGATTATGTTATGCAAGATGTCGTTGTCTTCACATGTAAAAAAAATAATTTATTTAATTGAAAATTTTGTGTTTTCTTAGTGTAGAATTTTATTTTTTTGATAACCAAGAACCACATAAATATAATCACACGGTTTTTGTTAAAAAAAATCATACTTATACATTCAAGTTATTTTAGTTTAGATTGTATGTAACTTTAATCTCTTTTTAATCCAAAACTTATATACTATTTTTTTCAGTGAATTTTTTTAAGTGTTAGTATTATTTTTTAATTAAAATTAAGATTGACATTAAAAGACGTGGATTGCTAAAATAATATTCTACTTATAATTATAATTAGAAAAATAATACATCAAGCAAAATACTTAAATTTTGTATATTAACTTGTTAAGGAGAAAATAATAATATTAACATTTTGAAAGCCACGTTAATATTAATTGAAATGGCATTTTCAAAAGTTGATGAGAATTCAAATGATCATTATTTTGCATTGTGTCCATTAGTTGTTGAAATTTAAAATGATTTAAAAAAAATTAAAAAATATTTTTAATTCATCAAATTAAGTGTTTATTTTTTTAAGTTCATATAATAAATTTTTTTTTTTAGACTTTCAAACGTAACAAATATTACAAATATTATTTTTAGCTTGATATCTAAATTGTCAAGCAATGATAAAAAATACAACTACAAATTATAAAATTTGTATATCTTGTTAATTAATTTGAATAGAAAGACTAAAATCATTTGTCAAGTTTAAAAAGACTAAAAAAACAAAATTTAATTTAAAGCACTAAAATAAAAAAAATATATATTTAAAGAATTAAAAACATATTTAAATAAAAATAAAAATATAATAAAACTAAGTGTATTAGAAGACTTGGGTTCGGTTCACTTTTAACAATAGAAATTGAAAACCAAACCATATATCCGAACAATATGCAGTTTTTAGTTTTCTATTTCCAGTAATCGATTGATCAATTTTTCCAGATCAAATCGGTCCGTTTTCCTTTGGGCTATCTCCTGTAAAAAATTTGTCTCATGAACCATATGCTAAAACCTCCTTGCACCTCCAAAAATTGCTTCCTGCACCTCCAATGCATTCCAGAATATAATTTTACATTCCAGAGTGGTCTTACTAATGCATTTGGAGGTGCAGGAACAATTTTTGGAGGTGCTGGAAGCAACACTCTGAACCATATATCTCTATTAAGTCTCCACAAGAGGCCACTCAAACAAAATATGCAAATTCCACATACCACACATCCATAAAAAAAATCAAAAATAACGTGAACTCATTTTAACAAAAAAATCTGGCTCAAGAAATTCTGACGGTATAGTATCTAGCATAGTATAAATATCCACCCTTTCGGTAATGGAATGGACAATTTCAAGGAGAGGCACACAGAGCATGTCATAATTGAGAGTTCAGTAAAGGAAAAAATGTGCAATGGGATTAGTCATATTAGAATGTTGCCAACTTGGACAACCATGAGGATTACCAACCCCAAGTCAAAATCAGTTTCTAGCCTCTCTCCCTAACCTCACCCGATATCATCATATTTGTGTAAGCTCTAGCATACAAAACTTAAAGGCACCACTTCTTTTTAGTTGCTCTATGATCATCATGATACCTGTTCAAAATAAAACTTGATCAACTCAGGACTCGGACTCGAGTCTCAAAAGAAAAAGAATCACAGCTTGGTAAACTTGCCTGTTAAAATCCGTCTCGGTTGTTCACAACTCGTCGTGATTTTCTGGTAGTTCTGAGTTCAACAAGTCTAATTTGTGTTGAAACTCCTGTAAAGTTTTGCAGCTACCATTAATACCATATCGAGGTAAGGACAACGTTTGTTATCATGTAATAATTAGAGGAAAAAGTACCTTCAGCCTTTCCTCTTGACAAAGGGCTGGAGTAGATAATACAGCTACATATCTGCCATGAGGCCAGTGAGACAACAATGAGAAAAAGGGAGCATGACATAGAAAAAAATGACAAAAAAGGGAAGAGAGAGGTAGTAGCAGAGAAAAACAAGACAGCAATCCCTACTCGCAACGGCTTGGTTCATCTACATCAGTAATCTCGTTTTTCAACCCACATCTTAGCTTGACCTGTTAAAAACACAGCCATTAAATCAGAGGGTCAACAAATTGGAACCTTTCAAGTTCTTATTTCCATGTGCAACTACACTAACTACAATAATACAACTGCAGAGGATCTCCACCACTGGATTATTGTAGTTTTTATCAAAAAAAAATTGTTAATTTAATTTGAAAAACTTGCAGCGTTTGGATTTGAACTGCACCTGTTTCCCCTGTCCCAAACCCAGAAGGCACTTTTTATCTATTAACATGCTCTTAAGGGAAAAAAAAAATTATATTATACTTATACATCTAACAAAAGTACACTTTCTACATCTAACCAAAGACGGTTGATTTATTCATTAAAGAATAAATAGAGACAAAATAATCTTGCCAAAATTTTAAGAAATGACTGCATATCATTTTTAAAAATAAAATTGGAAAACATATAACCTTCAAACTCCTATCAGGACCATTCCAGCATTTATCACCATTAGAAAACACCATTACTCTATATGAATCCTCAAATTTGTCCCAGTTCCTGTAAAAAAGGAGATTGAATTATTTGTCTTTTTAGAGGGGGAAAATAGAACTTTGTTTTCACCAATTGATGCTTGCACTTTTTTATACTGAAGAAAAGCACCCTAACAAAAATTATCAACTAGTTACTAAAACTTTACCCCAAACGGGTGGTCGAATAGCCCTCCTCCTGAGAAGCCTGTTTATAAGGGCAGACTTTGTAAGTGTACCTGAACCAAAAATGCCATCACCAGAAAATGAGATGAACAGGACTATCTAACTTGCAGATTCAGAAAAAAAAAGAAGCCAAATACAACAGAAAGTAGACTAGTAGGGAGATATAATGTAACTTGTTCTCCTTTCCCTCAAAGCAATGATCATAGAATGAATAAAACTCCTTTGCTGGACCTGTAATATTTACGTTCTACTTCAGTTTATTCAAGCCAATTCCATAACTCATATTTCTACAACTCAAATGCTATGATGGTGACAAATGTTACTAGCAGCATACTAACCAAAATCATATTTTAGCTTTTGCTTCAGACTTGATATTCTAGACTGTATTTTAGACAACTTGGCACTTGATTCATCATATTCCTTGCGTACATGAGCAGCATCTAAAAAACCCAAAGAGAAAGGCTTAACTCTTAGTTATATCTACATGGATATAAAATACAGGTAATAAGGTGTTAAACCTCTACCTGACTGGTTCACTGGGGCCTGGAATACATTAACAGCCTGAAAAATATTCCGTACAGTTCTCTGTATTTTCCCTAACCAAGAAGGATTATCTGTGGCCAACCAAAAAACAAAAGGATGATTATCTGTTGTGGTACAATATAGCTCATTCCAACTATCTCATCTCACAACTCCATCTATATATACCAAACTTGGATAAATATTATGCAATCAATAGTCAATAGTATTTTAAAAACTGTCCAGCCGTCACCACATGTTGGCTGGACAGTTTTTCAAATAGTACTATAAAATCTGTCCAGCCATCGCCATGTGTCGGCTGGACAGTTTTTCAAGTAACTTTTTTTTTTAACACTTTGTTTCTTTTAATGCAGTTTTACTTATTTTGTTATTATTTCTTTCTCTTTTTTAATTCACACATTGCACGGGTTCCAAATTCCAATGCCTAGTATCTATAACAAACCTGACAAGTCTGGTTCATTATCAGAATCAGATTTGTAGGAGGAATCATCATGCTCATCCTCTCGATATTCTTCATCAGCATCATCTTCATCACCAAATTTGTGGTTGTCAATGTCATCATCATCATCATCATATTTATTGCTGTCAGTGTCATCATCATCATCATATTTGTTCCTGTCAATGTCATCATCAGTTTCAGAAGCAAAGCCTTCATCTTCCTCATTATCCGTCCCCTTTGAAAGATCTTTGTGATCTTCATTGTCTAATGTAGTATCAGGTTTAGCACTTTGCTTATCAGTATTTTCTCCTGTCCAGCGTGAAGCAACAAGCCGACCCAACTCTTCCTTTGATAATCCCTCGGTATTTTCAGATACGTCATTCCCCTACAGATATGCCAACAAAGAAAATAACAAGCAGAGAAGACAAGTGGAAGAAAATTACAAAGTTTAAGATATTTCTGAACTAAAATATCACCCATAACTATGCAATATATCAGTTTGTATGAGAAAGAAAACAATCTCATCAGAGCAGGAGATATAGTAAGAGCTGAAGAATTCAAAAGGGCACACAACATACAGTATATTGTTGGAAGTAGCCACCTTCAACTTGTATTCAGTGCCAATGACTACAAGTAAGTGTAATGACACTAACAGCTAGGATTGTTAAATACCAGAGAAACATGAACTCTAGCCATCACAATGGTCTGGATGCAAAATCATTTGACTCCTATAACATGGTTCATGAGCTCAAATAGTGAATGAGGTGGAGAATGATGTTTAAACATCAAAGAGGAAAAAAATGTGGTTCAGTTACTAAAGTTGGGTTTTGAGACAGCTCATGATTGGGTGAGTCATGGTGGATCAAATAAAGTTCTATGGAAACCAGAAAGGTTTTCAGTGCTTCACTGGTGGGTTGCTGACTTCTCTTAACTGCAAGTTTTTATGTGATCGAATATAGTAAGCTAAATGTTATGAATAGCAGCCTCCGCCGCTGCTATCACGGATCAAATAATGTTGTCAATACTTGTTTATCACCGTGTCTCACTTCAACTCTTCATCATGAGATGTAGCAGGTGCTATTATTAGAACAATGATTTTTTTTGGCAAAGTTACAATACAAGACAATAACTGAGAAGAATGGACCAATCTAGCAACACTTGTTTATGAGGTAATCATATCAAGAATCAAGCAGTATACATCAATTGAAATATTTAACTATGAGATGAATGTAAAATAAGAGTAAACTCCAATTATACCATGAGAGACTGGGAGTATGGACTAGAGAGATACCTTATTGATGATTTCATCTGAAGACTCTTTGCTTCCGACCTTAAAACCAGCTTCAGATTTAACAATAGGTTCTTCCTCAGCTTCTTCTGCATTCTACATTGCGTGAAAAACCAAACTAAAATGTTTATCAAGTCTTAAATCTTATGTGTTTGGCAGAAAATGCCATTTCAACAAACAAAAATTCAGAAAAGAAAAATAGTCACCTCTTCCACTTTATTATGAACAGATCCTTCACTCCCAGGACTATCACTGGCTCCATCATCATTATCAAGTACATCTGCTAATTTGTCCCCTGCTTCATCCTGTAAGAAAACATGGAATGTTAAAATAGAAGAATTAAACCACTACCACATGATGGGAACTGGGATAGTGCAAGATCAAGCAAATGAATGTGCACTCACACACAAGTGAAGGAATAATGTGTACAAAAGACAAAGCAATCTGTTTCACAATGGGATGGAAGAAAAATAGCCATCATTAGTTGTTTTTTCTACCAGTGCTTGCAAGTACAGGTAAACATATTAATAGCAACAAAATTACTTTTTCTTGCAAGAGCATATTTGCATCTTATTTAGAGGTAGCGTGGTTCACTGCATCAAGAAACATGACAGGTTATTACTCTTTTTATCATAGCATAAGGATGATACAGCCACATAGGGTTAATGAAAGATCAGGAAAATCTTCATACACACATATAGTATTACCTCACATTGACAATTAAATACCAGATTAATGCATTCAAAAGTGAAACTAAAATTCTTAAGTATGGTGCATTCTGATTGTACAGTCAACTGAGTCAAGTTCTGCAACCTTAATGGCAAATGTAATCAAACCTGAACTGCAGGAGAACCCTCTATATTTTCTATTTTATCATGGTTATTTTCTACAGAATTGTCTTTGATATCTGAATGCTTTCCAGCTTCTTTGCTATGCCCTGTATCTTCATCAGCTTTATCTTTTGCTTCATTGGCCTTCTCAGAATCCTTTTTTTGCTTCTCTTCTTTTTCTTTCTGTAAACGCTCCTTCTCCTCTGCCTTCTCTATTTGTTCTTTATGATCTGCAATGGAAGCAAAAGAATTTGTCAAAGAAAATATTTCATTGCTAGGATAGAATATTGCTATACAAACGAAAAACTTTGAAAAAAAATTGTATATTCCTTCGTCTCCCTGATCAAAATTCCATATACTACTTTACAACATAGCATGAAATCAATAAAGTTAACAGTCAAACATGTTTTATCATGTTTACATTTCACAACATGTAAAATGTCATCCCCTTCTCAACTATATACAATTTGAAAATGCCAAAAGCACAATCTTCAACTTCCCACATGTTAAATAGACTGATAATGATGATCTGACTTCATCATGTCACTCACCAATTGCAAGCAGTTGCTTGTGGTCATATGTGTAATTAAACAGACAGTTCAAAATATCTTGCACGCATGCCAATTTGTACTCAATTTATACATTCAAAAGGTTTTTTGCAAAACCAATAAAGGCATCTAACACTTCAAACTCAACGTAACACTAAATGCATTCCTGCATCCCTAATCCCTAATCCCTAATTTATACATTCAAAAGGTTTTTTGCAAAACCAATAAAGGCATCTAACACTTCAAACTGAACATAGCACTAAAATGCATTACTGCATCCCTAACCAGATTCCTCCATGCATTCACCTGATCCTCCAACCAATGGAAAACAAACCAATTAGTAGCATGTTTAAATTAGTCATGAGTACATTTGACACATTGCCTTTCCATTTTGTCTTTGTGTGGATGATCATTATTTTTATGATCAAAATCCTTAAACCAAAGGTCCATGTAGTTTATATATATTAAGTAAAGCATTCACAAGATCAGGATAGAACCAAAAGGAGATACCCTTTAGCTGTTTCACGATCCCTTTAAGTATACTTTCTTCCTTTTGTAATTTTGAAAGTTCTGCCTCATCCTTCTCCATAGCTACTTTAGCTTGTTCAATTTCTTGGTTTCGCAATTTGACACCCTCTTGGTAAGTGGCTATCCTTTTTTTCAGTCTATCGCGAGCAGCTTTACCAGCCTCCCAGCAGGTATTTGGACACTTTACTTGACCATCATATTCATCGGTTCCATCACAGCAATCTACAGATTATGGCAGGAAAGCAAACCAAATTACTTCAGAACTAACAAAACTCACAAATCTACAAATAATCCAAACTACAGACAAGTAATGTATTGGATAACAGCACTTTTAACTTTATAACAGACAATTTTAATGCCATTATTTAAAAGAAAGGAAAAAAACACTTTCAGAAGTGATGTGCAAATGCACAATGTTAGTGAAAAGGATCAAAACATAAAGTGCACTCTCCATACTCATCAATCTTATTACATGGTAACAGAACTCAAAATCAAATCCATGGAAATTCTAAATGTAGCTAAACGTATATTGAACCTGTAAAATATAGAAGGAATAACTGTAATGACAATGTCCAAAAAAATTTGCATCTAGATCAAGTGCCAGCTTTACTCCACCGGCCTCTCCAATCACTATGCCATATATTTATAACATAAACTCCTCAAATAATACCAGTGAGAATAACAAGATAAAACGAAAGCATTCCCGTAAGTTCAGAGCATGTCCACCAGATCCAAAATGTTTAGCTTATGTATCAAAAGGAACACTGAAAAGTAATTAATAAATGGATATTCATCATCAACACATCCTTCTAAATCTGTACTAATATTCTGATTCTTTCAATTTCTGCCCCTTTTTCCTTGTTTCAAAATTTTCAGCTTAACCACTCATTCTAATTTCTAATTACACCATATCAATTATACAATACAATCATAAAATTTAAAAACATAAACACATCGAGCTCACCGCAAATTCCATCGTTCACTCTTGACGAAAACAAGTAAACAGGAGAATGCCCTGCATTCTGACAATAAAATTTTCCACCAGGACATGCCGATGTACCTGCCCCCCCAAAAAACGAAAAAAACAAAAACAACGAATTTCAGGAACAGCAAATGATCCAAATATGAAACAAATAAGATATTATGAATTCTTAATTATTATTATTATTATAATTAGTTAAAATAAAAACCAGGTTCATCGGTGCCATCAGCGCAATCGCAAAAATCATCGTTGAGCTGCGCCTTGCGGAATTTTCTGGATCCATCTTTACACCTTATTACATCGGAAGACTTGTAATAATTGTCATCTGCGAAAAATAGTAACACGCATTTCTTCAATTGAAACATAAAAATAAAAATAAAAACCACAACAATCTAAAAATAAAAAAAGCGACACTGAAAAATGATGTGTGGACCTTGGGGAGCGATTCCGAGGAACTGGTCTTGGGGTTTGGAAGAAGATGAGAATGGAGCGCACAGCGCCAGAACGAGAGCAATGAGGAGGAGGATTTGCAGCCGCAGCTTCATGTTCTGGCAGAAGAGGAAGAAAGTGAAATTGAAATTGAAAATGGGAATAATAGTAGTGGTAATGAGTTATGAGTTAGATCAAGGTGAGTTTGTGAAATGTTGAAGCTGCGTGCGTTATGCTATGCGGAGTGGAGTGTGTGATCGGAGTGAGTAAGTGCATACAGGTGCAAGTGCAACGACGCGGACTTGCGGGTTCCGACTAGCGACTGCTGCTACTGAGTACTGACGCGCGACAAGTGTGAAATCAGATTCGAGAAAGTGCTTCTGTTTTTTCAAGACGGGGCCATGCCCAACCCGAACTGCTTTTTTGTTGGGAAAATTTCATTTTCCATGTGGGGATTTTTATTTTTTTGTAAAACCAGTGACTTAATTTATTGAGGTGAATATTGATGCACTTATACTCATTAATCAAAATCATTACCAACAAGTTGTTTGTTGGTACTATTGGTAAGTGGATTCGGGGTCCTTAGACAGCTTATTTTAACAATAAATTTAAAGTAGTTATAGTTATCTTAAGTTTCATTTTTTATGTTTAATATTTGTGTCAAATTTTTTTTTTATTTTACTTAGTTGTAATTTTAAATATGTCACACTTTTAGTAAATTAGTCTCAAACATTAACATTATACATAATGGATGGAATGTAATGGCATAACTAATATGTCACACTTTTAACATATTCAAAAATTAAATTTTAATTTATCATCTTTCATGGATAACTTTATAAACAAAATTAGCTATTTTATTGTATTTTTTTTTATCTAATCATTTATTTATTTTTGTAATAATTTTAATGAATAACCCTTATAAAATTGTTATTAGAGTAATTTAATTCGTCCTCTAATTTTTAGCAACAGATTTTGATTCACACCTTATTTAGGCAAGTTGATAGATTTGACTTGTGCAAGTTGATAGGTTAAGTGGGGTGGATTCGACGAGTCAAGAGTACTCCTCTGCTTCGTCATTTTTTGGCGAGTTGGCAAGTCAATGGCCACAATTTGTTTTTCCACCCTTATTAGTTAGCAACAAGGGTGATAACTGAGGTGGAAAAGTAGTCCAAGTAAGTAATTAATTATGATGTGTAACACCATACTTTACAAGGCAGTCTACACATGAATCTTCCTCTCTCAAGGTGTGAGCAAAGGAGATAGACCAATCATGAACCATGAGCTATCTTATCAAAGATATCAATGGTGTATATGGGTGAAAAGAATTAATTCTAAAGTCATCTTAGAGTCAAGATTCATAAATGACAAATTTAAAACCAAGACGCTGAGTTAAGAGCATGATAAATAGCTAACAATTCAGCATGGGTAGACATGAACCACACAAGCCTCAAATAGATGTAAGCCAATTTCCAAGGTGATCTTTAAAGACACCTCGAAAGCTCACAATGCCAGGGTTGCCAAAGAAACTTTCATCCATGTTAATTTTGATGAAAGGTTCTTCAAGTGACTTTCAAGTGATCCATTAAGCAGGCCTGATCGCTAATGAACAATGGAAAACTTTCTTAATGTTTGCATGCAGTGTGTAGATCTGATTGTTCGTCCTCCACACACTCCAATTTGTATTCTAAAGATTGCCTCATTCCTAGCCTTCCCGATCATCCAACAAGCAATTGTGAAAAGGATGTCATTTGAATCCTCTAAATTAAGAACCAACCACTCGTTCCAATCTCCACAATTAAAATTTAATGTTTAAGTCAATCAAAATTTTTGCCATATTTAAAATGATAACACACAATCAAATAGTAAGTGAATCATTGTCTCCTAATTATTACCACACTATGACAAAAAGAATCTAAAGAAACATGAAAAACAAAAAAAGTATAGTGTTTTTTCAAAATATGATTAAATGATGAGTTGATGAGAATCATCCATCAATAAAATTTTGACATTTGTAGTGTTTTTTTTTTTTTTATGTATTATAAAACATAGTATAGAAAGTTAAAAACATGAAATTAAAAAAATTAATAATTTAAAAATTTATTTAATAAAGATTTAATTACATTTTAATCCTCAAATTTTAATTAATTATTCAATTTAGTCATTAAGTTATAAAAAGTTTTAATTTGATCATTTTAAATAATTTGATGACCAAATAAAAACTTTTTATAACTTGATAATCAAATTTAACAATTAATTTAAATTTGAGGATCAACTTTATAATTAAGTCATTAATAAAAAAAAGGTTTATGAATCAAAATATAACACTATCATAATTTATATTTAACTTATTTTTGCCTATAAAAATATAATTTTTATTAGATTTAATTATATTTTTTATCAACATACCGCGGATCAAATATCACATTAATTCTTTTTTTATTTTAAAATAAATCACCTGTTTTTTTTTATACTCATCACTAACTTTGAAAGGTTATATTTGCCGGTGGAACCAAAATGAGATGATTTTAAAAGGAGATAATCAAACCTTTTTATTTTTATATTTTTATATACCTGTTTATCATTACTATTAACTAAGAACGTGTGAGATAGTTGCGTATTATCTTCGGTTGCAATGGAGGGAGTTCTGCTTCCAGTGTGTCCTTCACCTTCTTATTCTGCAACTTCCAAACCCAAAATCTCCATTCCCCAACGCTCTTCTTTTCCTTCTACACTACTAAACCACCGTTTCTTCCCCCTAAACGCAGCGTTTTCCCTTCGCAGTTCCACCTTCGCCGTTGCGCAACACGAAGCTCCCGTTCTGGACAACGACAACAGCAGTAACAACTCTTCGGCCCCTCTGCCCAGAATCGACAAGACCGGACGCTTCTGCAGTCCCAGAGCCGCCAGAGAACTCGCACTGTAAAAATTTAATCTCTTTGTGTTTCATTCTTCATAGCATAATTAGAGAAGAAAATGAAATGAGCTTCTCTTAAGTTAAAATTAGGTTCTACATTAGGGCCTTTTTGAAAAAGCTTCTCCAGAAGAAGAAGTGTTTATAGGGAGAAGAAAAAATTAAATGAGTTTCTCAATAAGCTAAAATCTGCCTAGGCTAAAATTGACTTATCTTATAGCTAATTTAATTTGTAGTAGTCTCACATTTTTAGAGAAGTTATATGAGAGAATTTCCATTAGAGAAGTCAATTTTAGTTCATGAAGAAGCTCGTTCCATTTTTTCTTCGTATTTTCTTATCTTAGAAGTGCGTCTAGAGAAGTTTACCAAACAGACTCTTAGTTAGTTTGTGGAAATTCTTTCGTATAGCTTAGCTTATTTAAAAGATTGGGAGAATTTTTGCAAATTAGCTAATGCATAAGTTAATTTTAGCTGGAGAACTCATTTTATTTTATTCTACTAAAAGTTCTTATAAAGAAGCTTATCCAAACAAGCTCTTATTAGACTTTCTACTCTGGTTTGTTGACGGGTCTTTTGTGTGCAGGTCGATAATCTATGCCTCATGTTTGGAGGGGACGGACCCGGTTCGGCTTTTTGAGAAGCGGATCAATGCGCGCCGAGGTAAACGGTTCAACTTTGATGTGAATTGTGGTTATTGGTTGGTTAGTTGAGGCTTGTGTTGTCATTTGTATTGTGTTGAATTGGATGTGTTTGTTTGTTTTTTTGTTTTGTTTCAGAAGCTGGATATGAATTTAATAAGAAAAAGTTGTTGGAGTATAACCATATGAGTTTCGGAGGGCCACCTGTTAGGGTTGAATCAGATGAAGAAGCAAATGAGCTTCTGCGGCACATGGAAGAAGAGTCTGCCATTGGTAACACAACAAATAACCATAGATCCAGAATCTTGCGCTTTTTCTTTTTCTGTTTATATAAAATAAGTTGGTGAAGATGGTTGAAGTGTGCTAGAAAGTTCAATGTATCTTTTTCGCTTTTCTTTTACTTGAGCCTTTGAAACGTCTTAAAAAGAAAAAAGAAAATCAACTGGGTTTGCCACTGTTTCATGTTATTGTGTGTATATAATTATATGTATTGTATGTATATACATATTTGTCATAATTTGTGTATGTATATACATAAGTATGCCGAGTAGTCTTTTTTTCACATTGTTGATTTGATATCTTTTCTGCACATTTTTGTGACTTATATAATTAGAAATATGATTGGTCAATTTGATTTGCTGGTGAAAACTTTTGTAGTTATGGTATTATAGGCATTGTAAACTTGATACAGCCTTCCTTATTGTGTTACATTTTCTCACAGAAGTTTGTGTGTTGTCAGTGACAACACACTGTCACATATATGCCCGGGGAAATGTTTAATGGATTGTAAATCATTTATTATCTGCACAGTTTTCTGTTGTTGCTTTCATCTCTATACTGTTATAACATGTTATGTTCTGCATCGCAGAAGCAGAAGTCCTTACAGCTCCTCCAAAGCTGGTATATAACACTCTGATTTTGAGGTATATGAAGACCCTTTACATATAATTCATACTGAATAGTGAATACTGATAGCTAAAGCTTGTCATTTCATGCCCCCACGAAGGTAATAGTCTTACACCATGCTTTATCTGCAGATTCACTAGGAAACTATTGGTTGCAGTCAGGGATACATGGGACAGTCATGTCCTGGTTATTAACAAAATCGTCCCACAAAATTGGAAGGTTTGATAATTGATCAATATAATAGCTTTTGTACTCAATTTATTATCCTCCCCTTGCAAATTCATGAACTGTTGGACATAATTTCTTCTTATAATTGAAGGAGTTCTATGTTATTAATGCTGTAAATCCTGATCAATTATTTGTCGTACGATGTTGATCCTCCATGGGAAAAGGGGCAATTAGATGAAGTCAATGCTGAAACTTATGTCCCTTGCTATATTTGTCATCCTTAGGATTTAGGAACAACACAATAGTTTATAATTTCAATTTTTATATAAAGGCAGAAAATGCCTATATGAGTAGAGCCATGAGAAGAAAAAAAATATCTCATGCAAAATTAGTTAAATCTAAGCTGACAAATTCAGAGAGGCATGGCTTCCTTTTATGCTTCATTTTTCATATATCTCTCCCATCACCAATTTTTGCATGTAATGTATCTGTGTTTAATGTTGTACTATTTTTGCATGGTTCTTCTTCCCTCCATTTTCTGGTTATATCATATGTTTGTCTGCAGCAAATTTTTTTGAAGAGATATTTGTTTGTATTTAATCTAAAAAGAAAAGAAAAAAAATACATAAAACAAGTAAAAGTTGTAATACGTAATTTGGAGTTGGACTTGTCTTTGGATACATTTAAAATCTGTTGTTTTCCCATTGCTGGTATCATTGAATTTAGAAGCCTTGCATATCACCAGTTGCACAACCATTATTAAGTTTGGTGTATCTCAAATTATCTTTGTCTTTCATTGTCAATATTTTGTTAGCACTTAGCATAGATAGCTTTTTATTTTTATTGGTTTGATAATCTTTTGATGATGTTTACTGTATCTACTGTGTTTATGTACAATTCCAACTTTGCTTCTTTTAATTTCTATCCTGTTTTTTGTGGTTTCAGCTGCAGATTTGTTAATTCATGTCTGGCTTTTAACTACTTATTTCTGTTTCATTCCTTGCACACATATTATACTAATTTTTAAAGATCCCTTTGTTTGCATCTGATCAATTGATGATATTTCAGAATGAACCAGCCGCGAAGATTTTAGAGCTGTCCATTCTTCACTTGGCCATGTCGGAAATGGAAGTGCTAGAAACAAGACACCAAATCACCATTAATGAGGTACATTTTAAGATAATTAAACATTATGTAACCTGGCCTAGCTGTCACCAAAATAGATTTTAAAAAAGTTATTTCAAAATATTGTACTTTTAAATTTACCAAAACTTTGGCAGTGTTTTATTTATAATTAAATATTTTTTTGTATTTTATGTTTATAATGATGACTTATGCTTATTTTTAAAACATGATTTTTCTTTTGATTTTTTTTTTTAATTTTAACTTTAGATTAACTTTATATATTATACTATATAACCATGCCATGTCTAATAATGTTTAGAATTTATCATCTTCATGTGTTCGTGTTGTATCAAATGTTTATCTTAGCACACTTTGACCGAGTCTGTTGGTTAAAATTGATTGAAAAAATAGAAAACCAAGGGAAAAAATCGTTAAATTTTGTGATTTTTAATAAATTTTAACTAATAAGAATGAGTGTATTCAAAAGATTGTGTCAGAGTATGTTCTTGACATTCCTCTTATCTAGTATGGTATACATGTGCTTCTTAGTTTTCACACAAGCACAAAAAAAAAACTCATTATGTATCTGCTTGTTTTGAAGGCAGTAGATCTCGCTAAACGGTTTTGTGACGGAGCAGCCCCTCGCATCATTAACGGGTGTCTCCGCACATTTTTCCGAGAATTGGAGCTCAAGGCATCAAATAATCAGGTTTAGTTGATCACCACATGTACGTTGTCTTTGGGTTGTTGAAAAGGTTGACGCCGCCCATTTCAGGAGATATCACCAATGGTGGTTTGATAACTTGCATATAGAACTATAGGCAAGGGCCTGAAATAGGAATCTTGTTATTGAAACTAGTAGATAGTTATTTATGGCATTGAAATATTGGTATCTTGCATATGTATGTTATTTTAAATTTTAATGTGTGTTAGCTCGTGGGATTTGTAATAAATTTTGTTTAAGTTGAAGAACTTTTGAAATGAGGTTTTAGGGTCTGTTCGGATAAACTTTCATTTCTATGAGAAAAAAATATGAAGAAACAATGAAATGAGATTCTTCATAAGTTAAGATTGACTTTTTCAATAATTAATTTATACAAGTCTCACATTTTTTTAGAAAAGTTATATAAGAGTTTTTATAAATTAGCATTGCTCATACAAATGTGCAGGATTAATCCATTAATAAAATCCTACCCAAGAACTAGAACTATTTCTAGTTGACGTGGAGCTTTGGATACTAAAACGTGACAATCTGCACAAGTTGGAATCATGCGACTTTTTGACAGAAATTGCATTAGCTTTTGACAACTTGGAGGACATGTGCAACTTTTTCTATGTTCTTCAGAGATTCAGCTGTGCAGATATTGATAAAATAGTTGCAGTTCTTTGATGCCTTTGGAGAAGAAGAAATGAGAAGCCTTGGGATGGAATTCAGAAGCCTATCAACTTGTCTTTGCAGCATGCAATTCATCAAATCAAAGTTTGGCAAGCCATTTATAAGTCATAACCACACTCGGAATGCTTTAAACCAAAGCACAACAAGCTCTTGGACCAAACTGCCAAATCAAGTGCAACTTGGATGCTGCAATCTTTCATGAGAAAAATAGGTTTGGTGCAGCTTCATGTATTAGGAATTCAAGTGGTCAATTTGTAACAACAAGGACATCTTGGTTCAATGGAAGTAGTACTCCTCAAGAGGCAGAGGCCTTAGCTATCATAACAATAGTTAATTGGGTCAAGAACTTCATCTCAACAAAGTTATTGCAAGACAGCAGAGCGGATAACAATTTTCAAAATTCAGAAGCAGGTTTTACTTTGTAGCATTGTGCATCGGAGTTATCCAATCTTCTCCCTAATTGTACAATTTTCAAAATTCCAAAGCAGGTTTTACTTTGTAGTGTTGTGCATCGGAGTTATCCAATCTTCTCCCTAATGGTAATAATAGTCTATTCAGTTTGCAAGCAGGTAAGTAAATCAATATGTTTTGATATTAGTCCGCTTGTATTTAATCTTTTATTATTGATCATGATTTAATATAAGTTTGGTTACTTAAAAAAAAAGTTATTCAACATTAAAAAAAAATCACATCCAATTTTTTAACTTAAAGAACGCGACCATACACGAGTAAATTTATTCAAAATTTGCCATTTAATTTAATAAAATAATCCATTTGTGTCAAATTTCTTTAAAAAAAAAAAAGCCGTGGCAAATTTTTTATTTAATTTTTCAATTCGAGAAACATATTCTCTGTTCCATTAGAAAGAAAAAAAAAAACTTTTATTTCTTCTTCTCAAGACACTGTACTAAAGTAAGGTTCATGAATAATAATAATCCTCCGCCGCCGCAACGCGAATCGATCGAGAATGGCGCAACCGTGAGTGACGCGCGCGGTTTTGTTCATTCCGTGCTGCTATCAGTATCACCCAATCCCTAATCTTTCTACTTTCTTTCTGAATTGACATTCACAGTATAGAATCGAATCGAATCCGTTATTTTGTCGTTTTGTTTAAGAAATGTTGGGTGGTCTATACGGAGACCTTCCTCCGCCTTCATCCGCGGAGGAAGACAACAAGCCAGCTCTCAATGTGTGGTCTTCCAGCACCAAGATGGCTCCCGCCACTCTCCGCAAGCCCGCCTTCGCCCCCCCGCAAACCCTCCTCCGGGCCCAGCCCAAGCCCAAGCCCATCACTAACAACCCCAAGCCCGTGCTCTCCTCCTCCTCCTCTCCCGCCCTTCCTCCCCTGGAAGACTCCCTCCAGCCCGCCGCCCTCGTCGGCGTCCAGTCCACCGTCCTCGAGGAGTACGACCCGGCCCGGCCCAACGACTACGAGGAGTACCGCCGCGAGCGCAAGCGGAAAGCCCGCGAGGCCGAGGTGATGCGCGAGCTCGAGCGCCGCCGCCAGGAGGAGGAGGAGGAAGAGAAGGAGCGCGAAAAGGAAAGAGAAAGAGAGAGAGATAGAGATAGAGAAAAGGATTACACTGATTCGAGGCTGAATGTTTCCGGGGAAGAGGCGTGGCGGAGGCGCGCCGCGATGAGCGGGGCGCCACCGGCCGGGGCGGTGGCGCCGAGGTCGCCCTCGCCGCCGCTGGTTATGCCGGGGAATTCTGACGGGTTCAGCATTGGGAAGTCGGAGACGGGTGGGCTGGGGGTTGGGGCAGGCGGGCAGATGACGGCGGCACAGCGGATGATGGCGAAGATGGGGTGGAAGGAGGGGCAGGGGTTGGGGAAGCAGGAGCAGGGGATCACCACTCCCTTGATGGCCAAGAAGACAGATCGACGGGCCGGGGTTATCGTCAATGCCAGTGACAACAGCAACAGCAGCAGCAAGAAAGTCAAGAGTAGTGTTGTTAACTTCAATGGTGTGCCTACCAAGGTGCTGCTGCTTAGGAACATGGTATGTATGTCACATGTGTATTGTGTGAATGGTGATTTGATTCAAGTGCTGTTGATTGTTAATTAATGAATCTTGTGATTGTTAGTTAGGGTTTTGAGCTTGATTGTTGTTGATTGATTTGGAGGTTGCTGCATTAGATGAACTGGTCTTGTGTTAACTTTAGATTAGATGAAGATTTTGCATTTTTTGCTTATGAATTGTGATGTTGTAGATTATGGTCATATGGTGTGCGTGCTGCGGAGTTTTGGATTGAAAGTAGCAGGGGTTAGTTTGTTCTTTTGTTATTTTGCACACGATGAGGCATTGTGATGTTTTGTTTGGTGAGCAATGGATGTGATTTTAATAGTCCATGGTTTTGATGTTTTGTGCTTCAATTTAACGCCATGGGCTATGATATGCTTACAGCGCTTGACTTATCTAAATGAACATGTTTTTTTTTCCTGCTAATCAGTCTGGTTTATCAGATAGAAATTGTGTTTCACACTTTCACTTGTAATGGTTAATGACTAGACCTTCAGTTTGATTTTGAAGATTCATATTAAATGTCCTACTTTTGTTTATCTGACGATGTCTGTGAGAGTTGACATGCAATTGCCACACTTGAAGGTAAAGAGAATATGCTTCTTGTGATTATAACATCATCCACATAAATAAGGTTGATGCATTGATCAGGAGATTGATGCTCATAGAAAACCAAATTCTCAATGTTAACATGAGTTATGGCAAATACTTGAATAATGGTTTGAAGTGGACTAACCAAACACAATGAACTGTTTTTGTCTGTACAAGGATTATAAAGCTTAGACACCAATTTAGACTTTCCCCGAACAGAAAAGCTAGGATGTTACTCCATGTAAATTTCCTCCTATAAATTACTGGGAAGGCATTCTTTTTGTCAAGGTGGTAAAGAGGTCAGTGCTGGACTGAAGAATGAGGAAGAATCAAACAGAGGCAATCTTAGCAACTAGAGAAAAAAGTATCACCATAGCCATGACCTGATGACCATAGATTTGTGTGTAGTACTTGACTGCTAAACAGGCCTTCAAATGGCCAATTCAGCCAATATGGACCAACTTTGACTCTAAACACACTGAAAATGATTGGTTACCGGTTACTTTAGATACTAGATCCATTGTACTGTTAGAATGTAGGGCAGACATCTAATCTATCATTGCATCATTGCCATTCTTTCCTTTAATTATTCATAATTCAAATATAATTTTCACTGATAACATGTTGGAAACATCGTCCTTTTACGAAACAGAGAAGCATGCCTCTATAGACTATGACACATATTCATTCTTTCTTTGTCATTGAAGTTGATAGTGATGTACTGATCTGTATCTTACTGCCTTTTTAAGTGTTGTATCAATGCCTATGCCACTGCTTATGTTATATTTAGCTTAGTTAATTTGCTGATTAATCAGCTTGATGCATCTTGGTTAATCCTTTTTTACTTCCACTGTAAACAAGTAAATTGTTTCTCAAGTGTCCTGCTCTCAAAGTATTATGATGTTAATGCAGTATAATTTATGATGTATATAATTGTGGGTATGACATATATAATTATTAATTTATGATGTAATTGTAAATTGTGGGTTTAGTAGATTGGGTCTTAGGATATGTTATTGCTAGATAGATTATTGCTTTGTTTCATATTTTGGATTAGGATTACATCAGTCTTTTAAGTGTGGGTAACTTGTCTGTGTAAATTTACACTCCTTTGAATTGTCTATACATTGTGTATTATCTGTTGTAGGGATGTTTGCTTCTTTGTACTTATTCTCATTTTTGCAACTTTCATGATGTTATCATAGGATATACTAACTTATAAGCCAAATGTTTTTGTATTTATTGTATTTTTGAGATGAGATCAGGGAGAGGAGGTTCCTGTCATAATATTTTGAAGTAATTGAAATTTGTCAGTAGCTGTTTTATAGTTTTGATGTTTTGTTCTGTTTCATTCTTTTGGAAAGTTTAAGGTTACCTAAGTCACTTTTGACTTTGTCCATGCACTGAAATGTTTGATAAAATATTTCTGAACTTGCTTCATAGTTTGTGTCTGTTGTAAACTGTTGGGGCACTGGGTTTTAAAACATACTGGTTTATCATGTTTTTGTTGACATTGATCAACAGAAGAAATTTTCTTTGAAGTATGTATAATAAGCAGTCTGAAGGAATTAAGGAAATGAATAATAGTCCTCCCAACCCTGATTCCCGCCAAAAATGAAAGTAAAAACTTATGACGCAACCATCTGCACTGAAGTGCTTTTCAATCCCAAAATTCGGAATGCTGCACATTATTCTTTTCTTGTGTAGTCAATGGTCACAGCTTTGTAGTTGATGCAATAGTTACAATTTCCATCATGAATCCAAGTGTTCACGACAGACCCTAGATGGTGTGCTTGTATCCTGAAACTGTATTTGTTCCCCTAGATGAAGCTGATTTTGAGTACACATACTTTGATGTCTAAATGGTTAATCTATGCCATGATAAACTCAACAGTGATTGCATTATTTCATCCTAAAATGGGTTTGGTGGTGCTGTAGATTAATTGATTACACATGACTCACTATATGTGCTTTCTTGTTGAAGGTGGGTCCTGGTGAGGTAGATGACGAGCTGGAAGATGAGGTAGGATCAGAATGTGCCAAATATGGAACTGTGACCCGAGTTCTGATATTCGAGATAACAGAACCAAATTTCCCCGTTCATGAAGCAGTAAGAATCTTTGTGCAGTTTGAGAGACCTGAAGAAACAACCAAAGCACTTGTTGACCTCGATGGTCGGTACTTTGGGGGTAGAGTGGTGCGTGCCTCGTTTTATGATGAGGAGAAGTTTAGCAAGAACGAGTTAGCTCCAATGCCAGGAGAAATTCCTGGCTTCACCTGAAAGAACTGAGTGTCTATTATTTTTTGTAAGTGTTGCCCTTAGTGAATGCCCTGAAGACTTGAGATCGAAGTTTAGTACTTCACTTACATGATAGTTAAGATGTGTTTTGTAATAGTGACAAAGGGTTGTTGCTCAGAGGGAATTTTATTATGATCACAAGAACATTGAACGTTCCTTACTAGTTACTCGTGCTAATGTTGTTACTGTACATTCGAAGTTCATTAATACTATGATTAGTTGGAGATTAAGGTAACATTGAATGAGCATGTACCACTTAAGCATACGTATGCTTGAATGTTTTAAACTTGGTGACGTGCTAGCAATCCACATGGTTGAAAGTTGAAAATTTACTTAGTCCTCTTTCACTTCTGTGTTTGGATTAGTTTATTTTGAGTTCAAAATAGTTTGTAATTAAATTATTATTGAGAGAATTATTTTAAAGATAAAAGGCGAGTCTTTCCTTGAGAAGTATTCAAAACTCATCATGTACTAAAAAAATTAAAAGGGTCCTATCTATCTCTACCCTCCAAGAATGACATGGTGTATGTTTATTTGACAGTTGCAAAGAACGCAATTCAAAACTTCAGAGTTGCTTTACAACAAAACACTTGGCACATTTAAACGAACGATCCAAACACAGCTATAATCTAACAAGTTATACATCCCAAAGTAAATCAAGAATATTGGATGTTAGCCCAGAAAGTACTAATTTTAATATATATCTCTGACAATAATAAACAACTGGTAATTAGACATGGAACATAGCACATAACTTTAGTATTCCTAACAAGTTGAACCATCTCCACAAAAGTTATCCAATAACCCTGAACCATCTTAGAATGAAAAAAAAGGGAACATGAAATGTATCAGAAGGTTAGAATACTAGTTAGTAGTAGTTAATGATAATTGGATTATCCGGACTGTGACCTATGGCCATTTCATTCTCTTGACCTTTGATCATTTCATTTCCAAGCAATTCAGATGGGATGTCACCTCTAAGAATTTGAACTTCCAAGATGACTTTCTTGTCACTGCTTTCCATGAGCTCAAAAATGCAAGCATCTCCAACCCTCAAACAGTTGTCAACAGCAAACTTTTTCCAACCTGTGACACCAAAAGTCTTTTGTTTGCTTTGTCCATGATACACCATGTCCCAGCTCTTGCCCTGATAGGTGAGAATGGTAGGGACCTCAATAGAAGGAAGTTCTGACCGTATGTTGAGAAATGCTGCCTATATACCAACAATACAAAGTTTAAAATGATTAACTACGTATACAATCTATGGTACACACAAAATGAAACATTTTATGAAACAATTAAACTCCAAAGTTTCTATCAAAGGGTCTAACTCAGTTGGTTGAGCAAACTGTGCTAGTTATTGTAAACCCCTTGGTACTTTTCTGCGATTCCTACTGATAAAGAAACAAACTCCATTGTTTCCAAGCATAAAATCCAATTGTGTTTAACTAAATATAAAACCATGATAAGAGAGGTAATGAGCTAGACATAATGATGCATCAACAGAACCATTAGAACCACTTTGATGCAGTGTAAGAGACATTGAATATATGTAAGCTAGACATTGAATATGGCCATTCGGCTTCTTTATCTTATTTGTCTTTAATCTTTATATTAAAATCCAATGAAATAATGGACTGATTTGTTTAAACTTATTTAATAAAATAAGTAATTATTTGTGTTTTTAGTATTTTTGTTTAAACTGTAGTTACGTAAAATAAGTTATTTTCTACTTGTTTAAAGAAATAAATTGTGTTTATAAAATAATTAATTATCTAATAATTATTTATTTTATAAATACTTATTATAATTTTAAACATATGGGGTTTGTTAAACTTAAACCAAGTACAAAATTACCATGTAATAACGGGGACCCATATTTGAAGGTCTGAGAACAGTATGAAAGTATGGTTTTCCTGAAAGTGGTTTAACCTCATCCCATTGTAAATTTGTAGGATCAGACAATGCAACTTTACCGCCAGCCACTGCAAAATGGGGAAACAACAGAAGTTAGTGATAAATGTTTTAGGTGAAAGTTTGTTTATCTTGACAAATAAACTTGAGTTATAAGAGATAGGTTCATGGTTGAAGCGAGAAGGGGAGGGAGAGTAGTAATTAACAACTAATATTTGTCGATAAAAAAAAAAAAATGAAAGATCGCCATAGATGACAAACAGGCTCAAATTTATGATAACAAAAAACACTTAAGAAGATTACCTCTTCCACTTAATCTGCGAGAAGACATTGTGGACAGCTACTACTGTGACCTGAAAAACTCAATGAAATAAAAAAGTCTACATGCAAAAATATGAAGCATTGTTGTGTAAAAAAAAGACGAGGAAGTGGGGAATCATGTAAAGAGTAAAGACTACCAGACTCTGAACCAGTTGAACTGTTGAAGCCTCAAGTGACTTGAGAAACTTGTGCATACCATTACCACCCCCAATTTGGACCAATGGCCAAATAAATTGTACAACAACTATTCATATGTACTGTGAAATGAAATAGTAATCAGTATATATTATATAAAGGAAATACTTAAAGATAAGATTGATATTGGGGTAAGATTTTATTTTGTTTATAAGAAAGTGATTTATTTAACGGAACGAACGGAGGTTGTGTTTGATTGTGGTGTGTCTCTAATAATAATAATAATAATAATAATAATAATATTATTATTATTATTATTATTATTATTATTATTATTATTATTATTATTATTATTATTATTACACTAACATTTTTTTTATCATTACTTTTGTTTTTTCTAAGAAGATATCAATGTAATATTTGGAGACATAAAAAAAAATGTTACCGCAATCATTTCAAACTTAAAAAGTGTTATGTTAGGAAAAAAAAATTATGTGCAAATAATCTTTCATGAGTAATGATTTTTTATATTTTAATTTTATTTAGTTTTAACAGAAAATGACGATGCATTCACATTATAAATAAGTCTATTATTAACATACGATGGGTTACTTATTAATAATGTTCCGGTCAAACAAAAAAAAAATGAAGTAATGATAATATAATAATATAATAATACTAGTACTGGGAATTGCAATGCGTGAGGGTGACACACTGTGGTGGAAGGAATAAGCACCAAAGATCAAAGATGTGTATAGCAGTGTTTTTATGGCAGGCTCATCCGAAGTACCCTTTCCTTCTCTTACACAACAGGGACGAGTTCTATTCTCGGTGAGTCATCATCGTTTGTTTATTTGCCTACTTATTCTATTCGTTGAAACAAACTTGATTTGAAAGGCCTACAGAACCGTTGGCGTGGTGGACGGGGGAATCGATCTTGGGTGGCAGGGATTCGCTGTGCGGCGGAACATGGCTGGGTTCCACCAGAGACGGCAGGATCGCGTTTCTCACCAATTTTAGGGAACTTCAGAGCCTTCCGAATCCCAAGACCAGAGGTGACTTGCCCCTTCGTTTTCTTCAGGTTAGTTCATGTTATGCACTCCAATTGTTCGTCACTTTGTTTATATATATATATATATATTTATTTTTATTTTTTTGGTGAATTTTTTTTATATATATTAATACAAAAGTATCATTAAATTTTATAATTTTCAATAGGTGGTGTTACTTACTAATATTTCTCTTAATTTTCTATTTAAAAACATGACTTGCACTTACCCATTGATCATTTGATTGGAGTCTTCGAATCCGAATCCGAATCCGAATCCGAATCTTAGCTGGATAGACGAATTATTGGTTGATTACATTACCTTATTACTATCATTGTAATTACATTAAAATATTAATTTTGATAAATGATTATTTTATAAATAAATCAGATTTGTCTCTTTAAATAAATAAAAAATATTTATTTTATTAAAATAAATATTTATTTAATGAAATAAGTTTAATAAAACTGTCTCTTTTTAAAACTTGAAACCAATCGTTGATTTCACTGTTGCGTAAAGGTACTTTTGATGTTAACTACTGTTGCTCCTGAAATTGACACTGATTCATTTGAAATGAGTGTGTATTTATAATTTATTTGATTTTACTATTTCATTTAAATTAAGATAAATGTTAGCTATACACTCTCTTTTAAGTTTAATACATTTTTTTCTATTAATTAAAATTGATAGAAAATTACATTATAGAAAGAGAAAGACATTAAATATAAAATGTATGATACATTTAATTTTGAAATTTTTAATAAATCTCAATGAGGGAATATGTTTTTCTTTTTTCAACAAAATATGAGACAACATGTTAACTAGTAACATTTTTCATGAATTAAGTTGTAATCCTAATATATGTGTGAAAATACAACTGAACAGAGCAATAAGAGTCCCGAGGAGTTTGCAGAGCAAGTAGTGAAAGAGGGTCATGAGTATAATGGCTTTAACCTTGTATTAGTTGATATTTGCACCTCCACCATGGTTTATGTCTTCAACAGACCAAAACAAGATCATCATCTTTGTGGTAGTACTGTTGCACAAGTTGTTACCCCTGGAATTCACGTGTTGACTAATGCTGCCCTCGATGCTCCTTGGCCAAAGGTAACAAAACTTACAAAACAACAACCATGCTATTTATTTTTTACTTGGGCTAATTAATTATTTTTTATTCTCATTGGGTTGTTGATTTCAGAGAAGTGCTAACAACACTCTTTTCAACATTTTTTTTCTTATACTCAGTGATTATCAATTTTTGTATGTATCATCTAAATTAGGAAATAGATTCCATTATATGACAATGAAATTCACAAAAAATAATAATTTTTAATAAATTTTAATCAATAATATCTAAAAGAGTTGATGGAAAGAGTTTCGTTAACATTTCAAATTGATTCAATGTTTGTTTATGAATTGTTTTAATTTCCTCGTGAAAGTCACAACACGTATCCAAATTTTTGGCACAACCCTTTCAGGCTGAACGGCTGCGCCATAATTTCAAAGAATTCATTGATCAATATGGTGAAAGTGATTTTCCAATGAAAGAAATAGTTGAGAAGCTCATGACAAACAAAGTCAAAGATGAAGAGTGTATGCTACCTGGGATTCATCCTCCAGAACGGGAACATCCTTTGAGTTCTATATTTGTTGAAGCAGAAATTTCATCGGTAAAAAACACATTCCACTTATTTATCTTTTAGTTAAAATATGTTTTTTTATCTCTATACTCTCGGTCGAATTTGATTTTAGTCTATGAAGTTTTAAATCTATCAATTTAATTCTCATACTTTAAAAAATCCATAGATTAGAGCAAATAAAAACTAAATCCACTCATTTTATTTTTCAAAATATAGAGACCAAATTGAATGATTTGAAACTACAAAGACTAAAACAAAATTTTACTAAAAAAATTTAATAATAATATATTAATAATATAAAATAGTTTTATATTCTCGATTAATTACACTTCACTAATTCTTTATTTATATGACTTTTCTAAGATTTTATGAAAATTAACTGATTTATCATAATTTGATAATTATGATCTTCTGATAATGTAAAATTACATCATTATTATTAAACTCTTATATGTGCTTAGGGGCAATATGGAACTAGGAGCTCTTCTGCCTTGTTTGTGAAATCAAACAAAGAAGTCACCTTCTACGAGAAATATCTGGACCAGATGCAATGGAAAGAGAAAATGGTGACATATAAGATCAACGAGAGATAATAAAAGGCAGGGATATGATTTATTTCTGCTACTTTACTTCAAAAATATCAAAATGGAAGAAGCATCACAGGCAAAATTCACCAAAGAAAAAGGAATAAATGTTTAATTAGTTGGAACTGTGGTTTAGCCACTAGCAACCGCCTTTGTCAATCTGCATAATTTTTTTTTCCAAACCAATCTAACATCGATTAGTTTGAACTGGCTGAGTTGAGGCTATTTTTGTTGCTTTGAATATTTTACTTTGATTTGTTAGATTTTGGTGGTGTTGTATATGTAACAAGTGTGAAATATTTACTAACTTTTATAGCTAATTAATTTGTCAAATTTAAAAAACTTAAATAACTTTTGGATCATTTAAGAATATTTTTTTTTTATACTTACTAAATATTTGTTATTTAATTTGAGTCCCTAAATTTTGTTTACATTATGAATTATTGATAAAAAAAAAAAATTTTTACTTCGAATCTTTATCAGTGATGTAATATAGATAATAAATGACTTATATTCATTTGAGGACCGTAATTGTATCCTTGACTTTCAAATAAGTATATGAATATATATAGTCTTCTTGCTTTGAAATAAAGGATCCTAGTACAGTGGGTTTGAAAAATATTAAAAAATGTGGATTACGAATTTCTCTCTTCACATCTATTACATAATTACATAGAAGAAAAGTTAGCGTAATATTTTCGTGTATATTACTCATGTTTAAGAAACCTAATGCGCGGATCCAAACATGCTGGTGATTGGATCTTTCAGATTGTTACAACCAACCTCTAGGAGATGGTTTGAAATTGATTCTAAAAGAACCTATTTCACCAAGTAGTGCTAATTTCTCCCTTTTTATAATGGTTCCAGTGGCTACATTTATGTTAAGTATGGTCGTTACTCGCTTGGATCATTGTACCTTTTGATTATAGTATGGTATTGTCAGATTCGAACATAGGGCTACTTTATCTGTTTGCCATATCTTCGCTAGGTGTTTATGGAATTATTAGAGGAGGTTGGTCGCCTATGATACTAGGACCAATAGGTCAAAAATGGGTTTGTGCCGCACGTGTTGAACGATTTACCCCACACAGGTATGGGCTTACAGGCTAGGAGTCATTTTGAACTTGATTTTATAATTTGACCCCTAATTTCAATTTTTTTCAAGTATCATTAACTCTTACTAGTTTCTTTTCTTAAGTTTTTATTTTTATTTTATATTTTATTTTCATATAATAATAATAATAAATACTATTATTAATTTTAAAAATAATTTACACCTACTAATTTCAAGTCCTGAATTTATTCTTAACTTTGAATTTTGAGTTTATCCCTAATTATATATGAATATATGTTGAAATGATATCATATAATTGATAGAGATTAAAATAAAATAAAATTATAAGGACTTATAAAAAAAATATATATTTATTAAGAAATAAAAATTATTTAAACCAATTTTAAAATACATCTATCAACTTTTCACTCAGCACACTTTTTTTTTTAATTCAAAAAATCAATCATAATACCTTGATATAGTTCTACCTTATCCGTTGAAATACATGCTTCTTTCATACTTAATTATAAATAGATGGAACAAATGATTGGTCATTTATATTATTTATTTAGTTTAGTTTAATTATTTATTTTTTAAAAAATTATTTTAGTTCTTTATAATTTAAAAAATATTTAAAATAATCTTTCTCCACGACATTATTATAATTTCCTTCACAACTTGATATGTGGGGAGTATGATATCATTTTCTACTATTGTTGATGATTATTTTTTAATGTTTCTTTGTACTTTTTTTTGTCCACAAAAAATTATTTATACAAGTTATCTCATATAAATAAACATTAGTATAATACGAATTCTTACTCATATATATATAAACATAAGTATAATGCGAATTTTTATTCACTATGATGTATTAGATCATCATAATGATGAATCGACATTATTCATAACATAAAATCATTAAATTTATATTGATAAAATAATTATTTTGAATATTTTTTTAAAGTATAAAGAATTAAAATAAATTTTTTAAAAGATAAAAAATTAAACAAAATAAATAAGATAAACACTGAAAAAAAAAAGTCATTTCGCCAAATAAATTTAACTAACTTAGAAGAAATTTTTTAAAAAAATAGTTAACGTGATTTTATTCTAATAATAATCACGTTAATTCTTTTTCTCTATAGTATCCTTCGCTGAAATTTGATATGAAGAATACACGATTAATGGAAAGACATTTTTGCTTATACACAGCTGAAGTGGAGTAACTGTAGAAATCAGATATGAATATATATAAGAAAAAAAAAAAAAACAGCGTGAAAGTGAAACAATGACCCTTTACTTCTTTTAATTTAATTAATATTAAAATTTTGCCGTTGGAATGAGAAAGTGTGTGTAGTTGTTGCATAACAGTAGCATCATCCTCCAACACTTCATTTCCATTTCGATTTCAATGGAGTTAGAGGTGCAGGTCGTGGGGGGCATAGACTCTTGTTTCGTATCCCTCCCACGCTCTCTAATCCAAACTCTCCAATCCACGCGCTCCACACAGCTCCCTGAAATCCTCGCTCTCGAGCTTCGCTCTTCCACTCACACTTGGTTCGTCGCTTGGTCCGGCGCCACCTCCGCCTCTTCTTCCGCCATAGAGGCATGCACGCGCCGCCGCACTTTCAATCCCCGTATTCACACTCACACACACGCACTCTCTCTTTCAATTTTCCGATTCTGAATATAAAAATTACTTACTGTGCAGGTTTCTCCTCAATTCGCCGAGTGCGTTTCGCTGCCGAATCGCGTTAGTGTTCAAGTCAGAGCTGCTACGAATGTTCCGCACGCTTCTCTCGTCACGATAGAGCCGCACACGGAGGATGACTGGGAGATTCTAGAGCTCAACGCCGACCAAGCCGAAGCTCAAATCCTCAGCCAGGTCTGGAATTGAACATTCACTTAACCACAGCACTATACTAAACATTCATTCGATGTAACTTAGCGTCTGCTTGTTTCGATTAGTTTTCCGTAAACACTAATTAGAGAAGAAAATCAGAATGAAGAAATGAAATAAACTTTTCCATAAGCAAAAATTAGTTTGTGCACGGAGTTAAAAATTATATTGTAGGAAAATTAATACGAGAGCGCTTTTACAAATTAGTTTACGTGGAAGATCTCATTTAATTTTTCATTTTTAGGGTTTGTTTGGGTAAATTTTATCTATAGAAGTACTTTTAAGAGAATAAAATATGAAGAAAAATTAAATGAGTTTTTCCATAAGTTAAAATTAGCTTCTCATTTGCTAATTTGAAAAACATCTCTCATCTTTTAGAGAAGCTATATGTGAGAGCTCCTACAAATTAGCTATTGCAGAGCTAATTTTAGCTTATGGAAATACTCATTTAATTTTTTTTTTTCATATTTTTTTCTCTCTTATAAGTGCTTCTAGATAAACTTACCAAACAGGCCCTTATTGTCTTTCTTTTCCTATAAGTGCTTATGGAGAAGTTTACCCAGATATGTCCTTGGACATTTAAATTCAGTGCTATGTACTTTGTTAGAAGACTAATTAGGGAATTGGAATGTGTTTGGGAATTTTATTTGGTGTGTCTTCTTTGTAATAGTTGTGCTATGTGGTTGATGTTTTCTCCTTGGGAGTGTCTATAGCCGCACCTGTGTGTCCATTACAGCTCCTATTTTTTAAAATTTTGTGTGATTTCTCTTAGCTATTTAGTTTGATTAAGAAGAAGATATTTTACATAAAAAAATAATATAAATAGGAGTGATACACGGGAGTGACAATAGACACTCCTTTTCTTCTTTGGAAGACGATCGGTGGAGACCAAATGCTATTTAACACCTAGAGAGGGAAAGAGAGAGATAGAGAGAGAAATAATAGGCGATGATGAAATGTTTGATATATAGAGGTGTGTTTATATATATATCATCACTCTCCTTTATTCTCTTTCATAGATTTTGTTCTTCCCAATCCTTTATCTATGATCTAATAATTACATTTTCTATTATTTGAACAACTTTACTCTTCCACCTTCCCTTTTCTACCGATTATATGAAATGGCAATCAGTCAGTTTGATAAGAAGTTAATGTATTTGATCTGTGTATTGCATTCATATACTGCTGTGGGTGACTTAATGCAGGTCAGGATTGTCCATGAAGGGATGAGATTTCCTTTGTGGTTGCATGGTCATACTGTCATCACATTCCAAGTGGCTTCTGTTTTTCCGAAGAACGTGGTGGGTAAGATGATGCCTATTTCTGTCTGCATAGTTCTTTGGTATACCATCACATGCTTGGTCAAAGCTGCAAAAATCATTAATGACACTTTCTTTTTTGCTTTCTTTTTATATGTATGTAACTTAATCCCTCTTGAACTGTTCTGGCAAACATGATAGCGATGTAGTATCAATATAGATGCCAATACAAAAATGTAAACTATGTTTTTCATGATAGGAATTTTTTCCATTCATTTGAAATCTAGGATCTTTATTTGAGTTTAAAGTTTAAACATCATTTGTATAGGAATTGGGCAGCATTTTTGCATTCATGTTTGGTGCTGGTCATATAATTTATATTCTTATTTTTTAAAGTAGTTTGCTCAGACTTGTATAGATTGAATGATTTTACTGCTTGAAGCAAACATTTGGATAATTTATTATCAATGTATCATTTTGTGTGTGTGCAAGGATGAATTGCCTTGCTATGAAAGTTTGTCATAAATGGTTTTTAAACCTTATGTATATATGTATAATGACTTAATTAGTTGCATTTGCACTTTATATTAAATCTTAAGGAAATGTGTACTTACTTGGGACTTATATTTTCTCCCATAGGTATTTCTTTTCAGTATTACTATACTACAGTATTGTTATCATTTTAAATATTATTAAGTAGGAGAGTATCTTATGTTGGGGGTAGGTGAGAAGGGTGATATTATGCATAATTATTTATTATTCTCTTCTTCAGTGGATTCTAACATTTCTAGTATAAACAAGTCTCTTTTGATTATCTGTCTAACACATGAGACTTTGTCAGTACAACTGATGCCAGGAACTGAAGTTGCTGTTGCTCCAAAAAGACGCAAAAAAAGTTCAGATTCAGCAGGAGATTCACATCTAGATTCCTCTAATAAAGAGTATACTGCTAAGATGCTGCTTCGTTTACAAGATCCAGATGGATTATGTAGTACCAGGACTCATGTCAAAGGAGTTGAGCTTCTTGTAGGGCTTACTTCTGTTGCTTTTGTTCACCCAGAGACAGCCAAAAAATACTCATTCAACATGCTTCAATTGGTTTCAATAGTACCCAGAGTATCCAAGGAGAATGTTAATATTCCCAGAACCAATATTATGAAAGCCAAAAGTGGTTCAGCTACTAATGAAGTTGAGAATGGATATACTGACAAGACAGAATATCGACAAGCAATTGTTCAATTGTTGATTTCAGAATCTGTGGCTGAAGGACATGTGATGGTAGCTAAGTCTCTTCGCCTTTATTTGAGAGCTAGCCTACATTCATGTATGTCAAGTTGTCCTAATATATTATCCATCTTACCTGACCCATTGTATTTTAGAATCAATTGTATGTATACTCTCACAAATTTAACTGTGTAGAATATTGCACCCAGCAAATTGTTATTAAATGTATTTGATGCTTAGTGTTTATGCTATCTGTTTCTGTAGTTAGAAGACAAGCAGTGTCTAATTGTATTTTGATGCATCAAGCTGTTATTCAGGGCAATTAGGGAATAAACTGTTTGTTATTTTGAAAAACAGTGGGTTTGCCCTGGTACATAAACTTAAAATATGGGATCTGGAGAAATTTAGAGTGGAAGAGTTTTCCAATGCAAGATATTAAGCTTACTATCTCTATGAGATAGAATATTTTACTCTCTTTCTTGTTCAACATATATTTCAGTTGAAAAATTATCTGTCCTTTCAATTTTGATATCTGATTTTAACAAGAATGTTTGCTTTTGTGATTGCATAGGGGTTTATTTGAAAGCATGCAATATTATTTTGGAAAAAAGTATTCCTTCCACCTCTTTTTTTCCATGCCAATTCAAACTATTAAAGCAGGAGAATGCTGTTGAGAAAGATGGTCTAGAAGTTTTTCATGGCCACAATAATCACATCGATGAAAAATTGCATGCAAAAGCTTCATCAGGTGTCTTTGTGGATACTGTAGATTGGTCAATCCAAAATGACATTGTAGCAGCTCTCTCTGATGAATCAAATTACAAAGCAGAGGAAGAGGCTACAAATCAATCTCAGAATCAAAGGGGATTACAGAGTCTTGTACGACTATGGTATATCACACAACTTAAGGCAATTACTTCCATTTCGGGTATGGAGGTTAGTTCATTGATTATGGGTAGTAAAACCTTGCTTCATTTTGAAGTAAGCTGTTATAAGCTTGAGAATAATGGGAAGGTTCAGTTAGCCTATTCAGAGAACAGTGACAAGGCTACTGAAATGTTGTTTTTATTGACCTTTGGTGAAGAACATCTGCATCATGGGAAACTTAATGCATATGAAGTTGCTCTTGGTGGAAGACTCGATAACATCAATATTGGGGACCTGAAGCTTTTTGAAAGGATGAACTTGTGTGATCCGGTGTTTATTCATTCTATAGAAGAGAGAGCCTCCAAAGACCACATTAGTTCAAATGTATCTTCCCTTGGCTGGATGAACAAAACTGCAGATGATGTTATCAATAGTAGGTTTATTTATTTATTTCTTCTTTAGAGGGGGGCAGGGGTTAACTTTTTCAATTGGCTGTTCTCATGGTCTTTTTTTTTTTTTTTTTCTGAATAACAACTTAAATGATCCTTCATTTGTGTTGGTGCCATCATTACCATTAATAGATTTACCAAGTTGAGTAGGAAAATGTCCAAATGATATGTATGTAGACATAACCCTTGGCAATAAAGATTAAAAAATTGTTCGCATAAAGATTAAACATGACCATAACCTGTGCATATGTTGGTGTTAAAGATATGATTGATATATTTGCTCATATCTAACATATCTATTTGACCATAACCTTTAGTGATATTTAACTTGTTGTTTTTGCTGACTGCAGGGATGTTGATATTGTTATGTTCTGCATCTGGATTGTGGTTTGGCTCACACAACTTACCACTCCCTGGACATGTTCTGATATATGGACCTCCTGTGAGTACAACTTAAATTTTATTTAGTTTTATGTACAATGAACATGGCTATTAGTAAACTAGAGATTCTCATTGCTGGATGTTTTAAATAGAGCAAAGGTCTCTAGGTGATTGGTTCCACTTGTGTGGGAATACCATTTTGCTACCAACCATGCCTTTTATCTTTATGGTTGCCTTTTATTTCCACTTTCATAGCCTGTTCTCTCATTTTTCACTGGACAACCTCAGATAATGTGGTACGGATGGTAATGATATTTAGGCTGACTGTGTGGTGGTGAGAGTGCATACAATGAAGTACAAAGCATAGGATCAACAAAAAGCATACAAAGAAATCTTTTTTCTTTTGTAATATTATCTTTGATAAATTTTAAGGAAAGTGAGAACCACCCAACTCCCTCAAATCGGTAAGAGTTTGTTTTAAAGCTGCTTCACCGTCATCACATCACACAATACAAATTACTGTCTGCCATGCTAGTTTCAAGCTCAGAATCTAGCTCTTCATATCAAGATTTCACATTATGCTTAGTGATTCTTTCTTATCTATCTTAATATTGTTGATATGGCCACAAAAAAGCTTGCCAATCTGACAAGTGAATTATCAATCCATTTGACGTTTAAATATTTTTTTCCCCAGGGCTCTGGGAAAACTATATTAGCAAGAACTGTGGCAAAATCCCTTGAGAATCGTGAGGACATCTTAGCACACATGTATTAATATTAATTCTAATTTAGTTGTTCCTTTATGATTTTTCCCATTTTTCTATATTCTCAATTGCTCCTGTTTAGATTTGAAAATTTCAGTATTCAATGTTATGCAGAATTTTTGTTTCCTGCTCAAAACTTGCCCTGGAGAAGGTCCCAGTTATTCGCCAAGAACTTGCAAACCATGTAACTGAAGCTTTAAACCATGCTCCTTCTGTTGTCATCCTTGATGATCTTGATAACATAATTTCTACCCCTGACTCTGAAGGTTCTCAGCCATCAATATCTATTGCTGGACTCACAGATTTTCTGGTTGATATCATTGATGAATATGGGGTAAGAAGTATGCCTTTATTGTTATTTACTGCTGATTTTCTGAAATGTTATGTATATTATATGTTATATATTATATATTATTGCTCCATGTATCAACTGCATGTCAAAATACTCATGAGAATTTTGGATTTTTGAAGTGTGGGGCCTGTGGTTGATATCCATTATTCATCTTCTTATAAGTCATCAATGGGTTACTTCAATTAGCTTTCAGTTTTTGATAAAAAAAAAATCAATAATGGGGGGAGGAAGACTATTTTTACTTTTCTGGTGTCATACAGAAAAGGAAGATAATAGGAAAGATAAATAGATATCTTAAATAGAAAGAATGTGGAGAACTGAAAGAAAAAACAAAAAAGATCAACTTATCACGTACTCAGACCCACCAAACAAACGCAGAGCAGCAACCAAATGGACAAAACAGATGATAAGAGAAGGAGTTATTACTGAGAAGAGAAGTAGAAATTCGGTAGAAAGGGAAGAAAAATCAGTTCATCCAGCCACAACACAGACAAGAAGAAAAGGCAGAAGCTCAATTGAGAGGATGCGGAACCATGCAATACCAAAATGAATGAGGAAAAAGGAAGGCCATTCAGCATGCCAGAGACTTTTCCTGTTGCCTCCCCATCAAGGTCAACTCACCTCCGATCTCTGGTACTGTCACCCTGAACTGTGGTTCCTCTAACCTGGTGCAACCAACTAGAAGGCTGAAACCAAAATTTCCAAAAGAGTGCAAAAGTAAATAGGGTGTGTGAAAAACAGAGTGCTTCTACTGTCACTGCCAACTACCATAGGCTCCACGTGACATTTTCCCATCATTGGCTGACATCAGCAACCAACCACCTCTTTGTCATCTGAACACAACTGAACTGCAGCTAAGACAGAGTCCCTGAATTTAGTGTTGCCCTGAGTTTTTGACATGATCTTTGGTCACTACATGTGGAGTCTGACTTTAAAAGGGGGAAGAAAGGAAGAGGAAATATTATACTAATATTATGTGGAAATTGTAGGGAATAGGTGGAAGATGTGAAAGAGAGAGAGATAGTTAACAATAATATATGACTAATAGGATGTGCTATAACACAATGCCCTAAGTCCCTAACCTAATACTCCAATTTATACTAGCAATTAAGTCAAGTACTAGTGTACTACTACTAACTGTATAAGCACCCACTAAAATAAGATCCTAAATGTGTTCTAAAAGATATTAAACCATTCATTAGTGTACACATAATAGCTGAAGCTTATGGGATAATTAAGATCCGACTATATAAAAATACAACCCAAGCTTTATCAAGCCTGTATTCCCTTTACAACAAGTGTCACAGAAGAGTTTATGCTGCTTCACCATGTAAAAGTAATAGAGCTAACAGAAAATTGGCATTATTATCAGAGAAATTGGAGGTGAGCTCCTAACGACTGAGGAAATCACACTGAAACAGAGAAAATAAAAAATGAAAATCAAGACTGTTTCCAAGCTAGTGCAGTCGTACCCTATACCACCACCAAATTTCCCCTCCCTCCTTTCTCTCTCCCTCTATTTTATGTAATGTTCTTTCCCTCTTTTCCCCTTGATTCCAAAATCTCCTCACGTTCTTCCCCATGCCACCTGTATCCATTCTGTTATGACAATCTCTCTCTATGCTAACCAAAATTTTCACCTTCTTCCCTTTTCTGTTTTTCTTTTCCTTTCAAACCAAAAGCCCTTTGCTATTTGGCCCATATTTTCCTTTTTTGCTATACACATGCACTTTGAGCTCATCAACATTAAACAAGGCAAGGACATGATTATGTCTTCTTGATATCACTATGATGTTTAGCTAATTGCTTTTTCATTGGGCTATCTTTGCCAATGTGCAACAAGATTTCCTTGCTTTGCTTTGTGGATGTGTTTTTTCTTTTTTTCTCTCATTTCTTGTTACCTTTGAGGGTATACCTTGCCATCTTGTTTGAACTGCCCTTCCCGTATTTTCTCAGAATATTTCCTACAAAATTGTTTGTATTTAAAAGTGTATACTTTACTAAATTCAAATATTTTCCTTATCAAGACATTCTAGCAAAAATTGGAATTATTTTACTCCTATGTAGAAATAAATGCCGTCTTTCTGAGGGCTAACAAGTAATTGAAGCACATACTAAAATTTCTGCAAAAGATTAAGATCTTCACTTTGCTCAATCATTTTAGTATACATTTTTCTTCCATGCCATTATGAATTTATTGTCTTTGTGGCACACTGAACAGGAGAAGAGGCAAAAATCATGTGGATTCGGACCAATAGCCTTCATAGCTTCCATACAATCCCTAGAGAAGATACCACAATCTTTGAGCTCTTCAGGTTTTCTATTTTTGTATGTAAAATATTTCTTACATTATAGAAAAATCTGAAAAGAATATTTATTTCTCATCTTCTGGCTGCTAATTTCTAATTGCTTGATTCACTTTTTATTAGGACGGTTTGACTTTCACATAAAGCTGCCTGCTCCTGCAGCCTCTGAGCGCAGGGCTATGTTGAAGCATGAAATACAGAGGCGTCACTTGCAATGCAATGATGACATCCTGCTTGATGTGGCTGTAAAATGTGATGGTTATGATGGTTATGATCTGGTATTCCACTTATTTTAGATTTATTGTGTAGACAGTTGTTATCTATTAGGCTTCCCTGGTGTAAAATTACTGATTGTCAGTTTTGTTAATGTGTTAGCATGTGGTTCTGTTTGTTATATGCTCCATGTGTAGAGAAATTTAGAGCAAGAGAAGAAAAGCAGGGCAGTTTATGGTATAGACATTCAGATGCAGATTTCTTGCTTTGCATCATTAATGAGTTAGAGTTGTTTTCAGATACATAATAAGATTAGAAATACAGGAGGTTGTGGGATATACTTTAAAGAGAGAGAAGAAAAGCAGGACCGTTTATGAGATAAACATTCCAATGCAGATTTCTTGGTGTCTTTTATGAATTAGATTTGTTTTATTTTCATGTCACATTGTCATGCTGTAAGCCCTTTTTTCAGTGGTAGTGGAAGAAGGGGGGGTAGGGGGGTAGGGAATTCATGCATGTGCTCATGAAGCATTCAATGAAATATTCCTTCATAAATTCGGTTAGTAAATGATCTAGATTAGAGATAAGGAATTTAAAATTACTTGATCATAGCTTGAAAAACTTCAAAGATGATCCTGTTTCTACCCAACTTAATTATTATTATTTCAGTCGTGTCATTTACATTAATGAACAACACTTTCTTTTGTAGAAGTTTGATTGCCAATTTGAATATTATCAATGCATGAACTGTTGATAACTATGTCTGAGCTGCAAGTATGCAATTATTTAATATTTTTGTTCTTTCCAGGAAATATTAGTTGACAGAACTGTCCATGCTGCCGTTCGCCGTTTTTTGCCATCTAATGCTTCTATTTATGAGCATGAGAGTCCTGCTTTACTAAGGGAGGATTTCTCTCAGGCAATGCTTGATTTTCTTCCAGTTGCAATGCGTGATATCACAAAATCAGCTTCTGATGATGGCCGTTCTGGATGGGATGATGTGGGTGGTCTTGTTGACATTCGAAATGCTATTAAGGAGGTCTGACTTCATGAAATATTAGAATGCTGTTGTTCTCTCACTTTATTTTATGTATCCTGTTTTGTTTTTCAGATTTTAAGTAATATTATTATATTTGTAAGAACCGACTCATATACATGCTCAAGCCAGGTGGAGGGGCAAGAATGTTTTTATATCTAATAAGGCATTATCCCCTGACTTATATAATATCTATAGTGCATGCTAAGATTCAACACCACACTTACACTGCTTTACTGTGGTTTCTTTTTACTCTGCAACTTTTCTTATAAGCCTGAGATTTCTTTATGTAATTCCTTATCCTCTAAAGCATTTGTAATCTGTTTTCTTTGTTTTAATTAATTTATTATTAATGAACCAAAAATGAAAAGAGAAGTTGGAAGTGACGATGAAAATTTACTTGATAATCTAGAAAGATATAGTAGAATAGTAGGGAAAGCTGAATTATCTCAATGTAACCTTGAAAGATATGGCTTTCTCATTGAGTGTAGTCAGTCAGTTCATGTGATCACCTAGAACTACTCAATGGGTATCTACATCAAAATCAGGGTGATCGAGAGTAGAGGGATTCTCTGGTTCACAATGATTCTTGTAGTTAGTTGAACAATAATTTAATTATTTTTGCCTTTGTTGCATGTTTACTTTATGCTTGTACATTTGCATGATTTTATATTGGTTAAATTATTTGCAGATGATAGAGTTGCCATCAAAGTTTCCAAAAACTTTTGCACAAGCACCTTTGAGGTTGCGGTCAAATGTCCTTTTATATGGTCCTCCTGGCTGTGGCAAAACTCACATAGTTGGTGCTGTTGCTGCTACTTCTTCACTTCGATTCATATCAGTGAAAGGGCCAGAGTTGTTAAACAAGTACATTGGTGCTTCTGAACAAGCTGTAAGAGGCAAATAAGACCTTTGGGCTATTATTGGTGTATGCTATTTTTGAATTTATTTGCATGCTTCTTAATTCGTTTATTTTCTCCATTTCTCTGCATAAAATGAAAGTTTTTTCTGAAGGTTTTTACATCTCAATTGACTTGAAACTAGCTTTTTATACTGTCTCTATGTGAGCCATTTGATCATGAATGTCTATTATTAGGTGATGTAGGCTTGTTTCTTTTGGTTTGGTCTATAATATTATTGAAAAAGGCTAAACGTACCACCTGAAAATGTGGTTAATCATGTGTATAAATGTGGTTAATTTTATTTTATAAATGGTTAAAAGTAAATAAACATAATTGTATATAATTATTAATATATGGTTAAAATATTTATGAGGTTATTGAAATATTTAATAGTGGTCAACTTTGCTTCGCTAATGGTTAATATTTTCACAAGATTATTGACTATCACACATGGTTAATTTCTTGTGCAAATATGGTTAATTTTATTTCACAAGTGGTTAATAATGTTATGAGGTTATTGACCAACACACATGGTTAATTACATACATATATATGGTTAACTTTGTTTCAAAAGTGGTTAAGGTAAATGAGTGTGGTTGTATCAATTATTGATAAGTGATCAAGAGTGTCATGAGGTATGAGGTTATTGAAATGTATAATAGTGGTTAACTTTACGAGTGGTTAATAGTATTACGAAGTTGTTAAAATGTCTGATTATAGTTAAGCACTTACTAAACAAAATTAACCATATTTATGTATGTGATTAACCATGTTTGATGGGTGGATGCCGGGTGTACTATCATCACTCTATTTTGTAATCTTTCAAATTAAAATTATTGATTTTGCTTAGAAGGTCCTGAGTGTTGAATGCTGGTTTCAGGTTAGGGATATATTCTCTAAAGCAGCTGCTGCAGCACCATGCCTACTTTTTTTTGATGAATTTGATTCTATTGCCCCCAAGAGAGGGCATGACAATACTGGAGTAACTGATCGTGTTGTTAATCAAGTCAGTATATACTTTTCACTTTTCGAACTTTTACTTTGTTGAATAAAATCTGACTTCAGTATGTTCAATTTTTGCAGTTTCTGACTGAGTTAGATGGTGTTGAGATTTTAGCTGGTGTATTTGTGTTTGCTGCAACCAGGTTAGTTTCTCAAACATGTATTCATTTGTCAAAAATAAAACAATATAATTTAGATAAAGTTTCTATGGATGAAAGACTAGCTGAAAGGATATGAAGTTAAAAGAAGACTATAGGTTCAACCTTGATTTGCTTCTGGCTTATACTTAGTTTAGATTAGTTAGTTACAGGTGGCAATTTCTGGTACAAGCTTTAGAGTCAGTTTGAATAAACTTCTCAACAAGCACTAGAAGAAAATAATAGGTAAAATGAATCAAACTTTATAGTCCTGCAACTGCAATTTGTTACGAACCAAGGAAAGATTTTATTGATAGAACAGAGAAAAGGAGAAAGAATACTCCTCCAAGGGTTTCCATTTCACAAAGGATTTCTCCTTTCACAAAGAGCAAAGCTTAATTCTTGAATGTTACCAGATAAAACGAATATTTTCCCCTTACATCCTCCTATTTATTTAACTCACTAACTAATTCTTATAACTGTTGCATCTTATCCTAAGTCCTAATAAATATTTGTGAGATATTTTTCATATATTCAAACATATGTTCTAAGTTGGACAAATGTTTTGGCTATACAGTTGATCTTTGTTTGTTCTGACTATTTTTTGAGATAATGGATATTAATTATTGGCTATTCTAATATTTGTTTTTCATTTCAAGCAGTAGACCAGATTTACTTGATGCAGCACTGTTGAGACCTGGTAGGTTGGATCGTCTTCTATTCTGTGACTTTCCGTCTTTGGATGAGAGATTCGAAATTCTTGCAGTACTTTCTAGAAAGGTTTGCATAAGCATAACTCTATGTTTATGGTCCATGTTTTGTTTCTTGTTTGCAAATTGCTTATGATATCTTGTTGGGAGTTTTACATCCAAGGTAAATGTTTTGGATTGAAATGTTTTACTTGTTCGTATGTTGTGCAATGGAATCAGGGCTATAGACATGTAAGCAAAAGCAAGAGACAATATCATAAGAATCTCATGCTACCAGTTTGTTAGATCCCCCTAGTATCTATAGTAGCAACTGTTAGACAGTTAGAAAGGGAAAGTAGACCTCCTCCCTCCCCTCCCCATGTTAGAACATTATAAATAATCGGAGGGAAATAATAGTAAGGAGTCTTTTGGTTTAAGAGTAGAAATTGGGAGCTCAGGTTTCCATTTCTATCAAATGTTATCAAAGCTCCCTATTCAAGGAGTCTTCCATGATGCATATGAAGATGGAGGCTAGGCTAGGATTCTCATAGAGAGGTCTTGAAGATTAGATGAGTCAGATGGAGGAAGATTGACAGCAAGCAAGGAATGATATGGATCTTCAAGAAGTGTGGTCTGAAGCAACTTGAAGACATTCTTGAAGGGTTTGTCTTGCAATTTACAAGGAGATGGGAACCTAATGAACCTGCCTAGAGGGACCAACTCTGCAGGTGCTGGGTGTGGTGGAAAACGAGGATCAAGGTTAGGTAATGAGTCAGGACTCAAGAATGGCATCAAGATTGGAAACGGGATATGAGCACTGGAGGAAGCTTGGTATTCCTTTATTTAGGAGATGATGTGCTATTTTGAGATGAAGGGGATATTGGACGAAGAGAAATTACAATCCAAGATAGTGGCCACGGAGGGTCAAGCTCCATTGTGGCTATAGTGGTAGGAATTTCGTTGGCTGTCGCAGTTGAAGATAAAATTGAATTCCACCGCAGAATGTCAAGTTGGTGGTTAACCCACACCCACCCTAAATTTGAATTTTAATATATACGTGTTTGACAAAGGAGGCTTACCACCAGTCTTACTCCTTTTATCATTAGTGGGAATTTACCTTTTCACCTCATGTATGTTGACATCAATAGTTTATCAAACATATTCTTTTCTCAATTTAATTAAAACGAGTCTTTCTAATTATTGCAGTTACCAATGGCCAATGATATTGATTTGGCTACAATAGCTAATATGACCGAGGGATTCAGTGGAGCTGATCTCCAAGCTCTCCTCTCAGATGCACAGCTTGCAGCAGTTCATGATGTTCTGGAAAACGTGGATGCCTCTAGGCCAGAAAAAACACCAGTTATTACTGATGCTCTTCTGAAGTTCACAGCTTCCAAGGCTAGACCATCTGTTTCAGAAGAAGAGAAGAGAAGACTCTACAATATATATCACCAGTTCCTTGATTCAAAAAGATCTGTTGCCGCCCAGGTTTTTTCCCTCTCCCTCCCTCCTTTTCTCTCCCCCAATCTCTGTGTTTCTGTTGAGTTTTTATGTTGGGGAGGTCACTTCAACTTGCTTTCATATAATTCATAGGAGGTGATGCTACTCCTGTGAACTAGTAAGAGTTTCGTCTTTATGATGCTGTGTTCATGGACGTCAGTAGGAACTTGTTGCTTGCTGAGTATTGGGTAAATTGGCAGTTTGGCACCCATGAGCATCAAGTCACGTTAAGTAAAAATAAAAAGTACCTCCGTTAATTAACAACTCTAGCATCTTTAGTTATTATTTCAAAGAGCCTAAATAGCAATTGTAGCTTTCTCATAAGTCAAGAAAAGGAAATAAAAAATGTTCATGTAAATTCAAAATATCTAGACATGTTTAAAATCTCTAAATCTGTCACAAATTATCTTGACTGAAAATGTTGTAATCTTAACTGTCAAAAGAGATGATAGAGACTGTCGTGATATTTACCTGAAGTATCTGTGATGAAGTTCTTTTTATTCAATTTCCCAAAGCACAATTCTGCATATGTAAGCTATGTACCATGAAGAAATTCGTAACCACTAAGCGTAATTCAAATTTCAGCCTTTTTTTTTCTTAAAAGAAAATATGTAAGTGCAAATGTTTTACTTAATTTAATTGGGCAAATAATTGCATAATGTCTTAGCTATGCCTTTTTCTAAATTGTTAACTAATGATTTCTGCAGTCAAGGGATACAAAAGGCAAGAGGGCAACTCTAGCTTGACAGTGAAGTAATACAGTGCAATTTGTTCAAGTGGTTTTGAAGCTACTCTTTGGTATACCTTTCTCTTGAGTAGGTCTTCTCTGTTCATTTGCACCTCCTTAACAGTAACTTTGTATAGGAATCGATTGTAGTTCAATTCATCATTGTTGTATTTGATAATATAAATTCTCCTAGCAAATTACGAAAAAAATATGAAAATAAAAAAGATTCCGTGAGTTGTTTTTTTCTCTGAAATTATATTTTCGGTCATGTGAAATTACAGGGCTTAACGGGGCAGCAATGGCTGAAGTAACCCTTAAAATCCCAAGATCAAAGGAACTACTAGAAAAAATGTAAATATACTGATTATATGTTGTATATTTTATATAATTACAGTTGTTAGGTAGCAAGAAGTCCTAATCTACATGTAGAGATATATGTGTTTTAGCCCTTATATTTTCAGTTAAACGTGGCAAGCTTCTTACTCTTTTACATCAGTAAGATTTTCAAACGTTAGAAAATATGTGAATTTAATGTTTACTAAATTTACATATTTTTTAGAAGAAAATAAAGATAGTGAATGCACTGTCAATGCCAATGGAAAACAGTTTTACATTGTGAGGCACTACTCTTATTCTCTTTTTAGAATTTGAAAACTAAATTTATCAGTATGAAATGTATAGGATTTTTTTGAGTTAAAAACATATTTTTTTCCTTATATTTATTATTTTCAGAATGAATGATATTTTTTGTTGTATAATTCAATCACTTGGGATTCATCAAGTTTTTCCCTTAGAAGAAAATGAAACATTTTCATAATTCAACATTTTTAATATGATTTTTTTTGTATACCTCATCATAATCAATACTATATCTTGATGTAACCTTTTGTAACTTGTTTGTATTGTATTTATCTACAATTAGAGCAAATGAATTTTGTTTTGTGGGTTTATTAGCATGGTCTGTTGTTTAACCTGCGGATTTACCCACGGATCCTGTGAGACCTTTGCAAAAATATATTGGGGGTATGTAGTTAGTAATTTTCATGTGTGTTTAAAAAATTTGAAGAAAGAGCACATAGTTTTCTCCAGTTTTAGAATTATATATATATTTATTTTATTTTTTTCGAATGCGGACGGGCTTGTTTAACCTGTCGACTTAATGAACCAAGTGTGTACTATAGTAGAGCTTGCTATCAATGTGGGCGGGCTTACACGTATGCCTAACTCCATTTACAATATTATCAAACCAATTTATAATAAAGTTTAATACTAATAATTATGTAAAATCATTTTACATTGTAGGTTGGTGTATTCACTCTTTTTCTCTTTATAATATTGTATTTTAAAAGTTGAGAAGTCAATTTTTAGACATTCACCCATATTCATGTTTTCATTCATGAATCAAACTTAATTCTTATCCTTTAGTTAATTGCACTTGATATCAATATTATGTTTGTTGTTTTATTGAATTTATATTCTATAATTAGTTGCATATGTAGGGAATAAATTAATTCCACTTCCCTTCTCCCTTCAACCACCCAACCAATCCTATAATTTTCAATCTTATTAATAATAATAATAATAATATCAATATGATTTATTGAGAAAAAAATCAAATTTCACATGGGCTAAAGATAAAAGTCAAGAAAATTGATTTGTGAGGTGAGAATTTTCATCCATTTTTATTTATTTATTTATTTACAATTAAACACGTATGTTTATTAATTCTCAGTGTAAAAATGTATGTTTATTAATTCTCAGTGTAAAAGTACATGAATCAATTAAATGTATACATTAAATTTAATTAGTATGTGATAAATCATAACTGATTAATTCACAAAATAACACACTTTAGATAAATGCGAATTAAATGCAGTTGATGATTATTTTAGTGGACAGAGTGTAATAATAAAAAAAAAAACACATGAAAAAAAAAATACGAGAAGGGAAAAAGAAAAAAAAAAGTGTGGGTAAACAAAAGAAAAGTTTGTCGAACTTTTGGTTCTTTTTGCAACCTGCGACTGCGAGAGCGCGAGAGAGAAAGAATCGAAGGCGACACAGCTTGCATCCGATTCTGGGAAGACGAAACGAGGCTTCTCCACCTGTTCGCTTTCGAATACGTAAGTGTCTGTGATTTCGTTCTTTTTTTTTTTCTTTTGGTTTCATTTTCATTACCCTTTTTTTTTTGCGTTTGATCGATCTATCACTTTCCCTGTTTTCTCTCCAATTGAATCTCTTTTTTCTTCATCATTCCCCTCCTAATATCACTTTCCTCAATCGATTTATTGAAACCCTTTCGTAATGCCTTCCAATTTCGTTATCGCTCGTGTTTCTGGGTTTGCTCGTTTCCCCACATTTGGGGACCGATTCAACCGAAAGTTTTGTTTTTTTTGTTGTTTGTCTTATCTGGGTAATTGAATGGGTGTTGTTGATGTTTGTGGGTGTTTTCCGTTGTTTGTGTAATCTCGTTGGATTTGAGAAGCAAATTAGGGTTCCCTCTTGAAAAGAATGAACAGTTTTGAACATAAGGGCAATTAAAGCTTTTGTGTGACTTTTTCTTCTCTCCAATGATCTCACCGTTTTCTATGTGTGAATGTGGGAGTTTAATTGAAGATGGCGTTCTTCTTTTCTCCTTTGTTAAACAGAGAGGAAAAAACACCATATTTTTACCTAATAGTTTTGTGTATGCTTGGGTGTTCGTAGCTAGCATTCTAGCATTTTCTCAATCTATGTCTGGACTAGTCTTTGGGTTTGTTCGGCAGGATACCTTGTGGCATAGAACTCATTTGCGGTTGTGATGGTGGTAGAGTGAATTGTGGCCTAAGAACTAATGTTAGAGCAGTGTTGTTAAATAGTGGCCACGGTACCGCCATGGCAGAATAGCATGGCAGATTTTTGCCAATCACCATAGGCAGTTTGTGAAGGGAGGCCAGCCATGGCGGCGCAATGGCATTTTTACATAGTGTAATTTTGGCCATCCGCCATTGATAACGCTATGTTAGAGTAGACAAAGGGAGAATTGGAAGGGTTTAACTGAGGGGTCTTTGGGACATATATAGGCTGGAGGTTGCATGTGGGTAGTGTTGGACGAGGCCTTGGTGGGGTATGAGATTATGGCATTGTGGGTTGCTCATTGGTCTAGGTCCCTAAAAGTGTGCGTTCTACATAGGAGGCCAGCCATGCAACCCATCTCGTCATGGCATGGCTGGGCATTACTGCAAGTGGCTATGGATTATGGAACTCTTTTTTTTTTCTCCTCATTGCACCAGGTTATGGGCTGGCCCATGGTTAACTGGACTGGGTTTTTGTTGGAAAGCCACCTCAATTGCAGTCATCTCTAGCCCGTTTTATTTTCAGTCTCTCTGGGGGCTGCCTTAAAATTGAAGCTTCAAGGGTGGTGTTTAGTCCCTCATCAACTAGTGATATATGATTTAAATAGAGTTTATAAAACTCGTGCAATCCTCCTCTTACAAGTTGGTTTTTTGATATACATCCACAGAACAATTGCTGGATCCAAGCCCAAAAATGTTGAGGGTCTGGAAGGTTTATACCAAAAGGCAGCATGATGGGTGAGAGGGAGGAAGTTAATTAGGAAGCTGACGTGTCATGTTTGTTATGTAGGGGGCTACATGTATATGGGGAGGAGGGTTAGTAAGGTGAGGTAGTTTTTTTACAGAAAGAAAGTTTAAGAGAGTGTTCTATGGGAGGAGCATAGGCTTTGGTTGTTATCTTGTTTATACGAGCTCCTTGTTCATTTTACCATATCAATTCATACTTATTTTCCTTTTAGTTTTCAGTGTTCGGCCTTGGTGATGGGCTGAACATGATGATCCCTGCATGCAGAGAAGTTGAGAGCACCAGAATACACAGTTTAGACTATGTTCCTAATCTCACTCTCTACCTCTATTATCTTTCACTGTCCTACATTTTCTTCCCATGCATGTTTTACCCTGGATTACAATTTCTTCATTTCAATTATATTCATGATTCCACATGCATGATATTTTTTTTTTATATGTTTTCCAGAATCTTTCTACTACATGTTGTTGAACAAATGATACAGAATTTATTCTGTGCACAGAAAAACTGTTACATATGGCAGGACTTGTGCCTGGAGAGTTGCCATCTAATGGAGCATCTGATGGCAACTCTGGTAAAAGTTCTAAAGACAAGCAAGAGGAATCATTAGGTCGCTGGTATATGTCTAGAAAAGAAATTGAGGATCATTCCCCATCAAGAAAAGATGGAATTGACTTGAAGAAAGAGACATATCTGCGCAAGTCATACTGCACATTCTTGCAGGATTTAGGCATGAGACTTAAAGTGTGAGTTTGCTGCTATTGAGATCTTCTTACATATTTAATTATTACTTTCTAGTTTCACATACTTGCTATGTGTTTGGGATTGCTCTGAGGGATTGTATGCTTTATCCTGTTGTTTTATTTTTTCTTTCTTTCTTTTTCACTCATTTTCTTTACAATCACAATCACTCAAGAGTAATGCTTTACATAAAACCTTTCCTAAATTATACAGCTGTTTATCTGAATGATTATCCCACCAATGCAATCATATGTTGCATGAATGATAATGAAAACATTATGGGCATATGGTTGCTTAATTCTTTCTGCAATTTGGTTGCCTTATTCTGTTTTACTTGGCTTATGCATGTTGTAAATATTTATATCCTGTTTTTGAAATCTGTTGGAGGTTTACATATTAATTGTAATGTTTCCCCTTACAGGCCTCAGGTAACTATAGCAACGGCCATTATCTTTTGTCATCGGTTCTTTCTTCGACAATCTCATGCAAAGAATGACCGAAGGGTGGGTTGTTGCACTTTCAAATAGATATTATGTAGGCATTTTACCACTCCAGAGCTTAAGTTGCAATTTAATTTAGCGTATCGTATGTTTTTGTTCTTGTCATTATGGTAAGGAATGCACTTATGTTTGAAATATATATTAAGAGAATGGTAGATGTGGAAGTAGTATAATCTTAAAGATTACTTGATCAAAATCTCATGATGAACGTTTTTTGCAGACAATTGCAACAGTCTGTATGTTCCTTGCTGGGAAGGTTGAAGAGACTCCTCGTCCACTAAAGGATGTTATTCTTGTTTCTTATGAGATCATTCACAAGAAGGATCCTGCAGCTGCACAGAGGATAAAACAGAAGGTGTTTTATTACTGATGGTGCTTTGTCCAGTTCACTCCTATACATCAACATTTTGACTTAGGATTTAGCTGAAATCTTATTGCTGCTGCTTTTAATCGAGCAAGCTTTTCTTGCTGTCTGCCATCTTTCTCCAATTGTCTAAAATGGACTAGGTTTTTTTTTTTACTATTTGCTTCAAGACTGTGCCTCCTCCCTCCAACTTATCAGTTTCTAGCCAATACACCATCTATCTAGTCTAGGTTATAATGTCAAACATCGTAGAAGTGTCCTGAATATTGAAATCCTAAAATGTTTATCTTTATCTGGCTTGTAAATTATGAAAAGTATAAGTTATTTATTTTTTTTGTATTTTTTTAATGTGGTTAATAACTACTTTAATTGAACTGGTTGCTTGGAATTTTTAAATTTTATCATTAAGGAAATGTTCTTTCCTATTCTCCATTCTATTGGATAGTTGATCTGGTTCCATCTCCAACTGCCGTATATTGGTAAACTATCTTACATGGCCCCTTTCAGACTTCCTTTTTTATTTACACTTCTCTTATATTGTGGCTCTCTTTCCTTTACCCTTGATATATTTTATATTTGTTCAATAGAAATCGTAAATGATGCAGGAAGTGTACGAGCAGCAAAAAGAATTAATTTTACTTGGAGAGAGGGTTGTGCTTGCCACATTAGGTTTTGATCTGAATGTTCAACATCCATATAAACCTCTTGTGGAAGCCATAAAGAAGTTTAATGTTGCGAAGAATGCCCTTGCACAAGTTGCGTGGAATTTTGTTAATGATGGGTATGATTTGGTTGCCATTTGTTTGAATTTAACTTTGTTGAATTTATTTTTTTAGAATATGTGTTCACACAGTGGAAAGTGGCTTTCAGGCTGAGGACATCGCTCTGCCTGCAATTTAAGCCACATCATATTGCGGCAGGTGCCATTTTCCTTGCTGCCAAGTTCTTGAAAGTGAAGCTTCCATCAGATGGTGAAAAGGTTTGGTGGCAAGAGTTTGATGTCACCCCACGTCAATTAGAGGGTCGGTGTCATCATCCCCTCAATTCATTTGCATGCTAACAAAATTGATATGATTGGATAGCCTTTTGTGTTCCCTGGGTTTTAATGCATTATGAGAATTTCTTCCATTGTCTGATATCTGGATGGTTTTTCCCTGTTTCCTGATCAAATTAGGATTTTCATCAGCAAATCCAGTTTAATGCTACTGGTTTAACAATGGGCTGTTCTTTTGTGTGTTTGTATGCTTCTGTATATCCTCCTCAGTCCTTGTGGGTATTTTCTCTTGCAGAGGTTAGCAATCAAATGTTGGAACTTTATGAGCAGAATAGACTTCCACAAGCTCAAGGAAGTGAAGTAGAAGGAAGTGCCGGAGGAACAAGAGCTGCTTCAAAGGCTCCTTCTGTGAATGAGGAGCAGGTTTCAAAGCAAACATCGTCTCAAGCCCCCCAGCACTCGTCTGGAGAGAGAACTGTCATACCGCAAAGAGGAACCGAGAACCAAAGCAATGATGGGAGTGCGGAAATGGGCAGTGACATTACTGATCACAACTTGGATATTAGGGAGTCTCAAAATTCAGAACAGTTGACTCAGAAAGATAATAAGAGAGAAGTGTCAAATAGATCTAAATCTGGCACTGAACGAGACCTAGATAGAATGGTTGGGACTAATGAGGGTGCAGAAATAGGAAGGAGAGATGAATCGGCATTATACAATTCTGGCAGCAACGTTGGCCGAAATCTGGAGCGTCGGGAAGGCCCACTAGGTCATTCACCCAAAGAAGCAATCAAGATTGACAAGGACAAGTTAAAGGCAGCTATAGAGAAGAGGAAAAAGGAACGAGTGGAAATGACACTAAAGAAAGATGTAATGGATGAGGATGATCTCATTGAGAGGGAGCTGGAAGATGGAGTTGAGTTGGCAGTCGAGGACGAGAAAAACAAGCGTGAGAGAAGACAGAACTGGTCTAAGCCTGATGATGAAGATCACCATGGCAAGGACCATGAGGAAACTAGAGATGGGCGGCACATGGGCATGAAGGGGGGGCAGCTTCAGAAAGACATGGATGAAGAGAATACAGAAGAAGGGGAGATGATAGACGACGCTTCCTCCTCGTTGAACAATCGCAAGAGAAGGATGGGGAGCCCTCCAGGTAGGCAACCAGAGATGAAAAAGCGTCACGATTCCAGCTATCACAATGAACTTGCCGAATAAAGGAACTCACTGAATAAAGGAAAACTGGGAAAGGGGGAGAGTTTTGGTTATGTAGGCAGGGGGAAAGCACAAGGAATGGGGACCAAAATCATTGTTGAGGTGAATATTCATTCTGCTGTCCTTTATTTTTGCTTAATTGTGATTTGGCTATTCGGTTGCTAAAGAATTGATGATTCTGGATGCTCTTGTTTGCCTTATATACATTTCTTATTCAAAGGAACGGGATGCCTCAGTTTTGGTAGTGCCATTAAAGGCTTATTATTATCATTTCCGGGCTGGGAGGGGGTTGTATGAGAACCTTATGCTATTTATTTAATTTAATACATATGAATATATTTACCTGAGTTGCGTTGCTAAATATTTCTGCAAGCCCTGTGATTTGGAATCATTGAGAGCTGCAATTGTCAGAGGTCAAAATATGAATTGTTTAAGGGTCTGTTCGATTAGGTGAAATGAAAGTAAAATGAGATGAAAGTTTTGAATTAAAGTAAAGTGTTGGTTTCATCTTATTTGACGGTTCATTTTTCACTCATTTTTTGCTCTCCTTCATGGCAAACGAATGGACCCTAAGTAACTTGTATCTTACGACCTTTGATAATCATAAACCTTTTTGGATAATTTCTCCATAAACACTTTTAGGAGAAAAATTAAGAAAATAATTTTTTTTTTCCAAAACTAAAATTACCTTATGCTTTAGTTAAAATTGATATTTTATGAGAGTTTTTACAAATTAGTGTATGCACAAGTTAATTTTAGCGTGTAAAAGTTTTTTTCATTTTTTTTTTGGAAGTATTTATGGAGAAATTTATCTAAAAAGGTCTAACCGACCACCTTAACATAAACCTAACCTGCCACCTGCCAAGCCCGAGAGAATCTTAATGAAGAGGAATATTGACAATAAATTCTTTAACACAATTTTAGCATTTTTTTTTTTTTTTGTATTGTTGAGTGAAACATAGTTGGTCAATGATGCAAGTTTCACCAAATTTTATCAAGATATATACATATTTTTACCTAATAATAGAGTGTGGCAGAGTATGTTTGTTCTTATCATAACAAATCACCACATTAAAAGCTTACAATGGGGTTTCCAAAATCTGGTAGTTTTCTTTTTTCATTTTTATTTGTCCTGAAACGCCGGGAAAGTTCAGAACTATCACAAAATATAAGTAAACAAAAAATATATTTTCTTGAATTTTTTTAAGATGTTCAGATCTATCACAAAATATAGGCGCGGGCCTATGTCTATAACAATTTTTTTTTTAATACATATTTAATACAACTTAGTTACGTGTTTGTATCCTTTTTTATTCATTTTGTAACGGATTGTTTATATTGATCGACATAAGTGATAGTGATCCTTAATGAAATAAATTATGTTAAGAGAATAATACTTAATACATTCACATCTTTTTATGGTAAATAATTCATAATATCGTGGTATCAATGTCACATAATATCGTATTAATGTCATGGTATCAGAAGAAGAAAAAAAAAGAAAAAAGCTTGGTTATAGCTAAGCACGTATTATCTTGTTTACACCAGATAACACCTATATAAGCTAACTTCAACCACAATTTTTTTGTTTTTGGTCGTGCTTCCCACAACCTTGAGATCCAACAATCCAAAATTTGGTGGGGTCATGTGTAGCCCATTATGTAGTAGTGCTTTTGTTTTTTAATGCCAAAAATGGTCTTTAACTAAAATCAAAGGAAACTAAAGACAGACCCCCCAATAAATGTAATTAGAAAAGGAAAAGAAAAAGGAAAAAATAAAGAAAGAGCAAACAAAGGGAGACAAAAGTCACGTTAATAATTGAAACTTCAAAATGACATTTTGTATGGTAAACACCCCCAACGTTACCAAGAAGCAGCAATACATATGAAAATCAATCTCCCATGTAAACAAAGATCAAGTCATAAGCATCACTAGAAAAACAACATAAAAAAAGTCCACACAACCTTCACCAACAACAAATAAGTCCAAAATCCAACCATATAACCATACCCTAATTTTCACATAATGTCAAGTGATACAGAGATATATAATAATATATACACCACACCATGTAATCAATGAAAAATCAATTTTCAAAACCAAATTGATTAATTAAGCGGGCGAACGGCCTCCGCCACAGCTCTCTTCCGTCTCTCACCTCTGTAGCCGCAGCCACCACCGCTTCTAAAGTCCTACTTTTATCCTACAAAGAGAAATGTCAACAACAAATTCTCTAACACACCCTTTCAAACATACATTATATTATTTGTTAAATTTATCAGAAATCATAAAATTCAGTAAGTCTCAGCCTTTAACAAGTCTCACTCATAATTTTATAATTTTTAATAAATTTTAACAAATAACAATAAATATGTTTAAAAATAGTGTATTAAAGAACACGTTGTTTTTACTCTTCTGGCTCTATTAAAGCAAAAAGTATATAGAAAATAATGTGACCCTAATCCTTTTTTTTTTTTTTTTTTATATTTCCATGCATGATCTAAGTAGGTATACTATGCTATTAGTATTAAAATGAAACTAGTGGCATGACAATAGAGTGTAACTTTTTGCACTTTGGACAAGAGGTGCAGGAAGCAACACTCATATGACAACATCACCAGATAGAATGATCAGCATAGGTGGTGTGGTCCACCATGTCCATGTCCATGTCAAAAAAAGGCTTGGCCTGTTGTGAAGGGGAGCCATTGCTGTTGGAAGGGCTAGTGGGGCTGTAGATCACTGATGCAGTTTGCCGAACCCTTAGGTGCACTGCCTCAGCCTGAGCCACAGCCAATTGGGTCTGCAACACATCAATTTGTTGCTGAAGAGACGAAATTGCCCCTACGCAGCCATACACTGGGTCCCTCACTCTTGCGTTTGCTTCATACACCATGCTGCTCACTGCATCTCCTCGCTGATGCTCTTCTAAGTCCTGTAAAGAGACCAATTATCAGTAATATGTTTAAAGAAGAAAATGAAAGATAGGTATCAGAGTGTTTTTTTGTTTTTTTAATCAATAAGAATCCAACAAATACTATGTTCAATTGAGTTAGACTCTTCTTAATATATCAGAATGTTTATAAGAAGAGTTTAATAAATATTAATTGTTAAAATGTTAATTTTTGACAATAAAAAAAAAAACAAATTCGTGAACTATCTTTTTTCTGCTCCTTTAATTATCCGATCAATAATAAAAAACAAAAAACTAAACTAATATTGCATGTTTGACAACGAAATAAGTAAATCTATTCCATATATGCTTGATTTAAAAATTTGACTATAAAAAAACAGCTTCACGTCGTTCAGAGGCAGGATGTTACTTTAGTCATTTCATTTCATTTTTCATGACAAGAGAAGGTGAAGATGAGTTTGGATTCTTAAATTAATAAATGATTTCACACTACCATCAACACTTAGGTTGAACTCATTGAACTGTTAAGCTGACGTATTGGTGTAAAATTATATTGTGTTTATATATTGAAAATGATTTATCTAATATGAAAATCTTATTTGATTTCTTTTGTGTGTACAATTTTATTAAACTAGTTATAATCACGTATTATTAATAAAATTAATTTTTAATTCAATAATGATGAAATATACATGATTTCTGATGCATAAAACAAACAATCACGTAAGTTGCTTGTTAAGTTGCGCTTTGTGGTCGATACTGACTTTTGGTGCCAAAAGCACGTTTAGAAGCTCCCATTGGGTCGCCCAAGATACGATAGATGTAGAAAGAGATACAATTTAATTTTTCAAAAATTAAAATAAATATAACGCTCCACATCAACTTTTTTTTAAACAATTATTTATTTTTTCTCATTTGTCTTATTCATTTTTTTTTACGGAACACATGGCAGACCAAAAGATGAGACTGACCTAATATTGAAATATGAAGAAATGGAAAAGCAGACAAAGAGATGACTAGGACGTAAGATGTGAGGTTTGAAGGCGCCGAATGCCTAATCTTCTTCACCTTTTCTGATTTTTCAAAGGCTACTTGGATAAATTCATATACAAAGACATACAAATAATCATAAAATCGTTAGTCTCTAAGGATATTGAATTCTATATAAAACTGATAATAAAATGATAAAAAAAAAAGTATGCAAATAATTCTGCATTATAAATTATAATTTATAATTTAATTAAAGTACATTAACTTTACTCAATGAAGCAAATCAAGTTGGCCACGGATTCTCTAAGTTTGGGTTATCTCGAAAGCTATGCCTAATTTTATTTCATTGCCTATTATGGCAGATGCATTTTCTGTTCTTTTCATAAAGGGGGGCTTTTAATGGAAGTTGAAGTGGACCATTTTTCATTGGTTAACCAAAAAAAATTTATATTATTATTCAATTATAAATTTATATATATTAAGTTTTTTATTTTTATAATAAATATTTTAAAAGTCATAAGATGACATTTTATTAATAAAAAAAAGTATATACCACTTACTTAAAGGCTTAAAGCCATTATAGACACTTTCTTCTAGCAAAATCATTTTGATATATTATGATATTATTAATAAACTATTTTTAAAATGGAGTCATTAAATGAAACATATATTTTTGAAATCGAGTCATTAAATGAAACTATTTCTTTTGTTATTTATGCTGTTCTTTAATTATAGACTGTTGTGACTTGTGTATGAAAAAACAAATTAATTGTTATAATAAATATCTTAAAAATCATATTAAGAATAATTTTTGATTGGTTAACGTTATATAAAGAAATTGAAAATGAAACCGATTCACTTTATGGTCAAGGAAAGCGTCGCACTAGTCTACAACTACAAGATGTTGATCTCTTGTTTTTTGATCTTTAAACTGAACAATACATACCCAATAAATTCGTTAAGAAAATGACTTCTCAATGTGCAGTCCTTAACAGCCTTACAAAGTACCTATAATGGAGTTCGTCCTCACCGAGTGAAGTATGATATTTACATTGTGGGAATATTATCATTAAATTCATGTTTTGATCCAAACAATATTATGAGACTTGAATATATGTTAACTTAATTAAGAAAAAGTGACAACTGAACAAATAATTAGTGTTTTAAACATATTAATGACCAGCTATTTCTTAAATTTGAATGTGATATCTCCCATGATAATAATAAAAAAAAAAATGTAAACATGTGTTTGGATACATTTTTTTTTTATTGATTAAAATTTATAAAAAAAATTATAATAATTTTTACATCAAATTAAATGGATATCATAATCTATTTAATGATTCTCCTAATTTTATAATTTTAAATAAAATTTTCTATCCATAAAAAAGTAGTGTGATTTGAAAGTATGATCTATTACTCCTACTAATAACAAAAAAGAATGAAAAAGAAGAGAGGAATAATGAATGAATGAATGAACCTGAAGCATTTTGTTGACATTGCTGGCACCAAAGACCTTGTGAACATTTGCAAACTTCTGAGGCTCATCAGCAGGAAAATAAGGAGCAAAAACGCAATCCTGAGCACACCTTCTCCTAAGAAGCTTGCATGCAGCACAGGGTGAGGCTGCACCCTGCTTCCTACCACCACCACCATCTTTCATGGATATCGATCCTCCTCTAATTCAATTCACTTCAATTACTTAATTATTATGATATGTGTTTCAGTGTTTGTTAATTTCTTCTTCTTCTTCTAACTATCAACGTCTAATTATACGGTAGCGGAAGAAGAAGAAGGGGTTTTTATAGCTAAAAAATAAAGTCAAGAAAAAAGTGAAAACAATTAGAAAAGACAGAGAGTGTGGCGTGGTGGGAAGAGTGGCCTGCATTATATAATTCCTTAATTCATCCATCGAAACACACCTTTAAGATTTCGATCGACAAACATTTCCATTGATTTGACATTATTATTTTGTTGGGTCCTAACATCTTTTCCGGTTTTGTATGTATTTCTACTGCTTCATGCCTTGCGTGCGACTCATAATTTATATAGTTATATTTATGTTAATTGCTGATTATAATGAGTAGGCTCTGCGCATGCTAATAATTTTTTTTTTTACCGTATTATTTCGAACCGAGTATTTATTGAGTATTTATTGCCTTTATCTATAGGATTGTTGGTGTAAAATCTTTCAACCATATGTAACACCAATGGAGTATCAAATAAGTTTAATAATCAATCATAATTTATTATTTGTATAGCTTTTAATGTAATTTTAGTGCTATTCAACAATTTACCACCGTTGAACTCTTTCAAATTAACTTCATGATATCAAGGTTACCGAATAAAAAAAATGAAATTGTAAATTTGAGAGATATAGTGTTAAGAATTTTAAATATACAGAGATATTAATCTTTAAGATTTTTTAATTCTCAAGATAGAGATTTAAATTTGATATTTTATAGGACTCTTTTAAGATTTCTTATAAAAAAAAAAATAATTAACTAATTTTTTTTTTACACGAAACTATATAAAACTGATAGATTCAAGAACAAATACAACATATTTAAACCTAAAAGGTTGACACAGTGGTGTAAGGCCTCACCCTGTTTACAGGGATGGGAGTAGGAGAACCCGTGTTCGATTCTCAATATTTACATTTTTTTATCCATGTATTAATAATATTTTAATTTTTAATTATAAATAAATATTTATATAAGATGTAACACAAAGCGTTACACTGCAAAAATTCACAGAAAAACATCTTAGAATTTCTTAAAAGACCTTTCCTATGATCCTATGAAAGATGCTATTAGGGAGAACATGAGTTATCATTTTCCAACTTCCCACTTCATTGCCTCCTTTAGGTGCTAAAATATTCACATGCTCCCTAAAAGCCTTTGAATTCAAATAATGGGTCTTTCCCTCGAAGTAATCCAAATTTGGCTTAATTGTTATCCATTGACCGCCATGTTTGTATTGTCGTTATGTTCAGTGTGCACGAATTTTTATGAGCAATTTTGTGAGAAGAAACAAATTGTTACTTATATTAAAATGTATATATGAGAAAATATGAATATTAAAACACAATACATGACGAATATGAATATTAACCCGTGACAACTTGGTGCAACCCGTAAAAATCCGGTCGGGTTTTCGGATCCAACCGGTGATCGCCAGTTTCGAGTTGATTTGCACACTTCACTTAATTCAGTAAAAATAATTGCTCCAACTTGGATCAAGCTCAAGCCCTGCAGGAAAGTATAGCACAACACATGCCCAACACTAGGTTATGAGGATTTTGATGATAAAATATTACCAAATTATATATTTCCATTATGTATAAGAATTTATCTATTTTAATATTAACTAAAAGTTACTTAAAGATGTATAAAAACTTCACTAGCAAGTTATAATTAATAAATATAATATTTATAATATATATAATTATTTATAATACTATATTATTGGATCATGTAATTTAATGAGTAACCAATTAGTTCAATTATTAATTTAGTATTTTGACCAATTCAATTTTTAAAATTACGCGTAATTGTCATCAATAATCAATTGTTGATTCTTTATCGATCAACATGTGATTATATAATTTTACTCTGATTATTAATATTTATTGATTATATAATTTTTCATATTTTATAATTGTACAAATTTAGTTTCCTAAAATAAAATTTAAGAGATTAAAATTTTACAGTTATGAAACCTAAGAGACTAAAATCATGCATGTCAAATTAAGATCACATAAGCATAAACATGCTAAAGCTAAACCAGTCATCATGTCAACATGACATCATGCTAACATCATCATGAAAGTCTTGCATAATGGACAATTTTTTTTTAAAGAGATTAAAATTAAACTTAAAATATTTTATAAGGACAAAAAATATATTTTATTCAAAAATTAATTAAAAACATTAATCCCTTTGGTTAAAATTAGTGAACCTAGATATTAGCCCTAGAATAAACACAGAAGATTGATTAAGAAACAAAACACATGCATGACTCTTCATGCTCCAATCTAATTTGTCAAACAAGCCCTTGACTACTCACCATTTCATTTTCGTCTTGAATACTAGGTGGATTACTAGTTTTAGAGAATGAATATTACTAAAATCAACATATAAATAATAATATTGAAATTAAAATTACAAAAAAACTTAACACTAATGACAAAACAATTTATATGTAATTTCTAAACAATCATTATTAAAATTTGAATGACACAAGTAGTAATACTTTAATTTTTAGTAGTAGTGAAAATTTGGAGAAAAAAAAAAAGATAAAGCAATAAATTGAATAGTTTTTTCGACCACTTCCACTACAGAAATGTCATTTTAAGTCAACAAGAAGAGATTGCAAGATAAATGAGGTTTGATCCTATTTTTGCCAAGTTCTTTGAGTTGTTCCAATCATTATTTTTCCGTCAACTCGTAGTACCATTGTTAGTTGGTCAATCACTATGCTTCTATACACCGTGATTAAGAAAATAATTGCTTTTTGTTTATAATACAAACACACTAAAATGATGATATGCAATTATCATCTGCAAAAGACAATCTTATTTGAAATGGTAAAGTTGTTATAATGATAAAATTTTCTCTTTCTGAGTAATAATAATAATATATTCCATAGTGCATTAGTGCCTTCAAAGAAAAATAAAATAGCCAGTATGAAAATCATGCTAGAAGTTTTTTTTTTTTTTTCTGAAAAAAAAAATTCGGCTCTAGAAGTTCATTCTACTAGAAGTTGACATGGAATTTAAATTAAATTAAAAAAAAATACCAGCAAAACCATATAGTACGTAGGTTATTAATTCTATAATTTATTATATTTTGTATATTATCATTGTTATTGAATCATTCGAAAAAGTAGCTTAATTTTTTTATCATATGGAGCAACATGATAACATGCGACACAACGACAATACGGAAATAACGCAATGCAGTTTTCTTTGACGAATACAAAGATTATTAATAAAAGATTCATATTGCAGGCCATTATTATAAAATAAAAATCCTACAAAATGAGCTTATAATAACCATCCATAATAGGTTGTTTGGGAAGTATTGTGCTTGAAAAATTACTATGGTTACTCAAACAACATTATTTTATACTAATTATTAAAAATTTCATAATTTTTTATACTAGCTGTTTTATATTAATATTTTTTTTAAAAGTTGTTTGAACTTTTTTTTTCATTATTTTAGTTATGTATATATTTTTTTTATTATGCCAAAATATATTTAATATATTTTTAGTTTACAAAAATAAATTATTAAAAAATTATAATGATTCTTTTAAAAAAAATAATGATTTAAATTTATTTTTAAAATTTATTAAAAATAACTTTTAAAAAATTGTATAATGGGAGATATTTAAGATTTAATGTTGCTTGGATTAGAGTGTACATGTAATCCCACCAAAAACAACAAAATTTTGCTACACCTGCTTAAAAAACACTAAAAAAAAAATAGTAGTTACTAAAAAAAACTTTCGAAACCGTTGGTACGAACTATCAAGTGAGTACAACGAGGTCACTACATAGCATGCTTTTTATTATTTAATTGAGTCTAGTATTTTGAATACTAAAAGTAATAAACATTTCCTCTAATTTTAACATATATAGACTCGAAAAGATACCATGTGAGTCAAAGTTTCTTTCTTTGATCATGTTCACATAAAGGAATTAATGGAAGTCGTGATTCATGTAGCAGCTTACTTTTTTAAATAGGTGAGAAATTCCTCGTTATCGAGCTTATACGATTGAAATGTTTCATACCGACAAGGAAGATATAAAATTTGATTTTTTTTTTTTTTGTTTTAACTTAGTAACTTTTGAATTCATGATAAATACTCCCATTTTAATTTGAGTTTATGATAACTTTGGAGTTTCATGATAATTCTTTTTGGTTATTCTCGATTTGTGATAAAAAGAAATTGTTTTGAGTTTTGTCGGTAATAATCTTTGATAAAAAAAAAAACCCTCAAATATTCAAGATTTAATTACTTATCTAGTCTTTTACATATAATTATGTTAATTAAACTATTAAAGATAAATGATAAAAGGAAAAGTTGACCCAGATATAAGAAATAAATGAATAATTAAATCAATATGTATTGAATTATCGTACGTAACCTGCTACTACTTGAACAAAGTTATATCTTCTACGTCTGTAATGAAAAAGTTCAGGTCACTTAACTCCACACACGTTTATAGGGGGGAGTTTGACACTTAATAATTGTTAGCGACTTAGACATTGGAGTACCATCGTATATATTCCTATTACATGCACCGTCGAAAATCACGAGTTAGAACTTATCCAAAAGTCAAAAGTTAGTAAGAACTCAATATAAAAGAGTTTGAATTTGTGAGAATAATTTTGGTACTCACATGCAAGTTTGAAGCAACCCCCAAGTACCGTCACTATTGAAGAGCACCGTGCAACGAATAGAATGATTGCAGGCCTTGAACTTGAACAAGAGGGGCGGGAAAGATTTCATAGGCAGGTGAGTTTGGTAGGGCAATGAATGATTTTTTTTTTCTTTTCTTTTATTTTCTCAAACCACATCGCCGTCTACGACAACGTGATTAGGTGCACAATTATACGGTCAAGGTAGCGGCAACATATGAACATGAACGTGCATCTGCCCTAGCTAGGATGTGGGTTCATTTGGTCAAAACTAATTAGAATGCATTCAATTAATATATAATATAGGACAGTTCTTCGACCGTTATTAGGGACGAAAAAAACTACCAATATCTCTTTCGGTTGGTTGTTGGTTTATTGAGAGTTTTGAGATTTGACTAAACGAAGCAACCCACATAGATTAATTTCAAACTTGGAAACACGATGGCATTAATATTATCATGAGCTTCAATGCAAAAGGGGACCCATTTCTCAAAAATACCTTTTCTATACCAAATGCTTTCATATTCATCCATCTTAATTATATTTGTCCTTTAACTTTTATAGGTAGGAATCCATATGATATCTTAGGAAGTTTATAATATTTACATATTTTACAATAATTTAATTATATAAATATAAGAATAAATTAGATATATAATTTAGTTGTGATATAGTTAGTAAAATTATTTTACAAGATAAATTAATCATAAATAATTGTGGGTATAATTTTTTTAAGGTGATTATTATAAAAGTTAATAAATACTGTGTATATATATATATATATATATATATATATATATATATATATATGAATGATATGTGAATGTTTACGATGAAAGATGAAAAGTTTAAATAATATTTATTTATTAAATTTTAATGGTCTAGATATAATTTTGAATTAAAATTAAATGTGATCTACACCTTATACAATCATATTTTTCATATCTTTCTATTGTGTATTTATTGCCCCATCACCATGACCAGTGTCGCCACCATCTACATGGTCACTGTTATTTTTGTCGCTATCACTAACAAGGCCACCACCACTATCATCACTGTCATAGTCGTTGTCCCCATTGTCGTCGCCACACCACCGTGGCGGTAGTGGTGACGGCAACAACGGGATGACAACCATGATGATGGTCCTGTTAGTGGTGGTGATGGTTATGATGATGGTGTTGACGGTGACCATGTTGGTGGTGGTAATGGTTGTCGTAGTGATGGTAGACAGAACCATTATCAAGGCATTGGTAGTGGTGATGGCAACAACGAAGACGACGACCATGATGGTAGTGGTGATGGTGGTTCTATGGGTGGCGACGACAATGGTTATGGTGATGAGGACAACTGTGTGTAAATGTGCAATAATTAGAAGAGATATAATTGTATAAGATGAAGATTACATTTAATTTTAATTCAAAATTACATCTGGACCATTAATATTTAATCAATGGCTGTTATTTAAACTTTTCATGCATGTCCTCTCACTTGTTACTTTAAAAAAACAAAACCTACATTAATAATAATATATACAAGTGAAAGGAAATTAGTGTCTAATTATCGGTATAGAATATATTTAATGTGAAAAAGAAAAAGAAACAAACACGATGTTCATGTAGAGTTCTATCAATGAATGACTTACAAAACGTCTTCATGTCTTTTTTTAAGAATAAACCTCAACTATATACTAGTAATATTTTTGTTTCTTATTTTGTTGTCATGTTGCCGAAAACATGTTACTAGTAACCCTCACAACCTATACATTCAGAAAAGAAAAAGGAAAAAAAAAACCTATAGTGTGGACCTGCCTCGAGAAATACATCCCCACCTCTTGAAAAAAAAAATAGCCTAGTCTATTCAACAATTTTAGTTTTTCAACATTTGGCTTTTTTATGGTTCAAAAATCTTATCTAAAAGCATGATAGGAAAATGTTATTGACGTACTTGAATCAATACTTTTTTTTATAAGCAATAGTTAAAAATAAATTATTCTTGAAAAAAGTATCACCTAGGCTTTATTTTATTTGGTAAGAACAAGTAAATAATCACTACAAATTAATTTATGATAAACAAGAAAATAAAAAGACTTAATTATGTTTTTAGTTCCCCAAATTATAATGTCTATTTTTTCAATTCCTATAATAAAAAAAAGTATTTTTTAGTTTCTCAAATTCAAAATGTTTTTTTTTTAATTCCTCCACTCTAATAAAAATTGTGTTTTTTAGTCCTCAAATTTTGACAAAAGAAACTAAAAATATCATTTTTAGAATTTGAAGAACTAAAAAATGTAAATATTTATTTGGAGAACTAAGAAAAATACCTCAAATTTTAAGGGATTAAAACAATAATTAAGTGCAATAAAAACTATTCTAATTCTAAGAAACTATGAGAAAGTTAAAATAATTGTTGCATAAACAAGTTTTCAAAACAGTTGTATAAAAAACTTGTTGTCAACATGTAGTAATGTTTTAGGTCAATCTCTAAGGGCCAAATCCAATAATAGACACTCACTCAAGTCTAAATTGATTTGAATCAATTTTGTTCTTCATACCAGTCTAAGCTAAGAACCTTAATTAAGCTCTCATTAACCATACATGGCCAACAACATTTTTTTTTTCTGCTCGGCTAAACACATGACACTTTATATATAAAAGGATAAAAGGAGGATAAGAGTTTAAAAGTACAATAAGTAATCTATTACAACAAATGAAAACCAAAGAACCACCCCAAAAAGAAAATCAAAGACTTCGTTGCAAATTACATTAGTTGTAGTCAACAAAACTATACTAAGAGACAACAAAAACATATAAATCCCAACAAAAAATGAATTCTCCTTAATGTGTACTTCAGTACTATTGTGCTTCCGACACTATACTTATAATTTCTATATAAGAGGTAATCTCAATGTGCAAAAAAAACTATACAAAATATATAAAAAAATCTTGCTACAATAAATGGTACCTACTTAAGCACCCATAATACATACATCAAAATTAAAGCCATTGTGTGAGAGAATATCAAAATAGTTCTTCAGAAGTCTTCATCCAATTCCAAATATAAAATAATACATCTTGTATCACTTTTTTAATTGAAATTTTATATTATTAAATATGATATCATTTCTAATTTTTCATACCACTTATACCACCGCACACCACAAAGTCTTCCATCTATCTTATTTAATTTCATTAGCCCCACAAGTTTGTATTGATTAAAATGATCAGCAATCAATTGGGAGAAACATCACGGATAAATGTAACAAATCATAACAAATGTTCCACACCTCCAAGATGACAAGGTACCAAAATAAAGTATGTTTCATAATTTCAAGATTAATCATGCAAAATTTACCATTAAAATTTCCATCACTTAAACTAATATTTCTACTTATCAAATTGTCATCAAAAGAAAATTTGTTTCAAAATACTTTCCATAATAAAAAATTAATATTCAAGATTACCTTCAATTTCCATGAGAGTGACGAGGTGTCAGTATCCAAGTTATCATAAAAAAGATCATGTAACACAAAGTAGGCAGAAGTTAATCTTCGGGGTACATGGCCAACAACATTAATAGATCAAGTTATCCTCTCTACTAGAGTGTATATACCAACTATCAAATCAAAGACCCACACAATTAGAAACTATGGTTATATGCATGAGGGGTTGAATTAGATACCCTCTTATTCTTAAAATTCACATTCTAGAGTTTCAAAAGCCTTTTATTCCCTTTTTGTTTTGAAAGAAACTTTTCTTGCTAATTGGTTTATTAAGTTGAGCTGAGAAGCTTGGTTATGTGCTATTCTATGATATATATGTATGAGATGATTACAAATTTACTCTATCCACACAAGATAACAAGAATTACAAGATAAGAGTTGAAAAATTAATAAAACAAAAAGACACAAAAATTTATATTGATTTACTCTTCACATTGAAGAATTATATCTGATTCCAATCGAATCAATTAAGATTTTTCAATAATAATAATTTAATTATTTTTACAAATACACACCACAAGAAAAATAAAGAATTAAGCAACCAAAAACAAAACCTTCAAGTTTCTTAAACTCTGCAGGAATCTTGAAATTCACTTGTAGAAACTTGTTACAAGCACCACTTAGGCAACTCTATCTTGAGAAAAAAGACATAGCCAATTATAACACATAAGGTTAAGGATTCATATCACTCTAGTTGATGATGACGACTATTCGATTAAGATTATGACCCAATGATTCGAACTCAAGAACAAAATGAGTCTAATATCCAGAACAGAGGATATTAGACTACCTATTTATTAAAAGAATGATAAGATCTTCACTAGACTCATTTTTCCATTCAATAGTTAATATGTTAGAAAGAGAACATCAAGATAAATTAAGCTTTTGTTGCTAATATATACATTAATTTGTGTTTGGACTTTTGTGAAAAAGAGGACATCAATAAGAAAAAATGATATCATTAATTATATCTTAACCCAGACAATTAGAAGTCCTAAGTTGGTGTAAGAACAAACAAATGAGGATATTTATGAACTTCCCATTGCATCTTTTAGTGAGCTAATTATGGGGTGCATATAATTACAATCAATTGTTAACATCATTGATAGCAATTATATAGCTTGTTGTTTAAGGAAATCCTTTCGGGTCCATTAAATTTTCATTATCCACTAAGCAAAAGTTATTAAGGGGATTTTTTGAATTATTTTTTTGTAAACCCACCGACTATGCATAAATCTTTAGCAATTTTATGATACGATAAGATTCCCTTACATTTTCATGTAGGGTAGACCTACTTTTGCTCTCGTTACTTTTCTATATCTGTTTAACTTCTTGTCATTAACTCATTCCTCACATGCATGTAAAAACAAGAGCAAATTGATTTTTAATATGACCAAGCTTAATCTAAAGATATACTCCAAACATTTAGATTCATAAAGTTGTAAAACAACATTTGCCAACGATCGATGATGAATTAGTAGTACTCTTGCCAAAGCATGAGACAAGAAATTTTAGAATTTGTTAAATTATTAACATACAGAGTGATGAAACAGTTTGGAGTATCACTAATTGTGACTTTTCCAAGTGCAATTTAATATTATTTTCTTTCCTTGGAGAGGTTTCAAGGCATGGGGAGTATGTTGATAATGGCATGATGATGAATTTGACTTATGAGAAATCTCTTGTGATCTATTGCTTAAGGTTCCTCTCTTTCAAAAGAATCCCAATTACTATAAGAGATCGAGGCCCCTCTTGTCCCCTCTTCTAGTATCTATAACTTGCTGAAGCAAAGTTCATTGGATTGTTTTGGAAAGATTCCCATAAAAAGAAACTTAGCTTCCAGGCGCAATTATCTGCTTCGGAGAAAAAAAAACATATAATTAAGAGACTAGTATATATTACAGGACAAAATATGATTTAGTTACTAAACTTATGGTTTTATTTTTAGTTTCTGAGCCTTTTTTTGTTTTGTTTTTCATCTTACCATTTGCAAGTTTCGTCAAATGATGATTTGTCATGAAGATGAATGCCACATGACAAAATAAATAAAATAATTTTAAAAATCAAATATTTTTAATTAAAATAATGAAAGACACCAATAATTGAGAGATTAAAATCATATCTTACCTTAAAATAAAAAAACATATCATCAATTAACAAATTTCCTAAACAGTAATAATAAAAGAAAAAATGAAAACATACTTTAAAAATAAAAACCAATTAAAAAATAACTTGAGGACTAAAAAGTATAATCCCAAATAGTTGAAAACTAAAAACATATTTTTTTCAACGATATAATATGGTAACATTTTAAGTGCTCAAAACACTTAATTTTTTTTAATTATTTACTATTTTTTCTCTATTTTTTTTTTTCATCACCAAAATTTAAACATAAATTATTATTCAAAGAGATCGATTCAGTACCACTCGAACCGAACCGACAAGAACCATTTGATTTTGGACGGTTCAGAAAGTAATATGAAGTGACATCCTAGCTCGCTAGATTATGTAAGGAGAGGGTCCCCACTCCCCAGGACCCCTTATATTGCCTTAGCCTTCATAGAACAAACAAAGCATGGCCAACAAGATTATCATGTTTTTTTTGTCACTAAAGGAGAAACACTGCAGATATCGCTTTTCATATCCTCAAACAATTATAAGCCACGCACGCAGTGGGATTTCATTCATCATCGGTCCCCCAAGGATTTCCTTGTTGTGATCTATTGACCCGTAGTGGATTTTGAGTTCATTGTGTTATGTTATGCATCTAAAAATAATGGACCTCATTCTCATACACAAAACAGGCAGGGTACGGTTCTGTTAGAATCAGAATTGAACTGTTTTCATCGGAATGGATATAAAAAATAAAACCAATATCTTTTTTAAAAAAATCGATTTAATTAATTGAATTGATTTTCAAAATCGATTTAATTAAAAAAAATGTTCGGAATAGATTTATATTTTAAAAAGTGGTTCGAACTTATTTAAAACCGGTTTAGACTGGTATAGACTGATTTAAAATCAACGAGTCAGTTTCCAAATCAATTTTTTAAATTCATTCACTATTCACCACTAAATTACCGGCAGGAGCTTCTTCTTTCTTGCAAATAATAAGACTAACTCTTAATATTTAATAGAATTGTATATCCAACATCAAATTCGAGACTATCAATTAAATGAAATTAGTCTCAGGTCAATTGATTCAATTGATCTAACACTAAATGATTTTCACTTTATTAGAAGTTGTCCTAATTTTTGTAAGTTTCCTCTTTTTTCTCATTCTTTGATTTATAAGCCTGTTCAATTAAGAAAACATTAAAGTTATTCGCTATAATTGTAGGATGGCTTGAATGTTCCTACCTCAAATAAAATTACTTTTTGTAAAGAATATTCATACATGAACTTAGGAACATAAATTAATTAATTAATTAATTAAAGCTCGTATGTACTCCTACAATCAATCGTTTCCCTTCATGCATGCTTTCATTCATGAAAGTGCAACTAATTATAAGCAATTAGTGATAAGTACTCACGCATGGGTTTTTGTGAAGTATACTTTCTCCCGTCCTAATTAGATTTAACTAGTAATTAGTAATTTAAATGAGAATTAAAAGAATTAGTTAATGTCATTTAATTCTAATAATCATATTTAACAAATGTTTTTTTAAATGTTTTTTTTTATTGAAACTTGATATTAAAAATAAAAGACTCATTTAAACTAGAAATACGATTAATTAAAGAGTATTTTTAAAATAATATCATTAAATAAGGTCAAAGTAGTTAAAATTTAATTATAATTTTTTTTCTATTGCTTATATTTAAGTACAGTAGAGTATATACAAGCTTGAAACAAACCACTTATGAACCTGGACTAGTTCGCAACAAGTCAAACTAGAAGCATGCAATAAAACCAGTAAAAAGTTACTGGCTAATAATTAATGTTTGCGCTAGTGTATTTGGCAGAAATCTGAGTAGTAACAATTTGTGCTAGATGAATTATTTAATTTCTTGTACTGAACTTCATTTAATGACCAATGAAATTGCATTCTTTCGTTAAAAAAGATAGAATGCAATAATCCTGAAAAAAAAAACTATATATTACTACTAATAACTATAAAATTATGTGGATTAAGTTACACCTATATATTTGATATAAGTTTAAGGTGACTTTATTTGTTTGAATTAGTTTATTTATCTTAATAACCTATTTTTAAGTAAAAAAAATATATAAATAGGCCAATATATAATTTTAAATTATTACTGTAAAAATTGAATACATTATTATTACTTTAAGAATCCTATATAGGAATATATATGACAATTTTTCTTTACTATAAATATGCGTATATTCTATTTTATAGAAGAAAATACAATCATGTAATAGAAAAATCGAAGCTCATAATGGTCCATAACAAATTGTAAGACCAGGCTCCACCGTAGCCCAATGGGCCACAAACAACAACAACAACAACAACAACATGGTGATTGGTGATACACTTCTCAAAAAAACAAAAACAAAAAAACATAGTGATTGATACACTGTATATGCTGCCGCCTATGTTGTCCTATAAGACTCTAGGGACAATAAATCCTAGTGAATATATATAGTTTTTTGTATTTTGGTCTAATTAAAGCAACTCTGGGGTTGAACTGAACCCAAGGCTGCTCCACCAGCATGGTTGCAAGAAGCTAGGGCTGGTTGGTTCTTGTAAGTGAGCTTCACATCCTCCAACCTTATCCCTCTGCATGGAATTTTTGAACTGCAATCAAATTTCACGGCAACATGGGTTGCTGATGTTCCATGAATGTCTTGGTATGTCACATCACTCACTTTTATTCCAGATGCCTGTTCATTAATCAAACATTCAAAACAAAATAAGTTCACTATGAGTGTCTTTAAAAAGTGTATTCATAATTATTTAAATTTATCTTATGTATTTATGCAAATGTATGACAAAATTTGTAAAATTAACTTCTAAAATAGAATAATACTAACATGATTCTCTTATGTATTTTGTTTCGGATACCTTATATTAGTTAAAATTTATTAAAAAAAATCAATTTTGATGAAATCCTGATCTAGATCAAATGAAAGAGACATTTATATAAAGAACATCCAAAAGAGAATGTTTGAGAGATTCATCGAGATGTTAAATGTGTGGTTCCAATTTTGATACCTGGCCAGGGCAACCCTTGTTATCTGGGCAGTAATTTTGGTCAATGATAACAGGATTTTCAACATTGTCCATAATTGCGTCTTGGAAAAGCACGTTTCTCACAAATCCGTTGCTGGGTCTTCCCCAAGTCTTTATTCTAACACCATTTTGAGTCCCGGTGAAGGTAGCCGTTTTAACCGTCACATTTTGTACACCAGCTTCCTTCGAATCCTTTCCCAAGCTTCCAATGCTGCAAAGATTAAAAATCCAATCAACAATTGCAATTAATTAATTAATGTTCTAACATTATAAAAAAATAATCATAAAGTCTTAGAATCAAATCTCATTATCATCATTATTTTTACCTTATTCCATGACCTGGTCCGCAAGCAATGTTTTCGATCCACAAATTGGTGGTTCCGGGGCCGATGGAGATGCAATCGTCGCCGGTTCTGATCTTAGAGTTGAGGATGGTGACGTGGGACGACATTTGGACATGGATGCCGTCGGTATTGGGGCTGTTTCCGGCGGCCAGAACCTTCACTCCTTGAAGCTTCACGTTATTGCATCCATTGAACACTATGTGGAACAGTTGACTATTCATTGAGGTCAACCCACCGATGGCAATGTTATTGGAGTTGGTGAACGCCAATGTCTAAACAAAAAAATAAATAAAAAGACTAGTTAGTTCTCTAATTCTCCTTTGCTTTGTAAAATTTACGAATATTTTATGTTAGTAGACTTGTTTTGAAAAGAAGGAGAATATAGTTAGTAGAATTGGTGTAGAAATAATTACACTAACAAATAATTAGATGGATGACTTTTAAATTAATTAAATATTTCTAAAATTAACAATTTTATTTTATATATATATATATGAAAAAGTCCAGGTCCCACAGCAGCTATTTTTCTAGCAAACTAACCACATAAATAACCTGTTACATTTATTACTTATTAGTAGTATATTATATATATGACTAACTCCTCGCTTGATATTTGCTTCAACTTCTTCAAGCAACCATAACCTATTACTATTAATATGATTAACTCCTAGCTTGATATTTGCTTCAAATTCTAGCAAACATACTGAGCAGTTGCAAACCGTTCCATGAATCTCCCTCCACTAAACAAACTCTCACTAATCAACAAGTCCAACTCCACCTCCAACATCACATTATAAATTAAAAAAGAAGAAGAGTGAATTAATTAATTAATTAAATAAATATATAGAACATGTTTGGATAAGTATTTTTCACAACTTTATTAGAAAAATTCTTAAAAACACTTTTAACTTTATATCTAAATATGCTTATAATATACATACCGTGGCTCCAGTGGGGCAGTTTCCTTTGCCAGAGTTCTTGCAATCCCACAAGGCAGCTCCTTGGCCGTCAAGCACCCCGCCGCGGATTGAGACGCCGTAAACCCGCTCAAACGCCAGCCAGACACTGGCTTCTCCAGTCACCCGGTAATCCGAAGGAGCCACCAAGGTGCCATCAATGGCTATGGTGATACCCTTCTTGTTGTTACAGCTTTGTCCATCGAAGGTCACACTCTTAAGCATGAACCTTCCTTGTGGCACGTAAATCGAGGCAGGGTTGGCCGAGGCACATGCTTTGGCCCATGCATTGAGGAACGCCTTGGTCGAGTCCGTTTTGCCATCGGGTTTGGCGCCAAAATCGACCACGTTGATTTGGGTGGCGGCGGCTCCCAATGCCGCGGAGGAACACAGCCAAAAACAACCTAAGATCACACGAAGGATGAGACTAGGACGACTGGGACAAGGTTTCGGTGTTGTTGGGTTTGCCATTTTTCTTTTTTGGATCGAATTTGTTGAAGATGAGTAGTAATAGTGAGATGATATATATGATCGTGGGAGTGAGAAAGTTGGAAGTGGAAGGTGGTGTGAGATGGGAGTTGGAACGGTTTGTGAGGGTATATAACTATATATAGCTAAGGATTTGAGAGCAATGCACTGTGCAGGTTATTTAGTTTGTTCCATGTCTTGTCAATTATATAGTGCTATATGCTATGATACTTTATTATGTAATAATAACAAGCAGAAAGTGCTTTATGATAACTAGTGAGTGGGGGTGGGAGAGAGTGAGAGGGGCACGTCGTGGCTCAGTTATTAGAAAATGTGGGTAGTTATAAAAAAATTAATTATTTATATTCAGTGAATAATTGTTTTGTTAGTGAATTAATTTTTGTGTTTTTTTTTATTTTTTTTATTTTATCATTTGAAAAAAAAATTAATAAAAAAAAATAATATTATTTAAGAATAAAATTATCTAATAAAAGTGAAGATGAAAAAGTGATTATAAAAAATGATATTGTCTTTTTATTAATTTTGATTAAAATTAATTAAATTAAAAAATAAAATTATTAAATGATATAAAAAATATTAAAATTGATATTTTTTAATAAATTTTAATAGTTACAGAAGAAAAAAAAATGTTGTTAACACCTCTAATAAGGAATAATAATAAATAATTGAATGTGCTAATGAAATGGAAAGAAAGTAAAGAAAGTAAGAGTGGTGCCGAACTTTTGAGTTAGATAGTACCGGAAAGTGACCTTTGCGTGCTTCTTTACTTAATTTATTTAATGGTTTCATTATCTTAATTTCCTAATTTATTGGTTTTGAGATTTTTCGGAAGAGTCAAAGAGAGAGGGAGGGTGGGTGCGAGGATAATCCAGTGATTGGTTACTACAAGTTTACAACATTTATCTTATGTGTGTCAAAAGTGTTTCATAGAAGGTTAATTAAAAATAAAATGAGACATCAAAATGTGGTTTCTTTTTCTTTTGAGGTTTATTATATATTTAAACATTAACAAGTAATAAAGTTTTTTAATGTTTTAATATATATATATATATATATTATTTATTCAATATAACATGAAATTAGCTTTAAAATTAATTAATTTTAATATTCATAAACATTGTAAACATTATATATCTTAAATATAATATATAATTTGGTCCATAAAAATAATAACATAAATCAATTTAAAAAAATGTGGTTAAGTATTTTATTCGTCAATTATTTTTAATGTAACAATTAATTAAAAAAATTGAAGAGAGGCGGTAATAATAATTAAGAAGACAAAACTAACTGAAAAACTATCTAGTAGCTAAAAACTTTAAAATTAATTTTTAAAATTATAATTTTTCAGTAAATTATTTGTTGAAGTAGTTAAAAAATATCAAATGATAAAGATGAACATACTAATATGCTATTTTTGTTTTTGCATAAATTTAAATTTAATTTTATGAATAAAAGTATATTTGAGATGTTCTAATATTATTTTTTTAATAAATTTAAAACTCTTATAACTTTTTATTTACGTATAAATTATTTTTATTACTTTTTTAATTTCACTTATTACAATTTTTTTAAAGGACTTATTGCAAGTTTTTATATATCATGCATTATATACTATAACTTAAAGTATTTTAAATCAAATTTAAAATAAAATAAAATAAAACACTTATACAAATATTACACTTCATTATGTTAATTAACATAATGATTAAAATAAATGATCTAATATGTAAAATTATTCAAAATTTTAGAAAATCTAACGATTATCATTTTTAATTTCATGAATTATAATAAATTAATATTAAAAATATTAAAATATTTAAAATAAAATAGTGTAATATAAGAATCAGTAAGAAAAATAGTGAGAACAAAAATAAATAAATAAATAATATGATCTTTTTTTATTTATAAAAGGTAACATGAAAAATTAATAAATGTTTTAAAGATAAAAATGAAATAAATATAAAAAGTTAGAAGTTAACATTTAAAAAAAAAAAAGTTATTTCATATAGCATTTCAAAAAATGTTACTCAACAAAACTTGTTTACCAAACACTCAAATTAACTAAAAAACTATGAAATTCAGATTTTATTTTTACTGCATATTGAAATCAAGATAAAATTCCACATTAAGTATTTCTTTTAATTAGTCTATTTTATTACTTACGTATATATAGATATAGATATTCACTTTCTGTTAATGGTGAATATTTGCAAAGCTTGTTTGCATTTATAACAAATACCAATGCAAAGCTTTTTTACATTTATAATATATTGAAAATTAAGTGCATTAAATTAATTATTAGATTACGTAAAGGTGATCATTATCTTCATAAAATAAACCTTTTAAGGCCATTACGTGTTAATTTTATTTACGCATATGCATATATAGTTTAATTCAAAGATTGCATCATATATATAGAGAAAGACTTGGCTAACAATTAATTAAGGCGAAGTGGGGGAAAGAAGAGAAATGAAAATATAGAAAGTACTGAGTAATTGGGTTTAATTTAATTTATAGCTTTAGATAGATATAGAAGAGTTTGTCTTTATGATATATTGTATTTTTGTGTGGCCGTGTGGAGAATATATATATAGTTATATATGGTTCTATATTCTATTAATTACTAATGTGATAGTGTGATGTGCTGGTATATGCATGATGTAAATATTGCTCAGAGAACAAATATATAGTACTAGTAGTATTACTATGTATATATGGTTGCTTGGAAATTCAAAAGAAAAATTTAGACATAAATTAATCATAGTAGTATATATATAATTTCATTATTACGATCGAGAATAAATCAGCAATAAAGTGACGTGGCACCTAGTTATTATTAGTTAAAAAGCCTAAACCACGCCATCATTTCGTACTAATTTTCGGGAGTTAATTATGTACTAGTGTATATACCCTATATAGTATAATATTTCAATCTTCAATGCTTGAACTATACCCCTAAGATTCTCTGTCTGGTGCACTCATTGTAAAGAGGGGTGTTCGCGGTGCGGTTTGGTTCGGTTTTTGGGTAAAAAGTGGTCCGAATCAAACCTAAAATAAAGTCGCGGTTCGGTTTGGTTCGGTTTTAATATAACATCAAATCCAAACCAAACCAAACCAATTTTTTGTAGTTTGGTTCGGTTCGATTTCGCAGTTTTTTTTTAATCTATTATCATAGTTTAATTTTTTTAATTAAATTCACATAATTATTATTTTATATTTTTTTTTATTAAATTTTGATTTACATATTTTAGTTTAAAAAATATTATTTTTACTTCTATTTAGCATTATTATAAAATGATATTACTAACTTTTTTTTTAACATAATAATAAATCATGTTTCATTTTATATTTAATTTAATATTATTTAGTAATATCAATATATCTTTTTATAATATATGAAAGTATGTGTCATAATATATTACAAATTTATTATTAAAAAAATATACTATAAATCACATATTATGATCATAAAAAATAAAAATATTGTTAGTTAGATAATATTAAATATCTAAAAGTAAATCAATATAATTATAGAATGCGGTTTGGTTCGTTTTAGTTCAATTTTTTATAATAAAATTCAAAAATCGAACCAAACCGTAAAAAATATGCGGTTTTAAAAATTTTTAGTCTGTGCGATTTTTCGATTTAATCAGTTTTCGGTTTTTTTAGACGGTTTCACAGTTTAGTTCAGTTTATGAACACCCTAATTGTATACTCCAATGAGTATTGGACAGTAGTATTATAAAGTCATATATACATACATTGTGTATAACAATAATTGAACGAATCATTCATAATAAATTATTATTACTAACTTTTAAAATTAAACCCAAATAAAATGTTTGCCCACTAACAAAATCCTCTCATATTACATAATCACCAGGAATTCAACATTTTTTTTTTTTTATCTTGTATGTATATCGATATAAAGTATTTATTATGAGTGAAAAGTGATTAATGTTTATTGTACTCGAAGATCTTGAAGGTATATAAGGTAAATATTTTTGTTAACATAGTTTATTATATATTAAAAGTTAGCATTTAAACTCTCAACTAATTGAGAGCATCTTCAATAATAAATTTTAAAGTAACTAAATTTTTGCTATTTAATTTTAAATAATTTAACTAATTTTTTTTCTAATTGTAATTTTTATCGACAAGTTACTTAATTTATAAATATTTTTATTTTTTACTCATATATTTAATGAAAACTTAAAAGTAACTCTTCCAATTTTAAGTAACTTACCATGTGATACATTAAATTAAATAATTCTTATAATTAAATAATTTATTTTTTGTTAAGCAATCCATTCAGAGATACCTATAGCTATCACTTGGGTCCATTAATATTAAGCATAATTTTTTTTATTAAATAACCCATCAAACAACTTCCATAAATACTCTTATCACAACAATTATTTTGAAACGTACTATTTTGTAACTAAATATAAAAAAATTTAAATAAACCATCTCGGATTAAAAAAGTTTATTTATGTCATTTAATTTGACTAATCCATTTAAAATGTTTTTTTTTTTTCTAAAATATCCCTCACAAAAACTTGTTATCAAAAATAAAAATAAATTATTATAACTAAATCACAATTAATTAAAAGGTATTTTCGAGATGCATGGCATCGTTAAAAGTAATTAAAGTTTTTTAACATATACTAATACTTAATTCGTGAGGGAATACAATAATTGAATAATTTATAAGTGAAAATTTAGGAAGATTTATACTATGAGTTAGATGGTTTGGGTAAGTTATATGGTGGTATTCTTTTTGTATAGAGTTACTTGGGATTTTGTTACCCCTAGGTGGCTTGCAAAGCTATAATCAGGATAGTTTTGTAACAAAATTACACGTTAATTTGGGGAGGGATGGATCATTTTTTATTATTCTCGAAGAAAAAAAAATTGAACTAAATTTATAAAGACTTGGGTGAACATATAATTAATGGATTTGGTAAATGATGAGAAAGTGGAGCACGCATGTTCAGATAGATTTTAGACTCACTTTGTCCGAGGAATAACTTACGCTGCAAGATCTACGACTACAGCCGCTAGCTTCATATATACACTATTCACATTAATCCTTATGGATATGATATGTTTTTTCAACGTGCATGTGTGTGTTTCGGATTTTGCTAGCTTAATAGGAGCTAGAGAATGTGTGGTTTAATATTTTATGCCTGTGGGATTCAATATTTTGACTATACCCTACATTCTCTCTCTACTTCTCATGTTGCAAATCACCAATAATCAACGATTTTTTTTTTTTAAATGTTTTAGCTGAACACCTAAAAATCACACACATAATATATCTACTGTGACTATATATGGTAAACTGAAAAATAGTTTAATTTGTTAATATATTCATGTTACTACTGACTTACTGTTATTATAATGTATTTTTTTTTTTATCGGTTTTCTTAGAACAAAAAGTATATCTTCTGTATTTTCTTATATAAGTATTTTTTGAAGTGGAATATAAATTATTATAATGAATTTAAAAATGAAATGTCTTGTCAAAAGAAATACTCTTATTATTAATTAGTCTTATACAATATAGAAAATCAACACATTAGTTGAAAGAAAAAGTCCAGATATTTGAGAGGATTCACATGTTAAATTAGAGGATGAAAATTATGAATTTAATAAAATAAAAGATCAAAACTGTAATTAATTTTTTTTTTATGTCGCAAAGTATATAATCCACATTCAAAATTCTGTGTTGTTGGCGTACAAATTGGTACTACATAGTATATACGCAAGCTTGTCTTTGTTTCAAGCTAGGTTCCTTGTTTAAGGCAATTATAGTTTGTGGAGCCATGTGATTTCGTTGACTAGCTTGCATGCAAATATAGCTACTCTATATTTTATACTATTAGGTTTAATTTGGACACGTGCATGTTTTCCCTTCATAAGTGGTCATCAAAATATTTCATTTATTTTATGCACATATATTCAATTTAAGATTTGATTATGACTTACCACTATTTTGATTTTGAAAGTTTATAATATAACTAGTATGAACAGTGACTCTATGGATTGTTGAAGTTGATTTTTCATAATAATTAGATCAAATGAGGAAAAGAATTTTAATAGATAGAAGTAAAAGGGAAGAAAAAAAATCCTTGCTTAGTTAGTTTGGCACTAAAGGATGGGAGAAATAAAACTATTTTTAATATATAATAAAACCATGCTCAGTTGTCATTGCGAATTTAGCACAATATACATACATAAACTTCGAGATTTCGTTAATATTCATTAATGGTGAAGATTGATTTGTAAACACTTTTTTATGTGTCCATCAAAATTAAATATAACAATATGTTCTTGTAAAAATTAAAACGAAACGCGGTATTGAATGTAGTGATGACTAATTAAATTTGTAATTTAACCCCGAATAATATAAAATTATTTTATTACCCTCCATTAACTTATCTTCGATAAACACTGTATCATAGTTTTCTTTTCTTGAAAACTAGCTTCTATTCTAACCTATCCTTGTATGTTCATACATAATCTTGTTATTCTTTTATCCTTTTTTTTTTTACAGAAAGAGAAATGTTAATAATATTCTTTCACATTCATTCTTTCGATTAAAAATTAGAAAATTTGATAGTTCTTACGCATCATTTTGTTTGATATTTTCAATCTATCTCTATGTTGCTATTTGCTAGGTTTCGAAGTTTAAGGAACCAATGTTACACAGATGCATGCATGGTTGTCGTGTATTAATTCGCAGGTACCATAATTTTTTGTCATTTCTTTCTATTCCTAAACCGTTGTTCAAACAAGTACAATCTTCACTGTTGATCGAGGTGGGTTAGGTAAATTCGTTACCGAAATTGAAAGAATGTATGTATAACATTTTGTTGAGGACATATCAAATCCCAAATAGTATATATTATAAGTCAATTGCGTGCTGTAACTAGAATGCTTGATTCCTGATCCTCGATCGAAAGATAAGATAGATAAATAAGTAACTATTAGCATTTAGCACTGTTCAATGTTCAATGTTCAATTTGAAACTCACCTTACTAATTCATAGTGCGTTTTTCTTTAACTTATAATTGACCCAACTGTTCATAATTCTTATACCACGTGGGGATTTCTTCGTAGTACTATAACCTAGATGCATGAATATTGAACTATAATGGGAAGTTGCTTAGTCCATCATAGGAATATGTCACAAGTTTCATTGAGACCTTAAGTATATAACTTACCAATAAAGTTAACACACAATAATCAAGTCAATGCCGTTTTCAGAAACCTGGTGGTTGAGTTGGGATTTTTTTTTTCAAAGTTTAGATATGTTATTGTTCGAAGGAATTTTGGTAGCATTTCTCTTTACCATATTTATTTAAGCATATCATCCTCTTGGAGAATTGTTAACAAGTTAAAAGTGATTTATTTTAGGCTAAATATACATTTTAGTCTCCAAATTATAATTAATTATTTGATTTGATCTTCAAATATTAAAAAGTTTCAATTATGTGATTGTTGACTAGACAAATACATAATATGAATAGTATTTTTTGGAAATTGCCTGTTGACCTCAATGTGGTTCCGCCCGTTTTTGAGCTAACCTTTGTCATGCGATTTCAATTTTTATTTCATTAATGTTGTTTACACCTAACCCCAACTTACTTAACTTCTCCATCTTGTATAAGTGCACTCGTGCCCTCTTGTGTCTCAGTTCACCTGTATTTATACATACCTCAAGACTCTCTCCCTCATTTTTTCAAATGTGAAAAAATCTTTAATGATTTTTTTACTTGATAGTTCAAATTTATTTTTTAAATGTATAAGTGACCTTCTTTTCATATTGCAGATTTTTTTACTTAAGAATTCTATTTTTCTTTTTTAAATACCTAATTGACCCCTTTTTCACATTATTAACTAAATATTTTTTTATTTATTTAATAAAAATAATAGTTAAAATATTAAAATAATAAAATGAAAAAATGAAAAAATAAAATTTAATAACAAAATTAATAGTTACTAATCTAAACATTAACAAATAGTATAATTAAAATTTTAACTTAATTTAATAACATTAAATTTTTTAACCAAGTTTTAGTTATTTGTTTTTTTTTTTTAAATGATATTTATTTATTCATCAAATATTTTAGAAGTTAATAAATCATTTTAAATAATAAAATTAGGCTAAATTATAATTATAGTCTCTTTAATTTTTTTTAATATGCAATTTTGATTTTTGTGATATTCAATTATAACATTTGGTTTTTCTAATTTTATAAATTGTCAATTTTTGTTTATCTAATAGGTTATGAATTAATAATTTTGATTAGTAGACTTTTTAATTTAATCATAAATTAATTAAAATTCATCAATAATTATAATTAATATAGCTATTTATAATTAATGAATTTTAATTAATTTAATAATTTGATTAATCATAATGATTAATTAAAAATGATTGCAATAAAAGGGATTTTTTGGGTTTTTTGACAATGTTTTAATACAATTTTATATGAAATGAAGTGCTTAAAACTGTGTAATTGACTTCATCTACATAAGTACTATTAAAATGAATCATTGTTGGTGTCTAAAAACATGTTTCACATAAACAAATTGAAACGAAAAATCACACTCTTAAAGAATAAAATTTTGTAGTCAAAGTGATCTTAATATTTTTTGATATTGTTTTGATAAGATTTTAGTTTGAATGAAGTGTTTAAAGTTGTATAGTTAATTTTATCTATGTCAATATTATGAAAATGTAATGTTTTAAATGTCCAAAAACATGTTCCACATCAACAAATTAAAATGAAAAATCTCTAAAGGAATGAAATTTTGTAACAAAAGTGATTTTTTAAAGTTTTTGAACATTATTTTGATACAATTTTAGTAAGAACAAGGTGCTTAATATTATGCAGTTAGCTTCATTTATATGAATATTATATGAGAATGAATTATTGTCAATGTTAAAAAACATGTTCTGCTTACGTAAATTAAATGAAAAAATGACCCTCTTGGAATGAAAATCTGTAACAAAAGTAATTTTTTCATTCCATGAGAGTGATTAAAATTCATTAATTATAAATAACTATATTAATCATAATTATTAATGGATTTTAATTAATTAATTATTAAATTAAAAAGTTAACTAATCACAATTATTAGTTCATAATCTGTTAGATGAACAAAAATTGACAATTTATAAAATTAAAAAAACCAAATGTTATAATTTAGTATCACAAAAATCAAAATCGCATATTAAAAAAAATTAATGAGACTATAATTATACTTTAACCTAATTTTATTATTTAAAATGATTATTAACTTCTAAAATATATGATGAGTAAATAAATATAATTTTTTTAAAATAAATAATTAAAAGTTGGTTAAAACATTTAATGTTATTAAATTAAATTAAAATTTTAATTATATTATTTGTTAATGTTTACATTAGTAATTATTAATTTTGTTATTAAATTTTCTTTTTTTAATTTTATTATTTTTATTAAATAAATAAATAAGGTTTAATTAATAACATAAAAAGGACGTCAATTTAATAAATAATATGAGAATGAAATTAATTTAGTAAATAATATACTAAAGGGTCAATTATACATTTAAAAAAGAGAAATAAAACTGTGAAATGAAAAAGTCTTCAATTTGATCCTAAATTATTTAAAATACACTAATTTATTTTATTTCAATCAAATTTGACTATTTACACCCTTTCTTTTATTAAGTACACGAGTTTTTTTTTTATAATGTTTTTAGAGGAATATATTTAGTAAAATGAAGGAATAATTAACAAAAAAAAGTATACCAAAAATGACTAAATTTGGATGATTTAAGTAATTTATGAATTAAATTGAAACTTTTTAAAATTTAAGGATCAAATGTAACAACTAATTATAACTGGATGACTAAAATATGTATTAAGTCTTTATTTTATAGAAAATACAAAATTTAATGTTAACAATCATGGACACCATGTGTATATTTACACACTATCATTCAAAATTAAGTTTGTTATAATCTCACATTTAAATGTCATTCTCAAACATAAATTAATTGTTTAATCTGATTCTTTCAAAATAAATTCTACTAAAATTTGCCGGCAAAGGCAAGCGTAGTAGAATAATAGATCTTTAGGCTTCATGTCTTCATGCAAGATGCTTCATTTTGCTTCTAGAGGCCTAAACATGAACCAAGCTTCTGCTGTAGTAATACTGGTAGCTCCATTGACAGATGTGGCCATTCGATACTGATATTGAAAAAAAACTAAATCTATCTTCAATGAAAAGGACAAATATCACGGTGCATGATATTGACATTGAAGGCAATAATAATCAAGAAAGCAAACCGGTTTTTTTTTTCACAATTGATTAACTTATGTTATGCACAATTTTGTTTCTTTCATAATATGGACAATACCTTGCCTTTGCAGATGAATTTCAAAGCCTCTTCTGCCATTACAAGTATAAGGATTTTTGGAGTTTCAATCAGTTAAAACAATTGGATGGTTGTTCTACAGCCATATATGAAATTTTCATCACCAGGTCCAAAAGCTGTTGAGACTTGAGACCGTTTAAGCAAAACAAGAATTGAAAGGAAAAAAAAGAATAGTACTCTTTTACATGAACATATAAACAGTTTGCTTTAGGATTATAGTAATAGAAGTGAAAGTGTATATAACCCAATACAACATAATAAACAAATATATAAAGATATATTATTTTGAGAGCAGTATCCTTCATCATAAATTGTGACTCTTAGACCCATTTGATCAGAAGTGATTGAGATATCCTTTTTTTCATTTTCTCATCATGTTAAATCTTTTACATTAAAGGGTAGATGCAAAGACAACAAAAGAAGGCTATCACTAGCATTTTGGTGGCACATTGTTTTAAAAAATCACTATGTATCCTCCTCATCTACTGATTATACCTTATCCTTTAGCTGCTATACATCTAATTAGGTACATTCACTTGTTCTACAATGTTCATTGATGCTCCTATCTTGTAGAAGATTGATTACTAGGAATGCAAGTAATGTGAAGAAGACTCACTGTCGTGATGAATGCCTCGATGCTCAACACCTCCACAGGCAGTAAGAACTGTTGTATGGATATAATCATCCACCGCAAAACCTTCGGTTTGCATTCTATGCATGAGCTTCAGAGCCTCTCTAGCATGCCCGTTCCTGGCATAAGCCAAGATCATGGATTCCCAAGAAACCGCATTCCTCTCCGGCATGTTGTCGAAGACTTGAAAAGCATCGGCAACATATCCACATTTTGAATACATGTATATTAAAGCACTGTTAACAAATACATTCGACGTGGCAGGGGTCTTGCTTGCATAGGAATGAATCAACATTCCTTGAATTGGAGCTTCCAATTCTGCACAAGCTTTCAAGGCCGATGAGTAAGTATAGGAATTAGGCAACACGCCTTCTTCCATCATTTCCTGCAAAAACTCCAAAGCCTCATGTTCGAGCCCAAGCCTGGCACAACCAGAGATAATGGCAGTCCACGAAACAACATCCCTATATGGCATATGTTGAAGCACCTTGAAGGCATAAGAGTATTCTTTACATTTGCAATAGAACCATACCAAAGTGCTTCCTATGTATATGTTAGTATGGATATTACTTTTGACTATCTGTGCATGAACTTCTCTTCCATATAGCATAGCCTTAATTGTGCCACAAGCCATCAAAACACTTAAGACTGTCAATTTATTAACATGTATTCTTTTCATCTTCATTAATCGAAAGAAGCTTATGGCCTCTTCCCCGAACCCATTTCGAGCATATCCTGATATAATAGAAGTCCAAGTAGCTGTATTTCTAATTCTCATTCTATCAAACACTACTTTAGAATCCACCATCACTCCACATTTTGCATACATATCAATTAGGGAAGTTCCTATAAAAACATCACTCTTGCAGATTTTCTTTATTATGGCACCATGCAGCTGTGCCCCAAATTTCAATGCTTTGTTCTCTCCACAAGCCTTTAGCGCACTACATATAGTATACTCATTAGGATAGAACCCATCACTTAGCATTTGTGACAACATCAACAAGGCTTCATGTCCAAACCCTTGTTGGGAACAAGCAGTAATCATAGTTGTCCAACAAATTACATCTCTCTCAGCCATACAATCAAACGCTCGAAATGCACTTGATATATTGCCACATTTTGCATAAAAATGAACAACTGCATTGTCAACAATCAAATTCCTCCATCTGCTTTTCAAAATACGAGCATGGATTTGTTTCCCAAGCTCCAAATCCGCTCTTTTACCACACAAATTCATGATACAGACAAACATCTTACTGTTTGCTGGAACCCGATGTTTTACAGAATCTTGAAATAACTTAAAAGCTTCATCATCCAAGTTAAATTTTAAATATCCATCAATAATAGCCGTCCATGTAACCGTATTCTTTCTTGACATTCCATCAAACACTCTACGAGCCTGAGCTAACTTACCCAATCTTAAATAACTACAAATCAAATTATTATCAACATAAGTAACTGGATGTCTAAAACATTTCAACACAATTGCGTGTACCCTTCCTACTTCTTCCACATTATAACACCATCGCAGCCAACGAGCTACTAATTCTGGACTCAAGCATTGACTTTTCTCAGCTAAATTGTCTATTTTCCAGCAGAAAGCATCCGGGGGAGACTTGAAAATATCTTGGAAGTTCAACTCTGCAGCATTTAGTGCTTCAACGCCTTCAGTTGCAGCATCATAGACTTTTACAGCAGCCAAGCACGTGTTCCAAAGCTTTATCAAATCTTGTCACATAAACATATGGCAACAAATACCAGATTAATTGAAGAGGCAAGTTTGAACTACCCAGTTAAATTGACTCATTTCTTTAATAAGATCTTTATATTGCAAGGACATAAAATCCTAAGGCATATTATCACAGTTTAACCTAGGCTAAGGCTAAGCTAGATGAATACTTGATGAGCTATGTGCTTTAAAGAAAGGGTTTTTGGTGAAATAGGAATGAAAATGGAATATGATTCAATGGTGAATACCTTTGATTTAATTATAGAAGGCACCAACATTTAATTTTAGTTGTAGTAATGAAGTATTAGAAAAGCCCTGAGCTGAGGGATATCATTCAGTTCAGTGGGTGACCAAATATTTGAAAGCAAAATATACTGTTATAAGAAACACTAATTCAGAATTCAGAAGCATTTAGTCTCACCATTTTGTGTTTCAAGATTGTATCCATAAGATTCAGCTATTGTATGAAGATGCATAAAGAATTCTTTTGTGAAATCTTTACGACTCCTGGAGACAGTTTCACTAATTTTAGACGGATTCCCTTTGATCATTTCGATAAGTTCGTTGTGTCTCTGCAACTCTTGATCTATCTGCAGAAGGGAAGTATTGAATAAATTCGTGCATTATGGAAGCCATAAACAATAAATTAAAAGGAATGGTATAATCTCTAGATATACAACGTTTCCCTGCATTAATCACATTTCAAACATCTTTCCCCTTGACATTATTTTCTAATCAATGTAGTAAACAGTACAATAGCACTATGAAATGCAGCCACAACTACAAGTGTGTATGTTACATTCAAGACTTGTGCCAGATTGTTTTACTTTAGTCACTAATAATACCATAATGACAGAGTGATAGGTATAAATTTCAATAACAGATGAGTAATGACAAATGACAGACCTCTTTAAGCTTCTTTCCAAGCCAGAGCAGCTTGTTCTTTGTCACCGGATTGTCTTCTGTGTCTGCTTTCTCCTGACAGTGTCTAAAAAAATGGGACCTAACATTGCTCCACTTCTTGTTGAAAACTAACAACCTCCTCCAATTGCTCTCGTCCTCCATGAAAGCCTCGATTAGCTTGTCACAATCTCTAATGATAATTTCATAGTTATTCAAGAACCCCATGCCATCATCATCATCATCATCATCCCCTTTATCATCATCACAAGAACAATCACCACCAGTGTCACCGGTACATGACAACCCTTCACTGATACAATTCAGCACTGCTCTTGTGTCACGTGCAGTGACTGGAAAGCAGTGCTGATGATCTGCTGGATCAAGGAATAAGTTAGCATAACAGGAATTAGGATTTGAGCGGGTATTTACCATATCCATTTGTAGATATTTTGGCGGGTACCAGTAGGGTAGGATCCGGATTCATTTTGCCATCCCTAACCCTCTCATGTAACACACCACCATCACTTCAAGAGAGACAAATACAATTATGCTATAAATATGCATAAATTTCAATTCATATGTGAGAAAACTGCAAGTGTTAGTCCTATATGCATAAAAGTTAAGCTTTGGTTCCTAAAGTTAATGTCAAAGAAACTACAAAAACATTCTGGACCAAATGAATTCTTTAACCTGTTAAAAATTAAGAAATCAAAAATAGAATTTAAAAAATGTAACATTTAATGTTATAAATACATCTTAATGCGTGTGACTCAACTCACAAGTCAAGGCACGAAAGAGAAACAAAAAAGGAACTCCCTAAGCTGATTTCACCTTCCTACATTCTATTGTATCCCTAACAACAATACATAATGCTGAAAACAGCTAAAAAAATGGTGGAGTTGAAAAGTAAAAGAGTCACCTTTGGAAACAAAAGCGAAGCATGAAAGTCGAAGTGGGTTTGTAAGGAATAAGGAGGACAAGGGTTTGAGAGTGTGAAACCTCGGAGGAAGCGAAGAAGAAGAGGATTGGAGAATTGCGGTCCGCAACTCCATCATGTGCTAAGTAAAATGAACAAGAGATTGTTTTGGTTTGGTTTGGTTTGGTTTTGGCAGAAAAAAAAAATGTGTTGAAAAATATCTTAAGTATTGGGCTGGATTGAACTGAGGTAGTAACTAAGAAGTGTAAAGAGAATAGAGTGAGTGAGTGAGTGTGGAGAGTATCCAAGGAGAACAACAACAACAACAACTACAAAAAATCTAAGAGGGAAAGGAGGTGAAGTGAGTTCAGACAAGGATAAGGGGCCTGCCACCTCAGCAATGTCTATTAATTATTAACATGTAATAAGAAGTGTTAAATATATTTTATTGAATATTTATATTATTAAATATTAAATAATTTTTTATTTTTATCTAATATATATTTATTTTTAATTTTTTTATTATGTGTTCGTTAACATAAAAAAAATTAATATGATTTACTGTCGATTAACTTCTCACATCATTAAAAAAAATCTAACGTAACATTGATGTGTTATTATTTTAAAATAAAAAAAGTGTTATAATCATCATTTGTTCAAAATCAAAATAATAATAAGTTGGAATAGTTTGAGATATTTAAAAACACATTTTACCAAAAAATAATTACATGTGATTGTCCTAATTGACCTCATTTTTTGGTTGTTTTTCCATCAACTATCTTGTTAACCGTCCAGTGACGGCTGCCATACTCCCATTGGCAAATAATTCTGGTGTCAACCATTCTTTAAGACTCCTTAACGACACCACAAGTTTAATAGGTTGTCAACGAGGTTTTACATCATCAATTAATGTTATTATTTAACAATAAGGATTTTTAAAAAAAAAACCTAAAGGATTAAAATAATATCTGATGTAAAAAAACAATTCTACTTAAAATGGAATATATATATATATATATATACCTAATGAAAAGAATTTTTATCATTCATGATAATCTTACATGATTCAAATAAGATGGTTAACCCTAAAATATATTTATTATAAGTGATTTGAGTTTAAATTTAGTATCTTCCTTAGTCTAATAAGTTCTTCTATTTGTTTATTCCTAACTTTTTTTTAAAGAGAAAAATAATAATTTATTTATATTGTAACCTCTTCATTTTTAATAATTGAATTGACTTTGAGTATAAAATTATTTTACTTCCACACTTATATCAGCATTCAACTCTTTTTAAAAAAAAGAAATTATGGTTTGAATGTCTCGATCGACATTGAAATGTGGAAGAAATCAAACCAAAATTTTAACCGAGTTGAACCGGTAGCACTAGGTAGGTTCCAAAACCTGTTTCGGCCTTCACAGAATGTTACAACTTCTTAACAAACATAGTACAAGTTAAAAGTCCCTCAAAAGTTTCACCATCCATGATTGATGTTTGATGATTGATGATTAACCCAACACAACACTTTTCTTGTCTTCACTGTTATTACTTAGCTGTCTCTACTCTCTCTCTCTCTCTCTCTCCTTGTTGTGTTGGCTCTGAATTCTAAGAATGTTGTGGTTTCACTGATGAAACTTGAAACCTCAAATTTTCTGTCATTCAGTTTCAGACAGACATGACTTCCCTCAGAGAACTCCTCACAGAAGAAGGCTTCTACGACCAAACAACAACCACCCCTTTGAAGCCAACACCACCAACAACACCAGAGATAATACTAAACTCACTCCCTCTACACATATGCAATGACACAAAAATCCTCGATTGCTCCAACAAAAACATACACAAGTCTGTGATAAAAAACGAGTCTTGGCCATTTCACTCCAACAACAACAACACTCAGAGGGTTGTTGTTGGTTCAGTTTCTGCTGAGAGTTTTAAGAACTCTTCTTCAAAGTCATTGGTGTCACCTGGTTCAAGAACTGTGGGGCCCCCCATGGATGAGGTTGCCACAAGAGCAGTGGTTGCTATCCTCAGTGGCTACATTGGAAGATATGTGAAGGATGATCTTTTCAGGAAAATGGTGAGAGACAAGTGCAACTCTTACTTGGTCAGAAGGAGAAAAAACGGTTGTTCAAGATCATCATCATCAACAGAAGAAGGAGAAGATGAGGTTCTGGTGAACATGAAACTGGGGATGGAGAGTATTGACAAATTGGTGCAGGATCATCAAGGGACAAAGAAGGAGATTAAGATCAAAAGCTTGAGGAATTCCATTGAGCTTTTGACCATAGTTGCTTCATTGAATAGTAATAGTAAAAGTAAAAGTAGAGCATCAAGGGAAGGTGGTGGTGGTGGTTTAACTTGTGGCATACCAAATTCTCATATCTCAGCTTGTGCTCAGCTCTACTTAGCAATAGTTTACAAGCTTGAAAAGAATAACAGGATTTGTGCTAGGCATTTGCTTCAAGTGTTCTGTGACTCTCCATTTCTGGCCAGGACTTACTTGCTTCCTGATCTTTGGGAGCATGTGTTCCTTCCTCATCTTCTCCATCTCAAGATTTGGTATGCCGAGGAGCTTGAGGCTGTTTCGGCCTCGAATGAATTTCAAGGGGAGAAGGACAAGAAGATGAAGAGTCTGAGCAAGGTGTATGGTAATAAATTGGATGCAGGAACTGCTTTGTTTGCTTTGTATTACAAGCAGTGGCTCAAAGTTGGGGCTAATGAGCCTCCTCTTCCTGTTGTCCCTTTGCCATCAAGACCGAGCCACGGATCATCGAGGAAAATGTCTTCTGATTCTTTTGTTTTGCATTCCTCAATCAACACAAACTTGTAAGTGACATGGAAATCTTGCATTCACTACTAGTCCACTCTAGTTATCTCTTTTCACAAGAAACAAATCAAGTATATGGTAGTTATGATGTGTTTTCTGTATTTTTTTTGGTTGTTGCAACAGATACAAGGAAGTATTTGGCCCCAAACTAGAGGTGAAACCTACTACTACTCTAGCTGAGCAAAATGGATTGTTGACAATTAGATGGAGCTCAAGGAATGATGAAAATTTGTATGGAGATGAATACAGCTGCAGTTCACTTCAGGTTAGTTTCAGTGTCTTGAATCTCATAGCAGATTTTGTAAAATAGTTTTATGTTGTTAGTCAATCAAAACCCTCTCCATATACGGTAAGTCAATTGATTTTTATAAAATTATTTCAAAAGTCATCCAAACGGTGGGTTGTGATTGACTGACACTGTCAATACATCATTATTAAACTCTTTGAAATATAGGAATGCATTTGAAACATATAATGCCATCTCACCTTTGACAGAAAGAAGAGACAATATACCTTGGAAGATCAACAAGGTCAATTGACAAGAGATATGCTGAACTAAGGCTAGGGTCACATAGATTGGACTATTTTCAATGCTTTTCTTGCAGGAGTATGCAAGCAGAAAGCTTGGTGAACAGCAACTACACATCTGCCAATGCTTTATTTAGAAACGAAACAACTGTTCTTTCAAGTGAATTCGTTAGAGCTCTTACAACCATATGTTCATCGGATATCTTAAGCGAATGTGAATTCGCGATTCGTGTGATTGCCAAAGCATGGTTGAACTCTCATGCTGACCCTTTAATTGAAGAAGCACTGTCACAATCTAGTGTGGTTGAGGCTATCCTTGAGGTATTGTTTGCCTCATGTGAAGATGAAATTCTAGAATTGGCTATATCAGTTTTAGCAGAACTAGTAGGAAGGAATGATGCAATTAGACAAATTATACTGAACTCGGATCCACAACTAGAAATCGCTGTGAGACTTTTAAGAAGAACTGGCCTATTCCTAAAAGCTGCAGTTCTGCTTTATCTGTTAAAGCCAAAAGCAAAACAGATGTTATCACCAGAGTGGATGCCATTAGTACTTAAAGTGTTGGAATTTGGAGACAAAGTGCTGACCCTCTTCACCGTACAATGCAATCCTCAAGTGGCTGCAATTTACTTTCTGGACGAACTTCTTACTGGTTTTGATCAAGATAGGAATTTAGAGAATGCTAGGCAAGTTGTTTCACTTGGGGGATTGACACTTCTAATGAAAAGAATTGAAGAAGGAGAGGCTCATGAGAGAAACAATGTTGCTTTGATAATTTCTAGTTGCCTTCGGGCCGAAGGAAGCTGCCGGAGTTTTCTAGCTGACAATATAAAGAAGAGTTCTTTACTAGAACTCATTGTTCTTGGCAATAGTAAAAATTGCAGTGGATGTGCCTTTTCTGTGCTAGCAGAGTTACTATACCTTGATAGGCATGTACTTCTAAACTTTTCCTAGATATCTTGTTTATTCTTTTTTTTTTTTCGCCTTCTTTTCTTTTGTTTCCTCACTTCTTTTATCAGAAAGTGCTGATATGTTAGTCTTCTGAAATCATCTCAGAACTACCAAGATTTTAAATTTCTTGAGGGGACTTAAAGATGGATGGGGTGGCCTAAACACAATGCACATTCTGTTCATCTACCTTCAGAGGGCTCCACCTGAAGAACGCCCTTTGGTTGCAGTGACATTATTTCTGCTTGATATTATGGTAATTCCTTCCACTTACTAATCCATGTATTGAAATTTAAACTTATTTGATAAAAAAAAACACTTATTTTAATCAATTAAGCAATTTTCTGTTTTTTTAATTTCTGTTTAAAGTGTTTCTACTTAAAATAAATTGTTTATTGGTTATTTAAATAAACAAATCTTATTTGCTTATTAAAAAATTGTCTTTTTCAAAAGCACTTATTTTATAATTGCTTTTCTAAGTTTAAACAAACTGACTCATTAACTAATTGTCTGGTGAATTTTTTTTTTCTGTAAATTAGTTTCTAAAATCAAACTCTTATACTAATTAACCAACCATTCGTTAGTCTATAATAAATTGATTTAGTATCTTGAAGAGTTCATAAATGGAAAAGCAGTTGTGCTGCAGGAAGATCCTTTCAAAGAGAGCTTATATAGAGCAGAAGCAATTGAGGCAATTGTGGCTGCTCTAAATTGTCAAGTATGTAATGACATAACACAAGAACAATCAGCAAAAGCTTTACAGTTGTTAGCAGGACACTTTTCTTATGCAGGAGAATCATTAATGGAAAGAACTCTTCTACAACAAGCTGGCTTCCAAGAAAATTGCTTAGAAGATTCCTCTTATGGCAAGGAAATTGTTGTTTATGATTCAGCTCACAAGGTAGTCTTTGATTATAATTAGAGTTTAATGATGATGTAGTGAGAGTGTAAAGTTTTATACTATTGTTCAATCACAACCTACTATTTGTATAACTTTTAAGATAATTTTATAAAAATCAACTTACTTACTATAAATAGAGTTATGATTAAATGACAATGCCAGTGCATCACCATTAAACTCTTATAATTATGCCATTGTCAAGTTTCATGTCCCTAGTCCTCAGAACAGTAATTGCTTTTAGTACTACTTGCTATTCGAATTATTGATTGGTTGTGCATGTTGTTGATTAGAACGAAGAGGACGAAGAAGCCGAAAGTTGGCGAAGAACAGCAGCCAGTGCCTTGTTCAAAAGTGGAAACAAGAATTTACTGAATGTACTTTCAGATTCGGCAGCAAATGGAATTCCAAGTTTAGCAAGAGCCAGCCTTGTGACAATTTCATGGATGAGCAGCTACCTTCACTTAGTTGATGATAGAAAGCTGCCACCAATGGCATTCTCAATCCTCACACCTTTGTTGATAAAATACTTGAATTATGACAAGGAAGTTGAGGCAAGAGTGTTGTCTTCATATTCATTGCTATGCCTATTAAAAAATTCAGGTATGTATGAACTGTGAAAACTTTGCCATCTTCAGAATTATGCCAAACTTGTCCTAAAAGAATGAGTTGTTTTAGTTTTGCTCTCAAACTCTTAGATTTGACTTCATAAGAAAAAGGGTTGCTTCAGAATATCTTATTATAAATTGGTTAAATTTCAATTTGAATTTTGGATCCTTGTTTAACTCTAGCTTCATTTTTCATTTGTCTTTTCTTTTGGAAAACTGCTAGCAGGATGTGTCTCTTTCCTACTACCATCACTAGATAAAGACTCACTCAAACATCTCCAGAATCTCTCTCTAGTGACGTGGACTTCCAATGAGCTAATTTCAATCATCTCCAAAAGCAGCTTGCAATGAAAAACAAAGCTCCATTGTTTGAACTCTTCCATGTGTGTTCATTTTCTTTCATATACATGTGATTGTAATCACCCTTGAATTTGTATAGTTCATTAGTTTGAATGGAATTGTTTCAACCAAAATCTTTTTGTTTCATTTTAGAGCAAGTTCCACTCGCATGCTTTTCTCAAATTACACTTGAAAACATTAAACTGACACTCTCTACAAGGAAGGTGTCTATAACAGGTACAAAACATGAGTGTTTGTGTAATTACATGAAACTCCAGTGATAATTAATATACTTTACTTTCATTTCACAACCTGAAAAGCTTGTTCCGCCATAGAAAGAAAACTACAAACTAAAACGGGGAAAACACTAAAAGAGTCTTAGGTGCTAAATCATATCCAATACAAGTAGTTGTGCATTGATCTCACTATTATCATCTTTTTGTTCCTATATTACAAAAATGTGTCCTTATGTTAGTGTCTCACCCCTTAAAAGAAAAGGAAAGAGGACAAAATAGATGATAAAAAAGAGGGTCACTTTAATTAAGTGTGTTTTGCTTGCATGGATAAAAAACTTATCTCTTGCTTGGTTCTGCATGTGCACCTCTATGCTCGAGACTGTGACTGAGTAAAGTACCCTAATCTCTATAAGGAAAAAGAATCTCTTAAGGAAAAAGGTCTTGTCCTCCAAGAACAACAGACAAACCGGACAGAACAATTTGGAACATAGTTGTGGATGTGATGTGATTGCTCATTGCAGGAATTTCACTGTGGGTGAACAGTTTTCCTAAGCTTATAGTAACATAAATATTAAATCCATGTCATACACATTACACACGTAATCAAATGAGTTTAAAGTTAATATATCGATTTTGTAAATTAATTTTATTTTTATTTATAATAAATTAATTAATTTTTATAAAATTATTTTAATAGTAATGGAAGGCTGTGATTAGATAACGTAATTACATTATCTTTAAACTCTAATCAAATGCACTTCAACAAAGATTTTATAATAACATTTGTATATGAGAAATCTGAAAATCGAATTCTAAGTATGGAATTTACATTCTGATGATTCTGTTGTAGTATTGTAAATTCAATTAAGTTTAAAATTTGTTTAAACAAAGAGGTTGAACGTTGTAAATTCCTTTATATCGGCATATTATCTTTGATTCTTCACTCATGTTTGTAAATCAAATGAAAAAGAATATTTTAGTCAAAAGTATGTTTTGTCACTGAATTATTTTTATTTTTATTTTTATCTTTATCTGTTAAATTTATGTTAAAATGCGAACGCGAGAACCAAACTTGCACTGATTAGGTGTCAAAACATAATATGCAGTAAGAAACTATATTCTGTAGAAACTGAAATATTTGAAGCCTAACAAGTTTTTGTGGCACTTGATTCCAACTGTCCAGGCCAAACAAAAAACATGCATAGCTGGAACACAGGTAAAGTCCCACGTTATCTATGCATTGATGTTTTGGCTCTCTCCAAATGTCATGTTAAGTTCCCATTTCATATAAAGACAAAAGCAAGTTTTCTTCAATCAGTTTTCTTTTTATATAGCCCACTGATATTGACTGGTTTTCATTCATTAAGTAAATGTCCCATCTATTAGAGCAACAAAATAAGTCTTGTGTCAAGTTTTATTATGATGCCATTTGATGATCTTTCAAATGGAACAATGCTAACGAGTTTGCACGGTCGAAGAAATATTAGTAATATACTTCCGCATTCTCATTGAAAATCATTTATTTAATGAAAAATTTAGTATTTAATTCTTGTAATTTATGAAATATTTTAGACTAACTACAATTACAATATTATAAGTGAAATTAATTTTTATCTAATAGATTGAAAAATATCAATAATGATAATTTAGTTACTAGAATAATGTATTAATTATATTACTCTGCCGAATAAATTATCAACCATTCTTTCATTTAGGTTTACGATGCCCTATGGGGAAGATAAACATTTCACATGACTATGAGAATTCACCAATCAACATGAGAAATTTGTCATTGAAATTCTTCTCGTATAGCCAACTCTAGTCTTGTTATAATTATTCCTTCTCATCTTTAAGCTCCACCCAATTGGGTTCCAATGAATTTTTGCAGCAAATGTCAGAGTTTTTGGTTGGCCAAAACTCCACGCTTGTTGTAGCCATGTGCTTACTAGTAAGTGTGTATCTTCCATTGTCCTCATATATGCATTAGAGGAACCCCATCCTCAAGAAAAAAAAAAACAGTAAAAACAGAAGCATAGCAAAGAGAGTAAGAGACAACAATCTAAACTCAAATTTTGCATGAAATACTACATGACCAATCATTGTCATTTTATGAATATGCATGGTCCCCATTCTTAGTTCACATGCTGGTCTTAGAGATTGGTTTCCAATTGTGTCTCATATGCACACAAGCCTATAGCCTTATACCAAACACAAGTTCAAACACCAATAAGCTGTCAGTCTAAGTGATACTGAACTCTCGAGCTCTCTGTCTATTTAAAGTATAGTCTCAAATTTGATTATTATACATGAAAAAAATGTGATTAAAAGAAAAGACTTCGATAAAAATAATCGATCAAATTTTTCAAAGATTAATCATTAACAAAACAGACGAAGACTCTGCTCTACTAGTATTATGAGTATAAAAAAAAATACACACACAAAACAGAAGTTGAAACTCTATCTTTGCACCAGAAAGTAGAGGTACGAGAATTGAGGCATGGAATGGACCACGCTAGTGACTGTGACACAACATTTCAAATGGTTATAAGGGGAAAGTGGAAAACCATTAATCTAAAGTGTAAGTTTGAATATAAGCTCAAGATTCCATTAGAATTCGCATAATCCAAATGGTTGATACAAGATTGTACGAAGAGGCCTAATAGACAAATGCTATGGATCGAGGATAAATCCAAAGGGACCCCTAGTTGATTACTCACTATCTGTGACTTGCATTTTGGATTCTTTTCTTCTTTAACAAAGAGAAGAGAGAAGAAAGAAAAAAATATACTATCTTAAAAGATTTCACATTTTCCCTAGCTAGCGTCCATTATTTACCGGAGACACCTTTTTTCATGGTGTGTTTGATTTATTTATTTAAAAAAAGTATAATTTTTTCATATTTGATTTTTAAAAAATACAGATTTGAAAAAAACTGAACCTCATTAAAAATAGAACGGTTTTGAACCAAACTGCTTTATAAAAATGGTTGGGTTTGATTACTATAAAAATAATTTTTATAAAGAGATTTGGTTAAATTTAGTGTTTTGAAATAACAAAAAACAGACCATATAAGGATTTGGATAACCGAATAGAGGAGTAATGTTATTCTCCTACTAATAATCTTACAACATTTTTATAGTAAATATTGAATAAAATTAATATCTTAAAAATATTAAAACAATCATTACTTACCAGAAAAAAGTGGTAAGGGAATCTTGATAAAAAGAATGATGTAGGAAGATTTAACATTACTCTCAAATTGAATTGAGTCTACCAAACCAACCCTAAAACAAATGGAACCGTTTAAGAAAAAAACAAATAAACTTCAACTATTTTTATATATAAAGTGGTTCAACTCATTTTGGTTCATTTTTTTTTTTCAAAATTCAAATCATGCACAATCCTATTAAAAATAGTCGTGAGAGAATTCTTTCTTTTGCTAATTATTCCTCTTTCCTCACTTCTCTTCCCGTATTTCTTCCCTTCTCCGTTCATGTATATTTGCTTATACTAACAAAACTAACAACATTTTTAACTAATATTTTTAATATATCCTTTATTATTAATTAGAATTATAAGTAAAGAGACATTAAATAAAAAGTAAAAAAAAAAAAGTTTTTAAATGAGTGTCTTACTAATATTTCAATATATTTCTCTTTGCTTGTATTAAGGAATATTAAGAACACTTACAATTTACAAGCACTTTACAAGCAATTGTTTCCTCTTCCGCCTTCTTGCTTCTTGCACTCCCGGATATTTTGAAATTTCATATTTCATAATAGGTATTCTATAATAAGTATTCCAAAATATGATTTTCATATTGCATAATAGGTATTACAAATTAGGCTTTTGGAAATGATATATTATGAAATACTCATTTTGGAAATATGAAAATCATATTCTAAAATACCTATTCCAAAATAGGAAGGAAAATTCCTACACCCCTCTATTTCCCTCAATCTGCAACACTTTGTTGCCACTGGAAATAATATATTCACCTTATTTCACATTTTAAATCACTCTTTAAGGTGTAGGTTCATCTTCGTCGTGACACCATTGTCGCCCACCATGGATGGGGCAGAGTCCCCCACCGTTGTGATATTGTTGTATTGTCTGCGTGTTGCAGTCTGCGGTTGTGTTAGGTGGTGTTGAGATGCGGTGGTGTTGACCATTAGGACCGTGAAGGAGAGAGAAGGGGGTGCTGACTGTGCGGTGATAGAACAAAAAAGTGAGGTGCAAAAAGTAATTCTCCATTTACAAGCTTGAGCCCAACTATTTTGTGTATGAATGTCCAATCACTTCATATGCTATTTACAGGCCCAATACATATGTCAATTTAGGTCTATGGTGAATTGCAGGCTGAAGAATTTAAAACGTTCCGAAGCTTTTTTATGAAGGCATTTATGGAAAAGAAGCCATATTAAAGGATTTAATATTGATTGCAGCGAAACATTCTATGCAGCTTCATTTCTGAATTTAATTAATTATCAACCTCATATTTGTAAGAGAAATAGAAATGTTAGAAACACATTTAAATTTTGAATTTTGAGACACATTAAAATTTATTAAAAATTATAAAATGAAAGTCTTTATATCAAATTGGATAGACGTCCTATTTAATAATCATCCATCTCTCTTAATTTGTAATTGTTAATTTAATCTCAATTTAAAAGGAAAATAATTATTTCACACTACCTTCATTTTATATACATGTTTGAAATATGAAAAAAAAAAATTAATTTACGAAGAAGTTAAAATTATATTCTTTAATAATTAATTAATGGAAGACTTTCATTAAATAACTATTAAAAATATAATTTTAATTTTTAAAAAAATTAATTTCATTTTTTTTCTTTTTTTTTTGAGGTCATTTTAGAGTAATATTTTCAAATATAACTGAGATAAAATATGTAAGATGAGATATGTGCTTCCCAACTCTTTCATCCCAATTGCTATGCTTCTCTCTTCTGTTTGCTTTGCATAAAAAATCTTTTTATGTTTGAACACCAAATATGGATAAAAAGCAAGCAGCTAACATCATTAATTAACTTCAAGATACGGTAATGGATCGGAATACTAATCACGATATTCTAATCACGTTATACTATACCTTTCTTACCCTTCCATGAGAACAAAATAAATTACTTGAATATGATCATAATGCACCTTTTTCTTCTAAAAAATAAACACTCACTTTATTATGCCTGGAAATAAATAAATAAATAAATAAAATAACTTACTATCACAAGCCGTTGAATTTCAGCTGCATGCCTGCATTAAGTTGTGCAATTGTAATCTGCCGCCTTTAGTTTTTCGCATTATTATATTTTAAATAAAAAAAATTTATATTTTCACTCTTTCGTAAAATCAAATCAAAATCAATAATCATTTAAAAAAAAAAACTTGCATGATTTTGTACCGTTAGACTTGTCTAAAAAGCTCTCGATCATTTCCCTGGCACCCTCGGTATATTTTGAAAATAAAATTCAAAATCCTATCCTTTCTAGTAACATTTTTTAATTTTTTATTCATTTAATTTTTTATTTATTCAATTAACACCCGCAAAAAAATCTAAATCAGACACAGTAACAGACATACCCTTACACGACACGAAAACACTATCGGGATTTCAGTCAAAACGAAAATCAAAATTAAATTAGTTTGACCAATGACGAGAAAAAAAGGGTCTTTAACAAGTAAAAAATAAAACCCCTCAATTCCTCCGTCACATTTCCTCACACTTTCCTCTCATTTCACACTCAACTACTCTCGTTTTTCCCGGAAACACCACCCGCTTGCTTACACACTAAGCCAACCCAGGGCCATTCCGGTAATTTCTCCACCCCCTTTATAAATTTCCCCCCCTCACCTCTACACTCCACAGTTACCGCGTTCTGTTCAGTTCAGTTCCTTTTCGTGATCAGCAGTTTCCTCGCTCCCGGTTTCTCCAATTCAATCCCAATGGAAAGAGGCGCTTACAGAGGCCGTGGCCGTAACGCTTACGGTGGTGGCCGTGACGGTAATGGCGGCGGCGGCGGCGGTTACGGTGGCCGTGACGGCGGTCGTAACAGTTACGGTGGAGGTCGTGGCGGTCGTGGCGGTGGCGGACGTAACGGTAACGGTGACAGAAGAGAGTTTAATCAACATCCACAATCTGATAGTGCCAGCGTTAGTGTTAGAGAATTTCCTTCTCAACAACCACCGTCACAGTGGCAACCGAAGACAAACCCTCCATCTTTCTCTGCTGCATTTCAAAACCCTAATCATTCACTTTCACATCCTCAAACTCATAAGCAAACTGTTCCAGGTTTTATTCAATTTCAGTTTCTGCCATCAATTTTTACTTGTTTTCATATTCATACTAATAATTGATAATTTATAGTTAATAATAGTTTAATTTTTATTTTATTTTTTTGTAACTGTGTGCAGATATTGGATCTTTGAAGATATCAGAGAAGAGAGCAACGGAGAGTAGCATCACACCTCTGCGAAGACCTGACAATGGCGGAACAGCGGCGGTTCGAAAATGCGATCTCCGAGTGAACCATTTCCCGGTTTCGTTCAACCCGCAGAGCATAATCATGCACTACAACGTGGACGTGAAGCTCAAGGCTCCTCCACCGAAGAACAACAACCGTCCTCCGAAGAAGATTTCCAAGTACGACCTCTCGCTGATTCGGGAGAAGCTCTTCTCCGACAACTCGCTCCCAGTGTCGGCCTACGACGGCGAGAAGAACATCATCAGCGCGGTGCCGCTGCCGGAGGGGACGTTCTCCGTGGACGTGTCGAAAGGCGAGGACGAGAGGACGGTTTCGTATTTGGTCACACTCACATTGGTGAACAGGCTTGAGCTTCGGAAGCTGAAGGACTATCTCAGTGGAAACGTGCTTTCGATTCCGAGAGATGTTCTGCACGCCTTGGATTTGGTGGTGAAGGAGAATCCTGCTAAGCAGTGTGTTTCGATGGGGCGGTGCTTCTTCCCTCTGGATCCTCCATTGAGGGAGAAGGATCTTAACCGCGGCATAGTTGCAATTGGAGGGTTTCAGCAGAGTCTTAAGAGCACTTCCCAGGGCTTGGCATTGTGCCTTGACTACTCGGTTTTGTCCTTCCGGAAGAAGATGTCAGTGTTGGATTACCTGCACGAGCATATCAGGGACTTCAATCTGAGGGAGTTTGGACGGTTCAGGAGACACGTCGAGAATGCACTTGTTGGATTGAAGGTTAATGTTACCCACCGGAGGACGAAGCAGAAGTACACTATCACTAAGTTGACACCCAAGGCTACGAGGAATATCTCGTTCACGATTTTGGACCCTGAGAACCGAAATCCCCCAAGGGAGGCTAGTCTGATTGCTTACTTTCTGGAGAAATATGGTGTGAACATTGAATACAAGGACATTCCTGCCTTGGATTTCGGAGGCAGCAAGACGAACTTCGTCCCTATGGAGTTGTGTGTCTTGGTCGAGGGGCAGAGGTTCCCCAAGGAGAATTTGGACAAGTATGCTGCCAAGGACTTGAAAGACATGTCAGTGGCTCCGCCGAGGGTGAGGCAAAGTACAATACAGGCAATGGTGGGCTCTAAGGAAGGACCATGCGGGTAAGTGGAATTTTTTAATTTCATGAGCATGCCTCTTGATATTTGTAGTTCTTGCTTAGTGTATGTTGTAATGAATGTTGCATTTTCATAGATTTCAAATGATTTGTGTTGTCACTTTCTCATTGTCTGTTTACTATTTTGTCGACTGTTGTGATCCATAAGTAGATTTTTTACCTTGCTGGGCATATGTGCTGAAAATATTATCATTGAATATGTATTGTTTTGTGGAGCCTGTTATGCTGCTTTTCCTTAGTTCTTAGTTAGTGCTTGATCGAATGATAAAGTTGGATAATTAGTTGTGTTGCATGGATCCTACTTAGCTTTATTGATATAAGTATGGAATATTTCTGGTACTTCACTGTTTCTTTTTGTTTCTTTAAACAGGTTACTTTTGAAAAGTCATTTCATTCTATTTACTTGTAAGTAAAATTAACTAAATATCAGGGACTTGCACTTAAAAGGACTGCATAGCTTTGAGCACAAGCACACATCCTCAAATGTCCTGTCCATATAGTGCATTCTCTCTATATTTGTTGATATGATTGTGTTCAGATTAAACTGTTTTGGCTCCATAAATACAAATTGATTTATATAATTATATTTGACAAAAACTTTCTATATGTATAGATTATAGAACTAGAATTGGAAATATAATTGGGGGACATATAACTTCATAATCCATGTATATGTATCTTTTTAATTCCCACTTTATCTCCTTGTGTATATATACTTTACCATGATTCTTTTTATCTGCCCTATCTTTTTTTCTTAATTTGTAAGAAACAAAGGCCTCACAAAATCTCTTTTTGACAGAGGTGGTGTCATTAAAAGTTTTGGAATGAGTGTCAACACTTCCATGACAAGTGTGACAGGACGTGTAATTCAGCCTCCAAAATTGAAGTTAGGTAATCCAAATGGTCAGACTATTAGTATGACACTGGAAGTAGACAAATGTCAATGGAATCTAGTGGGGAAATCAATGGTGGAAGGCAGGCCAGTTGAGTGTTGGGGCATTCTTGATTTTACCAGCCGGGAGTCTGGTTGGCAGAAATTAAAAGGCAAACAATTCGTTGAGAGGCTTATTGATAAGTACAGAAGATTAGGCATTGTCATGAAGGAGCCAGTTTGGTATGAACAATCGGATATGTGGAGTCTTGGGGATTACAATTCGCTGTGTAAATTACTTGAAAATATTGATGATAAGGTTCGAAAAAGATGTCGACGAAAGCTACAATTTCTTCTTTGTGTGATGGCTGACAGGCATCAAGGTTACAAGTGCCTCAAATGGATTGCTGAGACCAAGGTTGGCATGGTGACGCAATGCTGCTTGTCTGGTAATGCTAATGAAGGGAAGGACCAATATCTTACAAATCTTGCCCTCAAGATCAATGCCAAAATTGGAGGAAGTAATGTAGAGCTCATCAATAGGCTACCACACTTTGAGGGTGCAGGTCATGTGATGTTCATAGGGGCTGATGTCAATCATCCAGCTTCCCGGGACGTCAGCAGTCCATCAATTGCTGCTGTAGTTGGCACTGTTAATTGGCCTGCCGCAAACCGCTATGCAGCACGTGTTTGTTCTCAAGGTCATCGGGTTGAGAAAATTGTGAATTTTGGGAGAATTTGCTACGAACTCGTTTCACATTATGAAAGGCTGAACAAAGCCAGGCCTGAAAAAATTGTTATCTTTCGTGATGGCGTGAGCGAGAGTCAATTTCAAATGGTTCTCTCGGAGGAGTTACAAGATTTGAAATCGGCATTCCGTGACTCAAATTACTTCCCAACCATCACTCTTATTGTCGCACAAAAGCGACATCAAACTCGATTTTTCCCTGTGTCTCCAAAGGATGGGATTCAAAATGGCAATGTGTTTCCCGGTACAGTTGTGGACACAAAAGTGGTACACCCTTTTGAATTTGACTTTTACCTTTGTAGTCACTATGGAAGCTTGGGTACAAGCAAGCCCACTCATTATCATGTCTTATGGGATGAGCATAAATTCACCTCTGATGATTTGCAGAAACTCATATATGACATGTGCTTTACCTTTGCAAGGTGCACTAAACCTGTATCTTTGGTCCCTCCAGTGTACTATGCTGATCTTACTGCATACAGAGGACGGTTATACTATGAAGCAATGAATCAAATGCAGTCTCCTGGTTCAGCAGTGTCTTCTTCGTCGTCGCAGATTACTTCTTCGTCACTTTCTTCAGCAAGCTCAAGTTTAAATGATCCTGGGTATTACAAGTTGCATGCTGATGTGGAAAACATAATGTTCTTCATCTGAATGGGGCGAATGTCTGCTGCACTTTCTGTTGTGGCAAAAGAACTTCTTTTGCTCCTCTCTTTGCATTGGGACAAACTACTTTTCCTGGTTGAAATAGATAAGTAAGTAGTTTGTGCGTGAATCTAATGGGTCAATTATTGTGAAACTGTCTTGTCTTTTGTTATAGTTATAATGATGGAGTCGAATATTGTTTATGTTATTTTAGTTGGTTTTGGGTTTTTCTGTTGTTGCATCTTACACACACACACCTTGAAGCAGGTTTCATGGGTCATTGTGTGTTACGAATATTATGTTATCTTATCTTTATGATGGGTCAATTTGTGTTGAAACTGTCATGTACTTTGTTATATTTGCAATGGAGTCACGTATTGTTCGTGTTGTTCTAGTTGGTTTTGGGTTTGTACCTGCCTCTAAAGGTATATTCTACCATTTCTCAGTTTTTCATGCCATCAGTTAACGATTCTTAGTTATCTGTAGGGATTATTTTCACTTATCCTACAAAAGAATCGTAGGATTAAAACAAAGTAAAATTTTCATAAGCACTACTTCCAAAAGAACACAACAACTTTTGTATTTATTTTGCTACTTTATAGTTTATACAAGTTTTAGAGATTTGAGACAACTTTGTAAGATAAAAAAAAAATTGAAGCAACAACTTTCACACATGTAAAAGTGTTCTTTTCCACTTTTAAAGTGCACGGTTTATGTTCATAAGAGTCTAAAAGTGTTTTGATAAGATACATATGTTAAAATATGTTTTAGTTTCTTAATAAATCATTGAATTTTGTATTAGGTTTCTAATAAAAAAAATTGTTTTAAATTCTTAATATATCAAAATATTTATTTTAAGTATTTGATATTTTGTTTTAATTCTTGATAAATTAACAAGTTTTATTTTGGATCCCTAAATAAGTGTTTGAAATTTTTAAGATTTCATTTAAGTATTTCAAAATAATAACTTTCTCTTTCTCATTTTAATCCTTAAACTTACGTTATTATCACTCAAGTCTTTAAACTTGAGACCAAAATCAAATAAAAAAAAATATTTTCAAAGACTTGAATGAAACCTAAACTAAAGGATCTTTATAAGTTTTTCTTAGTTTCAAAAACTAAAATTATAACAAAATACAAATTCAAAGAGAAAATTAATCATTTACTCAAAAGGGACAATCGAATAAACATCTTCTAATTAGGCATGAAAATCATACTTGTACTCATAGATGGATACGACCCTAAAAAAATTAGTTATTAAAAAATAACTAATTTTATAATTATAGTTATTTCAAATAATTTACTTTTATTTAAAAATTAGTAAAAGTTATTTTCTAATAACTTATTTGTCTATTATCGATTCAATCACTTGTTTTAAATATAATAAGTGGTTATATATTTATAATTGATTTCTAAAAAATAATAACTAATTATTCTAAATTATAATTAATTTTATAAAATTAGTTATAGTTATGATTATAATAACATTTATAAAATAATAATTAATTATTCTAAATTGTAATTAATTTTATAAAATTAGTTATAGTTATGATTATAATAACATTTATAAACTAATTATTCTTAATGATAGTAATGGTTATTAAAATAACCAAATTTTAAGCATATCTATGTGGGTATCGTCCTGTCCCAAATTTGACGATAACTATCTGCATTGACCCGTTACAAAAATGCATACGCGGTCATATCATAATTGTCCCGTCCTCTGCAGCATATAATTATTAAAATATCCTTATTTTTAATTTCTATTCTAAAGACACTTGACACCTAGCAGTCTCTCACAAGTCATAACACACCTATATGCTTTTGAGTATGAGGCAACCATGATTTTTTTTGGTAGTTGAGGCAGCCATGGTTTCCTTTGATGTGGATATGCAACAACGAAAAAAATTTCATTGTTTGCAGAGGAAACAATGGTTTACTTTTGAGAGGCACATACAGTAACCAAAGCTCAACGTGCGCGTAAAAATTTCTCCTCCCTGTTTCATTCAATTGTCTAATTAGTATTTTGTTTTTATATTAATATGATTTTATTATTATTTATTTTTCAATTAAATTTTTATGAAGTGTAAAGTTTTCATTGGGTTTGTCTAACAGATCAGATTTATGTCTCTGTCGATACAAGTGTTGCTCCGCGTAAATTAACGACTTCATTGATTAATTTTATCTCTTAACACAATTTATTTTATATTTAAATTTGTCAATATTCAAATCTGAAATCTTATATAACGTTTCTTTTATTAAGTATATCATTTTTTTTAATGTGTGAACGCAATAAGACCATTTATTATTGGGTTAACTCTATGAGTTTGAGTTCTAAATATATAGTTATGCTAAAGGTTAGAAATAAATTTTTTATTGACAGTAATAATTCTACTCAACTCAAATAAAATTATCTCATATAAAAAAAAAGTTTGTAGGTAAATAGTATAAAATTATTTTACATTATCATAATAATTCTATTCTAAAAAAAAAAGGTTTTTTTTTAGGCAATTCTAAAAAAAAAAAAAAAAGTCTGCTCCGTATATTAAAAAAAAAGGTATACTATTCATATGGTTCCTTTAAAAAAAAAAATTCATGTTATTAGTACATAGTAGTATTATTGACTTTACCAATGATATCTCTTAATAAGTTTTTTTCGTCCACAAAACATTTTTTTTCTTTTACAGGCGTATCAACAAGTTATCGGCGATTTCCTTTAATTCAGAACATCAAACAAAAAAAGAGAGCAATAGAACAAAAAAGAACATCAATCCAGAATATTTTCTCAAAACAAAACAAAAACAAAACCAAAATCAGTGGCCACATTTGGTTTCTTTAAGCTAGATAAGATAACACTAATTTTTTTTTTCACACCAGATAAATAAACAAAAAATATCACATCCAAAACTCAATATTATCATGATCAATTTGTTTGAAATTATAATAAATAATTATTTTATAAATAATTAAGATTTATTTTTTAAAATAAATAAAAAATTATTTATTTTAAATATAAACAAGACAAATACACTAATTAATATATATATATATATATATAATTACTTATTAAAATAAATATTTATTTCATAAACAAAACTTAAACAAAATGAGGAAATATAATCCTTCAATATTCCTGTTCATTCATTTATGTGAGGCAGCAGCCGCAGGATTTGTTTTGTTTACCAACATCGTACTTGCCAGTTGTGTTTTCAGCAAAACTCACCTGTCGTCTGATCTGTACAGAACACAACCCAATACAATACGATCCCTATGCATACATAGTTTTTAGTTACCATCTCTCTCTCTCTCTTCTCATTCTCAATTTCTGACTCATATTCCCCTTTTGGTCCCTCTCTCTCTCTTCTCACTTCCCTTTTGTCTTCTTCCTCTCACACCATCTTTTTCTCTTTGCTTCAGCTTCAGGGTGCTACCAACCTTCTTCTTTTTTTCTCTTTATACCCTTTTTAAGGGATTCATTCAAATCCTCTCATCCGGGTTTTTCTCTCTACATTCTTTCTTACTTTGTAGTCTTTTTTTAAAGCCACATCAATTGTATTAAAAAATTCCATTCATTGCTCTCTGTTTTGATCATTTTGTTCTATTCTAATTCTTCTCCCTCTATAATGTGAGAGATCGGCTATGAATATGATTATGGTGGTGTTTTCCACTACCGAGATTCACACGGCTTTCATAGGTCTTTTTTCATGATTATAATACCAAATGGATTTGAATAAAGATACGTCTTTTATTTCTTTTCACTTTGCAATTCCATAAGCTGATGTTGACTTTTTTTTCTTGTAGATTGTGCGGCCTTCAAAGTTGGATCTTGACTTTCAATTTGATGTTGATGATCCCTTTGTGAGTAAGTGAATGATGATCCAATCTCAATAAATCAAAATTTGAATGGTGAGTGAGTGAATGATTCTGACATATAGGAGAAGTGTTGTTTAATTCTCAGTTAATGGGTGGTGGCACTCTGAAATCCTTGGCTTGCAAATGTGTGTTGCTTCTTGTTGCTGTTTTGGTTCTAAGAGTTTTTTTGGTTCCTCCCTCCTCTGAATGGAGAAACCTTGTGTATATCAGGAACCATTCTCCATCACCATTTGGATTTGGTGTTATAAGAAAAGACAAGTTTTTGGAGGTTCCTCAGATTGTGTGGGGATTGAACAACCAAAAGATAGCATTTGCAAGGGCCTGTCTCACAGCCAGAACAATGAACAGAATTCTCTTGATGCCTAGTCTCAGTGCTTCATTGTTCTACAAAGAAATTGACCTCTTGCAACCAATTTCATTTGACAAGGTGTTCCAATTTGACAAGTTCAATGCACTCTGCAGTGGATTTGTGCAACTGGGTCAGTACAAGGATCTCTTGAACACAACTCAAGTGCTTGAGTTGCACAAAGGGAGTGGCAGAAAGTGGAGTGTGGAAAGGGATTTGGAACAGTTGAGAAACCATAGCATAGGTGAATTTGATGATCATGAAGTGATTAGTATAGTTGGAAAAAACCCTTTCTTGTGGCATGATCATTGGCCTGTGAAGGACTATGCAAAGGTTTTTGAGTGCTTAGTTTTGATTGATGAGATTAACCAAGAAGCAGATAGAGTTGTGTCTAAGATTAGAGAAGTTGGTAGAGAAAAATTGGAGAATGATGATAACAACAACAACAACATTCCTTATGTTGCTGTTCACATGAGAGTTGAAATTGATTGGATGATTCATTGCAAAAAGTCGGAGCAAAGATTGAACACAAACCAAATATGTAGCAGCAAGGAAGAGATAATTGAAAGAGTGAGCAACATCAAAGGTTTAAAGGCTACTCCTACTCCTACTCCTACTACTACTCCATCTGTTGTTGTGTATCTTGCAGTGGCTGATAAACTACTCATTCAAAACTCTTCATCCGTGCTTGAAGGTTGGGAAGAAGGGTTTCTACCTTATGAGAAGAAGAAACTTGGTGTTGAAGGAGTTTACAAGAAGTATCCATATCTGATTCAATCAGCAATTGACTATGAAGTGTGCTTGAGAGCTGATGTATTTGTAGGGAACACTTTCTCAACATTCTCAAGCCTTATAGTTCTTGAAAGAACACAAAAGATGATCACAAAGGATGTCACAAACATGTGTGGAAGAGATGCAAGATGGCCCTCCTATGCTTACAATATAAAAGAAGATGAATCAAATGGCCCTATGAGATGGGTCACAAACATGTCTCATTCAACTCTTCAAGAAATCAGCTATGGCACCAACCACATCTCTTGTTGATGACTATGCAATTTCTTTCTCTTGTCTCAATTTTCTCACTTCTGGGTTTGTTTTTTTTCATTAGCAGCACAATTAATTATTCTTCTCTTTTTTCCATGTATAATCTTTTTTGTGTAGAGAATTCAACATTTATGGTACATAGCTACTCCCAGTAGATTGAGGTACAGTTTTTCATTATCTTAAAACACATTTTATTTTTACTTTGTTAATCTTGTCTAGAAATTAAGGAATTTAAAGGTGATAATGTACTGTTTTATATTATTGTTTAATTATAATTTGTTATTTATGATAAATTTATTGATTTTTATAAAATTATTTTAAAAATAATATAAATAATGAATTATGACAGACTATTATGCGTTCTAATCATAAATACTGTAATATATTTTTGTTATAATTTTGGGGGTTATTTTTTTTCATTTGTTGATTTTGGTAATGTGAGGTGCGGTAGCTCACATGTGATAGTAATAGGAAAAGATATTAGACAAGTCTGCAATGATCTGAGGTGTGTGTCTATTTGTCGTACTACATTGCAGGAAACACAAAGTGGACATTCTTTTGTAGTTTTATTACCATTTTCAGAAATTATTAGTATTTTCTTGGGGGAAGTGTGGTCTTTTGGATTGGATTTGCCTGCAATTTGTACACACAACACACACTCATGTTTCACTTTCAAGTTTCAAGTAAGTGCAATCAATCATGTGTCTCGTGAATAACGCTTTATTTAAGTAAATGTCACCTCCCTAATGTTTAAATACTTTATTTAAGTTAGTCACCGCATAAATATTAATGAAATGTCTCACGTTCCTTGAATCCATGACCTTTTTTTTTTATGATTTAATCCTTGACCATTTAATTTAGTCACATTATTTATGAAATGAATACCACTTTTTGCTAAGATTACTGTTGTTGTTTCTTTCTTTCTCGGGCTTCATGTGAAATCTTGATAGAGTTTATTTGCCGTACCGTAAACTAATAAAAAATCGCATAGTTTTAAAAATAATTATCATAAAAATTAATAAATTTATCATATACAGTATTACATGATATTTATGATTAGATGATGTTAATAGTGTAAAACTGTTTAAAGAACAATAAATAGTTGATTCCATTTTTTCAATTTTTATCATGATTTTGAGTCCCAAAATTAAATCTGATTGTTATCTTAACACACTTACAATGTCGGTACATAATTTATTTTCTCTATTTCTCTATTTTCTTATTCTGATAAAGATGGTTTGCCCCTTTAAATATATATGGTATTGAAGAAAAATGAACCAATTTGGTTAAAGTTGTTTTTCTTTCAAGCCTAGAGAAAAAGAGAAGCATTTCTTGTTCAGTGTGTTTGTGTCTTTTTTTTCCTTTATTCGTTCTCTTTGTCTGATTCTTACTTTTATGGTCCATGGAATGTGGTGTCCAAAAAAGTAGAGTCAGAACTCATAACACAACACAACAGAAGTAGTAGTACAATGATTTGTCCCTCACATGAGCCTGGTAGAAGAAGAAGAAGAATCACATGCAAGTGCTGTGCAGTGTGGAAGAGTAAATGTAAATCCAATTTTGAGAGCATTAACTCATAAGGGTATCTGTCCTTTTCTTTTTCAGTGGTGTTGGTTTTCACTTGTCTTGTTATTACTATTTTTTTTCTTGATGAGGATGAGGAAGTGACACAGGATGGGATTTGTGTCTCTTTGAAAAGTTGCTGATCAATTAAAAATTTATCAGTGGGGTCAGGGGTGGTTATCTCAAAGATTCGATTGCAATACTTGATTATGATTAATTGAATTAAATATATTTTTAGTGTTTTAAATTGTCTGTTTATTTTTTTTAATACTTAAAATTAAAATTAAAATTTATTTTTTTTACTCGTTCAAATATAAAAAAAAAAATAGTTTTTTTTGTCAAAATTATTAAACAAAATATATAAATTCTATAATTTATAATGACTTGAATAAAAAAAATGTCACGAAATGATAAAAGTTATATATTTTGTTTAATGATTTTTTATAAAATAATTAAAAATAATATTTATCATATTTAAATGATTAAAAAATAGTTCTTAATTTTAATGAATAAAATAAAAAATCTTTATATTTAAATTTCTTAATTTAAAAAAGTTTTTATACAAAATGAAAATATTTATTTTATTGTTTATATTATTTTTTCACGGTTATCATTCATGTTTGGTCCACTAAACCAAAAATTAATCTCATTTATAATTGGTTTGAAGAATTTTTCACACATGACTAACAATTTACTTAATGAATGTTCTCTTAAATTTTAACTCATTGATTTAATTGATTCAAATGAATAATAATTTTATATATTTATATACCTAATTTAAATGTGTAATAATATTGTGATTTATAATGTGAACATTGAATAAAATTAATTTACTAAGCATAATAATTTGATTAAATTTGAATGTAAAAAAAAATATTCAATTACTTTATTATAGATATTAACATATAAATTAATTTTGTTAATTACTTTAATTGTAAATTTTTTTATTGTTATTTATGGTTGATTTAATAGTTGATTATTTGTCTAATTAAAATATTTTATAATTTTTATAGATTATTTTTTGTTTTCAAATTTATAATTGATGTTTTTTTTATTTTTGTACATGACATTTATAAAATTTACTTCATATTTTAAATATTTATCATATTGGTATCTATCTTCTTATAATCATTTTTATTTTTTTTTACTATTACATTCAAACAAAATTGTGGATATTTTTTATTAGTCCAACTTATAAAAATAATAATCATAAATGATAATTAACAATAAAACTTTCTCATAAAAGTGAAAACGAAAGAAAGGTTATAAAAAAATGGTATGGCTTTTTATCTATTGTGATAGATATTTACTTTTTCTTTCAATATCTTTATATTATATTACTTATCTTATTTCATACATCTCTCTTCTATATATATTATTATTAGTTTATTACAAGGGTTCTTTTTATATAAATAACATCACTCTTTTATTTATTTTTAGATGCAATTCAAAACAATTTGGTCTTTGCTTTCTTTTTCTTTTTTTATGAAAAAAACTGTATACAGTGTGGAGTATTGGATGAATAGAATAGTGTTTGCAGATAGAGTGATAGAAAAATGCATGTGGCAGTGGCAGCAGTAGCCGCATTCTTAGCTGGCACTTAACAACTATTCGACTCACTTTCCTCTTGTCGTGCCCAATCAACCATTTTTGTAGGGCCACGAGATGTTCACTCTCTGCTTTGTTTCCATTGTTTCAGGTAAGAGTCCCTCACAATTCGGAATATTTTTCTGAAAAAAACTAATACTACAAATATTAGGTGAATACTAGATGAAACTTTTTTCTAATTAAAATGATGGTTATCAAAAATCGGAGTAGATAGGACAGGTCGATTTAACTGTTCCAACTAAGTAAGAATCGATCTGGGAATCGGTCTAGATAATGTATAAAATCGATAACATGTGAAGATTTTCACCATATAGCGCAATAATGCCATATGATCTAAGTCATGATGATGATTTGTAAATCAATGATGCATATGAGAAGCATTTCTTTCTTATTATTCAATTCTAAGACTCTCACAATAATCGGTCAAACAATTTTTTCGATAAATGAGATTTGTGAGACAAGTGAGAGCTTTGGGTTTATATAGTTTTTAAAATTTACCTAAGATAATCGATTAAAACAATCAGGTAATTGGTTTAGTTTATTTAAGTCAACTATAGGGGGGAGATAATTGATTTAATTTATTTAAGTCAAGTGGAGATATAAAGTGAATTGAGTGATAAAGAAAAAAAAAAGTAAACAAAAAATGATATGGCATCACGTATTCGAATCATTCTACAAACATTTATAATAAAAACTAATAAATTAACATTTATTAATTAAAAAAAAAAGTCAATTCTAGGTAAGTTCAAGAACCATTTTAACGGATTTTCAAAAAAAAAAAAACCATTTTAATGTATGAATATAAGGGTATAATCTATTAAAATAGTGAATTTGTGTTTTTGCTAGACCCACTATCTTTTTGGCATAATTGATTAACTTAATGTAATCCATTAAAACAAAATGTAATTACAATTTTAATTTACACATTATGTGATCAATTATAATTTTCTATAATCAGTTATACAAGTACCTTGTCACTAGAGTATTTAGTATAAGAATTGTTTAATGAGTTATTTCTTGTTTTAGTATAACAAATGTGATTATATAAACAACTCTTACTAAGTTGTTTAACTTTGTATTAAGTATAAGAGTAAAAAATGAAATATTTATGAATTAAACAATTTGTTAACAAAAACTCTCTTGAAAAAAAAAATTACTTGAGTTACTTAAGATCGAGTGACAAAAATTGAATTGCTTGTATAGAGGCCATTGGAGATGCCCTTATGCATGGTTTAATAAGTTGCAATTCAATGTAATCCATTATTAACCTGTGATAGATTAAAATGTAAGTTAAAAAAAAAAAATCAAAACCATGCCTTTTTTAAAAAAAAATAATTGAGGAAAAGACCAGCAAAGCTACAGCGGAACAACCTGCGGAAGAGCAACACCCCTAGCATCATCAGCTAAAATCATCCTTAGAATCATGATCCCATCCCAAAAATTTGAAGAGGAAGTATGTTGCAAAACCCAACTACATGTGGCTACTGTTGAACATTAAATTACAACTGCTCTATTCTTGAGAACAATACCTATGTACTTACTGTATACTTTTACTATTCATTATGACGCCCATACTATATTACAAATCTACAACCATGGAGTTTGAATTTTAAATTATATATATCACCTTGTTGAAGTAACAAAACTAGCACAGAAAAGGAACTATAAACCTGTCAAAACACTTCAAACTCATACGAAGGGGAATTTTTAAATTTTACTGTTTCTCAGTACCCATGTTTTCACCTTTAAGTAGTAAATAAGAATACAGAAATCAAACATAAAAAGCATATTTACTTTTATAGTCAAGAAACTATCATTGTTTGGGACTTTTGGTAGTTTGTCAATATACAAATCAACCAACTAATACAGCATTTATGAATGACACTGGCCATCTATCTATACCTAAGGCTACAACTACAAGTTTTGGTACAAATTCTTAAAATTCATATCAGCCTTGTATAACTTAGTTGCTTTCCGAATTAATGTCGTTGCTCTGACGAGCATACACAGTAGTTATCTTATATTGTTTTGAAGAGAACACAACAGCATACTTACACAAAGATAAACCAATATACAATCCAGTCGGTAATTCATGTTTGCCAAAATTCATACAATTTTCCAAGGTGAAAATGTAGGTAACTGTAGTAGTTATTATGATTCCATTCCATCTCATCAGAGAGATCACCACAACACATAGTACTGAAAATTATTTATACTTAGCACTATTATTTTTTTTTTAAAAGAACAAAAAAAGGGTAATACAAGGTTAAGATTAGGACAAGTTACATTACTTAGAACCATGTTTACCATACTCTTCTACTCTGTGAAGGGCATCCATGAGAACATCAGTTGTCCAATCCTTTACGTCCCCCTGTACACAGCATATGAGGAAACTTCAGCTTCTAAATCTAAATGCTTCCTAACTCCGATGCAATTGTTTATATTGGTTCTTACAAGTTAAACAACTTGAGAATACCATTAAAGTAAATGAGTTTTTTTATAGAAATTGTTTATGTACTATTAGTCTACTACAACCAAAGTCAAAATGAGGATTCTTATAGTTGTGTGAGTGGAGAGATAAAACCTGACTCACTAAAAATAAGTTATGAACTCAAGTTGAGTTCTACAATTGGAATGAAATTTAGTAAGTGTTCTTAAATCTTACATGACATCAAGAGACTCATTAAAAGAGAGTTAAGAACACAAATTTAATTCTTGCATTGGAGATGCTTTGGGCAAAACTCTTATAATCTAAGCAAGTCATAAGTATCATAAAGTGTGTTATCAAGATTATTTCATTTTATCTTTCATGCTTTCACTTAATATGGTTTGTATATTGAAATTTAATAAAACTTGAGGAAGCTCATTTTAACCATACTTTTATGGTTGTCTATTGACTAAAACATGTTTTTAATCCCTGTACTTTCGGTAAAAATTGGTATAAGTCACCGTACTTTAACTATAATCGATTTAGTCCCTAAACTTTAAAAAGACTGGTTTTCATATCTGATCACAGACGGTTTTCATCGTGGGGGGGGACAAAACCACTCCTTTTTGTAATGTTTGGGGCCAAATTGGATCAAAGTTAAAGTTTGGGACTAAAACCAAGTTTCACCAAAAGTACAAAAAACATATTTTCATCCAATCTAATACAATTCTTACATACATACAAAGAAAACAAAACACAGTGAGTACCAGATGCAATGGTTCTCCGGTTCTAATTCTGGAATTAGGGCGTGCAAGCGAGGACTCGAACGGAGTCCTGGGCCTGACTTCTCGATACTTCTCCCACTCCTCTCGGTTGAGCATTCTCACACTGCCCTGACCTTCAGGAGCATTCTTTATCTTCCGCTCCAGATGCTCTTGGGACCTCGATTCATCGTACTGATTAAGAAAGTTAGTTTTCATCGTTTAATTTTACTAATCTCAAGCAAATAAAATAATAAGATTATTTCTAAAAATGTCCTTCATTAAAACTTGGTATCATGCATAAAAAAGGAAGCTTTGAAAATAGAATTGCAATTAAATGAAAAGGAATGACAGCGTTAAATAGAACAAAATTAGTTGGATTTGAAAATAGACTATTTTTTTTTTTTTGCTTATATATGAGTGAAGAGGGAGTACATCCTTTCATCGAACACGTGGTGTGCAATGTGATAATTAATAACTGTTGAAGATAACAAGAAGCATGACATTCATTTATTTGTATGATGTGAAAAAAGAAGTTGAGTGGAGAATCACCGTCATGAGGAGCTTGGCGAAGAGTGCGATTCCGACGACGGCGAAGTACATGGGGATGGTGGCGGTGTCGAGGAAGGAGAGGGATTCTGGAACTGTGACGATGAACTGGTCCTTGCTCTTCGACTTCCGAATCTTCCTCTTCTTCTCCAATTCCAACGATTTTCTCTTCAGTGTCTCCGACGGGACATCGCCGCCGCGGAGAGTGTGCAGCAATCTACGCCGCACTGCGTTCATCGTTGCCGTTCAATTCATCAAACCCAATTGATGAGAGTGTTTTGCTTTCTCTGAAAATTGAAAAACATTCGAGTGAAAGACAATATTACCCTTCATTCTTTCTGCCAGTGGAAATGGAATGGCAAGGATTCGCACCCTTCTAGTTTTGTTTTCCAACATTTCAATTCAATGAGCCAGAGGCTACAGGTGGGCCTAAAAGTCTTAGACTTTTGCTATATCCACTTCCTTTTTTTCCTTCCTAAGTACACACTCATATTATTTTTCATTTTTTTATTATCATTCATACTTTTTATATCCATAACATTCATTTAAAATTATTATTCTATAATATACTTTTTGGAACAATATTTTGATTTTAACATTCCAAAAAGTACTTTCGAAAATACAATTTTATTTTGGTAACATTCCATTTGGGTTTATTAATCTGAAAGAGTTTTTTTTCTTTTATTCAGACATTAATAATTCACCACGTATATTCATTTTGATATTTAGTTATCATCTATTCAATTCCACCAAATAAGTGATAATGAACTCAGTCTTCTTAAATAATGTTTTAAATTTAAACCTTGTGAATAGAAAAAGATGGTTGGAAGAAAAAAAATTCCACTAAAAATATAAATTTCTCTACAGAAATTAATTATCAGCGAAATTTATAGATACATTTAAAAAGAAAAAAAATTAAAGTATAATTAGTTATAATTAAGTATATCACCTTACTATAAATTTCATATATTATCAAATTATTTACTTCATATTTTATAATACGAAGTTATCGTAGGTTTTTCTTACATACTCAATTAAATAAAAAAAATGGATTTTCTATTTCAAAAATATTAAACATATTTAATTTTTAGTTTTTAGAGTACTAAGAATATAGAGAATATGCAAGAGGATATAGTAGAAAGACATTACTCTTAATTCAAAGCAACAAATCTTGATCACTTTATTTTCTATTTATTTATTCAAATACAAACATGTAAAACAACAACTACTAGGTCGGCTTAATAGCGAAGAGATTTGAATAGTATACATCAAGTCCTAGATTCGAATTTCAGAACAACAATTATAAACGTAAACTCTGTAAACATGTAAATGTAAACGTATGGATATAGTACAACATTGGCAAACTTCCTATTTTAATAGAACACATCAAAGCTTGACATTGCCAACTTTGAAGATGTTTTATTACAACAACATTAATTATTGCTTACACCACACGTAAGGGGAAATTAATTAATTAATTAAGCCCATTTAGCCATTAGAGACATGCCACCAGCACCCAAAAGCACAGCAACGTAAGATTTGAGTTGAAGCTTAATGCTACCCTGCAACCTAGGGCTCATGAAGTCAGCAGAGAGAAGGTCAACCAAAGCCATGTAGATTAAAAGACCAGCAGATGATGCGTTAAGCAAACCCACTGTGATTAGGGCACTTGGGCTGTTCTCTTTGTAGCTCGCGGACATTGCAATTCCTAATGCAATTCCAAATGGGGTTGTCACTGAGAAGAAGAACACCATGATGGCCTTCTTCATGAACTTGTACTCAGCCTATTGAAAAAAAATTAAAAGGGTTAATTAATTGTAGAGAATAAAAGTTTACACACGGCTAACCATCAACCATGTAAAACAGTTTTATATTAACATTTAATCATAAATCTTTACAAGTATGTTTGGTTTAACGTGAAAAATATTTTACAACATTGTATATGCTTGGTTCTCCGTCAACAAATTTAGACACTTGTATTTTACGTGATAATCCAAAGTTATGAAGAGTAATTTTTGATTGATCGTAAAAATTGAATGCATGTATGATTGAAATTGACGTGTAATCAAAGATATTATTTATCTGACCGTACATGAGGATTAAATTCTTAATTATACTGGAGTAAAATTGTGAACCCCAGATGAAGTGTGGGAATGTGATGTGGTCTTATTACCTGTAGAATGCAGCCACCAAGACCCATTCCTTCGAACATTTGATGGAAGCAAAGGGCGGCTATAAGACCTCTTATTGTGCACGTGTTACTTGAGGCTCCCATGCCAAGTCCTATCACCACTGAATGAACGACAATTCCAAGTTCTAATACCTGCATTTTTCCAACATCAGTTTTACTAATTAGAATATTAAATTGTACTCCTCCAAACTTAATCGTCACATATTTCATGTTGAAATGCTCTTGAGAGAGAGAAATTAACACCTGATCTAATATCACGGTCTTGACTAATCTTCATGTCACGTATAATTAATTTTTACAATTAAAAATTGAGATTTCTTTAGAGATATGTAAAAGTTGAAAATTCACAATAACCCTCAAAGAAGGAAACGTCTAAGGACGTGATTATTTAGTAATTGGACGTGGCAATGTAAAATTTTAAAAGGATTTACTATCTTTGTAAGCCTAATTTATTTAGAATTCTATTTTTAGTCCCCTAAACATTTTTTTTATTGGTCAACGGCCCTTAATTCTTTTTTTTTTCCATAATGGAAAAAACAAGTTTAGAGACTAGAAATACATACATATTCTATAAAATAAAAAAAATAGTAACTGGAAATATAGTAACTCATTTTAAAATATTAAATAAATATTTAAAATAAATCATTGATTAATTAAAAAGCTTTCAAAAATAAAAAAATATATCATGATTTTGACTAATTTTCACATTAATATAACTAAAAAATCTCAAATAAATTCCTAAATTTTTTTAAAGCTTCGTTTAAGAGAAAAAAAACACTTATACATTAGGTAAAATTATTTTACATCATAAATTAATTATAATTCTTTATTTATAATAAAATAATTAAATTTTATAAAATTATTTAAAAAATTACTATATAAAAATATATTATGATTATATGAACATTTTACTCTTATTTTGTAATAATAATAATAGAGAATAATGTTTCCATATACCCCTCAATTAATTTTGAGAGCAACACAAGTCACTAATAAAATCGTATTTAATTTGAAAGAGTCAAACAAAACAACATTAACAATCTTACCATGGCAACAACGCGATAACGTAAAAGCTGCGATTCTTTGCCCTCAATCTTGGTCTCATGAGCATGGTGGTGGCCATGGAAATGCCCCAAGTTGTTATTATTACTAACAACACCCATCTCTATTTGTTCCTCACCACCAGCACCCACATGGTTACTCTCATCACCCGGAACAACCTCAGCAGTAGTCCTAGACTTCCTGGTGTAAAAGCTGGTGGCCAGAGAGTCCACCATCATAGTAATGATCGCCGAAAACATGGCCACGAGCCCCGAGAACGGAAACACGTGCCACGGCTCCTCCGACAGACAATCCGACCAGAGCATGTCGAAGGAGTCCGGTAGCACGTGCATGAACCCAGTGCCGAGGATGATCCCTGCCGCGAAGCACTTCACGATGATGAAGAGGTCGTTCTCAGGGCTCAGGGCGGGGACCGACCTCGTCACCAAGGGTAGTGTGATGCCGATTATGCTAGAGGCCAGGATGGTGAATATGGCTATTATTTTCAATGGCAGGGCTTTGCTTTTGTTGTTGCAACTGTTTGTGGACTCGGCTTCGCAATCTGCCATTGCTTGGGGTGTGAGGAGTGTGAAGATGATGATGATGATGAGCAAGGAAATAGAGATTTTCGTCTTGAATGTTAGGGTTTGTGAAGTGGCCATTGTTAGGGTTTGTAGTTGTTTCTTTCACAAACTTAAGCACACTATTCTCACTTGTATGCCTGCTTTGCTTTAAGCTCGATAGTGGGTCTTTATATATAGAGACGTTACGTTGCCTTGTTTTCATTCAAGACAATAAAAATAATTAATAGCAGATAAACCACTACTTTAGTCCTGAAAATGTAAATCATTATATTAGTATCAAAAAAGTAAGAAAATTCAAAATAACTCTTATGTGTAATCATTTTAGTTCCTAAACTTAATAAGAAAATTGGTCATCCGCATCACTATTGTGCAATGTTTATCGAATACTTTGAATTTTAAACTAAGGTTAGTAAAAAATTATATTTTCAAGAATTTTATTAGTTATGAAGATTAAAATGCAACACCTCCAACTATATATATCAAGGACAAATTTGGATTTTCAACCCACTTAATAGCAGTAAATTAAACAACACATGATAAATTATTCCAGGATGGATGCATATGACACCAACTAATGTGACTGCATAACAGTTTTAATGATCAGCATTAATTAGTACAAAGTAAATGTACGTACGAAATGGGTACTACGGCAAGGATCAGCAATTATTCCAATAGGATGATGAAAATAACTTTATATACAGAGAAATAGGTTGGGATCGAATTAAGTCAATGCATATCAGATAGACAGAGCCAAGTGGAAATAATTTACGTTTGCACAAAATGAACAAAGAGTTGAAGTTTTCGTGGATCATGCTGCTTGTCAAAGTCGTCTCTAAATTATGCTTTTTAATTAATTATAATTTGTGCCATTAATTGGTTTTAGAATTGTGATTAAAACAATTAAGGAAGTAAACTATAAGTGACGTACGTGCACCCCAATCAAAACGCATAAAATATCTGAACTTTGTCACTTCATGCTGTTTGTGATGAGTCCATGGAAGTATGGTACGGCATATGACTAATTATTTACACAACATATATATGACTTTATTCAAATGGAAATAAAATATTTAACAAATGAACTTATCTTATTGGCCTTATAAATTATAATACTTAAAATAGTAGTGTTGAAGGTTTATTTTTCCAATCTCAAAACGTTGAAGTACGTTCTATTCGACGTTAAGTAGTTTACTCTCTAGCTAGACCTTCAAAATTTCATATTTCCACTTGAATCTCTTATTTTTAATGAAATGAGGTAAGTTGATTCTTCTTAATACATTTTTTTTTTAATTATGATCAAATAATTATTATTTTTTGTTCTTGTATTTTCATAATAAGTGTGTTCTCAATATTTGAAAGGAAGGGATGTAAAAGAGGTTTAAAGGAACAACAGGACGTGGAAGTGAATAGAAACGGTTTAAAATGATTGATAATAACTAATTTAACGAGAAGGAAGCGAGGTGAAGTTAATAAACATGGTGGTGTATTTAGAAAGAGACCATTACGGTTAGGCCCACAAAATGACTGGCCTAAACTACAAACAAGTAATTCAAGGGAATTAAAGCATTTCTTCCTTCCCCAAAAATAATTTCTTCACTATAGAGATTTGTATTCCTCGATAGTTGCAAAATATTTTCTTCACCCTACAACGAAAGCTAAGGCAAATATTGTTTGGAAGGGTAATTATTTTCTGTCGGGCTATATATATAACCATAAATCTTATTTTCAAGAGGAAAAGAGTTTTGTTCAAATCATTTAAATACTACGTGTGTGTGTGCATATATATATATATATATATATATATAAAGAAAATCATGTTAATACAAGCAAATCGCATAAAGAATGTTCAGGGACATACAATAAATTAGGAATGAAAATATAACAAAGGAAAAAAAAAAATCAGAGTGAAACTACAACACTACATGCTGTTTCTAGACTAATAACCACGTCATGAGATCATGTGAGTGCATGCTAATTATTCTAATCACACAAATACTGCAAATTTTAATATCGATTTTACTTTATATGCAACGAGAAAACGGTGCATCAGAAAAGCTTGTGCTATCAAATATATAAAATTGTAAAAACCATTCATATTCATGGATAAAATAATAATTAATAACATGTTCAATAAGAGTAAGTAAATCAAATAGAACAAAGGTCATAATTAAAGTATATGCTTATGCACCTGATTAATCTTGAAGCATGAATGTTACCTTAGAATTGCCATGCATGTGTTAATGGTGAATGAACAAATCGGTGGGTTTTCTGAAGTGGTTCTAGTACTAGTGTTGCATCTTCTTCGTTTCTTAATTTGGTTTGAGGCAGAGAAAAATAGAGAGAATGGAAGTAACGTGCTTCCACTGCTACTGTGTATATAACTGTACCATAATAATATAGTTGACAAAGTACTTGTTTATTTCACTCCTTAATTACGGGGTTAATGGGAGGACACAACATAATTCTTTTAAATATTGATGGCTTTTAAATCTATGGTTGGAAAAATGTGATGTAGTTTATTCTCATTTAATTTTCTTCTTCCCTTTTCTTCATGGCAGTTGGTACATATTTTCTCTTCAACAACGTACGCCATCTAAATATCTATTTCATATATACAAATGTTTAATGTAATCTGTGCAACAGAACTTCCTTAATTAAACATACTAATTTTAATATCATTCAGACTATCATCTTGTAAGTTACATTAAAAATGTGAGAATAAAACGAAACTCTCTAAAAAAAAATGACATAATAAGATATGTGTTTTAACCCGTCATTTATAATCTACCAACCGGATGGATTGAGGACAAGATGGGTTGAATAGACTTAAATGCTTAACCCATTTGCCTAATCCCCCAATATTTAAGGTATGTATAAAAATTAATAAAAATGAATGATTTGGTATATTTTTTTTTTAAAAAAAAATTGTAGGTCAACTTGTAATCCACCATTATATATTTAGATGATTTGACCTGTTTTGTCTGGTCGAAGGTGAATTATAACTGTTCAAAAACAAATTAATGAATTTTGTCATTATTTTTTACTTCACGGACTATGTGGTCCTCAAAATGTTGATGCTTTTATTTTTTACTATTAACATTTCTTGATTGTCTTATTTTATCATATGTATGGTTAAAGTTTTAGAGTTTAAATCATTAATTACGTGAATCAATGGACACATGATTGTTTTAATTTAATCAGTATCTTAAATTTGAGTTTTGGATATCTAACTACATTAAGTACTCGTGATCAAAGTTTGTTGTCTATAATGATTCAATTTTATCATACTCAAACAATATTAAACTAAGAAAGGACTTTATATACAAAAATTTTACTAAATATAAGTATCAAAGTAAAAATTTTGAGTTTTGAAATAATTAAGTTCAATAGTTTATCAAACTCTTTAAGAGATGATTCCTATATAATGTATTATAATTATAATATAATGTGTAGAGAAATAAACGATGTAATTTTGACATATTGACCGAATATTCTACAAATTGTTTTGGATGCTGCTAACATTGTTTATCTTGTTCTAAAACATAACGCATTATTTTTTCTTTTCTTGAGTCTAAAAAGTTAAAGAAAAAAAAAAAGTTCAAGTCCAAAACAGGCCCACCTAGTACATCAACAATGTTTTGGGTTATTAAACTTACTTTATTCTATGCCAAAAAAAAATGTTAATTTATTCCACTTATTGGGCTACTTTATTGCTATTTGTACATATAAAGTTGGGCAAGACCATTGTTAGGAATTAGGACTAAGACCATTTCACTTTTAGTATGTTTATTTTTTCAGTCCAACAATCACAAGTATATAGTATAAAATTAAGAATCAAATATATATCTCAATTAAAGAATTCATAATTATATTCAAAACTAATCTAAAGTGAACGTATGTCAAGTTGTAAACAAAAACAAATGGACAGGGTTAGTATAGGAAGGTTTTTAAAATTATAAACATGTAAAAAAAAGAAAAATAAAAACTATGCTTATTTTAATAATACAAAACATTTTTTATACTATCACTCAGTAAATAAAATTCACACAAGACCACCAATCCAACTTTTTTTTGGCCACAAACTCGTTCTTTCTCATCATCTTTTGCAAGTACCAAGTGAATGTTATCTTGTTCTTATCTTGTAAGTTCCTAAAAATTCCCCCAAGTTATGTGAGGCTTTGTTCCTTTTAGAAAGCAATTTTTTTTTTTTATATAATTCTTATTCTATACATTCAATCAAAGACTAATTTCATTTATAGTATTATGGTTGACGTTAATCTAAAGAGTTTTTTATAAGATAAGATTGAATACATAATATTCCACTAAATAAGTTTCTTTATAATCTATTAAGATAAAAATTAATTTTATTTGTAATACTGCAATTTTCATTAATTCAAAGAATTTTTAGAAACTTTTAAACACTTAATTTCTCATTAAAAGCAAGTTTTGAAATATGTTACACATCAAACATTAATCACACAACTCTATAGTAGTGGCTAACCATGGCTTTCCAATCAAAGATCTTGTCAACTTATGAATGCGCCACAGTGGTAGAAAACTAACATTGGCAAGATCCCCGTGACCAATATGAGTGGGAATTGAAGCTAATGCTGTGAATGTAGCAAATGGGTCAACCAGATAGATTGAAAGATAGATAGAATAGAACACTTAATAATAAAAAAGGAATCACCACACTTTGTTTTGTTCTGAAGATCTTAGCTGTAAAGGAGCATTGATCCTCCTCACCTCAAAAGCACGCTGGATGTACATGTAGAAAAGATGTGACATTAATGTTCGACCCAATGTGTCACAAATGGGGGGTAAGAATCCACTTACACATGTATTCATTCATTGATGCATTATGTTTATATGGATCAAAGGCAGGGAAGGGGGGTCCACTATACTCCCTTTTCACAAAATTGTAACAAAATTCTTTCTTTTCTTTTTTTTCTTTTTTATAAATTGAATTAAAGATTAATTTCGTTTATAATATTATAATTATTATTGATCTAATGGATTTTCACATATAATGAAATTAAAAATGAAATTTCTCACTAAATAAATTGTCATCACAAAATATGAATATAAGATACCTCATCACTGTATAATGAAAAAAAAAATCAAAGGAAATATGAGAACCATTAATGTGCACTTTAGAATGACCCATGCGGATGGCTCCAATGATGTGCTCATAGTTATTTTGACCAATATTTTGAGAACCAAATTAATTGATATTGGATGTGTCCACAGTCATGAATGTCTCTCGTGTTAGGACCAAATAAACCAACTTGGCATTGCACACGTTGAAAGAGGACTCGTGACTTGTGTGAGCGTATATTATGTATAGCTTTAGCAGCATGGTAAAGGAAACTGTCCCTTTTAAGCACCATAAAGAAGAGAGTGCCCACTTACACTATGTAGAGTACTTTAGAGAGAGTCAATGCTAATTAGTATTAAACAGACATTAGGGTAAATGGGTGAGTATTTTTCTTTGAAAACAATCATTTTCGAATGGAATATAAGTGTTATAGATGACAAAATTTTCCTAGTTGCATACTCGAACTTGAAAGTGGTGATTTTGTCATGAGGTAAATTAACCACCCATTTCCATAATCATATGGTAATATTATTATAACAATCTCTTAGAAATGTATTAAGAAGAAAATAAGCTTAGTTCATAATTCATTTATTTGTGATTATGTTGTAATTTGGTCATGTCAAAGATCATTCAATGATAGGAGACTATTTGCTAACACAAAATAATTCTCAATTAATTTAATATTAATATTAAATTTCAATTTATCTTTTATAATTAATAATAAGGTGAATTGAAGATCATGATGATCCAAATATCTAGAATATAGAGCCTTAGCTTCTTGCAACAACAAAAAAGTGACGCATATTTTTTAACTCTTTCTTTTCTTTTGATTCGAAAGAGTCTGTGGAGTTGGCCGTTGGGCATTTCAATCCTTGTCTCCTTTTTATTATTCACTTTGGCGTGCAGAGAAAATTAAAATATTATACTATTGTACGGCAAGGTGTGATAGTGACCCCTTTTTACTTTTTACTAATGTGTCATGCTCTTTTTTTTTTTTCTTTTCTTTATATATTACGTGCGTTCATCATGTTATTTTTCAGTTTTTATTAATCTCTCCATTTTTTATTTTTCACTCTCTTATCTTAAATTTTTCATCATTTAGACATCTTACCTGACACGTTAGGAAACGATCTGATATTAATGGTATATATATTTTATTTTTAAAATAAGAGATCACGAACGTCTTCAATTCCTTGGATTGAAGATTAAGATCACACCACTATGTCAACTCTTTCAATTTGATCTAATAGACTTTAGAATACCTATCTCACTGGATCGGATGATTTTGGGTTGGATTGCTCATTAAATTTTATTTGTAGTGTAGTGTGATATGTCTCTTAATTTGGACGTGGTTGTGAAGCCAAGCTACAAACAACTACTACAACAATAATAGTAGTAGGGCATCAAATTTGTGTTGTAACACATGGGTGGGACTTGGAACTCCTGAAATATTGTGTCAGACACTACAAGACTGGGTTTTGGAGGGGTCTGATTCTGATGCGTCAGCACATGCTTCCGTTAATGCCCAACAACACATGTACCATTAGCCACCTTATATTGCCTTTGATCAACACTATTCCTAGCTACTCCGGCCACTTTTCAAACACCTCGTTGGAAGTGTATCAAAGCAATTAACTAGTTAATGGATTCTACCTCCATTATGGAGGTAAGGTATCATCATCATGCCAATTACCAAGGGGGCCCCTTAGAAATTGTTCATTAAAATATAGGAGTATCTTAGATTATCACTCATTTAGATATATTTATCTCATACTTATTCATTCATATCATATCTATTTTTTTAACCAATTATTAAAGTAGGTATGATATACAAATAATTAATTGGTTTGAGTGATAGTGATTTTCCATGATTAATTTTCGTTCAAAAATTTAGTTGATTAATTTTAGTAATTTTTTTTTTATCTACCAAACTCGAACATGAAATTTTATTTAAGAATTTTTTTTATCCATTATCAATGATATATCATATTTATTTTAATATGTATAAATTTGTTTCAATTTAGTTAGTGACCTTAAGTTATGATATAGAAATTGTTTAATTTAGTTGCTTGATAAGTTGAAGCTTCACAAAACATGACTTTGCAAAACCCTCAATTTTGTATCATGATGTAGGGGAGAAAGTGAAGCATATGCATATGAGTGGTTTGGCGAATTTCGGGTTAAGTGAATAAACAATACTACTACTAATAGTGTCTTTAATTTATTCCTTAAGCACAAACGTGGATTTTATTCAAAAAAAAAAAAAAAACATGAGGGTGGTGGGTGGTGGTAGACTCAAGAAAAAGGAATCAAAAGGCAAATTGAACAGGAAAGTGAAAAAAAAGATGGATATATGACACTTCAATCATTCCATTCCAATTGAGAACACAAGTACACACAGCACAAACCATGCACACAATTTCTTTTCTTTTGGCGACAGACAAGTCACCAGAGAAGATTTATGTATTGGGAAAAGATAAAGTTAAGAAAGAAAATCAGTACTGACAAAGAGGACTCTCTTTGGATCTTTGGTTTATCAATAAACATGTGGGTCACTGAACCCATGTTCATGTTAAGATATGAGTCTTTAAGTAATAGTAATAATAATAATATCAATCATAATTTTGTTGACAATTTTTTTTAATGTGATAATGGGAAAGGTATCATCAGAGACTATCAGTATCTCCAACCGAGGTCACGTTCAACACAGTAATTCAATTCAATTTTGTTGAATTTTATCAACAATCAGAGAAGAAATATGAAATGGGTAATTTTTAATAATCTCAATATTCTTTAAACAGAAAAACAATCAAATAAGAAAAAACATTCTAGTAAAAACAAACTATTGATTTGTTATATAAAAATATAAAGTGATCTTCTAACAAAAGCTTTTTAAATTTGAACTATTTATTAACAATGAATTCATTGTTTCATGCAAAAGTTTATACTTAACTTGATATGCTTATGCTTACATTGTTGACATGCTCTTGTTGTTCCATTGGGTGTATGAAAAAGGAGAGGGAATAAAGCTTAGTACTATTGGGGGAGGTGGTGGTACAAGCAAAGCAATACATGGATGCTGCTTTTGTTAAGAAAGAATTGTAATTTTGCACCAGCAAGAGCAGAGTAAAAAACAAGGTGAATGAGAAAGACTAGGAAGCATCATCCTCTAATTAATGGTGGTCCAGGAAATAAAATGATGATGCCCCCATTGGCTATTTAGTTATTAGACATTGAAAAAACTTTATGTATTGTTGCTCGTTTTATGATGACATCTTCTACTACCTGCACAAGTCACAGGAACTTAACTTATCTTGGTTTTTCTTTTTCACTTTAGGAAGATATAATATAAGTATATTAGTAGGTCAGTTCCAACTTTTTTATTTTTCAAACTTTTTCGTACCATTCAACAAAATATAATGAAAGCAAACAAAAGGAAAGTCACTGACTGATCATCACACACATTCATAGATAGCCGTTTCCGGAATTGATGCTTTGTGGTTGTGACCATATACGCACCCCTCTGTCATCACCTATGACTTGTTTGTTCCCTTGGACCTTTCTTTCTATTCACACAACAACACAACACACTGCACCACATTTCAGTTTCACACCCATCACAGCAAAACAACAACTTTTTCCCAATAGTGGGATTCCTCTTACTCTTTCTCCTCCAACAATTCATTCACTCAAATAGTGAGTGGGGAACACTTTCTTCCATTTAATCAATTCCCGAAGTACTGTTTATTTGGGGCAGTGGATCACTTTGTGTAAATTAAAATGTTTATTTCTATATTATACACCATTCCTTTTTTAAAATCACAATATCTATATACCATAATTTCTATAAACAACATTCACATTTAATAATAAAAAATTCAACAAAAAAATAATCAACTAATTTTCATGAATACCATTAATTAATTTTATCAATAAAACTTCCTTTCCATTTATTATAGGCCAATTCTAATTATAATAAAATAAAATCAGTAGCTATCCTACTACCAAACATCATGAAACGTTTTTCCATACACTGATTCAAGCAAATACTAATAACACCATTTATTAAAAATCACTTTGAATCAATTTAATTTCTGTGAATACCATTAATTTCATCAATAATAAAACTTCCTTTCCATTGACTCCAATAAAATCATTTTTCTCTTACACTGATTCAAGCAATAAGAAATTCCAGCAACTAAAGAATTACTTCTATATATGAATAAAACCAGAGAGAGAGAAAATATGTATGAACAAAAGAATTCTAGTTTTTTTTTCCTCCTTACACTGTCCTTCGGACAAAAAAAAAAGAAAAAAAGAAAGAAAAACTGTAACTATATATATATATATATATTTTTTTTTTTTCTTTTTTTGTTCCGATGGTGTAAAATGTAGTAGTATATGGGAAAAAGAAAAACGTTAAAAACTCTGATTCTAAGAGTAATTAACATGGACACTAGCATTAATGCCAGAATGACAAAGAGGGCAGTTGTGCACGGTGGACCCGCACATTGTGCACAGACACAGATGCCTACATGGCAACAACAGCACTATCGATTCTCTTACCCCACACTCATTGCACATCCTCTTCCCCGTTACGCCGTCGTTTCGTTCCTTCTTCTTCTTCTTTCCTCCGCCGCCGCTAACCTCCTCCTCGTTGTTGTTGCTGTTGCTCGCGCAACTCGATTCCGATGCGGCGGCGTGGTTGTGATTGTGGTTGTCGTCGCTAACGTGCGCCAGGACTTGTTCTAGATTGTTCCGGAGGTTGTTCGCGGTGGCCTCGTTCGTCTGAGCTAACTCCTTCCAAATCTGATTCTCCACGCAGAGGCTCTTCACGCGCTCTTGCAGGATCCAATTCATCTTCGCCACGCGCTGAATCTCTTCGTCCTTCTCCTTGAGCTTCTTCGCCACGGCCTCTTGTATCGCCGTTATCAGCATTCTCGATTGCCTCACCCGCTGCTCCTCCAACTCCATTCTCACTTTCTCCGTCTGAAACAAAAACAAATATGATTAATTAATAATCACTATCTTTTTATTTAATTTGAAAAAACAGAGAGAGGTGAATTAGTATTTAGTAGTCTTACGTGTTGTGCGATGAAGCGGTCGATCTCGGATTGCTGGTTGTGGAGATGGAAGAGAAGGTCTTGATCGAGAATGGACGACGGTGGTGGTGGTGATGATGAGAGTTTGTTTCTCTGAGAGACGGCGGTGACGGAGTCTCTGGAGCGTTTTCTGGGAGGAGCGGTGATGACGTGGCAGGTGAGGCCGCTGTCGGATTTGTTGTTCATCGAGTTTGGATGAAATGGTAACTCCGCTGTTGTTGTTGAAGGAAGAAGAGGCAGAGGCAGAGAAACTTGTTCGGTTTGCGCAGTGTAGAATCCGAGATTCGGTTTCATCATTTCTCTGAAGTTGAAAAAAACGGATTCAGAAATGTTGAAAAGTTGAAATGAAAGAAAGAAGGAAAGAAAGAAACAGAAACAGAAACGAATGATGATAGTGTTACCTAGCGGTTAGTAACTGCGAGGGGGAGAATAGATTCATGTTGTGCGGAGGAGCCTCAACTGCCATGAGAGAGTTGTTTGTTACTACTTCTTGTTGTTGTTGTGAGAGTTTGTTATCTTCACTAGTCTCGCGGTTTTCTGAGTTTTTGAATGAATGTGAAGAGGAAGAGGAAGAGGAAGAGCGAGAGAGAAACAAGACATGCAAAATGAGGAGAGGAGAGGAGCCTCAATGAATGAGTCCCGTTTGTTTATTTATTTAAGGCTTTGGCTCCTGTGCCAGTCATAGAGAGAGAACAACGAGAACGACAAAGTCAAAACTAAAAACGCATTTTCTTCTACACACCACCAAAATCTATGCTTATTTTATTCACTTTTTCATTTATTGCAAAAACACCATTTAATCTCATTTAATTTTATTTAATTAAATCACACTGTAACGCATGTCACGTGGGACTGGGAATCCCTTTTCTTCTTCTTCTTCTTCTTTCACTCGCTTTGTAAATTAAGTGAAATCGTGGAATCGTATTATACAATCCACTTTATGAAAACCATATATAGTATCTTGACTTTTTACGGATAATTAAATTAAAGTTATTTAATTAGTGGTGTGCGTGCGTGAGTGGCACGACGTGACGTGGCGTGGCGGTGTGGAAAACTGGCCACGTGACGGTGCACGTGCGAGGGGCGTGAGTAAGTAAGTGGGACCCAGTTCTGTAAAGGAGCGGTTTCCTCGCTGCGCTGCCTCCTCAACTGTTGTGTCCCTGTACGGACGGACAAATAATATGCCTGGACTGAGTCATCTGCTGCGGTGCGGGTGCACGGCATCTCGATGGGCGTGATACCGGTCAACGTTCAACAAAATCAATGCGGTTTTGTTTTTGTTTTGCCAGTTTCTTTATTACTTTCTCAGATACTAAACTGGTTTAGAAAGAAAGAAAGGAAAAAATTAAAGGCGTTTTTTTTTTAGTTTATTATTATTGTGCAAGTTGGCTGACAGTTAAGGTATTTGAATGGACCAAAATTTTTTTGGTCAACAATTTTAATTATTTCATTTATCACTGTTTGATTCAGCAGAATCACTAATGTGGATTTTGGAGTAGTGAACATTCTTATGAATTTATTACAGAGTAAATGTTTAAACTTCTCATTGAGTTTTCGTGGAGGTTTTTTTATCTTACAATAAAAAAATTTAAATTAGTCTATATTAAGTAAAAATATACTAATACTTATTGCAATATTAATTGCAAAATCCCCAAAGTCCTTACCAGTGAAGAATTTCACTAAAGTTAAATTTCATTTTGATAGATTTTTCCATGGAGATTAATAATTTACCGATAAATAGTTTGTATTAATAATATAATAATATGATTAGAAAAAAAAATTATAAACATTAATCATTTATTTTTTTTATCTTTAATTTTGTCAAAAAGAAAAGTTGACAGAAGTCATTAAGGTAATATAGAATTATAATTTAATGATTTAAATATATAAAAATAAATTTCTATATAAAATTATTAGTTTGTATATACCAGTATAATTTGATTCTTGTTGTGTTATAATTTAGACAAGAGTTAATTACTTCTATTTTTTTTCCTCCACACATAATGCATGTTTAATGTAAATTATTTTAATTCTTTAATATTAATTATAACTATATATTTTGATATGAATGACAGAATTTTTTTTCTTTTTATACTATTTTCAAAAAATACAGATAAATCATATGATAATAAAAGAATGATCACCATTTATAATATCAGCAAGTTATGAGCTTTAGTGAAATAAATTCGTTTAATAATTTCTCAACAAGTCTTATAAAAAAAATCTCAACAAGTATATTTGTTAGTATTATTGTAAATTATTATAATTTAATTAATTTGGTTATATTTTATTTTCACAAATTTAATACTAATAAATAATAATACATTTTCGTATATAACATCAAAAAAGTTCTGCTTTATGTCGTCTATGAAAAGTAAAATTACTAATTTTAAGAAGACAGGAACATATTTTCAATCAATTAACTTATATATACAACTTTCTCTTTCGAAATCCGACCCAAACCATGTGCAGGTTAATTGAATAATTGATGTCTAAAATAAGTAAAGTTTGTTCGTTAGATTCATACAGGGATTTCTTAATAAGTGCATGTAACTTTAGTTTTTTATGATTAATTTTTGTAAAAAAAAATTGTTTAGTCATTTAAGTGGGGTTTTATTTTTTCAATTGCGTTTTTCTTTTTTTATCTACAGTACTTAAATCTGAAATATTGTATAAGGAGATTGAATCCATTGCAATCTTGTACGAATAATAATAACAAAAAGTGGTAATCAACTAGTTATAGCCTTATATAACTTGCTAAAATAATAGAGAATCTCAATCTATTATATAAAATCAAGTATATAGCATACAAATTAATGAAATTATACATTTACAAATACATGCATATTGATCAGTTCACAGCATTTCCTCCATAAAATTAAACAAAACCTATGAATGGTGCTCAAGAAATATCTGTCTCTTAGTTGTCACATTGAAATATTTAATTGTGATTTGTATATGTCCGTACGTAATTTTTTACCCACAGTTTCTCATCATAACACCTCATGCAGTCATTAATACTTAATGAACAATTAAATAAATAAATAAATAAAATAAAATATAAGTATAAGTACTAATATAAAAACCTATGCAACTTTTACGTTAATTAGTCCATGTGGGTTTATTTCTTTATTTATTACTTTTTAGATTTTCAACTTCAATATAAATATAGCTTTTCAATCAATTCAATAAAGTTTATTAAAGGGCCTAACTTAGTTAATTGAGTAGGTTGTATAAGTATGATAAATCTTTATGATATTGTGTGCAATTTCTACTTAATAAAAAGAAAATCCAAAGAAAGCCCGGCTCTTATTAAAAACCCTATTTCATCAACCACTACTCCCACTTAATTTCCCTTTTGCCTTAGGAAATTGGTTTTGTGATGTGCTACGATTTTTTTTGTAAGTGCAATTTATTTAGATGCCCATGTTTGACTTTTTACATGAAAATGTGCTTGGCATGAATAAACCTCCATGCAATGAGAGGGCAGAATCATATAATTTTGTATAAGTGAAAACAAAAATAAAAATATAATGATTTGATATCATATACTTACACGTTATAAAAATAGTTAATTTATTTAGTAAGAAGTTTTATGTTTGATTTTCGTTACCTATAAAAAAAAAATTAAACTTATAATATTATGGACAAAACTAATATTTCAATCCGATAGACTAGAGGATATCATGATACAACAAACAAAAGAAAGCCTCAATACGTTAAATACTCTAATTAATCTAAAACAATTGAAGTTTTATATATACATATTCTATATTGTAGTCCCTAGTAGCATCTTGGATCCAAATCGCTTGAACTCATCCCCACTTTTTTTCTTTAGTAAATTAATATGATAGGTTAGTTCAGTTACCTCTAAAAGCAGCTAATAATGAAGTTAGATAAGTACTTAACGTTTTCATTACCAGCATGAGAACTTTCAAGGTTCTAGGTTTTTTACTACGAAAGTGTGTGTAGGCTAATTAACTAAGTCCTATAGATAGCTATAGCATGTTCATTTGATTTTGAACGTGTATATATATGCAAGCTAGCTATGGGTTGGAAAACTTAAAAGTTTTAGAAGAAACGTGTGATGTAGTTTACACATCTAGATGGTTGCTATATATATGAAAGTTGAATTTTTCATTTCTCTCAATGCTTAATCAAAGAAACAATGGTCCAAAAAAATCAAATTAAAAAAATTGACTAAAAGAGGAAATATTGAGTGTAGGGTGACATTAATTAGTTTTGAGCCTTATTATTCTTGAAAAGGACACTTTGGTATATAAAGGATTTGAAAATTGAAGCTGGGATTTTTCAAACACCTAACATGCGTTGTTCTAAACTTCTAATTGCCTCCCTTCCCGGACCAATCAATCAATTTCCTTATCTCCATAATGTAAATTCATAATTAAAATTTAAAACAATAGAATTATAGAGGAGTTGGTATAATCCTCTCCGATTATAAATAAGCAAAGAGTTATCCAGTTTTAAATAATTAGAGAGAATCCATTTTGGTATATTCAATCCATGAGATTGGTAGAGCGTAATATATGGTCTCCTAGCATTTACACGTGGGAGATCGATATATTTAATAACAAAATTCAAATTTAATTTTCTTAACATTGCATTAAATCAACGACAATTACACATTGTAAATATGAAACTAATTTTTTACAGTTGATGAAAAGGTACGTGTGACTTAGGAAATTAAAAATAAAATCTACTTGATAGTTGATATTATATTCGTACACTTTGATTCAATAGAGAAGAAATTAACAAGAGAATAAGTAGACTTCTCAAATATCTTATGCTTCAAGTTGGTCAAATTTGCAACGTTTTAGATTAGAATAGGTCATGAAGATGTTTAATTATCCTTAATTGTTGCAATCAGCAATCCCAATATTCGGGGCTGTTTCCTTAATGTATAATTGTCAACCACCCCCACGTATACATACACACATAAATTTGAAACAGAATAAAAAATCCTTATTTTTGTGACTATAAATTTTCCACATTACATGAATATTTTAAATTTAAATAGAATTTATAAATAAATTTTAATTTAAAGAAGAACACAGATGTTTATATTACTATTATTAAAAGAATAGCATATTACTATATTTGAATTAAAAAAAGTTTCTAAAATTGAAGGAAAAATTGTAATAAATAAATTATTTGAATCAAAAGATTCAAAACTTCATAGATAATTTTTGTCAAAATTTAAATTTAAATTTAAATTAATATAAATTAAGAATATAATTTAAATATAATAATATTACAATTTCATTTACTAAAATAAGAAGAGTATCTTCAAAACAATCAATTGTATTAATATTTGAAATTCAAATTAAGTTAGGTAATAATATTTGAAAATAAAAAAACAAAAAACTACAAGTTCAATAAATTAATAAATATGACTTTTAAAATTATTATTACAGTCAACAATTCTACAATTGAATGATTGTGTATTATATTTAAGGTATATTTTTTTTGGGTGCAATATATTTAAGGTATATACCAATAATACTATACAGAATGCGAATAATATTTAATATTATATGACTAGTTGGTGAGTTTTTTTTTTGTTTTTTTTTATGGATATACAATCTAATTCAATCATCATTCACATTATAATATAAGATGTATTTCTTATAAGACAAGTCCTCACTATATAAGCTTAAGAACCAACAAGTCATTGGCAAGAACGGATCCATGATTGCATTTACGGGGTTCAAAAAAAATTATACAATTATTTTAATATTTAAATTCTATTAAATAATTATTTAAGAGTTCCACAATAATATTTATTATTAATTTTACATGTAAGACTAGAAATAAAATTTACTAGTAAAAAAAAAAAACAAATATTAACTAACACTATTTTTTTATTAATTTTTCTTTATGAATATATATAATTTTTATTTTACTTTTCTTTCATTCCCATATACGCAAAGAAAACATTGAGGGAGGGGACTCCGTTCCTGGTTGGTAGTTCGAATAGTACGTAAGGTTTAAAATTTAAACCTTGCAAATACAAAAATATATATAATCAGTGTAAAAAAATCTCATTATAATGGTTAATCAAATTCTTATCCGACTAAGATTAATCATTCCCCGAATAATTAAATACTCCATACCAAATATGATAAAAAAAAAAAAAACTATAAGCATAAGAGATAACTAGTTTTAGTTTAGTTATTAAGCATAATGGACACATTAGACACGAATTCTAGATAGGTCTACTAAAGCTAGGTATAACAAAAGTCAAAATAAATATTTAAGATTTTGTTTTGTTTTTCTTTAAATTATGGTATAGAATGCACACCGTCCTTCTTAGAATATGAGTACATTTACTTAACCTAGATTTTCACGTAAGATATTTCGTAGAGAAAGGTATCCATGGATTTATTTAACTCGCATTGTCACTTTCACGGAATCAAACAAAGAAACAATACCTCTCCCATGCAACTAACATGGAGCCTACATATCATATTCTTCTTCTTCACACAAAATAATAATTATTATTATTTCATGATATTGTTGAAAAAAATAAAATAAAAAAATAAAAAGTTTGATGTCGAATATATTGACAGATAGGTTGAATAAAAAGGAACAGTCACCCCATATTGTCCGTAGCCATCTAACATTTTCCATTTTTAATTTCCCTCACAAACACGCATAATATGAAGAAGAAAGAAAAAAGGTGTAATAAGATAAAAGCCAAAAATCAAAAAGTAGTGGCCAACAAAAAAGGAAACATAAATATGATTTGACAGATGGATTCCTACATCCACATCTCTCCCAATGTCTTTCTCTTTCTCTCTTTTCCATGTCCTTAAAATTATTGCTTGCTTGAATGATCAAAAATAATATATCATAGATTCCTTTCAAAACTATATATATTAACCTCTAATTATTTTGGATGAAAACAAATGTATCCTAAACAATGAACTTTCTATTAAGGAGATAAAGATGGTTAGATGATTAAAAGAAAAGTGAATGGAGAAAGAGAGTAATAGATCCTGAGTTTGAATTTTACTTTTTTGAGTGATGTGAGGTTTGATTTTCTCAAAGAAAGTTTTGGATTAAAATTTTGTGAAGTAAAAAAATATGACTCAAATAACATTAGAGAAGTAAAATTCATGTTATTATTAGACCCCTTCTTTTCTGTTCATTTAATTTTAAAAAGTACTCCAATAATTAAAAAAGTTCATGTACTTATATTGTTATATACAACTAGGTATAGTAGATTATTACTTGTGCATACTTAATGACAAATTATGAAAACACCTTTTTTATTTTATTTTCAATCTCATGGATGTACACATGTTATTGATCAGCTTCACCAAGGTAAGCCAATCTTGGTGTGCTAGGCATATGAAGATAAGAACAATCACTATATATTAAAATTATATGGAGTATAAAAAAAAGAAAAAACAATTAATTACTAAAAATTATGTGGAAGATTCAAATTGTGGGCTTGAAACGTGTGTCCATGGATGAGAATATGAGGTGTGTATTGTCCTTTATAATGAAAGGTCCAAAACCTAATTGTAGTAGAGGCAAAGTTTGGTCGCATTTGTTTATTACATTATGTGGGCTTGAAAACTTACATTCACATTCACATATATATACGACACAAGAACATGCCAAATGTACGTCTCCAAATTGAAAATAGTTGTACTTTACTTTCGATGTCTATGTCATCCTTATCGAGGAAAGATCACGTACAACTTTTTCCAAATGGCCATAAATTGTACTATAAAGGTTCTCCATATGGCTTCTAATTACTAGCACTTGTTTCTAGAAATAATGCAGTTTTTTCATCTTCACTTAGTCTTTTCATACTCTAACTGACCAAATGTTGTATTTATAATGCACACATCATTGTAATAGTCAATGGACTCATTACTTATTAAGATTTATTGATAATGGTTTATTTAATAGTTATTTAGCTGATTAATAATCTACACCCAATGATTTACTTATTAAGATTTATTGATAATGGTCATTTAGGCGGTTAAGAACCTACATCCAATGACATGAGACCTACTTCCTCCTAGTCACTTTGTGCTTTCATACTTCAGGGACTGTGTATCTTTCTGAATATAGCCAATCAATCGATTCACTCCCCTCAAATTACTTCGTATTTTTACACTCGTGACTGTAAGACTATGTACCTCTCTAGACTTGGGTTGACCATCCACCCATGCATGGTTAGCCTATGTTAGCCTAATATCCACCTCCTAATCCAAATCATTACAAGATACCGATATCAATGAGATGGAGGATTCCTCCAAAAACGATCATATCATATAAGATCTTGATTATATGACAACAAGATCATAATATCCAAAATATCATAACGCACCCTAATAGTATAAAAGGCAACACTTGTTTCATAGAGAATTAGGCTAGAATTAACACCTTTAACATTTTTATGTCGAGTCTTTTATGCCCTGTAAATTACCTAGTTATATGAACAATAATTGATATATAATTAAAATTCACAATTTTTCATTTCTTATAATATAGAGAAAGAGGGAGATGTAAAGTAGGCAAAATTCTCATCTAGTTAATAAAGATTGGATTGGAATTTCATAATAATACATGTTTAAATTTCATTGTTGATTTTGTTGGTAAACCGTCCATAAATATTTTTGTAAGTATTTATTGATAATTGAAACAGATTCTAATTTTCGTGACTTTATAAGACTCAGCTTACTTAAACTTCTTAATAATAATAATAATAATTTAAATTATAATAATTACTAATAAAGATCTTTGGTACTTTGTTATTTTACCCTCGAAAAAGTAAATAAAATGATATTGTTGTCCAAAAAGGTTAAGTAATTAGGGATAGGATTTTAATTATTTCATATATAACCCCTTATTGTAATTTTCACCGATAATGTGATCTTTTGAGCCAGCACGTGGGTGAAGAGGATTCACTTTATTTGGTGCAGTTTTGGAGGGGATTTCTAGTGGGTAGCTAAATGATAGTTAAATGGAATATATAGCTATTGAAAAAGTGTCCATGCTTTTATAGCTAAAGGAGAGAGAGGGTCCCAAAAACCAACCCTTTGATTTGATTAATCAATTAATTAATTTGGGTGATTATTGAACATGCCGAAAACGAAAGTGATCTTATTATTTTAATCGCAATACCAATCAAAGATTAACTGATTTGACCCCATTGTGTCTTATTCATTGACGCTGCCTCTTACTTTAATATAATTAATTAATTAATAAAGGTAATGCTATATTAGTGCAAATCGATGTTTTAGGTACCTAAAATCTAAGGCTTATAAAAAAAAAAAAAAAGGTACCTAAAATCTTCATTGTTTTCACATGATCGAACCACCATGTTAACTTTTATGATGATACCATCGCAAGCAATTAAGATGTTCACGATTGTGTGTTCATTTTAAAAAAAAAAAAATCAGGAAAGTCCGGTGTATGTTCTTTTGCACGTAGTAGAATAGAATAATTAATAAAACAAAACCCAATAATAGGTTAAGAATTTCATTAGAGGGGAGGGGTGCTTTTAGCTATTTTGTGATACATTTTTTTATACCCGTCACATATTTTGTCACATCTGGTTTTAATAATATTTTTTCATTTGCTCACAGAAAAAAAAGGGATGCATTTTACTTTTCTAGATCAATTAACTTACAATTTATTTGTCTAATCTCTAATAACCCATGTTTGTCCAGTTTAATTTAAACACTACAACAATAAAAATAAATAAATTTAGGGATTAATTTATTCATTTTTAACTTTACTAAATTAATATTTAAATCAATCAGATACCAATTTAAAATTTAGTAAAGTGAATAATTAAAATATTGATAGTTAATTATTGATATCGATTTAGATATTATTTTAAAAATTAATTTAATGACTATTTTTCTTTAAAATTATTTAAGTGATCTGACGTTAGAAAATATTTTAAAGACTAATTTTTTTTTTAACTCTAACATAATTTCTAAAATAATTTTAATGACTGAAAATTTGACTTTCTAAATCGAGATATTTAATAAAAAAAAATTTTAGTGAAACAATATTAATAATTTATTTTCTTGAAACATTTGTCTAGATCGACAATGATGGAAACAATGATCAAAATCAATCAACATTTGATTTCCTGGAGGCTAGCTTCTCAGAAATACTACGACCTTAATTAATTAATTAATTATCAAGCAATTCAATTCCAACTTAATTAGTCGCACTACAAGAACAAGAATGACTAGACATTTGAAAACCAATTTGTCGATTATCCTCATTATGGATCCATCTTTTCAAGGCCAATAACCAATCCACATTTGTCCTTGACGCATATACACAGCCATTATTATAGCTACAATTTCAAAATAGCCGCAATAAATAAATAAAAACGTCCTTGTGAATATTTAGGGATAATATAATTGCATTTTAAATATATAAATATAAGGAGTTGTACCTTTCTATCATAACTGTCATCCGTAAATGTGAAATGATTATGTGTGTTACGCAAAGGGTTGAAATTACAAAGACAAAACGATACACATATATATCCTTAGCAGTTTCCATCGAAAAAAGCAAGAGAAAAATTCAAATAAAACCACAATTTAAGTTGGCCAAGACAATATGGCAAATGAAAACAATAAATAAGAACCAAACTGATGGAGATTGGGTGTGTTACTTTCCTGGAATTTCTCTTTTGGAGGCAGCCGGATAAGCACGATAGCAAGAAATTTATGCTTATTATAAAATAGTTTAAGGGTATGTTTGGAAGGCGATTGAGATGAAAGTATTTCAACCGTGAAAGAAATTAAAAATGTTTCAATGGTAGTGTTTGAATTAATTGAAAATGAAAATCGGAAGTTGTTAAAACATATAAATCCATAAATGTTACTTTCACTTAAAAAAATAAGGTGAAAAAAAATTGAAATGCAGTGTATTACTTCATAACAAATGGACATATTCCAGTGCTATTCTTCATGATTAAAACTTTCATCAATACCAAATAACAAAGCTTTCATTTTTTTTTTTTATCTCTATACTTTTATTCATTTTCATTCCTCCAAACTAAACACATACTTAGAACAAGTAATTCTTAAAAATTGACATATATTTTGTGAAAATAATTTATCTACTAAAAAATCTCATATTCAACTTTTACCGTATAAAAAAACTTTTTAAATTAACAACTATTACATTATTACTAAGATTATTTTCTGAGCTAATAAACATGTATAAAAAAAATTATGAAATAGTTTTGAAAGAAAATGATAACAATTCGTAGTGTTGTCAAGAGTCACGTACATGAATGAAACTATTATAGATATTCGACCCCACAAGGAAGAAGAGAGGGTGAAGTGTGGACCAATCTCAACATCAATCTTTTGATGCTGTAGTAGTGACGTATAGATGGGATGATTGTTTTCTCTGTCTTCATTCTGAGTTTGAATCGATTTCTTGTTTGGTTTTTAGTGACGACGAAATCGATGATATGATTAAATATACGTTTTGTTTCGTTTTAACACAAGTGGAATAATGCGTATGCACCACACCCCTGATTTTTCCAAGAGGTTGCGGAATATAATTATTATTATTATGGGTCTTTTTCATGCACTAATCACATGGGTTAAGGTAATCTCTTTTTTTTAAAATAATAATAATGATGCATCCATTTATTTGTTTATTGGTATCTAATTAATATCACTACTAGTGTATGGGTAACGTGTCGAGGGCAAACATATTGGCATGCATGCGTCAGATTAGTAAGTTTCATAAAATAATGAAAGTAGGAATAGGACGTACTGAAATGTGAAATCATCACATGCCGAGACATTTTCGTTTTTTACATATGGTAAAGTGCAAAGAGTCACGCCATTTAAATATTTATTAAATAATAAATAGAACTTATCAAAAGTATTTTAAAAAATGTGAAAGAGTGACAGTGAACTTTCACTTGTCAAAAGTTACAATAATCTGTGCAGAATGCGACTATTTAATTAAGCTTGCGATTTTCATTGGAAAATGCACATAACATCAATAAAAAAAATTGTCTATAAAAAAAAAACGACCCATATATCTGTTCTTGATTAAATTATCTGATGTTGAAAATGACTGTAATAAAACTGATCTAAAGATTATTAAAAAGGATCTAGAAGCTTCGTCATTTTGCCAATGCCTTTATAATATAATTTAATCCTATCCTATTATATTTGTCATTTTAGAATAATTTACATGAATTAACAAAATTAATAATTGTCTTATAATTAAGAGGAAAAGTGACCATTATAAGACTAAATTAATTATCCCCTTCGTTATAATAATATATTATTATTAATTCAACTATATAAAATTTATTTTAAAGTGTTTTTTTTTTTACAACCAAAATTTATTTTAAAGTTAAAAAATACTCATGTGATATAAGACAGACTCACATGTAAACAGTGACGACTGAGAATGAAATATAAATAGTTGTAACATAAGATGGAAATTCTCTGCATGATATCACCGGTGACACAGAATGGTTTTATATAGAATATTAAACCATCTTCCTTAAATTCTTATATAGTTTTTAAATTAAAATTAAGAATTTTATTTCAATAATTTTCGTATTATTGACACGTACTATAACAAAACAAATCTTAATTTTAATTAAGAAACAATACCATTGGTACTAGAAAATAAATTCGAAGTTTTTTCTTCCTTATTATATAAAATGTAATGCAACTTTTCGTTAGCATTAAAAAAAAATGCAACTTTTCGTTTAGTAAACGGCTTTGTAAAATATATCTTGTAAATTTTTTTTATGGTGTCTTGTCCTCCACCAGAAAAGAAAAGAAAAAGTTGAAAATTAGGTTGGTTGTTTGTTTGTTCGATCTTTATCAAAGTTTCTCATGATAATGTTTGAATAACCTAATTATAAACAGACAATAACAGACGGCAAATCAATTTGAAATTAAACCATGTTTAAAAAAGAAAAATTGAACACAAAAAATGATTAGTTTGTGTAATCAACTTTGCTCCACCGAGCACCTTTTATGAAGCAATTGATTAGTTATATGGGTTGTTTGTGCAACACTAATTTCCATCTTAAACCAAAGACAAATGTCAAAACAACGTTGGTAATTAATGGACCAGTCATTTCGGGAAAACAATGACAAGTTAAACAGTTCTAATAAGGGCAAGACATCATATATTGACATTAAATCGTGTCATTTTCAGCAACTGTGCCTGTCATTATAAACTGATTTAAACCATTTGGCATTTAGCATTGAAATTATTTATTCATACAATAAAAAAATTTTATCACTTTTTTTAGAATAACCTATTGGTGATGCAAAATATACAATTTTTTTTTTGTCAGACTGACTATTTTTAATAGAGTTTCTTCTTCTTAACACATATTTTTTTTCATCTAAAGACTAAAGTATCATACCATAAAATATTGTTTAAGAAAATTAAACATAGTTACATTCAAATAAATGGCTTGAGCTATGTTTATTATGTAGTTGGATGCAACGATCAGCACGCATTTTAAAGTATTGTTTTGTGTAAAAATTGAAATTTGTAATTGAAAGTTGGTTCAGGGATTTCAAACGTCAAAAACAAACATGATATTGTTAGTTTTATCGTTATTATTGTTTTTCATTCTTTATTGATGTGTATACTTTTTATATAAAAAAATTGCATAAGTACAATTTTTCTTCAATTGATGTTCCTGACTCCTCTTGCAAATCGTGATATATATATAATATTAAATTAATGAAAATGTGGTTCTCATCTATAACACGTTGTTGTGTCTAACTTTAGATTCAAGGAATGAAGATAACATTGGGAATTAAAACCTTCGTTAATTAGGTGAAACATCGACGGGTTAGACAATGACAAATAATTAATCATGTCTCAGTCTAATCCAGTGTCTTATAAAATGCCGCCTTAATTGATGCCCTTTTTTTCTTCCATTTGTTAATTAATTTGATAGTTATATTATAACAACTGATACAAATATTAATTTGACTCGATTTTCTTAAATAAAATCCAAATTTTGTAAACGAAAGAAAAAGTGATTAATTTTTTTTATTAAAAATAATCAATAAAAATTAATTATCACAAAACAATTAATATTTCATACTAATAACATATAATAACCAAATCAACGTATTATAATATCTGTGCATGGTGATTGTGCAATTAACTGATAATGATTCTATTATTTGCTGCTAGCACCCGTCAGTGACGATACTTTAATTTTCTTTTCTTTTTTTTCCTTCTTGACTCATAAACAAAGATGATATAAGCTAATTAATGTGTACATTATTATATTCTATTTATTATTATATATTAATTCTTTCCCCAATGTTTGGGTGGACATGTACCAATGGAGTTTCAATTTTGAATGGGGAATTCCCCTTAATCAAAGGGGTGCCTTACGTAGTGGCCATTACCTCTGATGGCTAAATATTAGCCATATATTTAAAAGATTTTCATTCATATAGCTACTATTTTTTTTGGTATGTGTTTGAAAGTCGTTCGTTCAAAATGAGAACGCTGATTTTGATCAAAATTTTTTTGAAGTTGATTGAAGTGTGCTTTTTAATCAATGTGGACTTAAGTTTGAGATTTTCTGATGACAATCGTAGAATTCCTTCACACAGTCGAGACATAATTTGATTCGATCAATTCTATTAGGTTGATATAGTTATAATAAATGGTTAATATAAAATTCACTTTTCCATTTTTTAATACTGCTTTTCTCTGTGTTAAAACTTCAATTAGACATTTTTCTTGTTATATATACAGTAATTATACTTATACAATGACCTTCCTTTTGTTTAAAAATGAAGAAGGATATTATAATTTCATGTGGTAGGATGATCTAATTTAGTGATAGATCATATGTTTGATTCTTGTCGTGTGTGAAATTTTTTTAAACCAACAACAATTACAATGTATGAGATTTATCTTTGAGTCAGAAATATCAATAGTATTGGAAAAAAAGGTGTATATTTCTTATGTTTTGACCTATCTTAATTTCAACCCAAACTCGTTCTGAAAATTAGTTAGCACGAGGCACTGGCCATCTTGATGATTTAAATTATTGAATTATTATTGGACTTACCAAGTAGTTGGGCTGGGCTTTGGAATAATTTGCTAATTTGGGTTGGTATAACCTTTCAGAAAAAGGTTTGCTTCCTACAACCCATAAAAGACAATAATGATTTTTTTTTTCTAAGCACGAGTATCTTCCAATTTTAGGATAATGTCAGTGAACCTTAATTTGAAAGCAATAATGCTATCTATCTTGGAAGTTATAGAAGTTGGAAGTTGGAACGACGTTGAGTTTGAACCTTAATCTGGGCCCCACCGAATGTCTCAGTTCGATACTTCATCCAATGAATGAAGCAGTAATGCTAATGCATACACTAATTAAACAACTTCCCATGGCTGAAACAACCGAACCATGTCCCTTTCTTCTCCTTGCACTCGCACTCTTCTCAACATGCACGCTCTTCCACGTGGAATCCACCAAAATCGGCGTCAACTACGGCACCCTCGCCGACAACCTCCCTCCGCCGTCAACCGTCGCAAACTTCCTCAAATCCCAAACCACCATCGACCGCGTGAAGCTCTTCGACTCCAATCCCTCCATTCTCCGCGCCTTCGCCGGCACCGGAATCTCCCTCACCGTCACAGTCCCCAACGCTGACATCCCCTCCCTCACAACCCTTCCCGCCGCAAAAGCGTGGCTCTCAACCAACCTCCTCCCCTTCCTCCCTTCCACCGCCGTGCGCCGCCTCGCCGTCGGAAACGAAATCCTCGCCACCTCCGACAAAACCCTAATCTCGCACGTCCTCCCAGCCATGAAATCGCTCCACCAAGCCCTAACCCTAATCTCAAACCTAACCACAACAATCCAAGTCTCCACCCCTCACTCCCTCGGAATCCTCTCCTCCTCTAACCCTCCCAGTGCCGCCGCCTTCCGCCGCGGCTACGACAAAGCAATCTTCGCGCCAATTCTAAACTTCCTCCGCGAAACAAACTCCCCCTTCATGATCAACCCCTACCCCTTCTTCGGATTCTCCCCAACCCGACCCGAATCACTCGCCTACGCGCTCTTCAAACCAAACGGCGGCGTTTTCGACCCCTTCACTGGCTTTAACTACACCAACATGTTCGACGCGCAGATGGATGCGGTTTTCTCTGCGATGAAGAGACTCGGCTATGCTGACGTGGACATCGTCGTGGCGGAAACGGGTTGGCCCTCTGTTGGCGACCCGAACCAAATCGGTGCGAGTGTCGACAATGCGGCGTCGTATAATGGGAATCTTATAAAGCACGTTAACTCTGGGAGAGGCACGCCTCTTATGCCCAATAGAACGTTCGAGACTTACGTTTTCTCTTTGTTTAACGAGAATCTCAAACCCACCGTTTCTGAGAGGAATTATGGCTTGTTTAAACCGGATCTTACTCCGGTTTACGACGTTGGCGTTTTTTACAACGCCAAACAGGTACTTACAGTTATCTACTTACTTTTACTTTGCTTTCTCTTTATATTTTAATTATTATTAGAAAAAAAAAAAGGAAAATGGTTGCTTGCGTTGCGTGCATGCAAATGTATAGCGTATAGCTTCTGGTTGAGACTTTAATGTTTTTGTTACTTTATTAACATTACTACACTCTAGTTCAAATTGGTGTGTGAAACAAGTTTTAAAAAGCTAGTGTATACTTGCAGTAAACATTATTTAGCTTTAATTACAAGTATTAGGGTTGGCTTTAGTTAATTATACTCCTTCCAAAATATTTAAACACTTATATACAATGTTTTTATCTCTAGAAACAAGAATGTATAAACCATTTTTTCATTCAAAACAAAATCCTTTCCTCTCTGATTCCTAACCACGTGGTGAATGGTTTGTATGTCAGAAAATGTTACCGTCCTTAACCTAAAATGCCAAGATGGTCCTATTCGAGTTGCCTTCTTTGATTCATTTATGGGAGTAATGCAACACACTATTTTATAATGCCTAACGACAAATGTTACTTAATTTCTTAAAAGTGTTAATTATGAAGTTAAAATAAAATAAAAAATTCAAAAAAATAGTATACGTAGGCATACACTTTTATTATAAAATTGTTGATTTCTTTGTTATTATCTGATGAATATTGAATAACATTTATTTAGTTTACTTTTTCTTTCTCTATCACATTAAAACGACTTGTAGAAAATATTGTAATAATTTAATGTAAGAGAAGAGCTAAAAATTAATACACTCTACCATGTAAATAGTGTTATTTCTAATTAATAAAAAAATGTAGTGTTATGCTATACCTTTTATTTATTATAGTACTGTTAATCCATGTCGTAAAATAATCAACAAATTGATTAAAGAATTAAGAAATGCTTAGTTAATTAATAGTTCAAAAAACTGCTTTTGGTATTGAATATAATTTTAGTGAGTAAATTTAGTTTTGTGACATATTTAATAGTAACCCTTAAAAGTTCATTTGCACATTAAAATTTAGTTTTTGTAGACATATATAAGACTTGAGTTGTTATTGCATACTCAGTTTGTAAATTCAAGTTTAATGAGATAAAAAGTAAGTTTGTGAATTTTAATCTAAACATATACCTAATATAGAAAAATTACTAGCTGCAGAAAACGCGTTATATATGATAGTGTGTATAAGTGCAAAATTTCCTTCATCTTCTGCAATCAAGTCTTACTGTGATCTTCGAGGATTACAGTGTGAGAGGGTCATGGAATGAAAGGTATGGTGATAGTGTGTATAAGTGGAAAATTTCATGCATATATATAACCCAAGGTTGGAGGTTTCATTTTTCAATATTAATTAAATTACTTTATCTTTTTAATATATTTTGTTTTTTTAATTCAAAGGTAATGCACTATAATACAGTGTAATTTTCCTTCATCACAATCTATTATTTATACCATTTTTAACATAATTTTATAAAAATTAATCATAATAAATTTAAAATGATGTTACTTGCTCACTGAATTATCTTTAATTTTTTTTTATTTTTTATTTATCGTTGATAAGTTTAAACTTATTATTGATCTTAATGTTGTGTAGTGCGTAATGTAAATGCAGGCAGCGGGTCCCACTGACTCATATGGACCTAGGGCATTGACACCATCGTCGTCAGGGTCACCTGAAGAATCATCATCTTGGTGCGTGCCGAAAACGAGTGCCAGTGAAGCAGCGTTGCAGGCCAACATTGATTTTGTTTGCAGCAGTGGAATAGACTGTGGGCCCATAAAGAAAGGTGGCCCATGCTTCAAGCCCAACACAGTCGGGTCCCACGCGGCCTACGCCATGAACGCGTATTTCCAAGCTTCTGGCCGTCACGATTTCGACTGCCATTTCGGCCACACCGGACTCATCACGTACACCGACCCCAGTAAGTTAAATTTGCTAATTTTTATTAGAAAGATTAATAGGAAGGATTGGAATGCGCAACAAAGGTTGATGTTGTCGTGTTTTTGTGTCGGGAAGAGAAAAAGTGATGATGTTATGGGGGTGGCATGCAGGTTATGAGACGTGTACGTATCCAAATGGTGCTACTGGGGATGGGTCGAAGGTGAGAAATTCAGATACAGGTGACTCATTCAGACTACGTGACACTTACAACACTGAATCATATCTTGTCTTATTTATTCCTCTTTTTCTATTTTCTTTGTTCCTGTTAATGTTATAAAAATGATGATAGTTTACGGGAGAGAACTGTGCAGTAGCAGTAGTATATTTATAATTATTATTTATATAAATAGGCCTTTTCCTTTTCTGTTTTTAACTGCACAGCTAAATATATATATATATATATACACACGAATTCTTGAAAAAAAAAATTAGTAATTAAGGTTTTGCATTGCCTCCAGAACTGTTTGTAAATGAATCCCATTATTCACATCCTCAACTTTTAAACGACAGTTGATTTCAACTTGATTCAAATCCCCGTCAAATCGTACTGCCTTTTCCACAAATTTAATTCACGAGGACCTCTTCAATCTACACACCCAAATCGATTTCCTCTAAAAATATCAGAACACAAGCAAGAGTAGTGTGTTGATGTCTTGAAAATTTTACAAAAATGAAAAGTAAGATTATTGTTTTGAAAATTTGAAAAAAGAAGAAAAAGTAAGAGTAATTTATTGAGAATTTTTTTAAAAAAAATTATGAAAAAACAAGAAAAATATCATCATAAATTCTAAAAAAAAAATGATTTTTTTAAATATATAAAAACAAGAATAATTTCTTTGAAAATTTGAAAAAATTTAAATATAAAAAAAATAATATCTTAAAATTTTTGAAAGAAAATAAAATTTAAAAAATATGAAAAATAAGAATAAGGTCTTGAAAATTGTTAAAAAAATAAAAATTATGAAAAAACAATAAAAATATCTTATAAAAGTTAAAAGTAATAAAAATATAAAAAAAATAAGAGTAATTTTCTTAAAATCTTTTAAAATATAAAATTTTTAAAATTATGAAAACACAGTAGAATTGTCTTGAAATTTTTTTAATAAAAAAACATGAGAATGTCTTGAAATTTTTTTAAAAAATATAAATTAAAAAAATTCTAGAAAAACCAGAAAAAAGTCCTAAAGAAAATGAAAATTTATAAAATATAAAAAAAATAAGAATAATGTTTTAAAAATTTTAAAAATTCTGAAAAAAATAAGTTAAATATTTTGAAAAAAAAATGAAAAAGCAATGTCTTGAAAGTTTAAAAAATAATAAAAATTATAAAAATAAGAAAATAAATATCTTCAAATTTTGAAAAAAAAATTATAGAATTTGAATGAATCGTGATATAAATTATCTTTTTTTAAATTAAAATTATGATGAAGGGGTGAAACAAAACAAGGTAGGGGATGATACTGTTTCCCCTTTCATTGCTTCAAAGTTTCTTCACAACCGATTCACTGTTGCGCGCGTTTGTTTGGCCAGCTTCTCCTGGAATCGCGACGGCGACACACTGCTACAGTACAGGTTCAAACTTTGAACCTTGCCTCTCATATTCTCTGCATTTCTGACTTTCATAGTTAAGTGATTTCTCAAATCCATTTTTTTTGTGACTACGCCACTGAAATTGGAATTTGTTATGTCTCTTACTTCTGAACTTTTAAATTTGAATGAACTGTGAATAGAATTTTGAAATACAGATGCTGAAATTGGAACTGTTATATGCATTTGAAATCTAAATTCTGATACTGTTGATTTCCAATACAGATGCTGAAATGTTATTATTTACACTTTACACAATTCTAATCTAAAATAGACAACCACTATCGCACCCGCTACGGCCGCTACCCTAATGCGCGCCGCTACAGTGGGTTCCGTCGCGGCAAGGTGCCGCTCCGGCCGCTATTGACAAAATAGCTGATAACAAGGTGTCGCGGTAATATACAGTGTGTATTTAACTATTTATAAGTTCGTCCATATGCCTGATATTTGTATGTATATTGCCTTAATTTCCAGTGGTCCAATTCATGACAGACTCTTGTGCCTGAATAGTTTCTGAATCTGTGATACTATTTTTTATATATAATTGTTCAAATGTGCAGACATCAAGGTGATTGGTTATTTATCTATTCTAGATCCCGAGATCATTTTGCAAGCCCGTAATTATGCAGATTCAAGAGTGTTAGCCTGCAAGACATTTGTTTATTAACATTTTGCACAAGATTGAGGTCTACACAAGTCATGTAACATGGTGCGTTTTCTAAGCTATTTTGCTTATGGTTTGATGCATAAATTCTTTGGTAAACCATGCAAAAACAATTACTTTAGAAACCATTCTAAAATTGCAAGTACCTATGGAGTCCTAGAGTCATTAAGCGGAATGAATGGATCAATGGTGAAGCCAATAAAATATGTCCTCTGTGCTGCACTTAGTTCTTGTGCAAAAACTCTGAATTGGCATTTGGGTATACAAATCCATGCTTACATGATTCGATCTGGGTATGAAGATAACTTGTTCCTTAGTAGTGCACTTGTTGATTTCTATGCAAAATGTTTTGCAATTTTGGATGCAAGGAAGGTATTTAGTGGCATGAAAATACATGATCAGGTTTCATGGACTTCACTTATTACCGGATTCTCATTCAACGGACAAGGAAGAGATGCCTTCTTGTTGTTCAAAGAGATGTTATGCACCCAAATTAAGCCGAATTGTTTTACCTTTGCTAGTGTCATTAGTGTCTGTGTGGGAGAAAACGGTGCACTTGAACATTGTTTAACTCTTCATTCTCATGTCATCAAGTGGGGATATGATACTAACAATTTTGTAGTCAGCTCATTAATTGATTGTTATGCAAATTGGGGACAAATTGACGATGCTGTATTATTATTTGATGAAACTAGTGAGAAGGATACTGTTCTATACAACTCTATGATCTCTGGATATTCTAGAAATCTGTACAGTGAAGATGCATTGAAACTATTTGTAGAAATGAGGGGAGAAAATCTGAGTTCTACTGATCATACTTTATGTACCATTTTAAATGCTTGCGGCAGCCTTGCAGTCCTCTTTCAAGGAAGACAAGTGCACTCTCTTGTTGTTAAAATGGGTTCAGAAGGGAATGTGTTCGTCGCCAGTGCTTTGGTTGATATGTATTCAAAGGGTGGCGATATCGACGGGGCTCGATGTGTGTTAGACCAGACTTCTAAGAAGAATGATGTGTTGTGGACATCCATGATCATGGGTTATGCTCAATGTGGGAGAGGTTCAGAGGCTTTGGAACTTTTTGATTGTCTATTGACCAAGCAAGAGTTAATTCCGGATCACGTTTGCTTCACCGCTGTCTTAACAGCTTGTAATCATGCAGGGTTTCTTGAGAAAGGGGTGGAATACTTCAACAAAATGACAACAAATTATGGCTTGTCTCCTGATATAGATCAATATGCTTGCTTGATTGATCTTTACGCCAGAAACGGAAATTTACGTAAGGCAAGGGATTTGATGGAGGAAATGCCTTTTGATCCAAATTATGTAATTTGGAGTTCTTTCTTGAGTTCTTGTAAGATTTATGGAGATGTAGAACTTGGGAGGGAGGCTTTTGATCAACTTATTAAGATGGAGCCACGTAATGCGGCACCATATTTAACACTAGCACATATCTATGCAAGAAAAGGTTTATGGAATGAAGTAGCTGAAGTCAGAAGGCTTATGCAACGCCGGAGAATAAGAAAGCCTACAGGATGGAGTAGGGTAGATGTAGATAGTTGATGATGCAACTCATCAACAATCAAATGAAATCTTCAGAGTTAGAAAATATTTACTTGGGAATCATAGAAGCGTCATCTTATGTAGTAGAGGATAGCAATAGGAGCACTGTGACAAGTGCATATTGATTTTGAAATGTCCATCAGATTCGTAGATCACATGATCCCATTGCCCACCCTAGCATCCGTCACAGTTGTGTCACTGTTGTGAGGTATATTGTTTTTCCTTTGTTTTTTTAGTAGTAAAAAAGTATGTAGTTATATATCAGATGATCGAAGAAAATGTAAGAAAGTAATTAAACTAGTGAAGGTATTGTATATTTTTCCTTTGGCATCTATCTATATATAATATAATAGTTGAGACATATTTTATGGTGTTGACACTTTAGATTTGTAGAAAACTCAAATTCTTCTATGTTATCTTTTTTGCTTACTTGACATTTTCTTATCAACTTATGTAACTCTCATATTTATAATTAATGTATTCTTTCAAAGTAATTCTTATTTTTACAATATGTGTGTTATTATCATTAATGCATTATTTTCATTAGTCTCTTCCATCCGAACATGTGTATCTTTGTGTGCACACAAAAGTAACTGAAATGGAAATATTAAATTGAAATATAAATATTAAACTGAAACAAAGTAATGATACACACCACAAACCAACCCACACAAATTGGTTAAGCAAAATGTTGAGCAAAATTACTAATTTATTTACTTTAGAATATAATTTACTCATACATTATTAACTTTTTTTATGTACTCAAATTTCTAATGAAAATAATATGGTTAAGCGAGACTTTATAAAAATATAAAATCTCTATAAAAAATATATATATAGTGAAGCTTTATACAAGAAAATAAATTAGTGTTGGATTATATTAGAAAAATTGAATGTAATATTATTACTATATGGGGTTTAAGGTTTTAGAGGGAAACCCAAAGTATTTAGGATTTAGTGGATGAAACCTTAAAGAATGAGGGTTTTGTGCATAAAATCCTAGTGATTTAGTGTTTTGTAGATGTAATCCTAAGGATTTAGGATTTTGTGGAAGTAACTTTAAGGATTTATGATTTTATGGATAAAAATATAAGGATGTAGGGTTTTGTGGATGAAACCCTAAGGATTTAGTGTTTCGTGGATGCAACCTTAAGAATTTAAGGTTTTGCAGATTTAACCTTACGTATTTAGGGTTTTGTGGATAAAATCCCAAGGATTTGGGATTAGGGTTTCGTGGATAAAATCTTAAAAATTTAGAGTTTCATGGATGCAACCCTAAGGATTTTAGGGTTTTGTTGATGCAACTTTAAGGATTTAAGGTTTCGTGGATGCAACCTTAATGATTTTAGGATTTCGTTGATACATTCTTAATGATCTAGGGTTTTGTAGATGCAACCCTTAGGATTTAGGGTTTTGTGAATGCAACTCTAAGGATTTAGAGTTTCATGAATACAACCTTAAGGATTTAAAGTTTCGTGGATGCAACCCTAAGGATATTAAGGTTTCGTGATGCAACCCTAAGGATTTAGGGTTTTGTTGATGCAACCCTAAGAATTTGTGTTCATGGATGAAACCCTAAATACTTTGAATTTCATGGATGCAACTCTAAGGATTTAGGGTTTCGTAGATGAAATCTTAAGGATTTAAGATTAAATCCAAAAGCATGAAATGAAACCCTAAATTATAAATCATAAAAGCCTAACATATAAATGAAACCCTAGATCCTTAAGGTTGCATGTGAAACCCTAAATCCTTTATGTTGTATCTACGAAATCCTAAATCCTTAGAATTGCATCTACGGAATCATAAATCCTTAAGATTGCATTCATGAAACCCTAAATCACTAGGGTTGCATTAACAAAATTTTAAATCCTTAATGTTGAATTCACGAAATCCTAAATCATTAGGCTTATATGCACGAAACACTAAATTCTTAGGCTTTTATGCACTAAATCCTAAACCCCAAATCATTAGGATTTTACTCATGAAACCTTAAACCCTCATGGTTACTTTCACAAACCATTAAATCATTAAGGTTGAATCCACGAAACCCTACATACTTAGGGTTGTATTTATGAAACCCTAAATTCTTACGATTGCATCAATGAAATGCTAAATTCTTAAGATTTCATTAAGTAAATCTTAAATTCTTAGGATTTCATCCACAAAACTATAAATCTTAAGGTTGTATCTACAAAACGCTAAATTCTTAGGGTTGCATTCATGAAACCCTATATTCTTAAGATTGTATTAACAAAATCTTAATACTTAGAATTACATCTGTGAAGCCCTGAATGCTTAAAATTTAAACACTAAAATCCTAAACCCTTAAAAATTTGTCAAGTATTAAAATTGGAAAAAGAAAAATTTAGTAGTAAAATAAAAAAAAGCCGTATTCTATGAGTATGAAAAACATATTTAAACCATATAATTATTATCAAGAACATAACTGAAAAACAAATATACCCAAAATCTTAAGATATTTATCGGTAACCTTTTTTTTCTAATTCATTATGACAAAGTTCTTAAATGCATGCCTAATTTAGTGTTTTTTTTTAAAAATACTTTTATTCTGGTCTTAAGTTGAAAAAAAATCTCGAAAATAATCAAGCTCAAACATATATATACTATAAAATAATTGCCAGAATGATGGCAATGAGTGAATGAAAAATGGAACTACAATAATAGACAAACAAAATAATATTTTCCAAAAGCACTCTTATATCATACTGTGAAACCTTTAAAATGAACAGTTATACGTGATCTGATATTTTTACTACATACAAAATCATGCAATTCATTCCATATCTTTTCCTCATATATAATAATAATCACAAGGTCAAAATAACAAGGTAAAATGATTCCACGGAAAATTATGCTTATTTTCCACAATTGAACCCACGGCAGACAGAGAGGACTATTATGAGGATCAGGGCTATCAAAATCGCCAACACAATCAGCTTTATCTTCATGTTTTGCAGCCACATTTTTCGACGAATTTTGGTCCCAGAATTCCTGAAGTCTTGTGCCTGCCTCAAAAAATGGCAAAAGTAAACAGCAAGCAAAAACAGTTCACTTAAAAAGATTACCAATAATTTGTTTCATTCTGCATCAACCTCGCCCTTTTTTTGGGAGTTGGAGAGGAGTGGGTAGAGCAAATAGGAGTTCACCAAAAATAAAAAGGAAGCCCAGAAGATATTTACTAATGATCTTGAAGCATGAAAGAATAATCCTAAGTTCAAGACCTTTGTAACTGTAACAACAGGCAGATGAACATATATACGATGCACTAACCTGGTGATGAAGATTTTCAGTTTTGTCAACCAGAAGCTCTATCTTTTCCCCTCTGTCCAGAACCTACATTAAATTACTTGCATGTCAATATTATCTGAATAGATGTCCTTGTGTATTACATAATCCGAAGGTATTGAATTAATTGAAATGCAAAAAGTTTACTACTTTCTCTTTGCCTTTAACATGCTATGATTATGTTGGACAGAGATAGACATTTATTATGAAATATAATTCATGAGTCCTATAACTAATCATGGTGGATTCTTATTTGATAAAAAAAATTGTCTTTCCCTTCCAACATGATCATATCCTGTTTATCAATAACAGAGATCCAAATTTGATTTTTTTTGCCTTCAAAACATGCATAAAATATTGATTACATTTACATTTTCTACAAGAAAAAATCATGAGAAGTGTTAAGGACTGGTATCCACATAGGTATTACAGGATCAAGTATAGAGCAGTGCTCTAACTACAGTAACTAAAACAAAGAACTAACAGAGGTTGATGGAAAGAACAGGGAAACATGGAATGCTACCCTGCCCCTAGGATAAAAGCTTTCCCATAATTCCCTTCACAGATTTGATGAATCGTCACAGTTTCTGGTAGAACATTTGGTACAATAACGGTAATGAATTGTCACAATTTCTGGCACAGTAAATATGGCTCACATCTTTCAATAATCACTTTAGATCTACAAATGTAACGATGAAGAATATATGGCTGAAATTATATACTAGATCCTCATCTGACATGCCTAAACTGGACTTGTAGAAATATCAATACTATAGAACTTCAAAACCAAATCACAAATCAATTTTCTTAATTGTGAATATCAAATTGTAGGATTAAAAGACACATTGAAGAACAGTTTGAAATATATCATATTAAATGGTGAATAGTGCTCAATGCTATAATTTGAAATTACCACCTAACAAAACAACATCTATAAATCTCAACAAAGTCAATAGTCATTAACTAAGTTTCACTATCAATCCATAGAGAAGCTAATAAATATAAAAGTTAAAATAAAACATAAGCAACCAACTGAAATTCTTACGGCATAATTCTGTGTCCCTACTAAATGGTAGTTCATCCTAAGCAACCTACCCCATATTCAATGTGGACATTGAGCGTTAACTACATTAGATGTAATCTATTTACAAATAATATTTCATCAGGTAACATCCTTCAATTTCTTTGCCTTTGGAATCACATAAAGTGATGACTGGAGCCTTACTTTGAGAAGAACCAAAGCACAGCAATTATATAGCAAAATAAGGAATGTGTACTATAGAGTGAAGTGGCTTTGTGTCTGTGATGCCTCTGTTTCAAAAGAATAAAACAGAACAATGGAACAGCCAAATGTAGCTCAGAAAGTGAGTAACTGCAACAAGTAGGAGTGCTTATAAACTGACCCAATTCAGTGCAACCAGCAACAATGAACCAGAAAACAAAAGCCAAAAAAGAGCAATTTTTTTAATGGATTGGATTTTGGATCCAATTTTTAAGACTAATATAATCCAATCCATATCAGACTAATATACATACACATGATTTTATTTACAAAATTATCGTATCACATATTTATAAATTACTAGTTTGATTACTCTATGGCCTTATCCTCGAAATTACACTTATTATTTAAATACATTTATAAATTTATTAGTTTTGAATGAATTTAAAATTTGTTCGTGTCTCATTTTTGCATTTTATATAAAAATGTTTCGAAAAAAGTAGTAAAACAAATAAAATATGGCTTAAATTTTTTCCTAACCAAAATAATAATAATAAAACTTAAATAAGTTTTGGGTCCCTAAAAAATATTCATTTTTTAGTTTGAGTCCTTAAAATATTTTTGCTTTGTTTTGGGTCCCTAAATTTTTTTTAATTTTGTTTTGAGTCCTTACCGATGACGGTAACATCATCTCAACCGTTGATATATGTTAAGATGGTGTTACGTCATCACTTAAATGGTTGAGATGATGCAATGTCATCGGTAGGGAATCAAAACAAAATTAAAAAAATTTCAAGGGCCCAAAACATAGCAAAAATATTTTAAGGACTCAAACTAAAAAATGAGTTTTTTTAAGGATCCAAAACTTATTTAAGCCTAATAATAATAATAATCTAATCTAATCTAATTCAAAACATTATAGATTAGATCCTATCAGATGTATTTTCAGAATAAAATCGATTGGATGGTAAAATTTTAAAATAAAAATTATGAGATTGGATCAAATAGTTTTTCTCCTTAGATCTGATATATCCCTGGAGCATCCATATGTGAAGCCCCTACTTCATAAGAGGCAATGGAATAATAAAATAAAGGTGCATTTAGTAGTATTCCTTTAACTTTCTTTAAATTTAAGAGTTTAAGCTTATCATACTTTTAATGTTTTTTTTACGAAAATTGATGAAAGAAATGCAAAAAAAAAAAACAAACTGTTGATACGTGGGAATCGCCCTGATCTGTTCACATATCACACGGTTCAAAGTAAGTTTGTAATGAATCATGCCATTCTATACACGCAATGTGCAATTCTTACTAATAGTGGATGAATACAGCATGAGTAAGCACAATGCCAAAGTTCAACAAAATACTGGCCATTGTCAGACTATCTTAATAGTCTCATATGAGGTTTAAGTATTCACATGGTAAGGTTTTCTCAAAGATCCACTCTCTGCATTCCATTGTCTTTCTTGTTACAAAAAAAATTAAACACGGCCTATAAAACACAACTAATGCAATTTATGATTAGAAAGCAACTCGATCTACTTAATTTACGCTTGATCTATTTAATTTACCCAATACCATCCTCTTAAGTCAAAGCAAGTAAGAAATATGCATCTTTACCTTTTCAATGTTCTCCATCATGACATCTTTAACCTCAGTAACCTGAGCTCTGACCTTAGCAAGCTTGCTTATCTCTTCAGGATGCTCAATACAGTACTGCATATGCTCCTTCAATTTCGACCTACAACAAGCAAAAAAGAAAACAGAGTATATAACTATATATACAATCTTCTCTTAATAAAAAACACAAATCACAACAAATCCAGCATTATCAAGCTCACGAAAAACAAATTCAATAATCAATACCCGAATTCCTTGTTCAGGCTGTTCGCTGCGGCAGTCGTGGCCTTTCCGCCGCCGTATTTGGCAACAAAATCGTCCTTCACGCGCTCCAGAAAAGCCACAGGCACCTGTCTCCCAATCGATTCATCCGCAACAACACAATAAGCTACAAAAGAAGCAACACCGAACTTCAAATTCGCCACTAAAACAAATCACAGTAACACGAATTTCATTTCATTTCCAAACACATCACCGAACTTCAAATTAACCTCTAGCAACATGAATTTCATTCCATTTCATTTCCGAACAGATAGATCACCGAACTTCAAAATTAGCCTCTAAACAAATCAGAACAACACGAATTCCATTTCAATTCACATCACCAAACTTGAAATTAGCCTCTAAAACAAACCACAACAGCACGGATTTAATTTCATTTGACTAAAACCGCGTTTGGCTGATGGAATCGAAATTTGAGTAGATCGGTGGCGAGGAAGCACTCACTGAAACCGTTGTCGACGAGGTAGTTGAAGGTGTGGCCGTCGCAGTTGTAGGTGAACTTGTTGTTGGAGGCAGGTAGCTTCTGGAGGCACTGGAACGCGATGGTGTTGAAGTTGCCGCTGAATTCGGTGTACTCCGCGAGAATCACCGTACCGCGTGACACGAACGCGTAGATCAGCGATCTCTGGTTCTGGTCTTGCCCCATCTTCTTCTCTCAGATCTGTGTTTGAACCTGATTTTCGTGTGTGTGAAGTGTGTACTCTTTACCTACACTCTCTCCTCTTTTTCTTTTTCCTTTCTTTTCTAGAGAGAGAGAATGTAGGGAGGAAAAGAAGAGCGAAAGATGAGTGAGAAAAAAGAAATGAGTTTATGGCGCTTATAAAGCAGGTGATAAGTCCGATGTGTCGTTTAATGGGTTTAAATTTTAAATTTTAAAATGAAGAATAAATCATGATATAATCCTTGAGGTGAAAAAAAAAAAATAGCAACCAAACGAGAAAAATATGAACTAAGAAAATGGAAAGACTAAATTTAGTACTATTTTAGAAGTTGATTTTTTTTCCAATTTTTTCTTTAATTGAACAAAAGAAAATGTATCATTTTTTATATTTTTCTAGATTATTTACTTTAACAAGATATAAAAGTTAAATTAAAAGAGTAAAGTAATAAATAAATTTAAAAGGATTAATGAATAGAAATATAAATTATTTAAACATTTAGTTAATGATCATAAACCCCCAAACTATACTGCAATAAGAAAAAAATTAATATAATAATTTAAAAGAATTAAAAATGGAGTGGTGGCATTGGCGTTACGATGGCATGGATGGAACAATAATGTAGAACCGTGCGGGCAGAGATAATAACTACGGAAAATGAAAGAAATAATAATTTTAATTTTAATTTGTTCTTTTTTGTTTGAAACATCCAACTTACCCTCCTGACTGCGCCCGCTAATCCAACAACAACAATGACATCTCAATTTTCTGACATTCACTAAAATAATAAATAATAATGCCATTTAAATTTAGGTTAAACGTACTTTTAAGTGTTAATCCTTACGCCGTAAAAAAAAAGTTTGAATCCTAACAAACACTTCATTTTGTGTGAAGATTTGCTATCCCTGCCCTCCCCTTCAAAAATCGTGTCGTGATTGTGGTCCCAAAATCGTACAAGGCCTTCACATTATCTTTAATTATTTATTAAGGTAATAAAATTAGCTTTTCTTATTATAATTTATTCTTTTTTTACAGAGTAATATTATTTCTTAAATTAATTAATTTAAGAATTTTATTGAAAGGATTAAATTGTTATAAGGTTTAATATATAAAATTATTAGTATAAAAATTTATTTGAATTATGTAGCATTTTTTTTATAAAAAAAAAAGCCCATGTTGTAAGACACGTGAATTGAATTTCATGTTTGAATTAAAAAAAAAAAAAACAGTCCCACTTTTATTCAAATGAAAATTGAAATATTGAAATAACTTTTCTATGAAAATAACATTCGCATGTTATATTTTCTGAAAAAAAAAATCCAGAATTAAAGAAATAATCCAAGAAACAAACCTCCCTTAATGTTGTTGGCCTTGGAAACACAGACTATCCAACAGATTTTACCTCTACTGGTAAAGTTTTTTGCAGATACTAAATAATCCCTTAATCAACATATTTAAAAATATTATATTTCAACTGAACCAACCTTTGTTGAAACTAAAGTATTCACTAATTATAACCTTTGGTAATAATCACCCCTCTATTAAAAAATGAGGGGAAAGAAGAAAAAAAATGGTAAAAGAAACAATCTCAGATGGCTACAAAACCAGAAATAAGCAATTAACTTACAATTCACAAGAGCTTACATCTTTCATAACAGAACTATTCTAGAAGGATGATACAAGTTAATGGACTAGCTTACATATTAATAAATCAATCATTGCTATCCAACTAGCACAAAATTTCTTCCTTTCCCAACAGCTTCTTCCCTTCATTTGTTTTGGTTGGGGTGTGACTTGTGAGGAGAGGAAATTACATAATGTTCACTCAGCTTTAGTAGTATTTGTTGATTCATAAGCGGCATCGGCAGAAGAGGTGTCCATATCATTCAGACCAAATTCTTCATTTTGTTCCCATGACCTCTCGTATTCCTCAACTGGAGAGAGATACCGTAAGACATGGAAAAATATGCAGCGTAGATAGCATGCCGACAATACCAAACAATGAGAACTATATATATCATACATACATCACATGATTTCAATTATGGAGATTACTCAGCACTGTAATGCTAAAGGTTGAAACACATGCCCCTAACAAGGAAAATGCGGCGCAAATAAATGCATTCTCCTGTTTTTTGTTTACATTGTAGTGCATTGGATTCCCAAGCAACTCTAATGGTTGAATTGAATCAGATATCTTAAGGAAGAAAAAAATATTTTTTCACCAATAAAGGAATGACCTGATCCATAGTCATGATCAAGTATAGAAAGTTGAAAACACATCACTATACAAGCAAACAGCACAACACACTAACACCAAAGGCAAGAAAATAATTTTGTTTTTTAATTTCAGTAGACTCAGAAAACAGAAAAATTCTCATCTCAATAACAACTTGAACTGATGGTGCAGAATGCATTATCTTATCTTTACTCATAGGAATACTAGATTATCCAATATAAAAGATTGAAATATCATCACAAACCTCTCTTTTAAATTTCTATTGCAATTTCTGGATTATTACATCATGATTTTTCAACTTTTCATATGTATATAGAGAGAGAGACTAGAAACATCTCTCGTCTGTATGATGCCAAAGATAAGGGTAATGAATGGTATTAGTGTATAGATGGAAATGGAATATAATGAAATAAAGTCACTTTGAGGTTCCTTAGCAAAAGAGGGATAAAACAGATATTCACAATTTCAATTTTGAACTCAGAAAATGTCAACTTTATCTGCAAAAAGTATAGCTTGATATCTGAGTTGGAAAACTTACATGCTAATTGATTGTCCTCTTTCAGATCATCGGTTGCAGGTGCTACAAAAGAATTGCCTAATGCATCATCGAGAATTAGAGTCCAAGCTTCTTCCAAGCTAAGAAGCTGCACAAAATGAAAGAAAGGATGCAGATAAAAAAATGGGGTCAAAGACCTTGAACCTATAGGTTTAAATAGGCAAAGTCAAATCAAAGCCTTCAAACTCAACGACAAAAAGAGACTGATAGTCTGACAGCTTCAGCTTCTATTAACCTCTGATGGTAGAGAAACATCCAACAAGTGTTGTAGCCCAAAAGTAAAGGTCAATGTAGCCCAGAAAGTGATCCTTGTTAGAATGTATTTGGTTAAAATTCCCTGGACTCTTTTCTTTTTGTTATTCGTTTCTTTCTTTTTTTACTGATAGATAAAATTCATCAAACTGGGGTGGAAACAGGTACACAAACAAGACAACACATCCTCCTAAAAGAGAAGAAATACAAATGAATTTGCAATGCCTGTAGTTATCTATTTCTCCTCTCCCCTCTTTTCCCAGTCAGCCACAAAACATTGTGTAAAGCATAAATAACAAATGTGATGGTAATCTAATCAATAGAATTATAAAATGAACAGATATGAGAGAAATGCAAACCAACTCTGATAAATAGTCATTTTCTACCTTGTTTAGCCTTGCTTTAAAGTCTATCCACTTGCTTTTTCTCTGTTCATCAACACTATCTCCAAAAGTAAAGCCATGGACCCTCTCAAGGCCTGTACATGCAAATCACATCAAATTATCAAATTATATTCTACATTCCAAGGTTATCAATGGTGGATGGCAAAATATGGCAGAAGGCCAAAATTTTGCCTTATAAACAGTTAAACACGCCATTGTGCTCCCATAGCAGGGTTCCCTTCAGAAATTGCCTATGGCAGAGGGCTAAAAAAATGCCATGTTATGCAGTACTACAACAGTTATTTAACAACATTGCTACATTCTAGCAAAACTAAATAGATTATATTAAAAAATAAATCACACCACAGGATCAAGAACAACATAAACATGACGAAAGGATAACAGTTTAAAATCCATCTTTCAAAACTGATACAAATTTTGCATTTAGAAGGCTTTTCAAACATGTTTGAGGTGGATTATTTGGAATGAAAGAAATAAATATTGATGTTCATGTGGTTGAAATTTGAAAGATCTATTAAAAAGAAAAATGTCTATCATTTCGTTCAAATGATGCTCAACAAACTGTACGGCTACTATGTCCTTTTCCTTTTCACAAAAATCACTACTAATTATCCTGTCTCAATAGGATGTTGCCTAGATAATAGTTTTTGTGCGTAAGAGAAAGCATACTTACTTTCACTAATTTTTGTAATTAAACCTTCAACAGTTGTAACAATTCCTCCAAGGGTTCCGCTTGCCAGCTCCAAGTCAAGTTCAGGAACTTTTACACTTGCAGTATCAGACTAATCAAACCAAACTACTCAGCCAATTGATAATTGATAATGATATAACATACATTTCTAGGTCTCAGATTGCAGAAAATAATGTTTAAATAATCAGGCCTATATGGGTATCATCATGACATTTTTCACAGGTTATCTTTACTAGTAAGACCTGTACGTGTATCATTACAACTTTTAAAATATCATTGAAAACAGAACATGTTGATGTAATATTTCTAGGATATCTCTTGATGAAACCATCAATTCCAGGCTTCTGATAACCCCAAAATGTGAAATTGATTCTTAAAAATGCTATAGTTTCATCCAGTATGATGACAAAAAAAATTGAAGAATAAAGCCAAAATGCAAAGTCACACTGAAATAGTTCACATAATTAGTTATTTTCCTCAGTTCCTTCAAACATTCTACAAAAAGGTTTGGATTCAGAATCTTACGTTTGTCCTACATTTGAAGGCTATAACATCAATAACCAAAGTCCAAAGCATTTTCTTTTCTAATGAGATTTATTTTATTAATCCCAACCCAATTTGTAGTAATTACACATTAGAAATAAGAAAAAATTAAGAATAAAGCCAAAATGTAAAGTCGCACTGAAATAGTTCACATGATTAGTTATTTTCCTCAGTTCCTTCAAACATTCTACAAAAAGGTTTGGATTCAGAATCTTACATTTGTCCTACATTTGAAGGCTATAACATCAATAACCAAAGTCCAAAGCATTTTCTTTTCTAATGAGATTTCTTTTATTAATCCCAACCAATTTGTAGTAATTACACATTAGAAATAAGAAAAAATTATATGCTCACAAAATGCAAGAATAAACTACAAGATCCATTATTCATCACTAAACATATATAAATTAACAAACTGCTGGGCTGAGATTAGTTAAGATCCAAGATAAAATTACAGACCTTTATTACATCACGGCTCAGGTCATTAATATTCTTCACACATAGAGTAATTGTTTTTCCTTTTTCAGGAATTCGCCCACCAGGTTTCAACTGCAAGGCGAAGAGATATTTATTCCAGCCCTCAAAAGAGAGAACTATACTCAAGAAATCAGTATATACCTCAGAGTTGCGGTAACCACAACCATCACATGTGGATGCCATAACAATTACTTCTTGGAAATAAGGAATATCTGTCCACTGTTAAGCTCAACAAAAGTGTGTAGAAGAACTAACAAGACATGTTGCTCAGTTTAAAAGAACATGGTGCTGTTATCAAGCAAGCAAATGAATATTATCTACAGTCTTTACCCTATCAGGCTATCAGCAATCAGAATACAAGTCAACCCTGTAGACTAGTGTTTCATTTTAATCTCAACATCCAACATTGTTGTTGAGGAATGTGAATTATAGCCAAGCTCATGAAATTCGAAAAGAAATATTATTTTCAGGATTTTTAATTGAACACATGGTTATCAAAAAAATATTTCTGCATACCAAAGAGGTGATAAAACTTCAAATTTCAACTGAAATACACCAAACATGGAATCAAAAAAGAAGTTGAAACAAAGAAAAACCAGCCCCTATTTTCAGTTTTAATTATAGTTGTCATTGATGCAAAAAAGATATGGTGACAAACATTCTAAATAAATGTAGCACAGTCAAACAATATCCGATGGCAGTATAAAAATGATAAAAGGATACTGGTGACAAACATTCGAGTCTCACAGTTAGTGGCACAGGCCCCACAAGAAGATGGGAAAGTCATCACCTGTCAAGAACAAGCAGCAATATGACACTGAATGAACAAACAACAAAAAAGGCCAAAGCTCAGTACAAGCACTATACAGTTCAGCAATACATACCTCTTCTGGCGCAGTATATCGAAATAAGGCTTCAGCCATTTCTGCACTGTTACTCTGTGCAATGGCTCGATGACCAGCTGTTGCTCCTATTGTCCCATGAGGTTCTCTCCTCACTGGATCAGCAGTCACAGCTTCTCCCCCTTCTGGTTCTTCATCATGAGTTCCTTTAATCTGAGTGGAATCAACAAGGTATCCCAATGATGCTTGCTGCTCAGGAGTTCTCTCATAAAACTTGATAGTCAGTGATGGATCAGATGATGGTGCAAACCTATTCACATGTGTTTTCCATTTAATTAAAATAGCAACAGCTAAAAGGTGTGACTAATGTTAGTAAGCACCATTTTTTCATTTTCTTTCATTTACAAAGTCTTGTTGAAATATTTGTTACTGTTTAGATCCAGAAACACTACATCGCTTGTTCTCCTTGGAATCCTTGGAAGTAATGTTAGTTGGATCTTACTAGTTGTGAGTGAATAATGATCATGATGACATGTTTTTATTATTTTTATGATTTATGATTATTACTTTATTTTATTTTGTTATATTATCACCATTTAGTATCTTAGGCATGGAGAAATATGAATTTTATATTTTATATTTTCACTCAAATTCCTGCTTTTTACAATTTGTTTAATGGCATGATTATATCTATGAACTGTGAAACGAGCAATTATTTTGAAAATTTTATCTTTAAATTGTTTTTATCATTTACCTATACGAGAACATCTTACTTATATGAGGACATCTTAGCCTCTATGTTTATAATCTCTTCTCTAATAAAACTACTCTTATGTTTTTGCTATTTAGTATAAAAAATGGGGGTATAATCTCTTACGGGTTTTCAATGAAGCTGTTTCCAGCAGGATCATCAAGAATAAATGTGAAGGCTGATTCTCCTGTTGCACAGGCTCGCAGTTTCACCAAGAACTGATCAATTGCCTCAGCTGTCTCTGGAGCCAGCTTCTAGAAGGTAAAAAGCATAACATTAAATTTTTAAAAGAGAAACTTATATATCAAATAATAATATAGAGCAGAAACAAATAGTACTTTGCGTTCCTCTTGAAGGGCCTGAAGTTCATCAGCTGCTCTCATTAGTATCCCTTCCACCTATAATAACACAAAAAATGATATTGTTCAATCATTTGACTACAAATGCTCAACTGTTGAATGTGCATGAATTTTCATAAAATACTCAGAGCTCCGACACCCATAACATACATTTCTAATATACATATATGGGAATCATCCTTGATACTAAACAATGGGTTCATATGGAAACTGCCAAAATTATGATATTATTAAGAGTCAAGCCTAAAGCTTCAGAAATCTACCCAAAATCATACAAACAAAAATTAATAGACTAGAAGGATAACATTCTTATCTTTTCAATCAAACAATCATTTTGATCAAATAAAAAAGACTCATTGACATGTTTATTCATCAGCTGATTTTACATAAGCAGAGTAACTTTAGCCATCTCCAAATTGTCTGGTGTGCATGATAAAATGAAATGCAGTGTTGAGAAGAGATTTTCATTGACAAATGCAATAGCCAAAAATAGGTAACCCCCTGCCCTACCCGGAAAAAAATTGAACAAGCAAACCTATCAATGCTAGGAATGGGAAAAGAACAAAGTAAATTGAAATATGTATCAGAAGTACCGTCGACAGACTACCACGCTGAGCCTCTGGTGGAATCTCAAAATCCAGTTCAGGTATCTGCACAATCACACACACATAAGCAAGGTGCCTTTTGAATGAATTTATTACACATTAAATTACACTTAAAATTTTCAATAATAGAACCACATTAGTCACTCAATTTTAGAATCATTAGAGATGACACTTAAAATGGTGCTATCTATCTATCATAGATAGATAGTTAGATAGATAGATAGAAAGATATCAGCTCAACAAAGACAACATAGTTTAGCTCTAGACAAAAGGTTTTCATTAACCTTATCATTACAATCAAAATAAGAAAAGGAGTAAATGAATTTAAATAAATGTAGCGAAAAAATAAACAAAACAAATTTGAGTACCGTAATGGTAGCAGATTCTGCTTTTACCACTTGTCGATTTAGCATCTGCATTCATTAAACTTGTCAATAAGACACTCTTATACAAATTATCAGAATAGTTAACAAAAAATCAAGCTTGCAAATCAAAATAACAAATAAGAGAATCCCAACTAAACATACATTGACGATACAGGTATTAGACTGATATTCAATAAGGCTATTTCCTGGAGGTTCTGCTTCATGCAATAACACCAATATATAAATTAGTTTGTTAAATTTAGCTTCCAGACTATTCTTAGTTTGGCCATGGTATGCATCAATGTTTCACATGGGCAATTAACTTTATTTCTTTCCCTATGTTGTATGACAAGCATTTATATATTATTTGTTTCTGAAAAGGCCTCCTAGCTTCCAAGTTATATTTATAATCCCAGATTGGCTACTTATTTCCTTTATAAGTGTGGAAAGAGAAAGGGGGAGAAAAAGGGTGAAATAGGATAGCAACATTCTTTCCAGTTTCCACCACTGAGATGCTTGTCATACTTGATTCAGTAAAATGCACACAAAATACCAACCATGTCAGTTGCAGTGGCTTCAATTGCATAGAGCAACGTAAGGTGCTAAGACCAACAAATGTCACAAGCAGTGAGGAAGGAGGTGGGATGCCTGACAGAGTAAAGTAAGACCACCATTTTAGAAAGGGATAAAGTTCATTATAATGCTATCCTAGAAAGTTCTTTTACAATCTAAACAAAGGTTACTATCCTAAGATATTCCAATGTCTTTCTTAAACTTTTGGCAAAAGTCGGAGAATGGATGAAAACTGAAGAACCCAGCTGCATTCTGCCTCGGCATTGCTGTTCTTACTTCTTACTAAGTTTCCTATTAAGTTTTGCCATGCATTTGTGCCATTGTATGTCATCTTACTTCAAATTGTTTTACATCATTACCCCTTTAAGAAAGATGTCTTTTACGATGTTAAACTCAAGATTCTACCTAGGATCAAGAGGGCGTTGAAAACCGTAACTAGGGGATTGTAACTCAGATTGTAAGACATTAACTGAATTCCTTGGGCAGAACATGGCTGATAAAGGCATTGGAGCACCTCCATTCAAGTCAGTATTACACCATACTTTACTTCATCTAGGGGCTATATAAGTTTTCTTAAATTATAAATAATGATTTGGGAGATGGGGTGGGGGTGGGGGGTTGAAATTTGAATCAACACAACCTTCTGTTCGCCTGATGGGATCTCCAGAGAGTAGCAACAACCACGCAGTTGAATTTCACCAGCAAACTGTACTTCATTGTTCCTAACAGATGAAAAAAATTAATTAGAAAAGAAAGATATTAGCTTTCAAGGAAGATCAAATAAAAGGGACCAATTATGTTCAATGCACAGTTTAAAAAGGAGGGCATAGACTAAAGAGCCGTTTACCTCTCACCACAGTGTGGACATTCGAAAGCTGACAACAAAATCTGCAGGAAAGGTAAATGTGGCGTTGGGTTATATTTCTAGAAAACTAATGGACAGACATAAGGAACAGAAGATAAAAATAACAATATGTGATAAGATCCATCATCTAATTTGTGAAACAATAATGCTAATTCATTTAATTGAAGTCTGTAACAAATAACTTTCTGAAGGTTGTGTTGATTCAAATTTCAAACCACATGACAATCACAAGAGGAAATGGAGTAATAGATAAGACATACCTTTCTGAAGTTAGGAATAGAAGTAAATAAAAATCTTGTAATCCCCTGACAAACATGAAAGAAATTGAAGTCAGATGATAAGTTCAAGATTTTAAAAAAATTGGATGAAGCTACAAAATTGAGCCTTAGGGTGCATTTGACTCGTTTGCTAAGTAATAAATAATTGTACTGCAACATTATTCGTTTCATTGATTTTTAACATTTCTATGGCTACTGGATCAAACAACACAAAAGATGAAAGACACAAAAAAAGTGTAACTATTCATTACTCAATAACCAAGGTGACAATGTAGCTTGGAAATAGATTAGTCCCATACAATGAAGAATAACCCAACCCCTGCTCCACCACCAAACTGCTTGTGCAGTACATCAACCCCCATACAATAGACAAAACAAAAAACTCTTGCTTGTGCTAAGTGCTCTAACCAATTCTAGATGTACTGATGTACAGTGCATCGACCTGCTACAATTGACAAAAAAAGTTTTGTTTGTGCTAAGAGCTAACCAATTCCAAGTATGCAGTGCATTGACACAATACAATAGGCAAAATAAAATTTGCTTGTGCTAAGTGCTAGCCTATTCTACAAGTGCAATGCATCTACCCGATACAATAGACAAAACAAAAAGTTTTGCTTGTGCTAAGTGCTCTAACCAATTATACATGTGCAGTGCATCAACCTGATACAATTGACAAAACAAAAGGTTTTGTTTGTGTTAAGAGCTAACCAATTCTATGTGTGCAGAGCATTGACACGATACAATTGACAAAACAAAAGGTTTTGTTTGTGCTAAGTGCTAATCTATTCTACAAGTGCAATGCATCTACCTGATATAATAAACAAAACACCAAGTTTTGCTTGTACTAAGTGCTCTAACCAATTCTACTTGTGCAGTGCATTGACCTGATACAATTGACAAAATAAAAAGTTTTGTTTGTGCTAAAGAGGTAATTAATTCTGGGTGTGCAATGCATCAACACGATACATTAGACAAAAGAAAAGGTTTTGCTTGTGCTAAGTGCTAGCCTATTCTACATGTGCAATGTATAGACCTGATACAATAGACAAAATAAAACATTTTGCTTGTGCTAAGTGCTAGTCTATTCTACTATTCTAGTGCAGTGCACCAACCCAATACAATAGACAAAACAAATATGTTTTGCTAGCAACTCAATTGCTTGTGCTAAGTGCTAACCTATTCTACTTGTCCCATCCATCCTTCCATATGCGCACAATACGTATCCTTAGTTCCCAATTCATACACAATGAACATGTTTAGGCACACAATCTAATTAAGAGCTTAATTAAGTTCTCATCACATGAGACCTTATATCATTAATTTGACTTTTGAACTTATTCTACATGTGCAATGCATAGACCAAAAAAGTTTTGCTTGTGCTAAGTTCTAACCTATTATACATGTGAAGTACATAAAACACAATACAATAGACAAAACAAAAAGTCTTGTCTGTGCCAAGTGGTAGTCTAGTGCATCAACCCAATACAATAGACAAAACAAAATGTTTTGCTTATGACTTAGTTGCTTGGGCTAAGTGTTAACCTTGTCCTATCCTTCAATATACACAAAACGTATCCTTAGTTCCCAACTCATACACAATGAAAATGTTTAGGCAAATAATTTAATTAAGAGCTTAATTATGTTCTCATCATACATTTGATTATTGAAGTTATTAAAATAAACTAAAAATAGCTTACATTGATAACTTTCTCCCAAATGCTTATTGAAATAAGCTAACAAAAGTTTACAAGTCATTTTTACAAGCTTCGGTAAAAACACTTCCAAACACCCCAAATTCAATATAGCGCGCCAAACTAGATTACCTCACAAGTTCAAGCGGTGGATAGCTCCAAAGATTGTTTAATACCGCTACTGCCCCCGTTAAATGCATTGATGAAAAAACGTAAACACCACCGACTAAAATTTATTTATTTTCGCAAGCACCACCGATTCATAAATTAACGCATTGAATCGTGAAGAAAAAAACAAGGCACTTAAACTCGACAACGTTCGCCGAGTAAAAAAAATCGACTATTGGATACGAATTGAAGTCATTGTGACTCAGGAAGAAAAAAACAAAGCTCGGTGGTTAAACTTCGTAAACGGTTCGCTGTACAATTAAGAAGAAGGACGAAAAGAAAAAGAGTGAAAAAAAAAAAAAAACTTGAATGCGAACTAAACGCATTGCTGACTCTGGAAGAAAAAAACAAAGCCAGTGTGAAAGCTTCATAAACGTTTCACCTTGTAGTAATTAATAAATAAAAATCGAGCATTGAATACGAATTAAACGCAGAAGAAGAAGAAAACAAAGTTCAATGCATCATCCTTATAACGCTCACCACCGAGTAAGTAATCAATAGGTAGAAAAAAAAAAAGTGAAAAATATGGAGTATTGAATACGAATTAAACGCAGAAGAACAAAAAAACAAAGTGTAATCCATAAGCTTCGTAATAGTAACGTTCAGCACCGAGTGATGAAAAAATGGAGTATTGAATGGCTAAGTTCCACTACGCAGGAAGTGCGGGAAAAAGAGGAAACAGACACAGTGAATTGAATGGAAAGAAGTTAAAAAAGAGAAGCGGAAAATAGGGAAGAGAAAGTTACGTTTTCACCGCAACGCATGCAGAGACTTTCGAGGGTGTAGAGAGGAGCGGCGTCACCGTCGTCAGCAGAAACGGCTTCCACCACCGATCCAACGTCAACGATTTGCTCCCCTTGTTGCTGCATCTTCTCTGACATTGAATTGAATTGAGTTGAATTGAGTTTCTCTTCAGTTTCAACCACAGTGACGAACAAGAGTTCCTGAATTGTGAGAAATTGTTGTTTTGTGTTTGGGGAAGACGCTAGAAGGAACTAGGGTACACGTCATCGAGTAAGGTGTTCGGGTCGGGTCAGTATTGGGGTCCATGGCCCAATTTTAAAATTGAAATTACGCGCGGTTGATGAATAGATGGAGTTTAAATTATAACAAAAAGCTTATAGAATAGATATGTAGTTAATTAATCACAATTCTTTCGTAAGTTAATTGATTTTTAAAAAATTATTTTAAAAAATTATTATATGAGTTATGATTACATAGTATTTTACTCTTTAAATTATACATTTGACTTTTGACTAATCTTAATAGCCTTTTTAACTAATTAATTAGAGCTTGTGATCTGCATGTGGAGGAGAAACAAAACAGTGGGCCATCTTTTAAAAATGCAAAAGAAAAATAAAATGGGCCGTTTTTATTAGAGTAGTGCTCTATGTCACATTCTCTTCCTAATAAATTTCAATAGCTAAATTTAAGTAATTGTTTTTCTAGTTTTTTTTTTAAAAAAATTTATTAGTCTTAAAATTTTTAAATGATTATTTTTTTACTAATTCAATCTTTCAAAATTATTTTATTATTTTTACTTAAATGAAAATTACAAAATCCATAGAATTAAAAGAGAGTCAAAAATAAAAAAATCACATAAAAAATAAAACCATAAACCATAAAAAAAAATTAACTTATTTTATTTTTCATAAAAACCTTGTACTCATATCATGGTAATAAAATTAAGAAAGTATTTTGTTTCGCATAAATTTTCTTTAGTTTGTTAGGTATTTCACCTTCGAAAAAAAAAAAAGCTTATTATGTACATAATCCCTCCGGATGAAAATGTAAAAAAAAAAATCTTTTTCTTAAGAAAAATAATTAAAATCATTTAATTTTGATAGTTTAATAAAATTTTATATTTAATTACTAATGTAATGCTTAAGACAAAATAAAAAAGTGATTAAAGTAAAACTCCAATTAAATTAAAAGTATTTTTGATATAGTATCATTAATAATGAAGAGTTAATTAAAATTTGTTTATATTTTAATCCAATTGACATGTAATTTTTGTTTGTTTTATTTCTGTTTGGGTGGAGTATTTCTTAACCTACAACTATTTTTTTTAAACAATAATATTGATATGAAATAACTAATTACGAACATATTTAATGATCATTAGCAAGTATAAAATATTTAATATTTCTTTAACTGACATCATTTATTACTCTACTATCATTAATAATAATATTAATAACACATCACAGCATTAAATGAAATTTAGTATTTTAATATTTTTCCCATTAAAAGTATTTGAATATTTTTGCCTTTTTGAAATTCATTGTACTATTTCTCACATATTTTTACTCACCTCTCTATCTCTCTCCTCGCTTCTTCTTTATCTTTCTTCAACGAAATACTTTTCATTTCTACTTTTTTTTCATCCATTTTCACTTATCTATTTTATTTCCATCCACCTTATTTTTCTCTTCTTTACCAAACTAGGCAAAAGGGTCTTACAAGAGAGAGAGAAATGGGTATAAAAATAAGAAAAGAATAGTGTGCATTTCATAGTCAAACTCAGTCGCAATTCATGGTTCACAAAACTAACCATTTGAGTTGACTAAAAAAAACTAGTATAATAGTGTTAGCATATACATTTAACATCTTTCACAAATATTTAAAACATAGTTACAGTTATATAAGTATTTTATTTTATAAATTAAATGTTTCATATTTAATGAAAATAGTACATTGTTAATTCTTAACATATTAAATATTTCTCTCTTTTTTTTAATTATTTTCTATATTTGATATAAATTTTTTTATTAATTCAATAAAGAATTGTGGTCATCATATACCAATCAAAAACAAAAATTGAATGAGAATCAAAATTCAAATATATCACCCTAGATGTCAACTAAAACTATTTCTTAAGTAAACTTTTCTAATGAAGATCCAGTCTTAATTATTAAATAATTAAGGATTCACAAAATCTCGAATCAACTGGATGGTATCGTTATCATGTCTACCAAACGACTCATAAATATTTATATTCATTTTGTATATCAGTTACATATTAAATATTCACTTTACACTTGTCAAATACAATTAATGTATGTAACTTCCAAGAGGTGTATAAAGTTGGTTCTTTTACTAATTTAGATTCATCATTTCTTTATTTTATCTATCAATCACCACTTCTCACTTGCTAATGGATCCCATTTCCATAAAAGAGCTTTATCAATTTCACAGAATCCATCGTGAGGTTTTCTGTTTCATGATCTTCAAACTACACCGTGCTTTAACACAAACTTTACTAGTCATGGCCTTATGGATTTGGCTAGAACATAATGGATATCCCACAATCACCCAAAAAGTGATGGAGTATTCATCTTACACTGTTATTAATGGTCTTGTTGACGAAGCCATCTCTTGTTTGGATTGCTTAGAAGAAGAAAACATTGTCATCCCAAAAGATGGTGGCTTGCCAGTAACAACAAGGCTAACACAAAGGGACATATCTTTGAGTATCTTTAAGCATAAAAGGTACACCATAATAGTTGGTATCAAAAGTGTATTGAAAAATATTTGTACTCGAATTTTCAATGATCTTGTACAGATAGTTTTAAGAATCAACATCAACAGAGCTACACCAAAAGGTAATAACAAATATTCACATTCACACTCACACATGCCTTTGAGTCCTATTCTTGGTTTCCCGCACTCTTTGTTTGGTAGCTTTGATATGCCACCAGAGAATACTTTTAACCTAGACTTGTTTGATGAGAGAATATGGGTGAAGGGGCCTTGTGATGATGTTACTGATGACGATAAATCCATGTTTATAACATTTTCTAAAGGCTTCTCAGTGACAAAAGACGAGGTGATAAAACTATTCACATCTACATTTGGGAACTGTGTGGAGAATTTGTCTATGGGAAACCCTGGTGTGCATAACCAATCTTTGTTTGCAATGATGATTTTGAAAACTGTGGGAACAGTCGATCAAATTTTGAATGGGAAACGTGTTGCAAAGCTTCGGATCAATGGAAAACACATTTGGGTTCGCAAATATGAACGTCGCGACTGAATTGATTTGCTTCTATCATCAGAACAAAAAAACAATAAATGAAGTTGGAAAAAAAAAAAAAACGCTGTAATCAACTAGACATCATTTTTACGTTTTTTTTTTTTTCTTAATTACTTCCTTGAAACTTATCTTTACTTGCCTAAGTGGAATCTTTCCCAATTGCTAATGAGTAATAATAATTAATATTCATATTTTGTACCCTTTGTGTTTTTACTTTTTTTACCAACTTCTTAGTTTGTATACTGTGTTAATAATGGATATGCTAAAATTATATGTATTAGTAAAGCTTGGAATGTAACTCTTAAATGTGGCTTCAAACCATGAATTTATATATAAAACCTTGATTAAAACTCCAAAACATTACTTTAAATCATTATTAAAAAATTGTGATTTAACGATCGAAATAATTGGTGATTAATAACGACCAAAATTAGCGATCAAAATTAATGGATGACTAATAGCGATCGAATACCATAAGTGAAATATAACAATCAAATTAATCACCTAAAACTGAAATATAAAATTTAGTCATCGATTTTTTCGATTGCTGTACAACGAATGAATCATATTTCGGTCACTAACGATTAACAACTTGAGATTTTGTAACATATTTTTTTTTATCACTATCTTTATTAACGACAAATTTTCTTAATTTTTGACCACTAAAACATAATTTTCTTGTAGTGAATCTAGTATTTGCAATTTGGTAAAATTGAGATTTAATTTCATAATCAAAATAACTTTTATTTTATATATTGATTTTTGGTAATGATTAATAACTAAGGCAACTTGATACTCAAATAATTCATTTTATTTAGATTTGGAAAAAAAAAAAAACATAACCATCATATTCAAAATCACATGTCACATATTTAAAGAGTTTACAAAGTTGACTTTAATTGATAAAAATGACTTAATTTAAGAGTTTTTACAAATAAAATGATTCAATTGAATAATTTTTACAAATAAATCTAACATAACACTTTTCACATGAGTTTGATATTTAATAAAAAAAATAATTTCTTCCTTCTAATTAATTTCCTTAACTATTGAAAAAAAAAAAAACACCTCGCCTTTTTATGGTATATAAATACTTAGTTTAGGAAAGACACATAGTTCCATAATACTAACTGAGGTAATTAATTGCATTTGGCAATGAAATCAACACATCTTTGAATTCGCAAAAAATAATAATTGATATCAATTAATTTCACACGTAGAAGAAGAATTAAAATAATGCAAAAAAAAAAAACTGAATTGTATATGTTAGCATGAATATTTTATTTTGAACAAATTATATATTTTTTTTAGACATACAACAAATACTTACACATACACAAACCACGTCTTCTTAATGATATAAAAAAAAAAAACCATCTTAAATGAAAGACAATTTATGATGTTATTACTGCTTTGTTAATAAATAATATACAATTAAACTTATTTTTATAATCATAGTCTGCTTAAATAATCATATATATGAATCTTGGAAATAAATAAAAGAATAATTGATGACCATAATAAATTCAATTTGATATGTAGATTTCTTTTAAAAATAAGATCCAAGCAACTTTTTTTAGGGAAGATCCAAGCAACTTGAATACCTACAAAGAGTAATAAATTTGTTAATACAAATCATATCATATTCATGTAAAATTTGATGAAGAAATTCTGAAAGCTATTCTCTTAAATGTTGACTCTAATGCTTCATTACTTGAATTTTGTACCATTCATGTTGTGACAGATCACACATGATAGGGATTGTGTGTTCTCTCTTTTGCCAATAAGTTAAAAACAAGACATATTTATTAGTTAGTATCAAGTTTATCAAAATTTGTAAGCAAGTGGTTTATACCAAGTAATAACTCCAATTTTTTTTTTTTCACAAATATGTGTTTTCTCTCAATTTTAGTTCATTTTTATTTTAAGTCCCTTGATTTAATTATTTTTAGTTTCTCAATTTTTAAAAAAATGCTCTTTTTAAACTTTCTTACAACGAAAAATTGCCACAAATTTTGCATCAAAACACTAAAAATTAGAGCAATTAAGGGTTCATTTTGCTAAATTTATTTTCAGTTATTTTTAAGTTAAAGTTAAAAATAAAAATTTTAAAAAATAAGTAAAAAATTATTTTTTAACATTTATTTATTTTTTAACTTAAAAGTTCCTTAAAGTTAAATATAATCAAATGAAGAATTTTTGAGTTTAACTCCCTCACTAATAAAAACTAACAAACTAATTACTAACATTTTTCAATAAAAAAAATACTAATTATTTTGTATAATAAAAATGTATATTTATAAAATAAAATAAAATATTATAGAAAAAAATATTCATATAAAAATATTTTAAGGATAATAAAATTTTTATATAAATAAAACTTTTAATAATAGGTGAAGTTGATAATATTTTAAATAGTTGACTAATAATTTTATTAATTGGAATATTATTATTTATTTTATTAAAATTGACAATATTTTTTTTAATAACGAAATAGGTTAAATAAAAGTATAAAAGATAATTTTTTTGAATAATCAAAATAATTCACATTACTTAATGAGAAAAAATATCTCAAAAGATGTTTATATATCTTTATTGTAATTTGATTTTATTGGGATTCGAAGAAATACCATGGAAATGAGCTTTGCATAAGTAGCTCTTAGTAGTTTATTATAAAATTTATTATTTTTAATTTTTTTTTTTTATTAAAAATAAGTAATTTTTATTTTATGAAATTTTTACTAATTGATGTTTGATTTAATTTTTATTTAAAAGTAATTTATAAGCTGAAAATAAGTTGGGTCAAGTGGATCCCAAATAAAGTATTTTTTATATTAAGGAACTAAAAAAATAAATTAAAATTTAATTATTTGTGAAAATTTGTGAAAAAATTGATCCTCGGAGGAGAAAAACCAACAACCTTAAATGCAAATAAAAGTTTCTCATCCATTAAAGTATTGAACGAATGAATACTTTGTGTATATTCATAATAAAAATAAAATTTAAACTATATCTTATTAATAAACAAAACTTAATTAATTATTAAACTCATTATAAATATATTATATTGTATACTATATAATAAAATTTAATATATTAATATAAATATTCTAGTAAATTATTTAAAAGGGATGCATTTCTTTAAAAAATAAATACTATTAATATTATTATAGAAATCAACCAAATAAATTCTAGATGTAAATAAATAAATTTTAATAATAAATTTGTAAAAATTAGGTTAATTTGTGTTGTCATTTTTTTATTTTTTAGTATAAAATTTTAATATATATTTTAATAAAGATTAGATCATACGATTTAATTAATGACTCATTTGTTCGACCATTAACTCAGTGATCCAGTATCTTGACCAATTTAGTTTTATTTTTAAAACATGAAACATCACTTTTGGTTTTAAAATATATTTAAATATGTTTTTAGTCCTTCAAATGTGACTAAAATTTTTTTAGTCCTTCAAATTTTTTTTTGACTTTTTTAGGTTCTTCAAATATTGTCAAATATGTTTTAAGTCCTTCTATGAGTTTTTATATGATGTTGTTAGTAGTGTTGGATTAGCATGACCGTACTTTAGATTAGTACGATCGAGCTTCAATTTAGCATGATTGTGCTCCAAATTAGCATCTCTTCCTTTCATCTTCACCCTCAACTCCTTGTCCTTTACAACCAAGTTACTTTTACTTCCTTTACAACCAAGTTACTTTTACTTCCTTTACACCAGCCACAGTCGCTTCATCGCCTCCTCTACCACGTTGTAGTTGATCTTTTGTTGCTTCGGGAATCTGATCCAACTCGTCACGATTGTTGTCGTCCTCCTCATCGTCATCGTAGTGGTTGTTGGAGGAGGAGAAGGCCTGGTGCACGCTCCCACTATCGCGGAACATAAAGAGTGTGTTTCGTGACAGTGAATGTGTGTGGTTGCGACAAGAAAAGTGAAGAGGAAGAAAAAAACGAAAGGAGGACATGTTAATTTGAAACAACATGGCCGTGCTAATTGAAGTATGACCGTGCTAATCCAACACTACTAACAGCGTTATATAAAAATTCACAGAAAAACTTAAAACATATTTGATAATATTTGAAGAACCTAAAAAAGCCAAAAAAAAAAAATTGAAGGACTAAAAAAATTTTGAGTGAATGACTACAAACATATTTAAGTCTTTAAAATATATTAAAGCACTAAATTCATTTAATATAGATATTTATTGATAAATAAATAGATTTTGTGTATTTAAATAGCATCATAGAGGAAGGACCATAGTAATTATTAGAGACATAAATAGAATTAATACTTGTAATTGCCATAGTTATACATTATATACAAAACTCATAATATCCATACTTAAAATATTATTGCATTTACATAATTTCTATCATTTTTAAAACAATTGCTTTCATGATACGAAGGTGCGTGGGCAAATAATTGTTCCTTTGAAACTTCTTTTATCACCACGACCAGGGACGTAGCCACGTTAGTGGCTTGGGGGGACCCGGGTCCCTCCTTATTTTTAATTTTTTATTTTATTTTATATATATATATATATATATATTAATATTAATATTAATATTTAAGTAATTATTTTTTTAATAGAAATTCAACTTAAAATATTTAGATGTTATTTTTTTTCTTTTATAATATTTATTGTAAAAATAATAATATCTTTTTATCTTTTAATAATTATTTTTTTTATTTCATTATATTTTCTATAGAGATAATTATATATATTTTTTCTTTTTAGATAAGATATTTAAATATAATTTATTTTTAATATTATTTTTCTTTTATCATTTAATTTATAAATTTTTATTAGCAATACATTGATTATATATATATATATATATGATTATTTATTTATTTATTCATGATATTAATATTTAATGATGAAATTTTTTAGAATAAATTTATTTTTTAATAAAATTGATAAAATTATATTATTTTAACTGATTTTTTAATTAGTGTAAAATTAGTTAATTTTTATATATTTGATTTTGAAGGAAATTTTATTTAAGTTTTAATTTTTACTATATAATTATGGAATTTCTTTGTGATATATAAAATTGATTGTTAACATTATAATCTTGTATTTTAAAAAATTATCATTTTTTTTTGTTTAAATATAATTTTTTTAAATAATAAATTAAAATTAATAATATAATTATATATTACTATAAAAATTATATAAAATAATTTTAAATTAACCCCCCCCCCCCCCCAAAATAAACCTAAAGTCTAATTTCTCTGCATGTCGTGTTAATTTGTTAAACAATAAGTTAACGTAGTAGATGTATTTCAATAATAATATAAAAACTTTTTTTAGTGAAAAAATTGACCTTAAGCATCCTAGCTTAATTTATATTTTAACATTAAAAAATAATTTCATATGATTATTTTTCACTTTTCATAATACTTCCATTTTAATAAATACTATTGTATTAAAATATTTAATAATATATTTATGGACATTAATAATGAACAAATAGAGTAAAAATATTTTTAATAAAATTAATCATTGTTTTCGACGTTGTGGACGTATTTTTTAACAATATTATAATAAAAAAATATTATTGTTTCAAAATAATTAATTTTCTTAATTTATATAAAAAGCTTAATCATCAATTAATTAAATTTCCACTTTATAAGAGTGCTATATTTTTTAACACAAAAAATCTAATATAAAAATGAATTTCCATTTCTCAAAAATAAAAATAAAATAAGAACAGTAAATAAAATAGAAATATTTTGCAACAACTATAGTGGCATTCTCACATTTCAATTTCAATTTCCAAAAGCACTTTTTCTTATGTGAGAAGAACAGAGTGAGAAAAAGGGGCAATTTTTGTGTGTGATTAACAGAGAGAGAGAGAGAGAGAGAGATGGAGAGCAGTGAGGAAGAAGATGATTTCCCTTCCATTGAGAGCATCATTCCCCAAACCAAAGTTGACTCTCTCTATCAGTCCCACACCGAAAAGGTTCAATTTTTGTATCCCTTCATTTCGCAATCATTAAACAATGCACACTCTCAAGAAACCTTCTATTTGTTTTCAAATTGCATGTTTCTGACGAAACAAAACTCGTGTGTGTGTTTTTTTCAGGGGATTAGGCAGCTTTGCTGCGAGCTCCTAGATTTGAAGGATGCTGTGGAGAACCTGTGCGGCAATACGCACTCCAAGTTCTTGGCTTTCTTGAGGTAACACATGTCATCACGCAGCTACCATTTTGTGTATTATTCTGTCATTAGCTGTTTGAAGTTACCCAGAAGGGAATTTCAAGACCCTTTAATTTTTTTGTGTGCTTTTTGTCTATATTGCACTGTTACAACTTACAAGTTCAATTACCAGCATATATACACATGGGTATTGGTACACTGTTTTTAATTTAAATGATGTATTGTGTTGTGTTGTATTGGTCATGTGGCCATTAGCATAACTTTTTGTGGTAATCGATATTTGGTTCCTTTATGTTTATTGAATGAATATATCAGTATAATATGCATTTGTTTGTTGATTCTGCAGTAGTAGCAGAAGGTAGCGATCTATTTCCTTGATTGACAATTTCTTGTTAAGAATTCGTCGGTTAATTTTATGTTGTTATTTTTCAATTTGGAATAGGAAGAATAGAGACTTGTTGATGACATCTATGGCTTTAGCAGCTGTCTCGGAAAAGGGGGGAAATGGTTAACATCTTATTAGGGATAAAAATGGGAGTAAAAAAATTCATAGATAAGTTATAGTGAAGTTGTATTGATAGTTGATTCATGAATTTATCACCTCCTTTCTCACCCTCCATACCAAACTGGTCCAAAATGGTTTTATTTTCTTGAGTGGTAAGTGATAATTATGATTAGCATTCTGGTTTATTTGCCTTTTTCTTCATTGTAATTTTCCTGTTGCAAGGATTGTTAAAGGTTTCTATTGTATGGATGCTGCAGTGGAAGATGAGGAACAAGTTGGTATTGTTTTTATTTGTTTAGTAACTTTAGTTCTTTCAAGAAAAGGCTGAAGCTGTTAAAAGATTGTCCAGTAAGTTGGTTATACTTTAGTATGTCCAACACACACCAATACACAAGCTATTTTTGGGCTTGAACTTGAAAAGTGCACAAAGAATTACACTTAACTGTGTGGTTGAAAATCTTCTCAAAAGCTTAAACTGTTAGTAGAAGGCCTATGAATGGTTCCTATTTTAATATTTCTAACAAATTTTCAACCTGAACTATAAAGCAACAGACTTTTGTTACAATTCAAATTTCAAATCACTTTCTTCAACCATATTATATGCCTACAACTTTTGTTGTTTGTTCTTGATATTGTAGGATATCTGAAGAGGCTGTGGAAGTAAAGCATGAATTGATTGAGCTGCAAAAGCATATCTCAGCACAAGGTATTCTTGTTCAGGATTTAATGACTGGTGTGTGTTGTGAATTGGAAGAGTGGAATCAGTCAAGCAATGATGTTGCTAAAATTCAGCATGAACCTGAACTTCCTGAACTCCTTGAGTCCTTACCGAATGAGAGAAATGACCAGAAAATATTATTCTTGGAAAACATTGATGTACTTGTGGCTGAGCATAAGTTTGAGGAAGCATTAGAAGCATTGGATACTGAAGAAAAAAGTTCTGTGGAGTTGAAAGGCTCAGGGAATAACTCTTCAGATGATGTTTCCTCGTACAAGTCTTCTTTGTTGGAAAGAAAGGCAATGCTTGAAGATCAGCTGGTTGGAATTGCTGAACAACCTTCTGTTAGTTTTCCTGAGCTGAAGATAGCCTTAAATGGTTTAATAAAACTTGGAAAAGGTCCTCTAGCACATCAACAAATGCTGAAATTTTATCAGTCTCACCTCCAAAAGAGAATTGAGGCTTTGCTTCCCTCAAGTTCTCTCTGTCCTGAAACATTTCCTTCTACATTATCTAAGATTGTGTTTTCTGTAATATCACTGACAATAAAGGAATCTGCTTTGATTTTTGGAGATAATCCTGTTTATACCAACAGAATTGTTCAGTGGGCTGAGTGGGAAATTGAATATTTTGTACGAGTGGTGAAAGAGAATGCACCCTCATCTGAGACTGTTTCTGCCTTACGTGCTGCTAGCATCTGCATTCAGGCTAGTCTGAACTACTGCTCAATCTTGGAGTCACAAGGACTGAAATTGTCTAAATTACTGTTGGTGCTTCTGCGTTCTTCTGTTGAAGAAGTTTTAGAATCAAATTTTAGACGTGCCAGAAGAGTAGTTCTTGACATGGCAGAATCTGCTGAATGCTGCCCGTTGTCACCACAGTTTGCATCTTCACTTTCTGCAATTGCAATTGCAAGTTCATCTAGTAGCATGCTTGTCGAGAGTGGAATGCGATTTATGCACACAGTTGAAGTAAGTAACTTAATCATATGATATGGCTATTTTCAAAAGGACAATAATTATGTTATTTTGCCTACACATTCTTTTGTGTGATGGAATTATGGAAAGTTTGTATGTCAAATAAGAAAAGCCTTTGCTTTAAATTTTTTCCTCCTTTCTTTTTCCATTTCCTCCTTGCTAGCTCTGTTTTTAAAACATTTATGCTAGAGATATGCATCATACTGCTGAGTGCTGACCATCCTTGCTACCCTCTTTTATGTATGTTCAAGAGATTGTCTTACTTGAGCTCAAATGAATGAACTTGCTTGGATTTTTTCTTTGTCTTGCTATAACATAGTGTACTTTTGGTACAAATTACAGGAGATATTAGAACAGCTAACGCCATTGGCTAGTTTGCATTTTGGAGGAAATGTACTGAATAGAATCTTACAACTATTTGATAAATACATGGATGCTCTTATAAGAACACTACCAGGTCCTTCTGATGATGACAGTCTTCCAGAATTGAAAGAGGCCGTGCTTTTCAGAGCTGAGACTGACTCAGAACAACTTGCAATATTGGGAATAGCATTTACGATATTGGATGAACTGTTACCAAATGCTGTGTTATCAAGGTGGATGAAGCAAAGTGAAAGCAAGGCCAAGGAACTAAATAATGGAACGACAGAGAATGTAACCTTCAATACAAATGCTAGTGTAGAATTGAAGGAGTGGAGAAAACATCTTCAGCATTCTTTTGACAAACTTCGGGATCACTTCTGTCGGCAATATATTGTGTCTTTCATCTATTCAAGAGAGGGAAAAACACGGTTGAACGCACATATTTACTCGAGTGATAACAGAGAGGAGCCTTACTGGGATTCTGACCCACTGCCTTCGCTTCCATTTCAGGTCGTTATTCGTATTTTTTCGCTGCCCTTGTTTTTGTTCTCTATTTGTTTCTTTGATCATCCCTTTGTGTTTCCATGTTTCCTTATGGTAATGTTAGCTGTTGATTGCATGTTTTTTCAATCATTATTAGAATTTGATTTTCTAAATGAACCTGTGCCTGGTATTTGCTCACTAATTTGATCATTTCTTGCATTATGCCATTTTATGGAGGTGTGTGTGTATCTGTGCATCTATATATTTATTTATATGTTCATATTGAATTCTGGTGTTTTGTTTTAGTATTGACTAGTACTATATTTGCAGGCATTATTTGCAAAGCTTCAACAATTAGCGACCGTGGCTGGAGATGTATTACTTGGGAAAGAGAAAATACAGAAAATGTTGCTAGCAAGGTTAACAGAGACTCTTGTCATGTGGTTGTCTGATGAGCAAGAGTTCTGGGGTGTATTAGAGGATAATTCAGCTCCTCTAAAGCCACTTGGTTTGCAGCAGGTACTTTAATTTTTATTTTTATTTTACTGCTAAAGCCTAAAATGCATTTTTGAACATTGAACAACCAAGATGAAAGTGATGCCTGCAATCATTAAGCTTTCCCCAGCACAGTCTTGATGCATCATTTGTAGAATATTTGGTTAAATTCACATTTTCTCACAAGAATAGTGTCATTTTTTTGGCTTGTCAAATAAAAAATTGTGATGGTTATCATGGGAGTCTTAGGTTGCATCTCGAGAATTTGTCATCAACCAAATTGAAGATATAATGCATTTCATTCATCATTTGTTGTTATGTTTTTAGTATCATTATGTAATAAAGCCTATGTTTTTAGAGAAAATTGCTTGATGCTCTTTCCCATTGGAAAAATTGTTAAGAAGTGTTATTCTCTTTCAATTTTAGTTTGGTAAAATTTTGTTATGTTCTTTCCCTACACTCCTCTCACCCATAGCTGTTTTTCTGTGACAGTTAATTCTTGATATGCACTTTACTGTTGAAATTGCACGCTTTGCGGGGTATCCATCTCGACACATCCATCAGATAGCATCAGCCATCACTGCTCGTGCCATCCGAACCTTCTCTGCTAGGGGCATAGATCCACAAAGGTATTCATTCTTCATTTCTGATTCTGCATTTACCATTCCTTGTCCTCAGTTGTAATGTGTTCTAGTAGTATTCTAAACACCAATAATAATTTGTCATGATCAATCAATCATCAGTGCACTTCCTGAGGATGAATGGTTTGTGGAAACTGCAAAGTCGGCAATAAACAAGCTCTTGCTTGGCGCATCGGGGTCCGAGGCATCCGACGACTCTGACGAAGATCACATCATTGTTCATCATGATGAAGTTGTCTCTGACTCTGACACTGTTTCGTCCCTGTCTTCTATGGAATCGACTGAGTCTTTCGCTTCTGCCAGCATGGCCGAACTCGACAGCCCCTCTAACTTGTCTGATCCAGAAAATTGATTTTTTTTTTCTCCTAAGATTATTTAAAATATAGAGTAGTTTGAGATTTTGAGAAAAAAATGTAAACATGTCCTCAGTTATCAAATTTGCAATGTCATGGCATATGGTGTTGTTATTTATTCAGTATAAAGCATCAAATGTGTTGTAGGACATGTTCATAGACCTTGCTAGGGGATTTAAATTAGAGTTGAAGTTGGAGAGTAATTTTAGATTGATATCTTATGTGTATATTTTGAAAGGACGGGTAAGTGTGCCTGGGTCTCTTTTCCTGTTTTTTTTTTTTTTTTTTTTTTTTGTATTAATTGATATTTTTGGTACAACATTTTTTGATGATGGCTCTTTCTTTTTGCACATTCAATTTTTCTCTTCACCCCCTCCCTTTTTTTTTTTTTATTCTTTTAGTATATTCTAAAAATACTTTTTTCCTCTCATCTTTAACACCTCTTCCCTCTCCTGCAACCTCACTTGCATTGTTCCCTCTCCCTTTTTACCTCCACCGGCGTCGGCCTCTTTCACACTGACTCCTGTAAAGCTGGTAACGATGAAGTTTGGTTAAAATTTTAACATTCCAGAAAGACTTAAATATGTTTTTATTACTTGTAATATATCCCTTTTTCAGATTACTACCTAGTTTTTTTTGTTTTTTTTTTTATTTTCATACTTTTTTATTTGAAAATTTTCATTTAACTGTCTTGTTAAGTGATTATTTGATAAATGAAGTGTCACATCATTATTAACTTGTCATCACTCATAAAATCTTTATAAGTAGTGTAATAAAAAAAATAGGTAATATAAGTAACAAATTAAGGGTTGTAAAAAGTAAATCTATCTAATAAATGATGATATGACATTGATAATATGTCATTCCGTTTGTGACGCTATTATTTAAAATGAAAAATTTTAAACAAAAAAGTATTAAAATTAAAAAAATTCTCAAGTATAATCTAAAAAGAGGTACATCTTTCTTCTTTATTATAAGTAACAAAAACACTTTATTTTTTTTTCTTTTTTATATGTAAAACTTAACTTTTTAAACTCAATGATGTCTTGTTTAAAATATCACATTTAACTTTCAATAAAAAATTTTGGTTATAATTTTGTAAGAGTATCGATGAGTCTTTAAAGAAAATTAAAGTACAATTTAAGAAGAATAATATAGAAAATGTGAAATTTATTACATTTAACTGATTTTTTTAACATGTTACTATAACAAGGAACATAGTAGTATACTCCAACTAATAAAAACATTTAAGCTTCGAGAAAATAATTTTTGGAATGCATTTAATGTATTCTGAAAATGAATGTGAAAGCATTTAATGCATTCTGAAAATTAATCTTTAGAATGTACTTAATAAATACATTTCATTTAAAATGTATTAAATGCGCTATGTACATTAATGTATAAAATGCATTAAATTTTGCATTTAATATACTTTCGTAAATGAATTTGTGCATTTATTGAGAGAGTTAAATGCATTTTAAACATTAAAGTTTGAAACTCATTTAAATGATTAAATTAATTTCAAAATGTATTAAATGAGTTTTTAACATTAATTTTTGAAATGCATTTAATTCTCAAAATTAATGCATAATTTCAAAATTTATTAAATGCATTTTAGAAATTCATTTATGAAAGTATATTTCAAAAATCAAAAACGGAAAAAGGATTTGGAGAACTTTTTTTTTTTTTTGGTGCAAAGGATTTGGAGAACTATGGGAAATATTATTCTTGAATCAAACAATGGAAATATTATTCTCTAGTATATTAAAAATATGTTTGATAATGATTGTGAATATTTTTTTATATGTGCAAGAATAATTTATATATGTGTTTGTTTAACATTTTTACATTGAGAATATATATTATAATTATTAAAATATCATTATGTTAGAGTTTGTTAAAAAAATATAACAACTCAAATATTCTATTCTTACGAAAAATATACTCAAAAATAAGATTGAAAAAAATGTCACGAAATTAATATTGTGATCTTGTTTTAGTTGAATCATAGTAGAATCAATCATTTTCTTTTACAAATATACTACTTTTTTTTTTTGTGTGTTAAACACGGACGAGTTTTTTTTTTTAATGATGGTTATATAATTTAATTTTTTTTAAAATAATATATACCTAAAAATATTTTTTATGGTAATTTATTTTTTAAGTTATAATTTTAATTTATAACAAAATAGTGGTTATTAGAAAAGTAAGATAAATACTTTAATCATGATTTTTTTTTAAAATTAAAAATAAAAATATGTAAAGTATAAGTTAGATAACACGCGCTCTAATATTATTTAAAAATATATATTATTTTATTTAAAAAAAATATATTTATTTAAATATTTTTAAAAATGTTGTATAAAAATAAAGAGTTTAATGTTCATATATTATTAGTGTAAAATAATTTTATATTCTTTTCATATTAATTAAATCTCTAACCAAGACATATAGTTAACCTAAAAAAAAAAGTTAACAAAAATGGCTACAAAAATATATACTAAATTACATATCATTAAAGATACAAAAGAAAAATTATAATTACTTAAATTAAATTTTCAAACACTTTTTTATAAACAATATTGACTGTGGCATATTAAAATCACAATTGTCTTCATTTTAATATCTTTAATCTCTTTTTGTTTTTAACCATTGAAAAAGAAACATACAATTGTTTATGACTAAACATTGGGAAGATACAATCCAACGTAAGAAAGTGTTTGTCCTTATAATTTGTTAATTATCATTCAAAAATAAACACATATTGAAAATTGTCTTCTTTGAAATTAAATTGGCAAATTTGAGTTGTTTATAACTATGTTCATCTTTGGAATAAGAACATTGTCTCCAATAGTAATCTCAGTCAATACTGTGCACTCAAGTACATGTTCTCCTATTCTTCTTACTTTTATTTTTGTTCCATTTACATAATCTATTGGATTGATCTATGTTTCTCACCAACATTACAAGGACTCTAACTTTCAAACATAATTCATGTCTTTGTTTAGTGGTTAAGGAAAAGAGATATTGAGTAATAAATCATTTAAATCATTTTTATTATAATTCAACTCCTCAGCAATTAATTTTTCTTCGACATTCTCCATAGTAGTGTTTGATGGACAAGGCATAATTAGAAAATGATTCAAACTCCTATGATTATTTTGAAGTAATTTCTCAATCTCTACAAGTGCTAGATTTTTTATTTGATCTTTACTTAGTAGTAAATCTTAAAAAAAAAAAAAACTATATTAATATTAAATAAATGTATTAAACTTAATGTATTATAATAAAAATATAGCAGCATAAAGTAACACTTTTTTTTATAAACTATGTAAGTCATATCATGAAAAGTCCCTCTAAAGGATCCATAGCACTTATTATTAACTACTATTTAAAAGTAATAGTTTTTTTTTTGAATTTTAAGATCTCAAATTAATATTTTTTTTAAAAAAATCTAGTAAAAAAACAAAATTAATACCACATAAATGATTTAAATTTAAATTGATATTTATTTTAATTTAAATCCATTTATACTTGTTACATTTAATTTTTAAATTTATTATAGACATAAGATAATTACAATATTAAATTAAAAGTGTCATAAAATAATAACAATGAGACAAATTTGAAAATTATTTTTTATTTAAATTAGATGATAAATTTTATTGAAAATAATATAAAATAAAAATTATAATCCTAAACGAAATCAAACTAACAAAAGAACAAATATTATCATCTTAAAATAATTACAATAATTCTAAGATAATAAAAATAATAATAATTTAAAGATAATTACATTAATCAATTTAAACTACTCATTACACTTTTTTCAGTTTTTTTATTATCAATTATTAATTAAAACTCATAATTTCTTTTTGAATTTTAAGATCTCAAACTAATATTAAAAAAAAAACAAAATCTTGTTAAGAAAAACAAAATTAATATCAAATAATTGATTTAAAGTTAAATTGATATTTATTTAAATTTAAGTCTATTTAGACTTGTTACATTTAATCTATAAATTTGTTATATTCATAAGATAATTACCATAATAAATTAAAAGCGTCATAAAATAATAACAACGGAAAAAATTTAAAAATTATTTTTTTATATAAATGAGATGATAAATTTTATTGAAAATAATATAAAATAAAAATAATAATCCTAAACAAAATCAAATTAACAAAAAAATAAATATTATAATCTTAAAACAATTACAATAATTCTAAGATAATAACAAATATTATAATTTTAAGATAATTTCATTAATCAATTTAAACTACTTCATTACTCTTTTTTCAGTTTTTTTTGCTGAATTAGTTTTTTTTTATTATCAACTATTATTTAAAAATCATAATTTTTTTTTTGAATTTTAAGATTTCAAACTAATATATATATATTTTTTAAAAATATATTTAAAAAAACAAAATTAATATCAATTAATTGATTTAAATTTAAATTGATATTTATTTAAATTTAAATCCATTTAGACTTATTACATTTAGTCTTTAAATTTGTTATATTCATAAGATAATTACAATAATAACTTTAAAATGTCATAAAATAATAACAATGGAACAAATTTGAAAATTATTTTTATTTAAATTAAATAATAAAGTTTACTAAAAATAATATAAAATAAAATTATAACCTTAAACGAACTCAAATTAACAAAAGAACAAATATTATAATCTTAAAAAAATTACAATAATCATAAGATAATAACAAACATTATAATTTTAAGATAATTAAATTAATCAATTTAAACTACTCATTACATTTTTTTAAGTTTTTTTTTTTAATTATCAACAATTATTTAAAAACCATAATTTCTTTTTGAATTTTAAGATATCAAACTAATAATTTAAAAAAAAAACAAATTGTAGTTTAAAAAATGAAATTAATATCAAATAATTATTTTAAATTTAAAATAATATCTATTTTAATTTAAATCCATTTAGACTTATTGCATTTAATCTTTAAATTTGTTATATTTATAAGATAATTACAATAATAACTTAAAAGTGTCATAAAATAATAACAACAGGAAAAATTTGAAAATCATTTTTTATTTAAATTAGATGACAAATTTTATTGAAAATAATATAAAATAAAAATTATAACCAATCAAACTAATTAAAGAATAAATATTATAATCTTAAAAAAATTACAATAATCCTAAGATAATAACAAACATTACAATTTTAAGATAATTACATTATTCAATTTAAACAACCTCATTACACTTTTTTCAGATTTTTTATTATTATTAACAACTATTATTTAAAAATCATAATTACTTTTTGAATTTTAAAATCTCAAACTAACATTTAAAAAAAAAAAAGAAGCAAATCTAGTTAAAAAAATGAAATTAATAGCAAATAATTGATTTAAATTTAAATCAATTTAGACTTGTTACATTTAATCTTTAAATTTCTTATATTCATAAGATAATTACAATAATAACTTAATAAAGTCATAAAATTATAACCAATGAGACAAATTTGAAAATGATAGAAAATAAAAATGATAACAAATGAACAAATATTATAATCTTAAAACAATTACAATAATCTAAGATAATAAACATTATAATTTTAAGATAATTACATTTGTAAACATTATAAAGTCATTGGTAAGTCTTGTCATTATTGTTGTGTGGGATGTCTATCATTAGACTTGAGGAACTTGGAATTCTCTATTGAAACAAAAAGAAAAAAGAATGCAAAATATGAATTAGAAAAAAAAAAAATATATATATAGGAGAAAAAAGAAGAAGAAGAAAAATATACAAGGCAATTGAAAAAAAAAAGAAATTGTGATTCAATCAGTAGACTGGTAATATAAAGAAAGAAAAAAATGAATATACAGGCAACCTGAAAAACAAAAAAAGAAATGAAGTAATTAAATGATAAATAAAAGAATTATCATAGAATAAAATAACGTATAAGAAACAAGAAAAGAAAAATAGAAAAAAAAAAAAAAAACTCGGATGAGATGAAAGTAGAAAACATGAATATATAGATGGAAGAATAAATATTTGAATTTATAACAAACTATGTGAGTAGATATAGATAAATAATTTTAATAATAATATTAAAATTATTTTAAAAATTGAATAGATTAATTTGTTAAAAATATTTTTTTATTTAACATAATTAAATATATAATTAATATGAGACTGTCATATGACATCTAATAATCTAATAATATGACAAAATTTTTTGTTTAGAATAGATAATAGATTATTAATTTGGAGGGAAGAAAATGGATGAAAATAATTATGAGAGAATTAATAGGATAGTATGTACTATGTAGTAAGGAGTGTATATATACATTTATACTTGATATAGTTCAATCAATTATTCTATTAAAAATGATTGAACTATATAATAATTGATATAAATTACATCGGTTTCATATGTGATCATTCCTTATTATATCTTTCCAATTCAGTTTAGAAACAGGTAATTAGGAAGAAAAAGTTATTTTCCAGGTGAATACAAGCTATTGTTCAAGTCCAGGAACAAACTGAATAGTAAAAATAATTAGACTATGTTTCTGGTAATCGTAAATATAAATATGTTAATGTATATTTTTATTCATTATCAAATTTTTTATATATTTTTCATCCTTATAAGTTTGATATGCATTGTTTTTGTTTTACTATTTAAACTTACATATTTGATGTATTTTTCTTTCTAACACCTCTTATTTTATTTCTTGCACTTTTACTTTGCTTATTACATCTCTCACTTTGTTTTTTTGCCCCCTCAAGGTTTTTAGTTTTTAATTTTTTTTAAATTAAAATTAAAAAACGTGGAGTTGCATTATGTAAAATGGAAGGTGTTAAAAGAAAAATGTATCAATGACATGTTCGATTCTCCAAACCTAATTCCGAGCTAAAAATAACACATTTTAATTTTACAAGAAATGGAATAATTACTAAAATTTTCACAATAACTAAAATCATACATTAAGAATAAAAAAATATAAAGAATAAAAGTTTATATTATCGAATAATCACACTCATCTATTTATAATAAGTTAATTAAATCTTATAAAATTATTTTAAAAATCATATAAACATAAGGTTGTGATTATTTAACAATATAAAATTTTATTACATATCTGTGCAATACTCTTATTCTCAAAAATATATATTAATACATCTTACAAGTATAAGAAAGAAAAAATCAAAATGAGAAACCTCCAAATTAACAATATAAAAGTTTTGACATATTTGCTAAACTCTTTTACCACTAGCATCCACGTTGGTGCAATTATTTTAAGTTGCTTGTAGATACGTCATTTATTTTTATCTTATCCAACACAAACACCATTAACCCTTAAATCTTTCTAATGATCTAACTTTTTAAAAGTTACTTTTAATAAATTTTAAAAAATTGTTTAAAAAAAAAAGAAAGTAAAGTTGCTCATGAAAGTACCATACTTCATAAGCAATACACATTTATAATCTCACAAAAGCAAGTACTTGGCAAGCATCATGTTTCATTTTTTTTTTTCTAAAAATAATAAAAAATATTATATCTTATTCTTAAATAAAACTTTGTTTTTACACAATCAACTAATTAGCTGTTGAACTTTTTTTACACTACTCGTTTAAAGTTTTATAATTTTTTACATTAGTCATTTTTATATTAAATATTTTTTTTAAATCGTTGAACTATTTGTGTGAAATTAAATATATTTTATCATTTTAAATAAATATATTTTAGTTATGTGTATGTTTTTATTTTTTTTATTTTTATTGTGCAAAAAATATTTTACATATTTTTAGTTTACAAAAATAAATTATTAAAAAATTATAATGATTCTTCTAAAAAAAATAAATTATTAAATAATGATTTAAATTTGTTTTGTAAAATTTATTAAAAATAATTTAAAAATTTAAAAGTTAACGATGAGTGTATTAAATAAATGAATGATATGTATATATAGATTCCATTACAAACAACTCAAATTATTTACATCAATATAAATGCTCTAATTAGGTTGGATTCATTTTAATGGCTTGTTAATCTTTTTATTTATTTAGTGGGGTATGTTCAATTTTTTAAAAAATAAATATTTATTTATTTTATTAAAATAAATATTTATTTCACTGAATAAATTTCATAAATGGAATCAAAGTTGAAGTCATTATTAGTACAATGAAGGTCGTGATGCTTTCTTTAAAAGAAATTCATCAGATCATTGAGCTTTAAAATTCTGAATCAATTCCATCATATTGATCTTTCGGAAGCCATTTTTTTCATTTTCATATTCGAGACGCACAGAGCTTTGTGTTCCTCCGTACTTATTCGGCCAGAAAGTGTTTACTCTCGATCGGCTTTGGATCCCAGTCTTTTAAGGTAGTCCTTCTGGTTTTAACAATATCTAGAGAAGGAAAAATATTCCGTGCTTCAACAAGTCCATCTGTTATTCCATCATAAAATTGTTTCCACCTTGTTTCCTCTTCTTGTTCCTCCTCATCACTCCCTTGATGGCTGCCAGAGGTTGGAGTTTCTCCTATCGAAGATTTCTTGGTCATATCCTTTGCTCGTATCCATTCGAAATCCTGATGGATCGAGTCAACTTCTTCTTCAATGTTGTTTACTGTCCAGTGACAGTGACATGTCCGAATAATACTTGGAGGGGTCGGGACACGTGAATTGGAAGACGCCATCTTCATTCGCTCCTTCTTCTTTGTACACAAAGACTCCCCAACAACTTAGCGTCGACAAGGTGGACGTGGCTTCGTATGAAACCTGCAATACATTCCACTCGTGCTCATTGAGAAACGCATCAAGGCCAAGCCACTCCTCGTCACTGAACAAAACTCGTAGATCACAAATTAAGACGTGATCTGCTTCGACTCTGAAGTTGTAGTACCCTTTGTGAGGAACGCATCGACCATTGATAACAAGGTGAAGCTCAACAAGTTCACGGCGAGAATACCGTCGTCTCACCCTTCCACTTGCATCCTGAAAGACCAACGCCAGTGCAAAGATAGGGAACCTGCTGCTGCCGCGAATCCAGAAACGAGGATCATCCCCTCCATTGCCGATGAAGTCAAACCATTCAGGAATCTCGGTTTGGGGTATAGCTACATCTTCAGGTTTCCTTAATAGAGCGGCAACGATGCTCCATTGCAAGCAGATGTCGATTCCATTCACTTATCTTGACATACTAGTGGGGGAATCCTAGAAAGGAGGAAACTTGGGAGCCGGTTGTCAACAAGATCGAGAGTAGATTAGGTTCTTGGCAACACAAATACTTGTCATTTGGAGGAAGGATCTTTTTTGCTGAAATCGGTTTTGTCAGCTATTCCACTGTTTTACTTATCATTCTTCAAAGCACCTAGGAAAGTGGTGACTAAAATCACGGCATTACAAAGAAATTTTATGTGGGGAGCAAAAGGGAAGAGAAGAAACTGTGTTGGCTCAGTTGGAAAAAAGTGTGTCAATCTAAATAAAATGGTGGTATGGGAATTAAGGAAATGGAGACATTTAATAAGGCACTATTGTCAAAGTGAATGTGGCTTTTTTTGAATAAGGAGGAATAACTATGGGTCAAGGTCATTAAGGAAAGGTGCAAGTGTTTGAGGCGTTTACAAGGTGTCCAATTACTTTGACTTGGTGGAAAGAGGTGGCGAAGGTATGCATCAGTGGTGATTCATATGGGTGGTTTTGGTCTAAGGCATCGAGGAAATTGGGTGATGGGGGAGAAAACTAAGTTCTGGAAGGATGTATGGCTGAATAATTGCTCTTTAAACATGAAGTATGCTCGGTTGTTCAACATTTCCAACCAAAAGGAGTGCACAATGCATGATATGGGCTCTTGGCAGGATGAAATGTGGAAGTGAAAGCTCACCTGGAGAAGGAACTTGTTTGAATGGGAAAAGGATTTAGAAAAGGAATTGTTTAAGGAATTAGATAGTATCAAACCTAGGGTCGGAGCTAGAGATGAGTGGGGTTGGGAAACAGATAGAGAAACACAGTTCTCGGTTAGAGGAGCATACATTAATATGCTGTCAGTAGATGATTATATTTTTTCTAACTTTTTTTTATGCAGGTTTGGAAATTGAAGGTTCCTCTAAGGTTTCAGCATTTGTGTGGTGATCATCACTCAACAGGATAGCCACAAAAGATAACTTGGTGAGGAAGGGAATAGCACTACATCAAGAGGAACACATTTGTTGTCTATGCAGAGAAGAAATATAGGATGTTGAACATTTATTCTTGAAATGTAGATTTGCTTCAAGTATTTGGTTGAGATTCTACAAATGGCTGGGCATTAATGTGGTAATGCCGGCTAGCATCCATTCCCATTTTTGGCAACACAGTGGATTAATTCACAACAGGGACGGGAAAGCTATTTGGGAAGTTGTTTGGGCCTTGTTCTGTGGTCCTTATGGTGTCGTCCAAATGAGGTGGTGTTTAAGGAAGAACAGCCGTGTGTAGATTATGTCATGGAATTAATTCTGATTAGATCATGACAATGGGCTAGGAACAGAATCAAGTATTTTTCTGCAAGTTATTATAATTGGTCTCATAATCCAGCTATCACTCTTTATTAACACTAATACTTAGATATTTGTTGCCGACTATCAAAGGCTGTGGTTAGCAACATGTATCTGCGGTGGGGTTTGGACTGGTTATTCGAAAATTGAAACATACTGGCGGGATAGTAATATTTCCGCCCTAGTACAAATTCACTGATTTTCTCACTATACATGCGATAATAAGCGTGCATATTCACTTGTTGATATTGAGGGATGATATACTGGTGAGGCAAATTAAACAATCATGTGGTGGAAGTTTTCAGTGTAAAGGTGAATTCATCCCAATTTTATTGTGTGCTGTCAATAAATCAACACTTATTAGTTGCAGCAAATATCAGTGATGGGGACTATGCCTTTAACTCATTCGGTGGGTTCAAATAAAAATCGATGTATGTATAATTTTTACATCAGTACTAAGAAAATTGAAGTAGTATAATTTGTATTAATCACCACATTTCTTTTTACATTTGTTGTTTAACAACCGAGTAGGCTATGACAACCTAGAAAGTCATTTGTATAATAATGGATATAGTATTTAAGAATAATTTTATATATACACAAACTTTCATATAATATCTATATCATTTTGTTTTTATACTAGAACTATTGTAAAATCCCTAAAAAAAAAATTATTGTAAAAAAAACCCATTAGTGTCACCTTAGGTATAAGGAGAAGTAGGTAGCTTGCATAAAATTTTAGGTTCAAATTTTAGCACCTCATAACAAGCACACACAAAAATCCTAAACCACGTACGCTATACAAATTAAATTAAATAGAGATAGCAGAAGGTGCAATAAATCAAGGGTTTGTTAAGGTAATTAATCAGGTAATTTTTCATTAATAACTACTAGATATATATCTTAAAATGTTACATTATCATATCTAATACTTATTAACAAAAAATTATCATTTACTATACTTTATACACACACACCCCTAAATCAAAGATTATCACTCTTCAATCTCACGATTCACACTCTCAACTTCATTCTCTTCCAAAGACCTTCCCATGGTTTCCCTAGTAAAAAAGTAGGTGACCACCATTCCCAATAGGCACACCCCTCCAAGTATGATAAGGGAGACTTTCATCCCAATTCCCTTAGGGTATCCATTCTCCTTCTGTCTATGTGAAGCCAAAAGAAAGCCCACAGACCCAATAATTGCCCCAGCCTTGCCAACTGCCCCAGAAATGCCATGACAAGTTGACCTAAACCTAGCTGGGAAAAGCTCAGCCGGGACAATGAAGGTAGTAGTGTTGGGCCCAAAGTTGGCAAAGAAGAAAGCAAGCCCATACAACACCATGAACCCTTTATTCTCATCATTATCCTCGTTGGTCCAATAAGAGTAATAGGGAATCCCAATGGCGAAAAAGGCCAAACCCATGAAGAAAAAGCCCATTATTTGGATTTTGACCCTGCCCCATTTGTCAATGAAGTACACTGAGAAAAAGTAGCCAGGGATTGTAGAACTCACAGCAATAACGGCTTGGATCCATGCAACATGGAAAGCCTCTTGAAACACGTCCACTTCATCCTTTTTGTCAAGGTAGCGTTTGTAGATTTGACTTTGAAACAAGACTTGGCTGTAGAACACGATGTCCACAAGGAACCATGTGGAGGAACATGCAAATAGGTCACGACCGTGCCTACGCAAGAATTCTTTTGAGAGGAGAGGGTATGGATGTGGGGTTGGTGGTGGCAATGGGTGTTCTTCGACAATCTGGCTCAGTGCTACATCAAGGACTTTCTCCATGTCCTTTGCTGCTTGCATTACATTTTGCTCCACTAATGCTGTGTACCTAATCATTAATGCATATCACAATCTTTAGTTAAGAAACATAATTAATAACTCAATATCTTAGTTAAGATTATTTATTGAGTGAATTTTAGTACAGATTCACAATTAATTAGAAATAAAATAGTGTATTATGATTTATAATAATCCATCATTTGTGATAATTTTATTGATTTTTATAAACTACCTTAAAAGTAATGTATAATTTGATTTGTAATTGGACGACAGAATGTTAAGCATATTTACAATATTGTTACTATTGAATAACATTAAAAGACTTTTATTTTAAGTCTAATTTGAAAAAAAATGGGGTAAACATTATCCAAACTATTACTATTGAATAGCATTAAAAGACTCTTATTATAATGGTCAACAAGTTTAAAAGTCTAAGCTTTAAACTTGATTAAAGAACTCGTACAAATTATCCAAACTTTACTATTAGACAGGGTCTATAGTTGGGATGTAAAACTTTATGGTTGGATTATATATATATATATATATATATATATATACCTTGGTATTATACAGTTTATATTTTGATTTATTTATAACCCAGGTGCACAGTCTAATTGTTTATGAAATGTTTGACTTTGATCAAAAAATACTTTTACTTTTTTTCCCTACACGCTGTGTTAGAAGATTTTTTTTTGGTGAAAGTGTTAGAAGAAAATTACTCCTACTACTATTTAATTGTTTTTTTAAGATATTAATATTAGTTTTATTAGTACCTTTTTAATTTGCCTTTAGTCAATTCCTAAAACTCTTATTTATAAAAAAGACAAATAATGGTTGAGTGTGGCTAAAGTAACAAGTTCAAAGAAGCAATTGATAATATTTTGAATTTTAATATCAAACATGAATCACACGAGCTCCTTAAACAACTCAATAATAATCATCATCCTTGCCATTTTCTATTTTTTGCTTGACATTCATTCTTTTGTGGGTGCACCAACGGTACTTAATTGCTCCAGTTTTTAGTGCAATCAACTTGATTTGATATATAAATGCAAAAAATTCAACGACATGGACCTGATGAATAAGAATACGAAACTACTTATTTACATCTTTACTATTCATTTGTCTTTTTCATTTCTCTTTATTATACCACCAAGGCACCAATCTTATTTTATGTTTTTTTTCTTGTTATTTATATCTTAATCGTGTGTTTGGATAACACATAAGAATAAATTCTAAGCTGTGAAATCATAATGATACCGTAAAAAAATTAAAGTAACTATTTACTTTCACCATTAAAATATACTTCATATATTTCATTTATAAGCAAAATAAAAAATAAAAAATCATACCATACTTATTAAAAAAATAGTTAATTTCATTAAATTGTCTTAATTCCAATTAAATGGCGCTGATTAAAGAATCGAAATATAATTTTTTTTTTTTGTTGAGAGACGTAAATTTATGTTGTCCATAATTTTTTTTTCTATACTCTCTTGTGACTTCCACAATAAATATTTTCTTTTTAGTTTCTTAATTAATTCTCTCTTAGAAAAATCGTTAGATGAAAGGTATTTTAATATTTTTTAGTCTCATTATTAAGTTAATTGTGATAGAAATTCAACTAGCTAGAATAAACATCATCTTGTCTTTGTCAATATTAGTTTTTTTTTTGTTTATATATATATACATAGACAGATAGACAACGTCCATTTCGTTAATATTTAATAAACGTACGCAAGAAAATAATAATAATAATAATTATAAAAAAATTGAAAGATGTTAACGTGAAAATGAAAGTCAAGAAGTCAACGGAGGGAGGTACCTGGCGGTTTCGGGCATCATCATGCGCCAGTAGTAAGTCATGGCTGCCGGAACTGAACCGAGCATGAGTATCAACCGCCATGCCACGTCAGCATCGGCGTGCTTCGACGCCGCGCGGAAGGTGGAGCACACCACCATCGTCACGGTGGAGCTAGCCAGTATGCCGAAGCCTTGCATTGAAAACACCGCCGCTATGAACGACCCTCTTGTCTTCTTGTTCGCAAACTCCGACATTATGGTGGACGACAGAGGGTAGTCTCCACCAATCCCCAGTCCCAAGAAAAACCTAACAGTAAGAGTAAGGATTCATGAGTTGATAAAAGAATGTATGAGTTTTTAAAGGTTTTTAACCAATGATAGGTAAAATCTAAAAAATAGTGTCAAAGAGATAAAAAGTGTTGATTATGGGCATGGTTAATTCTAATTAGAGAAAAACACTAAAAACAATGAAAGAAACTACTCGCATGTATAAATTTTATCCTAAGTTTAGCAAAGTTAGGATTTTGAATTGTTGGTAACAATGCAAAGCAAACCTGAAGAAGCCAAGAGTGAGGAGAACGCAGGTTTTGCTAGTGCAAATGGAGAAGCCAGAAGCCAAGGAGCTGAAGACCATCAACAGAAGGGCGAACCCGTAGACGCGCCGTCGCCCCTTGAGGTCGCCCAGCCGGCCGAACACCAGCTGGCCGACTGCGGTACCCAGAAGGGCGACGGCGACCAACGCGGAGGCGACCACTGGTGGGGTCTGGTACTGCTGCTCGCCTTTGCGGTGGGCGTAGTACACCCTTCCGATGATCTTGATGATGAGAGTGATCGAGAAGAGGCCGTAGGCATCGGTGAAGAGCCCCATCCCTGCAATGATGATGGCTTTGAAGTGGTAGTATTGTGTCCTTGCTGTGTCTAGGGCAGACAACACCTTCAACCTAGCCATTTTTCTTGCTTCAATATTATTCCCTTGATCAAGTATCAATGATATGTGCCAAAAATTTGTTTAAGTTATGGTCTCTTAGTTGAAAACTTTGGTTAATTGCTCTCATATTGCTTGATTATGAAGAGAGGCACCTAATAATATAGTAAGGGCCAAAATGTTTGTGCTTTTGCGGGGAAATTTCGGGTTTGTTTGGATTAATATGTTGTATTTATCGAGGAAATTGTTTTGGGGGGTGGGGGGGGAATTAATGAATTAATTGTTTGATTGTGTGGCAAATGACAAGTACTACTATGAAGCTTGTTGGAAGGGGTATTAGTCATGTCTAATGTTGACGTGAAGAATAAGAACCAATTGGGTTTTGAGTCAAACCTATGACTGCATCTTTCTACTAAAGATGCGAATCAAATTCATCCTTCAAACATTTTTTAGTTCATATTATATATTTTCCATCTATATATATTGCCGGCGTCGAAAGTTATAAAATTAATCTTCGAAGCGTAAAAATTATGTGAGTTTTGTCTTTTTTTAACAAAATCTTCTTACGGATCACGGTCAAAGAATTGATCCCTTGTCAACATGCTTAAGAACGCAATATCCAGGATTTTGTCATAGTAAACAGTTATGTGTTAATTAAGTAGATATAGATTTAGATTTGTCATTTATTCATCCTTGGGATTCAAGGATGTAGCCTTAAGTAGATATGTTTTGTGCATGTAAGAGTATAAAATGATTATGTTTTAGCATGCAAAATGATCATGTTTATGATGATTTTTATGTTATACTTTGGGTTGGGTTTACAAAAATAGCCTTATGGGTAGGTGTAGTTAGATAATAGGCCCAACTTATTTAAACTACTGTTTTAGGTTATTTTTAGGCAAAAGTGAGGAAAGTGCATTAAATGATTTATTGTTAAAAATTTTGAATGGCAGAGATTAAAACTAAATAATAGTTAAACAAAATATTAAAAAGATAAAAAGACTATTTTATCCTTATCTTCTTCATCATATCTCAATCCATGCCAATCTCAAAATCATCACTGGCACAACAAAATCATTCTTCATTATCCATGAAATTAATTGGAAATATTGACTTCAACATTAACTAATATGCTTTATTTAAACTTAGAGGAGTATGCAAAATAGAATTGATTTGGTGTTATGTTCACATACTGTCATGGTGCTTTGATAACATGAAGTAACATCACTTTGCTAGGATTTATAGATCGTGCACTATTATTGAAATAAAAAGTCATATTCTCACTCTCAACCAATATTATAACCAATTACAAATTTTGATTTTGAAATTTCGTTATCATACTTGTAGGTTTCATTGCTGTTAGATTTTTGTTTTGATATGATTACAAAAGACATAAATTTGAGATTGAAAGAGAACATAAGGAAACGAATGACATGACCATATATAGAAATAGAAGACAAGGAAACACCTCAACAAGGTGACAATAACAATAAAAAGAGTTTAATGACATTGATGTGATAATTAGAGTGTGATAAGGGTAGAAATGATATTTACCAAATAAAAAAATATGATGATTGATTGGTGTACTACCTATTTGCCAGTGCATTGTAAACATAGCCTCATTTTTATTAAGTCCATTTAGACTTGTAGCATATATATAATGCTTATATCTCTATTATATATTCAAAACCTCTATAAGCAGAAAACAATTGGCATTTGAAAGTCTGAACAGAAACTAAGAGAAGATATTCATATTTACATTTTTTAAAAACAGTTTTCATTTGTTAGATGTTTCAATATTACAAAATTTATCTAAAATAAAAAAAAATTAAAAACAAAACAATTGAATGATAAAGATGTTTATAAAAATTAAAAATATTGAAAACGTTAAATATTTATTTTTAATTTTCAATTTTTTTAAAAACATATTTTCTCTAAAAATATTTTCAAAAATTAAAACAAACATTTTTAACTGTGTTTTTTTTTTTTTTTTTTATATAAATATGAAAACAGCAAACAAACACCGCTTAAGTTTTGCAAATTACAGCTATCATTAAACCACCCGAGGGAACAAGTCAAATGGGAAAATGCTGTTTGGGTGGCTAAGATGCAAAGAGCATCACAGAGAAGATAATAGGGAATGAGAATAATAACACTACTTGCAATTCTGGCGTGCCTGGTAGTGTAACTCACACACCAGAACTTGATGCCTTATCTTGGAATCATAACATTAAACTTTTCTGAAAAATATTAAACAATATTTTTCAACTTTTTTGGCTTACAAAATATCAACACTTTTATTCTCCTTAATTTTCTTTGGTAGTTTAAATATCAGTAGTTCTCAATGGTAGAGGAAAGAAAATGGGGGCTTCTGAATCCCTTGAAAAACTGCAATCACAATCACAACAGCTTCAGCCACAGTCACAACAGCCACATGAACCCACCAGAAGGGAATCATGGTCGCAACAACTGATCCCACCACCACACAACTATGAACATATACTGAAGAATGCAGACTCAACTACTATTGATAAATCTTCCAGCTGGGGAAAGCTGTTGGATCAGCTTCATGCTGGGGTCTTCTTAGACCACAAAACAAAGGCAAGTTCAACTTCCTTCGTTCGGTTACCAAGTTTTCTTTTTTCTTCCCTCACCCTTTTCTTCCTAGGTTGAAAATTTATACAGAATACTAAAATTACTCTTTTAAGACTCTCTTTTTGATACTCCCGTTCAAATTTATTAAAAATCACTCATTATGGTGAACTTTACATTTAAAGAGTCATTAGTTTTTCAATAAATTTGGCCTAATGACGGAGAAAGTATCCGAATGAAAGTTTTTGAATTTTTTTTGAAATTTTAACATTACTCGTTTATATAACTTGTACTTTGTATTGGTACACTAATAGAACTCATTAGTAATGCACAAATGAATTTACATATTGATAACAAAAGATATTTTCACAAAATAAGTATATTTGTACTCATAAATAAAAATAAATAATAGAAATTGATGCTTGAGAATGAGAGACATTGAATGTTGTTCTTTATGATTATGATTATTTGAGCTATCCTCGATTTTGCTGCTAGAGGTAAAATTCGATCTAAGAGTTTAATTTACTGATATTGAACGATTTTGAGTGATTATCATTATTTGTAACACAGAAATATTGGGTAGAGAAGAAGTCCAACGGCAACTGTTTCATGCTGTATGCAAGAGCACTCTCAATCACCTGGGCAGAAAATCCAAACTATTGGAAATGGGTACAGCAGAAAGAAGAAAGGTACACACACTTATGACAAATTATTTCAAGAGTTTCACTACCCCCAAAAGATAGATCTATAAAAAAAAGTACTAGGAATATGATCTTATATTAAAATTGAGTGAAAAATGATTACCAGTGTTTAATAGTGATGAATGCGCTGAATAATCCAATCATATTTATTATTTATATGATTTTTAAGATAATTTTATAAAAATTAATAAATTTATCATAAACAATAGATTGTAATTGAATACCATTATAAAACTACTTTGGAACATCATTCTTTTTCTCGTTATATATATAGTTAAGCTAAGTCCAATATATCTAGTTAAAATTGTTTTATATGTATCATGCTGCAGTGGCTCGATGATAGAGTCGGCTACACTAAAAAGGGTATGCTGGCTAGAAGTGCATGGGAAATTTGACACTGGAATGCTCTCACCAGGAATTTTATACCAAGTGTCGTTTGTTGCAATGTTGAAAGATTCAGGTGAGGGGTGGGCGCTTCCAATAAATGTTAGACTTGTCCTTCCTGGAGGAAAGAAACAGCAACACAAGGAAAGTTTAATGGAGAAGTCTAGGGAGAGCTGGATAGAGATTCCAGTAGGTGAGTTTGTGGCATCTGAAAAAGATGTTGTTGGTGAGATGGAGATATCTATGTATGAATATGAAGGTGGCATGTGGAAGACAGGGCTTGTCATCCAAGGCATTGTCATCAAACCAAAGAACTATTAGATTTCACTTTATAAATTGTATTTCCATCATAAGGGAAAGAAGAGAATAATAAAAATTTAATGTACCAGAGTCTTATCCTTATATTATATATGTAAAGACCTTATATTATGTGTAAAGAGGATATTTCCATATTTGAACTTGTGACCAATTGATCACCAATGCACAATTTCAGCATGAATTTAATAATGATACAGTGGCCCTATAAAATAATTTTATAAGGTCAATATATCACATTTTTTCTCTCTTATCATTCCACCAATACACTTATTTTCAGTTCTCGAGATAAACATGACTCAAGGAAAACAAGTTATAGGTCATTGCTGGTTCATATTCTGGTTTTCCTCCTTTTATTTACTAGTGAGAAAAATAAAATAGAAACATACAGGAGAAAAACAGAAAAGAATTATAGAGTTGTAATTGAATATTTTACACTATCAATGTATCACTAGTTTTTCTCAATAAATAAATAGTAACTTTGTACATAGCATACCACTATTAACGGAGCTAAGATTTAAGAATGTCAGAGACATGGTACATAGAACAGGGAGGAATATGACACAACATCAAACGAATGTATACAAGAATGTCAGAACGATGGTTATTCATTTTCATAACTGAGACATAGGCTTTCACATATCATACATAAAACGGGAGGGATATATATGGCACAGCAACATTAAACGAATATCATTATATACAACAGATGTCAATCATAATCAACAGAATGTGATTCATGAGGCATCAACTGAAACAGCCAAAGCATTCAGTTGAACATGTTGTTTACCCTCATTGCTTGGGTGAACAATGACAGTGGCATGAGCCTCAGAGTAAGACTGATTGGCTCCTTCTTGTGAAACTGATATGGAGCACACTTTGTCTGCTTCTGCTGTGTTGTTTTGGTCATCTTGGTCTTTGGAAATAATTTCCCATTCCTCTTTGAGGGATGCTACTTCTACACCCTTCTCTTTATGCCTCTCCATTTCAAAAGCAGTAGGTAGAATCACGTAATCATTGATGGGATTGTAGAAGGGATCGGGTTGTCCGGCATTCAGCCAGTGCTTGAGAAGCCGGAATACATGAGGCTCGCGAAGGATACGCTGATGTTCACCTGGCACTCCAACCCTTGCCTCCGCATTGAGACCATCACCCTGCATTTAGGTTTAATTAATCAAAATACATTTTGGGCTTTAACCCAATTACCACCAATACTAATGCTACTTCACTGACACAATACCAAGAATGTTTGCATATAATTTAGATTTGACAAGTCATCAATTGCACAAGGATTGTGTTTAGGGAAATTAGTAAACCTTTGCTGATTCTATAGGAACTGTTCCATCTCCTTCAACACATACGTATTTGGCCTGAATATTAAGAAAGATAAAAGTGAGCATTGGCAACCAAAGCAAAGCAAAGTAACCAAATGAGGACTTGAGGGGGGGAAATAAATTACACAGATTTAGCATCAAACATGTTCAATTAAGACTATACTTCAATTATATCCCAATAGAGAGAAAAGACACTGTATGTCAATAATAGAATTAAATATTTTGAAACAATTATATAAAGTGGAAGAAAAGAGAAATGGGGTGCTATCTAAGATTTGCTTTTTAAGTGAGGTTAAGTTTATGAAGAGAAGTGGTTGCCAAATTCCAAAGTCAGAACATACCACAATGGCTTTGAAAACAAATTATTTACATTTACTAATTCTATTAATCAACACAGTTTATTGACTAATTCAATCAATAAATGCTAAAATAAATAGACAGAAAGCAGCCCAGACTTTTCTTCAAGCAGCCCAGAAAGCAGCATATGGCCATTCCTCTCCTTTGATAGGTAACATGAATCAAGAAACATATATTTAACACAATCGCAAATGTATTGACCTGGAAATAACGTAGCTGTTCCAGATCTGTAACAGGCTTGTCCCCACTTCCAAAGCTGCAGAATAATAGATATGTAAAGTGATGGTCACATATTTCCAAAAGAATAATAAATACCTACTTGCATCCCCTAGTCTATTCTTAATACACTTCACAAATACTATTTCTAGGATAACCATGGTACCATCCAAAGAATTGATAGAGGCATTACCAAACAGTATGAGGTGTCTCAAGACTGGTCCCATAAATATTGTAAAATTTAACTTGCGAGGGAAGTTTGGCAGAAGACAGAATCTCCCATGTTTTGGTTGCCCATTTCAAGATCTCCAAGTTGAAGGGCAGGGCCACATCCTCACCATTATAATTAACCTGGATCACAGATAGATATCATACCAATCTAATTAAACTTCATACCAATAAACGTCCTAGATGATTAAATCTTCAATAGCAATACTTATACTCCTAGAGAAGTTGAGACTATGTTGAAGTTCCAAGTTCAGCTCTAAATATGAAAAAGATAAAGCATATTTATAATTGTGATTTCTTCCATTCCAAATTATCCATTAATCATTATATGTATAGAATTTAATTTAATAGTCAACGGCAACAAGTGTCAAATGCTCCAATAACCAAATTATAAACACATTCAATTTCCTGGAAATGTTAGTGATACTCAAATTTAACCAAGTTCCATTAATTTGCATGCTGAGCAAGCTAACACTGGTGACTCACTGTGTTATTTACAAGAGCTTGCTTCATAACCTCTATGCTCTCGCATGGTGGATATGACTCCAGAACAATATGTGATTTCCCATCAGAATCATGTCTCTCACGCCACAATTCCAGAACAGGAGTATGTTGCCAATGAGAATTTGAACAACCCATAAGTTCGTATATTGATGGACATTCAATAAGCTGTGGCATTGGAACAAGCTTCAATAAATAATTCTACAATATCAAAGTATTTAAATACCAAAAATTGAAAGAGAGAGAGTAAGCAAACTCAGAACATTGTACTAGAAAAGTACAAATAAACAAACTCAAAACACAAATCCAGAAGACAAAAATGACTGATCTGTACCAATTGGTGCATGGTCCATTTGGAAATATAAAAGTTTTGTTCCCATCCTTCCACAAATGACATTCCATTTAAAAAGGTAGAATTGATGGTTCCGGGTGCACCTGCAGAACAATGTACAAGAACAACTACACCATTATGCACTTTTCCATGGCATAAACAAAAATTAAGAGACCTTGAAGTAGCTAAAACAATACAGATGATACGTGAAAGCAACAAAAGCAAACTATTAAACTATACATTGTTGTTTTAAGTTCAAATCATATTTTGGGCAACATCAAGTGAAATGGCAGTGAGTGATCTAACACTTCTCTTTTGATATTTGAAAATCATGCTTTTATGCACATTTTTTTCCATCAACTATTTTAGCCTATGAAAGAAAGATGGCATTGCCTTCTTAAAATATATTAAACAAGGAAAACAAATTTCTAATAGACCCATCATTATAAATTGCATTGAAATGCTTAAAGAATCATTCATCAAATATCCTTAATTACAATCCCGTACTTCTTATAAATATAGAATGGAATTACTTACCCTGGAATGGAGCACAAATCGCAACCCAATTCTTAACATATTTCTCAAAAATCTGAAAAAGGCATGAACAAAAATGTAGACATGTTTCAGTAGTAGATAAATTCCAAGATTGAAGTGTATAAAGTATAAACCATAAATTGACAAATATGTATGATTAGATTAAACAGAAACTACAAAATAAAATAAAATTGATATGAGAAGCTCAACAAATGTGTTACATCGCTTTGCAGGCACATGAAACATTTCACCAATAGACCGCCCATAGAATGAGTTATAATGCTTATCTTCCTCCCTCCTGCAGCATTATAAATTGATTCTAACTTTGCAGCCAACCGATCCATTGTTTCCTGCAATCTAAATGAAATAAATAAAGCAATTGTAAGAAAAATTGCTTTCATTTTGTTAAATACTTGTCATAGACCTTATCCTTAGGATTGTGGGAAATCGTACCACCAACCAATAGACAAAAGATACACTGGAGAGACATCAATCAGATAAAATTCATTTGCACAATTATAGTTTACTTCAGGCTATGTTTGTTTATCAGTTAATAGCTTCCTCAGAACACCTATCCAACAAATTGTGTATTATTTTTACAAGGATTTTTTTTACAAAAAATCAAGTCCATTATAAAAAAGATATACAATTGGTTTTTCCTTGGAGAAAGATGACAAAATAATCTCATAACATGTACATATTTTCACTATTAAGATACTCCTTTTTAAGATTTGTTAAACTGCTCCAGCTTTAAGTTAGTTAGTTACCTGTTGCTTTGGCGAAAATCATATCCAAAGCCAAAAAGCGTCTTTCCCTCTTCAAACCCCCACTTTTGCATTTCAATGATCATGTCATGGAAATAATACACAGAATCACTTCCAAACATCTGCTCAAAAGAATTACATAGGATTCATTAATAAATTGCTTGGCTATTGGCATTGCAATTCAGGCAACTCAGTTTAAAACAGGCATACCAAATCAGGGTCCAAAACATCAATTGCGTCCAGTCCATATCTATCTTCAGGAACCACAATTCTTGAATTTGGATCCATGGACTCGGCTTTTCCTGGTTTCAAAATAGATTATTGGGTATGTTAAGATCATCAAATTTGAAGTTTCTTACAGCACAAAACACAAATTATTTAAGTAAAGAAGAAAATAAACAGGCCAGGCACAGAAACTTGGATATGGCACGAGATTTGATGACATAAAAATACAATGGGGGGCCAATTAGAATAGCTTATTCAGAGCTTGTTTGTACTTATCCTATAAGCACTTAGATTTAGAAAGTGGCTCCTATTCCTATAAGCTCTTTTACGCCCGAGTTTGTTTGCACATCAAATTCGTGAGTCAAGTGCCATTCTCACGCCAATAGTGTAAAAACAAAACTCAGAAACTAGTATATGTAGCTTTTGCTAGACGCACATCAAACACTAATAAACATTAAACCAAACATGCAGTTAATAACTACCATGGTGATAGGTGAAGCTTGCCAAAAGAAACAAGCTTTCACTGTTATAAATAAACTCTAACTATTAAACAAACACTTAATTAAGCTATTTCTCCAAACACGCCTTTGTTCAATCATAAGGTTTGCTCCCTGTCTAACTGCAATCAATAACTATTTAGCCAATGTTTGGTTTAAAGTTACAAAGCATATCAAAAGACATAAGCTCACACTGTGATAAAAAAAAAACTCTTATCAAACAAACACTTAATTAAGCTATTTATCCAAACACGACCTTGCTCAATCATAAGGTTCGCTCCCTGTCTAGCTGCAATCATTAATAAATAATTGTTGCAAAGAGAAGATAATAATAATAACTAAAGAACAATTTGTATCTTTATCACATAAACCTACAATTTTACATAATAATCCTATGAGTCTGTTTGTGTAAATTTCTCTAGAAGAACTTTTAGTTGAAAAAAATATGAAATAAAATTAGCTTCTCTGATAGCAAATAGCTAATTTGTAGAAGTATCCGATCTTGTAGAAAAGCTATACAATACAAATTATTGGAGAAATCAATTTTAACTTATGCATAAACTAATTTCACTTCTTTTTTTTTCGTATTTTCTTATGCTAGAAGTGCTTCTAGAGAAACTTTCCAAACAAGCCCTATATCAATTTCAGTTTTCAACGTGCTTTATTATTATTTATTGTAAAAACGAAAATTAGGTCTCTACCGGTGGAAGGATCGTAACGCGACCAAAGCTTGGTCTTGAGCGTGTACTCGGCGTTGAGGAAGCGAACCCAGACGCGTTCCTGGCTTCCGTCGGTTTCGTCAACGGCGTTCAAGATGGAGCCGCCGACGCCGGGCACCAGCAGAACGGGGTCCAGATTAGGGTTCACGTAGGGCTGCGGCTGCGGGCTCTTGGTCAGCTTCAGCCACAGCTCCAGCGATTGAAGAATCTCGCTCAGCAAAACCGCCATCGGGAATCGCGCGTCAGTTTGGGTTTCGATGATTTGGGGGAAAAAGTGCTGTGTTCTGCTGCTGCTAGTTTCGTAACAATAATACTCTGCGTTGCAAGGAAGGTTCAGAGACTTTTCAAAGAAAGATGGAGATGAGAAGAGACATAACGTGGAATGGACAAAATTAATTATTTGCCACTTGTTTGTTGTGTTGCCGTTATCAATTTATTTCTCATTTGCCATGGTCAAAGATAATAAAAGTTGTGGATATATATATACTTGGTGATTCTTCAAATTTTGTAACATGACAACCATTAACAAAATTTTTATGCTGTAAAAAAAAAAACAGCTTTTTGATGGATATCGGTTGATTAATTTAGTAGGAACAGAGTTGATCGATAAATCCTAGTATCTATAATTGAGAAATTAGGCATTTTAGCATATAAATAAACGTGTTTAACCAAATAAATGGGAAATATGTATTATTTTATTAATTTGGATAATGAGTATGTTAGTAATAATTTACTTTAAAAAGTTTACTCGAAAAGGTTAGGTTAAAGATTTTTTTTAAAGGTATAAGTCTCACTTACGAAACTGTTTAAAATATTTATTTTATGATAACCAGTGTAGTGATAGATACATAATTATTAAAAAAATATTAAAATATATATATTTGAATGATAAATATGTATGTAAAAAGATGCGAAATCAAAAATCAATTATCAAAAAATAATATCCTTTTATATATTTGTATAAATTATTAATATATATATATATATATATATATATATATATATATATTAAAGTTTACAAAATCATATTTCTTAAGATTAACTAGTATACTAACCCGTACTAAGTACATGATGTTGTTTTAGTCATGATTATATATATATCCAAAAAATATTCCTTATAGTAATTTTGTTTAAAATTATAATTTTAATTTATAGAAAAATATTTTTTTAGAAAAGTAAAACAAATTCTTTAATCATAATTTTTTTAAAATTAAAAGTAAAAATATGAAAAGTATGAATAAGATAAATATATCGTAATTCTACCCATTATTATTCTATATTCAACAACTATGTAATATAATCAAGATGCTTGTGTTGATTATAGGAATAAGGTTTGATTTTTTTTTCTTTGATAAAAATAAACTGCATTTAAAAACAAACGTATAAGAAAAAAATTTAATTTACTCAGATAAAATATTTTTTTAATAATTTATATAGGTGAAAATATAATAAATAAAAATGAATAATGATGTTTGAAAAATGATTTTAAACACTATTTTTATCCATTTATAAATTTATATAAAATATATTTATTATATATTAAAATTAAAATAAGGATAATGATTTACTTAAAAGTTAATTTTAAAAATTTATTTTAGACATACTATCAACAATTAGCACATGAGCATCATAAAATATCCCAACATCTAAATTGTCTAAATTGTGAATTTTGTGGGTCAATTGCTTTTTGACATGCTTCCATAAAAAGAATTGAGGGAAATTATCACAGTTAAAAATCATGAGTATTATGACATTTACATACATATGAAATTTTTGTCTTAATGATTTTTTTTTTAATTTTGTTTGTAATCATAACTTTATATGAGTTTTTTTTTTTAAAAACAACAGTTTAGTAATTATAATAATATTAATAATTTAAATATATATTAAAGAGAAACTCTCTATGATATCGTTCGATTCGTACAAATAAAAAAATATAGAAAAAAAAATATAAAAAAAGAGATAGAGATAAAAAGTCACAACATCTACTTATACTAAGCTTTGGTGATGTATTAAATTGATAATATTAATAATTTAGATATAACATATGAAAAAATTATAATTGTAACTGATTATATGAGTAGATATAGATAATTGTAACTGATTTTCCATAATATGTAAAAAATATGAGAAAAATCATAATTGTAACCGATTACATGAAAAAAATATTAGGAACGATACTTTTAATGAAAAAAAAATATTTGAAATTTGAAATTCAAATATATATAATTAGGTAATTAATTTAAATATTATTTAAATTTGATTTGTAGGTAAATAATTTCACAATAAAAATATATTTGCAAGTAAATAATTTATAACCGATTATATGAGTAGATATAAATAAATAATACATACGTGGAAATTTAAACCATATAGTTTCTAACGATAGAGTTTTTCAACTATCACTTTGTAATGCAAATTTTATATTTTTTAAACAATAGTTTTAATTTAAAAAAGTTAACAATAAAAATAGTGGGTAGTTTGAAATTTTAAAATTAAAAAAATATTTTTTTTTAAATAATAATACTTTGGAATTAATAAAAAAAACAATTTCTTGCACAATAACCTTTTTTAATTAATTTAAAATAATCTTAATTTAAAACAATATTCTCTAATCATATAATCAACTTCAATTCTATATCCATTAAAACTACTTTATTAATTAAAAAAAACTGATTAAAACCATTTGAGGATGACGACATAAACCACCGTTTACTTAAAATTGTCATTTTTTTTAATTTTAAAACTCCTAACTATCTCATTACTCTCTTGTTAGTTTTTTAAAATTAAATAAATCAATATTATTTGAAATGTGTCTGTTTTATTTTTATGTTTCAAATTCCAAAATACCACTTTTTTAAAATTGACATATTTTTTTTTTAATTTTACAATTTCAATCTACCCCATTACTCTTTTGTTAACTTTACAAAATAGAACCCTATAGTTTAAAAGCTGTCAATTTTTTTTTTCAATTTCTCCAACCCCACCACTACATTATTTTTGAAGTGTCCAATTTTTTTGTTTTTAAATTTTAAAACCAAAAGTTTTAAATTTCCAGTTTAATGCTAATTGTTTGATTGAACATGAGTAGTAGTTTGTTTTTTTTTTAATCTTTTTCACATTTAATGATGAATAACGTATATTCCAATTTCCCTAAAATGTATATTCCAATTATTTTAAAAAAATTAATTTTAAAATTTCAAACTTCTAATATTTTAAAACTATCATTTGTTTAAAATTTTAAAATTAAAAAAATGACAAATTTTAAATAATTGGACATATTATTCTTACCATCATCAAGTTTTATATGTTATATGTTATGTCTAAATTAATATGTTTACTATCTTGACACCCTTTTGCATACACATCCTAAAGTTGCAAAGTAAATGGTGCTGAAATTCATCTTTCATCATGGATTTAAAATTATCTAGCACCATGGAATTAATGAAAACTTATTATTCATTGATTATATTTTTTTTATAGAAAGAAAATCGTAAAAAATATACCTAATAATGATAGAATATTAATAATGTTACAAAGTTTAAAATATTAATTTGAATAGTACATTTAATCGTGGCATGCAGATATTTTTAATTTAAATTTTATATTTAATTTGAAATGTTTTAATATATAAAAACAAACTTTTTTAAAAATTAGTTGTGACTAATTTTTTTATTATTATTTGATCATGGAAATATTTTAAGAGCAGTGTTTTTTTTTTTTTGGTGATCTTTTAAGAACAGTGCTATTTGAGTATTTGGTACGAAACCAAATAGCATGAAACTTACGAAAAATAAATAGTCAAGTGTGCTTTCAATTTTTTAATTTGCAGTTATTTTAAAAATAATAAATTAAAATATTAATATAGTAATATAGTAATAAACCTCACTAAACAAACTAAAATAACTCTTTTATCGTGTTTACATCAATAAACTTTTACATAGTAAAGCAAAATCCAAGTATTAAAAATAAATTTTTGGCCAACTCCTTTAAGTGCAGGTATGATTGAATTTGATGAGTGATAATATTTGATTGGAAGTAACAATTTAAAAAAAATTGTTAATAACATTGTTTTATTGTTAATTGTGAAACTTTTAAATTAAATATAAAAAATTTCTCTAATTATTTTAACGTTAAAATCAAATACGATTATCAAATAAAAAAAATATCAATTTAAAATTTTATTTTTAAAATAAAATAAATTTATTTTAAAATTAAAGAAAGCCTTACAAACAGTGAGTAGTTAAAAATTCATAATTAAATTAAAAAGCATTGGCAAAAAGGAAAAAAGAAGTTGATTGATGAAATATTTTAAAAAAATCAATAAAAAATTTAAAAAAACCTAAGAATTAGGGAAAGAAGAAAAAGGAAAAAGAAAAAATAATAAGAGAAATATATATATATATATATATATATTTATTTATTTATTTTGTACCATAATTTTTTTTAAAATAAAATATTATAACCATAAGATAATTATAATAATAATAATAATAATAACTTAAAATCGTCATAGAATAATAATAACGAGATAAATTTAAAAATTATTTGATGATAAAGTTTATTAAAAATAATATAAAATAAAAATTATAACCTTAAATGAAATTAAACTAACAAAATAAAAAATATTATAATCTTAAAATAATTATAATAAATCTAAGATAATAACAAACATTATAATTTTAAGATAATTACATTAATCAATTTAAACTACTTATTGCACTTTTCTTATTTTTTTTTCATTATTATCAACAATTATTTTAAAATAATAATTTTGTTTTGAATTTAAAGTTTTCAAACTAATATTTTTTTAAAATCCAATTTAAAAAAAATAAATTAATACCAAAATATTTATTTAAATTTAAATTGATACTTATTTAAATTTAAATCCATTTAGAGTTGTTACACGGAAAAATTTTGAAAATTATTTTTTATTTAAATTAGATTACAAAGTTTGTTTAAAATAATATAAAATAAAAATTATAACCACGAAATCAAACTAGCAAAATAACAAATATTATAAACTTAAAATAATTATAATAAATCTAAAATAATAACAAATGTAATAATTTTAAGATAATTACATTAATCAGTTTAAATTACCTCATTACATTTTTTTTAGTTTTTTTTTTCATTATTATCAAGTATTATTTAAAAACAATATATTTTTTTTGAATTTAAAGATCTCAAACTAATATTTTTTTTAAATTAAGTTTTAAATTAAAAAATGAATTAATACCATATAATTAATTTAAATTTAAATTGATATTTATTTAAATTTAAATCCATTTATATTTGTTACATTTAATCTTAAAATTTATTATATTTATAAAAAAATTACAATAATAATAACTCAAAGCGTCATAAAATAATAATAACATGAAAAATTTAAAAATTATTTTTTATTTAAATTAGATGATAATGTTTGTTGAAAATAATATAAAATAAAATTTATAATCCTAAATTTAATCAAACTAATAAAATAACAAATATTATAATCTTAAAATAATTATAATAATCCTAAGATAATAAAAAATATTATATTTTTAAGATAATTACATTAATCAATTTAAATAGCCTCATTTCACTTTTTTTCAATTTTTTTTTATTATCAACTGTTATTTAAACACCATAATTTCTTTTTGAATTTTAAGATCTCAAATTAATATTTAAAAAAAAAACAAAATGTAGTTAAAAAAATATGAAATTAATACTAAATAATTGATTTAAATTGATATTTATTTAAATTTAAATCCATTTATACTTGTTATATTTAATATTTAAATTTGTTATATTTATAAGATAATTACAATAATAGCTTAAAAACGTCATAAAATAATAACAATGGAATAAATTTGAAAATAATTTTTTATTTAAATTAAATGATAAGATTTATTAAAAATAATATAAAATAAAAATGATAACCCTAAAAGAAATCAAACAAATAAAAAAACAATTAATATAATATTAAAACAATTACATCCTAAACTAATAACAAACATTATAATTTTACGATAATTACATTAATCAATTTAAACTACCTCATTACACTTTTTGAATTTTAAGATCTCAAACTATTTTTTTTTTAAAACAAATTTAGTTAAGAAAAAATGAAATTAATACCAAATAATTGATTTAAATTTAAATTGATATTTATTTAAATTTTAATCCATGCACTTAGTTGTTACATTTAATATTTAAATTTTTTTATATTTATAAGATAATTATAATAATAACTTAAAAGCGTCCTAAAATAATAACAACAAGACAAATTTGAAAATCATATAATAAAAATGATAAATGAACTAACAAACGAATAAATATTATAATTATAACTTTGATACAATTACAATAATATAAGATAATAACAAACATTATAATTTTAAGATAATTATATTGGTAAATATTAGAATTAAACTAACAAATGATCTCTCAGTATGGAGAGATGTTTGATAACTCATGATATGAAATATTTAAATAATAATCATTGGTAAGTCTTGTTATTATTATTGCTATTGTGTTTTAAGAATTTGAAATATCCTGTTGAAATAAAACCAAAAAAGAATGCAAAGTATGAATTAGAAAAAAAGGAAAAAAATATAGAAGCAAAAAAAAAATAAACACACAAGGCAATAGAAAAAAAGAAGAAACCTTGATTCAATCGGTGGTAGACTGGTAGCATAGAAGAAGAAAAAAATGAATATACAGGCCACATGAAAAAATGAACATATAGGCACAATTGAAGAGTGAAAGAAATAAAAAAAATGTAAAAGAAACGGAAAAGAAAAAAATAGAAGAAAAAAAGAATAGAAAATAATGCATAAAAAGAGGAGAATAAAAGAAGAAAAAACTTTGATGGAATAGAAAGAGAAAATATAAATATATAGACAATAGGAGAATGATGATATTTAAATTTATAACTAATATATTAGATATAGATAAATAATTTTAATAATAATATTAAAATTATTTTTAAAATTAAATAGATTAATTTGTTAAAAATATTTTTTTATTTAACATAATTAAATATAAAATTTTTATGAGAATGTTATGTGACATTTAGCATGACAAAATCTTTTAGAATAGATAATAAATATAATATTTTTTTATGAAAAGATTAGTATAACATTTAAACATATAAATTTAAGTTTTACTTTTTTATTAGGTCCAATTAAAATCAAAATGGTTTTTAGGAGCAACAGGACTTAACAAAGAAAATATTAATACTTTTTTTTATTAAAAAAAAAAGGAGGAAAGAGTATAGCGTGCTATTTTGGAAAAATTCAACAAACAAATAAATAACATTGATTTTATTTTATGATTATTATAAAATAATATTAAAAAAGAATTATAAGGTGATGTGGCGTGGGAAGAGAGGGTTGAAGGGGAAAAGAAAATAAAAAGAAAAGAAACGCAGCGTGAAGGAGAGAAAGATGGGTGTAAGAAGGAAAAGCGAGCCTCTTATTCCGGTAGAAAGGGAACCTTCTCCGTACTTGTTCTCTTTCTCCTTTTTATTCTAATTCTTCCCATCATTTAAAGTTTCTTCCTTCCGCTCCTTCACACTTTCTCTTCTTCTAATCAACCAAAGATTTCACCTTTTTGTTCTAAACAGACATAGAAACTCGTTTTCGGTTAAGGGTCTTGTTTCTTTCTTCTTGGGGGTAAAGCTCGAGTCGGTTCCTCACTGCATTCTCGGTGATTTAGGGATCAGTTAGATTTTGTTGGGGTCTCATTAGCATTTCAAAGTTTCGTGCTTTTTTGTTGCTGGAGAGAGAAAGATTCTCATTCTTGTTTCTTTCAGTGATCAGAGTATTCTGGTGCCAAAAAAGATATGATTTTTTTGCTGTTTGTTTTTCTGGTTTTTGTGAAAGAAAAACCCCTACACTGAAAAGGGAAGAGTAGAGTTTTTATTTTCTTCTTCTGGGTTTTGTTTTTGAGGCAGTGACTGAGTTCTTTGTTGGGTCATTACATCTCACATGGGAATACCGAATACCCGATAGTTCACTATTATATCTAATAGAAAAGGGAAGGTCTTGGGTTTCTTGGGGAGGAAGTGATTTGTGTTATTTGTCTGAGAAGTTTGATATGCTCCATAGTGGTGGCTGCACAATGTGTTGTGTGATAAATGCTTCAGGGGTGGTTGTGATCTCTCAACAAATCTTGAATATGACAACATTGGAATTAGTGCCTCTGACAAATCTCAAACTTTTGTTCACAATTTTGAATTTTGTGTGAACTCAAAAATGTCACTTCGATAGTCCTAATGATGCTAATCGAAATTAAAAGTGAATTTTTGTTCACAATGTAAATTCGGTATGAATTCAAAAATATTCTTTTGGTGATCTTAATGATGTTATTTGAAATTACAAGTAAATTTTTGTTTACAATTTTGAATTCTTTATGAATTCAAAAATGTTCCTCTAGTGACCCTATTGATGCTAATTGGAATTACAAGTGAACTTTTGTTCACTATTTTGAATTTTGTGTGAATTCAAAAATATCCCTTTGGTGACCCTAATGATGCTAATCGGAATTATAAGTGAACTTTTGCTCACAATTTGAATTCTGTGTGAATTAGAAAATGTTCCTTCGGTGATCCTATTGATGCTAATCAGATTTCCAAGTGAACTTATATTCACAATTTTGAATTCTTTGTGAATTAAAAAATGTCCCTTCGATGACCTTAATGATGCTATTCAAAACTACAAGTGAATTTTTCTTCACAATTTTGAATTTTTTGTGAAATAAAAAATGTCTCCTTGGTGATCCTAATGATGCTAATTGAAATTACAAGTGAACTTTTGTTCACAATTTTGAATTCTGTGTGAACTCAAAAATGTTCCTTCGTTGACCTATTGATGCTAATTGGAATTACAAGTGAACTTTTGTTCACTATTTTGAATTCTATGTAAATTCAAAAATGTTCCTTCGGTGACTCTAATGATGTTAATCGGAATTAAAACTGAACTTTTGTTCACAATTTGAATTTTGTGTGAATTAAAAAATGTCATTTCGATAACCCTATTGACACTAATCAGATTGCCAAGTGAACTTATTTTAACAGTTTTGAATTCTGTGTGATTTAAAAAATGTCCATTCTGTGACCTTAATGATGCTATTCAAAATTACAAGTGAACTTTTGTTCACAATTTGAATTGTGTGTGAATTCAAAAATGTTTCTTGAGGGACCCATGCTAATTGGATTTTCAAGTGAACTTATGTTTACAATTTTGAAATATGTGTGAATTAAAAAATGTTTCTTTGGTGACCTTAATGATGCTAACCGGAATTACAAGTTAACTTTTGTACACAATTTTGAATTCTGTGTGCATTAAAAAATGTCCCTTCGATGACCTATTTGATGCTAATCGAAATCCTAAAATTTTGTGTGAATTAGAAAATGTCACTTTGTTGACTCTAATGATGCTAATTGGAATTACAAGTGAACTTGTGTTCACAAATTTGAATTTTTTGTGAATTCAAAAATATTCCTTGGTAATCATAATAACGATAATCGTATTCCCAAGTAAACTTTTGTTCGCAATTTTGAATTCTACGTGATTTAAAAAATGTCCATTTGGTGACTCTAATGTTACTAATCAAAATTACAAGTGAACTTTTGTTTACAATTTGAATTCTGTGTGAATTAAAAAATGTCCATTCGGTGATCTATTGACGCTAATTGGATTCCCAATTGAGCTTTTGTCCACGGTTTTGAAATTTGTATGAATTTTAAAAATGTCCCTTTAGTGACTAATGATTCTAATAAGAATTACAAGTGAACTTATGTTAATAATTTTGAATATTGTGTGAATTAAAAAATGTTACTTCGGTGACCCTAATGACCTTAATCAGAATCACAAGTAAACTTTTGTTTATAATTTTGAATTTTGTGTGAATTCCAAAATATCCCTTCGGTGATCCCATTGACGTTAATTCTATGTGATTTCAACAATGACCTTAGATGACCTTAATCAAAACTCTAATATTTTTTTTTAAAATTTTGCTTATGAATTTAAAAGTGACCCTCGATTACCTTAATCTAAATTGTTTGCATAAGGAATCCTTTGGTATATATTTTTGGATCTCTGAACTTTCTCATTCACTTATTCATATGGTTGTTTTAGTCTTAAATATGATCTTGTTTTGTATTTGTTGTGCCAACATATATATATACGTGTGTTTGACTGAATTAGAGAGAGAGATAAAATTGATAGGTATAGTCAATATTGAATACTTTTTGTTATATTGCATATGCCAGGTTTTTTATCTTCTTGAAATCCAAGATTTTTTTGCATTTTCAAGAACCTGTTTGATGGTTATATAACACATGAAGAAAAGATTTGGTGCATCCTTCGCTATTTTGGAAGGATAAGTACTGATATGCCTACTGATCCTTTTGGTTTATAATAGGCATACTATGGCATTTTAATAGGTTCACACTTCAGGGCAAACAAAAGACCAATCAAGTAAAGTTGTTGAAGTATATTTTGCAGGTAAAGTTTTTGGCAGAAATGCTCTTGGCAGATGGACTTTAGAGGTATAATATGTTTTCATTTTGACTTATAACCTTTTATACTTGGGTTTTAGCAATTATTATAGCTTTTATTTTGTAGTTCTTGATATAAGCATATGCATGTAGGCTTGTGTACATGTTGTATTTACTAGGCACTTTTCATCATTTTGTAAATTTTGTAAGATGAGATGTTTTGTTGTCACTTAAAGATTTGGTTTTAGCCTATTGATGTTCAATAAATTTGCTTGTAAACTTATATAGGAGGACATGCTTAGTCCAAAACTGATTGCTGACATGCTTTTCTTGCTAGCCATAGTAGATAATGAGGCCATAGGAATTGTTGGTGCGGAATGGTTCTCGGCTTATAGAGGGTTAGTGTTATCTTTGAAGTCATAAATTTTATAATAAATTGAATGCTTTCATTTTCTTGCTTGCCTTTTGTCATTTGGATTTGTCCTAGTGAGTGAGACCAGAGCTAAGTCATTGTTAGGAAGCATGGAGACTAGATCTGAGAATCCAAATAGCCTTGCAACATTTAATTCCAAGTGTTTTAGATCAGAATGAGTTGATGAGGTCTAAGTTTCTTCATGTCCAAGAGGTACTTTACGTTTTTATATAAATCATTTTGGATGTCATCCCGATTGAAAATATCACAAACAAACAAATAAATTCATATTTCAAAGGAAAAGTAAGGAGACATATGATGAGGTATTATGAATTTTACTCAGTTTAGATAAATTTATGGGTTAGAAATAAATTTTCTAATTATCATTCATTGTCGATGATCTCTTTCCTCGGTGTGAACAATCTTGGAAAATTAGTGGTTTCTATGTTTTGGACTGGGTCATACATAACATTTTGTTGATTGAACATTAAAAGCCTATTTTCTAGTCCTTGCAATTGCAGCCTTTCCTCTTGGATGGCATGCTATGAATTTGTACTTCAAAAATGTTCATTGTACTACAAGTATGCAATAAAATTGAATTTGTACTTTAGAATGTTATCCTATTTGTGTGTTTAAACTCTTGAATTGAAAAACTCAGAAGTATTATGCAAAACTGTGTTCTTTTTGCTGGAGAATTCTCATTAATTATACAAATTGATATTTTTCTTGAAAATCAGCTAAACCATCATATCTATATAATTTAGACACACACATACACACATCCTAATCAAGGAGAGAATAAAACATTTACAACTGTCCAATTTTAGGTTTTGCTGACTTTAAAGAATCCAGCTGCCTATGCTATGATATTGTTGGTTTATGAAAATACCAGCAAATTTGTCTAGGACGTGAAGGACATGGCAATATCTATTGTTTGAAGGTACTAATCTACATGGCATGCTCCTAGCCCATGTTAAATATTCTTTTAATGACAATTTTGTATTTGGTTTTAGGCTTTTAGCACATGCTGGAGTTGTTAATTCATTTTATATCATTTCAGGTGCCTTATATGCAGAATCAATTTTTCTAAGATATGTTACCTCTTGTTATGTATCATGCAATCCAAATATAACATATTCACAATTACATATTTAATTTTTTTATGTTTTAGCTCTTGCTTCTTGGTAGAATTCTGATCCAAAGAAAAAAGATGACACTAAAATGCTATTTTAGTTAGATTTACTTGTTAGTCAATTTCTGATGTTTCTATTTTTTTTCCACAGGGAACTATTATTAACTAAAAGAGCAAATCTAATATTTAATCATTGTTGTTGATGTCAACCCACTTTCTGAAGCATGTAAAAGTGCGCTTTGAGTTAATTGTTGCTCCCTGTCTTCCTTTTCCCAGGTGAGCAAGACTCAATTTTATCTGCAAATAATGAAGTATAGTTTGTAGATTCTGTGCTAGATGTTGTGGCTGGCTGTGCAGAGAATAGATGTAGGAGTTCTTAAATTATAGTAGTTATTGATATCATTGTCTGTCTTACTAGTTACTAGTATAAGCCATTACTTGTGTTAAATGTTAAATAGTTTGTGTTAAACAAGCTTGAGATTGTTAGATTCTTCGTAGAAAAAACTGGTCTAGATAAATAATAGTACAAGCAACCTTTGTGTTATGATGGAGATACTTGTTAGGCCATGATGAGTGTCGTGTTATGAAAATGGAATTATTTTAGTCAGGTGCCTAAGACAGATGGCAAGGTGATAATGAGAGAAGATAGGAAAGCAAGATGGAATTATATCATGGGTTCTATTAGACAAGATGATTTTAATATAGGTTACCTTTTCATGTGACGAAAATTTGACTGCATTTGCTATTGAAAAAGTCCCATTTTGATTGAGAATAACTAAATATCTCATTGAAAAATTATTTTTTAAAACACTCAATTTGTCTGTTTTCTTTTGACTTGCCATGACAATGACCTTGATAGGTGTCTAATTAGATGTCATGCATATACATTCATCATAAGTGACAAAATATTGATTATAGAGATTGCCATTGTGAAGATGATTGTGCTTTTGATGTTAAGTATATGGCATTGATATGTCTATAAATGAACTGGAAGCATGTTATGTTTTATTGTTGCTTGATTGATTTCTTGAATGAATTGTAAGTTGTGGTTAAACCCTAATCCGAAATATAATGTGAACTTTTATTCACAATTTTGAATTCTGTGTGAATTAAAAAATGTTCATTCGGTGGCTCTAATGACCCAAATCAAAATTACAAGTGAGCTTTTGTTAAAATTTTTGAATTTTGTGTGAATTTAAAATGTCCATTCGGTGATCCTAATGATCCTAATCGGAATTACAAGTGAACTTTTGTTCACAATTTTGAATTATTTGTAAATTCAATGTCCATTCGACGAACCATATTGGCACTAATCGAATTCCTAAGTGAACTTTTGTTCACAATTTTGAATTCTGTGTGAATTCAAAAGTGTCCCTTCGGTGACCTTATTGACGCTAATTAGATTCCCCAAGTGAACTTTTGTTCACAATCTTGAATTCGTTGTGAATTCAAAAATAGCCTTTCGATGACCCTAATGATGTTAATTGGAATAATTGGATGACCCTATGGACGCTAATCGGATTCCCAAGTGAACTTTTGTTCATAGTTTTGAATTTTTTGTGAATTACAAAATGTCCCTTTTGTGAACCTATTGATGCTAATCGGATTCCCAAGTGAACTTTTGTTCACAGTTTTGAATTTTTTGTGAATTACAAAATGTCCCTTTTGTGAGCCTATTGACGCTAATCGGATTCCCAAGTGAACTTTTGTTCACAGTTTTGAATTTTTTGTGAATTACAAAATGTCCCTTTTGTGAACCTATTGACGCTAATCGGATTCTCAAGTGAACTTATGTTCACAATTTTGAATTCTCTATGAATTCAAAAATGTCCCTTCAATGACCTTAATGATACTATTTGAAATTACAAGTGAATTTTTGTTCAAAAATTTGAATTCTTTGAGTTCAAAAATGTTCCTTTGGTGTGATCCTAATGATGCTAATTGGAATTACAAGTGAACTTTTGTTTACAATTTGAATTTTGTGTGAATTCAAAAATGATCCTTCGATGACCCCTAATGATGCTAATTGAAATTACAAATGAACTGTTGTTCACAATTTTGAATTCTGTGTGAATTCAAAAATGGTCAAATTGATGACCCTAATCGGAATCACAAGTGAACCTTTGTTTGTTCACAATTTTGAATTTTATGCGAATTAAAAAATGTCCCTTAGGTGACACTAATGATGTTAATTACAAATGAACTATTCAGAATTTTGAATTATATGTGAATTAAAAAATGTTCAATTAGTGACTCTAATTATGCTAATCAAAATTACAAGTGAACTTTTATTCACAATTTTGAATTCTGTGTGAATTAAAAAATGTTCATTCAATGACACTAATGATTTAAATTAGAATTACAAGAAAGCTTTTGTTCACAATTTTGAATTCTATGTGAATTTAAAATGTCCATTTGGTGATCCTAAATGACCCTAATCTTTTACAAGTGAACTTTTGGTCACAATTTTGAATTCTTTCTAAATTCAAAAATGTCCATTCAGTGACCATATTGACACTAATTGGATTCCCAAGTGAACTTTTGTTCACAATTTTGAATTCTTTGTGAATTCAAAAATGTCCCTTCGGTAACCCTATTAACACTAATTGGAAATACTACTATACTATTGTTCACAATTTTGAATTCTCTGTGAATTCAAAAGTGTCCCTTTGGTGATCCTAATGATGCTAATCGAAATTATAAGTGAACTTTTGTTCACAAATTTGAATTCTCTGTGAATTCAAAAGTATCCCTTCGATGACCTTATTGACGTTATTCAGATTCCCCAAGTGAACTTTTGTTCACAATCTTGAATTCTTTGTGAATTCAAAAATGACATGATGCTAATCGAAATTACTAGTGAACTGTTGTTCACAATTTTGAATTTTGTGTGAATTCAATGGTGTCCCTTCAATGAATTTATTGATGCTAATCAGATTTCCAAGTGAACTATTGTTCACAGTTTTGAATTCTATGAATTCAAAAATGGCCCTTCAGTGACCCCTAATGATGCTAATCGAAATTACAAATGAATTGTTCACAATTTTGAATTGTGTTTGAATTCAAAATTGTTCATTCAGTGATCCCTAATGATGTTAATCGAAATTACAAATGAACTATTGTTCACAATTTTGAATTCTGTCTGAATTCAAAGATGTCCATCGATGACCCTAATGATGCTAATCGAAATTACAAATGAATTATTGTTCACAATTTTGAATTCTGTCTGAATTCAAAGATGTCCCTTCGGTGACCCTATTGACGTTAATCGAATTCCCAATTGAACTTTTGTTCACAATTTTGAATTCTTTGTGAATTCAAAAATGGCCTTTCAATGACCCTAATGATGCTAATTGGAATTACTAGTGAACTATTTTTCACAATTTTGAATTTTGTGTGAATTCAATGGTGTCCCTTCAATGACCTTGTTGACGCTAATCATATTTCCAAGTGAACTATTGTTCAGAGTTTTGAATTCTGTGTGAATTCAAAAATGGCCATTCGATGACCCCTAATGATGTTAATCAAAATTACAAATGAACTATTGTTCACAATTTTGAATTCTCTGTGAATTCAAATATGTCCATTTAGTGACCTTAATCGGATTCTCAAGTGAACCTTTGTTTGTTCACAATTTTGAATTTTGTGTCAAATATAAAATGTCATTTCGGTGACCTAAATGATGCTAATTGGATTCCCAAGTGAATTTTTGTTTACAATTTTGAATTTTGTGTGAATTAAAAAATGTTCCTTAGGTGACTCTAATGATATTAATCAGAATTACAAATGAATTGTTCATAATTTTGAATTATGTGAATTAAAAAATGTTCAATTAGTGACTCTAATGATGCTAATCAAAATTACAAGTGAACTTTTGTTCATAATTTTGAATTCTGTGTGAATTTGGAAGGTTCCTTTTAGTGACCTTATTTGGAATCACATGTGAAACTTTGTTCACAATTTTGAATTCTCTATGAATTCAAAAATTTTGTTTGGTGCCGTGTGACCCTATTCGGAATTACAAGTTAACTTTTGTTCACAGTTTTGAATTCTTTTGAATTAAAAATTGTTCCTTCGGTGACTTTGATGACCCAAATCGAAATTACAAGTAAACTTTTATTCAATATTTTGAATGTGTGAACTAAAAAAAGGTCCCTTCGGTGATTCTAATGACCCTAATCGGAATTGTAAGTGAACTTTTGTTGACAATTTTGAATTATGTGACGATTAAAAAACGTCCCTTCAGTGACCCTTATGACGTAAATCATAATGACCAATGAACTTTTGTTCACAATTTAGAATTGTGTATGAATTAAAAAATTTCTATTCAGTGATCTTTTTGACCCAAATCAGACTTATAGGTGAACTTTTGTTCCAAATTTTAAATTTTGTGTGAATTCAAAATGTTTTTTTGGTGAACTTAATGATTCTAATCGAAATTATAAGTGAACTTTTGTTCAAAATTAAGTTATGTGTGAATTATAAAATTTTCATTACGTGTCCCTTTTGACCCATATCAGAAGTAAACTTTTGTTTAGAATTTTGAATTTTATGTAAATTCAAAAATGTCCCCATAAGCTTTTTTATCCAAATTGGAATTACAAGTAAACTTAAAAGTGTTCGTTCAGTGATTCTAATGACTTTAATTGAAATTACAAATGAATTTTTATTCAAAATTTTGAATTCTGTGTGAATTTAAAAATGTTCCTTCAATGAATTTTGTAAAGGGGTTAAACTTTAGTGACCAAGGAAAAAATAATGAAAAGTTTGAATTATCATCGCAATCTTATATAGATGGTTTGCTAAAGCCATATAAGGAATTTGATTATATTAGGAAAATTGCTCTTCTAGAAAAATGCTTGAACTGGCATTTCCTCATACAACTTGAATGTGTCCTCCTCCTGAAAAAAGCAAAAACAAAGGGTGTGTCAAAAGGTTTTGAATCAAAGAGATACAAATTAACTAAATTAGGAGCATGTTGATGCACACCTTTCTACCCAAGATAACACATCAACTCACCCTTCATCTCAAAAATCAGTCCATGACCTAGTTGATTAAAGAGCTTTAACATTGGAAGGATGATTATGGTGAACTCTATGGTAGCAATGACCTAGTTGATAAATTGAAACAATCTTTGTATGTTGACACACATGTATCTAAAGATAAATGTAGTCCTCAAAATATAAAGTAGTCCTAATCTCTTTATATTTTAAGCAAAACATAACATTTTCTTCTTCTTAGAAGTCAATCATCATTATGTAAGTCAAGTCACCGACTTATTACTACTAGACCTGTACATAATACTCAGTTACATATAGCTCTGAACGTTACCTGCATGTGACATTTTGTCATTATTTGTTAAAAAAAAAAAAAGGTTGTGTTATTTGTCTAAACATTACTAGGATTGAGACATTGTTTCTGAATATATCCTAAACCTTATTATTTTACTTCAACCCATTGTGCATCATGGGAATATCATTTTGATTTAAATTATAATAATAATTATTATTATACGGTTTGGGATTCATTTACTTCGACAATTCGTCTATTTCTCCAACTGAATAACTATTACAATGTCATGTTTATCATTCCACGTGAAAGTGAATCTGATTCTATTATTGTAAATGAAATTGAAATAGAATTGCTTTCTATTAGATGCTTTGTTTATAATAGCATTTGGTGCCTATAGTACGTTGGTGCTGGCATAACTTGTAGCATTGGTGTTATTTGGAATTTGTAGGCAGTACTGGTCACACATAAAGCTTAATAAAGAAAAATATAACTAGTCAAATCCCAAATCTGAGTATCTTTTATGAGCAATCCCTAATCCATTGTCGGTATGATTTTTGAAATCCTTGTGCAACTCACCTACAAAAAAAAAAAGAAAAATAATCAGAACCACTCAACAAATGCCAACATAAGACCACTGTCCACCCTTTGGTTGTTGCTGTAACTTGGTACCTGGGTGCAAAATAACATTGAAAGGGGTATTATTATAAAGGAAAACTAAATAGATGAGGTTGGGGTGTAAATAAGACGTGCCAATGTTTTTTCCTAATTCTGATTATGGGCTTGAGTCTGTCTATTCTCAAATCTAAAAGTTTGCTTAGGAAAGGGTTTTGTTATTCTCACGTTCTATTTTGCTATTTTCACATCTCAAGTTATTTTTTAGTTAACCTTTCTATTCTATCTTCTTTCCTCAACCCCTCTCCTCCCCCATCTACTTCTTTCTTTTTTCACTCCACAAATCCTTCCCCTCCTCTCTCATTCTCTTATCAAATTGATGTCACAATATCATTTAATATAAAAATAGAGAGAGGGTTAAAATATTTGAAAAAAACTTTGAAAACTTGGACAAATCAACAAAAAATTTAAGCATTAAAACTAAAAACACTAAAAAGTTGAGAAACTAAAAATATTGTTTTTTTTTTTTATTTCAAGATAAAAAGTAATAAAAAAAAACACCAAATTAATGTCTTTCAAAAACAAATAAAAAATTTCCTTAAAAAAAACCAATAAGAAATACATAACACAATGCTTGTCTTACGACTAATGTACCGGCATGTTACATAATTGATTCCGGGTCAAAGATTGATTTTAGATAGTTTTTTTATATGTTTGGTTTGTTGAATACGAGTCTAAAATTAATTCCTAGCTGAAACAACTTTATTATTTCAAAATTATTTAAATATAAATTAAATTCTATTAAAAATCAATTACGTTAATGCTAGTCCAAATTAGGGTGTTCATAAATCGAACGAATTAAATTACGAAATCGTCTAAAAAAATTGAAAATTGATCAAACTAAAAAATTGCATGGACTAAAAATCTCCAAAATCGTATATTTTTTGTGGTATGATTCGATTTTTAGATCTTATTATAAAAATCAAACTAAACCGAATCAAACTGCGTACTATAATTATATTGATTTACTTTTAGATGTTTAATATTATTTAACTAACAATATTTTAATTTTTTATGATCATAATATGTGATCTATAATATACTTTTTTTAATAATAAATTTGTAATATATTATGATACATATTTTACTTTCATATCTTACAAAAAGATATGTTGATATTACTAAATAACATTAAATATTAAGTGTAACATAATTTATTATTATGTTAAAAAAAATTGGTAATATTATTTTATAATAATGCTAAATAAAAATAAAAATAATATTTTTTAAAGTAAAATATATAAATCAAAATTTAATAAAAAAAAATATAATAATAATTATGTAAGTTTGATTAAAAATAAAAAAATTATGATAATAGATTAAAAAAAAAAACCACAAAATTGAATCGAACTAAACCGCAAAAAATTGGTTTGGTTTAGTTCAGATTTAATATTATGTTAAAATTGAATTAAATTGAACAATAACTTTATTTTAGGATTGGTTCGGATGACTTTTTGTCCAAAAATCAAACCAAACTGTACTGCGAACACCTTAGTGCAAACACACTACACGTGTCACATGTGCGTCTGTTAGTGAGTGAATTGGAGTTAAGCAGCCACTCCTGGACTCTGTACGTTGTAGAGATATCCAGTTTCAGTTGGAGTAAGGCCTTCTTATTAAACGAAATGAAACTTGCTTCATTGATTTCTGGTTCAACTGATAATCACACTCAGCTTCTCTCTATTAAGGTAAAACACTGGTCCTTCTCTTTGAATTATGTATTGTGTTATGTGTTTAATAAAAGAGAGACTCATGACAACAAGTACAATGTTGGGTATTGAATTATTGATTAATAAAAGGACAATGTGATGAGGGAAGAGAAGCCAAGCAAGAAGAATGTTCATGAAGTGAAGTTTTTCAAGAGCTTGGCTCCTCCTCTTGTGGCTTCTTTTCTAGTCTTATCTCCATTTTCCACCAATCCAGGTTTGTGCTTATCCTTATCCATGCTCTCTTTTCTGAATTACTAAAATGCCCCTGCTTTTGAATGATTGGCAATAGCTCTATATTCAGAATTCTGATTACAGTTATTGAACCAACTTAGTTGTTTCCTCTGCTATATCTTGTTTCATTCATCTTAAATGTAAGAGAAGAAAGTGTACTATTGCTACAAAAGAACTAGCACTTCTGGAAGTTGTAACCTATTCTAGTGTGTTTGGATATCCATTTGGGTATCTATAACATGCTTTTGAACCCCTAAACTTAGTTTGACACGACGTTTTGATGCTCCAAAAATGATTTCTTCTACATACATTTAAGACAAACTTGAGTTTAGATTAGAAATAACAAATTTGATGCTTTTAAAAGTAAAAGTACTTTTTGATTTGTATATTGACGATAGAAAAATATTCAAACATAAATCTTATTATAGTAAATTTATTTTTTTATCAAACTTATATTTTCAAACTTTAATCCAAACATGCACTCTAAAGATAAGCTTTACATGAAAGAACCAGGTAGTTTTCATGTTCAGCTTCCTCTACTCTACAGTTTCAAGTGCTCAAACCGTAGATATTCAGAGAGGAACCACATTGTTTCGTCAATCTTGCATTGGATGTCACGATGCAGGTGGAAACATAATACAACCAGTGAGTATCCCCTTTATGCAGCATGACTTCGCTTTATGCCCTTGCAAACTCAAATCAATATATTCTTTGTTCCTTATGCTTTTCCACTATTTTAACTTTCAGGGTGCAACTCTATTTATAAAGGATTTACAGAGGTAAATGGAGAAAATCTAAGCACCCTTATGCAGTTAAGCTGTAAATTGAAAATATGATGGAGATAGAAATCACTGAAATTTTTAAAGGATACTACACTTCAAATCTTAGTTGAAACTAAAAGTTTCAGAGTTTATTTCTTAAGTTTAATGGTGATGTATTTGATAGTTTCACATTATCGTTGTATCATAATCTATTGTTTGCATGCATTTTAAAATAATTTTATAAAAATCAACAAATTTATCATTAACTAAAGATTGTAATTGTTATTTTACACTGTTACTGCATTGTCATTTTTCTCAATTGCAAAGTGCGTTGGCCTAAATTGAAGGCATTAATCAATATACCTTTCTTGTGAATTGCTTGCTTAGCAAGTTCTTTAGAGTATATATGAACAAATGTGAGTTTAAAATTCACAAATTGTTGGCCTCTGACATAAGCTGTAGCAAAACTTCGGAGTCCTTTTGTTATATCTTTGAAATAATATTCCAAATGCTATTGCTCAACAGAAATGGAGTCGATACAGAAGAAGCAATCTATCGTGTCACATACTATGGCAAAGGACGAATGCCAGTAAGTTATGTATCTTCTGTAGATTTAAAGGACAAGCTCTCTATGTATTAAAATGGATATGTAGATTTAAGTAAAATCATTCTTGACCATCTATGGTTAAAATTAACTTCTCTTACCTTTCACTTTCAATAAATGCACATATATGCATATACATTGTTAATTTCCTTCACTTGATACCTTAATCATCCATATTTTATGTTTACGGGTTTAAATTAATAATTACCAAGGACTGTAGCTCAGTTGATTAAACAGATGCCTGAATGTTATAAATCTCTTGATACTGACTTCGATTAATGGTCGAAGAATTAATGTCTTAAACTTCCTTGTAGGGCTTTGGTAAAGAGTGCATGCCACGGGGTCAGTGCACCTTTGGAGCTCGTTTGGAAGATGAAGATATCAAGATATTGGCTGAGTTTGTCAAGTTGCAGGCTGATCAAGGGTGGCCAAGTATAGAGACTAAAGAAGAATGATTTAATACAATTTAATGAATTTGTTTTAGAAAAACAATTGCTTCAATTTTTTTTAGGGAACTCATGGAAAAAAAAAATTAAACTTATTTTTCTTTCTAAATCTAATGTTTAAATCTGACACAGTCATGAAAAGTGATGACCATCATGCATGTCCAAATTGAGCCTACATCCCAAGCCCAAAGGCCGAATCTCCTTCACGTCTTGGGCTTCACAACCTAGTCCACACATTCACATATAGGCTTGAGCAGTTGAGTTTCCTGCACCTCCCAAAATTGCTTCCTGCACCTCCCATGCACTTTCCGAGAGTCCATACCGGATTCTGAAAATGCATAAGAGGTGCAGGAAGTATTACCTTTATGAGTGTTGCTTCCTTAGTTCCTTTTGGTTGTAAAGACAAGCACACCTTTTGTCTATTTTTATTTTCACAAACACTTTTTGTCTACTAAGATGTATAAAAAAATGTGTTTTTCATAGAGTACTTAGGAAAAACGGGCAAGTGGTAATTAACTGTCTAATTTAGTTGGTCACCAACCCAATCAAAACTTTGACTTCCTTTTGGATAGATAAAGCATCATCAATGAAAAGTTAAGAGTCAAAATGAGTCAACTGTAGAGGGTTAAAACTTCGAAGGATGATTCTCACTAAAGCCGAGGTAAGATCATGACACATTGAATCAAATTCTAAGTACTATAAAATGATATATTTAAGTGAAAGATCAAACCTTTATTTAATCATATTCCCATGTGAAAGAATAATATATTTAACTGAAATATTAAATCTCTAATTAATTTTCAACCTCTAATTAATTTTATTCACACATGAGAAAATAATATATTTAAATGAAAGGTTGAACTTCTATTTAATTCTATTCACATGTAAAAAAAAATTAAATAAAAAAAAGAGTATAGAATGCGAATAAGATTGATTTAATAAGTTGAAAAATACTGTAGTCTCTAAATCAAGACAAAAAATAACAATCAAATCAAACTTTATATAAATAATATAATGTCATGTTGCTTTCATACGTGAAAAAATAATTTATTTAATAAAATATTTATGTTTAATTTTATTGTACAAATAAATTATTTGAATATTCATATTATGAACTTATGAACGAGATTAATTTATAATTAAATGAGTTGAAATCCTTGGACCATTAAATTACGAAAAAAAATATATTAATCAAATATCATGATGAACTGAGATCCCAGAACATATTGCATAATATTGCATAGTGCTCACAAATCACGCCATAGCTATATACATAGCTCAACCTTTTGTGCTCAGCCCTAGCCCTTTCAAGTGTAATAAAAATATTACTAAAGATTCCCACAGCAAGAGCAATGGTCCTCCCAAGCCCAAACACACCAACCCTATAATCAATAAGGGACAAACTAGATCACTATTCATTCAATTTTTCCCATGCGTAAATGTAGAGCAAAAAATGTCAAAAACTAGATTAATCAAGAGCCATTGGGTGGTACTATTCTACAACTTGTCACTTTATAGTTTGTTGCTATGTGCCACTTTTGTGCAATTGGTATCATAGAATTTCCCTTAAGGCAAGGGTTTCTTCACCTTTGCGTATGTTTTAACTTAGTGTGAATTGGTCTTGAAAATAACTTTCTAACACCAAGCAACTTGTTTTTTTAATTTCATTAATTCCTTTTTTGTTTTTGGATTGGAGCAGAAAAAGATGATGTGTTGATAGGTTTTAATATACTAGAAACAGATATTTCGAACATTGTTAATTGATGGTCAATTTTCTGTTATTTTTCACAATCTATTGATGGGAGACACTTCTTTTTCTCTTTGCCCTGTTTTAAAACTCAGCCAGGGAGAAAAGTAATACTTGAAATAAGTGTATTTGGGCATATTTGGACAAATTTATACAAAGTAAGAAAAATGAAATGAGTTATTTCACATGTTAAAATTGATTTTTTTTATAATTAATTTATAAAAATCATACATCTTTAAAAAAAAATTATAAGAAAATTTGTATAAATTAATCAAGGGAGCAGAAGTCAATTTTAACATATATAAAAAATCATTTCATTTTTTTAGTATTTTATTTTCCTAAAATAACTTACAGAAGTTTACGCTCCAATTTATATTTAAATATTTAACAAACTTCTACAACACTATTAAACATGTGAAACAATTAAAGTGAAATTGGGGGATCGTTGTAATTTTAGTTTTCTTACTTTTTAAAATTTTTTATTTTGATTTCTTATTTTTTAATTTAGAAATTTGATTTCATTACTTTTTAAATCAAATAATTTTAATTTAACAGTTAAATTAGAATGATGGACCATTAAATATAATATTAACTTCTTTTTTTTTACTTTAAAAAGAAATTATCTATTCTTTCTATTAATAGTTTATTTTAAATTGTTTAAATTAATTATAGACAGTTAAATTTAATTAAGTTTATAATTTTTTTTTGTGATTTAAAATTAATTAATAATTTATTTATTTTTTAAATTAAAAAAAAAGCAATGATATATTTAAAGTCAATTATTCTAATTTAACGATTGAATTAAAATTATAATATTTTAAAAATAATTGATAAAATTTTTGAATTAGAAAATAGTAAAAAATTAAAAATACAAATTTTGAAAAATAGAAGGACAAAAAATACGATTAGGCCTAAAATTTGATGTGTTCTATTTACTTATTTGATTCTTATAGATGTATAAACTTCATCTTTTAATTTCTATACTTTTCTTTTTACATTCGTTTTAATTTCTATACTTAAAAATCATCATTTAGTTTTTATACATACTATTTCTAATTTTATCACACATTATCGTACTATCATGAGTTTATTGATTTTTATCTTAAAAGTCATATTAATAATGAAATTATAAAATTATTTTAAATATTAATGCATGACCTAAAAATCGATAAACTTATCAAGCATAATTATTTATAATCAAATGAGCGTATAGCTTTACATTTTGTATATAAAAAAAAAAAAAAATGAAGTTCTCCGTACCTATATCAACAATATCTCAATCCATCCTCTTTCATTTTCTATGTAACTCTGACACATAAATTAAGGAGTACTATTCCTACTGCACGCTCTTAAACAGTTTCCGTCGCTATCTAAATTGTTGTTTTGGTAAAGCAATTTAATAAATTTATTTTATATATATATATATATATATATTTCCCCTGTTTTTCTTATTATATAGAAGATAAGAACTCAAGAAATTAAATGAAGAAATGAAAATCGAAGGAATAAGACAAAAATGTTAAAGTTCTATTGTTTTTTTTCGAGAGGAAAGGACAAAAAAAATCCCCAATTTGATAGGAATTAATAGAGGGGAACAAATTTTTTTTATATTTTATTATTATTATTATTATTTAATTTTTAAATAAATAAATAATTTTTATAGAATACAAAATTTAAAAACAAAACATTTATGTTAAGGAAAATAATGAAGTGATTTTTTTTTATTTAGTATAAAAATATTTATAGTATGAAATTAGAATAAGAAAAACTAATAGTGAGTTAGAATTAGTTTTATAGTAAAAATAATTAAATAATTTTTATGGTGAAAATAAAATAACAAGTAACTGCTTTTCTTTTTTATTAGTATCATCATGATTTTATTATTTAGTAAACCAAAAACACACCTTATCGGAATATTTAGGCAAAAACATAATTTGCGTCCCTCTTTCTTTCTTTCTTTTTTTTTTTTTTTTTAGAATATGCAATTTTGTCTATTTTTTAATTGAGACATTTTCTCTCTAAATTTTAAAATATCTATAATTTTAATCTCTTTATTTTTATTTGAGACATTTTGTGTTTCACATTTAAAAGAATCATCAATATTAATCTCATATTTTTTAATGAAGACATTTATTAAAATTGAAAGGTAAAAATGTCTCAATTAAAACATAGAAGTACTAAAATAATTTTTTTTTAATAGTGAAAGATGAAATGTCTCAATTAAAATTTCATAAAAATAAAATAAAATAAAAATTAAAAAAGAGTTAAATGTTCATGCAATGTAAAATCATTTTACATTGTAAATTAACACAACTCATCACCATATTAATAATTTTTAAAATAATTTTATATACAATTATTTTCTTTAAAAATAAGGGAACAGAAAATACATTTTAACCAAATATATGTAGAAGATTACCTTAATATAAAATATGAGATGTATCCTTACCAATTGAACTGGCGTTCTTTGATATTATCTGTACCATCTATACCATTATATAAAAATGATACATTTTGTGTATATATTTCTGTTTCAATTTTATCTTTAAAACTAGATATATCCGGTACTAATTTATTTCTATAAAACTACCTTCATAAAATCCCTTATTATTATTATTATTCAATTTCCCTTATCTTTATTTTTTTTATTTAAAAAAAAATGTAGATATAGTGAGATACGGATGCCTCTTTTTCCCTAAATAATTAGAATAAAAATACATATCATGGATTTTGGAGCAATCTTCTTGGCGTCATTAGAATATAGATATCACGGCCTAACGTGAAGCCTTACCCCCTATGTGTGCCGGATGAATAGTATAGTTCTCAATTACAAGATGATGATCATTACATTTTCATTTCCTCACGTTTTTTTAACACACTATTATCTATTAACTAAAATTTATTTAAAATTGTAAAATTAGGAGAGAAAGTATTAAGGTTTTATTTGGTTGTCCACATGGAAATAGATCGGATGAAAATAGATGAGATATAATTAGAGAAAAAAGAAATATAATGGAAATAAAGTTGAATGTTGAGGTGTTTGGTTCAAACGAAATAAAATTGTTTGATTTGAATGAAATGATACAGGAAATTTAAAAAGACTCGAGATACGATGGGTCAATGAATCATGTTAAAAAGTGGTTCACAATGCATTATTTTTTTTAAAAAATTGTTAGATTGATCTGATCGTCATTATTATATCACACACATATAATTATAGGATTATTTTTCTTCCAATGGATTCTCTTTTTATCCTTCACCTTCTCCACCTTTCTTCTTTTTATCCTTTACCTTCTCCATCTTTCTTCATTGTTGTTGTCGCTATTACTCTGAAGATGTTGACAGCATCGCAATAATTTTTTAAATATTTATGTTAAAGTAGCGACAACAACAAATAAAAAAGGAGGAGATGAACAAAAGTTAGTGAAGGGGAAGATAGCTCGTGTTTTGTTGAAAACATAATCCTCTTTATAAAGTGTATGACATGACCATGCAAATTAGATAAATCATAAATCCTATGGTTTAGAAAAATGGTGCAGCATGAACCACTTGTCCACATGGTCTATAGCCTTTGTCATTTAAAAAATGTGTAAAAATTATTAATTAACCTTTTGGCAAAATAGAAACATGTACATGTGTCCTTGAGTTCATTTAATTGATTAGTTTGTCAAATGATTAATGAGTTTAAAGGCAGTGAAACTTATAATGCAAATTTATTTTATATATTATTTTGACGATCATAATTTTTTATTTATGATAAATTAATTAATTTTTATAAAATTATAAAATTAATTTAAAATCATATAAACAAAGAGTTTTAATCATCAAAGAGTATAATTAATTTACATTGACAATAGATTTATAATAATTATAATTATTTATTATTTATTTGAATATTTGCATTGAAATATTTGACTACTAATTTGAGATGGAATATATTCATTTGCAAACTAGCTAGCGAGAATTTGAAAATAATTCGTATATTATATATTCGTGCAAATTTGCTAAGATTTAAATCCCTCACGATAGCTCAAAGTTGTTAAGTTAGTTTATCAAATTATAATTTTTTTTATACAATTATATGATGAAGTAACTGATAAAAATATATTTAAGAATATCTTTAATTTCATTTTTTTAATTGTTTTTAAATTCTTGTAATTTTTTTTATTGATAGATCAATTATTTTAATTATATATATATATATATTTTTTTTTTTCTTTTAATTACTATATTTTTTCATATTTTGTATGCTACTACTAATCCTATACTATATATTTAAATATTTCTAATCAAATTAAAATAAAGTAAAATTGGCATACTTTAAGTAGTCATTATAAATTCATTATGTTAATTATCATAATGGTTAAAATATCTTGAAGTATAATGTTAAAAATAATAGAATAAATAATGTAAATAGTATAATTGTTAAAATCAACGGTGCAATCTATTAAAAAAAACCCTTATAATCGATATATCAATATCATGAAGTATAATGTTGAAATAATAAAATAAATGTAATAAATAATATAATGGTCAAAATAAAAATATCCAAATAAAAAAAATTATGTAATAAAAAGGTATAAATAAGAAAATCCTACCTTAAAAAAAAACAACTAAAAATAAAAAATAAAAATACAATAAAATCCTATCTTATATAGAAAAGAGTAAAAAAGAAGAATTTAATATTATTTACTAGAATCCAACTTTTAAAAAAAATGTTAGTTAAAATAGTGTCTCGAAAATACTACAAGCTACTAAGAAAAAATTGTTTACTAGATATACTATTATTAAAGTCAAGCAAAACTTTCAACAAGTAAAAAAATCTAAAAGCTAACTCAAATGACTTGTGAGGTGGTGCTTATAATTAAGCTCTTGTTATTGTAATTTTATTTTTTACAAGTATTTTTAATTTTCCTGAAAGATTAGAAGATTTTCAAACATTGAACACGACACTTTCCTCAACAAAAAATCGAACTTTAGTTTGTTGTATTATAGAACACTAACCCCATCTTTTATTATTGTAACTGACTTGGGCTAACCAGTGCATTAAAAGTATTAATATTTGATAAAATTAAGTATACTAAATTAAATATTATAAGCACGATACTTTGAGTTTCCTCATCCTTTAGCTAGAATCAATGAATCATCATGTCCAATATTTCTCCGCTATTTTTGCACATTTAATACACATGTGGTAACCAATTCATATTGACAGCATCAGCTACACCTGTAAAATGTAAATACATTGAATCAATCAGGTAATCGATAGGTCAACATCAATTTTAATTGCAATGGTAAGAAAATTAAGAATCACATCATTAATTCGAAAGTACTTGCTCATTTTTCAAATATAAATGTTGATTTGTTATTTTTAGGTTACCAAAACAATTAAAAATTACACAGATGATCGACAACTGGGAATTATAGATTTTCTCATTAATGACCGCAAGGATAAAAAAATATATATAATTAAACCTATTATTTAAAGTGACTCACTTACTTTAAAAGAGTCATAAAATTCATATCTTTCAATTAGGCATAATGACAAGGTGGGCAAGAGTCTTGTTTTCATCTCACAATGTTTTGGGGAAATGAAAATAAAAAAAATTAAAGTTTTTTTTTTTGTCGCAATGAGAAAAATAAATGAGAAAAACACCTCACTTTTAAAAATTTTAATTTGTTTTTATATTTTTAAATAAATAATATATTAAATTATTAATTTCATTTCATTTTGAATAATACTACGTCCGATCCTTTTATAAAAAAATAAGTATTAGTGTATATTTTTATAAAAAAAAAACAAGTTTTAGGATAAAATACACTAAAACTTATTTTTTATAAAAAAAGGACAGAAGGATCTAAAAAAAATGAATCACATCTTTAGTAAAATGTGTAATAATTTTTTATATTATATTATATCTCCTCTATTTTTGTTTAAATTAAAAAAATCAACTTGAAATTTAGTCAAAACATGTTTTCTCTAGGATTAGACAAATTACTATTCCCGATTTCTAATTAAACTACCGTGCCTAATCAATAACAATTAGAAATAACACATATCACTAACGGAATTTAATTAGCTAAGTAATTGGTTGAATATTGTACAAATTTTGTAATTTTTTTTTATCGTGTTTGATTCATATAAATAAAAAAGCTATGGCAAATAAAACGTGAGACTGAAGGTATAACAAGCAAAAAGGAATCTTAATTAATTAATAAATAAATAAATATATATATAAACACATAAAAGAGTTAATTGAATTATCAAACGAACAACAAGTGGGACCAAAAGGAAGAAAAATAAAAGAAGAGAACCCTAATACGTTTCGTAAAGGGAGAAGCCCTAATATACGAAGTGTTTTTATTCACAACCACCACATACAATGTCACAACTACCTTAATCAATTAATTGAAGATATATAATATATATCAAACTGATTATTATTATTGTTGTTATTATTAATTACTGAGCTAAAACACAAAAGCAAAACCATGTGACTCTATCCACTAATCACAAGAAACTATTTTAAAAAAATGCATATATATATATATATGTGTGTGTGTGTGTGTGTGTGTGTGTGTGGTCCTTGCCTTCCATTTGGTCTGTCCATATGTCATTGTTTGTCAACCAAACAAATACACCAAAGACAGAGAAACCACCCAAAGCTAAAGACAAATTGAGGGCCTCTCAACTGATTCCACCAACCTGGCCAATATTTATACCCCTTTTTATTACAACTAATTACCAGACATTATTTAATTATGATTATGTGAATGTAGGGACGAACTGCTCTCAAAGCACATGGGAACATTATCTTTATTAACTACTTGTTTAGACCAAGATTAATCTAATCCAAAGAAACTCAAAAATCAAAATGGTGCTAAACTATTGCCAAACTTTCTAGTAACGCGCTTATACAGTGTTAACTGTTAAGTACAAGAAAAAAAAATGATTATGCACTGTAAAATAATTCTACATATACTATTTATCATTTATTATAATTTTATTTTATACTTTCAGTGGATAACTTTTAAATATGGATTTGGATTCTCATGTTTATTAACATGATGTATGCATGGTCATTTTGAAGAGACATACACATAATTTTTAATCAAAGACTCATCATGATTAGTTGTAAGACTCACAATATTTAATAAAAAAAAGTACAGTTTTCTCTTAAACATAACCATATCGTTGAGTACAACCTTGCTGTCATAGTTGTAGCAAATGAATACTAATTGATGCACATAGCTTTCATTGACAGCACTTATGGTTATATTGGAAGATTATTTTTGGAATATATTTTGGTTTCAGTTGTCTAATTAATGATTTGAGTTGATTTACATGAGTACAGATTAAATTAAACTTTTATTGTTCTGCCAAATTTCTACAACTATTACTATATATATATATACCGTTAAATATTAAAGTCGATCGAATATAATGTTGACTAGCTATAATTAATCATATTTCATATATAATATATGTTTTATTAAGATAATGAATCGATTTGGACACTGCCTTACCATATCAAATAAAAAGCATATTCAGTTCCTTTTAATCCTTATGCAATCTCACATGCATGAACTCTAAAATTATCAATAAAATCATGAATCAGGAAATACTAGACCAAGAGTATCAACATAAACTAGTATTGGTTGATCCTTGTCTGTTGTTATAGTGTGAGTAATTATGATGTTGATTTTGTATGTATACAAAACGTTTTACACACTTTAGCTACATTCATATGTATTTAAGTAAAAGCATTGATATGTAATTTATTTTGTTACAATGATTTACATCGTGCACTCTTTTAATTCAATAATAGATTTTGAGAGGAAATTACCTTGCAATTTTTTTATAAACGTGATTAATGATTGATTTTCTTTACTTTGAAGTATATATATACATTATAATATAAAAAAAAAATCATGAATTACTTTGGCTAAGAGAAGGATTTTTTTATTATCATCATTTGAAGTTTGGGTAGATATTATACCTACTTCATATGTGTGTCTGTTTTATATATAAAAAAAAGTTCTGAGTTGAGGGGTCTCTCATTTTAGAAACATGATAAATATATACTAACTTTTATCAATATTCATAAAATAATCACATGCTGTATCAATAAGGAAATAAGATTCAAATCCACATTAAACCACACATTTATTATCTAAAAAAATCATATAAATATTATGAGCAAAAGGTGAATGATTTGAGACAAAACTTATAGTCAAATCGTAATTAAACTAATTAATTAAATGGATAGTACAAATAATGATTAGTCGTCCAGTTAATCTATATGTACTTGACCAATAAAATCTTGATTTAGATCTTATGTGACAGTTGTGTTATCACACTAACTAGTACTACGTATTTAAAGGCCTACATAAATCAAATATATTGAGAAAAAAGAAAGTCACGGAGTTGTTGATTTTTATAATAATCGTCTTAAAAAGGTCATATTAATTAATTATTTATAATTAAATAATAATATAAAATTATTTTATACGCTATTAACATAATAGTATTAAATTATTAAATATTAATTATCACACCAAGAATATCTGAAAGATAATATTAAAAATTAAAGCATTTCTGTCGAATATACTTACACTGAAAATCTCTCATCCAAGAAGAGGACCAGTGGTACTTTTTTGCTAATATTAGTTTAGCTTCTAATATAAAATTTTTGGTTTTAATTAATTTCTTAAGGACCATTATGTGGTCCCCTTTGATACCAGTTATAATATGATTAACAATTGTAAACCCTACAGTAAGAGAGAGACAGAGAGAGAGAGAGAGAGAGAGAGGAGTCATTGTCAATAGCTGTAAGGAGGACCAAAACCTACCATTAAATACTCCCTCCATGGCACAGTGTTGTGATAGAAAAAAGACATTGAACTGCGCCACAGGCACATTCATATGGATCAGTAGTGATGGTGTGGTGGAAATAATTAAGAACATGCATGGCTTTGTTCTTTGTTCTTTGTTCTTCCCTTTTTTGTTAATTTCTATGTATCAAGATGTTGTTGTTGGTACCCTCTCTCATCAGGGTTTGCATCAATGAAAGGGGTTCTTCTTCATCACTCTTTTCTCATCATAAGTATGTTGGTTTGAGAGGTTGAAGCTGCCAGCATGATCTGGTAAACAAACCACACTCTTTTTTTTTTTTCATGGTGAAAAATAATTGAAGTGATGGAGTTTTGTAGAACATGTGTTGAGTTTACTTTTTTCTTTTTAATTTTTTTTAATTTTTCTTTAAGTTTCCGAGTCAAGAAATTAATAAAACGGACTTTATAAACTAGAAGGGAAATTTTGGTTATTATAAGATGTGGTTCCATCAGGTCATCTTGCAGCTTCAATCACTCAACAACCAACATATTAGTTTCTCATCAACTCATGAATTCTGGTACTGTTTTCAACCACAATCTCAATCTTTCAGGTACCATACTTGACACTTTCAATCTCATTTCTTTTCTGATACTATTTAATTTCAACTATATATATATATATATATATGTCTTTTTTATTTATATTCTCTTCCCAGTATTAATTATTATTCACAATTTTCCATATATGTTGACCTATTTGTTAATAGCGAATTGAAAGAAAATGTTGTCTGCAAAAATGGGCATATATAAGACAAGATATGAGCTTATTATATATAATTAATTATAATTCATGACAGGCATGAATTTAACATATTATGGTTAGTACTATACTACACTATCTGTGTATTATGTGTGGTTCTATACAGCATGAAAGTGATCTATCTAACAGAAATAAATCGTTCACGTATTTGTTTTCTACTCGTACTAATTTGTCTCATAATCTCAACAACCTTTCTCTAACCTTTTTTGGGGATGCGTTTTTTCTGATAGTGAGTATAGAGACAAAAATTTATGGATCGAAGCGGCTTGATTTGTTGCTTTCCTGTGTAGACAACTGTGTACGTATGTGGTCCAATCCTGGTATATATATGTTCATTATGTTCAGCATCTTCTACCTAGAAATGATTATATATTCATATGGTAGATAAATGATTATATATATATATATATATATATATATATATATATATCCACCGACTGAAATGTTCTAGTAGTGGAGGCAATGGAATGGACTATATATATTTTGCATTTTCCTTTTTTTTTTTTTGCCTTTTGTTTAGGTTGATTAATCAATCGATGCTTTAGTCACATACATGATTTTAGATCGATTGGTTCATAAGAAAGAGAATCTTACGATAAGACAATTTTTTTAACAAAAATTAATCACTGATAAAATTGGTGATACTTCCTAATGATAACATAATGAACTAAAAAATATATGGTTTTAGATTGTGGATACAGTTGCAATAGTTATACTGAGTTGATATCAATTTGCTACCAAATTGCTGCGAAAACATGACCTCATCCTATGCTCAGTCATAGCAGTAATTGCAACTGAGAAAACGTTGTGAACATTAAAAAGAGACAACAAAATGTTGTCCTTTTTGATTTGGTATTCGAGATATATATGTATGTATACATAAAAGATAAAATAAATTGTATACAGTGTTACATGCGGTATCAATTTTTTAATGTTCTCAAATATTGAAATTACAGCCATTAAGACATTGCTGCAAAACCACATGATGCAGTGTTCAAGTCTGTCATGAAAACTGGTTACACATGACTATATATAATGTGAATAAATGTAGTTCTCAACCTTTCATGAATTAAACAGCTTATTAAGATTTCATTTCAAATTGATGGCAATTTTACATGGTAGTCTCTTCAAGTAAATTAAGTAGTCCTCCATATATATATATATGATGCTAAATTTCATTATATATAAGCTGTTGCGTTAGGTTGTGTTTGTCTGCCGTTTGAAGAAGCTAAGGGACATTTGAAGGAATGTTAATTTTGAAATCATGTATAACGAAAAATCAAATTTCTATACTCTCCCCAGGTGAAATAGATTTCTATACTCTTGCTTAGAGCTATGTAATTTTGCCCTAAATTGTATTTGATAAATAAATAAATTAATTAAATTCAACTATTTCTTTTTCAAAAACACTATCAGAACATTTACAACAATCACACACTCGATTTAATTAACTAAGTTAGACTACTCCTTTCATCCAATTACTTAGAAATTCTTTGGTTGCTGGGCATGGATTTTTAGAATAGGTGTGATGTCTTATATTATATGATATGATATAAATAATTGAATCTAGAAAGTGGCTTATAATTTCTTGTGATAGATATGTTCGCTCTTATAAAATGGTTTTCTACTTAATTAGCAACTTATTTAAACATCATTTGGGTTGCTTTAGTTGAGCTAAATAATGCTCATTTGCTCTTAAAATCAGGTATATTTCAACTTGAATTCTAGTTTCTGATAAATCATATATACTTCACAGTTCACATTGTTTGACTTTTCTTGAATTTATTTTGTGACATTTTGCTTTGCAGACAGTTGCGTGGTAAGATGGGCTGCTTATTCGAAATTATTGTAATGGGTCTGAAGATTATTAAAAATTAAAAGAAAAAACTAGGATCGAGCTAAAAGTTTGCGTTCCACTAATTTAGGGTCGTTTTTTTATTTTTTTTTTCACATTTAGTTTGTCCCATATTAATTTGCTCGTGCCATGATGTCATGTGCCATGCCTTCAAATTCATTGGTTTTCCGTCCACTACTGTTTGGGAGAGTATTAAACTAATTTTCGAGTCTTTTTAAGAATATATTGTCTCCTCTAAAATAAATGTGATGTTATGTTAGAGAATTGTGGATCAGCATTTTTGTATTCATTCTTGGATCGGTGGAGTGATAAGTATTCAATTGCTTTATATATATATATATATATATATGATTGAGTTTCAACTTTCCTTGGAGGGTTAAACGTATCATAAACTCACAGTGAAAATGGCTTAATTATAAGCTTCTAGAGTTCCTTTTAATTTATTTTAATAAATTTCATAAAGATTAACAAAATAAGTTTTTTTTTAAAATAAAAAAATAAACTTCACTATATTAAGATCGTGAATGATCTTTTACTTAATAAGTGATTATTAATAAATGTTTAAATTAAACTGTTAGATTCACGATTACACTCGCTTATGCTAGCACATTTTTGTTTAAAGTGTAGTGTGTGTCGATTTTCTGCTATGACTTTGGGCCATACCTCGTTCTGGAATAATTAATTTGCAGGCCCACATAAAAAAATCTGAATAACCATTTTGATGAAATTTTGAGTTTTGACTAAACACTATATATATTGAGTGTTGACTTAGTTTTATTGTGGAAAGTTTCCAAAATGAAAGAAAAGTTGGCGATAAAAATTTCCGTACTTCTTTCATTTCACAGCCAAAAAAACAAAATTATATATGCTAGTGTGACACAACTCACAACACAACGAGTGCACAAAGAAAGAATAAGTGTACCATGGCATTGTCTTATTAATTGATTTCAACTACCAATTTAGTATTTAAAATTATAATAATCAATTAAATTGGTTTCTGAAATTTATAAAATAGCAAAATGATATTTTAAAATTATAAATTATCAATCAATTTAGTTTTTAAAATTGTAATAATAAGTTTTTTTTTTAATGAAAAAATTGTAATGATAGTTAATATTAATCAATGATGACAAAATGATTGGTACGGTAAATGATCAATTAATTTAATTAGTCCCTCGTTAAAAAAAAGAAGAAGTTCAATTTACATGTTAAGTGCTACGTATGCATAGTGAAAATGGTAAGAATATTGGTGGAATCAATTGACATGTTAAGTGCTAAGTGTATTTTTAAGGCTTACCGTTGTTATTTTTTATTTTTAACTTATAAATTATTTTTAACTTAAAAGTTAAAAGTAAAGAGTTAAAAAAATAAGTAAAAAATTATTTGTTAGTATTTATTTATCTTTTTAATTTAAAAACTCTTTAAAGAGATGTCTTGGTTTGACTTACCTATTAATAAAAACTAATAAATTAATTATTAATATTTTTTTATAAAAAATATTAATTATTTTAAAATTTGATTTTATTAAAATTAAAAAAAAAGAACATAGAAAATAAATTCGATAATTCTGTATAATTTATTATAATTAATTTTTTTTTAAGAAACTCTTACTAATAAATATTTAACTCAACTTTGATTTGATTGAAAAATAACTTATAAATTAAAAATAAATTAAAAGATAACTTAGTCTTTTCTTGCAACTTTGTTGTTCCTTCGTGCATTTATCTTACATCAGTCTTCTGATCTACTCATTATTGAGAAAATGTCATCTCAATTAACTCCAAAAATCAATGTACGTATATATATAATTACTTTGTCAATAAGTACGTAGATAAGATAATAAAATCAAATATGAGTAATGTGGTATTATTTCACCCATGAGCGATGGAAGAATAAAATTGTAGAAAAGGAAAAAAAATCACACTTATTCCAAGAGCCAACGAACTTACCATATATTATAATATGTGATGTGTGGTGGGATGATAGTATAAACTTGTTTACTAAATGTGTAATACAATTTTGAATATATAATATAATAACAAATTAAAAACAAAGTCCATTTTTCTCCTTTTTAAAAATAAATTCAAATAAATTTATTTATTTTTATCAAAAATGAACTAACAAGACATGTAAATCACTATTTTGTTTGTTGAAATGTATAGCGTTGTAACATTAGTCCCTGACACTAAGAAAATTCTAAATAAGAAAATCCCTAAATAAATTTATTATATATATCAATTTTTTATTAGAAGATAATATATTGTAAATTCCCTTTACATTATTAGTGCATAAATTATTTTCTCTAAAAAATATCTTTCCATGGATTTATATTTCTTTTTATGATTATTTTTTCGCTTTTATCCAAAAAATATGATTATGTTTTTCAAATAAAAGAAAATCTTTATTGTTTAAATAATAAATAAATGAGAAAGCTGAAATTATTTGTATTTTTCTGGAGAAAGCTGTCACACTGTTTACAAAATTTGCACTCCACGAATTTCCTCCCTTTTGTGAATGATCCAACAAAGAAAACAATATGCAATAATATGTAATTTTAAAAAACAATGATTTGGTTTCCTTGATTGTTTACATGCCCTTTGCAATTGGAATTGATAAAAACATTGGTAATTAATGAATCTTTCACATGTGAGTGTAGTGTTTTGATACCAATCCAAAAAAACGCAATTGAATTGGAATGTAATTTTGTCACTAGGTTAAACTCAAACTGGTTTTTAAACACGAAGTTACAGATAAAACAAATCTAGAGAAATAAAAGAGCTACAAAGTCCGGATACTCCAAAATAATAAACTTATCGGTGTCAGACATCGATGATGATGTGTGTATTCTAAAAGTGTCTAATTTTTTTTTTTAAATATCGAATTCAATTAGGACATGATTGAAAGACGGTATAAATTAATGAGATACGGCTCAAATCGTATTTGGATAAGGCTTTGATACTTGAGTCATTTTTGAATTTTAAAAAAATATATTTTTTAAAATTTTAAAAATTAGAAATTATAAAAGTATACAAAGTATGTCATTCATTCGCAAATATCTTTTTCTATTCTTTCTTTTAGCAAATTTCTCTCTTTTAATCAAAATTTAAAATTGAATTTTCTAATGATATTTTTATAGTTTTGTTGATCAAGTTTGTCTAGACTAATTATGGTATATATGGATATAAACTCTTTTTTTTTTATTATTTATGATCACAAGTACTTTTTTTTTTATATTGTAATCATTTTTATTATAGTTATGAGTTAATGACAAACTATTAATATAATATAAATTTTTATTTTTTTTTACTAACGTATTTAAGGCTAGTCGTGTCTTTAATTTAAATTTTTTTTTGCCTGTATCTTCGTATTTATGTAGCGTTGTACTTGTGTTATATTCCATATCCAAAATTCTTACTGTAAGAGGTTTGGCATATTGTGAAGAAATCACTTCAATGCAAACTTCATTCATTAGAAGTTCATGATCCAAAGGCATATAATACAGAGAAAACCACAAGACAAGAATATTACCACTCAGAGACACTCAGAGGACCATGTTAGCCATGAAATTTTCCTTGATAGATCAAGCTAGGAAGCACTGAAGATGGAAAAGTTGTACAATTAAAACCTCAACATCCTTCTAGATCAACCATGCGAATTATACCTTCTTCATCAAAAACACATTATGTTGATGGTAATGAATGCAATGTTTTCTCAAAGAAGAAAAAGGTGCCACTAAAGAAAGATTCTAATGCTGATGATCTCCCAATATCAGTACTCGTCCTCATGAATCTATTGACACTGTTGAAGAACATGATCATCATAATATTCCTGAACATTCAGGTAAGGGATAAGTACTTTTTTAGTTGAATTAGAATTAATGATTTTATGAAGTGTTTATATATGGTTTATGATTAACTTGTTCTTTGCTTAATTTCCATATAAGTGATTTGTTTAAATTTATTTGATGAAATAAATGTTTATTTAATAAAAAAAAATAATTATCTGTATTTTTAATAAATTTGTTTAAACTTATTTAAATAAATAAATTTTATTTATTTACTTATGAAATAATCAATTATTTTATAAATATTTATTATAAATTTAAACTAACTGTCATTTGTGATGTTTGTGCATTAATATCAGTACTTCCACTAAAATTTAAATGGAACCTATACATTTTTGCAGTGATCAAACTTGAGAGAGAAGGTTTATCATGCAAGATCATCCAACAAATATACAAAGATAACAACTTGATCATCGAAAGCAATAAGGCAACAACACAACAACAACTTGAATGTGTGTTGAGAGTTCAGAACAAGCAAGAAACATTTGCATGCTTTGAGGAGTGTAGGGAAATGGTAAAAGCCAAAGCTGAAAGGTTACAAAATAATGAGCACCATCACCACCCAAGATGCTTGGTTGATGGAAATGAGCTATTGAGATTTCATGGTACAACAATTGCATGCACCCTTGGTTTAAATGGCTCTTCTACACTTTGTACCTTAGACCATTGTGGTGTGTGTCAAACTCTGAGGCATGGTTTTAACCCTAACCTAGAATTTCATGGTGCATTTGGGGTTTACACCACTTCTACTAGTGGAAAAGCCATTGCTAATACTATTCCTAATTCCAGAATGTGTGTTATGCTGTGTAGAGTAATAGCTGGAAGAATTAATAATCCTCAAGAGATCAAGGAAATGATCACTGATCCTGCAGGGTTTGATTCTTTGGTAATGAAAATGAGTGATCAATCAGAGATTGAAGAACTTGTTGTCTTAAATCCTAGGGCTGTGCTCCCTTGCTTTTTGGTAATTTATAATTTCTGAAACTTTGGATTCAACTAAAGATTAGACATATATGCTTTGAATTATTTATGAAGGAGTCTTAATGATACTCATTCTGATACTTTATATATATAGTGATATGCTAAAAAATAAATTAATTAAAATGGAAATGTCTAAAAGAAAATGTAAAAAAAATGTTACTAACATTTCTCTTATTTATTTGTAATTTCTAATGTTGTTTGAATAATGAGAATTTAATGATTAACAACTTGTTAGCTTGAAATCTTTTCATGGATAACTTATTTTCAATTAAAAATTCCAAAAATTATGCTAAAAGAGATATCAAAAAATATTTTCAATTTTAAATAATCTTTACCGCAAATATATAATTTCAAATCTTAAATTATCTTTCATGAAAATAAAAGATATCATTCAAATTTTAAAACATTCCTTTTAATAAAAAAAAAAATCACCTTTTAAAAATTTTCAAATATCTTTTTAATTTTTCAATATTTCCTTTTCTAACTTGGGGTTGGGGCTTTGAAACATGAATTTTTTTTTTCTTTTATTTTATCACGTGAGACTTAATTTGGTTATAAAAGTGAAATAACTTTTTTTTTTAATTTTTTCTTTCTTTTTAATATGGGATTTTGTATATAGAGGCGATACATAAATTTCGTTTTTATTTCTTTTGTTTTTCATTGTGGAGCGCCTTTGAATATAGAGATGAAATACAAATCTTTCTTTTTTCATTTATCTTCATTTTAATATGGGATTCCCAAAGTATATAACAGTTTAAATCGAAATTAGGTGTTGACTTCAAAAAAATGTCTAAGAAAAATACCCAATCAAATTAAGATTAATCTTTTTTTACTTAAATATGTTTATCATTTTCATATATTTTTGTTTGATTTTTTTTTTCAAACATGTGTTAAGTGTCTTGTTAAATGATTACATGTTATAAAACAAGTTTACTTTCTGCATCCCTATTTTGTCTATCTAATTTACTTTTTATACTTCTCTTTTATTTTATGAGAATGACATGATATTTCGTTTGTCACTTAATCAATTAACATTAATAAAAAAGAATATTTTCAAATTAAGTATGAAAAAAAAAAGCCATAGGTAATAATATGAAAAATATGTATATTACAAATAGTAAAAACATATTTAAATATTTTTTTTCCTTATTTCTCTTCATTTTTAACGGGGGATTTCCAAATTACATAACACTTTAATTAAATCAAAACTAGGTCAACTAAAAAATATTCTTTTATTCAGACTAAGATCAATGAAGTATGTGACACATGTTGTTTTGTAAAATGTTCAAATACATAATCAACCATGATAACAAATATTCAGCAACTCATTAAAGTATAAAGCTTAATATTAATTTTGATATTTTATGTTTTAGTTTTTATTCATTTTAATATTTTATGTTTTATAAGCTTCTATTTAATTCTTAACATTTCCAAATTGAGTCGGTTTGGTCCTTGTCGTTAACAAAGTCATGTTTCATAACAGAAAATTCATATGTGATAAGAGTTACTGTTTGTTTGCATCTACATGGCAAAAACATATCAAACGTTGTTGTTCTAGAGAAGTTTAAGTATAAATCCAAATAGATTGCCTTGGAAACTAAGAAAAAGAAAAAAAAAAGAGAAAAAACCAAAGGTATCTTCCATAGTTGTTTCAAGAACAAGGGTTTTTGAGTTCAATGGATTGAAGTCGTTGTTGATCTTGAAAACTATCGTGGTTATTCGAAAAGGAAAGATGATTTATGTGTTGTTTATTTTTGTGGTTCATGCTATTGGTAACAAATTGTACTTGCAAACATGAACTTTTAAGCACTTCAATTCATAAAAGATAAGTGAAGGTAACAACATTAGAAATCTTAGCTTAATACTTGAATCCACATAAGCTTCATACATACATAATTAATAGCCAAATAAATCATAATATTATTAAATAACTAGCTCAATCCCTCTTGATTGGAGCATTACTCTTGATTAAACCATTTTGATAAGTTGATATCATTTATTTTCTATCTTATGTAGTATGGCTGAAGAGTACATGACAGTGAAGTTGCACCATGGTGGGAAATTCATTACGAAGCATGAAAAAAAGGAGTATACTAGTAGAACGGATCAATGGAAATGCATGGTTGATAGGTGGTAGTATTTTGAGGTGTTGGGTATCCTCAAAGAGAAAGAATATTGTGATGTTGAGATCTTATGGTATAAAATAGGAGGCAAGGATTTGAAGCATGGGTTGAAGCAATTTGTTGACAATTGTGATGCTTTAGAAATGGTTTCCATAGGAAGATGTTATGAAAAGGTTGACTTATATGTTATTCACCATGTCTTTATCGCTGAAATTCTTTGTCTATATAAAGGTGATGGAGAAAATCAGCATGCTGAAGCTGTGACTATCAATGAAGATCTTGATTCAAAAAATTAACATGTTGATGTTGAACCTGAGAATGTGAGTGCATTTGATGCAATTCCAGATACACATATGCAAGATCCAATTGAAGATGATGATCCTGCAAGTGTTGTTAGATTTGGTGATGAAGAGGAAGAAACTAATGATGTTGATGGTTTTGATAGTGTTGTTCCTATTATACAAGAGGAGGTTCAACTAAGGAAAAATTGTAAACTTAAATTGTTCAATTTGGAGGAAGAAGGAGTCGTTGATCTCTAATTTGACAGAATAAGAGAAAATAACCCATTTTTAATCTCAATAAATACCAATAATAACATCATTTGTATATGTGTCAAAATGAGACAATCATTTATCACATTTTATACTTAACTTTAAACGTTTAGTGTAACTTTGTTAAAGGCAATGACCAAATTGACTTAGTTTGTAAAAGCCAAAGCATAAACAAGGCCTAAAAGCCTAATAAGAAAATCAAAACCTAAATAGACAATAATCCAACAAAAAAACATAACATGTACGTTTTTGCATGCTGTAATGGGACAACAACAACACCTACTTCCTTCCATGCATGCAGTTAAAAAACTGAGGTTGAAGCATATTTGAATCGTAAAAGCCATTAATTCCAAACCCTGGTGGTTGTCCTGGTTGATCTGGCAGGCTCTGAAAAGTTGCATCATACTGAAACTGGGAAGGATGAGGAAGACTTTGCAAATTACCAACCGTGTATGGCTGCATTGTTGTTTGCATATTTCCATTGTTGTTGTAATAGCATGTTGAGGAGTTTTGGTTTTTGTGATCAGCACCCATTTTTTCAGCACCACCAACTTGATTATTATTATTATTATTATTAGCCCAATCCACCATTGCATTTTTCTCAATACAACTTTGTCCAAAATGGAACATAGAAGAAGGTAATTGAGAACTTTGGCCAAATTGATGATAAGGGTAAAATGATGCTACTTGGTTGCTATGATCACTAGGTTGAAAGAGTTGTGTGTGACACATGTTCTGCATGAAACTTACGTGACTATTACCCACGTAAGAGTGATCAATTCCTTTTCCCTTTGTAATATTATCTCTCTTCAACATGTTCATCCTTTGATTACAAGCATCGAGCTTGGAATCAAGAACACCAACAAACATCCTCAGCTGTTCCTCTCCGAGGCTGTTGTATGAGTCGTCCCATGTTGGATACGTGAGCTTTATCTTCTCCTTCTGCACCTTCTGCACCTCGCCTTCGATCTTCTTCGTCCGGTCGTTGAAATACTCGTGCACGTCGTACACCTTGGGGCGGCGGTCGGCGGTGGTGTCGTGGTATTTCTTAATGACACGTTTTATTTCGTCTGGATCCTTGTCCTGCGCCGGCCACGTCTCCGGTTCATTGAGGAAGGCCGGCGCGTAGAGGATTACTCCGACGTCGACGCCGCAGAGTGTGGAGAATTCATACACTTTCTTCATTAGCCCTTTCTTTCTCTTGGTGAATGTTGCCTTCCGGGCTTTCTCCTTCTGGATGAGCTCCATTGGTATTCTTCCTCGACCCATTTTTCTGCGAGCACTAAAAAAAAAATATCAATGACAAAATAATCTAGTGATAAAAATTAATATTATTGACGAAATTATTAAAACGTAATTGGCCACATTCATGTTTATTAACGAATAAATATTTTTAAAAATTTCTATATTAAAAATATTAATCAAGTTAGAAGAACTTTGTCAGAAACACTTCTAATTCTAATGTGTGTATTCAAACATCTTATATTTAAATATAGGCTCGTAGTATATATACAAATATACTATATACACAGATTTAGATAGAATATCAGAATTTTTTATTACAAAATAACACAAAAGGTTGCTTTTAATTTCCAAATTGTATCTTATTTTTTAAAAATCTGCATATTGATTATTACTGTTACTATATAGCAAGAGGGTATAGGTCAATTAGTTGACTAAGCTGATGTATGAAAACTGTAAATTTCCACATTGTTTTTGATTCTTACCGATATAGCAATATATATAACCAGGGAAAGCCATAAATCAACAGACTCAATGCCCAATATTATGAACCAAAACGTGAAAGGTCAAAATCATTTATCAAAAAAAAGTAGGGCAAAAAAAAAAAACATAGGGAAAAAACAAGTTAATAAAATTCAAAGGATCAAGGATGAAGGTCAAAATCCAATAGGGGACACAATTAGGCGAACATGTGTACGTACAAGAACAAAAATGTAAGCTCATATGATAAAACATTAAACTTTACGCACAGTCTAAGTACGAAAAACATGTTTGATACTAAATATAACAATAGCATCAGAAACGGAAAATGAAGAAGAAAAAACGGGGTACCTGGTGCTCCGGCTTTCGTTTCTTCGATTGGAAGAGTAATTGTTTCACTTTCTAATACGTGTATACGTACGTGTATATTACTTAAAATAATATACAGGTACCAAGAAGTTAATATACTAATTACTACAGTATCTGGCACCTAAAATCCTTTTTATTGCATTCAAATTATGAAAACAGATCAGAAATTATTTCTATAAATAATCACGAATCAAATTATATGTTAACTGAATTCTCAGTAACAATCATGATCTTATTCTTTACAATTACACATTAATTATTTATTTATATATTTTAATGATTGATTAATTGATTATAATGATAAATAAAAATAAGTTATGATAACAAATTGGCTTAGTACCCATCCTAATTCTTAAGTTATAATTAATTGTTTGATTAGGTTCTAAAAGCATCTACAAGTGATAAAAGTATCTTAATTTTATATGTAGATGTAAACACTCCACACAATAATTCACTTCAATGATAATAGTAAAGACGTAAAGTTGTTAAATGGAATGTTTAACTTAAAAATATTGTCCATCCTATTAACTTTTATGTAACTGTTATCATTTGTTCCTCTGTTAAGAAAACATTAGGCAACTCATTAAATACTTTAATCTTAAAATTTTTTAATTTGTTTCATAAATTATTTAAAATACATTAATTTTATCATTTTTTTAATCAAAATTTATTATTTACATTCTCATTTTATTAAATACACTTCCTTGAAAATATTTTAAAAAATAGAAATATACTTAATAAAAGGGGTGTAAATAACAAAATTAGACTAAAAATTACCAAAATAACTTTAAATATTTAAAGATTAAATTGAAACTTTTTAAGATTTAAGGATGTATCCAACTATGATTTCAAAAGATTTTGAATGACTTTATTTTCATAAGAGTCTTGTGGTCAAGATTTCTAAAGATTTAGGCAAAAAAATGTATTCAATCAATCAAGACTCTTAAAAGATTACAATAAAATTCATTGATATTTAATTAATTAAGATTTTCAAAATTACTCAAATTTCGATGACTTTTTTCTAAATATGGATTTTATCGGAATTGATAAAACTTTTAAGTAAAAAATATAAATATCACATCCCTCAAAACCAATCCACCCAAAACTTTGAGATTTTGTTAGACTTTTCCTTTTCACCAAGCTATCAAACTTTTTTTTTTTTTAATCTCATGTAATCCATAATCAATATGATGAGTTGATTTTTCAATCAAATCAATAAATAATTTTTTTTCATTTTTAAAATTACCATAAAAAAAATCATAATTTTGAACTTATTATTTAAACCCAAGAAAATAACAAGAAGATGTGATAATAACCACACTAATCAGAGTCTAGAATTTAGGAGGACATCGAGCATTACAATCAATTAGCGGTTAAAAGATTGAAAAAATCATATTGATTTATTTTTCTTTTCTTCAAATATTCATTTATTTTCACCGATTCTTATCTAAATTTGAATATATATATTTTTTAAAATTATACGATCCTTTAAAATCTTATAAATATAAATTTGTAAAGTCATCTCAAATCTTATGATTTGGGTTATAAATCTATTAAAATTTAATTTATAAAATGCTAATAATAAAAGTTTTTTAAAAAAAATTAAAAGGTTTTACATTCTTACAGATCATTTAAAATCCTTATGATTTTTTCAAATTAGATAATTTATTATGTGTTTAATCTCATTCCTGATATATTGAGTTTTGAAATAATTTTATAAAAGTCAATTAACTTATCATAATGGAAGGTTTTAATTAATAGTTTATAATTATTTTATACCATGTGCAACATCATTTTTCACACTTATTATAACTTTAGAATAAAATTGGTATTAAACCTAACAAATTAGTATACTATACATTTATATATTTATACATGTAAATTGGTAGGCAGTCTATTCTAAAAGGATTCCAAATGGGGGAATTGGAAGTTGTTTAAACAGAACTAGTACTAGTGTTTATCTAATTTAAGAGGTATCTTATGAAATTAATAATATTAATCTTTTCTTGAAAATATTATTAATATTTTTCCAAGAATTTGGTAAATATACATGTTTAAAATAGTAATTAGTATACTAGTTTAATATACTAATTTTGGTGAACTAATTACTATATTTAATTTAATCTACTAAATAAATTAATAATTAAATATAAATTAGGTTAGTTCATTTTTTAATATATATTTTTTAAACATTTTTTTAAAATAATTTGAAAATATATTAGTTTAAATGTTTTTTAGGAAATTACTTTAAATGTTATTCATGGTATTAAATTAAATTCAAATATTTGGCACTTAAAATTTTATCCTGAATTTCCAATCAAATATTGCGGGCAAATATATGACACCTAAAATCCACTTAAGGACGTAATTATGCCTGTATATTAATTAATTAAATAATTGCTGGAAATCTGTTCTTATTTTTTTTACTGCGGAAGTATATGTTCTTATATAAACCAATTTATTCGTATATAAATTCATTCCAATTGCTTTCTAATCACGTAAGATCAAAACTATTATCATATATTCCTTGGCTTCAACCTATTTTGTGAATGCTAATAAATATATATATAGATTTCTAAAATATAAGTCAAAATATATGCATCATTAACTAAAAAAAATGTGCTGAAAGCAAAAACGTTAACAAAAATATTGTAAAAAAAGAAGAATTTTAATTTTCTTTACACTTAGGAACATTTTTTTTTTCACGAAATCATGTATTTTTTAGAATATCAAAATAAGAATGTTTATTCTCATATTTATATAACTTTTATTCCTATCTTATAATTGGGTGGGAAAGTTTCATTTCCATATAAAGTGAGAATCTATTTTTAAGCCTAACTTCCATTTAAAAAAAAAAAATGAAATCTTAGCAATAACAAAATTTTCATAACGCTATTAAAGGAAACAAAATCACATTAGCGAGCGAGACTCCTGATTTTGCTTTTGCTGTGAGATTCAAAATTAGTAATCAATCTATGTATATAATATAAAGTGTGAGATGGAAAGTCATATATATTACGTTAGTTTATTGACTTTCTTATCCATCAGTTTAATTTTTTAGGTATCATTTCACGGTTCAATCTTTAAATATTTATTCATCATCCTAAAAATTTATGTTCTAATCGTCCTTTTCCAAGTTTATGATGTCTTTAATTAGTTACTAAATTATTAAATTGGTATTAAAATTTGTTCATACGTTAATTAACAATGATATATTCAAGAGTAAAATATAGTTAACATTTTATTTGTTAACTGAAATGATTAATATATTTGAGAAGCTTTTTACAAAATCTCTTTCTTGATATTTGAATTTATGGTTTCTTTATCAACGTTTTTGTTTCTTTTTTTTTTATATATTTTGGAGTTCTAAGTGAATTTACTATTCGTCAATGTTTTTTTTTATTATAATTCATGACTAAACAATTGTTACATTAGCTTCTTTTGAAACATTTTTATATACTTATGGGATCACCACTAGGATGTGCATGTAAGACAATGAGTTTGGTATACATGTAACATATTTAACCAATAAAGAAATGCTACAAATAGCTTTTAAAGGCTTAATATATTCATAAATGAAAAATCCAAATGATTTATGGTTACGAGAATGAAACCCTAAGGATTTAAGTTTTTGTTGATGAAATCTTAAAGATTTAAGATTTTATGGATGAAACCCTATGAATTTAGGCTTTCATGGATGAAACCCTAAGAATTTAAGATTTCGTGGATGCAACCCTAAAGATTTGGGATTTTATGGATAAAACCTTGAGGAATTGGGGTTTCATGGATAAAACCTTAAAGATTTAAGGTTTTGTGGATAAAACTTTAAGAATTTAATGGATTAAATCCAAAGAATTTAGGATTTTGTGCATAAAATCTAAAGAATTTAAGGTTTCATGAATGCAACCTTAAGGATTTAAGGTTTCGTGGATGCAATAGTAAAGATTGAAGGTTTCGTGGGAAAAATCCTGAGGAATTAAGGTTTCATGGATGAAACCCTAAGGATTTAGGATTTAGGATTTAGTGGATTAAATCTTAAGAGTTTAGGATTTTGTGCATAAAATCCAAAGCATTTGGGGTGTCATGAATGCAACCTTAAGGATTTAAGGTTTCATAGATGCAACACTAAGGATCTTAGGTTTCGTGGATAAAATCTTAAGGATGTAGGGTTTCGTAGATGCATCCCTAAGGATTTAGTGTTTCGAGGATGCAATCCTAAGGATTTTGAAATTCTTGGATTCAAATGTAAGGATTTAGGATTTCATGGATAAAATCATAAGGATTTAGGGTTTTATGGATAAAACCTTAATGATTTCAGATTTAATGCATGAAAGCCTAAAGATTTAGAGTTTTATAGATGCAACCTTTAAAATTTACAGTTTCATGGATGCAACTCTAAGAATTTAGGGTTTCATGGAGGCAACCCAAAGTATTTAGGGTTTCGTGGATTTAACCTTAAGAATTTAGAATTGTGTGGAAAAAACCCAAATGATGTAGGGTTTCATGGATGAAACCTTAAGGATTTAGGATTTACTAGATGAAACCCTGTAAATTTTACGTTTCGTGCATGCAATCCAAATGATTAAGGATTTTGTGGATGCAACCATAAGGATTTAGGATTTCATTGATGCAACCTTAATGATTTAGGGTTTTGGATATGCTAAATAGTAATGTAAGGTTTCATTTATGAAACTCTAAATCCTTATGGTTTCATTTAGGATTTGATGGTTTAAGATAAGGTTTCAAAAATGAAAGCTTAAGAGTTTAGGGCATAAATGAAAACCTAAAGATTTAAGGTTTCGTAAATAAAACAATAAGGATTTTGAGTTTCGTAAATGAAACACTAAGTATTTAAGATTTTGTAAATGAAACTTTAAGAATTTTGGGTTACGTAAATGAAAGCTTAAGAATTAAGGGTTTCATGGATAAAACCTTAAGGAATTAGGGTTTCGTTGATGCAACTTTATTGATTTAAGGTTTTATGGAAGAAATCCTAAGGATATATGGTTTCGTGGATGAAACCCTAAAATGTAGGGTTTTGTGGATGTAACCTTAATTATTTAGGGTTTTGAAGATTCAACCATAAGGACTTAAGGTTTAATGTATTCAACCTTAAGAATTTAGGGTTTCATAGATTAAACCCTAATGAATTAGGGTTCCATGAATGAAACCCTAATACTTTAGGATTTCATAAATAAAACCCAAAGGATTTAGAATTTTGTAGATGAAACCCAAAGGATTTGGGGTTTCATGCATTAAATCTTAAGGATTTAAGGTAGTGTAGATGCAATCCTAAGGATTTAGGGTTTCGTGCGTGTAAGCCTAAGGATTTTAGGTTTCGTGGATGCAAACCTAAAGATTTATGGTATCATAAATGCAACCCTAAGGATTTAGGATTTTGTGGATGCAACATTAAAGATTTAGGGTTTTATGAATGCAACCCTAAGAATGTAGGATTTCATGGGTGTAACCCTAAGGATTTAAGGTTTCATAAATGAAACCCTACATTATGATGTATAGTTTTTTATTTATGCCTTATGGTTTAAAATTGATTAGTTTTTGAGTTAAATATTTAAGGATTTAATTTTTAGAGTCTAAGGTTTCGTGTTGCATTGTTTATTGTTTATGATTTTGGATTTCATTTCATGGTTTAGGATTTAAGGTTTCTTTCTATGGATTAGGATTTAAGGTTTTATGGTTTAAAATTCAAGGTTCCATTTCATGATTTAGGATTTAGGGTTTTAGTTAGGATATAGGTTAGGCTTTTATGGTTTATGATTTAAAGTATCATTTCATGCTTTTGGATTTAAACCTTCATAAATGAAACCTACATTATAATTTAAAGTTTCATTCATGAAATCCTAAATTATTAGGGTTGCATCAACTGAACCTTAAATCCTAAAATTTTATTTCATAAAACCCTAAATCCTTAAGGTAGCGTCAACGAAACCTTATAATCATTAGGGTAGCATGCAAGAAATCCTAAAATCTTAAGATTGCATCCATGAAACACAAAATAATTAGAATTGCATCAATGAAACCCTTAAATCATTAGGTTTACATCCATGAAATGCCAAATAATTAGGGTTGCACCTATGAAATCCTAAATCCCTAGGGTTGCATCAACTAAACCCTAAATCCTAAGGGTTTCATCCAAAAAACCCTAAATCATTAAGGTTGCAACCATGAAATCCCAAATAATTAGGGTTGCATCCACAAAACATTAAATTATTAGTTTTACATCCATGAAACTCTAAATACTTAGGATTACATCCATAAAACTATAAATCCTTTGGGTTGCATCCTCGAAACCCTAAATTCTTAGGGTTCCATCCATGAAACTCAAAATACTTAGGTTTCATCCACGAAAACCTAAATCTTTGAGGTTATTTGCATGAAACCCTAAATCCTTAGTGTTGCATCCATGAAACCCTAAATCATTGTGCTTGCATACACAAAATCCTAAATCGTTAGGTTTTCATTATTTAAATCCTAAATCCTTAGGATTTCATCCATAATACTCTAAACCCTAAATCCTTAAGGTTTTATCCATAAAAGCTTAAATCCTAAGGGTTTCATCCAAAAAACCTTACATCATTATGGTTTTATCCATGAAACCCAACTAACATCCTTATAGTTACTTCCACGAAATCCTAAATCCTTAGTGTTACATCAATAAAACCTTAAATCATAACGGTTTTATCCACGAAAACCTACATCCTTAGGGTTATATCAACAAAACCCGAAATTCTTAGAGTTACATTAAAGAAACCTTAAAATAATTAGGGCTACATCCATGAAACCATAAATAATTAAGGTTGCATCCACAAAACCTTAAAGCATTAGAGTTACATCCACGAAACCTTAAAATGGCAAGGTTGCATCCATGAAACCCCAAATACTTAGAGTTACATCTACAAAACCTTAAATCATTAAGGTTCCATTAACAAAACCTTAAATCCTTAAGGTTTCATCCATGAAACAATAAATCATTAGTTTTGCATTCACGAAAACCTAAATACTTACGATTACATCCTTGAAACCATAAATCCTTAAAGTTGCATTTATGAAACCATAAATTCTTAGGATTGCAACCAAGAAACCCTAAATCCTTAGGATATTGACCATCAAACCCTAAATCCTTAGGGTTACATCCATGAAACACTCAATCCTTGTTTTTGTTTTTTTTCATACTTTTTAAATTTTTAGTTTTTTTTTTTCAAATTTTCAAGATAGTACTTTTGTTTTTTCATTTTTTCATAAATTTTCTAAAGATTACACTTATTTTTTCCTATTTTTAAAATTGTCATTTTCTTTTCCAATTTTTAAGACATTACTTTTAATTTTTTTTTCTTGGTTACGTAAATGAAACCAAACAATTTAAGGTTTCATGGATAAAACCCTAAGGAATTAGGATTTCGTGGAAGCAATGCTAATGATGTATGGTTTTATGGATGAAACCTTAAGGATGTAGGGTTTTATGGATGTAGCCTTAATTATATAGGGTTTTGTAGATTCAACCCTAAGGATTTAAGGTTTCATGGATTCAACCTTAATGATTTAGGGTTTTAATGATTAAACTCTAAAGATTTAGGGTTTCGAGGATGAAACAATAATACTTTAGGATTTCATGGTTGAAACCTTAAGAATTTAGGATTTGTGGATGAAACCTTAAAAATTTAGAATTTCGTGCATGAAATCTAAGGATTTAGGATTTTGTGGAAGTAACATTAAGGATTTGGGGTTTCATGGATGCAATACTGAGGATTTAGGGTTTCATTGATGCAACCTTAATGATTTCGAGTTTCATGAATGCAACCGTAAGTATTTGGGGTTTCATGAACGCAACCTTAAGAATTTAGAGTATCGTAAATACAACCCTAAGGATCTAGATTTTGTGGATGCAACCTTAACAATTTAGGGTTTCATAAATGAAACTCTACATTATGATATATGGTTTTTGATTTATGCCTTATGGTTTAAAATTTATAGTTTTTAAGTTTAATATTTAAGGATTTAATTTTTAGGGTCTAAGGTTTTGTGTTGCATTGTTTATGGTTTTATGGTTTAAGATTTGGGGTTTCATTCCATGGTTTAGGATTTAGGGTTTCTTTCCATGAATTATGATTAAGGGTTTCATGATTTATAATTTAAGGTTTCATTTTATGATTTAAGATTTAGGGTTTCATTTAGGATATAAGTTAGGCTTTTATGGTTTATGATTTAAAGTTTCATTTCAAGCTTTTGGATTTAAGCTTTCATAAATGAAACCTATATAAAGATTTTAAGTTTCATTCACGAAACATGAAATCCTTAAGGTTACATCAACGAAACCCTAAATCCTATGACTTTTATCCACGAAACCTTAAATCCTTAGGATTAAATCAACCAAATCCTTAATCCTTAGGGTTGCATCCACTAAACTCTAAATCCTTTAGGTTGCATCCACAAAACCTTAAAGTATTAGAGTTGCATCCACGAAACCTTAAAATCTTAAGGCTACATCCATGAAACCTCAAATACTTAAAGTTGCATGCATGAAACTTTAAATCATATAGGTTGCATCAATAAAATCCTAAATCCTTAGGGTTTCATTCATGAAACAATAAATCCTTAGTTTTGCATTCGCAAAACCCTAAATACTTAAAGTTATAACTGTGAAACCATAAATTCTTAGGGCTGCATCCATAAAACATTAAATTATTAGGGTTACATTTACAAAACCCTAAATCCTTAGGATATTATCCACTAAATCCTTAGGGTTGCATCCATGATCACTCAATCCTTATTTTTAATTTTTTTTCATACATTTTTGAAGTTTTCATTTATTTTCAAATTTTCAAGTTATTATTTTTGTTTTTTCATTTTTTTAAAATCATTTTTTTCATAAATTTTCTAGACAATACAATTATTTTTCATTTTTTTTCCAATTTGTATTCCATTACTCTTATTTTTTTTTCATTTTTTTTTGTTACGTAAATGAAACCCTAGACTTTAGGATTATATGAATAAAATCCTAAGGAATTAGGGTTTCATGAATGCAACCTTAAGGATTTAGAGTTTCATGGAAGCAATGCAAAGGATGTGTGGTTTTATGGATGAAACCTTAAGGATGTAAGGTTTTCTAGATCCAACCTTAATTATGTAGGGTTTCGTAAATTCAACTCTAAGAATTTAAGGTTTCATGGATTTAACCTTAAGGATTTAGGATTTCATGGATGAAACCTTAATGCTTTAGGATTTCGTGGATGAAATCCCATAGATTTAGAATTTCCTAGATGAAACCTTAAGGATTTAGGGTTTCGTGTATGAAAAGATGTAACCTTGAGGATTTAGGGTTTTGTATAGGTAAGCCTAAGGATTTCGGGTTTCGTGGATGCAACACTAAGGATTTATGGTTTCATGAATGCAACTCTTAGTATTTGGGGTTTCATTGATAAAACTTTAAGGATTTAGGGTATCGTAAATGTAACACTAAGGATCTAAGGTTTTGTGGATGCAACATTAAGGATTTAGGGTTTTGTGGATGCAACCCTGATGATCTAGAGCTTAGTGGGTGCAATCTTAGGGATTTAAGGTTTCGTTTATGAAACCCTACATTACGATATATGGTTTTTTTTATCTATGTCTTATAGTTTAAAATTTATAGTTTTAAAGTTAAATATTTAAGGATTTAATTTTTAGGGTCTAAGGTTTTATGTTACATTGTTTACGGTTTTATAGTTTAAGATTTGGAGTTTCATTCCATGGTTTAAGATTTAGCATTTCTTTCCATCGATTACGATTTAGGGTTTCATGGTTTATAATTAAAGGTTTCCTTTCATGGTGTAGGATTTAGGGTTTCATTTAGGATATAGGTTAGGCTTTTATGGTTTATGATTTAAAGTTTCATTTCATGATTTTGGATTTAAGTTTTCATAAATGAAACCTATATTAGGATTTAAATTATCATTCATGAAACTCTAAATCCTTATGGTTATATCATCTATACCTTAAATCTTTAGGGTTACATCCATAGAACTCTAAATCCTTAAGGTTGCATCCACAAAACTTTAAAGCATTAGGGTTATATTCACAAAACCCTAAAATCTTAAGGTTGCATCCCAGAAACCCTAAATCATTAAGGTTGCATCAACAAAACCCCAAATCCTTAGGGTTTCATTTACGAAACTCTAAATCCTTAATTTTGCATTCACGAAAGCCTAAATACTTAGGGTTGCATCCATGAAACCATAAATTCTCAAGGTTGTATCCACGAAACCCTAAATTCTTAGGGTTACATCCACAAAACCCTAAATACTTGAGTTTCATTCACGAATCCCTAAATCCTTAAGGTTGTTGCATGAAACTCTAAATCATTAGTGTTATATCTATGAAACCCTAAATCATTGGCTTGCATGCACAAAGCCCTAAATCATTAGGCTCTCATCTGCTAAATCTTCAATCCTTAGGGTTTCATCCACAAAACCTATTTTTGTACTTTATTTTGACCCTTTTAGTTTAGTTTTGTGAGATTGGTTCATTTTGGGTCAAAGTGTCTAATGTTACTATTTGTCACGTTTTATTGGTACTTTTAATATTATCCCTTGTATAGCCTATAACTTTTGACACAAGTATCATATTTTGATGATTTATATCTTGTTTGAAAGTTAAGGAGGAGAGATTCAATTTCGTGTCTCACAAGGATTGGCTAATTTGGATGTTCTAGAAGTTAAATCAGGGATTCAATATTTCGGTCTTACACTTGTATAATTTTGTTTTAATTTGTAATTAGAGACCTTTTAACAATTTTAATTAGTGGTTTTTAGTCCTCCTTTGGAGGCCCACGTTTTAGTCCATCATATATATAGTTTTTTTTCCCTTTGTAAAAATATACTCTCTACTTCACTTTATAATTTTCAGCTTAGAATTCAAAATTGTGCTCTCTTCTCTTTTCTCCCTTATTTTTTCTTCATTTTTTTACCTTGGAGCTTCCATGAAGATCTTCATGAAAGGTTGATCCTGCTTGCAACCCAAGAATCAATGTGCTTATGGGTAAATATGAGTTCCTGTATTTTCAATTTCAAATTGTGATCATGAGTTTTCCTTTCCCCGTTTTCTGATTTTCAATTTCCTTGTTTAATGTATGATAATGATTAGATTAGGGAATTGAAATTTGAATTTGGGTCAATTGCAATCAATTAATTGTGATTTGATACGAAATGTGCATGAATTTGGAAAAATTAAGAATGCAATAGTAATCCAAATTTTTCTGAATAAAAGTGAGGTAATTGCCTTAAGTTTCGTATTAGATTGAATTCTATGAGCATGAATTTTGACTTATCCTTGTTGGAACTGTGATTATTTCTCCATAAACATAGATTATTGAGTTGTGTCTCTCTAATTTTGTTTTCGTTTCTTGATTTAAGCTGCTATGTTGCTTTAATTTTTTGAAAATCACACAAAATCCCCCTGTTTTAAATTGAATACAGGGTTCGATGAATTATATCTTCGAGAAAATAACCTGAGTTAGCCTTATATTACAAAATTAATTAGGGGACTTAGTTGATTTTAATGGCGTATTTGACGCACGCTGTCAAAACCCTACATCATTATGGTTTTATCCATGAAACCTTAAATCTTTAGGGTTACTTCCACAAAATCCTAAATCCTGAGGGTTAGATCTACAAAACATTAAATCCTTAGGATTTAAAGCACGAAACCTTAATTCCTTAGGATTTCATCCATTAAATCCTAAATACTTAGGGTTTCATGGATGAAACCCTAAACCCAAAATCCTTAGGATTTCATCCACAAAACCCTAAATCCTTAGAGTTACATCCATAAAACACTTAATCCTTATTTTTAATTTTTTTCATACTTTTTAAATTTTAATTTTTTTTATATTTTCAAGATATTACTCTTGCTTTTTCTTTTTCTTTTTTAAATCATTTTTTCAAAAACTTTCTTAACATTACACTCATTTGTTCATATTTTCTAAAATTTTCATTTTATTTTCCAATTTTTAAGACATTGCTTTTATTTTTTCAATTTTTTTTGGGTTACATAAATGAATCCTTAAGAATTTTCTTGGATGCAACCTTAAGTATTAGGGTTTTGTGGAAGCAATTCTAAGGATGTATGGTTTCGTGGATGCAAACCTAAGGATGCAGGGATTTGTGGATGTAACCCTAATTTTTTAAGGGTTTAAGGTTTCATGAATTCAACCTTAAGGATTTAGGATTTTGTGGATTAAACCTTATAGATTTAGAATTTCGTAGATGAAATCCTAAGGATTTTGGGTTTCGTGCATGAAATCCTAAGAATTTAGGGTTTTGTAAATGTGGTCCTAAGGATTTAGGGTTTTGTAAATGCAATTTTAATGATTTAGGGTTTCATGGATGCAACACTAAGGATTTAGGGTTTTGTGGATGCAACCGTAAGTGTTTAGAGTTTCGTGGATACAAACTTAAGCATTAAGGGTTTTGTGGATGCAATCCTAAAGATTTAAGGTTTCTTAGATCCCATCCTAAGGATTTAAGGTTTCGTTGATGGAACCAAAAGAATTTAAGGTTTCGTTGTTGCAATCCTTTGAAGTTAGGGTTTCTTTGATGAAACCCTAAGGAGTTAGGATTTTGTGAATAAAGCTTTAAATCCATGGGTTTCATTTATAAAACCCTAAATCCTAAAGCATGAAATGAAACCCTAAATCCTAAATGAAATCTTAAATCCTAAAGCATGAAATGAAACCCTAAATCCTAAATGAAATCTTAAATCCTAAACCATGGAATGAAATCATAAATCTTAAATCATAAAACCCTAAATCCTAAACCATAAAACCACAAACAATGCAACACAAAACCATGAAATATTAAAGTATAAACATTAGACCCTAAATACTAAATCCTAAAATATTGAAATTTAAAACTTTAAATTTTAAATCATAAGCCATAAATCCTGAAACTCTAAACCTTAAATCATAATGTAAGGTTTCATTTATGAAACCTGAAATCCATACGTCATTATGTCAATTTACTGATTTTTGACACATCAATTTAAGTGTTTAGGTGTTATTTCACGGTTTAATTTCATACTTTCACTCAATCTTCGAACATTCATTCATCACCCTAAAACACACCCTATAAAATTTATGTTACAACCATCCTTTCCCAAGTTAATGAATGTATTTAATCAGTTACTAAACTATTAAATTAGTATTAAAATTTGTTCATATGTTTTGGATTTATGCTTTCTTGATTTGTCATATTAGTTAAATGCATTTTTTTTTTTAGTTTATGGAAGCTTCCCACTTAATTAACAATGGCATATTCAAGAGTAAAGTGTAGTTAATATTTTATTTATTAGCTGAAATGATTAATATCTTTGAGAAGCATTTTACAAAATCTTTTTATTGATAATGAAATAAAATAGAATAAAGTTAGTATTTTATTATTTGTAGCAAATATGATATAAAAAAAAAAAAATAACAAGACAAAGAAAACATAATAATTATGTTTCTTTAAATCATGTACCAACATGTAATTTTAATTGATTTTAAAATAGTTGAAATTTGAATTTGTGGCCTCCTTATCAACTTTTATTTTTTATTTTAGGATTTCAAGTAAGTTTAATTCCTATGTTTTTAATTTTTATGAAAGTATTTCTTCTTTTAAACATTCGTTCATATTAAAAAAATATATAAAATCTTTACGAAAAAAAAGTATTCATAAACTTTAATTAATCATGGTATGTAGAGATTAAACATTGTTTCAATGTAATGTAATGACTAAGAAATTTGTTTTAGTAATTGAACTTATATTTCATAGTTTAAATAAATCATTTGTAAAACTAAATAAATTGATAAAATAATGTATTTCAACATATTTTTAAATAATAACCAATTTAAACAATTTGTTTCCAATAAATTTCAACCAACAGACTTTCAAGAAAGAGTGTCTGGCTAACACTTTCCATCATGACTATGGCATGCATAACTAAAGTTGGGTGAAACCTCTACTATGTTTCATGCCTTAACTTTCCCATTCTTTTTACAAGTCTAGTAAAGGCACTTTTCTTTGGCTCTCGTCGAGCCTCCATTTTCCCACTAAGTGATTCACCATATATTAGATAGATTGCAGTCTTCTTGATCATCAATCCATTCCCAGAAGCTACCAAAATCTCCACCAAGTCACCAGGTCCTAGATTTGATATTATGCCCAACCACTCTTCATCATTAAAGGACATTGTTGTCTCTCGCTTGTATATCTGGATCATGCACTTTGTGTAATTAGCGATCAAGACACTGATAAGATGATGTTCAGTTGCCATATTTTCAGGAGTTGAAGAATAAACAACACACAAAGTCATTCCTTTGAGGTGACAATCACTATCTTGAGGCACATTGAAAGTTATTGAATGTCCATCACCTTTGTGGGTTAACCAATGTGGGTAATTGTCATCTGGGAGAAAAAAATCACTAGATCCATCACTTGCCAATCCCTGTTCCATGAGCAAAACTTGGTCATTTATTTATGTTAGAGTTTAATGGTAATGCTGTGATAATGTAAAATAATTTTAGCGTGTCGTTCAATCTCAACTAACCGTTTTCTTGACTTTAAGATAATTTTATTAAGTCAAGTGACTTATTATAAATGGTAGTTGTTATTGACTAACAGTGTAAAACTATTTTATATTGTTAGTGCATCACCCATTTTCTCATATGTTATTCATGGGAATTGATTGTAACATTTGCTGAATAGTTTGTTACATATCTGTGAAAAGCTGTCACACACAAGATTAGGATACTCAATACTAATTTCATGACTGTTATGTCATAACATGTATTTCTACTTATATTCTCATTCTTTCTTCCTCTTTTTTAATGAAAAATGGAACTATAACTTTTGAAAGAGTGACCAAGAGAAATTAAGTGCTATGTTACACATTTTCTCTGGTATATATTACGGATTGGTTTACAATCAGATAGAGTTAACTAACACAAACCAATCTCTAGCCTATGATCAGTAACTGATTATTCTAATCTAACAACTTCAATATAGTTGACCATAAATTTTAATACTCTAACATTGCCCTTCAAGCCAAATAAATTCTCAGCTTGCCATACAGAAAATGCTCAGTCCCAATAAAGAATGAGTTACTGCACAATAGGGGCAATGGCTGCAGAAATTGAGTTGCAGTAGAGTGAAGAACAGGTGTTACAGTTTGGAAAGGGCTCAGGAAAGAGTTTAATTGTGAAGTAGGTGTTGTTTATGCAGATGGGACTTGAGAGATAAGGCTCTAATTTGTGCAAGATTTGGCTAGATGATATGTCTAACCAATGAAGTGAAATTGCTTTCCAAGATTTGGCTAGATGGGTCATGGAGGATGTTACCACTCTAATATCACCTCTAAAAGAGAGATTTGGGGAAATGGTGTGATAGGCTACAATATATTCTGGTATATATAGATTAGTTCACAAAAAGAGAACACAAACTGATCTTTAGCATAATAATCATCAAGTGATTATCCTAATCAAACTAACACAAATTACAGTTGACTGTATACTTTAACAAAAATTTTAATATTCTAAAAGTGAACATAAAGCAAGTTTAAAAGTACCCCGACTCAAGACAACTCTTAGAACTAAAAGTAAACAGCCCAAATACCACAGAACACAGCAACCAGTAGAGGATATTTTAAAGAGCAAGTACTATATAATAAACCTATCAGATCAGTATAGGACACAAAATAGCTCAAGCAGTGCATGAAACTACTACCAGATAACATTTCCGTAGAGCAAAAATCAGAACCAAAATGAAAATAGACTAAAGCAGCAAACTACAAACCAACAAGCATTCGGAAGCCAGATTGAATCAGAAGAAGAAATAGATCCAAGATCCAACTTACTGCATGTTTGGAAACCAGTTACATTTAACGTAACTGCCGTTTTTTCCAAATAGTGCTTTGGAATGCGTAAACGGGCTTTTGAAGTTTAAACCAAACACAGCTTTAGTGATAGTAGTAGTAAGTCTAAATATCCATGTAACAAGTTAAGCATAATTAACATTTATAATCTAATTTGAGAGAAATTCTGAGTAGTGTTTTAATGTGCACTAGAGAACTAATGTATTTTGAACTACCTTCTAATATATGGTACTTCTACCTAATTTGTTGTACATACATACATTACCTACACAGTACACACCCACACTGGGCATGATATTATAAAGTATTTCTTATCTTTACACTCAGAGAAAGAAAACGTTCTATAAAAAGGCAAGCTTTGAAGTTTGCTCTTGATATTTTCACCAAGGAAAATTTTCATTATCCCTTAATTGATAGTAAAGATGAATAATAAAGGTAAGGAAAGACAGAAAGAACCTGTGATATGCTCTTGCTAAGAGTATTGAAGACTTGATGATAACTTCCCATTCCAATCAAAACAGATCTCAAGGAATGCTCTGACTCTGAGATATCTGATGTTGTCTCCAATTCAGTGGAATTTACATCATATATACCGTTCATAATTCTGTGTAATTCTTGAGTTAGTTGAGACTCTGAGCTGCATTGCACCCAAACACTTCTAAGTTTTAAAAGCTCACTTAGTCCTGGCAATATTTCACCTAGATTATACTTGTGCACATTAACAGAAACTAGAGATGATGACATCAAACTAAATGGGTGAATATGGGATGCAAGGTCCATTGTTGGTGACATCCAAGACCAAATGAGATATGGAAATACATCGCGTGCTAATCCTTCCAATCCACATAAAGATATAAATCCAATGCTTTTGGATCTCACGATGGAAAACGGCACTTGTTTAACAGAAGTATTTTGTGCAATTAGAGTTGTCAAGGATTCCATCTGTCCTATATCTTCTTCTAACTTGTCTATTTTCGAACAACCAGAAAGGATAAGAGTTTTCAAAGATTTCGACTTATAGATCACTCGTGGAAGACTATTAAGGCTTGTACAGTCCTTCAAATTTATCAAAACTAGACTGCAGAGATCTCCAATGGACTCGTGTACCTTTTGCAAACTTGGACAATTCTTGAGAATGAGTTTTTCAAGATTCGGAAGTTTTGAAAAGTTAGGAGTGCTTGTCAAGTTCCTGGAATGACTGAGGTTGAGGATTTTTAGCATCAGTAGCAACTGCAAATAAAGAATATTTTATAAGAAAAATTAGAATAAAAACATAAAATGAAATGCTGGCTGGCTACAGTTAAATTTGTCACTGATATTTTAGTTTCAAAAGAAAATGCCACCATTGTCACGTAACATATACCTGTGGCTCCTTCCAGACTTGTTTGAGATTATTATGCTTTAACTCAAGAACAACTAGATTTTGCTGACAAAAGCTGTTGGGTATGTATTTTAAAGTAAAACCTTGCCAGTTGAACCATTTGAGGTGTTTGGAAATATATCCATAATCTCCTCCTGTGAGGTCTACATGATCAAGTTGCAACAATCTCAATCTCTTCATTTCCTTAAAAGTATTGGTATTGAAGCAAACATTACTAGTTCTCTTCAACCTTAAGGCCAATCCCTTAATATCTTCCGTTCCCTGTAAAGCAAAGAGCTAAGAAAAATTAGAAAAAAGACAGAAAAATTGTTGTTGGCTCACTATAAAGCAATACATAAAGCTGCAGAGTGACACACTTCTAACTCTGTACAGTAACCACACTTTAGAAGAGACTATCAAAATATGAATTCTACAATTTTCAGTCAATATCTAGGAAGAACAGTAGAATTCCGAAACAAAGGCTTGTGTTCTTCATAAGATCATAGAGATTGACAAAAATTTCAAAACTATATACAGAAAAGGGTTCTTACAGCGTTTTCATTCAATACATTGAGCACATCCTCGTGAAACCACAATCGGCTACGCTTCTCAGGCTTCTCAGGCGAACTTTCACGAATAATTTCTCTTCCCATTTCTCGTAGCAAAGCATGCATTCCAAGCTTGTTATTCTTTTCCACTTTTATGAGGCTCCGCTCTATCAAGATTGTTATTCCAATTTCAGCATGAAGTCCACAACCATTGAGTATTTGTGTAACATAGCCTCTGTCCTTACCAATGAAGAAACAACAAATGTCAAGAAATATGTCCTTCTCCAAATGATTCTTTAAACCATCAAAGCTTATTTTTAGTTTCTCTTGTATTTGATCATCAGGGATTCTTTGTAGTCTTTCCAACACACATGTCCACTCTTCTTCTGTCCTCTCGTATAAATAAGATCCAAGGACTTCAAGAGCCAGTGGTAATCCTCCACAGTAAGCAACCACCCTTTTTGAGAGACTAACAAAGTCTTCTCTTGGATTTGCTTCCCTAAAAGCAAACCATTTAAAAAGTTCAAGGGACTCATTTTCATCCATTTCCTTCATTCTGTGGACATAGTCAACATTGAGGAGATTGAGTAGACGCACATCCCTTGTAGTAATAATTATTACACTTCCTTCACCAATCCACTTACGATTTCCACAAAGTGCATTCAATTGCTCAGACTTATTCACATCATCAAGAACAACCAGTGCCCTTTTGCTACAAAGTCTTTCCTTGATCATGGCTTTCCCTTTCTCAACGCTTTGCACCTTTATCTTTCTTGTTTTAAGGATGTCCAAGAGAAGTTGCTCTTGCAAATGAATTTGTCCTCTATCTTTCTCCCACTCTTCTCTAATATTTTCAAGGAAACTTTTGTCACTGAAATTGCGATGAATTTTGTTGAAAATGGCTTTGGCAATGGTTGTTTTCCCTATGCCTCCCATTCCCCATATCCCTACTACACAAACAGTACTTGTTGATCTTGGTTCTAAAAACTGAATCACTTCTTGCACACGGGATTCCAATCCAACTGGATAGTCTGTTATAGACAAGTTTGAAATGTCTAGTTTTTCCATAACAGCACTAACAATTTGATTTACCACTTTGTTCTCATTCCTGTATAGGGTGAGATCATAAGCAAAGAATACATGTAAAGTAAGTGAGACAGAACTAGCTCATAAGAAAAAACTTTTTAAACTAACTGAAAGTTTATAAGTCATAAGCTTGAAGCTAAGAAAGTTTCTATAATAGTTCTAAACTGCCGCTAAGAATCAAAGCTTAACTTTTATACAGAAGAGACTAAAAGTCTATGAATTTAACTACTCAGTGTATGTTTGGAAACCCATTAGAAACCTCATTTTTTCACTTTCCTAGACAGCAAAATTCTTACTTCCTCGTTGAATGTAACGTAACTTTAATATAATATAAACATAGCATTAATGTTGTTTTAATCTTTAAAAATATGTTAATATTATCACAAGACAATTTTCTTTTTTAATCTTGGACTAATATGACAACTAACATGATCCATCGGAAGGTCTACTTCGGTTGGTTGAACAAAAGATTTAGCTGAGTTGGTTGAACAAAGCGTGTGTTACGTATTAAAAAGGAGATAAAGATTGAATTGACCTGCATTTGGTGACATCCCAGCCAGCCAAATTGGCAGCTTCCTTGAGATCTCTCTTACAAAGGCCGACGAAGTTGGAGACCCTCGGGTACGCGGTGGCGTGCGCTTCAAGGGCTTCTCCGAAAGCGCCTTTGTCGTGATGGCGCACGTGGGACGGGTCGACGTCGTAAAACACGGGCAGAACCACCTGACCCATGCCGCGGTGGCATGTCATAATCTTCACCATCTCCCGAAGGCACCACCTGGACTGCGCGTACGATTTCGAGAAAACGATGATAGAGATTCTGGAACCTTCTATTGCCCGCCATATTTCGGTCATCAGCTCCGCTCCCCTCTCGATCTTCTCGTCGTCAAGGAAAGCGTTGACTCCCGCGTTTGTGAGGGAGGCATAGAGATGAGACACGAAGTTCCTTCGCGTGTCTTCTCCTCTGAAGCTGAGGAACACGTCGTAGATACACTGAGCGTGATTAGACGAAGAAGACATAGCAGTCAAGATAATCTTGTTCGAGTGGAGCAGGATTATTACACAGAACAAACACTTCAAACAATCACGTGTCAATTGATCGACACACTCGATGATCACACGCTTCAGAACTCGAACTCTATACCAAAAGAACAATAATGTGTAGTTGATTCACGCGCTCGATGATCACACTGGATCAGTAGTGAAGTGGTTTGTTATGTCTTAACTGGTTAGAAGACGAATGGTGAAGGAGTTTCGAGTTTGAATCCGTCAACGCGTAGACTTGACTTGCCTTCGACTGCTTGCTAGTTTCTATCGAGAGCAGTCTTTTATTTTTCTTCTCAGGTGTCTAAATTAGAAATTATTAGGTACTATTCTTCTATTCTTCTAATCACCATTTGATGATTATTCATGTGTAATTTAGTCTCCATAAACAAGACATTTGTCCAAATTCCTCCCATGACATGAGACATAAGATTATTTAATTCAATTTTCTACCTTAAGTCAATTAAATGTAATAAGAAGTGATGTTTGAAAAAAAGACACGGTTTAATTTATGAATAATTATATCTTTCTTCTTCAAATTCTAATTAATTGTGTAATGTATTTATCAAGTTATAAAAAATTTCAATTTAATCCTCAAATTATTTAACATTAATCAATTTAGTCATTTTTATCAAATTTTATTATTTACACTCCTCTTTCACTAAAGTCTATATTTTATTTTACTCTTATTAAAATAAAATTCAATTTTCTATGTACTACATTTTTATTTACAAGTTTTGTAATTTTTCAATTTTTTAAATGTAATTACAAAATTATCCCCAGGATTGCGGATTAGGACACTAATTCCATACGAGGGTTGAAATTAAATTTCATTTTACATAAAAACATTAACCGTCAAAAGGAAAAAAAACATGGAGACTGGGGGAGTAGGCCAAAGCTGCTTAACATGAAGGATGATATATTTCACATTCCAATAGCTCCTCCTCCTTCAGGGAGTGCTTATAATACAAAAGTCTACAAAAGTGGTATAAATTTCATTCAACACAGTGCTGCAAGCTAAATGTCCTCTATAAAATAATATTATATAACCCACAAGTGAAGTGACTAATATCATCATCACTTTGCCCGAAACATGATTTAGAAAAGAAAAAAGAATAAGAATATCATCATCATCAAGAAGTGAACCTTGTTTATCCTTTGCTTTTGAAGCTCCTCCCATACTAGGCACCACATGCTAAAGGCCTTGCCATGCAAATGAGACAGTTGCTTCATTTGAGTATTATATATGCTTCATTTTTTAAACCTACTAGTTTTACTTCAATTCTTTGATGCAAAAAGAAGGATTTGAATGCTTTCTTCTCTTTGCTTCCGGCTCTCCTAAATGCAAGGAGACAAAATTGTCCTCATCAGGGCCATTCCTAAGCTCAGCTAGACTTTTCAGTTCCATGCCTTCTTTCAGGTAGCTTTGGTGTGCCGGAGACTTGCCTGCGTAGCTTGGTATGAACTGGTGTTCTACATTTGGAGCCATTTCAATCACACTTTTTATATGAAACTCACAGGGCCTTATAATTGATGGGTTGACTCTTTGAGAGGGTTCATCTTCAACTTGAGCAAGTGGGATATTCAAGCAAAAAGGCTCAAAGCTCTCTTCAAGCTTTTCTTTAATTGGCACACTAGGAGAGGATTCTCCAACTGTAGAATCAATTCCAGCAGCAAAACCATTCCTTTGCTCTAGCACCGAAGCTACAAAAAACACAAGGAAAGGAAAAGTCAGCTGGAAATGTTCAACACATCATCATAAGCAAGGATATTGTCGGTCATGCTCCAGCTCCATTTCTAAAAATGGTTTGGCATTCACCAGAGCAAAAGTAGCAAACTTGCATATTTCACCACATATTTTCTATGAAGAGGTTTGATTTTAAGGGGCTTAAGGGTCATTCAGCCATATGGATGAAAATTAGACAGCCTATTTAAGAAATAAGCCACATCATTATCAAAAGCTTCAATTTTCATTGTTGAAGGTTATACTTATCCACATGATTCTGTCTTTCTTGTCAAAATATAGGTTTTTGATTATTTCTTTTTCCTGCTTCTTTTCATTCTCATGTATTTTTTTCATACATACATATGCATTATGAATGCGTTTACCATGCCTTTTTTCCCATACTAAAAATTATATTTTTCAATAATTTACGTTAATGTTATTTTGAATGGAAAGTCTTTGTCCAGTTATTTGTATCAGTTTATGCTTTTCTAATGATTTAAACACATGAAAAATATTCAATCAAATTTTAATGAAGGATATATTGATAAAAGATTCATTCTTATATACCCTAGAAATTTTTAATGTAACCAAACATGAGAATCTTTAATTCCCAAGAAACATACTTTTCCAGGAATCATGATTCCCAGGTATGAAAAAACTTCTCCCCCAACCAAACGCCCCCTTTTAGTAATTACTGCAGTTTTCATAACCACCAAATTAGAATTTAGTTTTAATAACTGCCATGTGATAGTTTCTGTAAGGAAAAGGTATGAACTTCCGATTGTATTGATGTGGTGGTGTTAAGGGACAGTCATGTCATGTGTTTAGTAGTTTTTAGGACAGAGAAAATATCTGTGTGGATTAAAAATAGAACTCATTAGGAGGCTTGGCAGTGGAGCGGTGACCAACATTATACTTATCATAATCCTAACAAGTTAGGGAATAAGGAAATATAGTAAACAATCCTAAGCAATGATGAGAAAATACAGAAATTAATCAATCATAGAGAATAACCTAAGATATTCTAAAATATGATAAAATGTTTTCATATGTTCTAACAAACTTTATAAACTCATTTGCTTGGTACATGTGTCAAGGAGAAGAAAGGAACTATTTTCCAAGGATGTTGCCAAGGTTTTGATACAAAGAGTTGATAAGTAGTTGTTGAGATCCCACATTGATTAGACATGGATAAAATAGAGAGCTTATAAAGGTTTGTGCAATCCTCGCCTCATGAGCTAGAGTTAGGCCTAGCCCAAATTCAAGAGGAGTCATCCTTGTGCATTTTTTGAAAAAATTCTGTAACTTCCCATTTTTTGATGGTTAGTTGAGAGTTTGCTGACAGTAAAAGTTGTTAGTTTGATAGTTGTAATGCCTAACAGAATAGTTGGATGCTTAGATCTAGGAAGATGTATAAATAGCCTTGCCCATGTCTATACTGGGTATTCAGAAACACAATCAACAACTGCCTCAATACCCACCTGATCCTACATTGTGGAGACGGCGGCTCTCGAATTCCCGAGCTACATCAGTGAAGTACTAGTTTCCAAATTCTGTTATTGAGATCAGTTTAATTGGTCTAAAATAAAAGTTTGCAGTGTTCCCTGCTTCTGTTTATGGTTTGCTACCTGCGATTGGGGCCAGTACTAGAAGTGCTACTGCTTGACCTAATTAATACTAATAGTATAAATAGGTGCATTAGGTTATTGTATCTAGTGTAACATCTTACTATCAGGATCAAACTCAAAATACAATGTGAAACAATAAAACACTGAATGCTGCAGCCTTTTAATAATGATATTAATTGAGAGAATTGAATATTTGAATTATTCATTGAGAGAACTGAATGTTTGCAAACCTTGGAATACTTCATTTGTTGTAATGAGATCAAGTTCGAGGAGATCAAGAAGTCGGCCAAGATCAACTCCACTTGTCCAATTTTCTGGGGGTTGACCAACTCTTAGTTTCAAACGACCCCGATTAGCTGTCCCACCCCAGATAATGCCAACGGGGCGTGGCCTCTCCCCATTTTGTCCAGTCAAGAGAATGAGACTTCCACTGTCACCTTCAAGGTCAAACGTCTGCTGGTTCTCACCAACAACAAGAAAATCAGTGAGAAAACAAATCCCTTTCTCATCATTGTACTCTAGGGCATATGCCATTATAGTCCCTGTAGTCAAACCAGAACTTCTTCCGACTTTAACCACTTGTCTTCCAATGAGACTGTTGATCGGTGACTGCAAGTCTATGGTGTTTACATCACCAATCTCCCCTACACCTTTTACAGTTGTGATTACATTGTTCATATTGAAATCTTCTGCAAATGGGATGAATGCCCCATCAGCTCGCACAAATGTTTCTGCAAGATAACAAAATTGTAATGTGCATGTGCAGCAGTCAAGGGTCAGGACCCAACAGAAAATTCTACACCAAAATCATGACCAACTAATTTGAAATAAGAAAATCATGAATTTGACATGCCATTTTGGAAAGATTCTCAAACATACTCTTTTATCTCTTTCTAAGAACTTAAATCACTACTAAAGTGCAACATCTCCTAGTATCAGAGGAGCATTAAAGAAATAGATTTAGCATATGATGTTGGGATGAAACCAAAATTCACGGTATAGGGTGCACTTATCAAGCATGACAATAGACTGGTGTAGAGGAAGTGCAGGGTGAAAACTATGGACTATTTAGCACAAACCTTTTCACATCAAGAGCTAAACAATACAAATACAATATCTCACTAAAATAATTAGCAGAAAAACTCCAACATTATATCTGCCTTCCGCTGCAGAAGATTTCACTTTTCAAGATAATTCTCTAAACAGAGATCTTTAACTCAACTGTAAAACCAACATTGTTAAAAACCCTGGCCTAGCCTCTGGGTTCCAAATTGTGAAGACTGACAATTCCTTGGGAAACTCATCAAGATCAAGATGCAGCCTCCACAGTCAGGTACTTCTACTTTTGTATTTCTTATAAAATTAAAACATTTTCTAAAGAAACCTCACTTGATTAACTTGTAGAAACTACCAACAGAACACCTATTATTTTGCATTAAAGGCAAGTTAGACACCAGACATTAAGATTGACAAATAGCTCTGACTGAGAACTTCTGGTTGTTGACTGAGAACTAGAACCACGTTACCTGGGTTTGTTCCAGCAAAAATTCCATACCAAAGATCATCAGTAATAAATGATGTTGCTCTCTCAACTGCACCAAGATATACACCAGGTCCAAGGCTGGGTGGTAATGGGTGAAACATCTTCTGGTTTGGATAGTCTAAATCAACAGCTACATGTCGATTTGTTAGAAAGCCAACTTCTCGATTTCCTGTTCGGCTTCTGACAATAGCACCCAAGGTTCCATATGTCTCTTGGCTTGCAACCTTCAAGGAGACAAAGTTATAAAGGAAAGATAGATTCCAGCATTAGATCAAGGTTCACGCAATGAGGAGCAGAAATCAATATTTGGAAAAACTAAAAATAAGAACAAATCTAAACAATTCTAAAAGTACAAGAACAAATGAAAATGAGTTTCATATACTATCAATTTTTATCTAGTAAAAGAGTGAAGCTGTCTATCACAGCATAGCATAACCATCAATGCCCAAAAGAGACACAGAATTATTTCTTTGCAGCCGACCACTCGACTATTTGAGCCACCATTTCATATGAAGAAATGTATTTAAAGAAATTTATTTCTGTAATGGAAAACTATTATCTCAGTTAATTAAAAACAAGAAATTTGTAACATCATTCTAGGCAACTTGATAATCTACAGTTGCACACAACCACACAGAAAGTCTGGGAACAAGAGAACAGCTAACTAAATTGATAAGGTAAAAATGTTGGAAAACTTCTATTTTGAATACAAAATGAAAACGCCAATTCAGTAATCCCATCAGTATGTTTAAGATCAATATACAAGTTACCAAGCACAAATGCTTATCACTGCAACCCCTATCTTTCATCTTGAAATCTATGATGCATATAATAAACATAATTTATTGAATGGGTTGAAACATAAAATAAAATCTATTGTGCATATAATAAACATAATTTATTGCCCTAATTTGAACCATAGAACCCAATATATTCAGAGTGTGTTGGTTTCCCACCAGATTACAACACATTATCATCTAATCTATTTGGAAAGGAAGAAGTGCTAATATCAAATATATAACTGCATTCAACTCCATAAAAATAAAAAGAAAATGATGGCCATGATGGCAAGATGGTATATCTCTTCTCTGGTATCAAATTAAGAAGCATTATTTTCTTCACTTGCATTTTGTATACAGAAAATGTAACACTCGAGATATTGATTCGTCAAACAAAGTAGAAGTACCTGAGAGCCAGAGCCAACACATGAATCACTTCCCCTTAAGCCATCAGCAAGCTCCGTATATAATTGTTCCTTGGGAGTTTGTGCAGGTGCACCATAATAGGAGAACTCCACAACATCCACATCACACCAAACACCTCCTGGTCCCTATTTGGAAGTTAAGAGATGACTTCAGTATCTTTAATTAGAAATTATAACAAACTTAAGATCTTAAATAATAGTGCTATAGTTCCATTGTTGCTTTAAGATGGTACTTCTAGAGAAAAATAAATTTTACAATAAGTTAGGTTATCACCAAAAAGAAATTTGTATGTTTCCAGTTAATCCATAAAATATGGGTAATTAAATTACCAACATTCTCTAGTATTTTTTTTCCAATCTATAAATCCAAATCATAGTGCCAATACATTTACCTATATGTAAATACTAAAAACAAAGAACCAAAACAGAAACAACAAAAAAAGATAATCAATAATTCAATTGAAAAGTGTGAGGGAGATCCACTAAAGCTATGTAGAAACCTGCAACATAGCCAGAAGAACCAAAATTCCCCACCTCAAGGGCAGCAGGTAGGCACTGAACATGGTTGAGCCATTGCCTGTGAACTTTACGGGCAACGAAGACAAGAATAGCTGGAATATCAGTCAAAACACCTCCTCTAATTCGAAATCCAATTGCAGTGCCAAGACTGAATCTGCGTAAGATCTTGCTATGAAATGCCCTAATAGTCATCAGTTCAAGCAAGGTAGTAGCTTGCTGTCCTGTTGGCAATCGACCCAAAGTTTCAGGCAGCACACCCTTTTGAAGGTTCCCAAAATAGTTGGCTCTATCTTCCGCTGCATCATTCCAGCGACTCAATGTAGGCCAAGAAAAGTAGGCAGCGTTGCTCTCAGAATGCTGTGCACCTCCTGCAAAAGGTTGCAAGGGTGAAGGACAGGAAGGGTTAGGATGACCATAGTAGCTCCTTTCAAGGTCCAGAGCCGACTCCTCTGATTGTGTTGATCCAGAATGATGAGCTCTTAAGTCCAATCGATTCTGATTCATCGGTCAATTCTCCTACATCACACTAAACTTAGCTTCAACAAACTTAAATAATTGAAGACCCAGATCCACTTAACCAAATAAAAACACCATTTCCTGTTATACTAAAACTACAAAGATTTTTCAACAAAAGAGCTTCAACATAGGTGGATAAAATAGTTAAAACTTCAAAGAGCCATATTTTATACTTCATCTGCATAAAGTCAACCTAACAGGTCAAATACTACTATTTCATGTACATAACCTAAACAACACAGACTGGAATGCCCCCAGTACATCTGAACAGGAAGCTCCACAAGTTTTCACAAAATAATACAAAATCAACAGACAGGCAAAGTACAAACTATGGGAAATAAAGATCATTTTACACAAGTTCTTCAGTTGCAAAGGCCAGCCTATCTCCAGAAATTTATCATATGAAAACATAAAATATAAGCTATCAAGTATTATAATGGTACTCAAGAGTATACATTTGCATAAAAAATATCAACACCACCTTGGCACTAAATCAAAAAATTAGGACTACCATCTCCTCAAAGCCAAAGTCATAGCAAATCTTCAACCGATACATACAAAGTGAGCCCATGAGAAGAAAAAAAAAATAGAAAAAAACACGACTCATCAAGCAGTGCACAAATAAAATAAAATAAAATCCTGAATCTACACGTGCACTAACAGCTTAAAAATCCGAACCCCATCAAAAGATAGACGCTTTTATCAGAAGAGAGAAAGAGAAAGAGAAATTGAAACAAAGCAAACCCAGAAAGCCATTTTAAGGAATAGGTACCAGAAAACGGAACAATGGGCAAACAGTGTGTGCAACAACAACAGACCCATCTTCTCAGAAAGAAAAAAGAGAGAGAACAGAAAATTTCTCAACTCAGGCACAATCACTGTGAAAACAAAACGCAACCCGTTTCATTCAAAAGGGTTGTGAAAAAGATAAAACTTTTACAGAATCACTCAGAGAAAACTCACCGATCAGCAATGTTGGAGCAACGAAAATGGCCTCGAAAAAAAGGAGCTCGAAGGTTTTCATGCCCTAGTACATGTAAATTCCATGCCAATCATCTACGATAATAAGATTATTACAGAAGGGTATCACTTGGGTCAGAACAAAGTTCAATAGGGGTGCATTAGAATAGTAGTGAGTATGATTCCAAAGCTCAAAACTTTGTTGTTGTTGTTGTTGTTGTTGTGTAGAGTGTACGAATGAGTATTGAGAGAGAGAGAGAGAGAGAGAGAATACTGAAGATGATGATGATGATGAAAGAGCACTAGCTATAGCTAATAGGTAGAATAGAAATAGCTATACTTGTGGATTGTCAAAAAGCATTAATATAACTATGTAGTATCTACCATCTACTTTGTTACATGGCAATACAAATAATAAAACTATGGTAGTAGTATTATTAATATTAATTCTTTTAACCCTTTTCTGCTGTTTTTTTTTTAATTATTAGTATTATATTATTTGTTTCAGCTACTATGGAGATCCTATTCCTGTCACAGCATACAATTATGATGAGTGGGGAAATATTAATGGAGGAGACATGGGCACCCAGGCAATAAGGAAAATCATAATAATATAACATATTTTTTGGATACAGATGATGGTATGATATTTATCAATTTATTTATGTGGGTGGGGTTTAGGGGGCCATCCCTGTTTGCTCCCCAAAAGTTGCACACCCTTTCGATCTTAATAATTCATAATTCATAATTCATTTTTCCCATCTAGCTATATAAATTCACACACACAGAAGGAAAAACGGACCTGGCTGTGTGTGCCCTTACATTTTTGTCCACTCCACTTGCTTCTCTGGGTTACATGATCATGAATTGTAATAAAAAAAAATGGTTGCACAATTCTATCCAATTTTATACATGATTTGTATCCACTATTTTTTTAGATAAAATTATATATGGTTGTTGAATAAACTTTTGGGTAAATATTCATTTTGCTCCTGGAAAGTGTGAGTGCTTATAAATTGGTATTAAAAGATGAAAAATTAAAAATTAATTATTAAATATGTAAAATGTACAATAAATTTATCATGTCATTAATTTTCTTCCTTAACACTAACTGAGGTGCTTATAGATTGATAGTTATTACCTGTCATTCACTTATTTAAAAATGATTTTTTAATTTAGTATTTTAACTTAATAATTTGTTGATAATTTAATCTCTAAACTTAATTGTTTAGTAACATTTTAGTTCTTTACATGTCAATGAAGACCTAAGTATAGTACCACCATTTCAACTGGACCCGAAAAGAATGCAAATGATTAAATGTTTTTTAATACATCAAATTCATGTTTAATCGAGTTATCACATACACCTAAATTTTTATAAAGATAAAATTAATACGAAAAATTTGAGAAAAACGAAATTAATATTTTTTATATTTTTCAGGACTCCAAACATATTCATGTAAGAAGAAAATAATTAGGTAAAATGAATTTGAACTTTGTCATGTGGTGGAGGCCAGCGACCATGCTGGTGCTATTTCAAGTGGGTTTGCACAGCTGCATATGCAAGTCATCAAGCTTCATTACAATGGTTCGAACTTCTTGCATCTTCTAAAGTGATTCCAGTATCTCTCGTATGCATTCTCGGTTTCATGCATGAGAGATGCAGGAAACGCCCGTAGAAGGTGCAGAAAGTTTAACCCCATTATCTTTTGGGATCATCTTAAGCATATTCATTCTCGGTTTCATGAGCCCTGGATGGTAATATATGTGATTTTATCATTTTAATGAGATTTCAGTCACTTCGGAGTGCAGAAGTGGCAAATTCTCATACTCCAAGACATCCCACTTTAATAAGATGATTGACGACAATAACCTTATTGATTTGGGAGCAGTTGGCCACAGGTTTACGTGGTTTAGAAATAACAAAGGTTCTCTGTGATCTTTGTAGAGTTTACTCGAACCATTGTTCCATATTTCAAAACATTAATAACATATATAAAATAAACTAAATATTAAAAAAAAATTACAAATGCCAATCATTTATAGCATATGCTAAAAAAAAATTCTTCATTGATATATGATAAAATAAAATAAAAAAAAATAGCATCTGCATTAACATGAATTTTGAAGACGAGTACTACTACTATTAATTATACAAAATAAAAATAGATTATGTTATTTCTTAAATTATCTTTTATAACATCAACAAGTGGCGATTGGTAATGGACTCAAGTTTCTTGAAGAAGATTTTAGGTTTAAGTCTTCTGAATTGAAAAAAAAAAAAATGTGTTTGAAAAAAGATTTTCACAAAAGATGGTCAAATAAATTTTTCAACAAAAATTAAAAATTAATCATTAATATTAATGGTGTTAACGAAAATAAAAAAATAATTTTCGAAATACATGAAACACATGTGAATATGTAAATGAATCAAATATACATGAATAATATGAATCCAGAGGTTATGCAATTATGAGATTGTAATGTTAAAGATGATTTTAAAAAAATTAATTAATACATATACTTTTCTTAACCTTAGGGGGTGGCTATGTGTAACATTCTAAAAAATTGTCTGTGGTGTATCATAAAATATTTTTTTGACAGAATATCTTAAAACTTTACAAACTACTTAAATAAGTTTGTTTATTAATAATATATATGGTCAAACAAAATCTGTAACTATTCAAATGAAAATGTCACTATAAGGGTGCAGTTTAAAACACCATCACAATTTTTTTTTTATTATTATTAATTAAATAAAGTATTAATAAAAAAACAAAACCGTGTAATGTGATTTTCTTCACTGCAGGAAATCCAAATTCATCAAAAAGACTAAAATCAAAATCTTTTATAGAGTTAAAGTTTAATCTTGTTCTAAAATATTTCATAGTTCAATAAAGGCCAAATATCACACTAGCTAGAATCCAAAGATAAAAGATAACAAAGTTATAAAAATCTCAAACCCAATCACCTTAAAATATGCATTTACTTTATCTTTATCATCTTGTCTTGGATTTTACTTATAATTTATTATCTTCACCATGAGTATCGTATTAATTCACAGGGTTGTTGATGCAGTTATGTAAAATTTCTTTATGTTTATATCTGAATTGATGGGTGATCTATTTAACGCAAAAATTTGCATTTAATTTCCTTTATTTACAAAATTTCTTTTATATGAATGACAGTGACAGTCACAAACTACTAAGAGATTAAAAATACTCGCATTCTTTACAAAAAAAAATAAAAAAATATTAACAATACCTTAAAAATTAAAGTCCTTACATTTACATTCCACCATCACAAAACTTGACAAACTTACACCATCGAGAAACAAGATCATTCTCTTATAACTACGAAATATGTGATCACTCTCGTATTTATAGACTAATAGGAGGTCTAAATCTAATGCTAAATATACAACCTTCACCCAAATTCATAACTCGATCATCCAAAATTCACGCTAGCAAACAACCTAGAAATCAAGGATCAACGTTTTTTTTTTTCTTTATATGCATATTGTCCCATTTTTCCAACTTGACTTCAAATCCGGCCCAACCATAGGGACAAAGAAATAGAATTTGATGGAGACATGCAAGGAGAAATTACTTGACAGTTACATTGCTACTATGATTGCTTGAATGTTTTGGGGAAACTACGCCCAACTTGATAAAAAAATCACCACTTGTATCAATTTATATTTATTTTTATCGACAAATATTATTTTTCGTTAAAAATATAAATGAAGATATTCGAATAAATGATTTATCTTTTTCCTTCTTCATTCATTTTTTTTTACCACTCATCCCACTTGTATCTCCATCAATTTATATTTTGTAATTATTGAGATGTTTAACTGGGTCCAATTTTGAGGTATTGCGTATTATTTATTTTGGGTGGTGTGCTTAAAGTGAATAAGAGTTTTAATTTATATAGTATTAATAAATATGGTAAATTTATACTTGACACTTTTTATGATAGTCAATTAAAGGATATTTTGAAGTGGATTGAGATGAATTATGCAAAACTCAAAATCCCTATAGGGAAGTTTTTACCTATATAAGAGAAATATACTATAAATTTGCTCCTAGTCAATATGTGCTTCCTAGATTATTTGAACTCATTTTGTAATTGAATCTTGTTATGGAATTCGATCCATTTATTTGGAGAGATTATTAAATTGATATATATTATAAGTTTAATAGTTATGCATGGTTAATATAAAAAAAATGACACTAACACTCCTTCTGATATTTACTTCAATTACATATGTATCTTTTCATTTTTTTATTATTATTTTGGTACCCATTGTATTAATTTATTGTTAGTTTTTTAAATGAATTTATATTTACATTTAATTTTAATTGATTTATTTAAAATTTCATAATTACCCTTATAGTTAAGTGAAAAAAAAAGTTCTTATTCTTTTATTTCGTGCTACTATGATTCTAAAAGGGAGAGAAGGATTGCTACTTTGTTTCATGCTCTTCTTAAAGGGGAGAGAATGATTGTTCTTCATTTGTTTCGTGTGCTACTATTCAAGCAGAGAGAATTGTTCATCTTCTTCTCCAAATGAGAGATATTTTTATTGTATGAGTTCTCTATTTTATACTCAACGATTACACGATGACTTTTAACCCAATAACGAATTTGTCTGTGGCGACGATAATCCTATCTACGACTCACAACTTTATGACAACGTTGAATTCAAAGTTAAGAAATTTTGTGTATAGATAAAAAAAAATATATATATATATATATATATATATATATATATATATATAATCGAAGAAATGTTTTGTTGTAATTTATTCAAATATATATTATTAATATAACTTTTAAGACGAATTAGATGTATCAAAGTGAAATTATTTTATTTTACACTTTTAATGTATTATATACCCAGGTGAATTAATTTTAGTGGATTGGAATTATGTTTGTCTAATCCGAACCACTAATCCTCTTACAAGTTCACCAATTTAATTAAACTTTTTTGAAATATTTCTAAACATCCAAAAGAATAATTGAACTGTAGACAAAAAAAAACGTGAGGACAAAAATATTGTTGTCGATTATATTAGCCAGTCAAGGAACCAGTAAATGAGGGTTGAGGAACTCTAAATCACAAAAATAATGTAAATTTCTAGATAAAAAAAAATTAATTTTTTTTCACGATATTTTAATCGTTATTGGTCTCTAAATTTTTTAGACATAGTAAGAATTTAACAATAGTAAGAATTGAACATTGTGCATATGCAAAAACGTTATAAAATTGTCAACAAATTGTGGAAAATAAACGATAACACACGGCCACAAATTAAAGCTTACGCAATAGTACAAGCTTGAGATCTTGCAAGAAATATTTTATTTTATTTTCCAGAGAAAACAAACAACAACCATTTGTCTTTATCTCGCTTTCTCTTTCTCCCAGTCCAATCACCCATTATCCTTACATTATCTTCACTATTATTAGTCACATCATGGTTCTCAATTTTAAATCATCAAATCATGATATCTTTCAACTCATATTAAATTATTAACATAAAGACTAAAAAGGGTCTTATTATATTTATACACACACAAAAACAAACACAAACACCAATTAATATATGTAATCCTCTCTACACTCTAGCTAGTAGTATATTGGTGCTCTTGCATTATCAAGAACTAAGGCCAAAGAAACATAGAAGATGTGTGTGTGTGAGTGAGGCATTAGACAAATAAGAGAGTCTGATTATATAATAAAAGAGACTGATCTTTCAGTTAGATTCGTGAACTTTACCTACTAGGGGACCAAGAGAAAGATGGAATAAACCCTTGTGCCAGCAAAATAAGATATTCTAGGATATGCCTTTAATTTCTAGCATTTGCCATGTATGTTTCAAGGCTTGTACATGTTTATGCACTTGTCTTTATCAAGCGATCCATATATTTTTTTTTTCATATACCCTTATCAGACACTAAATACTAGTCTCATTTGATATATATATTGTTATTGTTGTGATTCGAAAAGCTTTCGTACACCATACATCAAACATGAGAATTTTTGTTAAATAAGTGTATATTCGTATTTTTGTTTGAAAACTCCAAACATAAATTTGTACAAATTTCAATATACATTTAACCTTCCACGAAAAACAGAAGTAAGAGTTAGGATGTTTTTTCCAAATTTAGTTTGAAATTTTTACTTGTAATCCAAATATACTTTAAATTATTCATGTATAAAAATAAAATATTTAACTGTTATGTCTAATCCTTCAAATTAAGCTCAATATTATTTAAAACATATTTTATCAATGTAAAAGGAAAAAAGAAAAGAAAAAGATGATTAATTTTTTATAAAATTAATTGATTTATCATAAATAAATGATTATGATTATTTAATCAAATAAAAATTTATTATATTACTCCATGCTATCTTATTTTCAAAAATAATTTTCATATTTTTTTTCACATTATCAAATAAAAAAAATCATATTTTTTTTCTCTCATACTTCTTGGTGAAAGAAAAAACTTCAAGAAAGCAATAATTAGGAGAGGGTGCCCCATGTAGCAGGTGGGGCCCAGGCACCACAAAATAAGTATCTTACGCATGCTAATTATATATGTCAGCGCACTCTCGTCCAACAGCCCAAGAATGCACTATAAAGAGGCCGGCAATGCTACAACGCAATCCTTTCTTTTACGGATATTATTGCAGTGCTGGGTGAGAATATAGAGAAAAAAAAAAAAAAGGACTTTGTTTTTATTTTTAGTCCCCTTATATTTATTAGGAAATTAGACGGAAAAAAATACTGAGAATAAAGATAGTGTAATGTTAAATAATCAATATCCTTTATTTATATGATTTTTAAAATAATAATATAAAATTTAATTAATTTATAAATAAATGACGATAGAGAGAGAGAGGGAGAAGATAAAAGGATCCAGTTATGTTATTCTGAATGCATGATTTTTTATCCATGTTTTTTTTTTTAGAACTTTGGAAACACGTTTATCCAGACAAATTCATGCCACTAGAATGTTTGGATATGAGGTATGAAAATATATATTCCAGAGAAAAATAATTTTGTTAACAGATTGTGATTCCTTTGAATTTATATTGTAAACCGCGTGCATAGTATTTTTAATTTTAAATCAGCTTTAGTGAGAAAGAATTACACAGTTCCAAACATGTTATTTTGTCTATTTCAAAATAATTATTGTCTTAATTGTTTTATACAGACTAAAAAAAAGTTTCATTAAAAAAAATTGATAAATAAATAAAAGAGAATAGTAATTATGCAAAACTGAACTTAATAGTAATATTGTATTAAAAACTAAAGTAATACTTATTATAAATATTAGTAGAAAAAATAATTAATGTTACATTAAAAAGCTAAATGTGATTTTTTTTAAAAAATACAGTAGTTATTTTGGGATAGTGGAAATACCATACAAGAGTAACTCGTTTGGAATTACTTTTCATCCTAGAAGATAATTTTATTGAAATTTAATGATTAAATTTAGTTGTTCATTACAATTTGATTTCAAGAAAATGCATGAGAGTGAGTAGTAATAGTTTACTACTAATGAATTCATTCATTCTATAAAAGAAGTGAATGTATGTTAGCATATCCTATAACTACAGAATAAACTCTTAAAATTTGTATTGAATATTTTAATAAATATTAAGATTAAATTGAAAAAGATAAAATAAAATAATATGACCTAATTTATTACACAAATAATATCAAAGACTCATTGAGCATAAAATTCAAATAACAAAATTTAATTGACTAAATAAATAATATGAAGACTCAATTAAAAAAAAGAACAAATAATATTATGCCAAAAATATATATACAAAATTTTAAATATTTATAAGTCACTCCTGACTATGTTTTTCATTTGTCCAAATACTAATCATACTCTCTACTAATGAAATGTTTATTTTTCATTTGAAATGCTTTAATTGATAAATAAGCAGCAGCCCCATCATTTTCAGCCGACACAACTTCTTTCAGCTGCCACACATTTTTGCACTATAAAATCAGCACATATGTGTTCAGACCAGAGCCGTAACACTGATCGAGTCAATGCTTCCCAATAATAGCCACAGTGTTTCACGAAATTAATATTGCTAGTCCTATTCTACTGATTGCATATAGAGCTGTTCGCGGTGTGGTTTGATTTGGTTTTTGGGTAAAAAGTAGTCCGGAACCAAACCTAAAATAAAGTCGCGGTTCGGTTTGGTTCGATTTTAATATAACATAAAATCCAAACCAAACCAAACCAATTTTTTGCGGTTTGGTTCGGTTCGGTTTCGCGGTTTTTTTTTTAATCTATTATCATAGTTTAATTTTTTTTAATTAAACTCACATAATTATTATTTTATATTTTTTTTTATTAAATTTTGATTTACATATTTTAATTTAAAAAATATTATTTTTACTTCTATTTAGCATTATTATAAAATGATATTACTAACTTTTTTTTGTAACATAATAATAAATCATGTTTCATTTTATATTTAATTTAATGTTATTTAGTAATATCAATATATCTTTTTGTAATATATGAAAGTATGTGTCATAATATATTACAAATTTATTATTAAAAAAAATATACTATAAATTATATATTATGATCATAAAAAATAAAAATATTGTTAGTTAGATAATATTAAATATCTAAAAGTAAATCAATATAATTATAAAATGTGGTTTGGTTCAGTTTAGTTTGGTTTTTTATAATAAAATCCAAAAACTGAACCAAACCACAAAAAATATGCAGTTTTGGAAATTTTTGGTCCGTGCGATTTTTCGATTTAATCGATTTTCGGTTTTTTTGGACGATTTCGCAGTTTAGTTCGGTTTGGTTCGGTTTATGAACACCCCTAATTGCATAGGCTGGCTGATTTTTTCTCTTTACTTGTTTAACAATAATTTGTACTAAATGAAATAAAGAAATTAATTTGAATATAATAATTTTTTTTAACCATTGGTAAGTAGTATTCACTAATTTAATTGATTAATCTCCCTTGAAGAACATATCTAATTATTTTTAATAAAGTTTTATTCTTCCAAACACGTTTTTTTTTTCCTCCATAAAACTCAAATCAAAGACATTGCTTAAAAAATTAAGTTAATTATCACTCAGAACTATGATATTTTATACTTTAATATACTAATTAGTAATTACTTTTGTTCATTAAGGTGATTTTTTGTACATATTTGTACATCATAAACCGTAGATTTAAGTATTACATGACATCTGTGTCTCTATTTTTCAAGTAGTTAGTTGGCTTGCTTCATTTGTCATGTGTAATTTCATTTCAGTTTGACATGTGGATTGCATTTTAAACAAACACAATGATAAACGAGTAATGATATCAATATCTCTACATTATAAACACTAAACTAGTACTTATAATTTCTCTTTAAGTTATTACATATGTTGTCACTTTCCTTTTCTTTTCTTTATTTTTCTATATCTTCCTTCCATTCATATCCACTCACATTTCTGTCTTTTTTTTTTTTTTATCATATTATATTGTCTATTATATTTATACTTTCTCTCTTCCATCTCTAAATGTGAAATAACAAAGTGCCTGTACATCGTTTTTCATGACAAATATCTTTTCATTTAGTTCACTAACTCACATGTCTACGCCCATTTACTTCGCCATTCTACAACATTTGCACGCTGTAGAGTATGCTTTTATTATATTCACTTTACAATATATTTTCAATTTCCCTTTAGTTCTCTCCTAAAATATATTTGATTTTTCTTATCCATTTAATGACAACATGAAGCTCAATTCAAGAAGTTTTATTAAGGAATCAATGAAGCTCAATCACAGAAAAAAAATCCAACATTAAAAGCATACACACAAACACAAACCTGTCCCAGTTTACTTTGAAATTATGTTTTTCAACGAAGCACTATTGTTTCTGCAGTTATTCAACAAAACAATTCACTTAGAAGATACAGAAAATTTCTCAGAAATCTCTTACAATTATACAAATATACTATAAACCACCTATGCAGAAAACCTTTCTCTGTCATGAGGAGCAGAATAATCAATATTTGGCCCTACAGGAACGATCCCAAAAGGATTGATAGAAGGATGACTTCCATAGTAATGCAACTTTATATGTTCCATGTTCACTGTGCTACTAATGCCAGGAATTTGGAAAATGTCTTTAGTGTAATTGAAAAGATTTGGGTATTCGCACAATTGCTTCTTGTTGCACTTGAAGTGAACTGCATAAACCTACAATTATAGCAATGATCAATTACTCAATTGTCACAACATTGGAATGGATATATTGCAAAATGAGTCCCAAAATAGGAAAGCTAAGGAGTAATCTCATAAGGCAAATGAATAAGATTATTTGTTTTTTAAAATTTATTTATATTTGTCTCATTAAGAGTAAAATACTACACCAAAAACATAACAGTGAATACTGACTATTCTGAACTATGGAAAATTTAATTTCTTCCTTTTCTGTTTACAATTAGAAGACTGCACCTAGTTGCATTCACTTTGAAAATATTAGAGATTTACATTCGTTAGAACTTAGAGGCACAACTTAGTAATATTCCAGGCCCAGGATAGAAAAATAACTTTTTAATTTTAAGATAGAAATGAAATTTGACAGGACAAACTCCATATTTTTATAAGAAAGATAGTCTTAAAAAACTAAGTTAGACTCCAGCTCTGTAATCACTAACTTAGGTATACCTATGATTTGATTTAATTTTGAGTTCTAAAGGGAAATGGAGACACACCTAGAGGCAAATGATCTCTGGGAAGCGGTAGAGGAGGACTATGAAGTCTTCCTTTACCAGATAATCTAACACTGATGCAGATTAGAAACCATAAGGAAAGGAAAGCTAGAAAGTCCAAGGCAAAAGCTTCTTTATTTGCTGTTGTCTCACAATAAATTTTCACTAGAATCAATACCATGAAATCAGAATTTGAAATTTGGCTGAGTTTTTTTTTTTAAATGGTTAAGAAAATACTTGGGTTGGGACTGTTCTTGAAAGATTTGAAGCCACAATCACTTCCTTAGAAAAGACCCTGGATTTGTCAAAGATTACCTTGGTAGAACTATTAAATGCATTGCAGACACGAGAACAAAGGAGAATGATGTTGAAAAGAACAATCTAAAGAGGGTGCTCTCCAAGCACAGACAAAAGGCTCAGGAGGAAGGAAGAAGAACAATGGGAAGAATAGTAACAAGGCTAACAAAAACAAAACAGGAATGCAATTTGCTTTTCTGATAATAGGTTAAATGAGACAGACTTAATAAAAAGGAAGAATGTGAAGCAGCAAAGGATATAGTAAATCAAGCAATTTGGATCAGAAAAATACTAGTAGATATACAAATGAAGCAAAATGAGCCAACACAGATTTATGTAGATATCAAGTTACAATTGCAATATCAAATGATCCTGTCTTTCACGGCAAGAGTAAGCATTTCAAGATCAAATTATATTACTTAAGAGAAGAACAAAAAGTTGGGGAAATTAAACTCCTTTGTTGCAAGACCAAAGATCAAGTACTAGATATTTTAACCAAGGCTCTACTAAAAGCTACATTTAAAGCCTTAAGAAACAAGTTAAGTTAGGCCTCTGAAACTACTAAGGAAACGAGGACAGTGTTGGAAACGTGCTTTACGGTTGCTACAAAAAGATTGCTGAATAATTGGTCACTGAACCAAATCTTTAGGAAATATTTTATTTTGTTATTGCTTGATATTGAGAATCTGTTAGTTATCTTGAGGAAAGAAAGACTTTATTTGATATTAGGAATATGTCAAATATGGCTTAGGACTAGCAAGATATTTTCATTTTTTTACATGTTTCAGCTCTACAGAAAGGGAGCAGTGTAGTGAATAAACATAAGTCTCTTGATTCAAAATTTATTTCTTTTCTCTTCTTTGTTTCTCTGTTTTTTTTTTTTTTTTGTTATTGTGTTGTACCAACAATGGTTTGCATAATGAGTAACAAGAAAGCACATAAGATATTCCCAAATGTCAGCAATAAATGCCCTATAACACACACACACACACACTTTACCTCATCAAATCTAATGAGAGTGACAAATAAACGAATGTCTGCTTCAGTGAGTGTATCACCACATATATAGCGTTGCTTGCTTAGTATATTCTCACATTTGTCCAAAGCTCCATACAATTGTCTTGCAGCCTGCAGCAAGGAATCAAGTAAACAGTTGCAATCACCTGAGTACAGCAGTTTTTAAACAGCTACTAACCTCATTGTATGGTTCTTGCTTCTTCGCAAACCCACATTTATAAACACCGTTATTTATACTATCATATATCCACTCGTTGGTATCATCAATTTGGGCTTTTGAATCAGCGGGATACAAGTCCAAGGTGGGGTTTTCTGCAATATTGTTGAATTCGGTGTTAAACATGCGGATTATCTCCGAGCTCTCGTTGTTAACAATTGTCTTGAGTTTCTTATCCCACAGAACCTGCGCAGATCAAAATCCATCAGTTGACAATAAAGTATAAACATCTTCCTAGCAAAGCAAATAACAAAAACCAAGAAAGAAGACAGTGTATCTCCATACAGGAACAGTGTACTTTCCAGCATAGTTTGCACTTGCAATTTCATAAAGTTCCCTAATAGTCTTTGCTCCATTTAACACATCAGGTTCAGCTCCAGGCACCTCAGTTTCAGATTCAGGAAAAACCCACCCCTTATAATCATCCGATTCTCTAGTTCTTTCAAAGATGGGTTTGACAGACTGATCATTAAAAATACATGATATGAAATTGTGTCAGGAAAGTCTGTTTGGGTAAGTTTCTCCAGAAAGACTTTTAGGAAAAAGAAAATAAGAAGAAGAAATGAAATAAGTTTCTCCAAGTTAAAATTAGCTTCTGCAATCTGCATTATCTAATTTGTAAAAACTCTCATATGATTTCTCTAAAAGATGAGAGTTTTTACAATTTAGCTAGTGCAGAAGCTGGTTTTAACTTATTTTCACCTCTTAGAAACCCTTCTGGAGAAACTTATCCAAACAGAAAACAATTATTCTACTGAAAAATACTCAGTATGAAGGCTACTAACTAACCGAGAAACTGATGGATTTGCTAAGCCCTTTGATATTCAAGTAAGCAAGGCACCTGGAAGCCCAAGGACAAGCATACGAGACATAGAGATGATACCTTCCTGATTCGGGTGGAAATTGCGAATTTGGGTCCCTCGAAATCCAATTTCTGAACGTGGAAGCAGATCTCACAAATGCACCAGTGTCTGATATCTCATCCAAGGAAGATCGAGCCATTCCAACTATATGCTGAGCAGAATATATTTCACGAACCAATCACAAACACCACCAAATCTTCAAAAAGTAGTAAAGGATTCAGAATATATGCATCATGCCACATACACATGCTTAATGGAATTCAGAATTCACAAGATAAGCAATTAAGCATATACCCTAGTAACAATTTGCTTTTGTTCAATGAATAAATTCCCTAAGCTTATCATATGTAAGAAAATTACTGTCTAGACTAAATAAAGAACAAGAAACACAAAAAGCAGATACTTTAAATGAAAACTAGCAATTTTTACATTCATAAATTCTCATAGCATACCTAAAAGCAAGAGAGGTTTGTTGATGAAACAAAAACATACCTTGTAGTGGTTGTAGTTGTAGAAAAAATCAGAGAGAGGAAAGGTGCTTTTGAGGGGTAGCAGTGATCTAGAACACAACATGATTTCAATTCAGAGAATCCATAAATTAGGTGATGGAAATGGATAATTTAAATAATAGATATCCACTACGATACAATCACAAAAACTGGAGTTTGTTGAATTTTGTAAACATTACCTTAAAAGTTATAAAAAAAAAATAATGTTACTTCTTTCTTTCTTTTTTTCTGCTTGTGGGAACACGAATTCTTATATTCTAAGTAAGATATTGTTAATTTATTAACAATACAAATTTATACTGAAAATCCATGCCTATTAATTAATCTCAATCATTAATTAGTTGAAATATGACTTTATATTTATGCTAGACCGTATAATCCCAACGAAGCAACGTTTCGGTTTGTTTTTTGTTTTTCCTTTTGTTCAAAGCAACCTTTCTGGCTGGACATAATAATGATATATTCAGATATTGGACAGTTCAATCAATGGTTTAAGCCACTCTTTTTTCTTAATTGTAATATCATTTTTACATTACTTTTAAAAAGATATTTGATATTTTTGGAATTTTAACTTTAAAAAGTATAAATCTTTTCAATATTTTAATTCTAAAATATATTAAACAATATTTTAAGAATTTAATTTCAAAAGAGTGTTCAGTACAATTAAAATTTATATTATTAGAACTGATATAAAAGAAATAGTAATATAACTAGGAAAAAATTGATTTAAAAGCTAATTTCCTTAAACAGCTGATTTTCAAAGTAAAGCCCACTGCCCACTCTAGTAGGCTTTCTGAATGGCCCAAATTTACAAGATATGAGCAAACTACGGGCTTTACTTTCTTCACATCACGTTTGCTTCCTGCACCTCCCACTTTCCACTTTGTTTTCGAACAAAATTACTTCTTATTCACAATCTTATTTTTGTTCTTTGCTTATTCTTAAATATAAATATTTAACTATATAATATATTTTCCATAATTTATTACATAAAAAAATTGTAAAAATAAAATAAATAAAAAAGATGACCATTTTTTAAGTTTTGAAAAATAAAATAAAATAACCAAAAAACGTTTTATTGTATCAGACATATCTCCTTATAATACTCAAAAACACTATTAATCTCGTATTCGAAGAAGGTAGGAAAATCCTAACAAATATTTGTCAAAACTGATTCAGTATATACGTGCCAGTACATATCATCATAAAACTGAACATGTTTTCTTAAAAATAAAATAATAGTATTTAATAACAAATATGAGATATGCATGGTTGGTCCATAACCAAAACGTAATAATCCAGCTTCTAGGTTCTTTCGCATTATTGGAAGACTTCTGAAAGTCAAGTTCAGTGTGAGAGACTAACATCCTTTTCTTAAAAACGTGTTTTCTTGGAGAATTTTTTGCATATGGTGTGAGACTTAACGGGTTTATAATCCTGATCAATTTTGATGTGATCTATATCTGCATTTTATTAACTCTTTCCTGTAAATTGCCTTCCAAAAAATAAATAAAAACTCTTTCTTGTGAATTAAAAAAAATCATATAAATGACAAATAAAAATTGATTGAGATTTTTTTTTATCCAATGAAATCTCACTTACATTAAATGTGACGGCTTATTAGTTTATTAGAATATATTTTTTCTTTAGATAAATAGATTATTTTCTTTCATATTAAAACCTTATATTATTATGTCAATCCTTATTCTTTTTTGTGTTATTAATTATTAATTAAAATTTTATACATGAGATGATACAAGATCATATAATCATATAATAATTTGTGATTATCTCTCAGGCTCACTTGAAAATTAGAACTCAAAATGTGTGGTTTTATTTCCAAGTTGTAATGCTAGGTTGACCTTGACCCAGCTCTTATTTTCACTCTTTTATATGTATTTTATTTGTCAAACTCATATTTTCTTCTCACCCACACTATGTCTTTGCAAAAAAATAACTAATGCACACATCACAACGTCAAGAAGTTAAATTTTGTTTACCAAATTGACATGCATATGAATATTCGCAGATAGGCAAAACCACACAACAAATGTACATAACATAGTTACTACAACCTTACATTGTTCATACAACAGATCATAGTTACAGCATGCTTGGTGGAGGTAGCAGCAAAAGCAGCACAAGACTTGGACAATCATCATGTTCATGTTCATGTTCATCTTCTTCTTCCTCTTCTACATCACCTCTTAAAAGACACGATGTTTTCATCAGTTTCAGAGGTGAGGACACGCGTAAAACCTTCACAAGCCATCTTTATGCTGCTTTTCAGCTCAAAAAAATCCAAGCCTTCATAGATTACAGACTTCACAAGGGGGATGAGATCGCTCCTTCGATTTTCGAAGCCATCAAACACTCCAACCTATCCGTGGTTGTTCTATCCAAATACTATGCTTCCTCTACTTGGTGCTTGCGTGAACTCGCGAAGATACTTGAACACAAGAAACGTGGTGGACACCTTGTGATACCTGTGTTCTATAAGATTGACCCTTCCCATGTAAGGAAGCAGACAGGCACTTATGGGAAAGCTTTTGAGAAATATGAAAGAGAGGTTCAACACAACATGGCCATGCTGCTGAAATGGAAAGCTGCTCTCACTGAAGTTGCCAATTTAGTTGGGTGGGAATTGAAGAATCATAGGTATCAAATCTTTTTTACTTTTGGAAATCCTCCTCCTCCTGTTTTCTTACTTGAAAGATGATTGATTAAGAGTATGTTTGGATGCAAGTCAAAAGTGTTTTTGAGAGTTTATCCGTTGAAAATATAGAACTTTTTTTTAGTATAGAAGCTCTAAAAAAGTACTTCTAGCTCAATATCCAAACAAACTTTAGGTTTATATATTAAGAGTTACTATGGTACTAAGAGAAATCTAAGGATTTCAGTACAGTTGTTTTCTGGGCCAATAATTGAATAAGTTTAGGCAAACTAAGAGAGAGAGTTTTTCAATAATTGTACCAACAAATCCTTAAGTTTTCGAAGGTATCATAGAATTTTTCATATCATGCCAAATCAACATCACGTGAAGATGTGTTAGATTCCTTCACTTGTCTATTTATTTTAAGGTAATTATGTGATTAGATTTTAATTGTGAAGTTGTGATGCATATTTCACCTTAATATTCTTTTTATACATGTTAGGACGGAATATGAGCTCATTGAGGAAATTGTTAAAGATGTCATGCAAAAGCTGAACCATATATATCCCACTGAAGTAAAACAAACACTTTTTGGAATTGATCAAAATCTTGCTCCTATAGAGTCATTATTGAGAATCAGGTCAAAGGAAGTTCTCATAATTGGAATTTGGGGCATGGGTGGATTAGGTAAGACTACCATTGCCAATGCTTTATTTGCCAAACTATCATCTCAATATGAAGGTAGCTGCTTCTTGGCAAATGTAAGGGAAGAATATGAAAAGCAAGGACTTGGTTATTTACAAAATAAACTTTTTTCTGAGGTACTAGAGGATGATGGGAATCTCCATATTAGCACCCCCAGAGTGAGATCTACTTTTGTTATGAGGAGGCTTAGACAAAAAAAGGTTTTGATAGTGCTTGATGATGTGGACGATTCGAAGAAACTAGAGTATCTTGCTGCACAACATGATTGCTTAGGATCTGGTAGTAGAGTCATTGTCACAACCAGAGACAAGCATGTCCTAAGCAAAGGGGTAGATGAAACATATGAGGTCAAGGGATTGTCCCTTCAGGATGCTGCTAGGCTTTTCAGTTTAAATGCCTTTGGGAAAACCTATCCTCAAATGGGGTTTGAAATGCTATCTAAACAGGTGGTTGATCATGCAAATGGAAATCCATTGGCTTTAAAAGTTTTAGGTTCACTTCTCAGTTCTAGAAATGAGCAGCAATGGGACAATGCTTTGAGAAAACTCACGAAGGTTCCTAATGCAGAGATTCAGAATGTCTTGAGATGGAGTTATGATGGACTAGATTATGAACAAAAAAATATGTTCTTGGACATTGCATGCTTTTTCCGAGGAGAGAATATAGAAAATGTTATAAGGCTACTAGATATTTGTGGTTTCTATGCATGTATTGATGATATACAAAACCTTCAAGAAAAAAGTCTTGTAACTTTTTCTGATGACGGTAAAGTGTGTATGCATGACTTGATACAAGAAATGGGCTGGCAGATTGTTCATCAGGAATCTATCAAAGATCCTGGAAGGCGTAGCCGATTGTGGGATCCAAAAGAAGTCTATGATGTATTGAAAAACAACAGGGTAAGAAAGATATACTGACTTAGTGATTTCCCTTTTTAAACACATTCTGGAAAGCTGGTTAGTGTGATACTTTTTGTTATATAACATAACATTGTAGTTTTTGTTTGTCAGGGAACTGATGCAGTTGAAGGCATAATCTTAGATGTGTCTCAAATAAGTGTCTTGCCCTTGAGATATGAGACCTTCTCAAGGATGATCAATATAAGATTCCTCAAATTCTATATGGGAAGGGGTAGGACTAGGACATGCAATTTGCTCCTTCCTTCAGGTCTTGAATCATTGCCTAATAAACTAATGTACCTACAATGGGATGGATACCCTTCCAAGTCTTTGCCATCAACTTTTTCTCCTGACAACCTTGTTTTACTTTCTATGATGGAAAGCCACGTTGAAAAACTTTGGGATGGAATCAAGGTAATTTCTTTTTTAGAATAAATTACAACAGTATCTCTTTCTTTTTTAATCATTACTTTTAACTCTAAGGGGGTGTTAGTATAAGATTTGAGAGAGTTTTGAGGGTTCTAGTGTGATGTTTTGAAACATATAGGGATATAAGTGTAATGATTTCAAATTTAAAGTGGTGTTAGTATAGGAAAATAAAAAATGATAAAATTAGTGTAATTTAATAAAACCTCAATTGTATTTTACTGTTTCTTTTATTTTAAAGCAGGTTTTGTAAGTTTGTGCTATTAAAGCCCTTGTTTTTTCACTCTTTGTTTCTGCAGAGTCTTCCAAGCTTGAAAGAGATCAACCTCCGTGCCAGCAAAAAATTAAATATTCTCCCAGATTTATCTCTGGCGCCAAATCTTGAAACTATAGATGTCTCTCATTGCACAAGTCTGCTTCATGTTCCCTTATCCATCCAATATGTCAAGAAGCTTCTTCTGTTTAACTTGGAATCCTGCAAGAATCTTAAAAGTCTTCCAAGAAGCATTCACTTATCTTCTCTTGAAATGTTCATTCTCAGACGCTGTTCAAGCCTTGATGAGTTTTCAGTGACATCAGAGAACATGACACGCCTAGACTTGAGAGAAACAGCAATAGCAGATTTCCCAGAATATGTTTGGCAGCATCTGAACAAACTTGTTTACTTGAATCTGGAATCCTGCAACAAGCTAAAGAGTCTTACAAGCAACATTCACTTAAAATCTCTTCAAAGACTCAGTCTGAAAGATTGTTCAAGTCTTGAGGAGTTTTCTGTGACTTCTGAGAACATGGAATGCTTGAATTTGAGAGGGACATCAATAAAAGAATTGCCAACATCAGTTTGGCGCAATAACAAGCTTTTTACTTTGGTTCTTCATTCCTGTAAAAAACTTGTCAATTTTCCTGACAGACCAAAACTTGAGAATATGGATGAACCATGGACTTTGTCATCCTTAGCAGATTTATCTCTAAAAGGAAGCAGTATTGAGAATTTACCTGCAAGCATCAAAGATCTTCCTAGTCTGAAAAAGCTTACCTTGACTGAGTGCAAGAAACTTCGGTCTTTACCCAGCCTTCCACCATCCTTGGAAAACTTATCCTTAGATGAAAGTGCTATTGAGTGTTTACCTGTAAGTATCAAAGATCTTTCTCACTTGAAAAAACTTACCCTAACCAGCTACAAGAGGCTTTTGTCTCCACAAGACCTATCATCATCTTCAAAAACTTCATTACTAAATGAAAGTAAAGTTGATGATTCCCATTTTCTGAGCATGAAAACGGAAGGTCTTTCTCATCTACAGAAGTTTCCTATGGTTAAGCGGAGAAGGTTTCATTCTCTACCAGAGCTTCCACCATTCTTGGAAGAATTTTCACTACGTGAAAGCAATAGTGAGTGCATACCTGAAAGCATAAAAAATCTTTCTCATCTGAGAAAACTAGCCTTAAAAAAGTGCACAGGGCTTCGGTATTTACCCGAGCTTCCACCATCTTTGGAAGATTTGTTTGTCAGTGAATGTGATATTGAAACCTTTCCAACAAGCATCAAAGATCTTATTCATTTGCGAAAGATCACCATAACCGAATGCAAGAAGCTCCAGTCTCTACCAGAGCTCCCACCATGCCTGCAATCATTTTGTGCAGCTGACTGCAGATCACTTGAGATTGTTCAAAGTTCAAACACTGTCTTGATAGAAGATAGATATGCATTCTATTACAATTGCATAAACTTGGACCAAAATTCACGCAACAATATCATTTCAGACGCACCCTTTGAGGCGGCTTATACTTCTTTGCAAGAAGGAACACCTATTGGCCCTCTCATTTCTATTTGTTTGCCAGGAACTGAAATCCCAGACTGGTTCAGCTACCAATCAACAAATTCTTCACTGGACATGGAAATTCCTCAACAGTGGTTGTTCAATGATTCAAAGTTCTTAGGTTTTGCTCTGTGCCTTGTAATTGGTGGCTTCCAACAAAACAGTTATGAAGGGTATGATCCAGATGTCAAGTGTTATCACTTTGTGAAGTCTGCCTTTAACTCTGACCCAAGTGTTCCCTTTCTTGGCCATTGCACAACTGTAATGCAGGTGCCAAGAGGTTTCAACTCAGATCATGTATTTATATGCTACTATCCTGCTTTTAATGCCTCCATTCTGCAAGATTTCAAGGATCTAGGCTTGTACTATGATGGCAACAACTTAAGGCTCAGAGTCATCTTTAAATTTAAGGGTCCATCTCAACGGTTGGACATTGTAAAGAAGTGTGGGGTCAGACCTCTGCTGCTAGCTAATGTTGAAAGGCTTGGCATAGAAAGTGAACTACAACCTGAATAGAAGGGAGTATTTTTGGTGCTAGTTTAGAGATCATGAGTGTCTCCCAACTCTTCAGGTTAGAGAAGACTAATCTCATTTGCAATATGTGATTGCCACTGACTCAAGAAAATTTTGCACATGGTGAAAAGATCAAAGAAGACTAATTTTATTCATATTGTCACTGGTCCAAAAGAATTTTGCACATGATGAAAATCGAACAGGTTTTTCCAATAAATAAATTGTTCTCTCACGTGTGAACGCAGTACGATCTTACACCATTACGTCAACCCTCTAGGTATTTGGGTTAATAGAAGGGAGTATGAAAGTGAAACTGGGATTTCGAGGAAATATATTAGCTTTGAGAAGAGAATAACCACGAGACACGAGTACAACCTGAAGCAAAGGAAAGGATTTGTTGTATCCTTGAAACCATAGGTATGTCACTCTATAATCTGCTTCCATCCTTATTTTTCATACATCCATTGGTACTGCGAAGTTTCTATTTGATTCATAGCAACTCCATTAATTACTTTCTTTAAATTAAACTGAAGAAAAATCCATTAATTTTATATGCCAAATGTAACACTTTGAATGAACATGTCATTTTTCAGGAGAACTTTGAGGATTCCAATGATGGTCCATTAACCTGGTTTCATTCCTTGAAGAGATTCAAAATGGTTAGTCTGATACGCAGCAATGTCTTCAGATGTACAAGGAGTCAAGGACAGATACTTCGACATTCCTAATGACCAAAAACGTTTTTTTTTTTTTAACACAAAAAGGAATCTTCAGTGGATTCCTAATGTTACAGCAGCAATAACCAATCTGACATTATGAAGGTGTGTAGATAAATGACTGGTCTGTACAGAGTCTAATAACGTTAATTGGATACATACTTTATTATTATTAAATAAATTTCATTTGAGTATTGCTTAAAAAAATTAAGTTCATTCCAATTTTAGTGGAACCCACGTGAAATCACCTAATAATATAGTTTCTCTTCAAACAACTCCAGAAATATCTATAGTTCAATGTATTTTAGAGTAATGCGCAATATCAAATGATGAAATTAATAATTTATAAAAAAAAAAAAAAAAAAGTGAAGAAATTGATAATAACATACTCTGTTTCTTCACTGACTAATAAAAAAAATTACATACTCATTGTAATTGCACCAAAACTGTGCAGCGATGAACAATGCATCTCTAATACATACTATATTGTTAGGTATAACTATAACTCTGATAATACATGATCATTAGATAACACTATTTTTGCTTTACAAAGTTTTCAGCATATCTTAGCTCACTTTTAGTAGTGGACTTTCCAACCCATCAGTATTTCACAAGCATACAAGAAAATTGTACCACTACTTCTGGACTGCAATCTGAATGGAATCTCAATACAAAATTGGTGGAATCATAGTAATTCCAAGCATCGGATGCATGCAGAATTCAAAAGCCTAGACACAAGGCTATCTGGTTCGGGGATGAGAGAAAATGTCAAGCTGTTCCAGAAATGAAATGTCAATGAATTGTGCAGGATGTTTTCAAGCACCACATCTTGTTGAGCTTTCTCAGTCTCTGTTGTGGGTGCCATGAAGTATCTGTTTGCAGTTTAACTCAGGTAAGGTACACAAACACAAAAGGGTAAACAAAAAAGCAAGGCAGTGAAAAATGACAACACATGATTTCTACTCAACCCTACTCACAAATGGATTCCCTATCAATTGAGACAATTGTTAATGTACCTTGTTATGTTCTGAGAACTAATAGGGAAGAAGAAGTAAGAGGGTTCTACTTTCAACTCCAAGTGCTTAACAGATTTATTCTCCTCTCCCAAATATTTTCGTGCAACCCTCATCAACAGATCAGCACCATTCGCTCTCAGACTGGTATCATCATATGTCATGTAGAACTCTTCCAAACACTCCTTTATGAACAAACTGAATAGAACGAATAGTCAATCTCAAAGAAAGCCCCATACTACTGCAGAATTGAAATTGCACCTATGTATCACTCTATCATTCAAATTGATCATGAAAAGGCATGGCAACACACAACATTTCAACCAGAATGTCCCATAATTTAATCTAAAATATAGTCATGATATTTCAAATGTATGCATATTTGTAATAAAATTTGTGGCTAAACAGAATTTGTGAGGATCAACCAAGCGAGTGCTCAGTTGTAAAAGGGAAAACCCCTGGAGGAGAGTTTTTTTTTTTCCCTTGTTCTGTTCCATTTCAATCAAATCTATCAATAAAATTATCCCATTAAGTGGGTCCAACTACACGATGAAACTAACACCATTGGGTTTCATAAAAAGAGATGCAAGAGAATAAATGGCAAAAACAACTATTTCCAATCACAAAATACATAGTCAGTCCATCACAGAACAGATTTAGGACATTCATGACCCTCATTTTAATACCTTCCTTAAAAATCAAGTTTACAAAATGAAATCATTCTGGAAAGATAGAAAGCACGCTAACAACACCTGTGTCTTTGAAAAGCCATCACAGCACCATTCAAAGCACTTCCAGCACTGCGATCCTCTGTACCAATAGAATTATTAAGGAAAGAAATTGGCCTCAAGACTATGATATCTGAATCTAGATAGATCCCACCATACCTGACAAAACAGAAGAAAATGTCATTGCCATAATTTTTTGATCCCTTAACTTTTTCCCACAAAAAAAACGTCAGAAACAGTCAGCTCGCAACTTACTACAATAGATACACAGCAAAATGAAGTAAATACTACATACCATCAGCATGAATGCATCACCAGATTACTATACAAATACACCTAAGCAATCAGCACCTACTAGCAAAGACAACCGAGAAAACTTACTTGTACAGAGCAGCAAGGCGGATAAGCTCGCTGTAATGGGTCGAATAGAAATTTGTCTTCTTCCATTCAAACCAAACAGAGGCAAAAATGTGAGCAGGCGTATCCTTCAGCAGCTCATCAAGATTTGGCATAGCAACAGCAACTTTGTACCTGATAATAAAAGCAATTCCTCAATTCCTAGCAATCAAATTAAAAAAAACACAGTAACTTCTGTGACAAGGAAGCAAAAAATCTAGACTAAAAGTGTGGCACGACAATTACCCATCCTTAACAAAGGTGTCCTTGAAGAAATCAAGCTCCAGCGTCTCGGAGAACACAACGACACAAGCAGCAGGGTGATGAAAGAGCAAACTCTCGAGACCACGCTGGTGCCTAACGGTGTACATCCAAGGTGGTGAATTCCACACCATAAACACTCTAGTAACGCATTCCCCCACCCTGAAAAACTTGTCCATGAAATCACTGAAGGACAACCGCGATGGCAATCCAGGGTAGTACCCCCAAGTATCCCCATCAGCATACACATGATTATGATTCTTCTTCACAGACTCAACCCTAGCAGCAGCACCAATAACATCAGCATCTTTCTGAATGCTTAATTCACCAGAATTTACAACTTTCTTAATAATCTCATCATTATTGTTATTGCTGTTGTGGTGATTGTTGTTATGATTCAAAGTTCTGCGTTCAGTGCCAACTTTTTTGGTGAGAGTGGGGAGAGGAGCCTTCTTGACACCAGGGAAAGGAGCTTTCTTGAATTCATGGATCCACCACTTCTGGACAATTCTGTCCCCTCTGGTCAGTGCGGCGGTGCCGGCGCCGGCGTCGGGATCTTGAAGCAAAGGGTTGTTGAGGGGGTTAAGGACGTCGAAGTTGGATCTGAACATTCTGTCTTTTCTTAAAAAGACGCTCTTTTTGTCGAACCAGTCGCCCCATCCTTCTCTGAGGGGAGAGGCTTTGAGGAGAAGCGCGTCCTCGATTGTGGCGACGCGGGAGGACATGGTCCGGACGGAGAAGTCGACGGGGACATCGTCGGAGGCGAAGGCAGACTTGGAGGGGTCGTCATGGTCATCGGAGGAGGAGGATTGGAAGGGGAAGTTGATGTCGGAGTGATGAAATTGGCGGCGGTGAGGGGAGAGGAAGGAGCGGCGGATGGAGGCGGAGAGGGGGTCGAAGAAGAGGAAGGGGGGAGGGTTGAGGCGGAGGGAGGGGGGGGTCTAGGGTTTCGTCGATGAACTCGAGCTCGTCGATGGGGTCATCGGCGGTGGTGGTGGCGAGATCGCCGGAGTGGAAGACGAGGGAGGGGCGGGGGAGATGGTGGGGGTGGGAATGGGAGAGGCGGGAGTAGAGGAGGGAGACGGAAAGGAGGAGGAGCACGGCGGAGATCACGGCGCATAGGTACGCGCCGTAAGGGGAGCGCCGCCGTGAACGAAGCATTTGACTTAATCAACTAATTCAACTCTGAAATTACATTTATTATGTTTGACTTCAATTTGTTTCTTCAGTGTGATTGAATTTCAATGTCAATGGCAATGCTGCGGACAAGAAAATGCTACTCACTGTAATAGAGAGACAGAGGGAAGAGGAAAGAAAAACAGTGAAATTGCGTTTACTTGAACAATGAACCATGAACCAGAACCGTTCAAAGAAAATTGGACAGCTGATATTTTATTTTGTAAATTTAATTTGAAAAATACATAATTTAAAATTTAACTGATTTTTATCCGATAAGAGTTGAATTAGTAAGTCCATTGACTAAAAAAACTTCTTAAATTAAATAAGTTCTACGGTTATTTTACGATGGCTTAAAATCATTAAAAAAATGCATTTATATAACCTTGTGATCGTATAAAATAGAGTATATTTATTTTAATTCTTTAAAATTTATTTTTTTTGTTTTAATTTCTGATTGGGCAACCCAGTGTTAAGTTAACTCAACTTTGATTGCGAAAACTAAAACAAAGCTTTAAATAATTTAAAATATTAAAAGATTTAAAATATCTTTATTTTATAAAGTCAAAACTTATTTAAGACAAAAATAATAATTAATGACAATTTTAAAATTTCAAAAACTTAATTAAAATAAATTTAGATAATTACAAACCCAATTAAAAAAACTTAATTATAAAACTTTTAAAAATAAGTTAAATATTAAAATGTAAAATAATATACACCATCAATCAATCATAATATATCATTTGAATAATTTTTAAAATAATTTTAGATTTATTATAAACAAAAAATTACAATTAACTAATAGTTGTAAAACTTTTTACACTCTGATACATCAACTTTTTTCTCTTTAAAAATTCCCAATACTTCAAGAATCTAATTAGCAATTTGATCTTTAATCAAAATCCTAAACTTACTGTCTATCTAATTGATTGTATGAAAATTCCAACAACAGAAAATCCATTCTCAAGTCTATCTAGTTGGTCGAGCTTTATTTGCCCCAAGTAATGTATGTTTTTTACTTTTTACTCGAATTTTAGTTTACGAAAGAAACGTCTTTAAATTAATTTTTTCACAATTAAAATGATTTTTTTAAAGAAGAAATCCAAATATTTTTTTAGACAACTTGAGTACTAACATTGCAAACCTTATCAACTCCAACATGCTCACATTGAATTCGAATCTCTCCATCAACAAAAATTAATAAACTAAACTTTTGATGGGAAGAAAATAAAACAAACTCGAGCATGCTCACCACTTGTCTTTTGAGGTTTTTAATTTTCGGTACATCTTTTTTTATCTGTTTTTTACTTGTCTTTCGGGTAGTTTCGAGATATCACAGAATAAAAACCATTCTGAAGAGGAAAATGTATTTCATCTATGACCATGTTTCTATGATAAACCATTTTGTGGCCTAAATACAACCACTCGTTAGAAATAAAGTGGTGTTGCAATTCAACTAAAGAACAGAAGGAAAGATAATAAACAAATGAGAAAATTACAAAAAGAAATTAAAGAAAAATGACTTGTATTGGTTTTACTCATCTAAATAATACTGAATGAAGTGGTTAATTTGAGAGGGAAGGGGGCATTTTCTCCACTACTAGCAAATCACAGGCGTCTAAGATCAAACAGTAACCAACAGGTGGGTATAAAAAGACCAACAGCTTTCAAGAACCATGTGCCTTTGTTCTCGTTATTAAGTAAAAGGATAGAAGTTTGAAAACAGCAAACAGCCAAGAAAAATATATGCCATAGAGTATGCCCATATCAGGTATCCCCATCTAAAGTACTTTTCAGGATATGTCATTATGTATGAAGCAAACCAATAAAGAGGAGGGCTTGCAGACAAGAAACGAGTAGACACCTGTTCAATTGTGTCAATAATTACCAAAAGTTTCCATTAGTAAACACTTCGGCCATTCTTAAGCAACAAACAAACAGATATGCATATAGTTTGGTAGAGTGGAATGGAATGGAGTGGAATCGAGAAGTATATTTGAATTAAAGTATAGTAGTAGAGACCACTGAAAATTTTGAAATTTATACCTTCCTTTCTCCAATACCAAACTATGCATAAAGGTGCAATGGGTAGCAGTAAAGTGGGGTAACAGAAAATGAAGTGTGCATCTATTCTTTTCTTGTGGCCAAATACTTCGTCAATTTTCATTGCCCCATTTTTCACCAAGTACACCCACAGTGACCAAGTTTAGAGCATTTAAGCAACATGCAGGACCGGGTCTTAAAATATGATGATTAACAAAAGTTCAAGTTGACACTGGTTAGTTCTCTTAACATGATAAACAGAAGCAGAAGTAAACGAGACAGTTGACACTACCTGTACATGCATGACAAAAAAAGCAGTGCATGCCATGAATCCCAAGTGTAACACGAATGGGAGAACAGAAGCAGACAAGTATCCTGACCAAATTGCTGCTGGATCAGATTCTATGGGAACATTAGCAACGTCTCCCTTGCTTGTCACATTCTTTCTCTTCCTAAGATTGGAGTGTTCTGTTGCAGGAGTGAGTGAGTAGTTTTATGGTTGCAATGATAAGATATAAAAGCTTTATTGTATATCAAAAATCACATGCTTATATGTTGTATAGAAACAATGAATGAAGGAATTAAGCATAACTTGTAACTCTGTACATATATCACCCAACAGGAATGACAAGACAAACAACAAAATGGCTGAATCACAAATGTGAAAGAATGAAAAATAGCAGTACCACATAAAACCATCAAAGTGGGTAGCTTAATTGTTATACCCAAGTCAGTGAAATACTTATTACCGTTCCTCACAAAGCAATGTACTTCCAACTAATGCAAAATAATTGTAAAACACAATTATCTGTTTGAGAATCATACCTTCTACCCTAACAGAGGATTTCTCCACACTTCCAGCTTCTTTGGACCTTGAGAGTTCATCTGATAAAAACACAACTCCACAACTCTTCTCTTCCATAGGAGTTAAAAAACCAAGCGAGAAAAAGTTTTGAGGCCTTGACTTAGCATAATGGACAACTGAGCAAAGTGCCAGAGACAGTGTTGGGGATGCAAGAAGAAAGTTAGGCAACTGTTTCAGCTGAAAATATTTCAAGAAACCTACACCCCTGGACAATCAGAAATTAACATCCTTCACTGGAAAATCTGACTATTTAAATTTTAAACATCCAAGTTCCAACTTTATAGACTACAAAGAAAATACATCATAATAGGTTGTATAGACTAGAATATAATAATTCAGCAAGTAGCATCGCATTAGCAAAATAAATAAACAAAACTAATGTAACTTATAAATGAACATACCAATAATGACTTTGGATGAAATTGTAAAGTAATGGTATTCTTGCCTTGCACCAGGGCCTTATTTCATCTGGAGAACGTCCAACACACATACTGTAATAGCCATAAGCCTGGAAAGCTACAAATGGAGCAAAAATGCATGCAGTACGTAAAGCTCCAAGGATAACAATCTGCAAAGCCAACTGGCACAATGACAAAGAATCAATCAAGTATTCCAGTTTATAAATCCACTTGATTTGTAATTTCGCAAGTGCTCAGCACAGTTGCTTCAAATTCCCAACCATAGAAAACCAGTTTTAACATTAATCAATACAATGGCATTTTCCAACCATACTTCCAAAAAGATCCAGTTAGGGTAAAATTCTATATAAACACTTGGAGTAAAAAGACAACAAAAGGTAAAAATGAATTGAGTTTCTCCAATGGATTAAAATTAACTTATGCATCTCAGCTTCTATGAAGAAGTTAGATCATAGAGCTAAGTACCTAAATTCATTTTGAGTCTGTTTGGGTTAACTTCTCCAAAAGGACTTCTGAGATAAGAAAATAATAAGAACAAATGAAATGAGATTCTGCATTTAGCTAATTTGTAAAAGCTCTCTCATATCATTTCTCTAAAAATGAGAGCTTGTATAAGTTAGCTAATAAGGAAGCTAATTTTAGATTTTGGATAAGCTCATTTTATTTTTTTCTCCGGAAAGTCCTTTCAAAGAAGCTAATCCAAGCAGAACCTTTATCCACACAGGACCGGACCCAAGGGCAAACACATATAAGCACAAGACAATGTAATTTAGTTAATTTTTGCTTATATTGAGACGTAACAAGACAATGTAGGAAGTAAGAAGTGGTGAAGAAAACTAACAGCAATACGGTTTTTGCGAAACAGAGCGTGATAAGCCTGATGCATAGTCTGAAAACAGAGATAGCCAGCATTGAGCACCCCATTAGACCTAGCACAGCCGGAGAGCGCGAAGAAAAGAACAGACAAATTGTTTCCGCCACACACAAAATGGTACATTCCTCCAAAACACAGAAGCGCGTACAAACTCTCCGAGTAACTGCCATCGTTATCATCACACAGCAAGAGTCACAAAATTGAAAAGGCGCGAACGAAAAAGTGAGAAAAGAGGAGGAGGAGGAGGAGGATTACATGGAGGAATAGAATATGGAGGCGGGATTGAAGCAGAACAAAACGGCAGCACGGAGCGCCGTTTGGGGGTCGTTCAAGACGGCAAGGGAGAGTTTGTAGAAGTAGAGAGCGGCAAGGAGGAAGGCAAGGTTGTTGATGACGTAAGCGGAGAGGGCGAGGAGGGGTCTGTTCTGGAATGATGAGAAGAGGGAAGCTGAGAGTGGGAGGAGGGGTAAGAAGGCGAAGGTTTGTTCGTACTCGTACCCGCATTGGGCGATGCGGAGGAAGTAGACGGAGTCCCAAACGACGCTGTTTTCGAGCGGGGAAGGGTGGTGAGACGTGGTGGCGTTGGTGGAGAGGCAGGGAGGGTTTAAGGGGGCGGAGGTGTCGTAGGGGGAAACTAGGGTTCGGAAGAGGATAATTAGGGTTGCGAGAAGGAGTCTTGAACATATCGCTGATTTCAGAACCAAGACTTGGTGATGCTGAGGAGGAAGAGCAGTACGGTGTGGTGATGTTTCCATCATTTTCGAATGAAAACCGATCTGAACACTGTAAAAGTGTGATCCCAGTATCCCACCCTACTAACTGCCAAATATTTATTTTAGAGTTATAATATTCTTTATGAGAATATGCATAATGTATATAAAAGTTTAATTTTCATGTGTTGACAGAAAAAGTATTTTTTACATTATCAATTATCAGTTAATTACAAACTATAATATTGTTTCTTTAATTATATTAGTAAAACGAAGAAGAAAAATATTTTTCTCCATTCTATAATTAATTTCTAAATATACCCTACAATTTATAAAATCGGTGAACAAATAGTCAAATAATCTTGTATAAATTATTCCAATCGCAAATTTCTCATCAAGGTTTCTAATATTTTCTACCATGGAGGCTTATGTTCATTTCAAGTGATTTCAATGATTTAATGTAAGTGTATTCTACGATGTTTAAAATCAAGTTCAATTGTAATTCTATAGTATATTTTGCAAACTAAGACAATTTCTACAAGCCATATACATAATTTGTTTCTTTAATTTATATGAAAATAAGTAAGAAGTTGATCGAATTTTATCATATTAAGCACCTTTATGTTTTTTGTCTTCTTCTAAAATTTGATACAAATTTATTTATTTTCTTTTTTTCTTCTGTATGTTGCTTTGTTTTTCTTTCTCCCATTGAAAATCAATACAATTTTACTAATTGATTTTTTAGTTATTATTTCAATTTTCAGAGCAAATTATTTGACAAGGAAGGTTAGTATGTATTTCATCTACATTTCATTGATAATTATGTTCTATTTTTTAATTATGATTTTTAATGTCTAATTTTCTCTATTTTTTATAACACTATTTCGCCTATTATTAATAATTTACTATTCATTTCTTTTGATTTGGTTAATAATATGTTGATTGGTGTCAATATGGATTTGGGTTGTTTTTTAATGGTCTCTAACAAAACTTTCTTCCTAAAAATTATTTCTTCGAGATTTTAGCATAATGATGTTGCCTTTATTAAGAATTGGAACTAGAGCACACAAAGTAACATTGGAAAACTAAAAAAGGTTTGTAAAATAATTATTTGTTTTATGTTTATGGTATTTTTTTTTTTACTGAAAAGGCTTTTTAAAAAAATATTGTTTTAAACTTTGTTGATGACACTTTTTCTTGGACCATCCCAAATCCCTAAAGTTCTACAATTTTGGTATCATTCATTCATTTTTATCCGGATAAATTGTGTTTTTTTTTCTTTTTAAGAGTTTCGAGTGCAAAGGAATCATATTGCAAAAGGCAGGTACAAGTTCTTTTTTTTTTTTTTTTTTTTTTCCTATTCACTCGATTATGATTATTTGCATATTAGACTATTGGGTGTTATAGTTATATTATAGTTCATAAAGTACATGTTAGAAATTTGTGTTCTATTACTAAAGGTTTTGCTGCAACATATGTAAATCTACCCCTCTTCACAAATCAAAAGCTAAAATGAATTAATTTAAACAAATGAATTAATTTAAATTTTCAGAGGAAACTATTTGAAATAAACATTTTGTTGATGAATAGTTTTACATTGCAAACCAGTTATAACTCCTGTTTAAATGATTTTTAAAATAATTTTATAAAAATCAAATTTAACAAATAAAAATATAAATGTGTGATTGATTAAGATATCGTTTGGCTTATTTTATTTTTAACATATAAGTAACTTTTAAGTAAAAATTGGACCAAACACCAATTTGTAAAAGTTTCTTAAAATAAGTAACTTTATAATAAGTCACTCAAAGTTATTTATGCGAAGTTTATTTTCATAACTCTCTTCAAATTCCAGTAAAACCAACTTTTGGAATAATTAATATTTTTTTATCAAAAAATATTAATAATTAATTTGTTAATTTTTGTTAGCGCGAGGAGTCGAATCCAAGATCTCTCAAACTGATTATATTTTTAACTTTAAGAAATTTTTAAATTAAAAAAAAATATTAACAAACAACTTTTTACTTATTTTTTTAAGTTCTTATTTTTAACTTTTACTTAAAAGTAACTTATAAATTAAAAATAAGTTGGGTCAAACAAAACTTAACCATGTAAAATAATTTTAGATCACCCATGCATCAATCTTATTCTCTTATTTTAAAAGGAATTTTTTTCTTAAATTTGTTGTTTAACCATAAATTAAAATTTGATACAAAATTAACTTCATTCTAATCACAAAATTAAAAATACATTGTGGGTAATTTAGTCTTCAATATTGTTATTATATACAATTATATTTAATTAAATCAATGTTTTTAATATAGGATTCAAATAATTTAAATTTGAATTGTTTTTTATTGCAAAATTTGAATAGTTGAACACAATAATATATATATTTGAAATAAATATTTTACTCATGGAAACTTTTGTTGAGGCTTTGATGAAAAAAGTCAATATAAAACACACAACAGGGAGGGTTTTAATATTCTTTGATGAGATGGTTTCAATTTCCATAGGACTTGGACTGCGTGAATATGTTTTATATCTCATAGTTTGATTTAATGACTAAATGAGGTGATAAAAATTTAGGTTATTGTGAACATAAAATAGCACTGAAAAATGATATCAGAATAATTAAAGTGTTATGATATCTATAATTTTTGGAATTAAAGTTTTTTTTTAAAAAAATATTTTTTATTGTCATTTAGTAAGTGACTTGTTGTTTAAAAAAAAAGAGTCTAAATTAAGAATTTTATGAAATGAACACAAATATGAATTTTATGGACGTATCTATAATTAAAAAAGCAAAAAATATGTATTTTATATAATTGATTACCTAATAATTGATAATTATGTTGTCTTAATTATGGATTTTTGGGGTTATTATTTTTTTATAACTATTTTGCTACGCGTTGCTCATGGAATATTATCAATCGAAAGAAAATCATTTATTGAATTCACATGAAAAAGATTTGCAGGCAAAAGTTTTAGTTTATACGTATTATTTAAAATATTCATATTCATATTATGTAATCTTATTAAATATGCATGATTAATTTTTTTAGGTTATCATATATTTTTTAAATATTTATAAAATATTAAATATTTAAATAAACTAAATTATTTTTTTTTGTTTTTGTAATTTAATTAAGATATAATCAAATTAGGTGCTTTATTTATAAAATTAAAAACAATTGGGTGCATCTTTGCTGGAGTTAAGATCTTATCATTAATATTTTTTTTAATTAAATATTAAATATAAATATAATGTAAAATACTATATTTAAAAAATATCAAATGAATATATACAAATGAAGAAATTATTATAAAAATCAAAAATCACTTTAATACGTTGTCAATTTTAAAATTCAAAAAATAGTAATAGGAGACAATATCCTACACTAATTTAATGACTAATAATTTATAAAATAAAATATGAAAACTTAAATATAATAAAGAAAAATATAACTTTATATATGTTCTTTTTATAATATATTAACTTGAATTTAAATATTTTATTAAAACTAACATGTTAAGTCTTCTAATGATATTTCAAATAATTTTTTGTATTAAATTTTTTAAAAACAAAAATCAATTTGTTAAAAAAATATTTCTCATCAAAATGAAGTATTCCTTTATATCAATTTATGTGAAAAAAATTCAATTTTTTTTTATAAAAGCATTTTCCAGTATAACTTTTATCGACCCAATCAAATGTATCTTGATCATAAAAATATAAATTTGAACATTTAATTATGATAAAAAAATAAATAAAGTAAAAGTCATATTCTTTGACAATTGAGTATTACTATTTCTCCAGCTAAATAAAAAATTAAACTCAAATAAAAAAATATTTTTTTTTACCACGTATGGATAAAAAATTAGTATTATTATAAAACTAAATAGTTTGTTTGTTATTATTATTATTATTATTAGGCTTATATATTTTTATTTATTTATTTAAATATGGATTATATTTTTCTTGGTCCTTCAAATAAAAAGTCATTTTTTTATCCTTAAAAATCAAAAAATATTTTGTTAGTTTTTTCACAAAAAAATACCAAACAAATAATAAAAAATTTATAATTTGTGACAATTTTTTAATCGCTACAAAAATATACAAAAATGTTACAAATCAAATTGTAACGATTAAAAAACGATTACAAATTACAAATCTCTTATTTACTTGTTGATATCTTTTATGAGAAGGACTAAAAAAATATTTTTCAATTTTAAAGACTAAAAAAAATTAACTTTTTATTTAAAAAACAAAAAAAATATGACTCATATTTAAAGGACTATAAGCATATTTAAACCTTATTATTAAACAGTGTACTCAATAGAAAAACAAATTATTGAACAAAATTTTAATCTTTAATTTAAGTTCTATATAACATATTCAAGGCTGCAAGCTTGAAAGGAAAATAGAGAGACTGCAATCATTTCCAACATTTGAACATCCTAAAAAAAACATTTGTATATTTTCAGCATTTGAACTTTGAACCGACTTGCAGTGTACCAAACACAACTTCAACTTTTTGTTCTACTAACTAACAGCAGCTTTCTTTCCCAAAACAAGGTCTACCGCAATTCTCAGAACATCCTTTAGAACTCTTTCTGAACTTTGTAACTATACCATCATAGAGAATGGCATGTGTGAGCCATAAGTAAATGCTCAAGCCTCCCTCAAGCCATTTTCTGTTTTTGTGGACAATGGAAATTAAAAAAAAAAAAAAAAAAACTAGAATCCCCATCATCACTGTCAGCTAACAAAGCCAACTCTACAAAAAAATCAGGGGGAACATAGAAGATCATCTCCATGGTTTGCATACTCAAACCATGATTTGCAAAAAATCAGCAACTTGATTTGCCTCTTAGTAAGCATGAGTCCAATGAATGTGACCAACCACAGCCAGTCACCCCCAATGATGAGACGCCAAAATGAATGCCACACACCTCTTTGAAATGAGGTTTCAACCTGTTTTAGAATCAGACTCAAGCCATCTTGTGTAGTTCACAAGGAGTAATTGGAGCAGCATTGTCTTCATTGCCAGAGTTCTGAGAACCGTCCGATCCATCTTGAGCTTCATTGCCAGAGTTCTGAGAACCGTCAGATCCATCTTGAGCTTCATTGCCATCTTCTAACATTCTTTCTTCAGTCTTAATAACCCTGCCAGCACCAGCACATCTAACCTTGTTAACATGACACTCTTGACAAATCGAAGGCAGTGATTGGGATACAGATTTTTTACCATCAGTCATACATAAGCCTTCCTTGAAAGAGGAATTTGCAATTGAAGCATTGACATTATTGGAGTTCTGTAAACAGTCAAATTCATGTTTAACAACTCCAGCAACGAATGAGCCACAATCTTTTGACATTTCTTCTTTAGTACTACTTCCTCTGCCAGTGCATATGATCTTACCTGTATGGTGCTCTTGACAAATTGACCCTGAGTTTGTGCCTGCAGATACTGTCTTTAAACTATCCATCACATGTAAACCTTCCTTGATTGGACAAGAATTATCAACTGGAGCCTTTTCATCACCAGAGTTCTGTAAATCTTCTGATCCATCTTTAACTTCAATAGTAAAGGAGGAGCCGCAATCTTTTCGTACTTCTTTGTCGGTATTAATGCCTCTGCCACCACATGTGGTCTTATGTGCATGATGCTCTTGACAAATTGAATGCAAAGACTCTGTGTTCAGAGATACTGGTTTTATACTATCCATCGAACATAAACCTTTCTCCAGAGGACAACTCTTGTCTTTGCCAGAAGCTGAAGCAAAAACATTCTGGTTTATGTTCTCTAGACATTTTGATCCATCATTCAATGCTTCTTTTTCTCCTCCTTCACCACAGACATAACCCCTGGCATGACTACTATTCTTATCTTTAGAATGTGTTCGACCAATGTTTTGTACTTCAGCATCTTTAGAATCTGCTTTAATGCTACTCAGACATTCTAATTTATCATTAAATGCAGCAAGAGCACTATCAGTTGCCCTTTCTCTTCCTTCTCTGCAGGTATATCCCCTGGCATGACTAATCTTCTGGTCTTCATTTCTTACTTCAGCATCTGCTTTAATGTTGTCTGCAGTTTGAACCAAAACACAGCAGCTTTCCTTAACATCCTTCACATTATAACTTCCAAGTGATGATGGTACTAGTAAGTTTTGAGAAGCACCTAGGTCAATGCCCTTATCATCAGAAGTTACACTCTTGCGGAAATTTGGGCGGATCAACTTTCTTCTCTTTTGTTGCCCAAGCACCAAACTCTCATTCTTTTCACTCTCATTGGAGCTTCTGATCTCATCATTAAGTTTCCTCACTCTGCTACGACGCTTGAAATCCACAAAACATGTATCTTCAGCTGTTTTATTAGTATTGCCTCCAGTTGCAGTAGTCAAATCCATATTTTGATCAGTCAAGGTATTTTCAAAGCAATCACCCTCCTTCATCCTCAAGCTACTGATTTGAGTTTTATCCTTCAGACTTTCAGCTTTGTTGTCCTTCATCCTCGAGCTACTGATTTGAGTTTTATCCTTCAGATTTTCAGCTTTGTTGTTCTTCATCCTCGCGCTACTGATTTGAGTTTTATCCTTCACACTTTCAACTTTGGTGTGCATCAGCTTTGGCTTTCTTTTTTTCACCCACTTGTTGTGACTCAGCCGAACCCTTTCCATCACTGCATCAACTGTATGGAAATCATATTCCTCATTCCTCACATTGTTTCCATTTTCTTGTTTGCTAATATCCTGCATAAAAGATAATCGAGAAAAAACACTACTTTTTTTCTTTGGATAACCATATTTATTATTTTGAGAACCACCATAGCATCCAATATCATATTCATGGATTAATGGACCACCATCATTGAAATGACCCTCCCATGAAATATCAGAAGGAGTATACATGTCATTGTCCTTCTGCAGTGTTGTGTCATGACTAAGGTTTTCTTGCAAAGTTGTGGAATGAAAATTGTTGCCTGACCATGATTGGTGATTATAGAACAAGGAAGAAAAGGGATCATGTAGACTGCTGCTCCTTCCAATATCTGGAGGAGGGATAGAGGGTGATAAGGATGGAATGTCACAAGCCTCATAAACAACAGATTCTGCTGCCAACTGGTCAGAATTTTGAACCATGTTGAGACGCATATCCCTGTTGCTACTATACAATGCAGAATTTCGCAAGTCACCACCAACAGTGTGCCACCTGCTTGTGTCTTTCAGATCTTGACAAATCAGATATGGTTGACTGCCGAAGGAATTCCTTCCAAAGTTGTTTGAAGGAGAAGTGCTTTCCATTATTGGCTTCAAACCAACATGTATTCTAGAAGATGATGCCCGGCTAAAATTTAAACCAGGAACATCTAGATCATACAGAAGGGAGGAACTCTTTGAATTTGCATCTGCTTGTGCTGCACATGTATTGTTTAAGATGTGTGACTGGATTGGGTGAATCATTGTAGAAGTTGGCCTAGGCCAATTTTGAAACAGAGAATTATGTTCCAAAAGATGCTTGCTGTAAAAGTCAGATGGGATGACATCAGAATTATGTAAACCAGGAACATCATTTGAAAATAAAATCCTCTGATTAGTCTCTGGTAGGGATTTATTCAAGAGCCTATCACTAATTGATAGCCTTCCCTCACCATGATTTCTAATTTTATCAGATGGACTTCTGGAGTAACTACCTATGATGTTTGGCCTGAGACAGATATCCATATAATCCCCATTCTCATATGCAGTGAACCTACTTGCATCCTTTAATCCCAAATAATCACTAACATACTCACTTGTAGTAGAATCCACCGCAAACTGAGCAGCCATTCCTTGCTTAATATCACTTGCATTTAATCCAGGATATTCAACTTCTCCATTGTACAGCAAAGAATCTCCTTGGCGTCTATGCATTATGACAGGTGATGTGCTACCACCCACATCTTGCTTATTTTGAACCCTTTCAATATGCATTCCATGATCAACAGATCTTCCGCCTAAAGGGTACTGATCTGATTTCAAGTTTTCTCTTCTGGACAACTGTCTCCCAGGAGGAGCCTCTGTTTCTAGCCTTGTCTTACTGAACAAATACAAAAGTTTATGAACCTACACAACAGATTCATGTAAAATGTTTTAGCAAATCCTCCTCATTTTGTTAAAAACTAATCATGTGCAACCAAGAGCAGACCTGATTTTCAGATAGCCCAAAGTTAAACTTGTTGGCTGTAAAGTAATTTTCTCTGATTGCATCACGGAACGACTTTTCAGGCAGTGGCTTACAGGACCAAATTGTGTTGAACTTAACCTACAGCATATCATTGAGAAAGTGTGGCCATAATTGTTAATCAAAGTAAGAAAAATGCACTCTTGCACCCAGAATCAAAAGAAGGCTTTGCACATTCCCAATACAAAGGAAAATTATATAAAATGAGGTAAGTCAATTCTTACCTGAGCAGGAAATTGCTTGTCCAATTTCGTTAAGGCATAGGGCACAATATTGATAGCTCCATCAGAGGAAGCCTGGAACACGCCATGAAGTTGTCTATTCTCATAATCAAATAAGAATAAAATCATTCCAGCTTTAACCTTCTCTACAAACTGGATTTCAGTAGACGGGAGGCCAAATAAACCTTTCTTGAAGCATTCTCTTCTTGTATCACTATTTGACATAAAGATTGCTCCAAAATCCGGATCTTTTCCATAGGTGTTGTTGTTCTTATCATTGATTCCCATGGGGATAAACTTACTAAACTACACTGTGACATGAGAAAATAAATAACAGGGTTTGCAGTATTGTGTAAATATAGTCACACTCACACATATCAAATTCCTTTCAAGATTTCAAATACCAACCAGCTTTTAGCAAGTTCAAATATCAATCACAACCTTTAAATCCTACAGTTAAAATTATAATCAACGCAACACACGAAATCTAGGTCTTTTCCATCAGCATTGTTGTGTTTAACGTTCAAATATCAATAATCAGTATTTAGCAAGTTCAAATATCAACCACAACTGTTACATCCCACAGTTAAAAATTGCAATTAAAAAAAAAAACACATTCTTAAGAAGTGACAAGCAATCCATTCGGTAACACTCAAAGGAAAACGAGGCACATTCGCTTCCATCACAACATAAAATAGGTTTTCTACCGATTTTGATTAATCCAGTTCAAACCAAACAGACCTAAAACAATACACACAAAAAAAAAATCTCATTATCACTATACAAACAGAACAACGACTCCATAGTTTGATCGGAACAACAACAACAACAGCTAGCGAGAAAAACGTCGACGAATACATAATAAAACGATACGATGAAAGCAGAACAAATAAAAGACGGAACAACAACACGCAAAAAAAAAAGAAGAAAAAAAAGAAACTTAGTTCGCAATGAAAAATGTTGTGAACAGAGAATGCATGTGACAAGAAAAAGAAGCGTACCGAAGAAGAAGAAGAAGAAGAGAGGGTTTGAGAGAGAGAGAAAAGGGAAGAGCAGCGAGAGTCAGAGACGCGATTGTGTAGAGTGATGGTTTGGTTTTCTCGTTTCGCAATAGAGTCGTGACTCTACCAAACCGTTCGTGTAGAGTGATGGTTTGGTTTTCTCGTTTCGCAATAGAGTCGTGACTCTACCAAACCGTTCTTATAGAGGGAACCGTAATCTATTTGGCTCGCTCATTTTAATATATATTTTATTAATATTAAGACAAAATTACTTTTTAAATAAATAAAATTAAAAAAATAATAATAAGGGTTGAAGGTCGAAGGGTCAAGGGTAGCTTTCGAGGATTTTCGGCTGTGGGTGACAACTGAAAACACACATGACACGTGGCGCCTGGATATCTCCCACGTGGCCTTTTTTTTTTTTTTATCATTTAGTGCTCCGAATACGACACTGGATAAAACTTAAAAAGACGCGGGATAAATATTATTATTTTAGGTATTATTAGGTACTGTTCAGTGAATTTATTTATAATTTATAAATAATTTTAAAGTAAAAATTGAGATAAACACTCATTTATAAAAAAAAAATTTAAAATAAAGTTATTTATTTTTAATAAAGAAAAATTAAAAATAATGAACTTTATAATAAGATACTTAAAGTTATTTATACGAAACTTATTTTTATATTTATTTTTTAAATCACATTAAGATTAATTTTTAAAATAATTAGTATTTTTTTATTATAAAATATTAATGATTAATTTTTTAATTTTTGTTAGCGGAGGAATTGAATTCAAGACCTTTTCATTTGATTATATTTTAACTTTAAGAACTTTTAAATTAAATAAATAAATAAATAAATTAACAAACAACTTTTTACTTAAACTCTTATTTTTAACTTTTACTTAAAAATAACTTATAAGTTAAAAATAAGTTGGACGAAATGGAACCTTTCATTATTTTTTTTCTATATCCTTCAAAAAAAAAAGTATCTTTTGATTACAAATTAGAGGGTGCATTGGATTAGGATTGTTTAGGATTTAAAAAAAAATTAAAAAATATCTTGGGTATTCAATTAGGATTGTTAAATGATAAAAAATAATCTGACAGTATTTAATCAAAATTATCAAAAAAAAATTTTAAAGGGCAACGAAATCTTATGATATTCGATTAGGATTTTGAATAACTTAAAAGAAGTTATCTGTTATTCAAAATTATAAAGATTTTATGAACTTATTTTTTTAATTGGATTTTGATCGTATAAATACCAAACCCAACAAATGTTTGGTTATTATTTTTCACTATCACTTTATGAAAATTTGTGAAAAAGATATCTTAAAATGCATTAATAACTTGTAACTTTGATTTGGAATTCATTGATGTTATTAGTAGGTGAGAGGGTTCAACTCATGATAACTTATGATTAATTTGTGTTCAATGATATTTTTAAGCATACTTTTGTTAGTTTGTGTTTAGTAGTTTTGAACGTTTTTTTTTTTTTCTAGAAATTCATAAAATCTTTTCAAATCTTATAAATAAATATGTGAAATTTTTTCAAATCCTATATTCTAAATCCATTAAATATAAATTATGAAATCTTTATTACAAAAATCTTTTTAAAAAAATCTTAACAGTTTTTAGTTTCTTATAAAATCTTACAAATTTTTAAGACTTTTTTATCTCAAAAAAGTCTTTTAAAATCTTAATCCAATACACCCTTTTAATGTATACAGTATGTTTATTGATTTATATAAATGATAAGTTTTTATTGGTTTTGTAGCATGAAAAAGTGTATTTAATGTGAATTAAAAGTATTTAAAAAATATATATACTAATAATAATGTAAAATAATTTTATATTATTGTCCAATTATAATGATTCATTAATGATAAATTTATTAAATTTTTATAAAATGATGTTAAAAAGTTAAAATTTATGCAAACTTATTTATCAAACTTTTATATAAAAAAAAAGTCAAATATTTGATTCTCTTATCTAAGGAATTTTTTTATCATTTTTCATGAGTTTTTTTTTTTTTTATATGTGAATTTCGAATGTGTTAATTATAAGTTTATAACATATTTTAAAAAAAAAATCAGCAATATTATTTTTTAATATCTTTTGGAGCTTATCTTTATAGTGATATTAGCTATTATGTTATAAGTATATTGTTTTTTAATATATATAAAAGAGATAAAATGGATCCAAATACTCGAAAAAACTTTTCATCATAACCATTTGTTATTTTTTAGAAACTATTATTCAATAATAATAACACTTTTCTAAACAAAATAATTTTTAGGAGTTGTTATTGGATGAGTTTATTTAAATTTATTTATTTTTAAACGTTTTTCTTTAAATAAAATAAAGGTTTTTTTAATATTTTTTTATGAGTTTAAAGTGTTTAAACTGCATATACTTGAAAAAAAAAGCATTTTTCTTCTTTTTTAAGAAATAAATTATATCAACTTATGAAAAAAATACTTTTTAAAAAACATTTTTTTTAAAATTTTAAACAAATCGAACTATTATCTTAATCTATGGATAAAAATATACAAATAATAATGAATATTGATATGTATATAAATTATTTTAAAATAATACCGTATATCATTTTAATTTATATAAGCATATATTAATGTTTTTTTATATAAATTATTAATTTTATAATTGCATTTGCATTCATATATATATAATAAATATTATTTTCTATTATATTTTGTAATTATTAATTTATAATAATAATTGGAAATAAAATTACTTGATCTACCCACTCACTTATACTAACAAAAACTTTTGGTCAAATTATAAACAAATCATCAAAGGAAAAAATGGCCCATATAAGAACATGATATCAAGTTGGATGTTAAGAGATTTTATTTACTTAGAGTGCAACATTGAACCTAATTCTGTCCATGAAAGTAACAATTAGTTGTTATTAACAAATCTAACATTAAAAGAACTAGTGTTGGTCAAGACCAAATGCTTTCCATTGTCATCATCTATATATCAATGTTAGAACAAGAACCAGTGGTATAGCCAATATAATATTTTTGAATGTTAAAGGTTCCAGTTATGCTATGTTTGGACCTGGATGCCCAACCATTTGCTAGTGTAATTGTTACTCAAACCAACAACAATCACCCACTTGGAGGATGTAACACACCCAGGCTTGTCCACTAATTTAATATCCAATGGCGCTCCGTGAGGATGGCGCCACTACTGCTATTTTTTCCTAGTAAGGTGAATTTTGTTGGCTTGTGAGGGTTAAACTTAGAATAATCTTGTAGAATTGTAACTAGATATTCTAGGTTATTGGATGCTATACATAATCTTATTCTAGTGTCCTATGGTCCGACAATAATTGGGACAATACGGTATCACAAGAAGTGAAAAGAGACACTCCTTAGTCGTCATGGACGACTTCTTGTTCACCACTACCTTATAAGAAAATAAGGTTGGTGGTGAAGGCAAAGAAGAAGAAAGAGAAGGTGACTAATTGTGGAGCATTCATGGTTTATGTGTTTATGTTTGTGTTTTTTTTTTGCTTGGCTCAATCTAGCTAGCTCTTTTTATACTAGTACGTGTTTTCTCGAGGTTTGCACTTGCATATAGTACATGGAGTCATTAATGTTATTAATTAGTCAAACTTTTTTTTTTATGAAAGTTTGAACTTATTTAATACAAATAAAAAGGATTAGTAATGTTATAATTAATGTACGGATGCATATGAAATCACTAATTGTAATTAGTGTGATCAGTCAACGTTTTCAGGTCATTTTTACCTCATTTATATCTATTAATGTTTTTTTTTAATGATAATTATATCTATTAATGTTATTAGTACAAAAATTCATTTAATACTTGCCACAGTATGCAAGCATGGACCATATGTTTACTATTTGCACATCCGGAGCATCGAAGGCAATAGGCATACCAAATAGTGAGAAACTATTAAAATTGGCTTTTAGAAATTAGATTTTAGAAGTGCTCACATATTTACACGTCTGGAAAATAGTTTTTTTTGTAAAAGTGCATATCAATGTTAAAAAAAAAGTGTTATCAATTAAATTCTTATAGATAAATATGAAAAGTTAATAAAAAAAATAGTTATTAATTTATATTTCAATGCCAGAAGCCTTGGTACGATGTTATCATTTGTTTTCTGGGCAAAGGAGGTTGTTATATCACAACTCAAGCTGTTTAATGTGTATCTACCTGTCATCCTCATTCAAAATTTACAACAACGATGGGTGGAAGAGAACTTTGGCATCTGCGTAAACAGATTTAGCATCATCTGCACAAGAAAAACAGAAGAAAAAAACACAGGGTCATAAACTCATAATTGACAAGAAGATGGCATGATCATGGTTGTAGAAACACGCCCAAAAATCAATAAACTAAACCTTCCAAACGCATCTCATTTCACTGTTCATTTCGCTACTTTTCAGCTCTCTTTCAATCTAAAACGAACAGACCCTTAGTTCACAATTGATGAGGATACACTATTGAATAAGAGAACTTCTAATGTCTAAGTGCATGTTTGGTTCAATTTGTTTTAGAGAAATAATTGTTTATTTTCCAGCTCCTAAGAGAGCCTTCAAAAAAATAAGCGATTATTTTTAAGAAATTAATCTTTTCCAGACATGCACTAATTCTCGTGAGAGTTCTCAATAATATTATATATTTATATATCAGTAGTCGTGTGTTTCTTTGTAATCAATAAGTTAGTGTTTGGTACATGGCAACATTATATAGGCTTTGTATGAATCATACTTTTGCAATTCACATGAGAATACTTATTAGGCTTCAATGAATTTTGCATTTCTCAAACACTGATTCAAGTCCACATGGAGGATGCCAAATCTCAATCACAAATACAATAGAAAGTGAGAAAAAAGGAATTACTTGTTACCAGGGATGCTAATTAGTTCACTAACTTAAAACAAGCAACAAAAAAAGCAACTAGACATGCATATGACCAAGGCTATAACTAAATACATTAGCTAAAACTTTACCTGTGATAGCAGATAAACTGAAAGTAGATGGGACATTAGCCTCAACCTCAACTGCAGCTTTAGCCACTGCAATGCCAATTGACACGCTTTGCATAATATCTAATCCTGCACATATTGATGTGAGTGTTCCACCAACTAAGCAATCACCAGCACCAGTAAGCCTCACGACTGATGCAGGAAGTGAGGGAAAATGCACAGCAAAGAGATGAGAGCTTCTATCATGTTTTGAAAAACCAGAGTAACGACTAGGTGGACATTTTTGCATAACAGTCTTGTATAATTGTCCACCAAAGCCACATTGATTTGTTTTCTCTGCAGGCACTTTAAAGAAGCTAGGCCCTCCTTTATTGCATAAAAACACTCCATTTGAGCCCAAGGTCACTAACACCACTTTGATGCCTTTTTCTAGCAAAACCCATATTGCTGGTTTCAGCATTTGAAACAAAGATAATACTGAAATATTCTTCTTCTGACTTTCTTTAAGTGGATGAAACTCATCACTGCCAGATAAAGCATTTGCCATCGCAATAAGTTCATCTTCATTTGGAGAAGCAAAAGTTACCTAAACAAAGTATTAACACATGTCATAGAAAACAACTTTGATACAAAAAAAACATGAATGGTATCCTATGATGTTGATAGTTAAATCATATGCACACTGCACAATGTAATATATCTAAATTTTTTAAGTGATGCTAAGAAGTTTAAATTTACGAATATAATAAGAAGATAATGAATATCAACAATTCAAGACAACACAAGTAAAGTTGATGACACAGTGATGCCAAACAAATTGTTTACAACTGGAAAGAGATTATGTAAATATTGTAATTATGGATATTGTGAGATACTGTGAGATGTATGTATTTATATAAATCAGGGAAACTGTTATCCATTGTGTTTATGACTTATATTATAAACAAGAGCCTCCACTATGTAAATTAGACACACGGAATTCATCCTATGTCTCTCATTCTCTCTTTTTCTCAACACATATTGCAGACTATTGAAATCCCCAATTACTCACAAACACCTTTGACAAAACCATGAAATAGATCTAATAAAGAACATCATGTTTGTTAAAGCATAACACTCACATACTCGACAATAGAACTGATTCTCTGGGATTTAGTAACTGATACCGGCTCAAACCATACAGGACACTCCATGTCAGCCGCCACTGTGGAATGTAGATATTTATGCAAAAGGAAAGAACAACATTTGTTATGAGTTCCTAATCCAGGAGAGGGAAAAATAGAATTAAAATATTAGCATGCAATATACTTTTACAAGCAGCTCCAAGAGAAGGATGACTCAGATTTGCATCAACCATTAACACTGGAGCAGAAAGTAAAGTGCTTTTGAAGTGCAAGATCCATTCAGGTGTCAGATATTTTTCCTGCAACAATATGATTATATTATATTTTCTTTTTACCTGCTTCAGTTTTTATAACAACTGTCTGTAAGGTGGCAAAGTACATCTTTTAGCTTGCTTAAGTTTGGAGATTACTTGATAGCTTAATACTTGAATGATCAACTTACAATAGCTTCCACACTAGCAACACCAGCTGCTACCTCACCATTAACATCAAATATATTGCATACAACTGGAGTCTCAATATCTTTATCCTTCAAAATACCTACCTCAAATTTAATAATGTACAAAAAAGCATTATTTTACATTGTTATGGCAGATCTAATGATGACAGCCACAAAGACAAAATAGCTTACCTTTTGTAGACAGGCCAGCAGATTTCCACTGATTCAACAGCAGATTTCCTAGAAAATAAAAAAATAAAGAGAATAAACGAAGAATTTTGTAAGTTTCTTCTCTAGATTTATTCTACAAATGCCATTATGATCAAACTGGTTAATTAAGTGTAGAAAGTCTAATATTATAATCAGGAATCTAAGTACTTAAAGGTAGTCTAAAAGGTCAATCAAAGCTTCAGTCATCATTACTGGAGTTGATTAGTAAGAGTTTTTATGTACTTTTGATCACAGATTAATGAAGCATCATGAGTAAAAGCAAACCGTATCTATTTCATAGAGAAGGGCAGTGTTTATTTCTAGGATTGGATTTCTAAGAACCATTTCCATCCAAGAACCATTTCCAATCCTATACACTTTCCTCTCATCTTTAGGATTGCAAAGCTTCTTCAGAAAATTATTTTATATCTCTTTTGTTTTTAGAAAAACAATATTACGTTTGTGCTTTAGTCTCTAAGTAGGACAGAAACATATATCCAAATTCAGATAAATGAATCAGAGAAATATCTCCACTATTAACAACTGACAAATTTGAAAATGAATCGGTTGAAGTTGCCTTAAAGGGTGCCTCTTGACCATAACAAATGCTCAAAGTTAAAAAAATGTCTGTGACAGTAGTAACAATTACCTGCCATGTCAAACCCAAGAGCACTAATCATGTATGGCTTTGCTCCTAGTTTTGACATGCACTCTGCTACATTCCTTGCCACACCTCCTTGGACATAATAGACCTGACAATTCTCCAGTATAAGAATGAGAAAGAAAAAGGGAACAATTAAGAACTTTCAATTGGGGCAATTTTGTTTTCTGTTTTCACTTTTTAAGTACAAAACTGTCACATTTATTTTGATTTTGTTTTTCTGTTTTCTGTTTTCTAAGATTTATACAGGAAACACTAACCTTGCCAGGGGTAGTAGTTCCAGGATTTGCTGGCATTGAAGGTGTAGCATGAATGTCCAACACCATACCCCCAATTATCACTGCTTCTCCATCCCCATGCTCCAAATTTTTACCACTTAGCTCAACCTAACAACCCAACAACAACAAACAACCATCAAATCAGTTTACATAATATGCAATAATAAAGAAAAATGAGAGATAAATATTAATCCCAGGAACCTGCGTTCTGCCCTCCATTGGTGTTACTGTATTTTTCTCAAATACCACGCAGGCAAAGAAAGAACCAATCAAGTAGCAGGTAGAACTAAAACTATGCGGTATGAGTCCGAGGAAAAACAAAAGTGAAGGGAACAAAGTACAAAGACAAAAACAATACTAAAATCCTAGGTGTTTCTTCAGCTACTGGATTAGTCAATAGTAGTTGAAATAACCTTTGAGAAATTGTATCGGACTATATAAAATATAAAGTTGTGCAACAAATAAACAAAAACAACGACACTTTTGGACGCAATCACTCGATCAAATTCATTTGAAATCCATCCAATTTTGACGTAAAGACTAAAGGTTATCTAATTGTATGATTTTCCATTAATTTTAACCGATCTAAAGGAATATGTTAAAAAAAGAATATGCTACCGAATGTTTTTATAACATTTCTCTGTTAAAAAATACTATATGATTTGGAAAATAAAGGATTCAATTGAAATACTACCTAAGTTTAACCATCACGTGCCTGTCCTAGATGGTTTAGGATGGTCACGTGATTTTTGAAAGCAAAACTTTCCCTTTCACATTCACATTCACATTCACCAACCCTACAAAATCAAAATATTGGCAAATAGAAAGGTGTTTTTGGGAAGAAGCAGGCAGAGTGAGTGTAACAGAGAGAGATTGAGATGGCTTGCAGGCAGTTATGGGCTTCAAGTGCAGCGTCCTACCTAAGGATCTCTCTGTTTAACAGAAGCTTCTCTAGCGGTAATCTTCTTCTTCTTCTTCTTCTTCTTCTCTATGATATGTTTCTCTTTTGTTTTGTAACATTGATGATCATCACACACGCTTGTGTTGTCGTTATGTCACACGTGCGAGGCGTGCACGGAATATGCGGATCTTGATCCACGCCCCTTCAATAATGAACAGTGTGTTTCTTCCTTTTGTGTGTACTCTGCTGCATGCTATAGTGTGGGTTTGGTTTTGTGTTAGAATTGGTGAAAAGAGATTCAATGAAATAACGTTAGTTGCTGTCTTTTGTTTTAAAATTCGATCAAGGTTTTAAGCTTGAGGTTGCGGATTCGTTGCAATCCTTTGATATTGTGGAAAATTGCAGACAAATGCAGCTGCAATTGCAGATCAAGGGAACCAGCACGGCGGCATCAGCAATGTCTTATTTCCAAAATTCATGTTTCCACCTTTTAGTGCAAAAGGAAGAAAGGATTTTACTTTTCTGAACATTAAATATGTAAAGCGAAGTAGGATAAATTCAAAACAAAAAAATTGTATTTGCATACTCTAAAATATGATATGCCTACCATCTAGGTGTCTTTAGCAAGAAATTTGTCTTCAGACTTACTCTACATAATGTGCAGATAAAGCTAATAAAACATTGGCACTTCATTACAGATCCTTGTATAAATTATGCTTGATATTTGTGCTGGTGTGTAGGCGAAGTCTATTGAAGAACTTGTTTGCTTAGGAATTAGATTTGTCAGAAAGACAAGTTGTAATTGATTCTATCTTGTGTCAAGAGTATAGTTTGCAGAAATAATTGGATAAAGATACTGCTGAAAGATAGTGCAGTTAGATTGTGTAATTTTTTAAAATAATTATGGGTATGATCTAAACATTTCTCAATTTACATTGGTTTGGTACAATTTCCATGCTGTGTTTTCTCCTTCTCTTGCTGCTTGTACAAGTGTACCGGTCAGATTCTTCTTCCAATAACTTAGCTGATCAGATTCCTGTGTTGTATTTACCCAGAAGAGAGCTCCTGTTTTGATAAAAATAAAGAAGAAAAATGTGACGATTTTTTTTTTTATATTTGTTGGGTGATTTAGCAAGAAAGTAAATTAATGGTTTTTGTGACAAATATGCCTACCATTTGTTTATTCCTACAGTTTTGAAAGATCTGAAGTACGTCGATACTCACGAGTGGGTGAAAATTGATGGAAAGTCTGCAACGGTTGGCATAACTGATCATGCCCAAGATCATTTGGGGGAGGTTGTGTATGTTGAATTGCCTGAAGTGGGAACCACTGTGACACAAGGAGAAGGTTTTGGTGCAGCTGAAAGTGTGAAGGCAACTAGTGATATTAACTCTCCTGTTTCAGGAAAAGTGGTCGAAGTTAATGAAAAACTTACCAGTTCTCCCGCTTTGGTGAGTAGTGTTATTGCCTAATTCTTAAAAGAGTTTAATGTTGATGTACTATTTACATTGTAGTTCAATCACAACTCACTGTTTGTATGGCTCTTAAAAAATAGTTTTATAAAAATCAACTAATTTACCATAAATGAAAAGTTGTGATTAAAAACAATGTAAAATTACATTGTCAGTCTATCACCGTTAAACTCATTCTTAAAAGAGGTTTTTACATGAAAGACAAGATCTGAATGCCTAGTGCATGTAAACTTCAACTAATTCTTCTACATTCTTTGTACACACTCTGATCTAACTTTTGAGTCACCAGACCTATGTAATGCTGAAGTATTGCAATGTTTTTTAACAATACAAGTATTTTTCATCTTGTCCTATGTTTCTTCGTACAGCTCAACTCAAGCCCTTACAAAGATGGATGGATAATTAAAGTGGAGATGAGTGACAGTGGTGAACTAAACAGCTTGATGGATTCAGAAAAGTACTCCAAGTTCTGTGAAGAAGAAGATTCCAAGCATTGATAGTCTTGCCAATTGCCAAGTGCTTTTAGTACTCTTCATGATGTTGATCATGTTCAACTAGGGAAGCTAAAAATTGCTTGATTTCTTCTCCTTTCGTTCATGTGTCTTGAATATGTTTCTTGTGGGCTTGAAATTCATGGGGCTAATAATTTTTGCTCTTCTACGTCAAAATATGAAATTGATAATGTGGCATGTGGGAAATCATTTTATTTATGTGAGAAATTTTAAAGTTTGTTAGGAACAAGAAAACAAAGTGAGAAAGAGAAGAAAGATTTTATTAGGTGGAATGGAAAATAGGAGAGAAATCCCTCCTCCAATGATTTCTCCTTCACAAAGAAATTCTCCTTTCAGAAAGAGCAAAAGGTCAATCTACACATGATAAAAGATGGAATGAATCATTTCCCCTTGCCTCAAGTGTATGTAACTCACTAATCCCCAAATCATATCTAAACTATCTTATGTATGGAAAACGTGTTAGACACATTAAAAAATTATTAGTTTTAGAATATTTGCCCTCTGACATATATTTTAGAATTTTGTTTATAAAAATAGACGAAATTTTGTACATTTAACTATTGACCAGCGAATTTAATAATTGCCTCAATATATATTGTCATCCTTAGATACTCACCAACTTTGGGGCCCACCATTCTTCAGCCCTATGGCTATGGGTCTTTGTTCTGAACCATGTTGGTACTGTTTAAGATTCCTTTGGCCAAAAAATTTAATCTAAGATTCGGCCTTTACCAGATACAAAGACCCACTTGGCACTTATTATTTCCTATTTTCTGTATAAATATGATACCATTTTGCTTACGAATTATGATGCATAAAAAAGTAACAATAACATAAAGAGAGTTTAATGTACTGCATTGAACTATAAAATAATTTTACATTATTATGTTAGACAGATTTATTATAAGTGAAAAATTGTCATTAATTATCAATATAACCTTTCAATTTTATCAGAAAATATTCGTTCAATTTTTCTATATATTTTTTTTCATGATACTAATATGAAATAGTTGATGAATAAAAAAATTGGGAGCACATATAAAAAGACGAGTATTCTCTTCTAATACAATTTAATATTCATTAACAAGTATTTTGTATATTTGTATGATTATTATAAGTATATGTAAAATGTGAAACATTCCTTACCAAAAAAAATTGTGAAACTTTATAAATTTTAAAAATATTTTGATACTAAAAATATGAATTAAAATATAAGTATTTAAAATTTTAAATTTATGAAAAATCAATATAAAGTAAAATTATTATTTTTAATTAGAATATTTACATGTAAATATTTTTATACTTACATTTTGACTAAAATAATTAAAAACTAAAATTATTTCTATTGAGGAATTAATTTTAAAAAAATTGTTTTGATATAAAAGTTTGCAAAATACATGTCATAAAATAAATTAAAAATTTAATAATTGTATAAGAAAGAAAATCTATATATTAAATATTGCATTAAAGACTCAATGAGTCGATTTAACTGTGACTCGTTGAACAACAGAACTTCTTTTGTATTAAAAAAGATAAAATATTTTTTCAAACTAAGAATAAATATTATTGAAAGAATAAAAAAAAGAACAAAAAACTTTCACCAACCCCCACAATATAAATATAAGGATGTATGTTCAACATGACCACAGCATAAAGTGTAGAGAGAGAGATAGAGAGAAATGGCTTGCAGACAATTGTGGGCTTCAAGAGCTGCCTCTTACCTTAGGATCTCTGTGTTTCACAGAGCCTTTTCTAATGGTAACCATCCCCTTCTCTCTGTGATCTGTTTTTCATTTGTTATGTTTCAATTTCATCAATGATCACTTATAGTTGAGTTGTTGTCATGTCATGTGTTATGTTGTGGATCTTGATCCATGTAATTCAATGTTTCATTTTTAAATCTCAGGCCTTTTTTCTCTTCTAGATTGGAAAAATCACTTTTTTTTTCTTATATTTTCTGATGTACAATATAAATCTCACAGTACTAACATATAGTGTGGTTTCTTCAGCCATGAATAGAGATCTCTTAATGTCTTGGTCTTGTTGGCATTGCTCTTTCCACCTTTATGTATATAGATTTTAAGAAAAAATGATAACAAGACTCTATCTGACACTCTCCTTTAGTCTCTTTTCGATACTCTGGATTCATTAAAATTGGTGATTTTCAATATATTTCAACACGAAGAAAGTATCTAAAAGAGAGTTTTAGAGATAATCTCGCTAGCACTCCATTTATTTTAATGGCAGGGAGCTTTCTAAGCGATAGTAGGAAGGAAAAGTGCATCACCCAGTCACCCACCCACCAACAAAATAGCATTAAAATTTAAAAATGTCAATTTTTTATGATCAGTTTATGACCTTTATTAGTGCTCCTCATTCATAATGGCATGTACTCTCTGTGACCTAATGGGCTGCATTTTGGACCTAGTGGTCCTTACTAGCCCAATTAGTTACAATTATCAAACAGGGTGAAACTTCCTGCACCTCCAAAAGTTGCTTCCTGCACCTCCATGCATTCTAGAAATACATTCCTGGATGGCCTTTATGGAATGCATGGGAGGTGCAGGAAGCTCAAGCCTCAAACAGGAGAATGACAAGGGTGGAGCTGGTAATGGATAGTGATAGAAGGAAAAAAGGGCATTCTTTTTAATACTAAACGTATAGAAGAAACTAGGATAAATTCCAAAACTAAAATTGTAAATATTTCATGTTTGTATACGTTTTCAGATAGTTTGGTACTGAAAGTTTGAATCTTGGGTTGGTTGTAGCTATGCTGTTTGTTGCATTTCCAATATTGAAGCTTTAATCAGAGAAAACAGTCTGCTTCTCGTTTTCTAGTGCATATTTGGAAATTTGGTGGAGAATTACTTTTAGGTGTTTTGGTCTTCTAAAGCAAAATTTTCATCAAATAAATTATTGCTTCTCATTGCATTTTTTACGTAACTTTTATCAATTGCTTCTCATTAAGTTATATATTAAACTTTGCCTGACTTAATACAAACAATTCTCATTAATCCTAATTGGCTGGCTAAACATTACTAAACACACAACTCACTGCTTCGAAGTAATATTTTCAAATAACATTCTGCTCAAAAGTGATTCTCCTCCTTGAAACCAAAGAAAGCCCTTTAGTATTCCACTATCCACTATCCAGATCTGATGGGATTGAAGTTGCTTAAATTTTGTTCTTTCCTGAACTAATATCAGGTACATTACATTGGAGCTTTATATGTTAAAATTTATGTGAAGTTAGACTCTTGGATCATCAATATCACTGTTTGCTTGTAAACATTTTGGAAACAGAAGTAAACAAAACTGTAATTTGTAGGAGAAAATTTATCTTGGTATGAGCTTGCCTGATTGAAAATACCTCCTGTGTTCCGGCTTAGTTTTATATCTTGAATTTAAACATCTTATGGGTTTTGGTGATTTTCTGATTCTTTCCATTTTCACATTTCCAATTATATGCTAAATGCAAAATGTGCATTTGAACATGTGGGATATGAAAATGATTGGTTGTTTTCGTAGTTGTTGCAACTAACGTTTCTGAATTTAATCCACATAATGGCTTCAAAATGTGAAAAGAACACTTTGCTTGAATAGATTAAGTTCCTTGAGTTGTAGTTATTTCTCTAACTTGCCTTGTTGGCTTTTTCTATTGTTATACTCCCAGTAATCAAAGATTTAAAGTATGCTGATTCTCATGAGTGGGTGAAAGTTGACGGAAATTCTGCAACCATCGGCATAACTGATCATGCCCAAGATCATTTGGGTGATGTTGTATATGTTGAATTGCCAGAAGTGGGAGTAGCTGTAACACAGGGAGGTAGTTTTGGTGCTGTTGAAAGTGTGAAGGCAACTAGTGACATTAACTCTCCTGTTTCAGGAAAAGTTGTTGAAGTCAATGAAGCACTTAACAGTACTCCTGCTTTGGTGAGTTTTATTGCCTAATTCTTAAAGAACCTTTTACATGAAATACAAGTTGTGAATCCAAGGGATCTAGCTCAATTGGTTGAGCAGTGTGCATGAGTATTGTAAACTCTTTGGTGTTGTCTTTGATTCCTACAGATAAAGAAACAAAATTGGTATGATGCTGAGTTTATGTGCATTAACTATTATTTCCTCCTTTGTGTACTTTGTAGTTCTTACATGCTACATCTTGGATCACTATGCCTAGGCGATGCTGAAGTATTGCAATGAAATCTTTTTTTAATCAACACCTAGTATTTTCATGTTGTCCTACATTTCTTCATACAGGTCAACTCAAGCCCTTATAAAGATGGATGGATAATTAAAGTTGAAGTAAGTGACAATGGAGAACTAAACAACTTGATGGATTCTGAACAATACTCCAAATTCTGTGAAGAAGAAGATTCCAAGCATTGATGGTCTTGCCAAAATCTTTCAGCACTCTCCATGGTGTAGATCATGTTTTAATTGGGAATGCTAAGACTGGCATATTCCCTTTTCTCCATTTTTCATTTTTCATGAGCCTCTGATTCAGTGGGATGATAATTTTTCACTCTTTGCAATGGAAATATGAAATTGATAATGTGGCAAGTTGATGATGATGATAATAATAATAACAATAATAACTCAAGTAGTTTTTCTTTTAAAGTTATGCCAATTTTGTTTGATGACTTCTATGACAGTTTGAGAAATGAAATAGATTTACTTAGGGTGTGTTTGATTCTACATTAGGTTAAACTGACACACATTTCAATGTCCGTTATATGAAAAGTAAGAATTTAGATCTTTTGATTCAGCGGTCGTTTCAAGGTCTAAGTTAAATCAAACATGCACTTAATTAAATTATAAGAATATGGAAACAAGTATGTCTATTTTATAAGAATATAAAATTAAAGTGAGTTTAATTGATGTAATAATCATTCTTAATTTCGTGCTACGTTTCTTTCTTCACATTTGTCACTAGTCAATTTTAGTTACCCTATCTCATCTTTTTCACCTCAAATCCACCTAAACTTGCACCATATTCACTCATTTCTGGATACTGGTAATTAATCATGTGGTATTAATATGCAACTTAAGTGGTAGTGCAAAACCGCGAGAAAAAAAATTAATATTTCCACCTAGAGCAGTGTTGAATATACACCAGAACGCATAATTTGCCTTGAATTTATGTGGAAGCAACTACCAGTAGCTTCAAGGATGAGGTGCGTTTGGAAATTTGGAAATTCGTCGAGATAGAAGAATCATGTTTAAGATGTGAAAACTATAATAATGACTTAAAATCACATCCAAAACATGAAACCAAACATGCTGTCACTCCTCTCTTTGTCGGCATTATACACTATTAACCTCCCTTGCTTCATATAACAATACAAGACATGGAAGGTTTACGTTATAAATTAAGGGAGGTTTGTACAAGGTTAAAAATGATTAGGGTATAATGTGTAACTGTAACTTTGTTAAATCTTAGAGAATGCTTATGTAATTTTCCCTAATAATAATTATTTGGAATACTCATGTGCATTAAAGGACCATAATGCTATACGCAGTTGTGTCCATACCAAGGTATTATTCAAATTACATTGGCAAAAAAGGTAGATGTGTAGCACACATCCTGCTATAAATTACAAAGGGAGAGTCTTGATCGTATAGCAAACAGATCTTAGCACATCATATTCCATTAAGAGTGACAACAACTCTTCGTGAGGTAGGATGATCCCGATGCTCGCAGAGCCATATACCCTTAAATGTAAAAGAAGAAAATGTATTAGTATTATTAACTTGGATGTTACATTAAACCAAACTGAGGTGTGTTTTGAAAATGTGTCTCACAGTAAATGCAGTGCTAACATCTGCAAAGCGTAACTAAACAGTTATTCATGTCAACCAAAGCAACTCAAGTCAAAATGGATGAAATGCAAAGAGATTGTTAGAACTACCAATCATGAAGGATATGAAACTATTATGAGATTTCAAATTTGTTTGTGACATAATAGGTTTTTCCTAATCACAATTAGTGTATCATGTATCAAAATATCAATCATTATTATTATGAAATATATTTATCACTCCCTCCGGATATGGCATTGCATCACTAGTAAATTACTGGAGGCAACAACTTTTGAAACACCATCGACAATGAAAGCATTGATTCAACTCCTTGAAAGTGCACGTGCACAAGATAAAGGAGTTATCCCCCTTCTCTACATAGTCATAGTGTGTGTGTGTAGACTGTAGAACCAATATAAATATTAATAAAGATCATTCTGGATAGGTCATTGCAAAAATGAACTTTATTACCTGCCATGTCCCCATGTTAAGCTTCCCATTTGAAATTGGTATCCTAAAAATACAAGATGTCAGTAGATGATAACATAACCATAACTTTTCAGCATAATGAATCAAACTGAAAAAGGAAGTATTTCTCACGTGAGTGTACAACCAAACATTGATGATTTAATATGAGCCGGCATGTCATCTGGCCCTGCAAAATTTCAAATCCAAATAAGATTCCCAGTTGTCACAAATGCAAAAATATGATACATCATACATATATTATACATGGAAAACCACAAGGGAGAGTGTGAGCCAAATTGGCCAAACATTTGGCAAAAGAATAAATTGCCTCCCTGAAAACATGTGTAAATCACAATGACCATGAGCGTCATTTCCATGATTGTATGCTTTCTAGTTTCTACCATAACCCAATAGGGCTGTTGTTTATGACAGCAATTTTATAGCAATAGGGCTGAATTGCTACAAGGGAATCACATTCAATCCAAAGTCGATGAATGAGGAATGCCTTTTAACCAAGCAATTTCCAGGGCAGTGTGAATACCACAGCAGCATTACACTTAAAAGGTAATAACTGACTTATGTTATGATGTTGTGACAAATAAAAGTAGGCAAATATATTAGCAGATAATCTCCCATTAGCTAAAAGGAACATACATGTTAGAATGGACCATGAAATTCTTCTAACCACAGAGCCTTTCTAGTGTATCATATAAAGTAGAATAACGACTCAAAAAATGAATCATATTAAGGGCCTTTTTGGGTAAACTTCTATAGAAGAAAATATAAAGCAAAAATAGAAATAACCTTCTCCATAAACTAAAATTAACTTCTCATTAACTAATTTGTAGGAGCTCTCTCATCTTTTAGAGAAGCTATATGAGAAACCTCCTACAAATTAGCTATTGCAGAAGCAGGTTATGGAGATACTCATTTCATTTTTTGCTCCATATTTTCTTCTTCTAGAAGTGTTTGTCAAAAAGCTTACCCAAACAAGCCCTAAAGCTAAATCAATTTCATTCCACGTTATTTAAAAATTGAAAAAAAAAAAAAAAGACAAGGTACTAACCCTCTAGAGTATGCTTCCACGGCGCAGATGACCCCTGCAGGAGACGAGACATTCAAACATGAAAAATTGTTATAAGCAGAGAACAGTAACAACGAATGCCTCAAATTGGCGATAGAAAAAAGAGAGAGAGAGAGAAACCTCGGGAACTATCCGATTGAGGAAGGTTTCGGTATCATCGCGAACATCAGAGTCGTAATTCTCGTTGATGGTAAGAGAAGCACTGGTGTGCTGCACTGTCGTGTTTGTTTCGCATCACAATTTCCAGGTTCAGTGAATTGAAAACAAAAACTTACTTATTCAAGTAGTAGCTGTGTATAGTATACTCACAGAAGAGATGAGCTAGACCGCAGTTGAATCCAGAGAGGTCTTGCTCAATTTCTTTCACTATCTGATTTTGCAAATGGTTAGGGTTTTGCAAAAATTAAAAATTCAAAAAGAATGAAATTGGGGAGGAAATGGAAATGGGACCTTGGAAGTAACGAGATGGCAGCCGCGCCTGAGAGGGGGCAAGCTGACGGTTTTCTGGGCCCACTTGGGGCCGGTGGATGCGGCGGCGGCCATGGCGTCCTTCTTCACGGTTGAATGCTGCGCCGTTACGCCAAATGGAAACTTCGCTACACAGAACGATGTCGCTTGCATGCTTTTGATGTATCACTGTAACAGCAACAGACTGAACTGAACTGAACTGAACTGAACTCTTGTGACTCTCGTCTCGGAGGGTAATTACTTATTGCATCCATATTTTTGCTTTCTGCACCTCCTAAAATTATAATGTCCCCATTTTACCCTTCTCACATTGCTCTCTCTTTTTCTCTTTTCCATCTATAAACAGTGATTTGTAATTGAATTACAGTGCATTTCAGTAACACAAAACCGTCGGCGACGACGGAAATAGCGTAACCTACGGTGGTTGTTTCAGTCGGTGAAGGCGAGCCTGCGACATATCCAACGGTTCAAAATTCTCACGCACCGAGTTTCCACTTCTCAAACTCTGTTGTCTCCGACATCATGAGTAGCCACACCATGTTTCTCTCATCACTCAATCCAAACCCTTCATTTTCATTCTCAGTAAGTATAAGTAATTTTTGCTTTTGCTAATTGCCATGCTATGCTCTCTCACTCACTCTTCCATGTTTGTTGTTGCAGCCTACTTTTCGTTGGAACCGAACGATTGCAGCATTTGGGGTTCGTAAAAACCCGCGCTTTGTGGTGTGCGCTGGCCCTAAGAAGATACTATTTGACAAAGAGTGCAGAGAGGCCTTACAAACTGGGATTGATAAACTCGCTGATGCTGTCTCTCTTACTGTTGGACCCAAAGGTATGCTTAGTTTGATGATTAACTAACCACACCATCGTTGTTGTGTTCAATTTGTTGCATTGCTTAATGTCTACTATCATATTCACTTGCATTTCTGCCTCAAGTAACAATGGCCAATACCTAGAATCTCTATCTGCAACTGGTTTGTTTAAGTGTGTGTTTGGCTGAGCCCTTGCAAAATTGGTTTTGAAGTGAAATGATTTATGCTTCGACCTTTTTATCTCGAAGTAAGTTGGTAGTAAAGCTCAAGCTCAGTTTAATGTTTTTTCTATCCAACATAAAAGCTACTTTAGACCCAAAAATCATTTTCTCAATCTGGGACCAGTTGTGTGAACATGTTTGAATTCATGTTGAATTTTATCCAAAATCATGTTCAAATTCCAGCTAATGTGATTTTAGGCAAGTGTCCACATGTTTGGTTTCACTTTGAGAAGTTACATCTTGTTCCAAAATCGATAGTTGAAGCTACTTTAGGTAACTTTTAAACATCCAAATGTAAATTACTTCTCTTCAAAATCAATTTCATTCAGAATTAATTTTACAAACGCTCACCCAAACACACAAACATTTACCTAAAATTATGTTAGCTGGTATTTCAACATGATTTTGGATGATCCAATGTGAACCCAAACATGCACTGAGTGCATTATTTGTTTTGATTGGTCTTTGGTTTGATTATAAGCTGTTTTGTACACAACGTAAGCTATTTTGAAGAAACACTAAGAAGCCTCACATTTGCTTTTAATTATATTTGAGCTGGAAATTCTTTGCTTTTGAATCTCAATATTATTATATGGTCATTGGCTGATTCTGGTTCAGTGCTTGTTGACTGTTGATGCTTATTGATTCCATTCTTAACCATGTAGGACGAAATGTTATTCTTTCTGAATCTGGAAACCTTAAAGTGATTAATGATGGTGTTACAATTGCTCGATCCATTGAGCTTTCGGATGCGATTGAGAATGCAGGTGCCATGCTAATTCAAGAGGTTGATCATGGTTGTTAGGATTTTGCCTTGGGTTAAATGGATAAAATTTGAAACAATAGTAACCAGAGATGTATTTATGTTTTTAGTTTTCCTGCTCGTAGGTTGCAAGTAAAATGAATGCGATGGCTGGTGATGGTACTAGCACTGCAATTATTTTGGCTCGGGCCATGATTAAATCTGGACTACTAGCAGTTGCTTTTGGGGCTAATCCTATTTCTTTGAAGAAGGGGATGAAAAAGACTGTAAAGGAGTTGGTCAAGTTCTTGAAGGAGAGAAGTGTTCCTGTTGAAGGAAGGGAGCATATTAAAGGTCTTGCTTCTGTTTGTTTGAATTTTGTCAAAGGGGTTTTCTTCACAAGAAAATATTGAAGATATCTTCCTTTTCTTTTGCAGCTGTAGCATCAATTTCTGCTGGAAATGATGAGTATGTTGGTAACTTGATTGCTGAAGCTATGGAGAAGATTGGTTCAGATGGGGTGATCTCTATCAAGTCTTCCTCATCCTCTGAAACCTCTGTGATAATTGAAGAAGGGATGAAGGTATGGATACTGTTGAAATTGTGGGGGTTTTAGGTAATCAATCCCAAGAGATATTGGGCAATAGGAAAACTAATCTTAAAGGAGAGTCCAAGTAAGATACTCTAAAATATGATAAGATACTTTTATACATTCTAACAGATAATATTACTCAATAATCAACATCAGTTCTTCTTGCTCAGATCTGAATAATCCTTGTGTTTTGCCCTATTATAGTTGTTGTTTGTCCTTTTTGTGCAGTTCGATAAGGGTTACATGTCTCCTCACTTCATTACAAACCAGGACAAGTCCATTGTAGAGTTTGACTGGGTTAAAGTTTTGGTAACTGATCAAAAGATTTCAAATGTCAAAGAAATAGTTCCTTTGCTGGAAAAGGCTATGCAGTTGAGTGCCCCACTCTTAATTATTGCAGAGGATATCACAAAGCAAGTGTTGGAGACCTTAGTGGTGAACAAAATGCAAGGATTACTAAGAGTCGCAGTTGTAAAATGTCCAGGATTTGGAGGTGCAAAGAAAGCTTTGTTACAAGATATTGCACTTATGACCGGTGAGTTCCTACATAATTTGATAATCTTGGTTGATATTTCTACCAACTTCCTCTGTACTAGTGTTATGCTTCCTATTTTTGAATTCTTTTCATGAAGCCTATGCAATTTTTTTTTCTTTCAAAAAAATAATAATTTGTTTTAGTTAAGCAGTTTGACTGCATAGGGTACTGATGTGATGCCATTGCCACCTTGTCATTTAACAACTGCCTAGGTCATGCTGCCAAAATTTGCAATCGACCTTGTGTGATGTTTCAGGACCTCAGTTGACTGTTTATAGAAATAGTTATTGATATTAAAGACTTGAGTTACATATGGGGTGATGTTAAATTTTGGAGTTGCTTTTTGTGCATTGCATGCGACTATCTGAGTATCTGTATGAGGATACTTTGAATTTTTTCTTTTCTTTTCTTAAATATAACGAGGATGTATTTTTTTGTTCCTATATCTCAGAAAAAGTCTTCTGTCTAGCCTTGTTTAAGATCAGCATACCTTTTCTGCTATGCTTGTTTGACCTTATGTTGACATTAACACCACAGGAGCTGATTTTCTTTCTGGAGACTTGGGTCTCACACTTGATGGTGCCACATCAGATCAGCTTGGCACTGCACTGAAAGTGACAATAACCAGTAATACGACAACTATCATTGCTGATCCTAGTTTGAAGGCTGAAATTCAGGCTAGAATTTCACAGATAAAGAAGGATCTTAGTGAAACAGATAATGCAAACCATTCAAGAAAGCTCTCAGAGAGAATTGCAAAACTCTCTGGTGGTGTAGCTGTTATAAAGGTACCTAATTCAATAAACATGTCATGGGTTGTCTGTATTCTGGTCGCCTCTGTTCTTTACTTTGCTAATGTTACTTTAGCATCTCTTACTCTGTTGTCTTCGTCTTCAATTAATTTCTTTATTTCTTAGTTATATGGCTTTGTTCACCATTAATGTTGGAAAGTCCCACATCACCTACCCCAATTATTAACTTCACTTAATGTCAACTGGTTTAAGATGAAATCTAACATGGTATCACCTCAATTAGTAGTGTGCAGTTCATGTACCTATCGGGCAATTTCAGTCAATGCCAATTGGTTTTAAATGAAAACTAACAATTAGCTTGTGTCCTATAAAAGAAGTGATGTATCTATTACATGATCCTTCTATAGGTTATGCATGAGCCCAAGTAGGTCATTGTGTTAATTGCACAGATCTTACTGACTTTCATTTGTTTTCCATGTTCACAATTATTGATTGCAATTTGTTGTACAGAAAGAAACAACTCTTAAATTTTGTTCACAATATGTTACATTATTTTCATTCTCAAGTGTTTTTACTCAATGCAATAACTAATTGCATAGGTAGGTGCACATACTGAGCTAGAACTTGAAGATAGGAAACTTAGAATTGAGGATGCAAAGAATGCAACATTTGCTGCCATAAGCGAGGGAATTGTTCCTGGAGGGGGTGCCACATATGTCCACCTATTGGAATTGATACCAACAATAAGGAACTCCATGGAAGATCTAGATGAGCAAATTGGTGCTGATATTGTAGCAAAGGTGTGGTTACATTTTTTACTAGTTCTCTGTCTTATCTTCATATATTTCTTCTCCTAATAATTTTACATTGTAGTGAATGTTCTAAGTTTATTTTCATGTAAAATGTTTCTTTCCAAGAAAAAATTTAAATTAGTAGTGTTGACTTGTGAGATTTGCATCTTTTGAAATCTAGGAGATTTGCGAGTTTTCTTTTTCAAATTCTTGTCTGGATTGTCATTGAAAGAAAATTTTTTACTTCATAAAATATACCTCATTTTCTTAATTTTGACTATACTTTCTTGGATGTGTCTTGGCTACTTCAAGGAACATAGTCTTGAATTATACTAAGCATATTGGTATGCAATGTTAACATAAAAAAAGCAAATATCAACTCTTGAGCAGGGTATTTATTATATTTTATGAATCTTAACTCTTAAATAAAAGATTACGGGCCTGTTTGGACATATTACTCTAGAATGACTTCTAAAAGAAGAAAATATGAAGAAAAAAAATGAAATTAACTTTTCTAGAAGTTAAAATTGTCTTCTCTAATAGCTAATTCGTAGAAGTCTCACACCTTTTAAAAGAAGTTATATGAGAGAGTTTCTACTAATTAGTTATTTTATAAGACAATTTTAACTTCTAAAGAAGTTAATTTAATTTTTTCTTCATATTTTCTTCTCCTAGAAGTCCTTTTTAGAATAGTATGTCCAAACAGGCCTGTAGTTGTCATGATGATTTTTCTTTTACATATTACTACCCGTGTAGCTTAGTCAAGCACATATTCACATAAAAATGTTGAATTTTCTATTTTACATGAATCATTGCAGGCACTCCTTGAACCTGCAAAATCAATTGCAACTAATGCAGGAGTTGATGGAGACATTGTTGTCCAAAAGACTAGAACACATGATTGGAGAATTGGATATAATGCAATGACGGGCACGTATGAAGATCTATTGAATGCTGGAGTAGCGGATCCTAGTCGTGTTGCAAGATGTGCTCTTCAAAGTGCAGTTTCTGTTGCTGGTGTGATTCTAACTTGTCAAGCTATACTGGTGGATAAAATAAAGAAACCCAAGCCATCTGTGCCCTTGGTCCCTGGGATAACTCCGTAAGATAGAGAAAACAGTTACAATTTTGAAAATAGAGTCAAGTCTTTTCCAGTGTACATGCTATTGGTTTAGTCAAAGCTTGTGAATGTCCCTTGGGTTGGTTTAAAGAATAAGTCAGAGGTTGTTGTTTCTTACTCGAGTTATGACTTGATGAAACCCACGTGTCATGAAGCAATAGAAACATTTAGACAATAGATGGAGTTCAAGTGCATTCCACATGGGAATTTTGATTAGTGTTAGGTTTCTTTCTCCATCAAAATTTTTGTTGACACCATAATTGATGATAGTTTTGTTCCATAAAAAACCGCTATATGATATCAGGAGATTGTTGATAATAAACTACTCTAATTTGGGTGCTTGTAGTTTGCTGTGTCATGGGATCTGCTTATACCGTTAACTTTATTCTCTTGATGTGCTTCAATATAACAGAGAAAATATAATGTAAAAAGTCATATATCAATGATGATTTGTGATTGAATATTTGTGATTGAATAACAATGTAAAACTGTTTTACATTGTTACTTATTACTACGTGATCATTAAACTCAATGTATTAATCAAATATAATTGTTTTATTATGAAATAACCTGTGAGGTCTTGATGTATTAGTTCATGATCTTTTTAGTTTAATTTGATGGGTAGGTACACCCGCTAATAGATTAGATGTTGAAGGCTTAAGTGCTACGTGGACTCACGGTTTTGTTGTTTAGTTACTGAGTGCGTTATACTACCGGAATGTCAACTATCAAATCAGGTTTCAAACTCAGTCATAATACCGGAAAGAAAAGGCAGTTTCAAGTTTTTGCTTTTTTGGTACGTGTTTGTGGTTTTGCTTGTTTGTAGGAGTTGACAGGTCCTTTTCTTGTCCTCTGTGATTGATACTATGTAAACAAAGCAGAAAAATGATTCAGTTCCTTGACTATAATCCAGTTGACTTTAATGGATACCAACTATCTTTAATGACTTTTACCATACAATTAAAGTATAATTACAATTTACAACTATGTGGAATTAATTGCTTTCATGAACTGAGACAATATGTTGTGAAGAATTACCAGTAACCACTTCTTTTCTTTTTATACAAACACTTGCTTTTACTTTTCTCCAAACCTAACTTATTGAACCAATTTTCCTCCAAACAATCTAAGACTATGCACAGTTCAGCAGTTCGTTTTACTAGAAAACAATACAAACCTAACTTATTTTATAATCCCTTCATTTAACCGATTTCCCTCCAAACAATCTTGACTATGTACAGTTGAGTTTATTTAAAATTAAAATAAATGTTTATAAAATTAGTTATTATTTCATAAATAAATAAGACTTATTTTTTTAAATAAACAGAAAACTATTTTATTAAATAATTATTTATTTCATTAGAATTATTTCTTACTCGTCAAGATTATAATCTATTTTTCATGATTCGATGGTCAATCATTTAATTCACCCATGATTTAATTACAAAAATCACATAAGAATAAAAGTTTTAAAAAATGAAGCCATAAAGGATTAAATTAGTTTCAGTCTTAGACAATTAAGAACTGAAGCCATTAAAAATTTAAGTAGAAAAATGACGTAAATATGACACAAGAATAATAGTAAACACACTGTAGGACATTGGAATAAATGAAAATTACTGACTAAACCCACACTAAATACTTGACCTACATACCATATTTCACACAGAAAAAATAACTTTTTGAGTTTTGATATATACTTTTTGGGTATAGAAATGAAATGATATTAGCTTGATGTGCAAGCCAAGTGTGGCAGAAAGAAAATGCTTCAAAGATACAGCACTTGGCTTCAAAGTATCAAATGTTTCCCATCACACTAATCACAATCGTCCTAGTAGGCACTATCCTATGATTCATATTAGATATCTGTATTAATTCAAATGTGACCCTACATCATTATTGTTCTAGAGATGTATGGTTCCACTTCCACCCACTACACCTTACAATTTATTATTGTATATATGTACCGGGATAGCAATGGCTTGGCAGAACCATATATAATGAAACGAAAAAGATGTTTAATTTATTTATTCGGGTATGTTTGGATAATTTTTTTCAATAACCAGAAAAAAAAATAAAAAAAATTCTTCGTAAGTTAAATTAGTTTATTAATTTATCCAAACAATAATAATCTACATGTATATACCTCATACAGTGAATGTCACTGGATATACAATGGCGTAGTTATTACTCTCTTTTTAACCATCATGGCATTGTTGATATTGGGTGATATATTTATGACGTCTATGCAACATAATTATGGAGCCTATAAACAATAGAGTTTCTGTTTAATCTATAATAATAATACCATTTATTATAATTATCATACATAAAATACGAATACTTTAATGATCTTTTTTTTCATGAAAATATAGCGTTAGCCGTGAGGCTATCCGTATAATATTTGACAGCTATAAGATATACGACCCATTTTAATAAATACTACTATTATATAGTGTATGTTGACATGAAAACTATAACTATTTGGAAGATGTACTAGTTAAAAGTGAAGATTTTTATCATTCACCGAAAAAAAAAGTGAAGATGTTTATGGAGTTCAGATGGATTTGAACTTTATAAACCATTATGATGTGGGTGATGTAAGACATGTTTGTACACATGAATTTGAAAGAATTTTTAGAAGAAAATAAAAAGAACAAAAATAAAATCAAAGTTAAAATAATTTTATCTTAATTAATTAATAAAAACTCTCTCATATAATTTTTTTTAAAGATATATAACTTTTATATATTAATTATTAGGTAGACAATTTTAACTTAAATTTTTTATTTTATTTTAGAAGTAATATAACATAACAATAATATAATGAGTCTACTGGTTGCTTGAGTATTTATTGTAGCAACTTAAAAAGAAAATACTAATCACATTACTTAATTCTTTAAAATTAATGTTTGAATTTCCTCAAACTACTGATAGGAGAATAAAATATAAAAAAAAATTAAATTAATTTTTTTAAAAGTTAAAATTATTTTCTTTAATAATAATTAATAAAATTCTTTCCAAGTACATTATTATAAAAGATGTAAAATTTTTATAAATTAATTATTAAATAAAATAATTTTAATTTTTTTTAAAATTAATTAATTTATTTTTTTATATTTTCTCCGATAAAAGTGATTTTAAAATAATGTGTGCAAAGATATATACATGGCCACAATAAATAATTGGAATGATTACATTCTCTAAACAAAAACAAAAAAATACACGTATGTGTAATTGACGAGTCTACTACTAGCACTACGGACAAAGCGAGGACGCACGTCGTGAAGAAGTGAAAGCGAAGAAATAGGCGTCAGAACAGAACTCCACTGAATGAGAAAAAGAAAAACGGCGGATCTGTCTTTTTGGTATTTTATTTTAAATAAAATTATAATTTATAATTAGAAATGAAGGCAAGCACTAACAATAATAATATCCGCGCTGAAAGTGCAGCTCAGCTCCCGCACTTGCATTGCATTAGCATTTCACATTCCATATTTCATATTCAATTCCCACGAACCACCCACTCTCAGCTCAGATCTGACACATTCCGATTCGTGCAAGTTCAACCAACGCTTCTCTCTCGCTCTCTTTCTCTGCTGCGACCGTGAGCTTCTCTCTCTTTCTCTCTCCGTTGCTTTGAATTTTGTTCCGTGGAAAGAATTGCTTCTGCTTTTTGTTGTGCTGTTTTGGCTCGCAATGTCTGATTCAGTGATTCGTTATGGTTTTTTATGTTACATTTGTTTTTCTGTTATACTTCTACTGAGCTCATTACCGCTAAAAATGGAATTAGGTTTTAGCTCTCTCTCTCTTGTAACTTGCTTAAACTGCGAAATTCATGCTTACAGCTCGCTAATTTACTTGAGTAAGGCGTCGTGTGTGCTCATAAATTAATTAATTGTGTTGATTATAAGCTCATTCTTTCGGAGTTTGTTTTATTATACATATTTGGAAACAGAGCTCATTGTGACATTGTTTTATGTATTTTTTTTTTTTAAGATTTCAGGTTTAGAGTTGAGAATATTTGTTAGATTTTTGGAGTGACTTTTACAGACAGTTTTACTTGAATTTGAAAATTGAAATATAATGGAATTATGATTGTAGAGTTTGAGAAGCTTAGGAGATTAGTTGGTGTTGGTGGTTAATTTATACATGAGCATGATTTGTGGAAAACTTGATATGCTGCAGACGGCTTATTAGTTCATGGCAAAGTCAAGGCAAAAGTTATTAAATCAGGATTCTTCGTTGTCACCTACTGCTGCAAGAGCAAGGGAATGGGATGGACCATCCAGATGGACCGATTACCTAGGACCGGAAACGGCTTCTCCGTTGTCGTCTAGTAGCTCCAGGAATATCTATCACGATGGGCAGTCTCAGGGCATGACGCCATCCCAATTGCACAAGGGTATCAACATGCAGTGGGTTGTCCAACTCACTGAGGTTGCTGAAGGTCTTATGGCTAAGATGTATAGGTTAAACCAACTTTTGGATTATCCAGATCCCATCAATCATGTATTTTCAGAAGGGTATTGGAAAGCTGGTGTGTTTCCCAACCATCCTAGAATCTGTGTGTTGCTCTCTAAGAAATTTCCAGAACACTTCAGCAAATTGCAACTTGAACGTGTAAGAAGTGATTTCTGACTTGCTTTACATTTTTAATGTTGATTATGGCCTCCGCAAATTTCATCATTTGAGATGAAAATGGATGCAGATAGATAAGATGGCTTGGGATTCATTGCTAGATCATGCGGAGCTTCATTTACAGAGCTTGGAACCGTGGGTGCAGGTACTTTTTTGATATTTTTATTTACTGGTTTTTTCGTGTGTTTCCCATTCATAACCCTTAAGCAATTAACTGAAGGTTTTTACATTCCAGTTGCATGCCCTCATTAGACACAACCTTTTGCATCTCTTCACCCAATAACTTAAGCTTTTAGGTTAGTTGATTCATGCACCTCACCTCACATTTAAGACTTGCCAAATTCTACTTGTCAATATCTTTGTTTAACCAGCTTATCTGCATGAGCCATGAGTAGATAGGAATCTGAAAATTTGTAATTTGCTGTTCATTTCTAGATTTATTTCTTTTCCTTTAGGAGGAAAGGTTGAAAAGTTTGAAAGAGAAGGCTGAAGCTTGTACTAGAGTCTAAACATGTAGTTTACATTTTAAACCTATACATCACAAGGTACTGTAGCACTCACAAACAACTAGCATTGAGACCCAGGGGAATAGTTTTACTCAATTGAACCATTATACTGTCAAGCAAAAGCTTTAAATAGACTACTCATAGATACATCAAAGAACCAGTTACAACTTATCCAAATCTTTTTTCCCCTAGTCATGGTTGCTTTATTTTTAACAAGATAAAAGGACCAAAAACTACTGCCAAGTGCTAACATCTATCCATGTTCTTCATTTGAAGATTGTGCAATAATCCTATTGTTCTTGTCTAATCCACCCCTATACTTTAGCTATTGCACCTTCTTGGGTTTGGCATGCACTATTTGTTTCCTTCAAACTATGGTTAATTCTGCTGCTGCTGCTGATGGAAGCTACATATTGTTATTAATAAACTAAAATCTTCACCCATTTCAAAGTTCAAGCATCTCTTTTTTTTTTCTGAAAGGTTTAAGCTTCTCTCTTGACTAGATTTATAGCTGACTTCATTTATTAATGTGCTCACTCATTATTTCTTCATTAATAAATAATTCTTCTTCTATGGTTTTGGCCCATGGTGGTTTCATGGGAGTTGCCATTGCCAATATGGAGTGAGATTTGACAACCTTGCGCATTCTAAGTGTTATTGTTTCTGTACCTTGTATTTTATGATAGGATAATTGTTCTTTCCCCTGTTGTAGTTCTCCTTTTTCTCCAAAAGAGAGTATGAATAGTTGTCATACATAGCACATTAACACTGAACTTGGTCCTTCTATTTATTCTATTAATCCAGGTTAAGGTACTAGTGTAGTACAATATGTATAAATAGTATTTTTTAACATATAAATAGTACCATATGGTACTAGTGTAGTACCATATAAATAGTATTTTTTAACATATTCTATTAATAACAATCACAACTAACTAGTACCATATAAATAGTATTTTTTAACATAGAATACCCTAATATTCTGACTGTTCAGGTTACAAGTAAAGTAACACAAACAAAGATTTGTAACTTTGGTGCTTTATGCATTAAGACAATTACTTTGTCATTGATGAGGAGAACTCAAAAGTTGATTGGGAAAAGGTCCATTTCACCTTTATGCTTTGCATTTTTTATTATATTATATTGTTCTATGGTTTATGTCCTCTTACATTTTCCCTTTATATTCACATCATCAATAAAAAAACATAAGTTATATAAGATGGAGCTGTTTCTGCATTCTCCTGCTATCATTGACCTTAGTGAGATAGGTTTCATTCATAATTTATGATTCTTATCAATAAATATGTTTATTGGTGTCATTTATGTCAACTAGAACTTGCTTGTTTATTTCATATCTCTTAGATTTTCAATTCATGTTACCTGAACTCGTACAGTAATGATTCATTTGTGTGTGCAGCTGCTTCTTGACTTGATGGTGTTTCGTGAACAAGCTCTGCGACTTATATTGGATCTAAGCAGTACTGTAATTACCTTGTTGGTGAGTCTGAATATTGTTACATGGATCTAGCCCTTTCTTCATCTGAGTCTTCTTAGAATGAGGGTTTAGGCCTAACTCAACTTCAAAAGTTAGCACATAGGGTGAGGGTTGCCCCCCACTTATATATTGTATTTTGAGACCATTTCTAGCCAATGAGGGACTTGGGTTTTTCCCATTATGTTTTGACACTTGAGTTCAGAAGCTTTCATCATTGATGAACAATTGTGCTGGTAAGACAAAAAAGTGGGGAGTCTCATCAAATTTTCCTCAAAAATTGTTCAACTCTTATGAAAGCTTCCGAAATTCACATGTCATGCATCAAATATAGAATAAGAAATGGGGCATTGTGAGTTTGTCTTTGCCCCTTTTTAGCTCATTTATCTGAAATCATCAAATAACTTGGCAGTGTTTTGCAGCCCCATCAGAATTCTCTTATACTACATGCATTTATGGATCTCTTCTGTTCCTTTGTACGTGTTAACCTTTTCTCTGAGAAGGCAAGTTAATTTTCCCTCTAATTTTCTTGACCTTTTTTTGTACTTATGAAAAGCTTGATGTTATTGAAATGATTTTTTGGGTCAACTATATATGAATGTAATGATTTCAAAACCAATGCTCTCATAGCAGATGCCAAGGAAAATGTTGCTACAGACCTATAATCTTCTACACGCAATGTCAAGAAATGAGCGGGATTGTGACTTTTATCATCGGTAGGATATTTTGATAAGTTTTCTTGAATTATTTCCTATTTCCTGTAAACAATAATAGATAAGTATACATGCATACATACACATACGGACATACCATGTTGTATAATACAGCTTTTAAGAAAAAAATTATTCTTTTCATCCAAAAAACTTTCCATTAAGACAGTTGCATAAACAAACATCTCAAACAAATGCTAAGGGCCATTTTGCATATACAAGTATGCTTGGCTTGTGTTAGTGGTGATGGGAGGGACGGAGGGGAGGTTCTAGCAAACTCTGGGCATATACTCCCTGTACTGGTCACATTGTGATGTATTGTGGGGCTTTTAAACGTGAGCAACAGAACATAGAAAAACTGCAAGGCATATGAAGAAACTTAGATGTCTGAAAATCTCCAAGAATTAGTTATCTTTAAACATATATGTTGGAAAGACACCTTAATTGCGGTCACCCTTAGCTCACCTTAGTGGTGGCAGGTAGCCCTGGGCATGAGGGGGGGTGTTGGAGATTCCATACAACTAGTGATATAGCCAAAATAGAGTATATAAGTGGGGGAGAATCCTCACCTTACAAGCTAATTTTTTTTCAGGTTGAGTTAGGCCTTAGCGCTTGTAAGATGGTATCAGAGTCTATTCTACATCCATTGATGGGCCAACAAAATATACTTTATCCTTTTGAATGCCAATAATGACGGTAGCTAGCCCTCCATTAGTGTCCACTCAAAGACATCAATTGAGGCAGTGGGCAACCCTCATCTTACAAGCCGGTTTAACAACCCTCAAGATCTCCTGCTGTCTTTCTCTCCTTGGTTTATAGTATTGAGAGCTGAACCTTCCACTTCTAAAACAGGGGCTGACTTCCTAATTTTTCTACTCTAGGTTAATTTTATAGCGCAGTCCAAAATACAACTCCTATCTATCATCAGGCCATTGTACAATAAAAACATAACGAACTAATCAAAATTGAGGGATTAAACTACAATATTAATCCCTAAAGGATGGAATTGATTGATAAAGAATAATAAAAAATGGATTTTACAATAGCTTTGATATGATTTTTTTTTTTCCCCCTAACCATTATCACCTTTATTTTTTAGCAGATAAGTGTTCATTATTTTAGTTCTTATATGTTTCTTTCTCTACTTTACAGTTTGGTTCAGTTCATTGACTCTTATGATCCACCACTGAAAGGCTTACAAGAAGACCTAAATTTTGTGAGCCCTCGTATTGGAGAGGTTAGTCTCATCTTTTCCTGTATCAATATTATTATATAAATAATTGCCATGTACATATCGATGGTAAAGAAGACGAGTATGCTTTGTAGACTTCTAACTAATTCTTTTCTTCTTGATTCTGTCTTTTCATGATTAAATTCAATTTATTTTCATCCTTTCTACTTTTTAGCGGCAGCATTAGTTGGTCTTAAATCCTGTGGAAGTTTGTGAAAGGTTTGCTTTTTATGGAGACTGAGTTTGTGATAATTTGGTGCATTTGCTTGAGATGTACAATACTATAATTTTGATTAATCAAGTTTTATCACCTGAACCACTTCATTTGCTTTGGGATTGAAACTGAGTGTCGCTTCTTTGTCATGTCTTGTATAATAGGATTATAGGAGTACAACCATCTACACGGGAATCTTCCATTACTTAAAAATTGTCTACCACAAAATCTTCTCTTAAATGTTATATAAATAAATTCATCCCTGTTCCTCCAGCTTACTGCATAAGCCTCTAGGATAGTTGGTCATTTGACATGGTATTCAAGCCTCTTTGACCAAATGGTCAGGCATTTGATCGTTGCCTCCTCCATTATTTATAATTAAATTAAATTTCAGTACAAGATAAAGTTTTTCCATTCACTCTCTATGTTGCAAGTTTGAAGGGCTCTTGCGTGGAGAGACTTGTTTTTGATAGATAAAAACCATGCTGGACCTCTACTTAACAGCTCAAGCTTTTAGAAGGTTTGGTCCTTAACATTATATAATATTAAAATTTAACTAATCATTTCAGCAGAAGTCACATTGTTGGTATGACCTCTGTCTTTTGGTTCCTTATAAGTTAAAATTGAGACCTAGAGAAGATTGCATATAGCATTTGGTTGTTAAATGTAAAATCTAAATACACTTCCCGAACAGAATTGCTTCTGCTTCCAGATTTAGTATGGATTTCGTCCTGGATAAACTTATCTTATCCTGTTACTTGTAATCTTTTCAAATGAATAAAAATATGTTCTCTAGTGCAACAAAACAAGATTGAACATTTTACATTGGTTTTTATACTACACGTGATATTTTATTTATTTATTTAAAGAATGAGTTTCTTAGTTAATTTCCTTTATGAGTGAATTACTGTATTTGGCAACTTGTTAATATATTGCTGTTGAGATATTGATAAGTATTAACATATATTCAAGATACTATACTGATTTCATTGTTTCTTTCCTAGTTTCCTTAGACAGCTCATTCTAATCCCTAAACCTTTGGCATTGATTATGTAATATATAAATATTGTACAGGTTGTGATGTAAATATAACAACACAATTATTCACTCTCTCAAGTATTGTTGTTGAGGTTTTGAGATCTTTTTTTCAGGTGTTGGAGGCTGTGGGTCCTATTATATTTCTATCAACAGACACAAGGAAACTTAGAAATGAGGGATTTTTAAGTCCATATCATCCTCGGTATCCAGACATACTCACAAATTCTGCTCATCCACTGGTAATGTTAATTTTTGTTTTTAACCATATCAAAATAGACTTCTTAAATTGATAACTTATAATTACACTGAGGTTCTTTTTTCATTCATCCCTGCAGAGAGCACAAGATCTAGCAAATGTAACTGCATATCGAGAATGGGTGCTATTTGGGTATCTTGTCTGCCCTGATGAACTGCGTCGTGTCACTAGCATTGATATTGCTTTGGTATAGTTCATACTTTGTACCTGTAGTCATATACCTATATTGAGAAGTTTCCATTTGACTTCACCACATGTGGAGGGTACTGAAATTGTTTGCTTTTACTGGTGCAAAAACACAACCAGTTAATATAATTATTGAGATTTGAACTGGTGGCCTTTTAAACAAGAAAGCTTGAATACAATTTTTGATAGCTATTTTCTTAAAAGTTTAAACTGAAAAGAGATGTGCCCATTCCCAACCATGTATGTTAATATTAGTAGTAGATGAAGATTCGGTAAAAGGGCTCATCTGACCCGTCCATGGTCCTATTTCTTATGCATTTGTATTCTCTTTATGCATGTAGTGAAGATACTGAAGTGTGAATAAAACAATATAGAGCTTTTTCTTGGGGTTTACACTGGTATTTGAAATAGAAAGGTAGGTAGAATCTTTTATGGAATGAAGAACAAAATCTCAGTTCTGTAATCAAAGTAAGTGCAGACTGAGGGTTACAAGAAAGTCAATTCCAGAGAAATTAGAGAGACTCTGGACTCTCCTAACCATCTAATAACAATTCTCAGCCCCAAAGACCCTTACTTCTCCCACCCTCCCGGTACATATTATAAACCTCTTAACTAATTATAACAAATCCTCCTAATTAACTTCAACTAACTTCTGTTTACAATTGCTCTTCTGGCCCATTCCTTCTCTTCTTAAAATAGACCTGTTTTATTTAGGTCTTCTAACAATACTCCACCTAAAAACTTTCACCTTGTCCTAAAGGTGAAAAGCAGATTGCAAGGTAGTGAGCAGCTCCCAGCATTCTCACAGTCTGCCAATCTGGTAACATTTTCCATTTGACTAGCAATTACATTGCACCTGCAGCATTGTATTGCAATTGTAGAAGCTTCTGGTAATGGCTGAGGTTGTGCGGCTGTTGACAGTCTTCTTTAAAAGGCATACATGAAAAACAGGGTGCGCTATTCTGTGGTCAGGCAATTGCTGAAGGATATTTGATAAGAATGGTATAGAATAACTCAGCTTGGCTTTATCAGATAATTCAGATGTAATATTATTTAGTCTTAAGTCAAGTTCTTGGGTATGTCATACAGGGGGTTGAGATATAATTTTTATTTCAGATAAAAATGATACTCTTTCCTTACTAACAGTCATCCAAATGTTGTCATAATTACAGTTTTTATGTGATATATGTGCATTATAGTTATACTAAGTTTACTTCCTTAATTCTGTTTGGTCTTGGTATTTCAGGTTGTACTGAAGGAGAATTTAGTGCTCACATTATTCAGAGATGAGGTAATTTTTGCCTGTTGGCTTTGAAACAATGTCTTTAACCACAGTAATTGACAATTTTGTAATAATCATTACACAGTACATACTACTGCACGAGGATTACCAGTTGTATGTTCTTCCTCGAATATTAGAATCTAAGAAGATGGCAAAATCTGGACGTACAAAGCAAAAAGAAGCAGATTTGGAGTATAATGTTGCAAAACAGGTTGAGAAAATGATAAGGTACATACAAAATTCCTGTTTAAGTATATTACCCTGTCAGAGTGAATGAGAGGCCAAGATAGTGAAATCTCATGAGTTGTCTGTGATTATTCCAGGTTGCTATTTTCAGTGATTTGGTGACTGAATTCTAAATTTTCTTGGAATAATTCTGAAAGCAGTTATGCATTCTAAACTTAGAAGACTGTAACAAAAACAATGTAAACAAAGGCTTAGTACTTTTTGAATTCTTGTCCAGTTATTGGACATGTCTTAATTATTTGATGCATTTTAAAAAAATTAAATACTCCCTCCTGTTCTTTATATTAGAAACAAATGAGTCCATTTTTTTGGTCCTAATTATAAGAAACATGGACCCACTTTCAAATGTATTAATTGCTATTTTTCTTTTATACCCTTAATTTATTGTGAAATCTATTAGTGAGATGCCCACTCATTCTTCATGTAAGTGATTTCATTTATTGACCTATTAACAATATAAGCCACATTAATTGGTGGAAAAAATTATCCCTTGAATTATGTGTAGTGTCATTAATATTATCACTACTTAAAATCATTTAATTTTATGGGTATTTTGAAATAAAATTTAAATTTCTAGCATTATTAATCAAAATTAACTAAACTACTTTTTTTAGTCTTGATGAATTAGTTATTTGTTTCTTATATAAAGGATTGGAGGGAGTACAATACAATAGAAGGGAGATAGCAAATTTTGTGGTATCACTAAAGCCTTTACCCATTTGATCAGCCATGCATAAGAATTTAATGAAGTGTACGATTTTTCGGTTTTGGAATGCTTATTTCATCAAGTTTAGGATTTGGGAAGTATAAAATTTGACACTTGGATGTTTTATTTTATGGGGTTCAATGGTTTTATTAGCCTCTTTATAGAGTTTAAATATACTATTATTTTCTGGGGGAAATTGCTAGGGTTGGGCATGAAGTGGTTCACTTCAGAAAACTTAACTGAACAATGGCCTTCTGAATCCAAAGAGGCAACAATAAAGAATAAACATTATTTCTTCTCTTTATCTGAAGGAAAACTTTTTGTATTGTTATTTGTCATGTGAAATTAGTTTTGCTACTGTTATACTTTTTTATGCAGATATTTGTTACTCTTTTCTGGGGTTTGTTTTCTTTTGTCATATTTTAAGGATAATCACCCTCACTATTACAATTGACAGTGCTAGTCACAACTCACAAAACTGTTTGACTTTTTCAGTGAAGTGCATGAGCAAGCAATAATATCTTGTGATGCCATACATCGTGAAAGGAGAATTTTATTGAAACAAGAGATTGGAAGAATGGTGCTGTTTTTTACTGATCAGCCCAGTCTGTTGGCCCCTAACATTCAGGTGTCTTTCTTTTGGCATTCAGATAATAATGTTCATGTGTAACAACTTAATAACTTAATTAACCAAGTGGATAATTGTTCCTAAAATTTCCTACAAATAATTTTTATTTGTATAATTTTCTGATTTTTTTCAAAGATACTTGATATGATGCTTATGTGGTTTGTGTATTTGAAATTTGCTGCTGAAACTTTAGTTTCTAGTCTGATGATGGTGTCAGTTCTTCTGTTCATACCTAATGATTGTTAATGCCTTTTGGATTTGATGCTCCTACGGGAGAACTTGAGCAAAAGTTAGCATCCCTATTATTTAATCAATACAATAAATCCCCTTAATATGATGAAGAAGTCCCACATTACCTGTGACGAGAAGCTTAAATAAACAAAAATGTTAGTTCAAATCAAAATGACTTCTGTTCTCTCTTTCCTATAATACATTCTGGCAATGATTGGTGAATCATAGAGCAAATGTTATTACTTACTCAATTTGGAATAGAAAAGGATAATAATCTGCATATCTTATAAAGAAATATGTATTTGCTAAATACTATATGAAAATGATTAATGATATTAAATTCACCAAAAAATAAATAAATATAAAGTTGATATTCTTTATTCTTAATCAAGCTGTTCAAGAGCTTATCAGCATAACGTTGTACTCAACCTTGTCAATTTAATAACTGAACTGAACAAAACTGAGCCCAAATTGTTTGTGACAGTTCTGTTTATATACCACACACCTTTTACTGGTTGGCATGCATATGTAGATACTTAGAAGTTAGTGTTGCTGTTAGGCTGTTAACATGTTAAGCTAAATAGGCTACATATACATTTCTAGACTTGTCTTCTCTGTAGACTCTGTGGTATACTATACTTGTTTTTAGTTAGGTAATTTTCATGTAGTATATCATGTATACTATACCTTTTTAAAATATTTTTTTTGAGAGGATTTAATCTTTGTCGCAGATGGTGTTTTCTGCCTTGGCTTTAGCCCAATGTGAAGTGATATGGTATTTCCAACATGTCGGAATTGCATCATCAAGATCTAAAACTACTCGAGTGGTACCTGTGGACATAGTAAGTTTTTATTATTATTCTTTTATTTCCCTTTTTCTTCAAACTAATGCTCTATTCTAAGCAAATTACAAAATTAGGGCTTTCTAAAACTATTAGAATTGGACTTAGTTTAACTCAATCCCAAAAGCTAGCATAAGGGGTGAATATTACCCCAACCTTGTGAGGACTATTTTGGCCATATTTTTTACTGTTGTGGGACACATTAAATGATTAATACACTCCTCTTGTCCTTGACCAGATGATGGAAATCTAGAATGTGAAGTTTTGTGGGTTAGACATATGTGGGTGGCCAACATCAAGACTTGTACCATATTAAAATGAATTGGCCTGACACTTGAAAACTTGAACTATGAGGCAAAGTGAATATCATTTTTTTGATAATTTTATAATGTTTAGGGTACAATGTATACTGCCTTAAAAATAAATGCTATCCCTAGTAATTTTAGCTACAAATATAGACATATTATAGGAAATACAGAATCAATAAGAATTAATCCTAACTAAAAGAACTAAGGAAACCAAACCTATACAAATAAGGGAAAAATATTGAATTATAACACTTATTCTCAAGCTGGTGAATATTTATTATTCTCAACTCAACTTATAATAAGATCTTGGAAGTGCTATATGGGAAGTCTTTTTGTCAATACATTTGCCAACTAAAGCTGTAGGGACGACTAGTATCTAATTTTTCTTTAACCATGTAGTTTGAATCTATTGATAAGGTGTTTGATTTAAAGTTTCATGATCATGTTTTCAGGATCCAAATGACCCAACAATTGGATTTTTGTTAGATGGAATGGATCATTTATGTTGCTTGGTACGCAAATACATTGCAGGTTAGATTAGCTTTATGTATACTAATTCATCCCACAGTTAGGGAATAGGATACTACCTCTGGTCATTATATAAGAAACAAAAAGGTGTATTTTTTTGTCCTAATTATTAGAAGCATAGACCCATTTTCAAATGTATTAATTACTAATTTTCTTTTATACCCTTAATTTATTATGAAATCTATTAAATATGACACTCCCTCATTCCCCCATGCAAATAGATGTGTTGATTGGCCTATTAACAATATAAACCATACTCATTGGTGGTAAATTTATCCCTTGTATTACAAGTAATTTCATTAAATATAATCACTCACTTCAACAATTTAATTCTACTGGTATTTCTAGAATAAAGTTTAAATTTAAGACAATTAAAATTATCTAAACTATTTTCATTGGTCTTGATGAATTAGTTATTTGTCTCTTATATAAAGGACCAGATGTAGTACTAAACAAGTGTTTTTCATTAGCGTCAAAGAATGTTAAAATACATCCTTCAATGAACATTGAAAAAATTTTACATTTAACTTTTAAACTGCTGTATGCATTTAAATTCTTATATTCCACATTTATTAAATTGAAAAAAGTTGACTTGTGTGTCTTAGAATTTGAGCTTTAGGGCCTAACTCATCCTTTCTCTTTAAACTAAAGTTCTATAGTGGAAGAACACTCATATCCATGGCACCTGTGGGTATCTCTGCATATTGTAAAATTGTAAAAAGATTATCATTATTTTGCATTTGTGGAGCCTTTGGCTACTGGTCAAGAGTCAGTATTTCTAGATGATAGAGTTGGGATAAATCTCTGGTGTGGGAGCTGTGGAATATGAGAAAGATATGGAATTTGGTGAAAATAATTTCCTGAGAGCTTGATTGTTACTAATATATGATACCTGCTTTGAATTAATAAATGTTTTATTTTTTATTCTGATTTTAGTTGGTACTTTATGTGCAAGAGTCAGTTTCTACACTGGCATTTCTTTTCCCTTTAATTTATTTTTTGCATGGATGTTTTGGTTGTTAAATGTTCTTTCATTTGGGTGCAGCAATTCGAGGTTACTCATTGTCGTATCTGTCATCCTGTGCTGGAAGAATCCGGTTTTTACTAGGAACCCCTGGAATGGTGGCTCTTGATATTGATGCTAGCTTGAAAGGACTTCTTCAGCAGATTGTTCATCACCTTGAAAACTTGCCAAAACCACAGGGTGAAAATATATCTGCTATCACTTGTGATCTGTCGGTATGTGGGACATCTGTACTGGCCTTTTTTTAATGTCTTCAATGTGGGACTCACTGGGGCATATATGCCTTTTGGATTACTGATCATTATGATCTTTGATATGAATATACTTGCATTGACCTAATAATCATAACCAAGTTGCCACTTGCCACCTTTGTGTAAAATTTGTTTCATTCAATATAGCTTGTGCACATCATTTGCTTATTAATGAAGTCATTGGTATGGTAAAGAAGAAAAAAGTTATAAGTCATGCCAGTGTGCTAATGCATGCAATGTCGTCCGTTTGTATAGCTCTTTTAGTGTCAGAACCTTAGTTTATAGTTTTTCTTTCTGTCATTTTTTCTTTGTTTTTTTTTTTTTCTAGTTATAGACAATCTAATGTTTTAGTGCACTTAACACCTACTAGTTACTAATACTATTTTCAGGATTTTCGAAAGGATTGGCTATCAATTTTATTGGTAGTCACATCTTCGCGTTCATCTATAAACATTAGGCATTTGGAGAAAGCTACAGTTTCCACTGGCAAAGAAGGATTATTATCAGAAGGGAATGCTGCTTACAATTGGTCCAGGTTTTTATCCCCAATTTTGATTTGTTTACCTATGCTATTCTGATATTCAATCCCCTATCTCTACCCCCAACACACACACACACACACACACACACACACACTATTTATGAAAAGGGTTTTATCCCCAATTGTGTGTTGAATCATATGGCTTCTGTGATTGTAGTAATCCACATATTCATAGGGACTGATCCCTTCCCTTTTGTTGCACTAGGAGGATATCTCTTCTCTTTTATAAATTTTATATATCACTACTAGAGGGCCTTGTGTAGTATTTTATTTTTGGATTATGGCTTGTATTATGCAATTACTCACATGCCACGTGTTTGTAAAAACATTTACCATAGCGTAACAGCTGAGTTAGAGCTTCTGGACAATTTTTCTCTCTATATATAAAAAATGTTAAGAACTTGAAGAGATAATTATGGCATCGTGGTTCTTTTTTGATGCAGATGTGTAGATGAATTGGAATCTGTGCTTTCAAAGCATGGTAGTCTTAGGAAGCTGTATTTCTACCACCAACACCTCACAGCTGTGAGTGTCCATATTCCATCCCACCTAATTCATTTCTTCAATTTCTCTAGCATGATGCGTAGTTTATATGAATTTTGAAATTTACCAGTCACTTTAGTTTATTTTCCATTTTAACCAACACTATGTTCCTATTCCTATCTAAGGTTTTTAGAAACACCATGTTTGGTCCAGAAGGGCGTCCTCAACATTGCTGTGCATGGCTTGGGATCGCTAGTAGTTTTCCAGAGTGTGCATCTTCAATTGTTCCAGAAGAGGTAAAAACAAATCCTTGCCAGCAGGTTTATACTTTGAATAGTCGAGTCAAGTATTGACCAAAATTAGTAAAATGCTATCTGCACACTTTAATGGAGGCATGGAGATACATTGTGCTTGTTTTTTTTATGGTGTTGCTTTGTTTTGCTTACATGAAGATTTGATCTGCAAATATTCAGGATGTTTACTGCAATGCAATCTCCCATTTTTGTTAATAATTTTGTTGAATGAAGATGAAGAAATCTGTTATTATAAAAATAAATAGAGTTAATGGTACTTATGTACCTGTTAAAATTCTGTAAGGCTTCATACAACTTCTGCACCTAATTTTTATTTTTTTTTAAATTTCAATTTCAGCAAGGAATTCTGAAATGTTTTGTTTAAAGTTACATAATCATTGTGTGGATTATGATGTCACTGCAAATCCAAACTTATCACATAACTGCTCAAAACTCAAGTATTAATAATAATGGCATTTACCTTTAAAAAATGAAACCCCATATTGACTTAATAGTCATGTAAACTTCCATTTCCTACTGCCTGATTGATTGTTAGGTGTTATGTGTGATGATAGCAAGATGTGGAAAATGTAGAATATAGGTGGTCACTGTAAATTTTGCTGCAAGCAGGTTACAAAAATCGGAAGGGATGCTGTTCTTTATGTTGAATCTCTGATTGAATCTATCATGGGAGGATTGGAAGGCTTAATAAATATTCTTGACTCTGAAGGAGGATTTGGTGCCCTAGAGAATCAGGTAAATTCTTTTAGTTAACAAGTTGGCCCCATTTCTGAAATCTAACATTTGTATTTCATCAGCTTCTTCCAGAGCAAGCAGCTTCATATCTGAATCAGACATCAAGAGTTTCTATTCCGTCATATAAATCTCCAAAAGGAACTGCCGGTTTTCCTTTACCTGGCCATGAGAGCTTTCCTGAAAATAATGGTTCTATCAAAATGTATGCATAATAATCCCATTCTAAATATGTATGAGTAACCACATAATTATATCCTTTTAACTTGTCTACTTTTTCTAATGACAGGTTAGAAGCTGCAATGCAGAGGTTGACCAATTTGTGCTCAGTTTTAAATGATATGGAACCTATATGTGTTTTAAACCATGTCTTTGTACTGAGAGAGGTTAGGAATGGATATTTCTTTTCTTCCTCTTTTCTTCATGAGATTTACTTATCTATTGAAAACAGTCTAGACAATGCATGAAACCCAAGTCTTATATGCATCCTCTCCCACTATATCAAATTGTACTGTTTCTGAACCAAATATCATTCATTCTGTCATTATTTTTAACACATCAAGCTATTTGTGCAGTACATGAGAGAATGCATTCTTGGCAACTTCAGAAGAAGATTGCTTGGTGTTCTGAAAACTGATAATGATCTTCAACGGCCTACTGTTCTGGAATCATTGATTAAGAGACATATTAGCATTGTGCACCTTGCAGAGCAGCACATTAGCATGGACATTACTCAGGGTATTCGGGAAGTTTTGCTTTCAGAAGCCTTTTCAGGACCAGTTTCTTCTCTGCACTTGTTTGAAAAGCCAACAGATCAACATACAGGATCGGCCACTGAATCTGTATGCAATTGGTACATTGAAAACATAATCAAGGATGTTTCAGGTGCTGGGATTTTGTTTGTTCCAATTCATAAATGCTTCAGGAGTACAAGGCCTGTTGGTGGATATTTTGCAGAATCAGTCACTGATCTCAGGGAATTACAGGCTTTTGTACGTATTTTTGGTGGCTATGGTGTAGACAGGTTAGACAGAATGCTAAAAGAACACACGGCTGCTCTTTTAAATTGCATTGACACTTCACTACGTTCAAACCGAGATGTGCTAGAAGCAGTTGCTACCAGTCTGCATGCTGGTGATAGAATTGAAAGAGAAGCTTCTGTGAAGCAAATAGTTGATCTGGAAACTGTGATTGGTTTTTGTGTTCAGGCTGGCCTTGCATTGGCTTTTGATCGGCTACTAGCCGAGGCTTCTGGTGCTATACTTGAAGAAGGTGCTCCCTTGATACATTCGTTGCTGGATGGGGTGGTTAAGCATCTACCTGATGGAGTTCCAGAAAAGGAAGAAATCAGGAGAATGAGAACAGTGGCAAATACTGCAGGTGCTGTTAATAATCATGATTCAGTTTGGGTAAGATCAATTTTGGAGGAAGTTGGTGGTGCAAGTGATGGATCATGGGGCTTGTTACCATACTTATTTGCCACATTCATGACATCTAATATTTGGTCCACCACGGCATTTAATGTTGACACGGAGGGTTTTAGTAACAATATCCATTGCTTGGCAAGGTCAGTATGGTTATGTTTTGACTGAAATTACTTGGTATCTGTAAACACTATGGAGTCACCATGATTTGTGTTTGCATGCTTATAACTTGGTCCAATGCCGGTAGATTAACTACCATGCAGTAATTCTACAGGATTGGATTTGGAAATTATTCTTTGAGTATTTTGATTGCATTGTGTAAATTAATATTTGAGAAGCCGAACTACTCATTGCCGTTGGCATATACTAATTTTGATGTTTGTCTCACTCTAACCACATAATGCCGTGCAGGTGCATTTCTGCAGTGATTGCCGGAAGTGAGTTTGTTAGATTGGAACGAGAACATCAGCATCGACAGTCTTTAACAAATGGACATGCTAGTGAGGGAATGGATCCTGAATTATCAAGTCATATGTCAGCCGAAGCAAGTATTAAGTCCACTCTGCAGTTATTTGTGAAACTCTCTGCAGATATCATACTGGATTCTTGGAGCGAAACACACAGGTAAATATTATATTTACACGCATTTGAAAACAACACATTAATTCGCCTGCGGTTTGGTGTCAGTACTGTTTTATCCCAAACATTATTCTTTCATTTTTGTAGTTATCTTAGATATTTGGTATTTTGATTTCTGCACAGGTCTCATCTCGTAGCACAGCTTATCTTCTTGGACCAACTCTGTGAGATCTCACCGTACCTTCCAAGAAGTTCACTGGAAACCCACGTTCCTTATGCCATTCTCCGTTCAGTATACAGCCAATACTACGCAGATACTCAATCCACCCCACTGGCAATACTAAACGCATCACCCCGCCATTCACCCGCTGTGTTGCTTGCACACGCTTCTCCCGTCTTAAGGCACCCTCGTGGTGGGGACTCACCACAGTACTATGGGCATGAATCGGGGTACTTCAAAGCATCATCTTCACATAGCCAGGAGAACCTCTATGATGGTGCTGATATCGGCAGCAGCTTAAGGAGCATGGACAACAAGCAAAGGAACGTTCGGCGTTCTGGACCGTTGGATTACAACAGTGGCAGCCGTAGTAGGGTAGGCTCAACTTCTGGAAGCACTGGCCCCAGTCCACTTCCTAGGTTTGCAGTGTCTAGATCTGGTCCATTAGCGTACAAGTAGTAGTAAGTTGTTTGATATAATACCCAAACCCAACAGAAGCTGGTAAGTTATTCACCTTCTGCTAGTCTATAAGCGTAAATCATCCATCCAAGGTTTGCACAAATTTTAGCAAATGTATATCGCACTAAAGCGTGTCCTTTTGTAGTCGCCTGGATAATAGTTTAAATCAATGCCATATAAGTTCCTACTGTTGTGCACTCTATTTAATGCTCAAAAAGCTAAATCTTGACATCTCGCTTTCTTGAAGTCTGTTGGCAGAGTATTCTATTCTGGATCTTATTAAGCAATCATTCATCAGTAATGGTATTTGCTCGTGAATTTTTTTTTTTAATAAAACAAAAGGCATACATTTCTAAACACATCTTTCAATCGGTTCTCTATTAAGCGCAAATGTTGCTCGAGTACAGTGGCATTTAGGATAGCGTGTTTGTTACACGTTATTGACGTGATTTCTCACGATTTATGTGATTCTGTGAAGCTAGCAAGTATAATTTTGAGTAAACTATGTTTTCAGTCACCGAATTTTGACATTTATGATTTTGGTTTAAGATCTAAGGTTTAGGGTTTATGATTTTAAAGTTTTAGGACTTATGATTTTATAGCTTAAAGTTGAAGGTTCAAGGATTCATTGTTTAAGGTTTAAGGCTATGGTTTATTGTTTCAAAATTCTAAGGTTTGGTGTTTATTATTTAGGATTTAGGGTTTGAGGTCCATCGCTTTAAGGTTTAAGGTTTGGATTCATAATTTATGATTTATGATTTTATTATTCATTATTCACGTTTAGGGTTTTATGATTTATAGTTTAAAAAATTAAGGTTTAGTATTTATGATTTTAGGGTTTCATATTTTATGATTAAAGATTTCATTGTCTATAATTCAATGTTTATGGGTGATATGATTTAAAGTTCAGTGTTTTTGGTTTGGGGTTTGGGGTTTATAATTTCAGGTTTTATGATTTAAGATTTAAGGTTTTACGATTTAGTATTTCATTGTTTATGATCTATGGTTTAGATGTTATGATTTTAATGTTCTAGGATTTTATGTTATAGTTCATAATTCATGATTGAGTGACTAGAGTTTAATGTTTATTATTTTGGATTCATTGTTTATGGTTTAGAATTCAAAACTGTTAGGTTTAATATTTACCTTTTATGGTTCAATGTTTCTGGTTTAGGATTTTAAGGTTCTGAGCTTCAATGTTTATATTTTCATGATTTATGGTTTGTGGTATAAGGTTTATGGTGGCATGTGTTAGGTTTTAAGGTTTAAGATTTAATGATTTAATATTCTAGGTTCATTGTTTTAAGGTTTAGTGCTTTTAGTTCATGATTAAGGGTTTATGGCTTCATGATTTTGGTTCTAAGATTTAAGATTTTACTGTCTAATGATTCATGGTTTAGGGTTCCATGTTCATTTTTTAAGGTTTAGTATTTTTGTTTCATGGTTAAAGGGTTGGGGTTTAGGGTTTATGATTAAAGATTTAAGGTTAAAAAGTTTTATGATTTAGGGTCTAAAGTTTATATTTTATGCTTGATAGTTTATAGTTTTAGTATTTAGGGTTCTATGGTTGAGATTAAGGTTTTAAGGTTTAGGATTTGTGATCCATGATTTATGGTTTATTGTTTATAGGTTATAACTTTATGAGTTTAATTTTATGGTATATTTATCGTGCATGATTTAGAGTTTAAGGGTTTAGGATTCTCAATTTTAGGGTTTAAGGTTTAGGGCTTAAGATTTTATGGATTCGAGTTTTAGTGTTTATAGTTTTATGATTTATAATTTCATGATTTAGATTTTAAGGTTTCATGGTTTAGCGTTTTGGGTTCATTGTTTTAAGCTTTTATGGTTTAATGTTTAATGTTTTGTCATGGTTAAAGGTTGGTGTCTAGGGTTTATGATTGAGGATTTTATAGTTTATGGTTTTAAGGTTTAAAGTTTTAAAGGTCATTGTTTTAGGATTTAGTGTTTACGGTCTAAGGTTAATGCTTTAAGATTTTAGTATTTTGTATTGCATGGTTTATGATTTTATGGTTTCATGGTTTTGAATTTAAAGTTTCATAATTTAGGATTTAAGGTTTCATTGTTTATGATTTAGGGTCTCATGACATGGTTTAAGATTTATGATTTCATTAGTATTTATGGTTTCATTTCATGGTTTATGGTTTTATAGTTTCATTCCATGGTATAGAATTTAGGGTTTTACGGTTTAAGATTTAAGGTTTCGTTTCATGGTTTATAATTTATGATTTCATTTCATGAATTTGGATTTAGGGTTTCATAGTTTAAGATTTAAGGTTTTATTTCATGATTTATGATTTATGGTTTCATTTCATGAATTTGGATTTAGAGTTTCATAAATGAATAAATTATGATTTAAGGTTTCATGGTTTAAGATTTAAAGTTTTATTTCATGATTTATGATTTATGGTTTCATTTCATGAATTTGGATTTAGGGTTTCATTTCTAAATGAAGTTCTAAATCATAATGGGATTTCATAATGATAAATCCCAACCTGTGAAAGTATAATTAAGGATTTAAGGTTTCAAAATGAAACCCTAAATCATAAACCTAAAACCCCTAAAATCATAACTTAAAAATTATAACAAAACCCTAAAATTTAAACTCTAAAACCATGAACCATACACTTAAACACTAAACCAAAAACCATAAATTCTGAAACCTAAACCATATAACACTAAAATCTTAACCTTAAATACTAAATTATGCACCCTAAATCTAAAACCATACTTATAAACAATAACTCATAAATCTTAAACATAAAATATTGAACCACATACCTTTAACAATAGATCAAAACCAATGAACATTGAACCTCTATAACTCTGAAACAACAACCATAAATCATAAACCTTAAACATTAAACATTAAATCATCAATCCTTAACATTGAATCTTAAACTATAAGCCATAAATAAAACCTTGACTCATGGATACTAAACCTTGAGATCATGAAGAAAATCTTAAAATTTTAGTGATTTTTGCATTTTTGATTTTCTTCTAGTATCGTTTATGATCCTTTAGTAATTTAATTAAATATAATTTTTGTTTACATAAACTTAAAAATAAAAATAAAAACATTAAATTTAGACATAAAAAAAATATATAAACATTATAAAAAAAAGTATTCTATAAAACCTAATAATTGATTAAAATGATATATAAAATCAAAATTTTAAGAATAATTTAATTTTGTTGATTAATTAAATCAAAATATATATTTATTCTAATGATTTAAATTACTATATTAAGTGAATATATGAATTTAGAAAAACAACAAAAATGTCAATAAAAATGAATATGATAATAACACATGACATTACAATACTTTCTTTTATAATATATACATTTTTTTTTATATTACTACCTAAATTATTATTTTTTTCATTTTCATATTTTCTTTGTTTGAATTTTTCATTTTACTACCTACCCTTAAATGATTCCGTAAACGTAACAGACAAGCAAAATGTCACATGATCAACACCATATCATCAGTCATAAAGCAAAATAGGGATGAAAAAGCAAATTAAAAGTGCAAAAATAGGTTTAAGTAACAAGTTAGGAGGTGTAAGAAACAAATTTGTTTTATAAATGATGATGTGACATTCCTGGTGTTTACATAAAAAGTACTTCGTAAAATATTCTTAGGTTTCACATCCCAATTGATCCTAAGGTCTTCTAGAGACTACTTAATTGTTTAATCCTATGATAAGAGGATAGAGCACCTGTCTGTCTGTGTGATTAAAAATATACCATATGGTAGCCACTGTCTCTTGCAAGCTAATTAGTAACATAAATGTGAAAGATAACAATCTATGGTAACGATAGTAGTTACTAATTAGCATATCATCGGCTAACCAAGTTAACACATGCATGCTGCAGCTATTCAGTTATAAGAGAAACAAGTTCAGGTTAACAAGTTTTGATCATCCTTCTAAGAGAAAATTGATCATCCACCTCGCATATGGGCACCTAGCTCACCAAACTGATCATCGGCCTCTACAGTATCTTCCGATAGCCGCACAGCATCCAGCTTCTGCTTGAGAATTTCAATGGCATTTAAAACCAATTGAGAAGATTTGACTGCTCCAGTAGATTCAACTGTGAATATGAAGCTATCCTGTCTTGCAATAATTTCTACAAGCCCAGGCTTGCCCATAGCTTCTGCTTTCTTAAGCACTTCATCATCATACGTGTATGCCTCAGCATCAACCACCATGACCTAATACATGCCAAAAACATAGTACTATAAATTACCTCAAGACAACACACATTTGCTTTTGAAGGGTAGCAAAATTTAATACTTTTGTTCAACAAAACAAAATAGAGTGAGAAGCGTGGGAGTCCTTGTTTTAGGTTTTTTTAACATTCTGATAAAAGGGTGCAAATGTGAACTATGGCCTTTAAAAATCCCCCAAAAACGAATCTGTTTCAAGGGTAAAAAAGGGTTCTTGAACCCCCCCACAGAGGAGAACATGACCACTTTTTGGGCCGTGATTGCAGCTATGACAACCGCAAAGGTAAAATGCACCACAAATCACTTATCCGCAGCAATAGCACACTATCAACATGTTTGAGTTATTATCTTACATGCAAAGTCTTTTACAGGATCAAGTGCAAGAAGTTGGAACACCTTTCCACTTCCAGAATGATACTGTACGAAGTTGTCCACTTCCAAGATAAACCATAAATTTTACAAGACATTATGAAGAATGTTTATACTTATGCTCTGGAAAGAAAACATTATTTTCCAGGTGCCCATGACCATATTAGAGGCTGTTTCTATAAACATCTAAAAATCCAATCTCAAGGACTGCTTACTTTGTTCACAAGAAGAATTATGCATTCAAAACATCAAATCACTAGTGTCCATCATTGAACACAGAAAGAAAACAAGCAGAAGTACCTCTAATTTCACTTTCTACTCCACTTCAATCCAAAATGTTAGAGACATCATACAATATAAAGAAATAGTATAAAATTCGCAAAGGAAGTAATTGACATGAAAATGTTAAGATAAATTCCAAAATGTAATATATGCACCAGTATCTAACTACCAATACCATGTAATTATTAATTCTGCACAGAATATGGATCAGATAATAACACTGGTGAAAAGTGCAAAACCAAAATCATAAGAGAACAAATGAGAAAAAACCGAACCTGTTGTGTCACTGGATCAATTTCAAAGACACGGGTTGGACTGCTGTCGACCCATTCTCTTTTCTCTTCCAGGGTCAATGTCTCCATCAAATCCTCATTTATATGAATCTCTGGTTCATACATAAAAGTAACAGTTGCAGCAGGTGACCATTTGGCATGATCCTTCCCAATCCCTTTTCTAGCTATCGCTCTCAGCTTCAGCTCTTGTCCGCGTCGCAACTTCACAATGATAATCCCCCTGAATACCCAATTGAAAACAAACAACACCCATATGAAAAAACCAAATACCTAGTTGAAAAACAAAGAATACCCCATTGGAGAAAAAAAAATGCCCAGTTGAAAACAATGAAAACCCATTCGAGAAGGCCAAAAACCCAGTTGAAAACGAAGAATAGTAATACTCTTTTCGAACAACCAAATGCCCAGTTGAATACAAAGGACCTGTTTGGTACACTACTCTGGAAGCCCCTAAGAAGTTAAAATTTTCTTCTAAAAGATTTGGAACTTCTACAATTCTACAATTATACTATCATGATAGAAGCTAATTTGATTTTTTCTTCATATTTTTTTCTCCTATAAGTCATTCCACAGAAATTTATCCAAATAGGCCCTAAGAAGAACCAGCTAAAATCGATGACGACCCATTTAAAAAAAACCATGTTTTTTTTTCTTTCTAAAAACCTAAAATTGAAGAAACGCACGCACACACGCATGCACGCGCACCTGTTGTTCTCAGAGGAGTCGGCAGCATTGGGGTCAGAGAAATCGACGGGACTGACAGTAGGGTCGGAACTATAGAGATCCTTGCTGCTGACATCGAGGGTCTGGTCAGTCATGCACTTAACCCTAAGATGAAACTCCACCGAGCAAAACTCGCACTGTCCGTCGCCGTCGCATGCGTCGCAGTCACGTGAGAAGCGCATGGACATGGCGCGCTCGCTCGTGAGGGGAATGAGGCCGAGTCTGTGCGCTATGAACTCGTCGTTCAGCACCGACGAGTTCACCTCGATCTCGACCAGGTCGATCGCGATCGTCGGCACCTCCGCGATCATCACGCGCCGCAGCGCGTTGGCGATGCTCGCGTCGGTGTCGCGCAGCTCGAACTTCGCGTAGTCGTCCTTAAGCTCGCGGATTTTCACGCGAGGCATGCGCGCGTAGGATATTCCTCCCTCCATCGTTTCCTCTTCTTCTTCGCCCAAATGAAATGCCACTACTCTCCACTCGAGTGGAAGAAGAGAACGAAAGAAAATGTAAAACCCTTTTTCAAACCCCAAAACGTTCGGGATCTTATTATACGGATAGCATTATCGGACGGTCATAATAAACATGTAAGAATGTTTTTAATTTAAATGATTTTCTTAAAAAAAAATGTAAATTTAAATACATTTTTGGAAAATAATTATTTAACATTTTTTTTTATCTTTCATCTTTGCAAAAAACAATATTTTTTTAGTCATTGCAATTTATGTTTTTTGTTTTGTTTTTTTCTTAAAATGTGATAGATAGTGTTTTATTTTTTTTACTGTTTAAAGCGTCGTTGTAAGGTTAAAAAACAATTTTTTTTACTTAGAACAGATTGCATTTATCTATCTTTTAGCTAAAATTTCATTTAATTTTGAGTGTTTCATGTTTGTAGGACTTGTCATAGTGTTTTCTTTGTTTCCATTTTAGTTTAGTCACTCCAAGAGCATTCTTGACGTGAAGGATTAAAAAGGAAAGTTTGAGCACAAAATACTTGAAAACCGAGACATGAAATCGAGAGGGTGAACTCATGCATTGGAATCATAAAATGAGAGCTTAGATTTTAATTCCCTACATTACGATTAATCCTAGATAGAAAAAAGCCAATTAATAGGGGTTGATTCAATTAAACACATGTTTCAACATAGTCTACCTTAAATTAATTAGTGTAGTTCAATGTCATCTTGGTCATTGAGAGGAAACATTTGCATCTTGATATATTTACACAAGCAACTATAGCACAGTACACCCATGATATATTGGTATCATTCACAATGTGCATTGAAATCACAATGCCTTGAGAAGCTGTGTCCTGTCATTGCTAATTGCCATGTCCCAACTTTGAATGATAAAAATGATGGCATGCTTAGCGCAGATGATGCCTGCACAATGCAAAACAAAAAGCAATCATCTGAGATAATGAATCTGAATTCTGAGGCACCTATACTTTACAAAAGAGTTAACAAAACATCTTAACTAACCTAAGAGTCTCTTTTGTACCGCGGCGTATTTTGCAACGGATGGTAGGGAGTCCAAGGCGCTGGTGAGCCTCATAGCGATGACAGCCGGAGAAACCTGCAAATCAAAGAGAATAGACACATTGAGTGTTTCAAATGTCAGAAGGCATGAATGGATCTTGGAAACAAGTTAGTCCACCACTGTAGGACTTGACCACTGTAGGCCTTTCAAGTCCTTCAATTTTTCTGATTTTGTTGTTTTTAGCTATGAGCATGACCAAGTTACTGCATATGATGATAAAATAGTTTTAAACTCCCGGGCCATCACATCCCTCCATGTATGACAAATCTATTGATTTTTATGAAATTATTTTAAAAGTCATACAAACGATGGACTATGATTGTCCAACAGTGTAAAATTATTTTATACTGTCATCATTAAACTCTAATAAAGTGATAAGATTCCATACAAAATCCAGAATAGCACATACCATAGTAGGCTCCATCAACCTCGAGGACATCAATCTGTATCACTTAAAAGGAGCTTCAATTAGCAGCAGAGGAACATATCTTGATGAATCAGAAATTTGTTTGATAAGAAAAAGGAGGGATTGTAAGTTTGAAAATATAAAATGCAAGAAAATCATAACAAACTAATATTTCAAAAGATGTACTTTTTATACCATCAATTATGGACATAAATCCAGCAGCAAAAAAACATATCCCTCATTAAGACGCATGCTTATATTTTCTGCCCTCAAACCTTACAGTGGTACTCAATTGTGCTAAGCTGTATGCACCCATCACAGAATAATTATATAGAAGTATAAAACAAACAAAAATAATCAGCATAGTTATAATGATATGTAATCTGCAAAGGCATGCCATCTGTAACTATACTTTCCCCACTTTCTTCAGAATAATTGCACTAAATAATTAGCCAAGCTTTGATTTCTTGCTCCATATTTCTAGGTGTTTATAACAAAACTATTCACAATTTCACTCAAAATACATTATAAGGGATGCAGCCTCTCTTATTGTCAACTAAATTGAATCTGTGATTAATATGGTAGTGTGAAGTGGTATTTTTATTTTCTTGGTCATAATTTGGTGAAAGTAGTCTCACACAAAGTAGATGCCTTTATAATACAGTATCCCCTGTATCAAATTATCGTCATAAAAAGGACCAATTTAAAAAAAAATTACAAGAATTGGCAACTAAATGTTTCAGTCTTGGTTGTTTCAACTAACCCCGAGTGACAAACATATGATTTAAAAGAAAATTGCTGCAAAAAATAATTTATTCATCTAAGCTCAACTCCTAAAAAATGCTTAGAGTTACCTTGAATGAAAGAGGTACCAGCCACTTTAGCAGCAGCTCTTTTTAATCAGAGGTTGTCTAACTTATCCCAAGTAAATGGGATTTAACAACCCATCAAAGATAATGGGTCCAATTCCCTTATGTACTTTAAGATGATTGATTGTAGATATTAATTGCACCTTCCATCTTTAATGGGGTTAAGAAAAAACCCATTTTTACTTCAGATAAATTAGACAACCCCTATATTCAGAAAGTGTTAGATTCCATAAAACCAAGGGATATTAAGTGAAGTTGTCCAATAGATATATATGTTACACTCCAAGAATTATGGTATGCGACTTTCCATAGCATGGAAGTATAAAAAAAAGAGTATCAAAAAAAGAAAGCTCTCATGTTAGAGAGAAAATCAACAATTTTTCTCCTGACATTTCCAAAACTGGTTCACTATCATAATTGGCACAGATAATAGCCAATTACCAGTGTGGAATGCAACACAGATACAGCTATTCCAACGTCCACTGAAAAACCGTTCCAACAAATCCATAAAAACATTTTAGGTTGTGGGTTTTCATGTTGTTATTCTTGTACTCTGAGACCATATCTTTTCAACAGACAAAGCTTGAAGACCAAAGAAAGCAACAATTTCAGCTCATACTCCAATTCAAACCACGTCCAAATCCAATGGATCCTCAAAAGAGAAACGCTAGTTGCACCCTCTCTGAAACTCTCTTTTAGACACTCCCTGGTTAAAATTTATTCAAAATCATCAATTTGGTGTATTCCACATATCATTTAAAGGTTCTTCTTGATTTAGCTTATATTTATCAAAATTGATAATTTTTAATTAATTTCAGCCAATCACGTAGAAAACTATTGGAGAGAGTGTCGCTAGCACTCCTCTCCTCATAATAATACATAAAAGCCAACACCTACCTTCATTTTATCATATACCCAACAAACAGCATACCCAATATAACAGAACCAGTTCATAAACTACAAAAGCAATGCAGATAGTTTAAACATAAATCAGCAAAAGGGAGCAAGTTGAAGTGGTTACAGGCACTTGAAGACCAATTTCCTTGATACTATCCATTAATTCCTGAACTTTGTTTGGATCATTTGCTCTGGTCCTCATCAAAGGCCTTCTGATCTTATCTAGAGGAAGTTCCAATATCACAGGACCCCCACCCGCACCACTACTGCTTCCAGAACCACCAGGAGCAGATCCTAAATATTATAACAAATAAATCATTTGTAATTGAAAGAGAGAGAGAGAGAGAAAATGCAATTTTGAATTGACAGAAAGAAATAGAGGAGGGACTATTGCACCGTTGGAGTTGTTGGAGGAAGCAAACACAGTGAAACTCCTCAAAGTATTTGGAACCTGTAGAACAAAATTTGCCATTTTCTTCTTCTCTTCTTCTCAACACAATTTTTTCTTTCTTTCTTTTTATCTCTTGTGGTTCTAAATATATATAATAGTCAAAACATTCACAACACAAGCATGGCCCACCAATTTCAATGGCCAAGATTGTTCTTTTACAAGCCATATGGAAGGCCCGTCCTACACAGAATCTACTCTACAATATGATGACAGATTTGCCCTTAAAAATGGATCGATCTCAATTTTCATCCTCCATGTGAAACCATGGCAGCGATTGCTTCTCTCTCTCTTTTTATGTTTTGAAGAAGGGGCAGTTATGAAGGACAAAAGGGCAGCTTAGGAAACTTGGCAGTGTTTTCGAATTTCATTGGCCAGTTTCATTAAAATTTTAAAAAAATATTTATTAAATAAATGATGATTTCATAAATATATATATATATATATATATATGTACATTTTAAATAAACAAGAGTTATTTTTTAAAATAGAAATAGTTTAGAACTTTAGATGAGTAAATCAAGAAAAATAATCGTCGAATGATACGTAAAATTTACAAAAATTAATGATTTCTGAAAAAATTTCAATTAATCAGAGTATATAAAATAGAATATCACTAGCATTTCTAATAAAATGGTAGATTTACTTTTAGCATAAGATAGATATTTGTTGACATTTTGTTTACTTATTTCAGGATGCATTTTAGTTCTAGCAGTAGTGCCAAAGCAGCAGCTGCCAATGCTGACGGTGGAGCTCCAACAGTGTATCAGCGTTTAACATATATAACTCTACTAATGTCACTTTTGTTATTGAGTGCTTATACTTATAATTCTGAAATATATTTGGAACTTTTGAAGACTGAGCTTTTTTTTTTTTTTTTTTTATCAGTAAAGATCATATATATAAATATATAAAATACAAAATCAAAACACATGAGCTGCTAAAATTTATAAATTAACACTAAACGAACTGAAGTTGTAAGAATATAAAATTATGCAACTATAAATTACATAATATGATATACAAACCCTATAACATGAGATACAAATCCCATAATGCCACACAAAATAAACAAAATACAACCTACACAAATTAATACATAAGTACAAAACAATCCATATTGTCCCCTCAAACCCTAAATCGAAAGCATTCTGATGTGTTACAAGACCATTATTGGAAAGAATAGTCAAAGTTGCTTGATAATCCTTTTAAACCACCACCAAGCAAAATACATAACATCATTCATTACTACTTCCTCATTGAATTGTTTCCCTTTGAACAATGTTATATTTCTGTGTCTCCATATGTTCCACATAATTGAGGCTCAAATTATTTTCCATCTGTCCTCCTGAATGGATTGCTCGAGCAGCCATGTTGCTATAAATGCTGAAGGATAGAGATAGGTAGGGTTGAAGACACTCCAATTAGTCTATAGCATTTGCATCACAGAGTGCTCATCCTGCTGCATAAGATGAAGAGATGACTAACTGATTCCACCTGTTGTTGACATAGTGAGCATAGTTGGCTACCATCAGGCAACGCATTCCTCTAAAAGATATTAGAAGTCATTGGTAATCTATCAAGTAACAATCTCCACAGGAAATGAGACACTTTATTCAGGACCTTAATCTTCCAAAGCTTCGCAAATTCCTTAGCAGTCGATTGATTCCATTAAGATGAATAGCCTGATATACATCATTAACCACATATTGATGTCGTGACCTCGTAATCCAATTCCAAGAGTCACCACAGTTCAAAATAATTGTCAAGCCCCTAATGTCACTGAACAAATTATGTAGCAATCCTATTCCCAAACAAAATGGTCCATTCTTCAAGAGTACAGTCTTGTTGTTCCAAAATAATGAACAACCTGTGGTACCTAGTTGCTAGTGCATCCTTGCCATTCCACCAATTGGTCCAAAATTTAGTTTGCACTCCATTCCCAATTCTTCACACTTTGAAATCCGCCAGTCATTCCTTACTGTTATCCATGCGACATGTGTTTTGTAGGTCTCTCTACCAAATAGACTCAAACCTATCCCATGATCCTGATCTCTTCAATCCTCTCCAGCCCCTATATTTATAGTTCAGTACACTCACCCAAAGCTCACCAAGTTGGTTAAATAGGTTCCATTTCCACTTACCAAGTAACGCCCTATTAAAAGAAACGATGTCTTTTACACCTGGCCCATCCATTTCTCTCGATCTACATATTTTGTCCCAACTAACCCATGCAATTTTCCTCACCTCACCATCCCCTCCCTATAGAAAATTACACTACAATGATATTATCCTCCTAATAACAATCTTTGGAATTTGAAAACAAAAAACAAAAGGATATAATCAAGCATCGACCTAATCAAACAAACTCTGTCACCAAAGGATAAGTGTTTTTGTTGCCATTTAGAGAGTTGCTTACGATATTTGCTGATAATCGGCTCCCACATCTTAGGTCTCCTAGGATTCCCACTAATCTGAATGCCGAGGTACACAAACGGTAGCTGTAGAAAATCACAATTTAAAATACATGCGAACCTACGGATTTCAACTACACCGATTCTGAACTTGCTCTTGGCAAAATTAACCTTCAAACTGAACACCAACTCGAAACATCTCAACATGCTTTTGATTGCCATAACATTTCAACATGCTTTTGATCGCCATAACATTTGCAGTTGATGCCTCTCCAAAAAACACGGTATCATCCGCATATTGTAGGATGTCTACCATCACCTTATCCTTACCCACCACAAAGCCAATGAACACATTGTTACAAGTCACCTCCCTCTTCATCTCGATCAGGCCTTCTACCATGATGTTGAAAAGGAATGGGACCAACGGATCTCCCTAACGAAGACCCCGTTGTAGTATAAATTGATCTTCCATTTACAAGAACTGACACAGAACTCAACTTCAAGCACCCATCAATCCATTTTGAAAACTGAACTTGACTCTTCCACGAACCAATATAGTTGGAAGACACTTAAAAATCAAAGAAAAATGAAAGCTTATAAAAATGGATCTTTGTTAAGGATAATAATCACACGTTTTACGTACCAAGTCTCCATACATACCCTTCAAGCATATTACAAACATATCATCCTCGTTTGCTTATGTGATAGACAAGATAACTAATTCAGTTACCAGAATTTCATATCATTCGTTTCAACAAAGAAAGAGACTATTATGATCTAAAAGAATAACATTAATAACTTTATTCTCATCCTGTACAATTCAATCAATCACAGTATAATGTAATTTTTCCTTCCTGGACTAAGGTCTGAATGCGTAAACTTATATGGGGCTTGTTGGAATCTACAACAGACGAGTTGGGTATACCCGGAGTACATGGCAGAGATATGCCAAATTTGAGTCAAGCCCCTGCAGTAGATGGAAGGATTTCTAATGATAATGATAGTTACACAAATAACTTCTCTTGCATATCTCATACGCATTTTGTTGGGGAATGGAATGAACGAGTTGTTGTTGTTGTTGCTGTTGTTGAGTAGGTAGATTGAGATTATCGTGTCAAGTCACACCCCATATGCGAAATATGAGAGAAACCATATTCACTATTATCATTATCCCTGATTTTAATGTACTCATCACCTTGAAGAAATGTCCTGACAAAACTGAGCCACAGATTTCATGGAATCCCAAACTTGATTGATAGAGGAGGGATAGATAAGTGCTATAGGCTTCTAACTGCAGTCTGGTTTGTACATACGCAAGAGCACTCTGCTTCCTTTCCAAGCAGCCGTTTTTCACGATTAATCATCATCTTAATGAAGGGTAGTTTTTTCGAAACCTGGCGCCAAATCTCATTAACTGTCCCGTCGGGTTCTTCATATTCAAAATATCGCTTAACCTGAAAGCCAGGAACAAGAGGGGGGGCAAAAATCAAAATTTAAGTAAGCTAGAATAAACTCTTTACCACTATAATTTTCAAATAGAAATCAGACAAAGTAAAACATAAATTGAAGCTACTATCTACTTGAGCAACTGGGAGAACATCAGAATAAAAGTATTCAAGGGTTGCATTAATAATATATAAGATAGAAGCAATGAGAATCTACTGCACTAATTGCCTAAACTATTAACGATCTAGTTTAATAATCATGAAAACACACCATGGATAAAGATGCATTAATGTTATGTTATTCACTTACTCAAGGACCAGAAGTTCAGAGGAGGAAGAGTGGAAAAGGGATTATTGTTTTACATAAAAAGGACATACTCCAACCAAACTTCACATATTATAAGTACCATAACAGCAAGAAAACAATGAAAAATTAGCACACTCATACTAATGAAAAATAATTACTTCAGTTAAAAGACCACAATGAAGAGACTTGTTTTCCCACCAATATAACACTTTATATGAATATTAAAAAGAAAAAAAAGAAGAAAAAACTTAAAGAATGAGGAAGAAAAAGGAATACTATTGGCTACAAGTAGCAATGTCAATCAAAGTCCCCCAAACATCATTCTATGTATTGGTTTTGTCATACTTTCCAAGAGATTAAAAAATGCAACAGGTGGAGTGAAAGACAAAAGTAGTAATGGCACCCCCAGACTTTATAGCAAAAATAAATTATGCCAGCAGCACTACTAACCTCCTTTAGTTTTTTCTGATATTCCAAGACTCTATCTGGGGTCACTGCTCTCAATTTTGACACCAAATATCCAGGCTTTATAGCAGAACTAGTTTCTACAAATACAGCAAGCTTTTTGTAGTCTATAGTATCTTCAAAAGGCAACTCAATATTATCACTGGCAATCACTGGAATGCACAAGCTAACTATAGCATCAAACAGTCGGCAGGCTGATGGAGTATCTCCTGCAGGATGTAAACAGAACTTTGATGTATGCATTCCATGTGAAGCTGCCCGCCGACTCTCTCTGGATTGTGCTCCATGCTTTATTATAACATCCTTTTCATTTTCTAGGATTTGAAAGAGTATATCACGAATTTTCCCTCCCTGTAAAACAGACAAGGACAAAAAGAATCAATACAACAAGTCCAAATCAAAGGAAATATTCTGGTTATTTAAGCATACACAAGGAAAACGACACTTACAGCACAAAGCTCAAATATTTTAATGAAAATGTAAAGGGGAAACTTATGATAGATACTTACTGAGTGCTAGTGGTACTACACTGTATACAAGACCACCAGAAAGCACAACATTACCCAAGCAAAGAATACACATCAGTTTAAATCTATTGGTTTCCCGCATATATCCTCCTCTAGAGACAACTCCTATTTAAGGCACTATCTGAGACATTATAGGACACTAAATGTGGACACTTCCACCTACAGAGATCCAAACCTTGGTTTGCCTCATGCTAAACCCAATCCCATTGTTTTTAAAGACTATTGTTAATACAAAGGAAACTCTTACAAAAAGATACATGAGCATAAAAATGATATACTTCTAATTACAAGTTACAAAATCAATAATCGATACCATGTAGGTAACAACGAAAGACAAAAGTAAGCCTGGTTTTGTAAACAGACAGCAAAGAAGAAAATCGAATGCCAAGGAAACCAAAAAGGCCAGAGGCAAAGACCATATATAAGGCAATGTAAAGAAGATCTCTAGAGTGGAGGCTCCACGGCAGTTACCTAGATAAAATACTAAAATTGCATTGAATCTATCATCCTTCAATTTACTTCTTAAAACTACATCCATAACTAATAGACATTCTCAAAAGTTCATAGCGCGAACTCTCCCAGCTAGATCAAAATTCATCACCTTTCAGTAGCATGTCCATTCCATTCCAGCATCAATTCTAAACACACACAGCTAAATTATTTTTTCCAATGTAGGTAGAACAAGGTGTTTCAGAAAACATCCACAACTGCAATTTCAGCCAAAATGTCAAGATTTTTGGGCTCGCAATTTAAAACCACAAGTAGAGCAACAGAATACCACCAAGTTACACATCATGACATCAACAATTCATCGTCTTAAAAGTCTCAATTGAAATCCACGGTCATCACAAACAGAAGAGAATACAGATACAAATAAATACAAAATGTAATAACATTTTACCTCTTTGCGATACCGATTTCCCATGAAGAACAACAAGGTGTTGCGATCTTTTAAACCGACATCACCCTCGTACGTTCTGATACGGTGCGAGTACGGCACGACGACATCCTTAACCAGCGATCCCTGGTCGGATCTCAACCGTCCGAAATCCGAAACAAGGAGGACACAGTTTCTGACCCGATCGATGACCCGGTACATCGCATTCGGATCCGAGGCGACAATCACGTGATCCCTCCCATTGTGCCTCTTCCAATACTCCTGCTTCTCCAGCCACTCCACCAGCGCCTCCTGGTTCTCCTCGTCGCTGTAAGCCGATTTCTCCGAACCGGGCGGCCGGGCCTGGTTGACGATCAGGCTCAGCGACGAGAAGAACGGCACGAAGAACAGGTCCGCCTCCTTGGGATCGGAGACCCGAACCACGGGTGAGTTGGCTCTGTCGGACTCGGCTCGGGAGAGATCCGCGAAGAGGTACCACTCGGCCATGTGCTGGTGGCCGGGGTACTTGAGAGACGAGACGGCGTCATCGGGGGTGGCGCGTGAGTTGGCGCCGCGCGCCAGCGCGTGGTGGTGGATGACGCCGGAGGTGAACCTGCGGGGGAGATCGTAGAGGAAGATTTTGACGGAGGGGGAGTTGGAGGAGGTGGAGGAGGAGAAGGCGGAGGAGGAGGAGAAGTCGGTGGGTTGGAAGAAGGCGTTGAAGATTGCGTAGAGGACAAATAGAACGAAGAGCGCGATTAGGGTTTGTTTAAGAAGGGGTTTTCTCGCCATGGAGGAGAAGGAAGTGCCAAAACTGGAAACGAAACTCGGTTTGGGTTTTCTGGCTTTCGCCTTGGCTTCCTCTATCATCATGTTTTTTGGGTACGGCATCATCGACACCTTCTTTAACTTACTAAATGTATGCATGATAATAATAATACATACACAGTATATATACTACCTCTACCAACATCCAATTATACACGCCACCATTGTTGCTCCTTATTCTTCTACCTTGCATTTATCTCATTAATTTGGTCCTTCTTACATACATTATGAAATCGGAGGGCAGGGTGCAATCATTATATCATATCATTGGGGGAGTAGTTCTTATCACTATCATTAATAAATAAATGTTAAAGAGAATGAGGTAAATTTATCATAAGTCACTCAATTATTATATTTTAAAAAGTTATGTTAAATAATAGTAGGAGATGAATGTTACATACCATCTAACTTAGTTGGAAGCTCTTACACTGTAATGTTTTTCTTCTTCTTTTTTTTCTGTTTTTAATTAATTAAGCTATATCAAGTGAGTCTATTTTATTGGATTGAGTAGATACATAAACATTGAAAATCTCTTAAAAATACTGTGTTCGATTCTTATACATAAAAAAAAAAAATACTATAATCAAATTGTAAAAAAAAATTAAATTTAAAATATTTTAAAGATAATTACGCCTAATTGAACTTTTAATTACAATGATGAAATTGAATAAAATAATTTGACAATACGTAATTTAAGTTATTTTTTTTTAGTATAAAAACTATCCCAAACTTCTACCACTAGGTAGATCCTAATGGATATATGCAAAGAGATAATTAAATAATATAATGGATTTCAATTTATACACTATGCCATTGGCACCTACTAAAACAAAAATTTATTCTAGGCGCTTGATAGCCAAAATGGCCTTAATTGGTACTCTAAACTTATGCAAAAAAATCCAATATTCTTTTATTTCAAAATACTAATGTCTAACACTTTATGAAACAAAATTCAAATTCATCCTATTTGTTCCAAGCCAACAAAATCGTGTGGTTCCAACCACAATTCCAACCCATTTTTTTAATCTTTCTCAACACACAATGACGTGTATCCATCAATTAACAAATAATAACATGTAAATGGAAATAAGAATTTCAAACCACTTATCCTAAGCCCAAAATGGTTGTGTACTACCACAACAAACAAATTGAAACGGTACTTCGTGACCAAGGGTTCTAGTTATTATGGAAACAAACCATATGTCTAACCACCTGTCATATCTTAAATTCACTTACAGCAGGAATCCAACAACAAAGGGATTTGAATTCAAGTGTCACCGGAAGTGATGAAGTCACAAGACTACTAAATAAAGAACCTTTTAAGCAGTAAACACACACTCCAACTGATTCATAATACTACAATAGGTTAATTGATATACAGAATCTTTACCCATTCAAAGTAAGTAACTTTTAACCGTACTATCTATCTACCCACGCTTGGAAGTAAGCAATGTGATGGATTTCACAGTGGTAAACTCAACAAATTTACTAGACAGAGGAGATGAGTTATAGGTACATAGTCTAGAATAGATCATATCCTAGGTAAAAGATGAACCTGCAGTGCATTTTTCATGACAGTAGTAAACTCTCGTTTCTCAGACAAATCCACATCATCCACTCCCACTGGAACCTTCCACTCAAAATTCAAAACCAAATTAGCAACAAAGTACTCCAAATGAAGCAAAGCCAAGTTATAGCCAGGGCAAATTCTTCTCCCAGCTCCAAAAGGCATCATCTTGATCTCTTTACTCCCAGTTATGTCAAACCCTTCATCATTCAAAAATCTCTCTGGCTTAAACGCCATTGGATCCTCCCACACCACAGGGTCCCACCCTATCTCCGCCACCATGAAATTCACCATCCCATTCTTAGGAACCAAGTAATCATTAAAAACCACGTCCTCGGTGACAGCATGCGGCAAAACAAAGTGTCCAGGTGGGTGGCGCCGCAATCCTTCCAAGACCACAGCTTTAAGATAAGGCAGTTTCTGCAAGTCTTCTTCTTTCACTTCTCTTTGACCAACTACTTGTCTGATTTCATCCAGCACCCTCTCTTGCACGTGCGGGTACTTCACCAAATTCGCCATAATCCACTGCAACGCAGTGGAAGTAGTGTCCGTACCCGCATTCAAAAACTCGCTACAAAGCGTCACAATTTCCCCTTCATTCAGCTTGCGTTTCTCATCAAGCAATTCCAAATCCAACAACGTGTCAACATACGAAACAACAACAACAACGTCGTCGTTTAATCCACCACCTTCACGCTTTTGTTTCCTGGCTCTGATAAGCGGAACTAACACGTCTTCTTGGTCCTTCCGAATCCTCAGCAACTCCTTCCATAATTTACGAAACAAAACGCGCGTGACGCTGGGCCAGAAATTGAGGATATTGAACTTCCCAAACCGCAGAAGCATCTGGCGCTGCACGCGCTCAATGTCTCTGACTTTCCCATCGTCGAGTCTTTCACCGAAGCACATGAACACAAGCAAGCAGAACATGGAGTATTGGAAGTGGTTAACGACTCTGACGGAACCGTTAGATTCTGAATCGGATTTGAGGCGCGTGAGGAGGGCGTGTAGGACCCACTCGCGGGTTGGCGAGAAGGAGCTAACGCGGGAGGGGTGGAGCATCTCGGAGGCGAGGTTGCGGCGGAGGGTGCGCCACGTGGCGCCGTAGGAGGCGGAGTTGATGTTGTGCTGGTCGCTGTTGACGATTCTGGCGGCGGGGAGGGACCTGGGGCGGTCGGAGAAGAGGGAGCCGTTCTGGATGAGGGCTTGGTGGGCGAGCGTTCTGTCGGCGATGTAGATGGTGGGGCGAGGTCCGATGCGGAGGGTGAAGATGGGACCGTAATTGGCTCGGAGGGTTCGGAGAAACGGCTCGACCTCGGTGAAGGATTTTCGGAGCCATAGGAGGCTCGTGATGATTGGAATGTGAGGAGGGCCTGGAGGATTTTTTATTTTTTTGTCAAGAGAGAATAAAAAGGCTCTTATGAAGACGCAGACACAGAGAGACACTAGGATTATGATGAACCAGGGTTCCATTTCCATTATGTGAGTGAGGCTCTGCAGAGTGTTGTGTTTGTTGATAACTGTACCAATTACCAAAGTCAAAACGTATGATCATGGATTGAAATATATAAAGAAAACAAAAGAAATCTAGTTTGAGAAAAGGGTGTATTTGGAAGTGTATCTGATTCACACGTTACCAAAAAAATCAAGTCAATTTATTTACGTGGAAGTTATTATTTATTTACAGAAAATTTTGTTTTTGACTTTTATGACGTCATGGCATACGAAAGTGGGGTTCATTTACTTTGTTTTTTATGGGGAGGTGTTGTAACTCGTTATTGTTGATTATAGGTTATAATTATGAATAAAAATATCTTTACACTCATAAGGTTAGTAAATATCGTGAGAAAAAAAAAGAAAAAGTTATATATGTATAGTTGGTATGTAGATGTTTTCCGATATTGAGTATATAGAAAAATCAGTAGTCTAGGTTATGTAAAATGATTTTAATATAAAATCCTAAAGTCAGCATCAATTACTTAATGCTAAATCAAACTAACCCGTAGAATGTTGCAATGTGACAGTGGAGTGGGACAGCCCATTGGGGTAAGCATGTTGCAGACAATTGTTTTGGTATGGGCTGTCACACAATGAGTACCGCAAAAGTTGCAATGTGACATTATTTTTCATCTGTTTATTAATTTTCTTTGACCATGAAATAATTTAGAACCATACTTATTTTAGAACAAAGAGAAAATTATAAATTTACAATCATTGCATTAAGCCACTAAATTATTTTTTATTCTGCTTTTTATTTGTCTTTTAAGATTTTTAGGTTAAAACTTAAAAAATTAATGAATTTTGTTGATTTCAATAAAATAATTATGATTTTTTTCTTTTTTCACCTATGATAAATACACATGTCAAATAGATAATTAAAGCTATAATTGATATAAAAAAAAAGAGTAATTATTGTAATAATAAAATATGCAGATGACAATTAAACAATTCAAAAGTAACTAGAGATAATATTTGTAAGCAACCTCGGTCTAATATTTTATTAACCCTGAGTGAAATCATTCTTAAAAAGCCATACATATAAATATTATAAAATTATATATATATATATATATATATAAAATAATAATAATGAATTTCACAATTTTAAACGTGTCTAATATGATTTTATATTATCAAATCATGAAATTATTTCAATCAATCCCAAAAAAAATTACTAGTTCTATTTTGATATAATTTTTTATTGAATCCTCAAAAAGTTAAATTATGTTTAGCAAGATATTTCATAACCTTTTGTTGAATTTTTTTTTTATCAATTGTTTGATTTTTATCAAATCTTACTCTTAATTCATTTCAAGTATTTGTGTTAAACATATACTTAAAACTATTCTCATATTATTTAAGTATCTCACTAATACGCTTTCAATCACTAAAATTCTCATTTGCTAATAAACTTTTTTTATTATCAAATTTGAACAACTTACAACAAAAACAATATATTTTGTTAACATGTTGAGAATAAACTAATAATTTTCTATCACTAGTCTCACCATTATTCAACTTTCTAGAATAACATGCATATGAAATTTTTCTAGAAATATTATCCAAAGGAAAAATAATATTCATTTTTCTAATTGATCCATTTTCAACTAAAATATTTATTTGCTTGTTATAAAGATTATCCCAATTTTTAGGATCATAAATATCTAAAGGAGGAATTGATTGTTCTTTGTCAATGCAAAAAGCTTCAATATTAGATTTATTTGGGACATCATTAGGTTCATTTGAAATATTAATCTCATCATTCTCACTTACTTGGTTTTCAGTATGCAAATTTTCATTTGATTGATCCAAATTTTTATGAAAACATACTTTAAAAATAAATTTATCAAGAGTTCCTTCTTCTGATTTTATTAATTCTTCATCTCATTTTCTCTTATTTCTTTTTTCACTTTCAAATAAATGTTTTTATAGGAAACATACTATAAAAGATAAATTAAATAGTCAATTAACACAGGACAAAAAAACACATAACTTATAAAACTAATACACAAATAACAATAACACTTAAAAATAGAAAATGAAGTTGAATACTTGGTCCACACACATTTGCTAATTCTAGTAACTAAATTAACTAGAACAAATTAATATAAATCAATAAATATTTAATTTGACTCAATTACATGATTAAATTTAACTATAAATATAAATAAATATTCACAAATGATAGTGATATACATACTAATTGACCTTAGTTTCATTCCAATAAAAAATCAATTCCAAACAAGTTGAACTCTTGAACTTTGAATCTCCTTACTCCCTCTTGAATAGACTCAGAGTGTAATAGAAAAAAAAAATTATAAATGTATATCACGTAAATTAATTTAATGTAATCTTATTTTAATTTTCATAATCTCTTTATATAGATAATAAATTTATATTCGTTGCACAAAATATGAAAAATATAATCAATTTTTTTACTATTAGTTGTAACAAATTGGTTTTTACAAGTTGAAGATTTTTTTTAAAAAAAAAATATAATGGGAGAAAATTAAGTTTTATAGCCTTTATAAGTTATTAGTGCTTTAAAAATAAAATATTTTATTTTAATATTTTGGAGATACTATGATTTTGTTTGGTCTAGATTATTTTTAACTTATAAACTATTTTTAAGTTAAAGTTAAAAATGAGAACTTAAAAAAAAATTAAAAAGTTATTTGTTAATATATTTTTTTTAATTTTAAATTTTTTTAAAGTTAAAATATAATCAAATGGAGAGGTTTGGGTTCGACTTCTCTCGCTAACAAAAATTAACAAACTTATCATTAATATTTTCTAATAAAAAAAATACTAATTATCCAAAAAATTTGGCCTTATTAAGATTCTAAGAGAGAACATGAAAATAAACTTCGCATAATTAGCTTTGGATAGCTTATTATAAAACTCTTAATTTCTAATTTTTCTTTATTAAAAATAATTAACTTTTATTTTAATAAGCTTTTATTAATTGATGTTTAACCCAACTTTTACTTAAAAATAACTTATAAGTTGAAAATAAACTAGGACAAACGAAGAACTGGTTAACCCTATTTCCATTTAAATTATCAATGCGTGAGAGATAATTAAGGATGAATGAGAGAATAATAAATTAAAAAAAATCAAATTCTATTTTTTTAAGAATAAAACTAATTATTTTTTTATATTAAAATATTAAAAAAAATTGGGCCCTAAAAATAGTAAACCCTAGGTGGTGATTCTTCCTTCTTACCCCAGGACTGACTAGGGATGGCAATATGGACCCAGACCCTACGGGCACCCGCAAAAATACCCATACGCGGGTAGGGTAATAACCCGCATATTTGGGGATGGGGATGGGGCGGGTATTTACCCGCAAAATCTCATGAGGATGGGTGCGGAGTGCAGTGCTGTAGTACCCACCCCGCCCGCCCCGCACCTTATGTATATACATATTAATTAATATATTATAATTTTATTATTTAAATTATTCAATTATCTATTTATTATTTTAATTATTCTTTTTATATGTTAATTTTGATATTCTATTATGATTTAATTTTTATTTGTATTAGTAGTTTAAAGCAATATAGAAACTATGGAAATAAGCATTTACAAAATATGGAGAAATTAATTCGGATGATGAAGTTAAAATATTATATCTATTTATGTTTTATTTTTAATATATAATTATAAACTAATTAGTTTTAAAAATATATTAGTTTTTCCTGTTTAATTAGAGTTTTTGTTTAAATTTATGTTGAATGATTATTTTTGTAATGTTATTTATTTATATAAATCAATATTCGTTTGATTTTAATATTATATAAGGGTGTATTGGATTAGGATTTTAAAATACTTTTTTTGCATAAAAAAGTCTTAAAGATTTTTAAGATTTTGTAGAAACTAAAAACTGTTAAGATTTTTTTAAGATGACTTTTGTGATTAGGATTTTATAATTTGGATTTAATGGATTTAGAATATAGGATTTCACATATTTATAAGATAAGATTTGAAAAGATTTTATGGATTTCTAAAAAAAAAAAAATTCAAAACTATTAAACACAAACCAACAAGAGTGTGCTTGGAAATATTATTGAACATAGGAAATGAACCATTATGGCAAGGAAAAGTGTGATTCGGAGGGAGAAGAAGAGACAAAAATTGGAACAGAAATATAATTTGATTTGCCGATCCTCAAAAAAAAAGAAATAAGCAAAGTTCCGTCGTTAAGTGATAAATGGGAAATGCATGGAAAATTAGAATCACTACCGCGTAATAGTGCACCTATACGTCTTCATCGACGTTGTTTTTCGATCGGAAGACCGCGAGCTAATTATCGAGACTTTGGATTATCCGGACACATACTTCGTGAAATGGTTCATGCATGTTTATTGCCTTGTGCAACAAGATCACTAATCATAAATTATCATAAACTGAATCATCTCACCTAATGTACATGAACTCATTTTGAGATATATTTTTCACAAATTTTCATAAAGTAATAGTGAAAAATAATAACAAAATATTAGTAAAAAATATAAAATGTTTCATTTAACTCATAAAATCAATAATGTCATCAAAATATAAATCAAATAATTCAACAAAAAATATATGATGATCAAAACATTAATCATCTGCTTAACTTGAAGAATATCCAAAGTTGTCTATGTTTTATAACATCCCAAACATTGCTCTTTGTTTCCTACGTTAAATTGTATATTTTTTCAAAATTGATTGCAATAGTTTAGAAAGGTCTTTTAAAACTTTAACTTGATTGTTTATCCCGAGTTAAAACTTCTTCTAGACTCAGGATCTATTTCTTTTATGAAAATTTTCATTTCATTAAAAATTTATGAACTTAAAATGAATGAGAGACAGTGGACTACATTGTAGGCTTGTAAATTGATTCATAGTGATTTTGATGTATGAACACATTACTATTAAAATCATATAAAAAGTCTCATCTTGAAAAAAAAAAATGTGTGGGTGAGAGATTATGTCACTGCCTTCAAAGCAAAAATAATGAAATAAATAAAAAAGTTTGAGATGAAAAAGAAAAAGAAAAGTCTCTCATAGTTGAATGTGATTGTTTGTAGGGTTTGGTATTTATATGATCAACTAAAAAGTCTATAAAATCTACCAAAATCCAATTAAAAAAAATTCATAAAATCTTTATAATTTTGAATAACAGATGATTTTTTTTTCGTTCGTTATTCAAAATTCCAATTGAATACCACAAGATTTCGTTGCCCTTTGAAAAAAAAAAATCTTGATAATCTTGATTGAATACTATTAGATTATTTTTTATCATTTAACAATCTTGATTGAATACCCAAGACATTTTTACAAAAAAAAAAAAATTATTCAAATCTTAAACAATCCTAATCCAATACATCTCCTAAGTTTTTGTTTTTTTTTTTTATATAATTTTTAATTTTATATATATGAAAAGTGCGGGTCGCGGGTGCGGCTATGGGTATATAGGTACCCAGAGGGTATGGGGATGGGGATTGAAATTGTTACCCGCACGGGTATGGGACCGGGGACGGGTACTTTTTTCAAACACGGGTATGGGGACGGGGTACTATAGTACCCTACCCATACCCTACCCATTGCCATCCCTAGGACTGACCATGTTTGTGAGACGCATAATATTTTATTTAGGAAGATTATTTTTTTAGTTTTATAAAGTGATTGACTTTTTATCATATAATAACATGAAAAAATGGATGAGATAGTCCATCACAATCATGTATTTATGATTGATTGATTAGTTTTTATAAAATTATCATAAATTTTATTAAAATAATAAGTTATGATAGATGAATATTTTACTAATTGTGTATGGATATGAAAATCTATAATATTATAGATTTTATAATAATAGGGTTGTGTACCAATACGACTTGTAGTAGAATAATGATAGTGATCATACTTGAAAGTAAACCATACTACTTGTAGTAGTACTTTTTACTAAGGCAAGAGGAGCAAAATGCTCCAGAAGTAAACAATACAAGTACCTTATACGTTGAGTAATTTATAACCGGAAATAGTTGTGATGTTTTTCGTTCTATTTGGATCACCGTGATTTTGAATGATATAAGAAGCAATAAGAGAAATAACCATCCAATTGTATCCATTCTTTTTGTTCAAGTGGGTAACTTTTCTATATTAGAACATTTTGCTGGGCCATCATAAACGTTATTTCTAGCTTTTATTTTTTTTAGTTAATTTTTATCTTTAAAATATTTATTAACTTTTCTTGTAAAAATATTATTATTATCTTTTTGTAAATAAAACTATATTGTATTATTTACTTATTTATTTTTATTTTTGCTATTCTTCTTACGGATTTTTATATTACTTTATTTATTTTAAAAATTTTAATATTTATAAAATTTCATTTATTATTATTTTTTTATTGTAATTCATGAAATTAAAAATAATAATTTTCTAAGATCTTTTTTAATTTTGAATAATTTTACGTATTAGTTAATTTATTTTAATTATTATGTTAATTAACATAATAAAAATATAATATTTATTTAAATATTTTTTTTACTTTAATTAAAATACTCTTAAATTATGGTATAAGATTAATAATAAAATGAATGATATAAAAATATGTATTTGATGAAAAAAAATAGTAAAAATAATTTATATGTAAATAAAAAATTATAAGAGTTTAAAATTTATTAAAAAATGAAATCATAATACTTTAAAATATATTTTTATTCATAAAATAAAACTAAAATTTATATAAAAATGATATAAATATGTTAATTTTTATTATTCTATATTTTTTAATTACTTTCGACAAATAATATATCACAAAGACATTAATTCTAGAGTTATTTTTGGTAGAGTTTTTATTTTTTTACATTTTAATATTATAAACATCTATTATTAGATACTTTTATTTTTAATTTATTTCTCTTTTTATTAAATCATATCACTTATTATATTTATATTTTTCTTATTATTTAAAAATCTTTTGTGATATCGCAATAGCAGCAAAGAAGTAATCTTGTTTTGATGATTAATGTAAAACTCATGACACATCAAACACAAATAATATAGTATCTCTTTATTCTATTTATTCACCATTAAATGAGATGAATAGGACTAAATGAATATTTGATTTAAAGTTATAAATTTTTTACACACATTTTAATATAAATATAAAGGTTAAAAATACTTTTAATCAAAATATATTTTTTCACTACTGCTTACCCAAAATAAAAAAGAGTCTTCTAAATCCTAGGATACAGATGAACCTGCAAAGCATTTTTCATGACCATAGTGAACTCTTGTTTCTCAGACAAATCCACATCATCCACTCCCACTGGAACCTTCCACTCAAAATTCAAAACCAAATTAGCAACAAAGTACTCCAAATGAAGCAGAGCAAAGTTATAGCCAGGGCACATCCTCCTCCCAGCTCCAAAAGGCATCATCTTGATCTCTTTACTCCCAGTTATGTCAAACCCTTCATCATTCAAAAATCTCTCTGGCTTAAACTCCATTGGATCCTCCCACACCTTAGGGTCCCACCCCATCTCCGCCACCATGAAATTCACTGTCCCGTTCTTAGGAACCAGATAATCATTAAAAACCACGTCCTCGGTGACAGCATGCGGCAAAACAAAGTGCCCAGGTGGGTGGCGCCGCAATCCTTCCAAGATCACAGCTTTCAGATACGGCAGTTTTTGCAAGTCTTCTTCTTTCACTTCTCTCTCACCAACCACTTCTCTGATTTCATTCACCACCCTCTCTTGCACGTGCGGGTACTTCACCAAATTCGCCATGATCCACTGCAACGAAGTGGAAGTAGTGTCCGTACCCGCGTTCATAAACTCGCAGCACAGTGTCACGATTTCCTCTTCGTTCAGCTTGCGATTCTCCTCCGGCAACTGCAAATCCAAAAGCGTGTCAACGTACGAAACAACGTCATTTTGATTGTCACTGGATGATTTGTTTTGCTTCCTGGCTCTTATAAGCGGAACAAACACGCTATCCTGCTCCCTGCGGAACCTGAGAAGCTCCTCCCAGCGTTTGCGGAACAGAACGCGCATGAGGGTTGTCCAGAAATTGAAGACTCTGAACCTTGCCAAGCCGAGAAGCAGTTGGCGCAGCACGCGCTCGATGTCTCTGACTTTCCCATCGTCGAGTCGTTCACCGAAGCACATGAAGACTAGCAAGCAGAACATGGCGTATTGGAAGTGGTTAACGACTCTGACGGAACCGTTAGATTCCGAGTCTGATTTGAGGCGCGTGAGGAGCGTGTGCATGACGGAGTCGCGGATTCGGGAGAAGGACCTGACGCGGGAGGGGTGGAGCATCTCGGAGGCGAGGTTACGGCGGAGGGTGCGCCACATGGGGCCGTAGGAGGCGGAGCTGATGTTGTGCTGGTCGCTGCTGGCGATTCTGGAGGCGGGGAGGGCCTTGGGGCGGTCGGAGAAGAGGGAGCCATTGTGGATGAGGGCCTTGTGGGCCAGAGTGCGGTCGCGGATGAAGATGGAGCACTGGGGGCCGATGCGGAGGGTGACGATGGGGCCGTATTTGGCGTGGAGGGTTCGGAGGATGGGCTCGAGATCGGAGAAGGATTTTCTGAGCCATAGGAAGCTTGTGACGATAGGGATGTTGGGTGGGCCCGGAGGAGTGGTGGTGATTGTTTTTTTGTGGAAGGAGAATAGCAATGATAGTGTGGGTCTTATGAGAGCGCAGAGGCAGAGAGAGACGATGATGAGGAACCAAGCTTCCATGGTTCAGTTCAGTTTTCCTCGACCAGTGTCGTCGTTGTAAGATTAGTGTGAGAAGCAATGGCCAAATCACAAATGGATGGTCGATTGTAAAGGAATGAAATAGATATTTTTTTTCTGAATAAGGAATGAGATAGATAAATACTACTATATGAGATGGTCTTTTCTCTTCCAAAATTTTAGATACTTTTTTTTTATTGATTAAAATTTATAAAAAAAATTATAAAATTTAATGAATTTTAAGTCATTCTTTTTTAATTTTAATTCATTTACCTGCTTGGATCTAATAATTGGATCATTCTTAGGACGTAGGAGATCAAGCATAAAAATTATCAAAAGTGTCAAATTTAATCTAATTATTCATGGAAAGGATGTTAGTTCTTTCTTATATTACTAAGGCGTGTCTTGATTTCTCATAAATATTAATTTTGTTGTCATATAATTAATATATTATGTAATTTTGTTAATATTTTGGACGGAATATTCCATCCCGTCATTATTGGAATCGTATAATAAATATGAGATTATCTAGGTGTTAAGTAAATATGGATCAGTCTATCCGGTCAAGCTGAATCGATTAGTGAACCAGATATAAAAAATGTACAATATCCAATTGTTTGAGATTATTGACATAATCGAGCTGGCTGTATAATCTCCCTTTCCATCTCATCTTGTAAAGTTAAATTTATTGTATTTAATAATTATAATGATAAAAGAAAAAGTCATCTTCATTTTCATGCCATTAATGTATAATTAATGTGTATTAAGAGTATCTACAACGTTTATAAGATGATTATGTTATTTTGGTAAATTTTATAATTTTATGTAATTTTAAAATATTTTATAAAAAAATTAACTTTAATATTAAAGTTGTTAAAGTAAATATTTGACTTAATTATCCAAATTTAATTATGGTATAATTTTATATTTATGGTATAATTTTGTTAAATAGTCATTATTTATACAAACAATAATATTTATATAAACAACTTTATGTCATATATTTCAATGGTAAAAATAAATTAAGTAACATTATTTGACCTTTAAACAATTTATTAAACACTCACATTAAAGATGTTCTAAATTGTGTCATTTCATGTTTTAGCTTAACTAACTGAATTATATTTTCTTTAATACATTATTTAGTTAATAACTAATGATAAGAAATTAACAAAAATAAAATTTTATAGTTCTCAAAATAACATCAAAATTTATAATTATAATAAAATTAAGATATTCAGTTGGAATTTTAAAATTAATTAAGTTATTTAAAATATTTGATTTTGTTAGGTAGCATGATTATTATTAATTAATTAAATTTAAATATTACATTTGACCATAATTACTATAATTATGATTATTATTAATTAATAAACTTTAAATATAACATTCGAATTGAATTTGAAAATTTTATTAAATATATACCATAATGAGAATGGCCACGGATAGTATGTCATTCTTCTGCAAGTCATTCAGTTTCATCATAATTAGGGGTGAAAATAGCTCCGGGTGTTCATGAGGGACCTATGGCTACATAAGCACCAGACCAGGCCAAGCTTCTTTTTTTTAAATAAAAAGGTTAAAAACTTTAATTAAAACATATTTACTTAAAAAGGTCGGACCTTATATAGGCCATTTAAAAAGCTTTTTAAGTCTAGTATATTGGTCTATTTAAATTAAATAAATAAATATTTGTTATTATTATTATTATACTATTTTTTTTATATTGGATTAAATTTAAATTGTTATCTTTTTAAATGTTAAACATGTTAGATTTATATAAAAAGTTAAAGTAAAACTAATTTATATCTTATTTTATTATAAATTATATGTTTAAATAAGTTATTGTCAATCTAATATTAAACCTAAAAAATATATTTGTATTATGTAAACAAGATGAATTTAACTATTGTAAAGTTTAATATACGTATTTTGACATTTATCTTACTTATTATTATAAAGTAAACTATTAAACACAGTTATAATTCACGTTAGGTAAGACTTTTATGTAAATTAGACTTAAATCTTTAAATAAAATTTTTGATAAGTAACAAGTTAAGACCATATATTTTTAACATAAGGCATACTCAAGGTATAAGGTTATTTTCACTCATAATCACAATGTATGAAGGTAATTGTTTCAAGTTGAATATAAGAATAAAATATTTAAATGGTTCCAATCTTTAGAATGTATCGTAAGAAACAAAATTATTACATGCTTCAGGACTACCATATTAACGATGGTTTGTTGTTTCTTGAGGCGATGAGGCGATTTTCGACGCGGCATTACTGTTTTCCTATCCCTCTTTTCCACCTATTCTCCCTTTATTTCCTCTACAAGGGCTTCGTTTCTTCCTTTGCACCTCTTGGTTCTCTCTGCATGCAATTACAAACATCAAAATCCCAAAGAATACATTTTTAGATTAAAATTTTTTAAACCGTGCATTAGCGGATTTATTTTAGGTTTGGTTTATTTTCCTTTTGCTTTTGCTACGAGATAAGAAAAGGGTTAAAGAGATGGGTTTGCTTGCTTGGCAAAAAATAAAAAAGACATTGTTTGTGGTTCATAAAAAAATTAATTATTCAATACTTTAGCTACCTATTACATCTTTACAATCTCCACGGTTAACTTTTTAACCTTATATCCAAAGGTGTTAGAGTTTGTTTGTTTTACTGTTGGTTTTACAAAGGGACGTTCATTCTCGTAGAACGAGATGCTTTTTTTGTTTGGCAAATCTAAATAACAGTTGAATACTTGAATTGGATATATTTTTCATAAAACCGATGTTTGCCATAAAGTAACTACATAACTACATTTTGTATACAAAGTTCCAAAAGCTTATTCAAACACAAGTACAATATAATGCCAACGGAGGCTAAACCTGTTTTTGTTTAGTTGGATTACAAAATGTAAAGAAATAATAAAAATTGAAACTGATATAAAATATGATAATTTTTATGGTGAAAAATTATTTAAAGAATTAAAAGTCATTACAAATGTTTAATCAATTGAATTAAAATCAAACTTCCCGAGATGCGATAGATTAAAAGGTGAGAAAATAAATCTTCATGAATTTGAAGTCTAAGATGTATTCCTCGGTGCATCAGAAAAATCACTTTTTTTGGTGTTAGATTTCTTACCAAAACATTGTTAAGGGAAGGAAGTTAACATATTAGTGAGTTCACATCATGGGGGATGCTAGCATAGACCTCATGAGATCGAAACTTCTTCAACAAGTGCCATGAACATAGGCCAAACAATCATTTTATAACAACAAAATCATTAATTGAATAGAGCAAATCACAATCCACCATTTATGGAAAATGTACTTACTTTTATAAAATTGTCTTAAAAGTCATGCAAACCTTAGATTTTGATTGAACGACAATGTAAACTTATTTTACACCGTCGATATGTCATTAAACTATTTAAACTCAACAAATAGAGCAAATGATTTTCTCTATAAATAGGAATTAAGCATCTGAACCTCTGTTGGTAGCTCAACGGAAGCTACTTAAAGGGTCAGCTGTTTTCCCAGATCTAGCATCAGTCCATGCTTTTGCAATTGTTTTCTTCATCTCTTCATCGCCATCGTTGTACATGTTCTGCAACATTACATGCATAGTAGAAGTCAAATTGAATGTTCCAAAGAGTGCATAGTTACATGCATAAAACTAAAACAAAGTAGCTTCAGCCAACTAAAGAAAGAGCAGAAAATCTGACCTTCATCATGTCCATGATTCCTGCCATTGGATCTTTCTCTTTATCCAGATTTGGCTTTAGCTGTAACATCAACACAAGTGTTACTACTCTATCACATTGTTCAATTGTCATTTTAATCTTAGCATCTTTGATGTTACTACCTTGTCATCTTTGAAGTGCAAATCTAGCCAGTTTCCTTTGGAAGCCTTCACCAATGTGATGATTGCCCTTTTAGGCTTGACCAAAACCTTAGACTTCTCTGGTACTATCTCCTTGTGCAATTTCGGTATCGCACAGCGGTAGTTCTTTCCTTGAACATCATGGAACTTAACATCGAATGACACTGACTTAAACTCAGATTCAACCTTATCCGCATCAATTCCCTCCATTGACACATAGATCTGTCAAAGAACAAATAATAAAAGAAGCATAGTCATCAGGAGAAATTTGATACAGTTACTTAACTTAGCATGTGTTTGGCTGTACGTTATTAATGTAAAATCACGTCAATTTTATAAAAAGACACAGAATCTGTGGGTTCTTGCCTCTCTCTCACATGCTATTAAGCTATTCTTTTAGACTAAAATGGAATGACAATAACTGTCATTGTTTACACTGCTTAAAATAAAATGAAACTTGATAGATCATAGATATACTTAATCCAATTTTGTTCAACACCTCTATTCGCCTTCCTCAGATTTTTGGAATTGCAAAATAAAATCAGCTTATAATTTACTTATCTCCAAATATATTTTTCATTCTTTTCACTTCACTAACAACACAATAAAATCTTGTTTTGTTCCATGGCAAAATTCCAAATGGAAAATAATTAGTCAATGGAAAATGCATCCCTATCCATTAATGATAAACTATTAGTCTATCTCGGACCACTACGTATCTATGATCCTTGCATAATCAAGATTTTCACTTTATGAAAAATAATTAACACACCTCAACTATGTCTCATGTAGGATTAATTAAGACAAGACCACCACATATCTATGATCCTTATGCAATCAAGATTTTCACTTTATGAAAAATAATTGCAGCAGTGCTAAATAGTAATTAGTACGAAAAATAACAATATGAATCAGCACGATTCAAAAGCAGCCAATCAAATGATTATTTAACCATTCAGTAAGGAAAGAATAAAAGCTGCATCCAATATATTATTGACACTTACTATTCATATAGTTTCGTTCAATGATATTTCGTACTAAATATCATTTTCCAAAGAATTAACACACCTCAACTAGGTGTCATGCATGTAGGATTACATAAGACAAGGTTATCAGTGGCGGAAGGCCAAAATTCTGCTGTATAAACACGCCATTGCGGCCATTGCTATGGCACCACCATAGCATGTCTCCCTTCACAAATTGCCTATGACAAAGGGAATTTGCCTATTGAGTGTGTTTGGAAACCAAAAATCCAAGAGCTATGTGAGAGAAGGTTATGTTTTATCCAACTGATATCCAAACACAACACGGTGTTATGGTGGCCATCTATAACGGTTTTTTTAGTTTGTTAGTTTTGTTAAAAATATTAGTAGGAGGACTCAAACCCTACCTATCTCTCCCCTACTCTCACTTTTTCAACGACCATCCAACCACCTTACATATCCCTCTATAACGGTTATTGTCTCCGTCTATGTAACAATTTCTCATGGACCACATGCAAGATGTATGTATATATACTTATAGTTACAAATATTCAGATGTATAGTTTTAATTTTTAAACCATGATGACAAGTTTCTCAACAATTACAATTATATTTATATATGAATCTTTACCTTAACTTTGTCACTATCCTGATCCCAGCTGAACGATGCGAGTGCGGCATAATTCAGTGCAGGAGAAGGCGCCACCTTAGTCCCGGTCGAAATCGGTGCCGGAATCTGGGCAGAAGGTGCCTCTGATGATAACTGCGAAATCGTCTCATGAATTTTCAGACAAAGGAATCAGAAAGCAGCAATAAACGGAAATGAATAAATAATTAACAGAAATTTGGGTGATTGAATGTATAAAGTGAGAACCTTTTCGAGGTTGCGAATTTCGGAGGAGAGTAGAGAGAGGGTTCGGGGTCTTTTGGCGATGCTGTGGAGGTGGCGAAGCTCTTCCAAATCCAGTGCCAAGTCATGCGCCATTTTTTCACTGAATCAGAGTTGAGAAATGGTAACTTCAGCTCAGTTCGGTCCAGATAACTATTATTGCTGTGTTAGGGGCAATTTGGGGTTGTCTTATTTTTTTTTATTAGGGTTTTTTTTTCTTTTTTCTACTTAGCACCGGAAGATTCTAGAGAGTAGAGAGTGCTACGTTGGGCCTCATTTTACAATATTGGGCTTGGTTCATAATATTGAAAAATCCACCTACACCTACTGCATGTTTGGTTTGTTTGATTTGAAATAAAAAAATGTTGGACGTATAATTACTTTTGCATCAAATACATGTTTCCATATGTGTTCTAAACATGCACTAAGTGTAAAACTAGTGTAGCATCGTTATACTCTTTTGATATAACTTTGAATTTTATTTGTAATGCCTTGAGAGTGGAATCGTCTAGAATTGGTTTTTTTTAGTCTTTTGTTATGTAATGTCATTAAAAAAGAAAAATTAGGAAAAAACTTCATTTTCACGTTACTTAAGAGTCCATATGATTTGAAAAGGAGTGATTAATTTGCTGTTGTTAATTGCAAATCATTAAGAGGTATCCCTAATTCTGACGTATATTAGATTATTATGGATCTCTCAATGGGTGAAGTAGCAAATTTTTTTTATCAAAGTTTTGCTACTTGGCTTATCGCTTCTCTCTTGAATCTCGATCATGTGTCATCAGAATACTCCTCTTTCTTTTTGGTCAATACAAACAAAGGGTTATTAAGCTTCTAAGAAACAGAAACAAGGTTCAAACTTCAAACATAGTGTTAGCCATTACTCTTCACCTCCTAATATACTCTGAAGCTGCTTTTCCAACTGTGCTTTTATTTGTTGGTTATAACAAATGTTTCTACAAACACTGTCTTCTTCAGCCTGGAGTTCCAACTTTCTCATCTCAGCAGCAGCTATCTCCGTATTGCAAGAGTCGCAACTGTTGCTTTTGAAATATGACCTCATCTGAAAAAGCAAAACCACGTTTCATTTCAAAAGCTCAGCAATAATTAACCACCAAAACTAACTCACATTTTCACTCATTTCACGCAAAAAATTAACGCAGTTACCTCGTTTACTCTATTCCTCAAACTCTGAACCTCCACTCTACACTTCGCCACAAACTTCTCCGTTATTTCCTTGAATTCCTTCATTTCCATCCTCTTCGAGTCGTAAAAGCAATCTCTCTTCAGGCGCAATTCCTCGAGCTCCTCCACCTCGTTCTGCAACGACCTAAACTCGATCCAAATCAATCAACGATTTAACATAATACGAGAAATTCAATTCAAGTTCAACACGCACGTGCCACGTGGCTATATATACCTGAGTTCTAGTGAAAGCGAATCGTATTTGGTTTCGAGGTTCTCGATCTGTGAGTTGAGAGCGAGAAGCTTGAAATGCTGTGACGCGATTTTCTGATCGAGCCACAAGCGCCTCTGTTCCGTGGCTCTGATGTCTGCGAGCTTTGCGGCCAGAACGCGGGACTTGTTCGCTTGCAGCTCTTTCTCTGCCTGCAAATAGTAGAAAATCAGGGTACGGAACACGGATCTACTTAATCTTGCATGCTGAGAATTTAACGTTGAAACGTTGAATGATTTGGTGTAGGTTAATTGAAGTTGAACTGAACCTGGAGAAGAGAGAGGCGTTGAATTCGAGTGCGGTCCATGTGCTGGAGCCGTTCGTGGAATGCAGAGGAAAGCGCCATTGCTGCCGCTGCACACAATCACGCCGAAGCTGGTAACGAAAATACAACGAGATCGTTGCTTGCTTATTTACGGCATTTACCATCCATGCATAGTGAATGAGTTATTTATGTTATTTTATAATTTTATATAGATTTAAACAGTTAAAAAAAATTAATATTAAAATTGATAGAGTGAATTTTTGAATTAATTATAAATATTTATTTATAATATAATTTTATATTTATGATATAATTTTATTAAATAAATATATTTGATGTATTGGAATGCTCTCAGAGCCATTGTTACACTAACAAAGAAAAAAAATCAAGTGATAACAATTCTTTTCATTTTAAAATTAAAGGAGTATTATATACTCCTTCCATTTCAATTTGTAAATGCTTAAGATTAGTGTATACTCATTTAAGGAGTATTTAATAAGTATTAAATATTAATGTATTTAGTCTAAAATATCTTTATTTAATATAAGATATAAATTTATTTAAAAAGTATATATAAGATATAAATATGATTTGTGGTTAGTTGAACTACTTGTTTTAACCGCGGGTAATTACTACAATTAAATGGTAAAAGTAGTAAATGCCAAAAAGAAAATATATGACGCAAACGATGGATCTGAAAGCATAAATGAAATGAGCATTGTTGTCTGAGTGTCGAGAGTTTCAGTTCGTAAAACCTAAATAAATACATCACTTGCTTCTGAAAACGACTGCGTTAGGCTGCTATTGCTATAGCGACCCTTTTATCTTCGTCAGCGTTACTTTTCCACCTCGTACGGTAACACACGCACGCTTCTTCATCTTCTTTCTTCTTCTCCAAATTGGTACCAGTATTCCGAGTTTGCTTAATTGAACTTGTGATTCATCAATCTGATCCATTTCATTCAGATTATTTATTACCATTTGTATTTAATTTCTTCTCAGTTTCTTTGATTCGGATTCCAATTTTATTTTTTTACGAATATGAAAATGGATGCATTTTTTTCGATTTCGATCAAGAGTTTGTTGACTTTCGCGCAAATGATTCTTAAGAAGAAATCCAGCGTTCTAGATTGAATGATTAAAGTTTGGATTAGAGTTTGGGAAGTACTTTACGAATTCCAATGCACCAAATGAAGATGAAAAAAACAAACTGATGCTTTATTTTTAGGCTTTCCCTGCTTTAATTCAAGCATGCACTGAAATTTTACTTGATTCAGTTATTAATCTTTGTTTGTGCGTGATTGAATTACTGCAGAGGGATTCAAGTGAAAGGGTAAGGGAGTGATGTCGTCATCCGAGTCCTACTGGGAAGGCTACAAAGCGTTTTGGTCGGAGAGATTTTCCTTTTTGGGCAACTATTCAAGGTTCGTCAACCGTGATAAACCCATCCCTTCCTGGTCCGGTTCTGATGTTGAGGAGTTCATTGCTTCTGATCCTGTTCATGGACCTGTGGTAATAATTCTCACTTTAATTCTTTGCCTTGTTATTTTGAATGTTTTCTTCGTATACTGGGTTTCTTTGGAAGTGTTTGGTTTACCGTTTGAATGGACGGCCACACATTCCAGAGCAGCGTTATGTGAGAAACAACGATTTCTTACTTTTGTTACCTCAAACTTTGAGGGGGCTGGAAGGGTTAACCAAACACACAGTACATAACCTAAGCTTTCTATGATATTTATTTATATTCTAGTCTGGGATGTTCATTTGGGTGTTCTTTGCTATTGTCATCATTATAACGTGTGTGTGTTTGGTTAGTTTTATTTTGGAATTTTACTATCCGGTGCAGTGCATGTTTAAATTTGGTTCCTTCTTTGCTCACCATGTCAGAAGTAGAACACAAGCTATATCCTTTCCTTTACTTGTATAGGAAAAGTCCATGGGAAGGTGGTGTGGACTTTGTAGTACCATTCCTTTCATTGATAAAGCAAACTTGTCAAATGTAGAAGCTTTTAATCTATTTATCTAGAATAAACATGGCATAAGACTTTGACAAAAAAATTAGTGTGACTAATTAAGGCACAAAAGCATTAAGTAGTTTAAGATACATGTTTTCCATTCATTAGTCCTGGTTCATACCAAATGTTGCTGCATTTTTTTAGTTTGTTTACACTAAGATTGCAGACACATTAAGAAATGGAAAGAATTGTTTCTTGTGCACAGTGTTCCACCTGATCCAGATGAAATAGACCATTGGACTCACCTAAAGCAAGGTGCTATGGTGCCAATAACTCAAATGTGGAACCATATATCTGTATATATTTGCATTCCTGGCCATGTCATGCCAGGTTGGCCTCACTGCATGTCTCCATACCTCTTCAGTTGGTCTTGCATTTATCACTCTGTGATCTCCTATATTTTTATGAATTTTAAGCATTTAAAGTCACTGATTCAGACAAATAACCTTAGGTGACTTATTATGTGGAATCACTCACAATCATGGTTTTAAATTGAAGCTGTGGATATTAAAATTGTGGCTGTGATGTGATTGCAGAGGCTTCCCATACTGTAATAATGTGGCTGCAATTGCAGTTGTGGATCGTAATCGAGCTCACAATCAATGACAGTGGCAATGTTAGGCATTGACAGATATAATAGTTACTACTGTATGAAGCTAAGTTAGTTTGTGTTTGCCTGTTTGGTTCAGCTTTCTTTCAGAAAATAATCACTTTCTTTGGCAACTGAAAAAATAGTTATTTTCCTTGAAGTTATTAGGATACCCCATTTATAGAGTTAGGCATTAACCATGTGCTTTTCAAAAGTTTTGAACTCTTTCCAGTTTCCACCATTTATTGGTTTTGCTAATATGCATTATTTTCATAAATATCATTACTCACATGATATTTGTCTATATATGAGTGGTTGGGATTCTTATAATCTAAGGAGATAAAAGAACTGAGCATGTTTCCAACACACTGGTGAGGTGCTCCTCTTGAAATAAACTAAAACGAGGTGCTATACTTCTATTGCACCAATACCTGTCATACCTGTCTATTTTGCATTCTTGGCCATCTTATGTAGGGTTGGCTGTGCCGTTTCCGCTTAATTCACCTTGCAATCTTCAGTATTTTTTTGCACAACTATCTAAGCGCTTAAAGTCATCAACTCAGACAAATAATCCCTGATGACCTGTTAAGTGGAATCACTCAATCAATGGCAGTGGCACTTTTAGGCATGCACAGATTTAATAGTTACTACTGTGTGGAGCAAAGTTAAGGAATTCTTATTTCCTTTGAAGCTATCAGGATGCTTCATTCTAGTCTATTCAATCTTGAGTTGGGCATAACTGTCTTTTTCAAAAGTTTTATCCTTTCAACATTTTAGAGTTTGTCCATCAAGGGAATATCCGTTCAACATCATTATGGTGGTCATCACTTTTCATCATTCATTGATTTTGTGGTTGTTATCATTTTCTGTATTTTATAATATGAATATATGAATATTTCACCTGCTGGAATATAAAGTTGGTATGTTATTGAAAATTTACTTCAAAATAACTATGATCTAAAGTGCTGTGTGGGCTATTTCCCTTTTCCCATTTCAGCTGAAAAGTGCTAGAGAAGCAGTGCAATTTGGCCTCACAGGAAGTGCTTTGGGAGCATTATTTACTGCAGGCTATGCCTGGAAATATTCAAAGAGTTTACATGGTAATCTACCATTTCTCATACTACTGAAACCTTTTTTCTACAGCACTATGCTTTTTGATAGCTCTTAACTCGATTATCATATAGTAAGCAAAAACATGCATCATTCTTGCTCTTCTTGACACTTGAAAATGTTCAAGACTCTAAATTATTGATTTTATAATATTTTGTATATGAAGTGTTGTCATAAAAGTAGTATGGAACTGATTCATATACCTTGTTAATCTTTTACTTTTCACTACCATATTGAACAGGCGCTGGACTGTCATTTTTAGCTGGAGGTGTATTTGGGTGGACTTTTGGGCATGAAATCGCAAATCACACACTTCAACTTTACAAGGTAGACACATTGGCTGCTGAGGCCAAGTTTCTAGAGTGGTGGGATAAGAAGACTGGAGGGTTTTAAAGCACTGTTGGCTTCTGGGAATTATTAATGCTACATTTGTTATGGTTTCTGAAAAATGAAGAATAATTTTCGGTGTGGGCAGTGCGATTTATGTTCACTGAATAAGTATTTTGTTGTGAATTAGGTTAAGTTTTAAAACTAATGCCATTAAATGGTGACTTGTGCCATTTTTTCTCTCTCTATTGTGCTGTTCTTCATTAACCTGGAACCAATGGTTTGGCTGAGGTCATAAGAGCTGACATTTTCATCTTGTTCCACCACTAGGACAATCGAGAAGACATACTCTGACATGCAAATGAAATTTTACTGAATTTAAAAGTAACAAAAATGTTATTTTCATATTAAGGGAATTAAATTCAAGTATAGATTAATCAAGTCTGGAACAATCTATGTACAGATTCGAAGTAAAACACATCCTCCAAAAGAGCTTTCCCATAACAAAGTCACCTAAATCCATCCCTCATTTCTGTTTTTTCTTTTATGTTCAGGGGTGAGGCAAAGTATGTACTCCCATCAGCTCTTTTCTTTTTTCCAACTAAATACTGAGATTTCATCACAAAGCCTTACATCACACGTGATCTCACAGTGGAAAATGAAAATTGTCCTGTAGAATCTACACAGGACAATTTGTCACTATTGTTTTAATCATTATTGAACATATTGTGATTTGTGAGTGATTTTGAGATTTTCATTTTCATGTGTTTTCCTTGGTGGCTACAGTAATGCTTCACCAACCAAAAAGAGGAGACAATCGGCCGCTACGTGATTATTATTATTATGGTTCTAGGGAATGTGAACAATTAATCATATCATATAAAAATAAAAGTATGATTGTGATGTAGGAATAAAAGAAGTGAAGTAGCTGCATAGAGACATATGATGTAGGAACAATCAGCGCTACTTGGGGTGGTGTTGTTCCGAACTAGAACTACATTTGTGGCTTTTGGTGTTAATGATAATTCCACTGTAAGTTAAGGCAAAATTGACACGTGGAGACACCCTAATGAGCTACCTAAGGGAAACCTACAATTGAAATGTTGAAAACATGTTTGTATTCCAAGACAAGAAAAAGAAAGAAAAATGCCTACACCTTATGCAGCAGTTGAATCATAGATTCAAAGGTACTACTTCTATAGTTAAATAGAGATTTTGACTTAATGCTCTAACTACAATTCAAAAGAGACAACACAAACAATAGAGAAACATGTCATGGACATAGAAAATTGACAATTCTACTTATGATGCACAACATTATAATTGAACTTGGTAAATGACATGAGAAAGAGTATGCAATTGCATAATAATAGGATGCAACTACAAGGACAACAGATCTATCTTAGTCAAGCACTTGCTGAAATTATTACTGGATGGGACCCTCCTTACTTGAGAATGTGTCACATTAGACTTGTAATCAAAGTTTTTCAAAAAGGCCAAAATGTTGTCATAATAACATTGTCTGCAGGAAGCAATTTTAAATCAGAATGTTCAGTTCCTCAAGACTATTTAGTGGGATTTGTTTGCAAATTGCCCTTGTATTTTATTATGCCCCCTAAAGAAAAAAAGAATTGTTTCCTCTAATTTGAGGGGCACATGTGCACAACCACCTTCATTGATGTCAAAGAGTTACTATACTAGAACAATCCCCATCATTTTATGATAAGGCTGAAATTTGATTGTCCCCTTCAAAATAGAAATAAAATAGAAAAAAATGATAAAAGTACCTTTGCAAAAAGGGGTCGGCAATGACCCTATGCTGACGGTTATTTGGCCATGGAATAAAGCAGAAGCGTCCTATTGTCTGCTTGAAGATAATAAAAGAGGCAAACAAAGCCTTAATAACTTGGTACACTTTAATTAGATTTTTCATTAATATCATCATACTTTTATTGAACTTTATACTATGATAAAATAAAAATACACAAGTTGATAAAAAGGGGCAAAGTAGAGAAAGAAAGAAATGGTAATACTAATACCAGAGGAATTTACTTTTATATTTATTTATACACAAAGAGAAACAGTTGTGGATTCCACGTCCCATAATAAGGGGTTTTTCTTAGCATCCAATAAGGTGAAGAGGCACAAGGCAGACAAGCCTAGCCTTGAAACCTTTTCCTCAATCAGCAACATATGTTTTGTTTTTTTTTCTCTTCTTCTGATGAATGAAATTAATGCTACAAAATCAGCAATATACAAACATGTTTTCCTATTTGACAATTCAGTTAATAAAAAGAATGAGGTGGCTTTTGGACCTTATCTACCTAAAATAGGTTCAATCTAACGTCACTGCCACATGCTTGATGCTGGAATGTGACTATTGGTGGGGTAAATGAATGAAAGTGTAGTAGCCACTCTGTGAAAGTTGATCTTCCAATTGAATTGCCTTGCCTTGCAGATTTTGCTGCCCCCATCATTTAGAAAAGTGTGTGTTGTTGGTTGGTCCTGGTTTCTGCAAAATAGGTACCTTTAATATAGATCATACTAGAGATACACCATTTTGCAACTTGAAGGATGTAAAATCCCAACTTTTCGTTATTTTGATATATACACATGAATCACTCCATCATAGGAATATAGTAATATATTCTTCTCAAACAAAACCACAAAGGGCTGAAGTCAGCAAATACACAAACATCCAGAAGAACAACCTTTGAAGAAATCCATTTGATGCTGCCTGCTTCAAAGTAAAATTTGATTTAAAAAGAAGAAGAAAAAAAGAGAAAGATAAAAGAAGATAATTAGATTGACACTCGTGAAAATGCACCAACTACTAACTATACCTACTTAAAAATTGCAAGATAGAGTATATATACTTGAAAGTATTTTGCTAAATATATAATTATGAATTTGACTATCTGTAAATCACATTACATACAAATTACATTTTTTTCTCTTCTGTCATACAAGTATTGCTATAAGCTAAATAACTTTTGTAGAGTTGGGGGGGAATAAAAGACTGGTTTTTTATTGTTACCTTTGTTTTAGTGGCAGAAGAGGTAAGAGAAATTGAAGTGGATGAAGTGGATGAGGCAGCAAAAGCAGCCAACCCAACATTGTAAGCCATAGTTGCATCAGGTTGAAAGAGTCCATAGTTCCTTTCCGAGGTTGCTCCACTCTTCATGTCTTCATTGAACAATGCAAAAAAGTATGATTCCAACCTCATTCTAGGACTCAAAGGCGTCCCTTCATTTGCCATTTGCCTTCTCAGCAAATTCCTGTTATAAGTCTGAGCATTCTGCACTGAGGCACCAACCTCATTAGTGTCTCCTTTTGAGGGCCAACCTGTCTCAGAGACCCTAACCTCAATCCCACTAAAACCCAATTTAGCAATGGCAAATGAGACTGCATCAACCTGAGCATAGAGCATGTTATCATAGTGTAGGTTGGTGTTAGGGTCAACCATTCCTTCATTAGGATTAAACAACACATAGTCCAAAGGGATCCTTTCAGGGTCATCCTTGTAAGCAAAGTAAGGATATGCATTGATCCAAAAGGGTGCCTTAGTTGTGGCCAAGAAGTTCAAAAACTGGGACATGACCCCAGAAATCTCACTCTTGAAACTACCAGCTGAAGGAGGGTAAGACTCCTCAAGCACTTCTAAGGAACTTGGTGTTGAAACCTTGATGTTGGAGTCTAGGCCTAACTGAACTAGAGCATTGTGAATGTTCACCACTGCTGGAACAAGATACTGAATGAGAGTTTTGTCACCAGTGGTGAATAACTCGTTCCCTACTTGAATCCCAGTGATCTTTGTGTTAGGGAGGTATGGTTTGATATGGCCACTAACCCATTGAAGGGCTTGTTGGGGATCGCTTAACTGGCTTAGCATTGCATTTTCAACCGTCACGATGAGCTCAACGTTTGAGTTAGCAAAAGCAGCCAAAATCTGCGGATTTGTGTCATAGATTCTTGTCTTTGTGATCTTTAAGTTGCTGAAGAGTTCTAGGACTTTGTCTGGTGCAGGCAAATTATTAGCTACTTGGCCATAGTTGATTCCAAATGATGCAACACGTCCAAAAAATCCAACATCTGTGGTTGCAATCAAAATCAGCAGAATTTGTTAGTACTATAAGAAAAAAAATTCATCAATGTAAATAATGAAACATGTTACATGCATAAGAAAACAGAAAAAAAAAAAAAAAAAAAAAAACTAAACTAAACAGCACCTGCAGAGAAAAACAATGTCATAATGAAAACATAGTTGATTGCCATTCTTCGGATAAATGCTGCCATTGTGACACAAATTTGTTTGAAGAGTTTCAAAATGACTAAGATATGATGATAGATGTTATATAGGGAAAAATTCCTCTCTTTTCTTGTTTGAAAATTTTGGAGGCAGAACAATACAAGGAAAAAAAAAAGAGAGGATTTTTAAGATTTATGTGTGGTTTGTTTCCTTAGCGGTAAGGGCTTTTCAATTGGCAACGTTTGTCCTTATATTTATATTGTTTTGTGGGCAAGGTTGTCTCTTTCCAACCCACGTCAACTTCCAAAGATGTAATTCTCGGAAGTGCCCCTAAGCCCCTAAAACCAAAGAGGAATTCCACAACTTGGTAAAATACTACTAGAGGCTAGCTAAGCCGTCGCAGCAGCAGGATCATATTAAATTTTGAAGTTAGGTGAAATTTTGTTGACCATTACAGTGATTGATTCCGTATTACACGCATACTTGTCTTCGATCAAATAGTGTAAGTGTCTATGATAACTAATAATGATAGCCAAATGATTAAAAACTAAAAATACCCACGTTTCTTATCGAATTCTGAAAAGTCCGAACTCTTAGGAGGTTTGTATGATAGATTTTTGGTTTTTGTTTTTTAAAAATTATTGTTTAGAACTATTTTTAAAAAAGAGAAAATTTGTTTAACACTTAAAAATTAAAAATTAAGAAAGATAAATTAAAAGATATAAAACTTGAATATATATGAAACTTATATGAAAAAGATAAATTAAAAAACGTAGGACTTGTTTTTAAAATTATTAACATTTTATTTTTTATCCATAAAATAAAAGATGTTGAAATAAAATATATGAAACTTTATGAAAAGAGAGATAAAAAAACAAAACACATAAAAAAAAATTGTTATGATTTTTTAGTTTTAAAAATTAAAATAGAAAATAATTTTTAAAAATTAATTAACCAAACAAATTTTATAATTTTTAAAAATTAAAAATTATTTTTAAAAACCAAAAACAAACAACCCTTAGTTTTCTTTCTTCTTAAAGCCCGATTTCATTGTCAAAATATGGTAGGATACTTGTAATGGTAGTTCGATGCTTAAGTTAGCATCAGTTTTAAGTGAGTATAAGTGTAAAAAAATAAACATACCTGAACTTGCATATTCAATGAAAGGTCGAGCTCTTAAACTATAATCGTTGGGGGTTGTATATTACATGTCCGAGTAGTGTTGGGTTTCCTAGGGTACAATACATAAAAAGGTTGTTGATACGGATTATCAGAAAACTTGACTAATAAATTTTAGTCAGATTCTTTTATTTCAGTCATATTTTTTTCATTGTTCAAACTCAAAATCGAAAGACGGAGTCGGTATCAATCAAACCTAATATATCAAAGTTGTACATAAGTGTATTCTATTGAATTTATCATTAACAACTAAAAATACTTAGATTATTCATCGAGACGAGCCAAATCTTCAATTGAATTTTTTTTTTTATTTGACGGCATAAATAAAATAAGTATGCACCGAAGAGGCGTGTAGCCATAGTGGGTTTCGTAGGGCCGTCGGAACTGACCCCTTTTGACTGAGCGTTCTTAGTGATGTGTAATGGTGGCTTTTCTTCGCAGCACTAACTCATATATACGTGTAAATATTGTACTATTTCATTCTTCAGAAAAAAAAAAAAAAAAACTTGACTATATTATTATTTTTATAATATAAATTTCTTAGTTCATTATATACAAATTACGACCATGTTATTTATTTTGAAATTTTGATTTTTCATATATGCGTGTATATATAGACTTATTATTACATACTAGTATTATGAATAATACTTGAGGGCAGAAAAAGAAGAGAAAAGAAGGGAAAACATGTAAAATATTTTCATCTATAAGCACTTTCTTCCAAAACTCTCAAATCACGGTAAGACGGTAACTATAATGTTTGTATGATAGTAATTCTTCTCTTATTTTTAGTACATTAAAAGTATTATTTTGTTTGTAAGAATGATCTTACTATTTAAGTTCATTCACCTTATTTTCAATTTTTAAGTAAAAGTTGGGTTAAATACCAATTAATAAAAATTTCTTAAAATAAAAGTTATTTATTTTTAATAAAAAAAATTAGAAATAATTTTTTTTTATAATATATTAGTTTATTTAAAATTATAATAAGTGTTTATAAAATAAGTGATTATCAATTATTATTTCACAAGTAGATAGTATTTGTTTCTTTAAGTAAGAAAAAAAAAACTTATTTTAAATAGAAACACTTCAGACAAACATATTAAAAATACGAATAATGGTTAATTTTATTAAAATAAGTTATTATTTTATAAAATAAATTTAAACAAATCAGTTCAATAAGTTATCAAAAACTACTTTTACAAACTTATTTTTATGTTCTCTATTCGAATCCTAATAAAGACAAATTACAAATTACAACTTAAAATCGAAACTAGACTTCATCATCTGATTATATTTTAACTTAAAAAAATTTTTAAGTTAAAAAAAAATATATTAACAAATAAATTATTATTTATTTTTTTAAATGAAAAGGTAATAATTAGTTGTTCTTTTAAGGAACTTATTATATATGATAAATTCTCTTTACCAAATATTCTCACTCACTTTGGAGCTCCGTTTGAAGGTAATTGAAAAATGTGTACTAATAATACAAAACACATGCTTATTTCTGTTGGTCAAATGCTTGGTCATTTTTAGAAAAGTCCTAAATAAATAAGTCACGTAATCAGAAATCAGCTAGTTTTGTAATTTTCACTTTTTTTTTTTCCCCTATTGGCGTGGTTTTCAATTTCATTATCAATTAAATTTAACGTACAAATATAAATATATAATATAACCACATTTGATTGAGGATAAGGAGTCAGAAAACAATATCTTACGATTAAAAATAAATCATAATAGAATTCAACAGTTTCCGACATTGAGCCCAGCAATCGTGGATATGATTAGATTCCAAGTCTAGGTATCAGAATATTTTTTTGATACTTTAGGTATCAGAATATTCATGCATTAGTGTTTGTTGTCGTTTTTAGTTGGCTTAATTGTATTTTTAATTTTTAATTTTTTTTTTTACTTTATGTCATTTTATCTGTTACATAATTAATTTTTTATCTCCATTTTTTTTATCACAAATTTTGTACCAACTTTTTTTTATTTCTTACAAATTTTATTTTTAACTTTTTTTTTTTTTACCAAATTTTACTGCTCAACTTTTACTTTTGTGTTTATTAACGGAGAAAGATGACAGAAGGGGTAAAATTAAATTTGCAAGATTTATAAAAGTTAAAAATAAAATGTATCAATTTAATTTATTAGGAATAAAATTTATCAAAAAATTTATAAAAATTGGAGTAAAAAATATAATTAAACCTTTTTAATTTTTACTTTAATGATTCATCAATCAACCATATGCAAAAAGGATTGCAAAATTCGGGATACATCAATAGTTGAGTTAGATGACAAATGGAAAAAGTTAACCCTCAAAGAGGAAAATCTTCTTCAAGAAGTAATAATACATAAAAATGTTACAGAGTATGGGCACTTTAGAACAGAGAGACAGAAAAGAAAACAAACGATTTATGCTTTGCTTGGTTAGATGGATTATGAGAGAAAAGATTGCAGAGAACAGTACCTTGATAGTTTGTAAGTTTTTTTTTATTTTTGTCAATCTTAACATTTGTATGAACTATGAAGTAATCCGTAAAAAAAAAATATACTAGATACAAAATCCACAAAAAATATTCTTATTATCGACTGTCAATATTCGTCAATAATGCTTAAAATCACAGATACAAATCCATTATAAAGTTGTCATAACTAATGGTTTCCAACCGATATTACTTTATATTGGTAATAACAATAACTGTCAGATTTTCATGAATAACTAGATAAATTCATATGTAACAAACTCCAGAATTTTCTATTGAATTTTCGATGGATGCACAATATGCCTGCACTTAAATCATAAACATTAATTTAACATTTCATTTTTCTAGTCTTTTAAACTATCGGAACCTAACATATAAACTAACTTTTACATAATTTTTTTAAATTCATATAAATTAAATGTTATGATATTGGTGATGATGATTTGACATGTAAAATGAATTTTTAGTTTTATTTTATTTTAAGGATAGTTGACAAACCCTTTTGTAACGTTGGTGTATTTGTAAATTGGCATCATAATGATAGATAATTTGTTCATAAGGATCGAAAAAAAAGGTGGAAAAGAAAAGGGGTCATTAATTAAGCTCCAGTAGAATAAAGTTATTAGAGAACTTTTGAGAAAAAGACAAACAAAATGTTTTACATTAGCAATATTGGTTTCTAACTGTTCAAAGGTAATGCTTATGTAATATGGCCATTGACAGGCACCAAAAGCTGTGTTTGGTGAATGGATAAGGAATAGAAATATATATTAAGTGATGAGATGTGCGTGTTCTTATCTTATATCTTCTGCTTTTGAATTAATATACATCACTTTATGTTGTAAAGGTTTAGCACAAAGGGAATCTTGTTTAGACTGAGAAATTGTGTCTGGCAATAAATAGGATTTGTGTGCTGCCTTTGAGCTAATTAACTATTAATTCTTTTTTTTTTAAAGAAAAAAAAAAGCAAATCAAATCATCACAGAAAACATTTATATGTCACTATAAAAGTTATTGTTATTTGTTAACAATATAGCATTGGATTAACCTCCATTCGAGTAGTTTTAATTTTCTCAAACAAGAACTAACTTATTAATATATTATATATACTATTAAGTGGATAAATATAATACATCATTAGCACATAATACATCATTTTTATAAAATTATTTTTAAAATCATATAACGGTATAAAATTACTTTAGTACATTATCATTAAATATAAGATTAATATTTCAATTTAAATAGTGATTTCGAATTTGATTGGTATATACATGTGATATTTTAAAAAATAAAAAATAAAAGTAAAATATTTTTGAAAAGAAATACTTAAAGCACACTGATTAATAATTAAGAATAGTTTCACACTTCAACAGGCCACATCAATATTTTAGTTGACACGCATTTCTATTTTTCATAATATATAAAGAAAGCTCTAGAACGTACTGCTGAAAAAATATTTAGAGCGTAATATAATTAATAATATCAGCGACCCATTTAAAACGAGTTATTAGTAAGTTTTCAATATATAATAACAGTCAAGTTAGCCAAACAATCTCGCATGAATCTCTAGCTTTGTCGGGTATGTCGTCATTTCAGGTATGGCGAGCTTAACTTCTCTATTTTTTTTTTTTTTTTATATTACTAGCTATTTTCTATTAAATTATTTAACGAAAAATAAATTGCTAGTGAGTTTGTATTAACAATATAACATAATATACTAACAAAATAATTCTGTCATCAAATGATATAATTCGTTATGTTGAATTAGTGCAAACCTTTAATAATAATATCTATGTTAACAGTTTAATTTTCATTAGACAAAATTTGTTTGTTGGTAATTAAAGAACAATTTATTTTTTTAGTGTATATATATATCTTTGACAAACATTGACTAAATTTGTATTGTTAATATTTTTGAATAACCTGAGCCGAAAAGCATAGATGGATGAGAAATATCTACATGTGTCTGAGTTGGAAGGGTTATTTTCTGGTTGACATGTCTTGTTATGTTAGATTTGAATCAACAAAATTAAAAAAAGTAGTGCGATACGAACGTGTCAGTGCTAAGAATTTCAATTGTGTGCATTGTCATAACTTTTCTGGGTTCATCCACAGTTATCTGTATCTTAATTATATAAGTGCTGATCAATTCATGCTTCTTCAGGGTTTTCTTAATTAATTTGAATCAGTCCTGTTTGTATGGCTTTGGTTAAGAATATACAAATATCAGTCAATATTCGAACCAAACCTAGTATACAAGAATATTATATATATTTTTGTTTTTTTGACTAGGACGACGTGTATATATCACACCCTAGTTACAAAAAAGCTACAATTGTCTCCAATATTGCGGTTTGTGGATATGGTTGATTTTTCAAAGTTCAAAACGGATGTCGATTTCATGAAAAATTGAAAATGAAAGGATTCATAAAGTAAACCAAAAGATAGATATTTTTTTTTCTTGGTGAATTAACCAAAAGATATAGATCACATAGTGAAACTCACTGTTCTTTAAAGAGTAATCTCTTTTTTGTTTCTCTCTCTCTCTCTGCAACAGATGTAGAATCTTGCATGCACACAATTCTGAGTTTTATATAACAAGAACGAATTTGAGTTACCTAAATGAATATTTAATGGCCATTTTCATGATTAATCGTGCATACATCTAGATCGAACTCATTCCTTAATTTTCCACTATTTTCATGAGTAATCTCTTTTTGTTTTTCAAATTGAAGGGTGTTTATAGAGTCATACTAATATCGCTATGTTTGTATAAGCTTTCAATCCAACGTTAATCAATTTTCGGATAAAAATTTCACTCACATAGTTTTCTTTAGAACGCGTGTAAATCACGTTTGTAAATTAAAACAAACAGGCTCTGTAGTGTAGGTTCGTCGAAAAACAGTGAAGATGAAAAGAGAATAGTAAACACACTTATACGTTAGAACCATGGCTATCTTCAAAGTAGGGATCATAGTCCTAGGACCACTATCCCAACTCACTACTACATATGACTGATATATACTCTCATTGTGTCGCAAACAATCATGTCATCTGGATCAATTAAAAGGCAGCCAAGGGAGGATGAAAAAGGGAGTAGGTCGTGGAATTCACTTATTTTATTAATAAAAATTAATAAATTAATCATTAATATTTGTTAATAAAAAAATAATAATTCAAGAAAAATAAGATTTTTAAAATTGTTTCGCGCTTAAGTAACGATGATAATGTTATGAATACTTAGTATAATATTTTTTTTTTTATGTTAGTAGGTTATTGGAATGGAGTGTCAGTATTTATTGAAAATCCATATTAATCACTTGTTATCTATTTTCAATCACATTTTTTTAATCTATAATATTTGGATGAGACATAGTAGATGTATCTGTTATACATACAACTCCTTCCAACAACCTCAATGCATCCTTTCATTAATCTTATTTGTCTACTGCCGGACTCTCCGCTTAATTCTCAAGTTTCTCAAGAAGAGATAGAAAACAAAGGAAACTTCGAATTCATATTGGTGATGGATTGAGAACAGGAATTTAACTCTTATATGTGACACTTTATTCTCAAACCATTGCCATATTAGTTATTTACTACTACACAAGTATACTTTTTTTTTCATAGTACATAAGTATACTCGAATATGTGTTTTTTGCTCGAGTAGTTAAGAAGGCAGGGCAGTGATGGAGATTAATTTAAACTTCAAATTCGTGACTAGTTTTAAATGTAAATCATCGTAACAAAACAGATAGATTAGAAATCAATAAAATCACTTTTGGTAAGTTGCAAATCTAATCGAATCAAGCTGTTTTTGTCTTGTCAATGCACTGGACACCATATATATGTAGATAGATATATAACCAAGAGATATTATCTAGCTAGCTGTGAATAAAAAGTAATATGGTGTGTTATAAATGTGTGGTGGTGTTGATCACTTTTGAATCTTTTTGATATGGAAATGGAACAACAAAGATGATATTTAAGTTGCACTAGTAGAGTAGAGGATTTTCACTTTAATTCTAATTACCAAATGGCATCTCCCCCGGCCTTGCACGTGATCTCACACTGAAAAAAGAGATTAAAACAAAAAAGAAAAGCTTACGTTTCAAAAGGGTCTTTGAATCGACATAGTTTGGTATGTTAGATATATACTTCATTGACAAGTTTTGGATACTCCTCAAAATATATATAATTTGTAGGGAAAAAATATGAGCACTCTTGAGTCTTGATTGTGTAATATATTATTTATTGCGCAATCTTTATTTTTTGAAAAATATTAATGAATATGAATAAAAGTATAGATAATTGGGACCACTTTAGAAGTCTTTTGTTAGATAGTCAATGCCATCTTTTTTTCCCCTTTATGTATCCAATGGGATATGAATCTGGGAGAGAAAAAAATCATAAAGAGGTTTTGTAAAAAACAAACAAGCATGCTTTTGTTAAAGGAAGCATCGGTGAAGGCCGTGAAGCGTTTGAGGTGTGCATGTTGCGCAGTAAAAAGGAAGTTCAACAGCACATGTATATGTTCGCACAAAGAGATTCTTCTTTTTCATATGTATCTTCAATTATATATACTATATGATTATGATTTATGAGGCTTGAAAATTGGTGTAACTTTTAAGCGGGTGTTTCCTTAGTGAATATATCAATGAAAATAGATTTAAATAATATAAGAGTTTAAAGGTAATCACATACAAAAACGATCACAACTCTATTTTTATATTTTTATATGATTTTCATCTAATTTTATAAAAATCAACAAATTAATCTATCTAATTTTATAAAAATTAACTAATTTATTATAAATAAAAAATTATAATTATATGACAATGTAAAATAATAATGTAATAATACGAGAATATCAAATTATTTTACATTCTCATTGAATCATTTTTAAACTAGAGATTCCATTGGATTAACTCGCCAACCCACGAAAAATGACGAGACGGGATGGGGGTTGCCTGCCCCGCTTTGCCCTCAACCCACAGCTCATCTAGAATGAGTGTTAGTAATTAGATTCATCTCACCGAAGTCCCAAACGACTAAAATAGAAACAAGAAAGTGAGAACACACTACAGTCGTTAGCCCTTGCCCTCGTTGTCATGTTGCCATGCCCTTGTGTGATCCCCGCCCCCATGCCCTTGAGCAATAGCCGATCTTCTCCCTCGCTAGCTCGTCGCCATGGCCAATAACATCTCCATTGGTATGCTCTATTTATGTCAGTTCTTGTCTCTATTTATGACTCTACTTGTGTATACTTTGTTTATGCTCTTTTTGTGTATATTTTGCCTCTGTGGATTGTGTTGAACTTATATTTTGTTTTTGTGGATTGTGTTGAACTTTTAAATTTTGATTTTGAAATTTCAATATGTATACTCTATTCTATGGACGGTATTAAACTTTTAAACTTTGATTTTGAAATTTTATTGTATATATTTCACTTCTGTAAATTGTGTTGAATTTTTTATTTTTTTTAGAATTAGCGAGCTAACCCACTTTCTGATGGGGCGAGCCAGGGCCTCTAGCCCAACCAGAGGTGGGCCAGGCCCAAATGGATCAGACCAGCCCATATTAATATCCTACTTTAAACTCATAATATAAAATAAATCAGAATTTTTATCATGATATAAACATATGCAAGCAATCATGCATGTAGTTTTGTGCATAAATGTGTTGAAATTTGTCATAAAGATAAATATGGGGTCATAAAGTTGTACCAATAATGCATGCTTATTATTTATAATTCTTTCTTCTTGTCCTTCTTTGGTAGAATATTGAGTTCAAATTCTTGAGGGGTATCCTTACTATCTATGTCATAACCTCGTGTATATATATATATTGTGCTACTTTTATATATATATATATGATAAAAAAAAAAATATGGTTCTTTAATTTGAGGAGTCCTCATCTTCTTATATTATTAATTATCCTCCTTCAGTTTGAGGGGCTTCTTTAACATTTATTTAATTATGCACACATATTTAGCATCGTTATGTGTTTATATGCAAAAATAAAACGTTAAATGTGCAAGTAAAAACATGACAAAAAATGTGCATTGCTCTAGGGGTCTCTCTCACACTTTAGCATAGGCATGATTGTATTAAGTGTTGAACTCTTCACACTTAGTGCAAAAGAAGGGTGCTTACACCATTATGCATGGGTTCCAAACATAATATGTTTAGCACAGATGTGCTCTGTAATTAAAAAAAAAAAACTCAGGATACAATTGTAATTTGCTAAATTTAATTATGTGCACCCTTACCACTCCACACATGCATAGAAGAGCGGTGATCTACAAATTATAGTGCATAACAACAACAATATTGACCTTGTAATATTAATTTCTCACCTTATATTTTTATTTATTTATTTATTTTTCTTTATGGTTTTGATTTTGAATAAGTAAAATTCCGGGACCAGTTTACGTTGCCACCTGTCCAACCTAAGTATAGTTCAAACAAACCAGAGTTTCTTCTGCGAATGACATTAGTTAATTACTTGTTCTTCGCGTGATTTCTCTGCAATCATCATCACAATTCACAAGGCGAATCTCATCTCAATGGAGAACCTTCTGGGTCTCATCAAACTTCGTATCAAAAGAGGCACTGATCTCAGAGCTTGCGATACTCGCACCAGTGACCCATATGTCTTTGTCACCATGGCTGAACAGGTTACAAGCTATAACTTTACTCTTTCTTATATGGGTAACAATTAGATTTTTTTTTTCTGTTTGATGAATTATTGGGTTTGTATTGAGACTAGAGGCAGTGTTCATGTGTAATCAAACACCTTATTCATTTATGGTTTAATTGGTGATTTGATCCTTGTAAGTGTACAATCTTTACATTTTAGTCTTTACACCTGAGTTACTCGTGTTAGTTGGTCTAAATAGTAATGTACTCGATCTCCTTAAAAATCCTTAAAAAGAAGAGTGTTCGAGTCCTGATGAAAAAACCATAGTTGAGAGGAGACAATTCCATTAAAAGTTGTTAAAAATCCTTAAAAAGAAGAGTGTTCGAGTCCTGATGAAAAAACCATAGTTGAGAGGAGACAATTCCATTAAAAGTTGTCAGACAAGTCCTCCGACAGAAATTAGTTACCGACTTTACATAGATTAGTTATTGACAAAGTTGGTGGATCCGTACCAATACCAATAACATGTTTAAGATGCTTATATTCAATGCTATACAAATCAATGTCATTTGAGCTATAATTCTTTACAAGTAGCTATTATTTGCAATACAAAATCAACTTATATACCTGGAAACCGTGTGAAAAAGAACTTAAAATGTCTAAGTTCTTCACAGCCAGGTCTTACAATGCATTTTAAGGACTAGAGTGGATGTTATGTTTTTTATGACCTTTTTTTATTATTATTATTATTATTATTATCTATTTTTAGAGTAAATCATTTTGAAGTTAATGGATTGATTGAAATAGAGATTGTTTGTTAACAACATCAAGTTGAGTCTAAAATCTTGCTTATCATTGGTAATCGATGATTAAATTTACTATCTGTTGCTCTCAATTGCTTGGTCTGAAGACTTGATCTCATATTGATTGATGCAGAAACTGAAAACTGGTGTTGTGAAAGATACTTGTAATCCTGAGTGGAATGAAGAATTGACACTTTATGTAAGTGGCGATGTTAACGTTCCCATACATCTGGTGAGTACTGAAATAGTCAAATGTCATGATGCATCAGTAATGTAATGTTGCTAGCCTAATGTTAAATTGATGGATGATGGCTTTGAATTGTGTTGTTTCTCTTCAGACAGTTTCAGACAAAGACACTTTCACCGGAGATGACAACCTGGGCGACGCAGAAATAGACCTAAAGCCATATCTTCAGTGTGTGAAGATGGAGTTGAGTGATCTACCGGATGGCCATGTAGTCAAGACGGTTCAACCAGATAGGACTAACTGCCTTGCTGAAGAGAGCAGCTGCATATGGAGAAATGGAAAAATCATCCAAGAGATGAGTTTAAGATTGAGAAATGTTAAGACTGGGGAAATAACTGTGGAAATTGAGTGGGTTGATCTTCCAGATTCAAAGGGCTTATCAGAAGTTGAGTTTTAGGTGTGTGTGTACATGCCTTAACTTTATGCTGTAGTATTACTTGTGCTATGATATACATTTCATAAGTTGATGTTACTATGTAACAACTTATGGAGTGAAAACTAGAACTTAGTGAGTTGCAGGATTATCTAATCGAATCATTAGTTTACATAAGGATGACATGATCTGTGCTCGTAATTTAGGGGGTGTTTGCTTACAATTCTGTTTTTATTTACTATTTTTACTTTTTAATTATAAAACTGTCACCTTATTTTCATTCTCTTTTCTAAGATTTGTACAGGAAACTAGATATGGAAACATATCATAGAGGTAAATGTAAAGGGAGAGGATCCACAGGAAGCTATAGAATCATTGAATTGAATTTGGGGATAGATACAAGTGAAGTCTACAAGTATTTATACAAAGAGAAATCGAAACTAACTACAAATGACAGCTAGTTATAACAGAGTAAGTAATAGCAATCACATGACAGCTAGTTATATTATACCCTGATATCCTTGAAGATCTAGTCTTTCACATAACCAAGTACTTCCAATGGGAACCTTTAAATTCATTAAAAAATGATCAAAATATAATGTATTATTTAAATTCATGAGGGACGAAATTTTATTCAAATTGAAAAATTTACACTATGAGATTAGTTGTTCAAGGACTTTTTTTAACAATTTATAAATCAATTGAAAGCTATTTCGTGATATAGTAATATCAAAGAGTTCTAATTCAGCTGGTTGAGGAATGTGTATAAGCTGTACCTTGATTCTGACATGTAAAATAAAATTATGTGAACCAATAACCCATGAGTTAAACAGAGATGCTAATATGCACGCAAGCTATTTTGTCAAATTCACACGTGTATTCTATCAAAAGATATTTTACATGTTTTTTTAGTCTTTTAGTTAATATATTCTCTAAATCTCTATCCACATGATTTATTAATTGATGTATCTCTACTTAAGTAATGACTTTTTGTATTTTATAAATAAATAAAAAAGACAACGTGAATGAGAGAATTTTGACTAGTAATATTTTCTATCCTTATTAGAAAAAGAGAATTCAAGAGTTTAGTTTACTGTTTTTATTGTTTATTAAATAGAAAAAAATATTGAATAATTAAGGGATTTTTTTAAATTAAATTAAATTACAAAGTACATAATATGGAAAGACTCTTACAAAATAACCAAACAATCTTTCTAGAAGATAAAACTTTCTAAAACTTTTCTATAAAAGAATCAGATCAAATATTTTAATATTAAAAATTACAAGCCCTGTGCTTATATTAATTCAAACTCATTTACCTTTTGTCAAACCAATACTTTAGAATATTTTTTCTGAAAGCATTTATCATAATATATTTTTGTATTTCGGTTGTATTAATCACTCGACAATATAACTGTGTTTGGATACCCGTGATATCCAACGGAAGAAACATGTTTTTCAAAGTAAAAAGAAAAAAAAACAAGTAGTTTATAACTTTTGCACGAACACTTGTTAAATACTAATTCAAATAAACTCGTACAGACATACACTATAATGAAATATATTCATTGACATAAAAAATTAACTCTCCATCTTCTGATTATGCATCCTACTATAACATTTTTTTTTTTCAGAAAAAATGTATCACTGCTGTCTACGCATTGTCTATTTTTTATATGGTTTGTCTTCACAGATAATTAAATATGTGTATGTGTGACCCTAAACTTATATTTACAAAAAAAAAAATTAAACATGTGTCCACTGTTCACTACCAAGTAGATATTAATCATATGGTTCTCCAGAAACAAACGAGTCTCCTAATTTCTTGTGGTCCTTTCCATGACTTCACCATTTCACCAGATATCGCTGCACAACATTGCCACTTCAAATTTGAAGCTCTATCTACTGAGACAATGTCAGTAGTGTAATATCAAGATTCAGAGAACCAAACACAATCATTTCCTCTCTATATATATAGTGGAATAAGACTTCAATTTTGGTATTTCAATTGACACTAGCCACAAACTTGGTCAATTGTGTTTGAATAATCGAAGTGAGTAATGACAAATAGCTATAAGTTTCTGAACACGTTAGTGGTATTATGCAAGAAGAATATACCAGGTGCTCATTTTACCCAGAAAATATCACATGCAACCCAAATCAATTTATGACAAAATAATTGGAATATAGACAAAAAGATGTACAAAAATATCGTGAGTTTGTAAGTTTGTTAAAAGATATTTTTTTTTTTTTTTTCTGTTGTTCCTGAGATATTGGATTGTAAGGTTATGGTTTAATGCTACTGCGTTTTCCTTATCCCCCAAGACTTGATTTTTATTCAAAAACAAGGGAAGAGCGCCAAACAAAACAAACACAAGCAATGGCTGCTTCTTCCACTTCCCCAAACTTCTCAGCATCTTTGCACAACAACACCCACAAAACAAAGTTTCCATCTTCACCTCTGAACACAAAACTTGGTTTCTCATTCTCAAACAAAACCATACGTGGTGTGAAATCCTTAGGCACTGCGAAGTACGATGAAGTTGTGGTGGATGAAGAGTTGGAAAAGATAAGGAGGCTTCAGAACGGTTCTGATGTTAGAGGAGTGGCACTGGAAGGTGAGAAAGGCAGAGGAGTTGACCTTACACCCCCTGCTGTTGATGCCATATCAGAGAGTTTTGGAGAGTGGGTTATCAGTGGCTTGCAGAAGGAACGAGGATACCCTGTTGAGAATGTCAGAGTGTCCCTCGGCCGCGACCCGAGGGTCACCGGACCAAGGTTGAGCGTCGCGGTCTTTGCCGGTCTTGCTCGCGCCGGTTGCATGGTGTATGACATGGGACTAGCCACCACACCGGCTTGTTTCATGAGCACTCTGTTGCCTCCATTTGCCTATGATGCTTCCATGATGGTAGGTTACCAGAATTCAAGGCATGTTCGGGTAAAAGACTTCTATAAAAAGAAAACATAAAATGAACTCTGGTGATTGAGTTTTTCCACAAATTAGTTAATTCAGAAGTTATTTTAACTTATAAGAAATTTATTTCATGTTTTTTGTCTACTAAAAGTCTTTCTATAAATGCTTACCCAAACAGGTCCTTATAATAGGAATAACTGCTGATGGCCTAGTGCTATTTTATGTTGAAATGTATAAACTAACAAAAAATTCAAAATTGTGACTAAAAGTTGTCTATCATTGGCAACCAAGGTAAGGCTCAATTATAAGATGTGATGGTTGTGTCACAATTAAGCCTAATACAAATACTTCAAATGAATAAAATGAATAATGCATTATGTGGTGCTGCAGATGACAGCTTCTCACTTGCCTTACACCCGAAATGGTCTGAAATTTTTTACAAAGAGAGGTGGACTGACTTCAACAGAGGTGGAGGAAATATGTGATAAAGCTGCTCGTAAATATGCAAATAGGATGGCCAAGGTTTCTACTTTGCTTAGAGTTCTTCCAACAAAAGTTGATTTCATGAGCACTTATGCAATGCACCTTCAAGAAATCATCAGGGAGAGAATCAATCATCCTTTGCATTATGACACTCCGCTCCAGGGCTTTCAGGTTTGACTAATTCTAGAATATAAAATATATAAATTGTTATTATTTGTTTGTTACACATGCCTTATGCATTATTTGAATGTTATTATTTTGGACAATATATCCGTATGATATGATATAGTAGACAGATAATGTCTTGTAAGCATCAGGTTAGGAGTTGATAACCAGACACGTGTATATGGAAGAATATTTGTTGAGACAAATTAACTACTTAAATGAATGTCAGTATATCGACCAGAAGACACACGAGTTCAACAACAAATGAAAGATGTTTAGGACTATTTGTCCACTCCCTTATAAAATGCTGATAACAAAATAACAAATTTAAGCAAATTAAAAGAAAATCTGAACTTAGTTGGCTGTCTTAGTTTATAACACTGAGTTAATAGTTATGCATGGACAAACTTCCGAACTGGACTATCATCCATCCTATTAAAACTTGACTTATATGTTGCGCTACAATTTAAATCTTCAATCTTCATCCTCTATTGTCATTGTACATTATGTCCTGATTAAAATTATACACTTCAAAATGTACACAGATAATAGTAAATGCTGGAAATGGTTCAGGAGGGTTCTTCACATGGGAAGTGTTAGACAAGCTTGGTGCAGACACCTTTGGGTCCCTACATCTGAACCCAGATGGCACGTTTCCCAACCACATTCCCAACCCTGAGGACAAAACTGCCATGGCACTAACCAGAGCAGCAGTGCTAGAAACCTCAGCTGATCTCGGCATAGTTTTCGACACCGATGTCGACAGAAGTGGCGTGGTTGACAACAGAGGGAACCCTATAAATGGTGACAAGCTTATTGCTCTCATGTCTGCAATAGTGCTGAGGGAACATCCAGGATCAACCATAGTCACTGATGCTCGCACAAGCATGGCACTCACTAGGTTCATCACTGACAGAGGTGGCCACCATTGCCTCTACCGTGTCGGATACCGGAATGTCATCGACAAAGGAGTTCATCTCAACAGAGATGGAATTGAAACTCATCTTATGATGGAAACATCCGGCCATGGTGCTCTCAAAGAAAACCATTTCCTTGATGATGGTCAGTCAAAACTCATAATTAGAGGAATGCTAACAACACTCTTTCTAGTCTTCTTGTTAGATACTCTATCTAACTGATTGGTTAAAATTTAATAAAAATCATAGATTTAGACAAGTATAAACGAAATCAAGAATAAATATCATTAAATGACAGGTTAATTGATGATTTTGATTCAATTTTAACCTATAGATAGAGTATGCTAACATTTCTCTTCATAATTAATGTTCATGCATGTTTTTGTTTTGTTTTTTCATTGTTTTTTGATTTCCCATATTGTTGAGTCTCAATAGAGAGAGACTGTTGTTGATGATGTTTGTTCCGCCAGGGGCTTACATGGTGGTGAAAATTATAATTGAAATGGTGAGGATGAAGCTTGCTGGATCAAATGAAGGGATTGGCAGTCTTATAAAAGATCTTGAAGAACCCTATGAATCAGTAGAACTTAGGATAAATATCATCTCTGAACCTAGGCATGCTAAAGCTAAAGGATTGGAGGCCATTGAAACATTTAGAAGCTACATTGAGGTATATTACATATCTTCTAAGAAAAATACCAAAAATACACACTTTTTTACGCACACAATTTATTATAGAAATTTATTAAAAATTATGGATTTGTATAGGTGTAATTTCTTATTTAATAAACTTTCACTTGTAATAGTTTCTAATAAATTTTACAAAAAAATATATAATATGTTAAAAAAATTGTATCCGTAAAGAGAATGTTACCAATACTTCTCGTTTTATAATCGAACTCTATATAACTGTGGTTATCAAAGATTAAAAATATATAGTTTTTTTTCTATACAGGAAGGGAGGCTTAAAGGGTGGGAGTTAGACTCATGTGGTGATTGTTGGGTGAGTGAAGGGTGCCTTGTAGATACAAATGACACCCCAGCTCCCATTGATGCTCAAATGTATAGGTAAAAACAACTTAACGACAATTCAAGCAGTTCAACAAATATGATTTTTTTTATATTTCTTTATGTTTTGCTCATCAAAGCTTATTTTATTGTGGCAAATTCAGGGCAAAGGTATCAAACGATGAGCATGGACAACATGGTTGGGTTCACATGAGGCAGAGTATTCACAATCCAAACATTGCTTTGAACCTGCAATCATCTGTTCAGGGAGGTTGCTTGTCTATGGCAAGAGCTTTTAGAGATGAGTATGTCATTTTGCCACTTTAATGTCTTTAAAAGCATTTTTAGGGTTAGCAAGGAGGGTTAGAAACACATTTTTTAATACATTTTTTTTATATATTTTTTTTTATTGGTTGAAAATTATTAGAAATCACATAATGTTTTAGCCATACATTTTGTTTAATGATTCTCTCATGTGTAGTTTTCAATGAATTTTAATGAATGAAATTGGATTAGCTGATTTTTTTTTTTATTCAACCCCTTGCAGGTTTCTCAAAGCAAGTGGAGTTCATACATTTCTTGACATTACACACGTTGATAAGTTTGCTGAAAATGGCTCCAAGGCCTAATTTGCAATTACTTAGTATAAATGCAGTGAATTATTGTAAAATAAGCTTTAAGAAAAGGAAAAGACACTATACAACTACAATTGAGTACATATAGTGGGGTGAGTTTGTTTAGATTTAAAATAAGTGTTTATAAAAAAATGATTTATTTATAAGTGATAGTTATAAAAGTAGAAGTTGTTTTGTGTTTGGTTTTGATTATAAAAAGTGATTTTTTTAATTAAAAATATTATCATCTTGTTTGTCACAACTACTGTATAAACACTTTTTTTATAGTAAAATTACGTAAAAGACCTTTTAATCACTTATAAAATAACATGTTTGTTTTGAAAAAAATACTTTTTATAAGTAGTATACCATATGCCTTTTTTTTTAAGTTAACATAATTGCCGGTTGTGTCTATTTTATAACTTTTATTAATAAAGTTGTAAATAAAAATGAATAAATCATAAAATACATTAAATACTTATAAGATACATTAAATACTTGTCATACCAAACAATTAAAATTAAAATGTGAAAGTTATTTCAAGATAAATACACCAAAAGTCCTTTCAATAACACTTCTCAAGTTAGAATGATGAAAATTAAATATTTCATCTATTGATCTAAAACTTGGAGCCAATCTAAAATGTTGAAGATGATACCTCGTATTTCTATAAGGTTCTAAGAAACTTTTGAATGAAGCATATCCCAAGTCAACAAGGTAATATTTACCTATAAATAAATAAAAAAAATAACAAGTCTTTAGAGTAATATAAAAAATACTCTTGAATTAAAAAAAAAAAAAAAGGTTATACAACATTACCTTTAGGAGGATAGGAAAATTGTAGATTTGACTTCCAAAAAGTATCCGTTAAAATCCTAGCATCATGAACAGATCCCTTCCAACCACACAATGCAAATGTAAAACACATGTTAAAATCACATACAGCCATGACATTTGTGCTTGTATATCCTTTCTTATTAAAAAATGACAATTGTTTTTCTGTAGGAACATGTATAGCAATATGTGTTCCATCTATTGCCCCTATACAATCTTTAAAGTAAGGTCAATAACGTTTATCATCTTTGATATGCTCAGAAACATCAAGATGCATAGGATTAAGTGGTCTAATTATATGATTTCCTAACCTATATACAGTTGATAAAACTTTATAGAAATGATTGTGAATAGTCTCACGAGAATGCTAAAATCATTCTTCAACCTGTCTATATATGGCTCCATAACCTATCATATATAGCAACAAGGCAACACTTTCTTCTACCCCAATATGCTTAGTAGGTGTCAATCCATATTTATTGGATAACTCTCACACCAATAACTTAAATACATGTTTTCTCATTCGAAGTTGCTCAAAAAACCTATTCTCATTTTCATGTATTAATTCTACAAATCACTTATAACTTGAGAGAATTGAAGTGGTTTTATCTTCCTTCACAAGATATTTCAATGCATGATTTGTAGCTAAAAATGCAGCTAAAGTTGTTGCAACATGAAGTGGAAACATATTATTATTCACTTTAATTTCCATGTCAAAGCTATATTCAATTTCATCTGAACTATCTATTATCCTGTAAGTAAAAATATAAACATAATTACTATTTAAAAAGATTTAAAAACTTTCATCATATAACAAATCTCAAAGTAACATCAAATTGATACATTAAAAGTTCAAATTTAAATATTCAAAGTGTTAAATCCTTAAATACGACAATTCAAAAAGCATAAAAGACATGAAAGTGTAACACTAGGCCTATGCATTAAACAATCTAGCGATGACCCCGAGGGATGTCCGCCTCAATAAAAGTATTGAGTCAATCAAAGATCATTTCATGATCATTCTCCATGAAGTATACAAATGCTACCCTATTCTTTTTTATGGTCAAGATTCTCACAGCCAAAAAATATAAATGGGATCTCTTTACCAAATTTGGAACTTCATTTAATAATGGCAAACACTTGTCATAGCTGTAAAGGTCTTCTAGTTTTGGTCCTGTAACAGTAGTATTCAACACACGATCAAACACATCGACAATACGATCAAGAGAATGTTGAAGTTTATCTGTTGTCCCAGATTTTCTCTCTCCTTTTCCTACCCTTTTCCTTTTCCTGGTCATGTTTGAGGGAGTTGGTGTTGCATTTGGTTGTTTTTCATTACCAACTTCAAAACTATTTGCCTCACCTTCATTAAATTGAGTTTCTCCATGTGTTGCATTATCCTCACCATCAACATTAGGTGCTTCATAAGCCGATAGATCTTGATATGGAATTAAAATATAAAGTCCAGTCGCTACTGTGCCCTTGAAGTATTTCTCTAACAAATCTAAGAACTTAGGTCCTCCATATTTCCATCTCAAGATATCCGAATCTTCCTATTATAACAAAAAATAATAATAATTATTACAAACAAAAAATACATCCAAAATTATTTGCATAAAAAAACAAAAGTATTAACATACCTTGCTTTTTGTAATCCACCATTCTTCCGGAGCTATGATAGTTTTTTTCTCATAATCCCAACCAACACCGATTTGTTTTTTAACCAACTTAGCAAATGATTGAAAATCTTTTCTTTAATGTATCTTATTTATTTTTTAATTGAATCCTATCATAATCACATTCTGTTCTCTCATGAAATTTTGTCTCTTATTTTTCCACTCATCTTTACTAAAATTTGTTCTTAGCGTGTTTCCAGCATCTATCTCTTCGATGCAAATTCTCAACAAAATTTCAATCCCACTTAATAGTTTTTTTTTTTTTGTGTCATTCTATAAACATTAACAAAAATTAAAAATTTCACTGATTCCACACATACATAAAAAATCAACACATTAACACTAAAAATCAATACATAGTAACAATTTAGTAACAGTTTTATACAAAGAAAAACAAGGACTATTTACTATAAATGAATTCTCAAATGGTTAAGTAACAATGAAAAAATAACACAATGTCAATCATTTGCTCTCAAATTTTGCTATCTTCTTGTCAGAACCTATTAAGAAAGGTATTAACATTTGATTTTATTTGAAATTACATTGCCACGGGTTCTAACTTCTAATCCACCAAGAAAACTCCTACTTAGAAAATATTTTATGGCTCAAAATTCCGCCATATAATTCAAATATGTCCACATAAGTCTCAAAATATATAAAATTAACTCAAAGTCTTAACTTAAAACATAAAATTACACATAAAAATAAGGGCCCCAAATAGTAGAGGAATTTGATTGCATATTAGAAAATTTAATACTATACAACAATGAAGTTATTAGAAAATGATCATTCTAAACAACAAGTGAAAATTGGATTTCAAATCAGAAGAAAATAATGACCCCAAACAAAAGCAAGGATTAACATCCATATCAGAAAATTTAATGTTAAAACAACAATAAAGTTGAATTTCATATAAGAAAATGATCATTCTAAACAGCAAGTGAAAATTGAATTTCACATGAGAAGAAAATAATGACCCCAAACAGCTGCATGGATTAGCATCCATATCAAAAAAATTAATTCTAAAACAACAATGAAGTTGAATTTCATATAAGAAAATGATCATTCTAAACAGCAAGTGGAAATTGGATTTCACATGAAAAGAAAATAATGGCCCTAAATAGTAGAGGAATTTAGATTTTATACTAGTTAATGAAAATTGAAAACAACAATAGAATGTAGATGTTATATCAGTAAATTAAAATTGAAACAGCAGACATCAAACAACAGCAAAATAGAATTTTATAATTGTAAAATTAGGACATAAGACAGCAAAATAACACTTTATATCAATAAGATTCAAGGCCAAAACAACAGTGTAATACAAAACACTGTCATAAAGCAAATTAAGAAAACTGAAAACAAAATTAGATTTGTTACATGTACCAAATGAAGGAAATTACATATAGAAAATTTAGAAAATCATAGAAATAAAAAATAGGAAATCAGTTAACCACCTGAAACATGGAAGAATAGGGTTGTTTGCGAGTTGGTTTCTCCTACGTTTCTCTGTGTAGCAAATGAACAACAAGAATGAAGGACAGAGCAATCGAATAGAGGAAAAATGGGTTTCTCCTACGTTTCTCTCTGCAGCAAATGAACAACAAGAATAGAGGACAGAGCAATTGAACAAGAAATGATCGAATAGAGGAAGAATGGGTTTCTCATACGTTTTTCTCTATAGCAAATGAACAATAAGAATGGAGGACAGAGCAATCGAACAAGAAATGATCGAATAAAGGAATTGAACAAGAAGCGAACAAGAAGGAGAAAGGAGTCTCGATTCAGAGCAAACGAATAGAAGGGAGAAGAAGTTTTTTTAGGGTTCTCTGGTGCAATCGTGAATGAAGAAAGGAGAAGAGGAAAAAAATGTTTCTATGCGTAAGATAGGCTTTATAAGGAAGGGCAATTTTGTCAAAAAAAAAAGTCATTAAACTGGTTCCGTGTTTTTTCTCAATCCGTTGTTGCCCAGCATATTTTGATAAGCTACTCCAAGTAATTTTTAGCTTATATTTATTTTTAAAAGTTTACCCAAACATCCTAAATATTACAATAATTGATTAAGTAGCTTATCAAAATAAGCTAGGAATAGTTTTTTTTTTAGCTTATATTTATTTTTAAAAGTTTATCCAAACATTCTAAATATTACAACGTTTAAAAAAAAATGATTTTAACTCCAAATAAGCTTACCCAAACTCACCCATTATAGAAAGCTTCTTCTTTCAAATAAATAAATTGTAGTAGTACAAGTAAAATTATGTATGAAAAGCAACATTTCAAATCAAAATTAGTGATTCTTGTTATAAGCTTCTAAGTTGCATATATCTATTCAAACTCAGCTAATTTAATAAGAGACAATTGGAATTGTAGGTAACTCCACTATGTTTGTCCTTTGAAAGATTTTACTATGATTTACTACTTAGTAAGGGAACAACATTGACATCATAAGAGGAAGAAAGTTTTTTTTTTTTTTTTGTTGAATGATAAGAGGAAGTGTCACTAGGCTACTTTGGCAACATATATATGAGGGAAAAAAAATCACACAAATGATGTACAGTTTTTTTTTTTTATATTTAGCCTTTATAGACATGATCTTCGAGGCAAACTTGGAGGCGACAGTTACCAAATACTGAAATGGCATCTTTTAATTAAGCTTTTGAGAACAAAATTCAATATCACAAATTAAGGAAAGGATATACGCATGGCTTAATCTTTGTTACACCAAAAGAGTCATCAGTTTACTTATTTATATTTTATGGTCGAGTTACCAGTTCATTTCCAACCAAGGTCATTCATTTCTATCATATATCCTTATTTGGAGTAGTAGTACTAGCAGTACCTCTATAATTTTTTTTAAAATAACTGCTTTTGGAAGAAAAAATAGTTCATAAATTAAAATTAACTTTAACATAGATAACTTGTAGAGAAATTAACTTTAATTTGAAGAAAAGTTCATTTTATTTCTTATTTCCTTTTTTAGAAACTATTTTAAAGAAATTTATCCTAACGTATTCATAATTTACATTTCTTTTTAGATGCAGTTTGACATTTAATTAAGCATCAATCAATTAGTAGCTGGACGAAGATTACAAATCACAGACATACAACCCTGTGTTCCCCGACCAACATTTTGAACAAACCAACAACATATTACACACACACGCACAGTAATTTAAAGCAAAAAATATGGTTGATAACCAAGGGGGCACAAAAACATACACATCACACACAACACAACACAACTTGGTCATTTTATTTACTGAAGAACCACTTAGGGATCATCATTAATTTTAACTAGCTAGCCTTAACGAGATGAGCCTCGACGTTCTTGGTGAGCTTAACCAACAAATCTTTGTATTTGGTTGGCTCAGGAGTAGTGTGATCCACCTTCTCGAACAAGAGAGTCCATTTCACAAGGCCGTGTTCATCACCTTTTGGTAAAACATGAAGGACAACCTTGTAGCTCTTGTAATACTTCATCATGTCACCCTCCAATATGGTGAAGGTGATCTCCTTGTTCTCATCATCAAACTCATGCTCTCTCCTTTAAGGACTCAACAGTGTCCCCTACATATAACACAGTTCATCATCATCATCAACAATCTAATAAAAACAAAAAGATAGGGTCTGTCTTTTTTCCTTGTTTTAGGTTAGAGATTTTGTGCATGTGTCCCTCCAATTTACTGGATCAAAAATTAATCTGGTCACTCGTGGTGTGTGACTACCGCGCTAGTCAGAGACTAATTAAACTCATATTTTTCCATCAAATTGAACATTCTCTCATATGTAAGTGTAATAAGATCTTACATTGTACCAATTCTTTAGGTTATATAGGATCTGTTCAAGTGAGTTTATCCAAAAACATGTCTAGAAGAAAAAAAAAACGAAACAAGTTTCTAAACGTGCGTTTACAGAAGATAAGTTGTGAATTGTGTTCAACTTACCAACGGCAAATGTGACCTGCTTGACGGTGCCAGATTTGTCCCACTCACCTTCATGAACTTCGACCTTATGGATATGATGAGGTGCAACATGATGAACACGATGCTTCTTCTTACCCTTCAAGGAATCATAAAAGTTATCAGCTGAGGTTTTCACTTCAATCTCAGCCACCAAAGACTCTGGTTGAGCCATTAATTTTTTCAATTCAAACAATAATCTGAAAGCTACTCGACCACAGTGGCTCGTTAAGTTTGAGCATACAGAGACACCTATAAATAGAGCCTCAAATGCTCGTGTTTTTTCACATCTCTATTGTTTATACTTTACATGTTTTTTTTTAATATTTGTTGTCTTTTCTCGTGGTATTATAATTAATATAATTTTTTTCAGGATCGAAAAAGACAAAAACTTTCAAATTGAAAGAATGGTTAACAGCTGAATGAAAATAAATAAATGTTGAATTAATTTCCCTTTCCTTTTCTACTATTATTCAACAATAATCGGGGGAAGGTAAAAATCATACTAATGATGATCTCTAATTGGTTATGGTGTGACTTAGTACGAAGTATCTTTAGTGTTACAAAGTTTTCAAACTGATGTTTTTATCCTCCACTTTTGAACCAATAGTTTTGTCTCTAACTCTATGTTTTAGAAAATATCAAAACTTGTTACTAAAGTTATATAGTAACATTTTGAAATCAAACTTAAAAAAAGTGTTTATAATTATAATTTTATCTTAATTATTTTTTATTATTATTATAATACGATTTTTGTTAAGTAAATATTGATAAGTAAATTGAATATTTGATCAAATAAATTAAGGTCGGACAAGGGAAAAGGATTACTGTACAAGAAGCTGGCCATATGCAAATTTTACGAAAGGTTCATTTCATAGGGACCAGCTTATTTTTTTTATTTTTTTTTTACAGAAGCTAAATTGTTTTTATCATAGGTTTTTGCAGCATTAGAAGCTGAAACTTTTGATATTTTATTTTTATAAATTGCATTATAATGCAATATTATTTGTTCAATTTTGATATGATTCTATGTATGTGTGTGTCTATCTATCTATCTATAGAGTGATTCATATGAGAACTGCATTTTTATATGAGAATGAGAACGAGAACAGACATTTTCATCCATTGGATTAAATTAGACAGTAAGGATTAAGGCAGTCTTATAAAAATGAACATACATCTACTTCATTTAATCTCTCTACATCCAAAATTAAAAAAGAAAATAAAAATTTCCTTTCCCTCTTTACTACACCCAAAATTAAAAAAAAAAAAAAAATACTGTTTCACTCTCCTTTTCATAAACTGTCTCATAGCGGCCTTAAACGCTACATCCTAAACACTAAACTCTACATTTTAAATCCTATGCCCTAAACCTTAAACATACAAACACAATTTCATCTCTCGTGATAATAGTGTTTTCTCAATACAAGAAAATTTTCTCCTTTCATCTTTGTTTTTGTAAGTATGATGATTATTATTTTTTTTCTCTTTTTTTTACTCACCATGAATATGCTTCGTTTTGAATTAATATGTAATTACATTTGTTGTTTAATTTTTCATTTTTTTCAATTCTTTATTTTCTAGGAATATGAACATGGAAACAATTGTTGTATTAGAAGAATTAAATAATTTTACAAACACAACGATATAAATTCCAGAGTATAACGAAGAACTCAAACCTATCATTGAAAAAGTATTTGATACATTGATGTAAGGAAAAAACTTCTATAGAAAACTTCTTCCTAATTTCTAGTAAGAAACTATATAGCTAAATCATCTTTCTTTCATTTTTGTCAAATCATGTTTTTTCAATTTTTGTTAAATCACGGCCTTTGACATTTCTATTTAATAATGTTTTGCAGATCTATCATTTACTAGAAAATATGATGTGAGAATTTTATACATGCATGAGTAATATCGAAAGGTTGAAATTTTATATAAGGGGTGTAAGGTTTAAGGAGAGTAAGATTTAGGGTATAAAATAGATTTATGGGAGAGAGAGTGAAACAGTGTTTTTATTTTTTTTTATTTTGGGTGTAGTAAATAGGGGAATGAGATTTTTATTTTTTAATTTTTGATGTAAAGAGATTAAATGAAGTAGGTGCATGTTAATGTTTAAAAAATTGCATTAATTATTATTGTCTAATTTAATCCAATGGATGAGAATATCTATTCTTATTCTCACATAAAAACGTAATTCTCATGTGAGTTGCCCTATATATATATATATATATATATATATATATATATATATATATATATTCACAACCAACAAATGTCATAAAGTCGCATTTTAGTGATGGAATTTGCTAGGACCAAATTTTGTCGCTCATCCGTTTCTAAAAATGAGAAAACTATGGGAGAATACACTTCAACGTTAATCTGTCGCAAATATAAGTAACAATATAGCGACGGACCTTTTCCCACGCCAAACTCTCGCTAATGAGAATAAATTAATTTTTAATTTTTAATTCTGAATTTTAAATTTTGAATTTATACTTTTTTGTTTTTTGTTTTATTTTTTACTTTTAATTTTTTCAATTTTTTTTAATTTCTTAATTTCTTAATTTTTAGTTTTTATTTTTTATTTTTGAATTTTGAATTTTGTAGTTTTTTGTTTTTAGTTTTTAATTTTTAATTTTTAATTTTTAGTTTTTAGTTTTTAATTTTTACGACTAAATCTTTGTCAAAAATCACACCAACATGATTTCTCCCTAATTTAATATTATATTTTTCTAACTTTTTAAGTAATACATATGGATGTATCAATTCGAAAGATGCAAGTTATATTTTAAAAGGAAAGTACGTAATAAAGCAAATACTAAAGGATCTATTTGTAAAGCATATATTAAAAAAGAAATATTGCCTATTATTCAAAAAAAGTGAATTATTTTCTAATTTTTTTCATTATAAATTAAATCAACTTTTCATTATTACGATTTGTAAAACTTATAACAAGTTCAGTTGCCATACATTTACATTTTGTCTGGATACTCTACTTTATGTTCAATGATGTTTTAAATATTATTTGTGTATAACTTTATTACTAATTTAATTATGTTCTTTTTAAAAAGCAACAAAGAGAGTGTTGGTTAGGGTAACACAAGATTTGTGAGCAAACCCATAACAAGGATTACATCTATTTGACTAAAAGGCAAGCAAATCAAGTCAACCAAAAATTCTCGACCAGAAATCAATATAGGACAACTTGAACAAACAATAGAGGTAACGACAAAACTACTTGTGGGAGTATCAACAATTAGATTAAATTTCAAAGAAAACACAGATAATTTCAGGTTTTCAACACAGGTTTGTGATATGAAGGAATGAGTTGCATTAGAATCAAAGAGTACAACTAACGGAGTTCCACTTATAAGACACTTACCTTGGATTAAGTCATTGGACTTTGGGACTTCGACACCACTAAGAGCGAAGACTCTTCCAGAGGTTTTAGGTCGACTAACTTGTGAACCCTGACTCCCATTCCTCATCTCCTTCCTAGGATTAGAACAATCCCTTCTAATGTGACCTTGCTTCCCACAATTGAAACAAGTTACCTCCTTATCCTTACACTCAAATGCCATATGACCAACACAGCCACACTTCCCACACCTCCGTGGAATAGAGAAGGACACTCCAACACTCCCACCACTAGTAGGTTGACTAGTAAGTGTCTTCTGACTATTATTGTGGTTTCCATACTGACCACTTGGAACTAAATATGGCTTCCCACAATTTTGTGCACTAAACTTTTTCTCATTCATTGGACCCACACTCTTATAATGTGTTGCTCGTGCCTGGTTGTCTTCATCATAAATCCTACACCTATTCGCCAATATGAAAAACTAATGAATCTCTTGGTAATTAACAGCCAACTTAATTTCAAGTCGCAAGCCATTAACAAACTTGATGCACTTTGAGTGTTCTCCGCCCACCCCATTGTAATGAGGAAAATATCTTGATAACTCCTCAAACCTCACTATATACTCAGCCACAATCATATTCTCCTATCTGAGCTCTAAGAACTCTGTCTCCTTTTTGTTCCTGATATCCTCGAGAAAATACTTCTCCAAGAAAGTTTGTTTGAAGACTTCCCAAGTGATTACTTTATTTTCAGCTGCTAAGCGTTCACGAGCATTCTCCCACCAAAACTCAACTTCCTCTAAGAGCATGAAGGTACCAAAAGCAACCCTCTGAACAATGGGACACGCCATAGCCCGAAAAATCTTCTCGATTTCTCTCAACCAATTTTGTGCACCATCGGGGTCGTATCTTCCTTTGAACGTAGGCAGGTGGTTCCTTTGAAACCTATCCAACCAATTGAACTCACCCCCTCCACCACCAGCATTCTAATTCCCTACAACTTGAGCTTGTAGAGCATCAGCAATCACATGATCATTTCTACATGCCATTTCTTCTTGTATCGACCAAAACTAAGTACTGGGTGCAACAAGTAAAATGACAAGATAAGAAAAGACATACCAAACATGGCGCAAGAAGTTAAACAATTGTAAATGACACACGCAGAAGCGCAACAAACACATAACACACAAGTCTAAAGAATCGACCGGCTCTGATACCACTAATGTAACACCACTAACTGCAAATATCTTAAAGATAATGTTTTAAAGGAAATAACATAATTTTCAATTATACTTGGCTCTCGAAAAGGCCATATATAAATTCGCGACAAACAAATCCAACTTTAATCAATAAATCTAGTAGTTTAAGGTCGAAATTCAATTACATAAAAGTCATATAATAAAATAATAGAATAAGAGTCATTATAGGCTTATGCCTCATCTCTAGTATCGCCCTCTTGGTCTTGTGGACCATTACTTGCCACCAATACATATAAAGGAAACACAAAACACAAAGGGAGTGAGATACATCTCACCACATGCTTGCAATATGAAAATGGAGACAGGTAACAACACAATTACATAACATTTTATTTCTTATAATTCACATATACAAAACACAATCAAGTATACCATTCAAAAGACTATTTTAGAATTTAGCCTAGGAGTACATGCAATCGACAGATAGCCTCATCATGGCATCCGACACTAACACTCTCACTAGGATGACTTCTCTTTTTATGCAATTAGCCTAGGAGTACATATAGTCAACGAATAGCCTCACTATAAGCATTCGACATTAACACTCTCACTAGGAGAATACATTTTCTAGCGCGTCAAGGTTATCTAGTTTTGCAAGGATACTCCAATTCATGTAATCAACATGAGCTTAAAGAAGATTCCACACTAGATAGCACCTCAAGTCCATGAATATACTTTTAAAACACAGATACACATATACATTTAATTAAGTCATCATTGTCCTGCATTTCAACACAATAATATTTCTGTAGGACATACCATTACAACACTCTAACATTACAGGATATTATAGAGACACCCACACACATATTTATATACACATAAATATTTATTTCAATAATAAATATGGACTGAGTGTATAATGTGATAATTATTTATAGTTATATAAGTATTTATAATGCACATGGCAATAAGCATATAAGCATTCCTAGTACACGGGAATCAAGAATTAGAATTATATATATATATTCATGAAAGTGTAACAGACACGAACATTGCCAATTGCCAATTGAAATTCTCAATATATATATATATATATATATATATATATATAAAAGCTATAGTTACACTGCCAATTGAAATTCTCCACATAATATGATAAGCGTACGGCCATTATAAGGAAATATGATACAAAGTAGGAACTGGAAACGCGTAAATTTGCCAATCAATTAAGCATTAACACCAATAAATATATTCTTTAAATCGAATTTAAAGTTGAACAAATAACAAAACACATAAAATATATAATTAATTGAATTTTTGGGGCAATTCCACTACTTCTAACCATAGTCATATCCATGAACAAGATAATCTCACTCTTCCCTTATCTCGAAATTTTAACCATAGTCATATCCATGAACAAGATAATCTAACTCTTCCCTTATCTCGAAAGACATAACTCGACAAAAGTACAAGTAAATTAAACTACTAAATAAATCTTGCAAATTTTAGAATTGAATTGGGATTCCCAAAATTAAAATCCAAAAATATATATATTATTTTTAAAATAAATAAATTATTTTGAAATAATATATATTTATATATATAAACATATGTTACATAACAAACTTTAAATTTCTTATTTAAGAAATTCAGTTTATCATCGGGGTTCAGATCAGTTCAATTTTTTTTAACCGTCCTACCGATGAACATGCCTCATAGACTCTGGCAGAGTGGAAAGAATGAGAATCACGATGCTTCGTCCAATAGAATTTGAGAATGAGTTAATCTTGTAGACCTTGATTTTTACAATAACTTACACATTTTGTTCTACTAACATAAAAGCTTCACAGTTCTAATTTCTTATAACTGGCATTAACTAATTGTTAACATTCCCAAAAAACAATTGATCTCCAGAGTAAATTAAACCAGACCCACACACAAAAACGTGTCAGAGGAATCTGCAGAATCAGCCTCTCCCAAAAAACAAAAAAAAAAACTCTTCTATGAGCTGTTGTTTATCCCAGCTGAATAAGAATTTAATTGAAACCTCTGCAGGATGCATTACGAACCGGGCCCTAGCATGGGCTCCATATGCATTATGCAGAACCCATTTTCACTAAGGATCCGGTTGTCAATTGTTATCACATTTATACAAAATACAAAACTTAATTTTTGGCTCCATTTCCAATATATATGATGCCAGAGCCTAGCTACTAGCTCCTTTGATTAATGACACCACCTATAATTATAGATGGCTTCTGCATGTGTGTAGCTAGCAGCTATGCCAATTTTCCAATTTGAGAGACTCTAAATTTTGATTCCAGCAGATGCCAAAAAGACAATTTCAGGTAATAAATTCGTAACGGTATTGTCATGCTCACTAAAGTCTAAAGAGTATGCTTGTGTGTGAGAATGACCAATGAAAATTGATTTTTTATATCGAACGTGTAGCTTCAGTAGGGTATGCATTTTTTTGCAATTCAACAAAGACAGTTGGAGGAAAGACACAATGAATTATAACGTAACATTAGCATATATATTAGTAAACGAGTTAAATCCAAAACGTCACGGTCAAACACTACTGCTTCTATTCCTTCTGACTTTAGAAAACCAACTTTCATGGGCTAGCTAGCTAGCTAGCCTTACACTTTACAGTTTCCACTTTCCATCATGATTTTTTTAATTTAAATTGCTTCTTATTGTTTGTTTTCTTCGGGTCAATGTTATATTCCATTTTGTAAAAATGATTAATTTTTGTTCAGTCTATTCGGTTGGGTGAAAAAAAAAATGAGATGAAAATTTTAAATTAAAGTAAAGTGTAAAAGTTTAAATCTTATTTTTCGTTCGTTCTATTTCACTGTAAGTGAACATTCCCTCGGTAAAAATTATCTTTTTTTTTTATATCAAAGACTTAATGAATCCAAAATCTTGTTTTAAAAATCTAAACCTAGTATCACTTGAACTAATGAAATACTACTATAATTAGTTTTGAATTGTTTCTTAGTGCATGGTTTACCTATATTTCCTGATCTTGCTGCTTGACTTTGATATTCACATTAAAAAGGTCTAGTAGGTTCCGATTGTTGTTGTGAGAGAAGTTCTACTAATTAAATTAACTCCCCATGCATACCCATATATGCTGCAATTAAAACATTCCCGTGGAATGAGATAAGATTCAAAAAAAAAAAATGTTGAAATTAACTTAGAAGATGATCGACATGCATTTCTTAGAAATTAAGTAATCACATGTTGAATATACAATACAAGAAATCAATTAATCATCAACCAAAAGCTATGATTGCAAAAGTTGTATGAATGTGACCCTCATTGATTCACATTTATAGAGCCTTTATTTTGGGCAGTTGATATTATTTATAGAATTATATCTTTCCAGCTAACTTGATATCTTTTGTGGGACCCTTTTATTTTGTTTATGGGGTTATGGCTTCCACATCAAAACAAGTACCAAAATGCTCCCTTAGGACATGCAGAAGCCACAACACTCTCCTAATTGGGGGAGGGGGTTGGATATAGTAATTAATTAGCGCAGCAAGTAACATCATCACATAAAGCAAAGAGTAGGGTGTTGGAAGCAATAAACTAAGGTTGCTGTTTTATGTAAAATGGACAAAGTGAGAGATAAGGTAGTTGCACTGCTATCACTACCTCTTTAACTCACACATTTATGTTTGTGCTGTATAATGGCTCCAAAGGTCCAACCAAACATTCATTTCATGGGGAAACTCCATTCCCCTTGTAAAGAGGAGTGAGAACCGGGGAGGACTGGAATAAAGTATCTCTCATTTTTTACCTTTGAGTATTTAAATTAACATGAATATGTTTGAATACATGTTAGAAGTATTTTTTTTTTAAATATCTTAACTGGAAATATAAAACATGTTTTTGTAAAGAAGTTGTGTCAAAAATACTTTAAAAAAGGAAAAAGATAGGTTGAGAGTTTGAATCATTCCTATTAAAAATTTTAACAAAATTAATAATGGAATGAGTGTCTGTAAATTAACTATTAAACTTATTTAAAAATATCAGAAACTTGTATTAGGATTTATAACAAATATCACTTTAATTAAAATAATTTTACACTATCATAAAATATTAGAAATATAAGGTTGATTTAATAGTTAGAAAAATATGAAAAAAGATAAAAGAGTCACCCCAAAAATAAAACAACTAAAATCCTAAAAAGATAGGTAGAAAGTTTAAACCTCTCACACGCACATTCTAACGAAATTAATAATTGACTATTAAACTCATAATAAATATCAAAACTTGTATTAGGATTTATGATAAATTAAATATCTAATCCCACCCCTCTTCTCTAGCCATTCTTTCGGTGGGTTTTTATGGAACTTTGATGTTAAGAAAACTCATTCCGAGGAAGTTTCCGTGGCTTATATATATCTCACTCTCACCTTGAAACCATGAACCATGTTTTGTCCATATGTGAGGCAGAAGACTATAACAAATGTACAGTATTAAGTATTATGTTTAGAGAGCATGCATGGTCCTGTGTGGAACACTCTGAAAAATGTTCCTGTGTTTTCCCCAACACACAAGGATGTTTGTTGTAGGCTCATTGATCTACTGAAGGAAGGCCATGTAATGTATTTTCCTTAGAAAGAGTGCCACATTTATGAATATGTATTAACTCTAGTTGTATGTACAAGATTCTTTTGACCCCTTGGTGTATGAATTAAAAAAAATATAGTTATTGTGTTTAATAGTATTAAAATGTTGGCAACAATTTATCTAATTTTTATATAATCTCTTAAAACTAACTAATATAATATCATTTTATTAATCTTTTCACTTTATAAAACATTAGGTTTATTAATTCTTGACTAAACCATTAATTTAGTTTTATAAAAAAAAGAATACCAAAATACTAGTACTCAGAAGATGAATGAAAGGAAGATTGCATAGGGATAGACATGGTAATTATAAATATTGAGTTTATGTCTATTTTGTCTAATTACTAATCTGATTTATAATAATAAGACGGTTGTTATACAAAAGAGTCTTCACATATATGATAAAATACGAAATTTTTTTAAATAATTCATTCTCAAAACATATAATGTAAATATAAAATGTCTAATCTTTATTATTATTGTACAATGTTTATAAACATTGATTTGATTTAAAGTTTTGTATTCCTCTGATTACCTTGAGAAAGCGTGTTGGGACATTGAGACAGGCATCCTGCTTGAGAAAACTCGGTGCATTTAAGTCAAAAACTGATGAGAACTTCTAGGAATAATCAATCAAAGAAGTCCTAGTTTCACCCAATAATTAATGCATGCCTACACTCTCTCACATCTTCTTTTACCCAATTCTTATAATGCACCAGCCTATAACATGTTTTACATTAACCCCCTTCAATTCTCTCTGGGCGTGGATCGTTAATAAATCATGGTCCACGTTATTATGCTCTCATCAAGTGGTCAGGATTCTTCAATAGTACAGTAATTTTGAATGTTTGGAAAATGTTTTATCTCTCTTAAAAAGAATGTTCGTTATTCCTAAAATGTTTTCAAACAAGTTTTTATATTCAATAATTAAAAGAAATACTGTCAAGATGATTAAATGAGAGAATTTAAATTTATTCATATAGTTATAGTAAGATCGATCACTATGCAATTATATAATAATGGACAGCAATGTAATTATGATGATAGCCCTATTGTTTTTCCTTTGAGGAAAGGAAAGCGAAGGATGCCTAATAATAATAATTGGACAATGAGCGTAGTAAATGCAGTGTCAGTGATCTGACCGATTTTTCTAATCATGGTTTTACACGTAGTATAGTTTTGCCTCTATAAATAAAAACCTACTGTAAATGATTGTTCCTTTTAATAAAAGATTAACGTTGAAGATTACAACAACAACAAAAAAAAAAAAATACTAACATGGAAGATGGAAAAACAGGTTGTTGATCTTTCCTAGATATAAGATCTTCAAATCTCCTTCCTCTTTAGAACGATCTTAAAGTTCATGATTAAATTAAAAGATTTAAAACTAAAAATGTTTTTTTTTTTTTTGATAAAATGGTATTGAACTACTACTACTATACTATTTTGTGAGATGTAATGATTACTAAAACAAAATTGAGAATTGTAGCTAACCTTAATTCGTTACTTTGGATGTTTGAAAATCCGCACAAAATTGAGTCACAGACACTGAATCAATGGCGTAGCAGCAGAGGCTGCTGCTGCGACTGTGAAAATTAGCGTACTTTGTACTTATTAGTAGCTAGCTGTGTGCTACATGTGCAATATTGCATCACATAAGAAGAGTAGATCTTGGCAATTAATAATTCACACACTGTGGTTTTTCAGCTTTGAACAGATATGGATACAGAAAAGAAAATTAGATTAAAGAAAGAAAATTTCATTAATTAATACTACTGCAAAAGAAACGAGAGCATTAACACTAGCCTCTTCTTCATCTTTTGCCCCCAACTAACCGAAAAGGCTAAAGCTATGCTCTCTTTCTTTTTTCCAAATCCAAAATATGTAAAATAAACATTACATTGATGTGCACTATAGATAATAGAACCTAAACAATAACTACTAGCATGCATACAAAATTAAATTAAATTAAGCTCCTACCGTGGATGGAACTTAATTCTAGTTGTGAAGAGGGTTTGGCCCGGTGTGAATTATTCTTTTCTCATCCCCATAAAGAGTAGTAGTGTCACCATTTTTTGAGTTCATCTCATTCACCACAAGCTTGGTTTTTTTATGAGTGCTGGTGCTGGTGCTTCTTATTATTCTTCTTGAGGGTGTGTGAAACAAGACCCTGCTGCTGAAACTAGCGGTGGTGGTGGTTTTGCTTTTGCTTTTGTTGTTGTTGTTGTTGTTGTTGATGGAGAAAAACAAGAAGAAGCTCAATAGAGAAAAAACTAGGATGACCCACATGAAGAAAACTGAGACTCTGGCCCAAGAAAGCTTTCTTTGGTGTTGGTGATGATCTCTTGTCCTTTCTCTTTCTCTGAAACCTATCATTGCAGTTGCTGTGGATACACAGAAGAAGCTTCACAACACAAGGCCACCACCATGAAAGTGCACACAAACACACACACAAAAAAAAGATGTCTCCTTGACCCGAAGCACAGTGTTGTGTGTGGAAACAACAACACAAGTAGTAGTGAGTGAGTTTTGTTTTGGATGATTTCGGAGAGGGGAATGAAAAGTGGTGTTAGTAGAAAAGAAAGAGAGTGAAAACAAAATGAAAAATTATATAGTACTGATACAAAAACAAAAGAAAAAATAAGAACATAAAAGTTTGGGTTATTTTCCTTGTCTTATGGGTCGAGTCACATGATCTTGACCCTTGATTCCTGGAAGCTTCTTATAATTCTTAAAATTTCACTATCTCTGTCCTTTTTCGTTGGACTTTGCACCTAGCTACCGCTACAAACGGATGTCATGTTGGACTTTTTTTTATTTATTTTATTTTAAACACACCGGTTCAGATTTTGTTCTTAAAATAAGAAAACGTGAATATTTTTTCTGATTTAAGTAAAAAAAAAAAACTTGTTTGAAAATCTGTTATAGAATAAGTTTTAAGCGTGTCAATAAACTTGTATTTAAATATGTTAAATGGCTTTTAAATAGCTTAATAAGTCAATAATTTTACACGATTGAGGCATTTTAAACAAGTCAACAAAAGTAAGAAAATGAAAATAATAACATATTGCTAGTGAAACCGGCCACATTTTTAAGATTGAAACACATTTTAATAACATGAAACATAACTTTTTAAACTGAATAGATTATTATTACTAAAATTTCTTAACCTAACTAGATTACTAAATAGACTATTTTCCACACCTGTTTATTTCTTTTACTCTATTCATGCACAATTTCCATAACTGGCTGGCCGGCTGGTTTGGCTTTTTATTTTCATTTTGACATCTGATTTTTTTGTTACATACTTTATGTATGTTTCTTCTTACCTGTTTGTGTTTACTTGATAAGGGCATATAGTAAAATTTCTACTGTGCAGTAATCTTTTAAGTGAGTTTTTAGCAATCTCAACATGTTATTCTGACCAATATTATTAAAGCTAAACTGTAATTTTGATTTCTGTAACTTTTAATTCAAGATTTCGGTTTTCTTATTTTCTTTCTCAAAATTCTAGTTTTCCTATTTTAAAAAAAAATGTAGTTTTGGTTTAATTAATTTTTATTTTTTCATACATTTATTTAAGTAAATATAAAAAAAATGTAAAATAAGAGACCAAATTCGTGAGGAAAAAAAAATCAAAATCATTAATTTGAAATTGCAGAGTGATCAAAATTAGTTTAATCTAATATTAACAGTGTATTCCCTCTCTATTACTCTTTGGTGGCATCTCCTGTGTTTAAATCTTCAAGTTAGTTCTCAGGATTGCACACTTATCAATAATTTTTTTTAAAAATTCTCTGTTAATTTATAAAATGGCATTCGTTTTAATTTTTAATGTAAAATAATAGAGAAAGTTAAAATCAAATCAAAATTTGTTAAAATAAATAAATAAAATTTAAAAAATAAAAATACCTAACATGTACAATTTCGAAATTTAACATAAAGGGTTTCTCAAGAGTGTGGGGACTGCCAGTATTAATAACCGCTGTCTCCGGAATATTTTTCAAATTTAGAGAGCATCGGAAAACAAACTCAGCGATCCACGTGTACTGTTAAAAAAATTGGTAAACGATCTTAGTTTTTTTTATTAGTAATTAAGTGTAATGGTTTAATATAATTTATCTGCTCTGTCAAAAGAAAAATCAGCTATTTTGAAAAAATTTCTGTTTTATTTTTGCATTGAACGTCGTATTTTCTGGATTTAAAACTCTTCTACCAACAAACCAAATATATCATGGAGTTGTTAGTGAAAAATGACTAAACCAAAGGGTTGGAAATGGAGAATGACTATCTTTAACCGCGGTAATAAAACATACATTGGTATATTTGGAAAAGAAAGAACAGAACATTGAACAAAAACTATCCTTGGTTTGTGTAGTGCCAAAAAAGATATATTTCTTCACATGCTAAAATTGAAGAGATGGTGATTGGTGCCCCTTGGTATTGTTGCAGATCAATCAAGAAAATTGAAGCATTGATAGCCACCCCAGCTCCAATTTGTACAGCTATCTAATGCTTGTCAAATGACTCACTTCCGAATTCACAATTGCTACACGAACACAGAAAAACGAGGAAGAGGTTAACAACCATTCAAACTGAAATATTGTCACTTCCAATATGGTAGGTTATCATCTTACTAGTTTGAAGTGTTTAAAAATCGATAACTAATCTATATAGAAAAATTTGGATAAATGATAAATTCTTCTTTCTTAATTTCATTTTTTTTCATCGTCAGTCATTTGAATTTCAAACTTTATTATTTAATAAGATCAAATTGATTATCATTCAAATCAATAATTTAATTTGTTAGTATTTCTTCAAATATGATATAACTATTTAGGACGTAGAAAGAGATAAGATAATTGACAAGTAAGATAAAAATAAAAATGACTAATACAATAATTTTTCTTAAAAGACAGAAGATGAGTGAGAATTTGAGAACAATAAACTCAAATATATAATTCAGCAAAAAAACAAAATCAAATACATCAAATCAATTTCACAAAATCAATTTTATTTACCATCAATTTTATAAACATTTATTTAAGCATACACTTTATAGGCATTGTTACGTTGGATTCTTTAGTTTGTAGTTTTGGTATGTAGAGAGACCTCCTTGTTAAAAAATAAGAAAATTATTCTTACATGTGTAAGTCATAAATTTGTCTTTTTCCCTATATAGTTAAATATATTTAACATTTTTTCCAATCGTGTGAGAATGATGTACTTGTATCCCGTTTGGTTGAGGCACAAGAACACAGCTGTGATGGTTATAATTTATTCCAACCACCGCAAACATTTTGGTATAAGATTTTAATGTTTTTAAAAGTACGTAATCTTCGATCTAGAATATTGGGTCTATTAACTGGAAAAAAGAGTGTTGGAGAAAATATTGCTAACATTTTAAAAGAATAATTAACATGGGGATGTAAAAATAACGTTACGGTATAATTGGTAATAAATATTATAAAAAAAAACTGACGAAGTGTACTTACACACTTGAAGGTATAAATAGCAAGAACCATGTTTTCAGCTCAGATCAATAAACACGTGTAGTAGCTAGGTTAAGCCCAAATTCCCTAAAAGGCCAAACCCGATACAACCATCTTAACAGTGATTAATGTTCACAATGCACAGTCACTATAAATTTTATATTTTCTTTCCTATAATAATAATCGACCGTTTTAATAATTTTTGGAATAATAATTTTATATATATTAATTATTTTACTATAAATGAGTACATCACCTTTTTTTTTCTCTTTTTAATATCCATTATTATGAAAACTTTGATAGAACTGAATTGTCTTTGATTTACGAAAACATTTTCTATTTTCTATTTTCTATTTTTATTTCTTGAAAATAGTTTGGAATTTTCATTTTTTAAGATTGAAAAAATTTGTTTGGTTTTAATTTTTTTTTCATTTTCAATTTTTTTTTATAATAATCAATACAAATTTATTACTCTAACATTTTATCAAACAAGTTATCGTCGTAAAATTAAAACACATTAAAAAATTATTTGACCACACAATTAACAACAAAGAAAGAGAATTAATTTTGGAAGTGTTTTTAATATGTAGGTTGACTTTCATCATCATCATCCATGGAGCTTACAAATTTCCCATTCTTTTAAAATTTCTAGTGCAACAACTCACTCTTATAAGTGATGAATTCCCATCAGACCTTCTTATTTTGGTCATCGTTCATAAAAGATAGTGGGACAAATCGTAGTTGTTCCTTGTAAGTTCGGGGATGATGGTTCAATGGGTCCAGGAACACTAGCTTGGATAAAAGGGTTGGTCTTAAAAGTTGATTGTGGAGAGAGAGCTCACTAGAAATGACGTTAGTGGGGAGCATTTTTAGTGAGCTCATTGAGCTCGCAGTTGAAGCAGTTCATGCCGGTTAATTAAAAAAACATTATTTTTTTTAATATTGACAAGGTCATGTGATCAATTAATCATCTACTGTTTTATATCTAATATCTTGACCGATTTAATTATCGTTTTTATTTTTAAAACTATACTCAAAACTACTTTAACTATATTCATAAGTTTTAAAATAAAAGTTCATCCAAATCAAAATTAATTATAAAACAAACATGCACGTTGATGATGTTGGTTTGTAGATTGAGATCGAAGTCGTTTGAGAAATTTTGGATAAAATTAGTCAATGTTTATAATTATTACAATGCAACAATGTTTTCACTTTTAGTGAAAATGTCGAAAATGACATTATTATTTTCAGATTTCAACCTTTTTTTAAACAGTATTTTCACAAAAAAAATATTTTCAAAAATAAAAACGAACTTAATTAATTATATTTTATGTTTTCAAATGAAAATGAAAATTGGAAATGGCCCAACCAAGCGCCACGTAAGTGTTCATAAAATTTGCGTATAACTATATATATTTCTCATCATATAATAACAACATTATTCGTCACATAACAATTATACTTAGTCTAAATTATAGATTGGTTTTTATTCTTTTTATAAGCTCCAATCTAAAATATTTCCTATATTGATTCTTTTTCCACAAAAAAAAAATCTTAATTAAAGTCAGTTCTAAAATGATGTAACAGTGAGGGAAATCTAAACCATTAACGTTAATTAGTTTGTTCACAGGAATAGTTTTGTTTTAAAAAAAGGAGAAATTTAATGTTCCCTTAAAAAAAACACTATATTGACCATTTTTTTTAACTTGGTAATTTGTTTAGACCTTACATAAACACAAAAGAAAGTATTTTTTTGAGAGTGCAATACTGAAGTTTATCATTTGTTAGAAGTACTAAATTATTCTAATATAAAAAATTTGAATCCTATTTTGTGAACAAGATAACTTTGATACCTCCTTTCTTATGTAACTAAACTCAAATATATTTAGTTAGGAAAATGCTATTAACCACGAAAACAAGTTTCGTACAATCTGCACGAAGGCTGTTTCTCGTTAAATCTTAATTTATATATTTCAAATTTTTAATTAAAATTTAGTTTAACACAAAGATACTAATCCACATCTTTACTTCGTGCTGTTCGTGTTGTTTTTTCTCGTAATAAATAGCATGTTCATTTAGTTAATATTAGGCATCAAATCAAAGATATTTACACATATCATTTTTTTTTGTGTGTACAAATAATATGAACAAGATTTTAGCTTAAAACCTTTTATATATATATACTTTACAAACTCAATTAATAAATAAGGCTTGTATTTTTGGTTTTTCAATTCTAAGTAATTGTCTAATTTGATTTTCAATTTATAAAAAAATTAAATTTAGTTTTCAAATTATTTAAAATACATCGATTTGATAAAATTTTCGTTAAAATTTACTATTTACATAATTTTTATTAAGTATACCTTTTTTTATGTTTTTCAAGAAATATATTTAATAAAAGAGCATGTAAATAACAAAATTTGACAAAAATATATATAATTAATACATTCTAAATAATTTTGAGAATAAAACTCAATTTTTTTTTATAACTTAAAGGATGAAATTAGATAATTAATTAAAATTTGAGATTAAAAGTGCGATAAATTATACATTAAAATATTTTTAAATCAATAAATGTTAAATGTAAGTTTATCAGTTTTCATTTGGTCCAAAAGGCCAATTGCAGTTCAGGCCCAAACCCAATCCAGTAAAATATTTTCTTTTGATTAAATTGGGCCTAAGGGCAACAGAAGCTAGGTCAGGCCCAAACCCGGTCAAATAAAAAAGCAAAACCCTACTTCTTCAATCCTTGTGCTCCTTCACAGTCTCAGATTCTTGTTCGCGCAGGCTGAGAGAGAGAGAGAAGCGGCAACAAGAAGAAGAAGAAGAAGCAGAATGGGTCGCGTGAGAACGAAAACCGTGAAGAAGTCCTCCCGCCAGGTGATAGAGAGGCACTACTCGCGCATGACTCTCGACTTCCACACAAACAAGAAGCTTCTGGAAGAGGTGGCGATAATCCCGTCGAAGAGGCTTCGCAACAAGATCGCGGGATTCTCGACGCATCTGATGAAGCGGATCCAGAAGGGACCGGTGCGCGGGATCTCGCTGAAGCTGCAGGAGGAGGAGCGCGAGCGGCGCATGGACTTCGTCCCTGACGTGTCCGCCATCAACACCGAGCACATCGAGGTCGACAAGGAGACGCTCGACATGCTCCACTCGCTCGGCATCAATGACATCCCCGGCATCACCCAGGTCGACCCCGTGCCGGTCCAGCAGTCCTTCCCCTTCCCCAGGAGGTACTGAAAGCTTCTCTCGGTTTCGGATTTTGTTATCAGACTTTCGCTTTTATGCTTTCGTTTCGTTTTTATTTCGTGAGACTTTAAATTTTGTTGTTGTTCCTGCTTGAAATTGGACCGAGTACGTTTTTCAGGTGGAATTAATTATTATTATTAGGGGTTTTTTTTGGATTATATGAAATGTTATACCGTCGTAGTCTTTTTATATACATTTTTTTCTTGCGAATCTTGAGATTTTTGCTTCTGCGTTTAGTTGCTCTCCTTGCCTGTTCTGATTTGTTTTAATTTTAATGGATTTTTTTTAATCGAATCTGGGGAAATCGTTAACCCTATTATCGAATTTGGGGGAAATAGTAAACCCTATCATTATAATCGTAGTATTTTATTTTTTATTAACCTTTTCTGTCTTATGCAAGATGATTGAAGTGAATGGATTCATAAATATTTGTGAAACTGAAAAATTTTGTGGTCTAGTCCAACTGTTTATGATTGTAGGGAGTGAAATTGAATCAAATCGAAAGGGGATAATTTTTTTATATGCATCGTTGTAGCATTTCGAATGAGAACCCTATACTGAATCATGTTTTAGATTTTGCGAGAATTGAGCGGAGTCAGTTCTTTTGCTTTGTTGTGATTGGGCTGCGAACTAATTTATATATATATTGTTTTTGAAAGAACAGCTTAAGAACTTGTTGAAAACCGGTTTAGTTTGATTTTTAACCCCGAATTTTTTATTATAGGTATTGGAATTCAAGCTAATGCTAAACCAAATTAAACATAATATATTTCGTAGAGTTCAATAAACGATTTTTAACGAATAATCATTTCTCGTTTCGTTTATTTGACACATCAAATCTGAGGAGAACTGATTTTTTTTTTCCTAAAAAGCAAATGACAAAATGAAATAAGTAAAATCATAATGTCGCATCAATTGCCGAGAGAGAAAATGCTGAGATGATTATTGAGTTATGAAATTTCCAACTTTGAATCAAATTAACCTATGCCTGTCGAATTTGTTTTTGTTTTTCGCTAATGATATCTACTTCTCACATCTTTCCTTTGCTCCTGATTCTGAATGCAACTGTATCTCCAAAGGGGTCATAAGTTTGATCCTCCACTCAATTTAGGGTGAGATGATGTAAATTTTGTCTAAGTGTGTTTTGAACCATACAGTGACACTTTTCATTATTTAAAAGTTTTGTTAACCAAAAAAAACACAACTACATCTCGAAAACAAAAAACAAGGTTTCTGTGCTTGCTTGTCTATCGCATTTGCTTCTCACGTTGAATATCCTCAGCTTTGGTTCATTAAACTAATGAAAAAGGTGCCTGGTTTGTTGGTGCGGTTACATTTCAAATAGATAAAAATTATAAAAAAGAAAACTTTTGTTCAATATTAGCTTATGGATTCAACCACATACAAACCCAAAATAGAACTTCGATCATGGATCAAAGACATACAAGGGAGTTTCTATTTCCACCCCCCTTTGTTATATTACAAAAACTATAAACCCTACTTTTTGTATTCAATCCCATTGTTCTCTAAACCCTTCTCATCAATTTTTTTCCTTCCTTTTTTTGTTCTCAATTGAAGGCATTCATCAAGAAAACACATGCGTTGCTTTCCGTCCTTTTCAATTCTAGAACACAAGTTGTGTTATTTAACCGTCATTCTAGAAAGTAATTTATGGAATTGTGTTTTAGATTTTGTATTCCATAAAGTATTTTCCATAATACAAAATAGCAAATAAGAGTATTGAATTTGATTTTGAGAGTGTATTCTTGCGCTGAGAGTGTACGTTGTCGTGAGATCGAGGAGTGCATTCTTGTGTGGGGGGACTGGGAGTGTGAGACAATATTAGGGAAATAAGGTTTGAAAAAAAACTCATTTAAGTAATTTCACTATTAAAAATAAAGGAAAGTGGACTGTAATAGAAACAAAGGGGAGTGGATATAGCAACTCCCAAATTGAGTCAAGAGTGTTCATGTATAAGAGCAAAGAGAAATACTTAGGACTACTTGATTTTTTCATTGAGCTCGGCCCATTTTTACAAATATTCACAAGTATGTTAAATATTGAAATTTTATGTTAAAATTTGTAATTTTAGATCCAGCATCTAATTCGGTTTTTGCATCATTTTTTTTTTTTTATTCATAACATCTGTTTCGTTTGTTTTAGTTTTTCACGTGAAAAAATATAATATTTTGATTCTTCTATGAAAATATTTTACGAATTAATAAAAAAAAAAAGTTACAACAGTGTTATAATATTGTTCATGTAATAGTTAAAGCAAAAAATGTCATGTCTAGAAATTAAAATATATAAATTTTTACATAAAGAGATTAAAATAAAATGTTTTTTTTTATAGGGATTGAAATAAAAGTAAAGTTGGATTCTAAAAACTTATCAAAGTCTCACGACTCAAGTGCTTATAAAGATATTTATAAATTATCTACTAATAAAATCTTAACATCGTTCAAATCCATAATCCTTACTGATTAGACCCACCTTTATCAACAAATACACTGTTTTGTTCTTGCCCATTGTTATGTCCCGTTCAAGTTACTAACATTTCATCTAGGTACTTATATGAGTTCAGAACTTCAGATACTGTTGAGTATCTACAAAAAAAATTGTAAATAAAGGTACAAGTATTTTATACTTTCCAACTATACTCATAATTATAAAATTTGTTTATACATTCATTGTGTGATATACATTCATAATTTCTGATATATGTCATAATACCAACCATTAGTTTTCTCATTAAGGATTGAAATTGCTTATTTTACTTTCTAAACTGAAATACTCATCTAAGATAAGTCACTCATTTACTTTTAATCAATGCTCATATTTTATTGATTTGACATCATTAATAGTAATGCTGTAACAATATACTATTTAAGAAGTATATTCAAGTTCACTCCCCTATACAATAAAGTTGACCCCTTGTTTACTTGTCGATACTACTAGTCACAAATTTTCTGAACAAGAAATGTGTCTGAACTGTTTTGGATCAAATATGGGTTAAAATTGAATATTAATGATGATTGTGTATGCCTTATCCTATTTTGCAACACGGATTCGCAAGTTGCAACCACGCTAGTTAATTTTCACGGCTAAAACTGTTAAATACAGAAAAATAAATAAATGTGCAAATAAGTGTATATACCAATTGGACAATGCCCCCCAAGCCTGGTTTTTATTTTGTCTTCTTTTCAAGTTTGTTAGTTAAATTTACCAATCATTACTCGAAAGTAGTAGTAAATAAAGGATCTACGTTTTTTGAAATGTAAGAACACTTTTGTCGTTTCGAAACAGGGGCATGTGAGCTAAAAACCAATGTATTTTTGTGTGTGTTTGATTTAACGTTGAATAATTGATTTTGAATTCAAAATTAATTTTAAATAATTTTTAATATGTTTAGTTTTACGTTAGAAAATAATTTAAAATTGATTTTGTGTATAAAATTGATTATAAATTAAAACAATTAACAGTAACTTTTGTATTGGATTCGAAAATTTACATTAAATTTTACTTCAAAATCAAATTTAAACAAAATCATTCAAATATAACTCATATTACTTCAAAATCAATTTTAATCAAAATTAATTTTCTAAAATAAACCTAAATCAATTTGAGGTGTTAGTAACATTTTTTAATATATTTCTTTTAATAATCTTATATTAATTGAGTAGATGTTATAATATCATTCCATCCTAATCTCCGTTTATAATAAAACAATTAATTTTTAAAATTATCTTAAAAATTATTTATCTTTATAATTATTTAATACCACAGCAAGTTTAAGATTTGAATTAAAATTACTAACAAAGCAAATATATATATATATATATATATATATATATATATATATATATATCTTTTTACAGTTATAGGCTTACAGCAATGGTTATTAGTTAGAAACTAAAAAGCATATATAGTGTGTGGTACGTACAATGAAGGCCCGAGGAGGCACAGGTGTGGTGTTGAATGATGAACTTTCACCATCATAATTATTGAAGTGTTAAAAGACAGATCGATCACACACAAATTTGATTTGGGCAATGGATGTTTGTGATGATGTGATATTGATATATGGTTTTGTGTTCTTGCATTGTGTGACAGACAGACAGACAAGAGACTCTCTAACTAAGGACAATTGCTGCCACCACCAGCAGCAAATAGCAATGCATTTGCAAATTCATTAATGCAATATTGCATTGCATACCAAAAAAGTATATAAATTTAAACTTGAAAATATTAGAGGTATGTTTTAATATAAATTTAATGAATAAAAATAATAACATGTATTTTTATTATTTGATAAAAATGAAATATGTACTTGTTCACTCATTTACTCATTTAAAACAAATAAATTTGAATTTAAAATTAATCAAAATTGATTTTAACAATAATCATCATATTTTATAATTCTTTTTTGATACGATTTTTGGATCCAAGTTTTACTCTGAATTTAATTTTATATTATAAACATTTAAATATAAATCAAATTTTACCCTATTTTAATTTTTAATTTTCTGTGTACAGTGTTGTTTGCGTCCTTTTCCTCTACCACACACAAAATTGCAGTGGCAGTGATGACAATATCCTGCAAGTTCTAGTTTTGCATAATCGAAGACAAACCCTTCTTTGTTTCGCTCTTCAATTATGAGTGCCTCATTTGCACATAAATATGCATTTTTGTTTTCTCTCTCTCTCTCTCTCTCTCTCTCTTTCAATTTGTGTGTGTACGTTCGTGGTCAGGGTGACTCATGATCTTTCACTTCTCCTCTTTGGTGGGTCAACGTCACCAAGCCACGGGACTTTTTCTTTTCTTTTCTTATCTTATTTTATTCTTCATTTAATAGGGTTAATTAAACATGTTTTTCAGTTGAAAAAATAAGTAAATAATATCAATTTCAATTGATTGAAAAAGATATAAGATACATGAATGTTCTAAACCTAAAAATACTTTATAGGTTATATGTGAGAGTTTCATATACTTTATGGTATTACGTTATAATTGTCACTTAACTTTTTATTTTTATTTTTATTTTTATCAGCACTCGAAATTTTTAGTTGCTTTAAAACTTCCACGAGTGTAACAAAGAAGGGCAAATTTTTCTATTCAAGTACAAGTATATTTCCCAATTTAATAATATTTAAAAGTAAAAGAAACGAAACAGTAAACTATCATTCTTGTAGAAATATCATGTGACTATTAGATTTAATAAAAAAAAAATATACACTTTCTTTGCTTCAAAACTCTCTCAACCAATCATGTCATTATTGTAAAATTTAAATCACTTGATTAATAAACTAGATATAGTATGTGTGTAAGACTGTGCCTGTGTATTTGTGTCTATCCTTATACTATATATACCTTGTGGTCAGGGATAAAACAACACACAACTAACTCAATATATCCCTATACTTTAATTAAAATTTTAAATGTGTATTCCAACGGTTTAGCAAAAGGTTAATTACTAATTTTTTACTATTAGTGTTATTTTAGCACATGATCAAAGTTGAACATGAAATTTATTATTAAATAGTTTATTTTTATAGCATGTAATTGCATGGTGTCTAATCAATCCCGAGTTATTAATTACTTATTAATAGATAAGATTTGTTAAAAAAATAAAAATACCAAGATTTTTTATAAGAGCTTTTACACAATAATTTTTTTTTGTTCAGAAGTGATTTCTGGCAAACTCAAGCTTTTTTCATGAAAGAGGGACCCACTGAACTTAAGCAATTGTCTACCCCTTGTCCTCTGGATATCTTCTTCGTTGAATGAATATATTCATTCCTTTACGCAATGAGTTGTTTTCGGCAATGTATTTTTTTTTTTTCCACCCATAAAAGGACAACAATAATGAATTATTATTATTATTACTATTATCTTTTTTTCGTTATTCTCATCAATCTCAAGAGTAAAAAAAAATAACCCTCTTCGAATTCGTGTGGTAGCATGCATAATGCACTCTGTTATAACTTGAATGAAAAAGGGAATATTCGACATGGACAGTTCTTTAAAATTGATGATCACGAGCATACCAAATGTTTGATAACAGATGCAAACAAATCCAATGTAAAAAGCTGAAACTCCTTAAACGTGGAAAGAAGCTGCTTGTCAAGGCAGCAAAAGCCATTATGGGTTAACGTTATGCCAGAAAGTCTTTTTTAACTCATTTCAACTTTATATATATAAAGTGAATAATTAACACTCACATAATTATCATCATATGTGTGTGTGTGTGTGTAATTTTTATCATTTCGTTACGAGCTCACAATGCCTTTTTGCATGAGTAAATGCTTGCCAATGCCAAAATTTGTGAAATTAGTTATACTTTTAGTAACATTTTACAAAAATAAATTGTCAAGTACATACTGTATGTTAAATTTAAAATTCTCATAAAGTGGTTTAAATCTAAAATTAATTAAAAAATAATAATTACTTCATTTTGATGTATAATATGTTAGATTAAATAATTAAGCATTTTTTGATAAATCTTCTAGTGTAATTAATTTTACAAAGTTTAAATTTTAGTATCAATTAATCTTTCAACCAAGACGGTCTAACTTAATTAATTGAGTTGAGTGCGTGACAATTGTAGATCTTTGTTTTTGCTACTCAAAAGTTTATGTCTCAATATTAACCCATTGTAATGTATGTTATCGTGCTGCCTTGGTTGGGTTACCTCTAGGGTTTACCAAGACGTACGTGGTTGTCTTCGAGCATTTCTTCTTTGGTGTGTGCACCTTTGAGTGAACGTACGTTAGATAATTAATTTTGAATGAAATTAATTCTACAAAATTGATTTTGATTAAAATTAATTTAAAATAGGTGATTTATGTTTAGATGTTTTTAAACATTTTTTAATCTAATATAAAAGTGATCTAAAGTTGTTTTTAGCTCAAAATTAATTAACTTAAAACATAAAATTAATTAATTCTTCAACATAGAAATCAAATATATAAATATTTACCTAAAATTATTTTAGCTTGTATTTCAACTTAATTTTAGATAATGTAATGTAAATCTAACGCGCGTTCAGCTTTCAATTGTGCCAGCTGTAAAGATTGAGCTTTATTTATTCCTAGCTGTTTTTTTTACCCACTATGTTCTTAATTTTCAAAGACCAACAAGCAAGCAAAATCGATTCACATTAGTGAACCCTTGAAAAAAAAACAGCTAGGAGTAATTAAATTATTATTTTAAAATAATTACCCACCAAAAACTTAGTCTCTAGTTATATTTAATTTTTTTAATAACCAAAGAGACTAATTTAGACACCAATCACTTTCAGACTCTTAAATAATGATTGAATTAATCTCTCCAATAACGGGATATTTTTGTCTCTAAATCAATCTGTATTCAATAAATTTCTTGTAGTGTTCTCTTGTACATGAACCCTTGTGAGTTACAATGACTCATACAAATAATGCTATATACTAGTGAAAGTGAATTATGAAGTATCATATTGGATATAGATATTGAATATGTTGAGCAATATATAAGATATATAAGTGATAAAGACTCGTTAATTTGAACGTGGTGTCAAATTTCTCTGTATAGTTAGCTCATGGCTCATTGATGAAGTTGTCTCTAGTGTTTTACCCCTTATATTTCTAATAATTAAGTGGTATATAAGAGTGGATGTGAGAATTTTTTTTTTTGTGAAATTGAGTGGATGTGAGTTGACACTGCAATTATCTAGAGCATATTGTAACAATTAATGACTAAGCTCTAATGCCACCATTAAATACTCGGAGATAAAAAAAGACTTCTTCTTGGGGAAAGTATATCATGTTAAAGAGTCTTAATTGTTGTTATGCAAGTGTGACTAGCACATTAAACAAAGATGAGAGAATGTCGAACAATATTTAAGTGGTAAAGATTCACAAACTTGTTACTTTAAAGTTTTGAATGGAATGTAATGTTAAATTTTCTTATGTAGTTGGCTCCACGTACGCTCTAATGTTTTAGTACTTCCTTGTATTTCTAACTAAGTAAACCTTGATTATATAAGTTGTATTTGATAAAAACTAAGTTATTAGTAAGACTATGCATGCAGACTTTATTAATGATATATAACTATATTATTATATATACTAAAAAAGCAGTCTTATTATTAGTATAAAAATAATGTTTATTATTCATAATATGCTTTATTTCCATGATATATATCACAATTTTGCATTTGATATATAAACAAATTTATTTTATACTGATCGTCAATTAAATGATTAAAACTGACATAAATTATTTTTTAAAATATTAAACGAACATGTATCATCTAAGAATTTAAAACAAATTTATTTTATATATTAGGAACAACTACAAATAAAAAATTTATTAGAAAAAAATACAAAATTATGGTATATATTCATAAGATAAAATATATTTAATCCTTAATAATATAATAAATATTAGTATAATATCTTATTTAAGGTTAATAGTGTTTAATTTCAAATAGAAATTAATACATATAACTAGCTGGGTACTATCTTTGTGTTCCACACGAGAATTATGCCAAATTAACACTTGAAAATTGATGGTCACATTCTAAGGTTCATATGCATATACTCAAGTCTGGCTTGGTAACAAATCTTTATAAGGTTCTCACATTGGATGATACGTGTTTGTTCAATATTTTACATATATATCGAAATGGTATCAGGTGAGAGTAAACAGGAAGAGCTAATATTGAATAAGTAATCAAAACAGATGATTTAGGATTAAGTTTATGCAAAAACAATCTTAATAACTTATAATGTATAATTTTACACTATCATAACATTTTATTTATTTATAATAAAATAATTTTTATAAAATTATCATACAAATGATAAATTATGATTCATTTCTCGGTAAATCACTATTAAATTTACTTTTACTAATAATATATGATGATGATGAAACTGTTATGAGTTCTCTCTCACTGGGAATGTCCCAATGTGAACAAAGACACACAGAGGTAACGAGAGATAGAGACTCTACTATACTATACTGGTTGCATGTGGACATTAAAAACAACGACCCTTTGTTTTGCAAATCATTATGTACGTAAAAAGAGAGTGTGAGTTTGCTCCATCTTCAGTTTCAAAACAAAAAAAGACATTGAGTTTATGAGGAGCTAGCTAGCACGTCTTTCCCAAAAACCAGTGTAACTCCTCAACTCAAAAAATTGAAAAGTCGTCAAGTTAGTCAACAAGACAAAAAACGTTATAGGTTCAAATGCACGCGTACACAGGTAACTTCTACATGCATGATCACTGACTCACTGACTCACAAGAGAAAAAAAAAGAGAGAGTGGGAAATCAGAAATGTATATAGTATATTATTCGTTACAGCCAATATTATTAATATTATATGGTTTAATAATTAACAAGTGCATATATGTATTAATCTAAAATCACATGACATGATGGCATACCATATATATAAAGTGATATGATCCATCCTTTTTTATCAGTTTCTTAAGGGAAGAAACTCAAAAAACTGGTTGGAGTAGGTGATTTCAGTGTCCATAGAAGCACTTGCATGACAGAACATAGATTTTGATCTCTCAGAAAGACAAAAGCCATCTTGGTCAATAATGTCCCTCTTGTGTGGAAATAGGTCAAGTGTCCGAGGATGTTCTGCATCATTTTCTTCTTCACCATAGTAGTTTAAACTTTCTGGTCTGTTGAGTAGTGCAGATGGTAAATTATAGATTTGTGTGTTGTTATGATGTGTTGTTGTTCTTGTTGTTCTGTGTGAAGTTGTAGTAGTTGCTGATGCTGCCATAGGAATATTGGGAGAGAAATTACAATGCATTTGATCCATTTGTTGTTGCAACTTAGCTTGTTTTTTTTCTGCTATGTTGCTGTTGTTTTTGTTGTTCCTCAAAACTTGTATGCCTCTCTCCTCAAACTGAGTCCACCGATTAGATCCCTTTTCTGCTATTTCCAGTGCAGCAGATTCCTGAAAAAAAAGTACGGATAGTAAAAAGTTTGCAGTAAAAACAATTAAAAATTAAACCATAAAAAAAAATAGGGGTGAGAATTCAGAATTCAGAATTCACATTCACAAGTCCAAGAAAGTGTGAACTGATCTAGCACAAAACAGCCCCAACAGAAAGTTAAAAAAAGCAGCTTTTAAAGCCTCTCCTTTTTTCCAAGATACAAAAAGCTCTTGTTTTCTTTTTATTTATTTCATTCTCACACCAAGTAAAAAAAATGATTTTGGCATTATCTTTGATTATTATTTCACCTTGTTGTGAATATATACTACTAGTAAACAACCAAATAAACCAGACACTATTATTGGTGTTCTATAATCAATCTTTGTTGTGGGGGTATAGGTATCTTTGCTTATTAACAAAGCTGAATAAAATGTTGTAGTAGTACCATGAACAAAGCCAAGAGTAATTACAGACCTCTGCATGTTCACTGCAGTTTGAAGTGGATGCCCACTTCTTTGTCTCTTTAACTCCACAACCTGTCTCTTTCAACCCTGTGGCCAAAATCCAAACACCCCCAAAATTCAACGTCAAATCTTGCATCCTAAAAATCATAAGAAACAAACCACACAACACTCTCTCTCTTGGTTTTGTAATCATCAGTGATAGAGTGATGTATAATATAGGAATCTTTTGACCACTAAAAAAGAACCTTGAATAATAGCCCCAAAGGCCTCAAAAACGTTATGCTATACTATTAGCACATGATCATAATAATATATATCTAGCTGTATATTTGTACCCTCCTGCCTCTATCTCTTTGCCTTTTCTGAATTTCCTATAACGTACTATATATTATTACCTTCGGTTCTTATTATAAGCAACATTTGTAGTGTATATTTTATACATTACCGCCTACAGGTGTTGCTTGTATTAAGGATCGAAGGTAGTACTATTCTTTCCTTTTTTTTCTTACCTTCATGACCTGAAGAAGAAGCAGCATTATGGATATTAATATTTTCTTCCATCTCCCTTCTGCGGCGCTTTTGTCTCTCTCTGGCCTTGTGATTCTGGAACCAGTAGAAGACGTTTTTTCCTTCAATTTTCCCAAACTGGCGCAGCTGAGAAGCTATTTGTTGAATTTGTTCAGCTGATGGTGTTTTTGTGCCTTGCCTATACAATTCCTCAAGGACTAGTAGCTGAACTGGCGTTGGACTCCACCTTGTGCTAATTTGCTGCTGCTGCTGGGACCCTGTGCTGTTATTTGTCCCTTCCTCTGCTACATTACCTGCACCATAGGACACATGGAGCAAAAACAAAAAAATGGTTAATTAACCTAAGTGTAAGTTCTTCACACTTCACAATAACATAACCAAATCACATGTTAATTAGAAAATGATTAACCTAAGTGTAATTAAGTTCGCACTTCACCGACATTCTAAAAAAAAAACTAACAACTAACATTGACCTACTGACTGATAAAATAAATGAAATTAACTACATTCAAAGAATTAGAAGACTATATGTATTATGTATACTATGAACATGTATGAGAATTTTAAGAACAAATAAAAAAGGGTTGCGCTCGTTCCGGAGATACAAATAAAATATACAAAGTGTGTCCTTTTATTCAACAGACTAAAAAACATGTGATTAGAATAATGGTTAAGTATGCAAAAATGAGATTAGTGTTTGTGTTTGGATTAGGCTTACCAACGTGGTGGTTGTTGAAGGTGAGGATGTGGTTGCAGTGGGTGCAAATGCAATAAGGTTGGGCTATTGAGCAGAATGTGGTGATTTTGGGGGGAACTACTACTGCATGGGAATTGTGGTGGGTGGAGTTTGGAGTAGTGGAAGAGTGGAAGGTGCTACTACCAAATGAATCAGACATGTTGATGAGGTTTAGAATCTATGTATATGCTACAAGGTCTTTGTTGTCATATAGTAGATTGCACATTAGCTACTAAGGTTTTTTTTCAGCCTTTTGGGGGGTTTGAAAATAGGGTTTCTGTGTGAGAAAGATATTGTAATGGATGAAGTTAAAGGGAGAGAAACCGTGTATTTATAGGGAGAGGGAACGTTGTAGTAAAAGCTTTGGAGAGAGTTGACCAATATGTGTGTAATAGTATACTACAATATAGTAATAATAATAGAGAAACCAAGTTAACTATTCAAATCATGAGAGAGAGAGAGATATAGAATTCTGAGAGATTTGGAGAGTGTGAAGATGTGTGAGTTTCTGAAAAAGGACACAGTATTATGATGATGATGATGTAGTGTTATTAAAGTTGCTTCTTCCCCATGTCTCCTCTTTCATCCAACATAACAACAACACGCTCACATGGTTAATTTTTTCATTTCACTACTCTTCTTACTTTCTACTCATTCAAAATTTTAACTTTATTTTTTTCTCTCCTCTTGGTTTAAGACACATAACCTACAAGTACACAAAGGAAACCTGTTTCTTATGGGGTACTTCTTTGCTTTTGTCTTGTACCTGACAGTTGACACTGTGTATATGCACACACTACTACACTTTTGGGTACAATTACAACTCTAACTCTAACACCCCACTATTGGAAAAAAAGAATTGTCTAAATGTTGCTAAGCATTTAAGCAACTCCCAACCATATTGTGATCTAAGAGATCCATGATGTGATGTTTTCATCAAAGGTTCCACTCAAATAGTTAAGACAACATCTGATTAAACTTAACCATTTATATTTTTTTTTAATCATAATTGATACAAAATATTCATTATTTTCATCGATGATTAATCTCAATTAAAAATTTATCTAATCATATTTAATAGGATTATTTCCTGCCAATCATATATTTTTCATCAACAATGATTTATTAGTAGTTAGTACTTAACATCTTATCTTATGTGAGTAAAACATTACCCTTTTATTAAAATAAAAAATGCTCATTTTCTTCCTATTCATTCCAAATATTTACTCTTAATTAAAATAGTGAAGAAAATTAAACATATAAACTGTAGAACAATTTTGAGCAAACACAGCTCTAATTAAAGGCATGTTAGGAGATATTATTGATACATATTATTGATGTATAACTTGTCTCTTTTCCTATGTACTACTTGCCATTTTCTGAATGTAACGAATCTTTGCGTTAGAATTTCTTGCACTAAGTTTACAATTGTGAAGCAGAGAGGGCCAGAGAATCATGTTGTATATATGTGAAATAACAATATTAAGCACTTTATGCTAACTATACAAACAGGTGTGGTTATTTAATTTCAGCCAAAATGTTTTCCTTTCACACGTAACTGCATATATAGTATTTTGGAATTGAAGGCTCTCAAAATAAAGTAATGATTTCTTGACAGCAACTACATAATAAATCAATCTGTTGCAATTTTTTATGGCTTCCCAGTACAGTTAGATGATACACTTGTAATAACTTGAAATCGAGGTCACAATTTTAGTAACCTGACATGATCTTATATATGTAGCCAATCTTTTAGTCAATCTCATCTAATACACACTACGGAAGTTGTGAATAATTTTATCGGAGATTATACAATATGATATAATTCTTGTAACATAGTTTATTTCATGCTTAAAATCAAGATCGAAACTCTTACCATTTGATTAAGAGACACATGCTATCATTTATGTCAATTATGGGTGATTGATATGACAATTTACTTCTACACACGGTCAATTATATATATTATTATAGGACATTTTATTTCAAAACACGTCTAATTAAAACGATAGTCAGTCTATTAATTAGTTAACATTTTACGCGTACATATATGATTGATACTAAAGCATTCACCAAAAAAAGTAAAAATATGATCGATACTAATTAAGACAACGCGGAAAGAAAAGTAAGATATTATTCTTTGTTGTTCGTGTATCAAAATGATCACCAACTATTTTTTTTGTCATCCATCAGTGTCATAAAATAATTAAGCTTGCGTGTAGAGCATACTCAAATACTGAATGCTTATTGAATGTAAAGCAAAAAACTTTTATCGTGAAATTAAGGCATGGCTGCGTGCGTACGTGCGTGTCTCACGTGTAGAGTAGAATAAGTACTACCTTTTTTTGTACCCTATAACCGTAAAATAAGTAGTGAGTGGCTATATCACATAGTGTAGCCAATCTAAAGGGTTAGTGATGTAAGATTTTATTTTGTTTATATGGTGGGAACGATCTATTTAGTCAGAGATATTGTATTTGATTTTCTTACAATATTTTTTTTTTGAATCAATGACAGTCACATATTTAATATCATTAGTTTGAGACTTAGGACACTCAGTTATATTCCACCTTGAAAAAAAAAATCATGAAGTGTAGCCTCAAATAATTAACTCAATCTGTTTTCTCAAGTTTGGAAGCTGATGAGATTAACTTTAACTATTGAATGAATAATAGATAGGTGCTTGTCCCCCGACCATCTCTTACAAAAGACAATAATAATGTTGTAGCCTTTATTGTTTGTTGTTGTTTGAGTTATTCTTTTATTTTTACTTACAAGTTACAACTTATTGAATAGTATATACTCTCACTCTTGAAATTGATATATATATCCTCTCGTTAAAATTTATATATTATTTCCTATCGCATTGACAACACAAGTGCTTTGTATTATTGCATGTGATTGGGAAAATGGTTACACAATCGTTTTAAGAATTGAGTATTCAGAATTTATGTACTTGTTGACCAGCAAACTAATTAAAGATTGGTCAAAAGTATGAAGAATTTGAATTTTGCTAATAATCTCGTAGTAAAACCCCAGTTGACTACAATTTCGTGTTCTTCAGGTTGATATTATTAGGCTTTCCGGAAATGGTAGAAGTCAAAGCTTTCCTCTCAACATTTAGGATCCGTTTGGTCTGTATGAGAAAAATAAATAAAACGAGATGAAAATATTAAATTAAAATAGAATATAAAAATGTGAATGTGAATACCAATGTCATTCTATTCTTTTTTTAACTATTTTTCCGCTCCATTTCTTGAACAGTTCAAAAAAATAAATTTCTATCGGATTTTTAAGTCATGAGATTTTATGATTTATTATTTGGAGGATTTTTAAGAATAGAAAAAAATAACTACATTGAGTTCATAGATTTGTCCTAGATATCAATAGACCCACAAATAATTTTTTATTCGAAACCAATTAAAAAAGAGGAGAAAGTATACGAGAAAATTATCTCTCTTTATGTATTGATAGATAAATGATAAGAATCTCGAGAGTTTGTCTCATCCCAAAAAATACTATGAGGTGTTGGGAAATGGTTGAAGAAAGATGAAAAAGATTTATTTGATATCATGGATGATTGGTTGCGGAGGGATCATTTCATTTTTGTGAGATTTTCTGCTAAATGGATTGCTTTCACTCCTGTAAATTACACTACTACGCCAACCCTTTGGGTTAATTGAGAATTGGTTTAAATATATCTTTGGTCCTTACAATTTAATTTCAATCATTTTGTTTTTTGAGTTCCATTTTTTTTAGTTTCTTAATTAAGAAAAATGTTCATTTTCAGACAACAATTTATCAAGAAAACTAAAAATAACATTTTAAAAAATTGACTAAAAAATAAAAATTTAAATTTAATGGACCAAAATAAAATAAAAATGATTCAAATTTAATAAATCAGAAACATATTTAAGCCTTAAAAAAATTATCTAATACAATTATAATTTAAAGTTATAAAATGAACTTTTGTCCAAAAAGAATTTGGCCAAAAAATATCTAGTAGAACTTAAAAAAATATCTTTTGGACAAAAATTTAAATTGATAAAAATGATATGTAATGTGATTGTTCTTCAAATTCATATTCCACGCAAATTTCACTTGTTTTCTATTATTTTCAAAAAAAAAAATCAAGTCATTCCTTTTGTTTTGTTTTGTTTTTTTTAATTTTATACTTTTGTTCAAATTTTCAAAAAAAGACATTATTTTTTTTCTTCTTTTCATATTTTAAAAAAATTTATTTTTAATTTTTTTCAAGACATTATTATTGTTTTTCATATTTTTTAAAATTCTCATCATCTTTTACATATTTTCAAAACATTCCCCTTATTTTTTAATATTTTTCAATTTTTCATTGTTTTCAAATTTTTGAAGATATTATTCTTATTTTTAAATTCATTTTTTTTGAAATTTAAGACATTTCTCTTGTTTTTTCATATATTTTTAAAAAATTATTTTCTTTCAAATTTTCAAAATATTACTCTTGTTTGTTCATATTATTTAAATTTTTCATTTTTTTTTCTAATTTTCAAGAGATCATTCTCATTTTTCATACTCTTGTTTTTATCCTATTTTAAGTTTTTCATTTTTTTTTTCAAATTTTCGATACATTACCCTTGTTTTTTTTTTTTCATATTTCAAATTATTTATGTTTTACAAAATTTAAAATTATTACTCTTATTTTTTCAAATTTGTTAAAATTTTCAAGAAATTATTATTGTTTTTTTCATTCATAAAACCCTAAATATTTAAGATTTTGATTTATAGTTTCATTTATGAAACCCTGAATATTTAGGGTGAAATTTTGGGTTTGATTAATCAAGTACTAAATATTTTGGGTTTTACTTATGAAACCCTATATAATTGAGGTTTCATTTATAAAACACTAAATAAATAAGATTTCATTAATGAAACCCTAAATATTTAGGATTTCGATTTATAGTTTCATTTATGAAATCCTTAATTCTTAAGGTTTCAATTTTATATGAAATTTAGGGTTTTATCAATGAAAGCATAAATAATTAGGGTTGTATTAATGAAATCCTAAAAATTAAAGGTTTCAATTTAGAGTTTCATTATGAAACCATAAATATTTAAGATTTTATTTACAAAACAATAAATATTTTATGGTTTCAGTAATTAAACCCTAAATAATTAGGGTTTCAATTTAATGTTTTGTTTATGAATTACTAAGGCCTCGTTCGGGTGGTTTCTTGTTTTCAATTTCGAAAATCTTAAAATTCAAAATCAGTTTCTATTTTGATTTGTTAGTTTTAGATTTGTTTTTTCAATTTCAAAAAAATATTGCAAATATTTGAAGATGAATAAAATGAGTCAAATTTTCATCTTATCTTACTTCATTATGAAATCATGCAATGTTAAAAATATATTGACACATAAAATAATTTTTTTAAAAAATAAACCTACTAAAAATTAATGAATGGTGGTGGCGAAAAGAACCACAATGATAGTAATGGTGGTGTAGTGGTGGCGGTCATGTAGTGCCGACAGTGGTGTAATGTTAGCGATAACAGCAATGGTGTGGTGGTGATAGTGTTAGTGACAACGATGGTATTTTAGTTATGGTGGCGGTGATAACAATAATGATGGCGTGATGTTGATAGTGTTAGTGGCAACAATGATGTGGTGGTGGTGGTGGTGATGGAATGATAGTTGTAAAGACAATGATGATAATAATGATGATGTGGTGGTGGTGGTAGGAGTGGTGATGAAGGCCGCAATGAGGTGGTGGCGGCGGTGGCAATGGTGTGGTAATGACAACAGTGGAGTGAAAGTGATGATGGAAATGAAAATATAGTTTTTAAAATTAAAAATCAAATTCACAAAATATTTTTTATTTTTTTGAAAATAATGTCAAACTATTTCGAAATTAACTTAAAAATTAACTTAGCTTCATTTTTTTGCGGAATATGTTTTGTTTGAAATTGCATTTAAAAATCATAAATTGAAAACTAACAACCATTTAGGGTTTTATTAATTAAATCCTAAATAATTGAGGTTTCATTTATAAAATCCTAAATATTTATGGTTTCATTTATCAAAACCCTAAATATTTTGGGGTTTATTTATGAACTCCTAAATATTTAGGGTTACAATTTAGGGTTCCATTAATGAAACCCTAAATAATTAGGATTTTGTTAATGAAACCCTAAATATTTAGGATTTCAATTTAATATTTCATTTATGAAACCGTATTTATTTAAGGTTTTATTTATGAAACCCTCAATATTTAGAGTTTCATATTATTTATGAAACCCTACATATTTAGCGTTTCAATTTAAAATGAAATTTAGGGTTTAATTAAAGTAACTTTATTTATGTATGATTTCAATTTAAGGTTTCATTTATGGTTTAATTCATGCAACTTAAAATATTTAGAGTTTTATAAAAAAAAAAAAACCCAAAATATTTAAGATTTTGAAAAATGAAACACTTAATTAAAACCATAAATAGTTAGGGTTTTATAAGCGAAACCTCGATTACTTAAGGTTTCATTAATGACCTCCTAAATTGAAAACCTAAATAATTAGGGTTTCATAAATAAAGCTCTTAACCAAAACCCTAATTATTTGGGGTTTCTTTAATAAATCCCTAAATATTTAGGGTTCCAAGCTTTCATGAAAGAAACTCTAAAACTCACATTAAATTGAAATCATAAATATTTAAAGTTTCGAAAATAAAATATTAAATATTAAAGGTTTCATAAATAATAGTCTTAATTAAAAACATAATTATTTAGGGTTTAATTAATTAAATTCAAAATTTCATCCTAAATATTTAAGGTATTATTTAAGAAACCCTACATGTTTAAGGTTTTATTTTTGAAACCCTAAATATTTAGGGTTATAATTTAAGATGAAATTAGAATTTAGTAAATGAAACCCTAAATATTTATATATTCAATTTATGGTTTCATTTATGAAATCCTAAATATTTAGGCTTTTATTTACGAAATCTTAAATATTGAGGGTTGTAATTTATAGTGAGTTTTAGGGTGAAATCCTAAATAATTAGGATTTCAATTTTGTGTTTCATATATCAAACACAAGTTATTTATGGTTTTAATTAAGTGTTTTATTTATAAAATCCTAAATATTTAGGGTTTAAATTTAGAGTTTTATTTATGAAACCTTAATTATTGAAGGTTTGAATTTAGGTTGTGATTATTGAAACCCAAAATAATTGAGGTTTCATTTATAAAACCCTCAATATTTATGATTTAAATTTAAAACTTCATTTATCTAAACCGTAAATATTTAGGGATTTATTTATGAAACCATAAATATTTAAGGTTTTAATTTATAGTTCCATTAATGAAACCTTAAATATTTAAGGTTTTGATTTAAAGTTACATTTTTTAAATCCTAAATATTTAGGATTTTCATTTAATGGTTCATTTATGATATCTTAAATATTTAGAGATTCATTTTTCATACCCAAAATATTTAGGGTTTCAATATAAATTGAAATTTAGAATTTAATCAATGAAACCCTAGATATTTATGTTTCAATTTAGGGTTTCATTTTTGAAGCCCTTAATATTTAGTATTTTATACACCAAAACCCTAAATAATTAGGGTTTCAAGTTAAAATAATTAAGATTTTGATTAAGGATTTTATTTGTGAAGCCCTAATTATTTAGGGATTTCAATTTAAGCTCCCATTAATTAAACTTTAATTATTTAGGAATCCAATATTGAAACCCTAAACCCTAAATATTTAGGGCATTATTTATAAAATTCTAAACACTTAGCGTTTCAATTTAGGATTTAATTAATAAAATCTTAAATATTTATGTTTTGAATTTAGGGTTTCATTTATTAGACCTTAAATATATAGGATTTAGCTTACGAAACCTTAAATATTTAAGATTTTGCTTACAAAACCTTAAATATTCAACATTTTGCTTACAAAACCTTAAATATTCGGGGTTTCAATTAATGGTAAGTTTTAACGTTTCTTCAATAAAACCTTAAATTTATTGTTATAGTAATGAAATCCTAACTAATATGGTTAGATTTAGTGTTTCATTTATGAAACACAAATTATTAATGGTTTGAATTAAAGGTTTTATTTATGAAAACATAAATATATATGGTTTCATTGATTAAATTATAATTTCATTCTTAATTGAAACCCTAAATATTTAGGTTTTCAAAAATAAAATCCTAAATATTTAAAGTTTCATAAATGTTTTAAGTTACAATTTGTCGTTCCAATAATGAAACCCTAAATAATTAAAGTTTCATTAGTGAAACCTTAAACATTTAGGGTTTTCATTTAATGTTTCATTTATGAAACACTAAATATTTATAGTACTTTTTATGAAACCCTAAATCTTTAGGGTTTTATTTTTGAAAACCCAAACATTAAATATTTTGGATTTCAATTTATGGTTCCATTAATGAAATCCTAAACATTTAGGGTTACAATTTAATGTTGCATTATGAAACCCTCAATGTTGATGGTATTTTTTTTATGAAATCCTAAATGTTTAGCATTTTATTCTTGAAACCCTAAATTTTAAATATTTGGGGTTTTAATGAAACTCTAAATAATTAGGGTTTCAATTTAATGTTGGATTTATGAAATCCTCAATGTTGAGGGTATTTTTTTTTTTTATGAAACCTTAGATGTTTAGCGTTTTATTTTTGAAACCTTAAACTTTAAATATTTTGAGTTTCAATGAAACCTTAAATAATTAGGGTTTCAATAACAAAACCTTAAACATGTAGGGTTTTGGTTTAATATTTCATTTACGAAATGTTAAATGTTTATGATTTTATTTTTGAAACCCTAAACATTCAATATTTTTTGTTTCAATTTATGGTTCTAATAATGAAACTTTAAATAATTATAGTTTTATTAATAAAACCTTAAATATTTAGGGTTCTGATTTAAATGTTTAGGGTTTTATATATGAAATGCTAAATATTTATGGTTTTATTTTTGGAACACTAAACATTAAATACTTTGATTTTCAATTTTTGGTTCCAATAACTAGGGTTTCATTAATGAAGCCTTAAATATTTAGGGTTTTGATTTAATGTTGAATTTATGAAATCCTTAATATTTAGTGTATTATTTATGAAACCTAAAATATTTAGGTTTTATTTTCGAAAACCTTAAACAAAAAATATTTTGGGTTTCAATTTATGGTTCCAATAATGAAACCCTAAATATTTAGTTAATTATTTATGAATCCCCAAATGTTTATGATTTTATTTTTGAAACCTTAGAGATTAAATATATTGATTTTCAATTTATGGTTCCAATAATGCAACTCTAAATAAATAGGGCTTCAATAATGAAATCATTAACATTTACGGTTTCGATTTAATGTTTCATTTTTGATACCTTAAATATTTGGGGTATTTTTTTTTTATGAAAACCCAAATGTTTAGGGTTTTATTTTTGAAACCCTAAATATTAAATATTTAGAGTTTCAATTTATGGTTCCAATAATGAAATCGTAAACATTTAGGATTTTAGTTTAATATTTCCTTTATGAAACCCTAGATGTTTAAGGTTTTATTTATGAAACAATAAATGTTTGGGGTTTTATTTTTGAATTCCTAAACATTAAATACTTTGGGTTTTAATTTTTGGTTGCAATAATGAAATCCTAAATAATTAGGGTTTCTTTAATGGAACCTTAAACATTTAGGGTTTCAATTTAATGTTTCATTTATAAAACCCTAAATATTTAGTGTATTATTTATGAAACCTCAAATGTTGAGGGTTTTATTTTTGAAACCCTAAACTTTAAATATTTTGGGGTTTCAATTTATGATTCTAATAATGAAACCCTAAATATTTAGGATTTCATAAATATTTAGAGTTTCAATTGAGGATGAAATTTAGGGTTTAATTATTGTAACCCTAAATATTGATGATTTTAATTTAAGGTTTCATTTATCAAAACCTTAAATATTTTGGGTTTTCATTTAGGGTTCCATTAATGAAACTCTAAATATTTAGGAGTTTCGTTTATTGTTACATTTATGAAACTCTAAACATTTAGGGTTTCGAGTTAATGTTTCATTTATGGGTTTTATTTATGAGACCCTAATTATTTAGGGTTTTAATTTGGGTTGTCAAGAATGAAACTTTAATTATTTAGGATTTTAATTTAGACTATCATTAATGAAACCTTAAATAATTGAGGTTTCATTTATGAATTCCTAAATATTTATGATTGTAATTTAGAGTTTCATTTTAGAGATAAAACTAAGAGACACAATGAAAAATATTTGTATTGAACTGTAGTATCAAAGGTGGAGTAAACTTCATTATGGTCTGCATAAGTGAAATTTTTTTATTTAAGCTAAAAAATTTGAGTAAACTTCAACCACACCTTGAGGTATAGTATTCTTATCTTAAAACTTCATTTTTTTCAACATTGATCTGAGTTAACTTTTCTCTTTATCCATCACTTTTATAGGCATCAATGCTCCAAACCAATGAAAAAAAATGATAATCTTAATGTAAAATTTTCTCTCCACCAATTAAGGGAGAAAATAATTCGTAAAATGCAAAACATATGAAGAGGTACTAATCAGCATGAAGAGAAAAATGAAAACATTAATTAAAAGAATGAAAACACTCATTTGCTAAAATGACATTCACATTAAACCTCCCGTAAGAGTTTCTTCTCCTACTTCCACACCTTTTCTTTCTCCTATGCAAATAAAAATGGTTAAAGAAATAAACAAACAACTAGATAAAGAGGAGAATACAAAAATATGCAAAAAAAAAAAAAAAATAGGAAAAAAGTTAGATTTAGATAAGAAGTAAGAATGGGTGAAAAGTACATTAATTAGGAGTGGTTCATAAATGTAATGAAACAATTATTTTGGACTGAGTAACTTACTCAACATGTCACCACGAACCCTTATTCACCTAATACATCCACTCAATTTCAATTTATGTATGTTGGCTAATGCATATTAAATGTTTGTAACCCCTCGAGGTATAATAATTAATATTTAATAATAGTTGATATTTAAAGGTTATGTTTATGTCACTTGATAAATGATAGGTTTTTTTTTTTATTATTATTATTTCAACTTCTAATGATTCTTACAAACCATTTATGAATGAAAAAGAACCAATGTGAAAGAGAAAGGGAGTAAAAAGAGAAAAAAAATTCACTAACAAGGGTTTGAGGCAATGGAAAAATGTAACTAAAAAAATGAGCATGAGGAAAGAGAAAAGTAAGTAAATTAAAAAAAAAAATGAAATAAGTAACCACTAAAAAACGATAAACAAATCCTTTTATGATCTTTAACATTTAAATAGATGTACAAAATAAAAAATAAAAAGTAATTCACACTTCAAGGATTTTTAAAGGAAATGAAAAAAGAATAATACTGTTAATACCATTTGTTTTATACTTTATAACTAATGTCATAAATTTGTTTAATAAAGAGTGTACATCAGTTTTGTTTAATGACACGTTATTACCCGTTTACGTTGTTACTTTTCATATAGATAAAAGGAGTGTATAAAACAAATGTTGAAATATGTATGTTTTGTTTTGTTTTTCTATATATTTTAGCTTTCAAAAACTATTTAAGAATGAAAAAGAACCGATGTAAAAGAGAAAGGGAGTAAAAAGAGAATAAAAGCATCGCTACCTAGGGTTTGAGGCAATGGAAAAATGAAACTAAAAAAAAAGAGCATAAGGATGGAGAAAAGCGAATAAATTAAAAATAAGAAATTAGATAAATAATTTTCTAAAAAAGATAAACAAACCGTCTTATAATCTTTAACATTAAAATAAAAGCACAAAATAAAAAACAGTTCACACTTCAAGCTAAGAAGTGATTTTGAAGGGAATAATATGAAAAAAGAATGACATTGTTAATACCATTTGTTTTATACTTTAATAATTGGTGTCATAAATTTATTTAATAAAGGTAAAATAGTGTACATCAATTTTGTTTAAGATACAATATTAACAGTTCATGTTGTTACTTTTCATACAAATAAAAGAGAGTATATAACAAATGTTAATAAAAGAGAGTATATAACAAATGTTAAAATGAGAAGAGTTTGTCACTTAAACAAAAATGCTTACATGGATAAATTTAAACTTTCTAAAAACACTGAAATATCAATGTCACAGTTTGCTTTTTTGGAATTATATGATACATAGATAGATTATGATAACAAAACACTAGAATTTGTTCCACTATTAACGTTGTTCAATGTTCTGTAATTTTAATTTTTTTTTTTAATAATGCTCACTCAATATTTTTCCATGCTTGAATTTTGATATCGTGGTGTTTCAATTAAACTCGTTCAGCGTCCAGATTTTTAAAAATATAACCGAAACAAATTGGGATGAAAGATGAATTATAATTAATTGCAGATTATGCATGGTTGTCGAGAGAGATTGAACTTGGGAACAATTTTTTTTAGTAGGCCAAATGACCTTTTTTACACACAATGTATATAATTCAAATAAATTAAAAAATATATATATTCTAAAATTATGAACAGACTCCATCAGGAAAATTAATTAATTTAATTTTCCTAATATGTGTTAAGATTTGTTTAGGGTAAATTTCTTTAGAAGAATTTTTAGAACAAAAAAATATGAAATTAGTTTCTTTATCCGTAAGTTAAAATTAACTTTTTGTAGAAGTTTCACAAGAGAAGTTATAGAAGAAAGTTATATAAATTAAGAGAAGTTATTGAAGAAAGTTATATAAATTAGGCATGGGAGAAGTCAATTTTAAGATTATAGAAAAATTAATTTCATTTCTTTCTTTTTTTTCTTAGAAGTCATTATATAGAATTTTACCCAAACAAATCCTAAATACTATTGGTATAAATTACAATATAAACTATCAAATTCTGATTATTCATATCCCAAAGCCAAAAAAGAGGTGGAATCTAGTGTTCAGTGGCAACACAAACGGGTTTAACATTATTACAATGCTTTAAGCTTGCAAATTAAACATTATTACACCAATTCTCTCAATTTGCAATTTCAGATTAAAAAAAGAAAGAAAAAAAAGTAGTTACAGATGATTAGCTTACAAAGAGTGGTTCTGGCTCCACTTTTCTTCTGATCCTGAAAGAAAATTTGACAGAAAGAAGCAAGTGTTTAGCAAAATCCACCTAGAAGTTGGGACACATGCCAAGTCCAAATTACAATACAAGCTTTGTGATATGAGTTGTGATGGTTTAAAACCTATTTTACACTCAGTGTATCCCCTTTAAACTCTTAAAGGAAGACTTAGAATTGATGGTACAAGCATAAGTCCAAAAATGATCCAAACTCTAACCAAAGTTGAAGGCAAAGTATACTAAAAAAAACACACAAGACTCGGGCAAAAGTTAAAGTGGTTGGTATCTACTCTTAAGAGTAAGATTCAACCAAGGCAGAGGTGAATGGTGTATTATTAATATGTATGATCATATCAGAGAGATCTTTTAGTGAATAATAAACCTTTCAATGATAACTAAGCTCCTAAAGGTGGAAAAGTACTAATAAACAAATTCTTCCCATGATCTAAAGACTCACCAATTTTCTGGTGCCCATTTGCAGCCATCTGTATCCACCACATGTATGCTGTAGGCATGTCTTGATTTTGGAGACTGGTTTTCAAAGCTGTGATTCAGACAAGAAAGAAGATAAGGATGAATTATCAGGAACTTACCTTCAAAGGCAACTTTCTTTCAATATTTTAACAAACCTTTGGTGGATAAGATCACCATGGATGACGACCAAAGACCCGGCTTTTACTTCAATAGGAACAAAATCTTTTTGATCATAAGATGGTGACAGTCTATCAAATTTGACACCATTTTCATCTCTTAAGAACCTTCTAACAAGCCCATCTACATCGAACAGAATAAAAAGAAAAGGGAAAAAAAAAAAGTTTAGATCAGATGAACCAAGCAAAGGATAAATGATTCATGTAAGAAATAAACCGAAAGATAGGAAAAAGCTACTTTTTGAGATCCAGGAATTGCCCAGAGGCAGCCATTTATTATGTTTGCATCTTCTAGGGCCAGCCACAGCCCTGTGCACGTTTGTGGTTCAGTATAAAGAAACGAGTTATCCTGGTGTGGCACTACTTCACCCCCAATGCCTGGTTGCTGTTAATAAAATTTTCATGATCAGGTAATGATAATGACCGGGCATCAAATACTTCTGTACTTAGATACTCCATGCGGCCATATAAAAATTGCACAAAACCATATCCACAATTTTGTTTTTTCACATTTGAATAATCAAATCAAATACTTAAAGAAATCAAATTCTTTGCATAAAAATAAACAATAGTAACACCAAAGAAACACAAGGTTTCTGCTCATTCATTTTAATGCACTTGAAAAAGAAAAATCATAGCACGCATATGATACTCCAGTGGAAACAGGTTGGAGCACAACAAACTTGTAGCATGATTATAAATAAGAGAGAAAGAGACAGTTTCAACCAGCTTTAATATGTCAAACACAAAGAAAAAATGATGTTTGACAGCAATGCTGAAATAACCAACCCAAATATATCCATAGTGCATCCAAAAGTCCATAAAATAATATCAAATTCAAAAGTATGTAAATAAAACTCAAACTTAAATTAATCAAAACTTTAACTAAGTTTGAATATCAACAAAACCTACATTCAAGAATCGCTCAAAATCTAACAAGATATGTGCCATTTTGGAAGAAACATATAAGCTTTATTATTGGGAGAATAATTCAATAACAAAAATTTACATGCATTAAACCACTATAACAGTACAGTTTTAAAGCATCATTCAGCATACACCAGTTTGATTGCAAATTAAAGAAAATATTAAAATGGGGAATGTGCATTTGCCAAATTACAAATATAAAGACCCCCCCCCCCCCCCCCCCCCAATGTCACAACTACAGAAGAAAAATGCACCTTAAATATATACATTGACTGCATGACTACAGGTCTCTTGTAATCTAAGGAATGCATCAAACTTGAAATTTTCTCAGAAGAAGAAAACTTCTTGAATGCCGGCTCAATCTCATGAAGAGCTGCACAAAATCACAGCGCATCCCCAGCCACAAGAAAATGTTAGATTCAAAGGAAATCGAATCAATTCAGAAGGAACAATGCTACTCTCAAGCTCATGCATTCAACAGCTCAGGTGGTTCCACTCTATCAAAGTTAATAGGCTAAAAAGTTTACACACCGAGAAATGTTGCACCCCCACAATTTAAAACCTTTATATGAATACCCCATTTCTACTTGCTCAAAACTTACATGCAGTTTCTTAAATGTTTTTATTGCAGTTTTCCAACTAGAATTAAAGTTTACTATACTAACCTTTAATACAAAACTTTATTACGAGGGTTATCAAGATGAAACTCGAATTCTGATTGGAGGATAACACCAAAAGCATATAAACAATGAGAAAAGGGACTATGCAATGACTGCATAAAATAGTTTTCATCCAATCATAAACCAACCACCATGTATGGTAAGTTTGTTAACTTTTACCACAACTACCTTAAGAGTCATACAAACCGTGATTGGATAATGGTGTAAAACTGTCTTACATTGTTAGTGCATAACGCCATTAAAGTCATAAACAATTGCATCTAAGTCTTACCCTTTATTCCTTTCTACTTCAAAGTAAGAGATGAAGTATCAGAATATAAAAAGCTCACCGTGGCCAACTTTATTAAGGGACAACTGCTTCGGCTGCTTTAATTTACCATCATCACCAAATGCTTTCTCTGCCAGAAGTGAAACAGATAAAAGATCATCAAACTAAAAGGAACCCAATTACTCAAACTGAAAAGATTGATGCTTTTTTTTTTCAATACCCTCAAAGAAGAAAGAAATCCTCTCTACGCTGTCGAAAAAGTAGTTATCAGTCAACTGTTGCTGAGGGAAAAAGCAAAAAAAACAAATAAATAATCCAACTTTGAAATGAAAACTATGAGGGTAAAACAAAATGTTAGGACTTGGGAGAAACCTGGTTCTTGGTGGAGAATACAGAGGCGGTGGGAGAAGGGTCAAACCCATCCACCAACTGCTCCATCCTCTTCATCATGGACTCAATCTCGTCGTTGCTTGCGAAAGATTCAATAACAAGATAACCTGCGCATGTTGAAGTAGCACCACAGATTTGAGATTTGGTTGAGTTGTTGAGGCTATTAGGAATTATGCTCAAATCATCAAAACCAGAAAAAGGGTGGGTACCGTACCTTGAGAGTTGAAGAATTGGAGCTGTTCTGGACTAAGTATCCCCATCTTGTGTTGTGTTGAGTGTTTTGCTTTGCCTCGCAACACAATTGAAAAAGAGAGATTCGATGTTTAATGTTGTTGTACTTACTTAGGTACCACCCATTATATATGATTGCAGTCCTCATTCTTAAAAGTCAAATTTTGATTATTTTATCTAGTTCCGTATTAAATTATTTCAGGTTGTTCCTAATCAGTGCTTTAGAAAATATATATAATTTTTACCAAAATAAATAAATCAATAGATGCAGCTGATGGACACGTACCAAGAATTAAAAAAAAAAGAATGAATGATGTTTTTCCTCGTGTCATTTGTGATGTTGTATAACTTTGTGCGTATGCGTGTGTAACAGCTCATTCTATCATGGCAGAGATCTGATCCATGTGTCTGTTTGCGCATATACAGATAAGTATTCCGAGTTAGGATTGATTATAGAGTTAGTCATTATCTTCTCTGTCACCATGATTCATTTTTTATTTGGAACTTATTGGAGTCATTGAATCTTTTGTAGATTAAATTACATTTTGTGAACGGATTAATTTTGTATAAAAATAAAATTGTGAAATGCAAAATTATTTCATCATACATTAATTGACTGGTATTGACCTTGATTATGTAATTGTAAAATTACCTTAATATTATTTCTTCAAATTGGTGTGTGCAAAATATTATAATATAAACACTAGTATAGACTTTGATTATGTAATCATAGAGCATTTAAGTTAGGTCTAGTTTCCAGCATAGTAGAACCCAATTCCTGTTAACCGTGATAGAAGTTTCTTAATTAAATGTAATATATGTTTTGTGATTATATACTATAATAGGGCATTTATGGTGGCAGCATGTGTGATCTGATATGAAAAATGAATGGTAAACTAATTACAGTCACTGGTTTCATCACTAAAAACAATGGGTCACCAATGTGAAAGAATAACAAATGCGTACAGCCATACACCTACGTAGCTAACAATTGGGGCCCTCAATATGAGGGATAAACCAAAAATACAAAATTGAAAACAAGACCAAAAATTTCTAAAACAGAAACAATAAAATAAGTATGAAGGGGACACCCTGAATTTTGTAAAATGTACAGAGAGCTTGCCACAGCCTTAACACATGAATATCGTACTCCACCAGGGTTAATGAAATAATGTACAGACAGGGTGTGAAGGAACACGAGTTTGTCCTTTTGGCTCTTTAATAATCAACTTGTTCGACGCAGCAGGAACATGGTTGCCATTTCTGTCGATGTTCTGGAAGAGATTCCTGCAGAGGTGAAGGCGGCTGCCATTTCTGTTCTGAAAAATTGGCATCGTGCACAAAAATAGATGCCACTCCCTTGAAATTCAATCCAAATACATAATCAGATCAATGAGATGAGATGAGATCCTTCAACAAAATCCTTTTCGACCCTCAAAAATGGAGTGTATGCCCTCCCCCACCAGAGGAAAGGGGAAAAAATGAAACAATCACAATTATCAAAAATACAGTCAGTCAGCAGCAAGGCATGCTCTCACAAAATCATAGGTAACAGAAACACCCATCAAGTTCTGTGGTGAGTAGATCAAGTTGCCAATGAAGATCTTGAATCGTCAGTTCTGTTGTTGTTGGCACGGCACATGCAATCTGGGCATGGAAAGCTGTATACAGAATCATTCGGTCTCTTGAGCTCAACTCCCTTTGAATCACTATGCGACCTCATGCTCAGCAGTTGACGCTTCAGACTTTTCCATCTGGAAGTAATGAAAGTAGAGGAGGGGACATTTAGCTACTTTCTATTAAGAAAAAAATCTTGGAACATTTTTACTGACAGCTACAGACCTCACATTGAACACAATTGGAATTGTTTACAATGTCCGAGCTATATGGCTCTCTTCAAAAACAAAACAAGATAAACATATTATGTAAAGGGAAATGCTATCTAATTAGTATAACATACTGTCTCTCAACATTTTCCTATTAGACTTGATTGGAGCACTAGTACAGTTGGGCATAGTTGTAAATGCAACAGTTGCATAATTCTTCTATAAAGTAGCCAAGTCATAGCTTAATCTACTCAAGAGTTTTCCAAGTAAATTCCCTCCAGTTCAATATAATAATAATGACATTTTCTTCAAAATAACCTTGTATTGATGTCACTTATCCCTAAATTCATAAATTGTAACTATATAATTACTATCAATATCAACAAGACATACATGCCAAGGGAAGGGGTATATTTTTTGTGGAGGGTGTGGGGAACTCATCAATTTATTCTATCCTCATGAAATTGAACAAAATAAAATATGTAACATACCCTATATTGGGATTATCAAACAGTAATGCCAGCTTCCGCTTATCAGGTTTAATTGTCTTAGCATGTCCACCATACAAGTATCTTCTGTGACCCATCAGAAAATGAGGGAAGTTGCCTCCCTGAGTTGTGACAAACACCTCACTGTGAAGACAAACAGTGTAATCTATAGCAGCCATCCTGGAAGAATAATTCTAGAAGAAGTATCTCAAGTTAAAATCATAGCAAAAACCAATGATGGAGTGGTTGGATAACATAAGAGTACAAATATGTACCTTATATGGAGCAAGCTCCTCTTCAGAAGCTAAGGTCTCCTTAGTATGCAAATTAGGAAACATTTGAAGTAGTGGAGCCATTGTTTTCTCAGCATTATATATTTTTCCAGATGCCAAAAAGATAGATGTGTTCTTCGTGAAACCCATCCCCCTCAGCATCAGGCCCACCTGAAGAGATGGATGAAAAACAAAATTTGTTGCATAAGGAGCACTCCAAGGAAATTTTGGAAACTTCTAGCTACACAAACTTCCAAGACAAAAGAAGCACTCCCTGAATTTTCTTCCTTTTCATACAGGCTTAAATCACTAGAGCTTTAAGCAGACGATTACCTCTAATGGGGTAAGAGGACACTTCCCATTGATCCTGATTGCTCCTGGACGTATAACTCGTCCAGGTTTAGTAAATTTCCCTTTCCAGCCTCTTTCTCTAGCTGCAATCATGTCTTCTCTCTCCTGTTTTCCACCGTCAAAAACACAACAAGAGAAAGCAACCATATCCTGCCCATGGGAAATCATGTGCATCAGTTGCAACAAATATTAACATGTCGATGTTCAAAATATTAACATTCATATCTGATCAAAACAAACCTCTTCAAAACGGAGATGTACAGAGACATATTTACCACCATTAATGGCACTACGTTTTCTCATTCTTTCAACCAAAGTTTCACCTATGGTCAATATAGGACTTGAAAACCGTAAAGCCTCATAATTTGCTAAGCATCTAAGACGCTGCACAACTGGAGGAGCCTCAAATGACAATCTATTTGCAAAAGGTGAAATCCTTATAACCCTGCATGAATAAAATTAAATTCAATATCTACATAAAGCTCCCAGCCTCCTTATCTCAAGATAATAAACATTTGATGATAACAATTTTACAGTAAAATTGTCTGTTGTTTGTTATGTCCCAAATTATGTAAAAATGGAGCTTCATTATGGTATTTAAGCAATAATATAAGATTCCCTCCCAAAACACTAATCCAAATGGATAGATAACCAGCAAGAAGGAAAATATATTGGAGGGGTAGCAACACTCTTTTATTGACTGAAATTTATTGAAAATTACAAATCTCGGTGGATCCTACTTCTAAATTAAGAATACTCAATAGTGGAACCACCAAAATTTGTGACTTCTAATAAATTTCAGTCAATAGTAGAGAGTATTAGAGTTTTGTTAGCATTTCTCTATGTTTAATAAAAAAAAAATTGCTAGTGTTACCCAAACACATGGGCCCTTACCCTTCCTTTCCTTAACAGAAAACAATGAGAGAACATCAGCTCAAAACATTGCGAAGAATCTTAATTCCTAGCCGTGAATGAAGCCAAATATGAAATATACCATACAACAGCAAAGAGGCCACAACACTTCAGCATTGTGCACTACTTTCTCCTCCCATATATATATATATATATATATATATATATATATATATATACCTTGGACAACTAACAATTACTCCAAACTGTTTAATCGATAACTATTTATGATCAATGAGAATAAGGAAATAATTAATACAACAAACATCAAATACTCACTTTTCTTCAAGTAACTTAGGAAGTACCACATCTTTGTAATACTGAATAGATGACCATGCCTTGATCCTGAAATTGTGAACATTTGTCATGTTGCTGCCAAATCTTTCCATTAGGTACTCAGGAATCTTGTCAACCACCCGTACATCATTTTTCAAGATATTGACGAAAAATTCTTCATCATAAATGTCCCGGAATTTGCTGGACACATTAAACATTATAGATCAGTTTAGACTGTTCAAAATGAATACCTTGATCAAAATCATTAAAAGCATCAGGAAACTTCCTGCAACCAAGAAATTTATAAATAAAAATGCATAATATTCCATTTGACAAAACAGCTTACCAATAGTCATATTCAACACTGGAAAAGTATGTTTCCTCTATTTAAAGACAATCATCAACAAGGATATTAAGATTTCACTAGTTAAATGTTTCACCTACTTAATTGACACACATGAAAATCTAACAAGTAGTTTCAAATGACAATCTATCAGACATTTTGTTAATCCATTTTTTATGATACAAATTAAGTGCATCCCACTTGATTATAATATCTCTTGTTGGTTTTAGGTTTTCCAGCTTTCCTGTTTTGGAGGATTTGTTATCCTCTAGTAGTTGTGCTTTCCCCCTTTCTCTCTATAAATATTTTTTTTTTCATTTTTTTTAACAATAGCATGTGAAAAACACACACAAAAATAATTGAATTAACAGTCTAAAATGTGTTAATCTTATGCCAACATAAAACACTAGATTTTCCTAGTCCCTGAAAAACTAAAGTCGATAGCATAACAAACTAACCTAGGATCTTTCCATATGCTATGATAATGAAAGTTGGGGATTACAAGGGTAGCATTGAGATAGCCTGCCACAGCAACTGCATTGCATACCTACGAAAAATTGATATCATTCACAAAATAAATGAGTTCAGTAAAAATACATTTAGCACGCTTTGGATATTTTGAATATATGAAAAAACAGAATGTACAGAAAACACTTACCGATGTCCTTTGCTGATTTAAGCCACCATTAGCCTCCACATATATGTATCCATTTGATTCAGGTAGGCCTAACAACAAGGCATAGACAAATCAATGGTGCCAAAAGCACTAACACAATTATACAGCAGAACAAAAAACGAGATAAAAATGAAAATGTCATCATTTACTGTGCATCATCAGTACAGATTATATAATACCTTCTGAAGATATGTTCACACATGGTTTCCACTCACCACCTCTATAGGGATACTTCCATATTGTAGATATCTGAAAGGAAATTTACAAGCCTGTTACTGAAAGTAGCCATCTAGACCCAAAAAACAAATCAAATTGGAAAGTATGAAGATTTGTAAAGTACTATGGAAGAAACCAACAAAAAGACTCAAATTTTGAAATAAGTATAATAATTAAAAAAAAAATGCATGGTCAGAATCAAATATCCTCCAATAGCTAGTGGATGGTCATAACCAAAATGATAAGAAAGACTCTGAATACAAAAGCTGAAAAAATATGTAAAAATATTCCATCAAACATGGCTTAGTGGTCAGTTGATATCTTCTCAAACCACAGAAGCATAGGTTTGAACACAGCATATAGTGCCTTTCATAAAATATTCCATCAAACATGAAATTTTGTCCCATGTAAACACAGCATATACTGCCTTTCATAAAATATTCCCATCAAACATGAAATTTTGTTTCATGTGAAGGCATGAATTCTCTACTTATAAAAAAGACACCACATATTCTTAATATACACATACACTATACATAAGCAGATAATGTTAGGTTTGACCCCTTGTGAGTCTCAATGTCAAGTTTAGACCATCCTTTCTGATCAAATCACACCAGGTCTTATGACCTCCCTTGTAACCAGGAAAAAAAAAAGGGAGGAACTTTGGTAGCCAATATTAAGTAATAAAAGCAGTACGGCCAATTTCAATCAACCTTATACATTATTAGTATACTTTTCTTATGCAGATTGGCCATAATATACTTCACCAAATATTTACAACATAAAACATTAACGCCTTATACTCCTATTTATCTAGGTCAAATTTAAATATATGCAGCACAGCTAATACAATCTCGGTCCACAAAACTCCCCAGACCTAACAGAAAAACAATCCTAACATTCTCAGAGATAATTCATCAACCGCCTTTGACAATCAGAACCAATTTCCTCTATCCAAAATCCGCAATCAGGCAATTTTAAAACACTTGCTCAATCAATTTTAAACCTGGAAAAAGCAATCTGCCTACAAAAAAAAAAATGCACAACAAAGCACAAAAGCTTTTCCATAAAACAAGTCAATAATTACATTAGAAAGCAATATGCAAGCAAAACCGAACAACAAATCCAGACACAAAACGCGATGGCTAAACCTACATTAGCAATGGCAAAGACTCGATACTCGATTTCAAACATTCCGTATAAAAAACAAACAAAAAAATCACCGGAATAACCTGACAAATCACAAATCCGCCGAAATATATAAATATATATAAATAAACAAATAAATGAAGAAATAATAAAATATAGTGAGAGATTTGAGAATGAATCGAACCGCATCGGCGGAGGAATTATCGGAATCCATGTCGAGGCGGAGCTTGCCGTAGAGCTGAGGGCTACGGTAGACGGAGCCAGGCGAGGGACGGTGTTTGATGACCGGAACGACGTCGAACGACGCCGTTCCCATGTAGAGAAGCATTCCGGAGATGTATATGAGAGGAGCGAAGAGGAAAACCCCCTGCCGCCGAAGCAGGACCGAAAGGAACATCCAGCTGAGCCGCTGCGCGGCGGTCCGACTGCCTCCCCGGTTCGGAGAGAATCTCCCGGCCTTCGACCGCCCGTGGCGGAGCCTCGGCGACCGGAGCGGCGACGGCGGCGGCGACGGTGTCGAGTGCCCGCTGCTCGGTAGCCGGTTGTAAGGGTGCATTTGGAGATCAACGTTTCCGCATCACAACAACTCTCTCGTCCGTCTCTCTCTCTCTTTTTCTTTCTCTTTCTCTTTTTTTTTTTTTCTTTCTTTTCTTTTCTTTTCTTTTCTTCTCTCTTACCACCGTGATAATAACGACACCGTTTTTTGGGTGGGTTTTCCTTTCCTCATCGAAGAAAGGAAAAAAAAAAGAGAGAGAGAGCACGTGGGTTGGCTATTGGCTAGCCTAACAGGGAAAGGGAAGCGCAACAACGCAATGCAGTCTTTTGTTTTTGTTTTATGGAGAGAGGGAAACAAAGAATACCACAAACACCGCATGCACCTGTTTTGGAGTCTTATTTATTTATTTATTTTATTATTTAATTATTATTATCTTTTTTTATTATTTTAATTCGAACTGAGTTGAGTGCAGGTGCGTGAAGAAAGGTATCACGCACGCAGGTCAGAGGAGTGAATGGCTTCCAACGAATTTGTGCTTTCCTCAAAGTGGTAATGATGGTAATAAATAAATTTAAAAAAAACATTATCTGGATTTTGGAATTTTTATTCATAGCACTATTTGCCATGATTTTGGATTTCGACCTTGCAACAAAGAAGAAAATGGAGTTTGATGAGTCATCTCCAGTTTCTGCCATTGTTTATTTGTTTTTTTTTTTGTTCTATTCTTCTAATCTTATCTTCTTGTTTTTAAGTGGAACTAATCTTATCAAATGTACTCTGTGACTGATATTCTTTGAGAAGTCGTGTTGTCGAGAGATGTTTTAGTAAATGTCGTAATCGCGTTATATAGAAGGAATCTTATTTTCTTCACGGCTTTAAATGGAGGTTGATGTTAAAATTGTTGTTATTTTATTTAATTTTGTATTATGACTAGGTGAAGACGTGAACTTATGATTAATGGCAAGAATTTTCTTTCAGGTTATATCTCTTCCAATTTAGATTTTTAAGCCATTTAAAATTGATTAGGGATAAAAAAAAATAATCTCATCCAATTTAGATTTTTACAGCATTCAAAATTTATTAGGAATAAAAAAAACATATGAGATGAAAATTTTTATAAAATATCATGTTCAGTCCCTTTAATATTATGGTTGACCGTCTTAACACATTTTTTGAGCCTACTTCACTTTTCTTTTTGTCCTCGACAATCCTTTGCCCTCCCCTTCTTGTGTCAATGACTCCTATTGAAATTGTCTTGTGTCGCCTAAACAATAAAACACCGTCGTCTTTTCATCTACAACATTCATTTGAGTCAACTCCTCATTTCATGTCTTAAAGGAAAGATCATGGTTGTGCAAATTTTGAAGAAGGAATACATGGTAGGTCTCATTAGTTACAAAGTCTATCTACATGATAGGCTTGTTCTCCCAAAGGGTAGTACATCCCCCTTCGCACTATGGATCTAAAGAAAAAGTTGATGAAGTTAAGGTGACTCTCTAATATTTGGAGACTAGTTTCATTAGGTAAAAGATTCTTTGAATTCTTTGTTTTGAATTTTGGAGACATGCAAAAAACACTTGCAATGGGTTCATGCAACCTATCTCTTGGAATGTTTCGACTTTCATCATGAACTCATAATTTCAACCCTAACCTGGTGAAACAATCCTAACATTCAAAGTTGGGTTAGGATCTATGAATTGCCTTTGGAATTTTTTAGGAAAAGAATTTTGTTTGCAATTACTAAAGGGTGTGAAAATTCCCTTAGTCATTGATGCAACAATGGTTTTGAAAAGTAATGACCACTTTGCTAGGGTGTTGGTTGACATGGAGCTGAAGTTCCCATTGAGGGATTAAATCCTTGTTAAGAGGAAAGACTACGCTTTCTTTGTAAATGTGATGTATGAAAGACTTCCTGAGTTTTGTGATCATTTCAAGACCACTGGACACTTGTCATCAAACTATAAACACAACAAGATTGAAAACCATGGCAGAGACAAACCAAGAGGAACAAGAAGCACAAATGCAGGGAATGCTGCAGCAAATAGCACCAAACCAGCTAATGGCAATAATGATGATGATGATAAGGCTACAAAGGATGAAGATGATCCCAAAACTGATAAGAATGCTGAGAATATGGAAGAGGATGAGACTCTTGCTAATGAGCAATCCAAGAATAAGGAAGGCTTTAAAGAAAATGGTGAGGGGACTAAAGTAGATGCATGGAGTAAACATATCAAATCAAGTACAACCGCGGCTGTTGCCAATGAAAATACTAATTATAAGAAGACTATTTATGAGAAGATTGACATGGTGCCCACTCTAAAGCTACACCTGCCTCTATGGGTGTTGAGGTACCTAGCTCTCCATAAATGCCTACACAACATACCATGCATCGAGGATCCACACATTTTCCTCATACATCTAATACTATGATACATCCTCAAGTTCATGCGAACCTAAAATTTTTTTCGCAATTCCTGAACATGAATGAGGGTGACTTTTCTATCATGAGCTAGTAAGGATGGAGATAAATCTAAGAAGAAGAGATAGTGTAACCTGAAAATACTTATAATTTTTGTGATAATATTACCTCTCGACTCACTAAGTTGTTTATCAATTTCTCTTTTAATTATGCATAAGTTTTAGCTTAATCTCCTCATGCTATCTATTCTATAAGTTTTGGTTTAATATCCACCTTTGTTTTCTTTTTACTTATTTTTTCTAATAAAACAAAATTAAAGATTCCTTTCTAGACCGAATTAAAAAAAATTATGATTAATGACCACTTTTTTTTTTTTTTTTTTTGAGAAATGAATGACCACTTACTTTGAGTACATGAGTTTTTTTTTCTTTCTAAAATTACAAAATTATAAAGGAACATAAAAATATAAAAAAAAATGATGATACATTAAAAATATAAATAATTTTATAATGGCATTAATCTCTAAAAATATACTACAATTAATGAGAATGTGAGATTTGAATAAAAATTATCGATCACGTTGATGATATATATATATAAAAAAAAAAAAAAACTTGATTGATGTGATTTTGTTATATATGGCAAAATCATAAGAAAAAAAAATAACAATAGTTCAATAGTCTTGAAAGTACTCGAGATTGATCATGGATTTTGGGCGATAAGCAAGTTTCTACTGACACCCATCCAAGTAGACAATTTTAAACATCATTTAATTATGCTACTTTTGACAAAAAGTACTTAGGGATATATATGCATTTAGATGTGATTGGTCTCCGTATATATTTTTGTCTCAAACGTGTATAAAAAATCACAACAATATTGTTGCTTTTTTTATACGTATACTTTTAAATTAGTATATATAAATTCATCAAAAAAATTAGTATATATAAATCATAAAATGGTTATAATTCCTTGTTAAAATTGTGTATGATATTTTGAATTTATTTAAAATATTTTTATAATATAAAAAATTATCTACGGACACTTTGTTAAATAGATCATTCTTACATGTATGAACACAATGAAACTTTATATTCATGTATCAATCCTTTAGATTTAATTACTTTTAAGATTATATATAGATTTTAAAAAAAAATTATCAATATTTTTTTTTTGTACTAATTAACTATAGATGCAAATTAAACTCTAATATACATATACATATGTAAAAAGAAAGGTTATGCATTAAGTTGATCAGTTTAAAATACTTTACATTATCTTGCCATGACAGTTTTCTAAAGATTTCTAAAGATTGATGACCAATTACGATACTTCTAGAAGAAATCTTTGATGAGGAAGCATCTCTAAGAATCCAGCAGCAGTAACAATTTTAAACATGAAAAAAGAAGACAATTTAATATGGGGTTACAATCAAGATAGATGGTATCGATAATGTAAAAAGCTCTTATCATAATGTTTTTCAGAGGCATTCCCAGACCAGTAGTTGCTGAATATTGGGCTTTTTACCGGCTCGAAAATGAATAATGAACTTGTTCTTCACAATGTTATACTTGTATCAAATTGTACATTAGTGGTTGCCAAGTTTAATGGTTCTTCAAGCAGGGTCTCAACCTTGCATATCATATTAGTTAATTATAGATAATCTCATTTCACTCTTTTGAAATTCTAGAACAAGTCTAAAAGGATCTAATTGAGTTGGTTGAATAAGTATAAGTGGTGTAAATCCTATGATATCATGTTGAATTTTATATAAATAAAAAAAACTTGATAAATTTTGTTATAAGACAAGATAATGATGTTGTTCACTCTATTGAGAATAACAAACATACATAAAATTCACCTCAGCTCTTAGCAATTGGAACAAATGTGTATTCCTACTAATATTACTTAGATTATTCAATTACCTAAGGAATATATATAAAAATTGTGAAATTAATAACTCGGTATGATTAAAGCTTTAATTTATAGTTGTTCATGTAAATATTGAATAATAGGAAATTACATGTTTTTACTAAAATTCTAATTATTATTTGTATTTTTTTTTTACTCATTATACATTTATATCAGTATTATTTATTTCAAAACATATTTTATTGAATTTAAATGCACTGTATAATGTCAACATATTTATTATAAATGAAGATCGGTAAAAGATAAAAGTAATTTATATTGTTAGTGTACTATTTTTAAATTTATTTTTTTTATCACTTTATATGATTTTAGCTCTATATATAATAATATATATTAAAATTGATATGTTATTCCAACAAATTGTTGTAACCTTATTCCATTCCATATATTATCAACATCAATTATCAAATCTTAATAAAATTAAACTTAAAAAACATAAATTTTTGCTGTAAAAAGAATCAAGATAAAAATCTTATTAGAAATATATGTAAAAAATTAAAACCTTTCATCTTTCTCCCCTACACAACCATATTAAAGTGCAAGAGATAGTGAAAACCAGAAAAACCCTAGAAGAGTAGAAGAGAAAGAGAAAGATAGCCATGGGAACTCCAGAGACGTCAAGAGAACCGTGTCCGGATCGAATCTTAGACGACATAGGCGGCGCGTTCGGCATGGGCGCGGTGGGCGGATCCGCCTTCCACTTCCTCAAGGGCCTCTACAACGCCCCCACCGGCGCTCGTTTCGTCGCCGCCTCGCAGGCGGTGCGCCTCAATGCGCCGCGCGTGGGAGGCAGCTTCGCCGTCTGGGGCGGGCTCTTCTCCACCTTCGACTGCACCATGGTCTACCTCCGCCAGAAGGAGGACCCCTGGAACTCCATCTTCGCCGGCGCCGCCACCGGCGGCTTCCTCTCCATGCGACAGGGCCTCGCCGCCTCCGCCCGCTCCGCCGCGTTCGGCGGCGTCCTCCTTGGACTTATCGAGGGCGCCGGCATCATGCTCAACAAGTTCCTCAGCGCGCAGCAGCAGATGCCTATGATTCTTGATGAGCCTCTTCCGCCTAACGGGCTACCGGGCCAGCCGGTTGCTTCGGCGCAAGACGCAACACCTCGATCGTGGTTCGGTGGTTGGTTCGGTGATTCTCACAAGGACGAGGCTGCGGCTTCCGCCGGTGGTGGAAGCGAGACCAAGGTTTTGGAGAGCTTCGATGCGCCTCCTGTGCCCAATTTCGAGTACAAGTGAAAAAATTGGTTTTGGCTACTGAGGGTTTAAGAATTAAAGATTTAATTTTTTTAGGGTTTTAGTTTTTTTTTTTTTTAATATTTTTCTTCTCTGGTGATTCACTGGTATTGTATCAGCAAGTATAGTTTCTACTACTCGCCTGGTTTTCTGTTTTCTTTACGATATAAATCAGATATGCTAATGCAAGAGAATCGTTAATGTTAATGGATGTATGTGATGGCCTTGTTTAATGATCGATATACTGTATTACTCTGCAAATTGAATTATTGATTGTTGGTAATGGTGGATGGTAGATGTTGATGCTGAAAGACCAAAATTATTGCAAAGGCACTGTTGATTTTTGATTTTTTAAGAAATGCTGTTTCATTTCATTTTCAAATAGCATCTAAAGCTAGGCTTGAGGATGATAATGTGTATTGGAGGCAGGGTGAAAAGATAGATTTTTCTTGCTTGAATACTGAAAGCACCTGAATGATGATTCTAACAGTAACAAGTATGGTGTAAAACGAGGGTAAAGACTACTTTAGAGCTTTTGAGTATGAATTTATGATTCTTTTGCTTATTTAATGGAGGTAAAGGGGAATGTTTCTGTTTCATAATGGCTTCCAAATCTAATGTGTGCATAAACTATTCTAGGCCATACTTGTGTTTTATTTTCTGCATCTCTTTCAGGTGCTTATGCTACATATCTGGAGTACCAGTTATTCCTTTTTTTTTTTTAAGGCCAGCAGCTCCTCAAGTTTTTCATTTGGAGTTTGATTATACTTTATAGCAATGCTCGATTTGATCCATAATGATTGATTAATGACAAAACCAGTGATCTGTATTCCTCATTTCTTGTTTTTCAGTGATTAACTTGAGGGATAAGTTAAAAGAAAATTCATTGGTGATTATGCACTCAATTTGCTCCTATAGACGATGTAGTTGCTTCACGCGGTTCTTAGCATTCAACACTCATGTTAGGCACATTCAGCCATTTTATCTTTCAGTGGTTTTCCGTGTAAAGAAATGTTTTTCACTGCTAATTAAAGAGCAAAAATTCTGAGTTGAGTAAGTTCCACATTTGTTCATATCAAGGACCTAGCCCTACTTAAATTTTAAGGAGCATCAAAATGTTTAAGTTACAGAACTAAAATTGATCAATACAAGCAGATTTTAGAGTAATTTGATGTACCATTATATACTAAAAACATTGGATTAAAGCCGTTTAGTAAACCAAGCTTTAAATTCGTAAAGCTAAACTAAAGAAATTATCAGAAAAGAAATAAAGACTAGAACTGCAGATCAATGTAAGAAGCACCATTCCCATTGTCATTTTCAGAATAAGACAGGATAATAATTCCTAAAATAAAATCCCTCAAGTATTTGTAACAAGATGCATTCTTAAACAAGACACAAATTATTGTTCAGGTCAATCACAATTTCACAAACGCAGCAACAGCAGCATCAATCATGCAGAATTCCCAAGATGTCTTCGTCCCTAAACAAATGGAACCTGAAAAAAAAAAAAACAAATCGTAAAATTTCAAACCAAAAAAAATCTTCTTCTTCAAAAAAAAAAACACAATCCCGAATCATACTCTTTGTCATCGAGCTTGACTTGCGAGCCACCGTACTCCGGCAAGAGCACGTGATCCCCTTCCTTGACGGCCACCGGAATCAAGTTCCCCGCCTTGTCACGTGATCCGGGTCCAACCGCGATCACCTTTCCCGAATTAAGCTGTTCCAACAAAACCCCACAAAAAAAAGCTTCGTTTTTTAACAAATAAATCGAAATTTTTTGATAAATTTACATAAATGGCGAGAGTTTGAAACCTGGGAGGATTTCTCAGGGAGGAGAATGCCGCCGCTTGTCTTTGAGGGAGGAGTAATTTTCTCCACGAGAACGCGGTTGAAGCTCGGAATCAAGCGCTTTGCCATCTCCTTCTGTGAAAAAAATAAAATAACTGATTTTAATTTTTAGGGTTTAGAGAAGAGTGTGGCGGTTTTTTAAAGCGCCAGAAGCAGGGGTTTTGTGGATGATGGTGGAAGGTTCGAGGAAGTAGGGTTTTTACTTTTTAGGGTTTTGGAGGAACAACGCTATTAACATTGGAATGGGCTTAAAGATCATAATGGAGCCCAAAGAAGTGCAATATTGGGGCCTGTTGTGGCAGTTTAGTGGCTGTTGCTTTTTGCACCTCTTAGTTGCTTCCTGCATCCCTTTTTTCTGGCTTCCAGGATAGTTAATAAATCATTGCAAATTTGGAAGTGCAAGAAGTAACAATCCAATTTAGTTTTGGGGCAGGTGGTTGGAATTTAGAGTATTCTTTATTTGGACACCCCCTAAAAAACCATGCTGTGTATTTAAGCTTTTCTTAACATATTTTAAGGATTAGACATTAAAATTCAAATTTAATTAGAATATACTATAAGATAAGTGTAAAAGATGTTTGGGAGTTGTCATTCTCAATCCCAAATTTTCTATTCAAACATTTGACAATTTGGTCGAGGATTGAACACAACCTTGAATTTGTGAGATGGAGTAATATAGACCCCCACATGTTTATGTTTTTTATTCTATTTTTAGTACGAACACAAGACATCCTTCTAGAAAGGTACAAAGAGAAAAACTATTATTGAATCAAGTGTTTTAGTGTTCAATCATTCGTGTGTACGAAAATTATATGAATCAACGACAATAACATAGTACCGTGAATTAAATTAGTTTTTGATTTAATCAACATCAGAATATGATAGGATAAAAAAAAAAAAAACCTTGAATTGACTACAAATTTGAACAAAAAGCCTCAAACAACGATTTTTGTTTTTTTTAAGAAAAGACAATGAGGAGTTTCTATATATGCTAATTGCCCAATAGTTGCTCTTCTATTTAGAAAACACAGTAGCTTTTTTCCTTCATCTCTAATCACTCCTTCTTTCAAATACGTGACCTTTGAATAAAAAGTGGGTTTAGAACAAACCACATCATGGGCAACTCATATAATCGAGATGTGGCAAAGCAAAGGACGCAGGCCATTCATGATAGTTATGGGTTAAGAGAAAAAAGAGAGAGAGCATATGCACTAATAGGGTAAAGTTGTAGCTTTTCTCTTTAAAATGAACATAAAGTTGTATAGCTTTTTTTTAATATATTTTCATCCAATTATAAACTATCAAATATATAATAAGGTTTTTTTGTTAATATGTTATTGTTACATATTATTTATAGACTTTGTTAATAAATAATTTCTGTCAAAAAAATCTGTTATCTTTAATGAAATTTTTTCCTCTAATTATATATTTTTTCATGGGCTTAAATTTGAGATTTCGTTTAAGAAATAGAATTTATTATCTTTTCACAAGCGAATTGTTGGCATATATAAAAAGTTTGTTAACATTAATAATATTAACTACTTTAAAAATTATACATAAATGAATTCTAATTAATTAATAGTGTAATTGTTTTTTCTACATTAAATTATACATCTATTCCAGTTGGTTGCCTTACACTATTAATTAGGCGAATGAATAGAGAAGGTATGGAAATTTAAAGTTTTGGTCATGGAGGTTTAATTTAAGATCATCAATCTATTAAACAATTTAAACTTTATTCTTTAGAGAATTTTTTTAGGGTCTCACGGATAAATGTCTTTTAAGATTACTTGTTTTTCTGTTGTTGTTGTTGAAGGAATTAATATTACTAGTTAAGTTAATGATTTGTTTTTATGTAAAATCACTATGAACAAAAGATTATTGGTAATATTATATAAATATTGTATTTACAAAAAAAAAAAACGTTTATTTTTAATTTCTTAACCATATATTGATTATTAATATTTTTGTTAGTGATTAAAAAAGTTATGTCAAACACATATTACCTATACCAAATAATAAAAAAATACAAATTACCTATGGAGATTATTTAGATTAGGATGTAAGGGAGATTTTTATAAATCATTGTATGCCATCAATTTGTTTTCCTATTTAGTAAGGTTTTAGGACCCATTGGTGTGGCTCGTAGTGAGACCAAAGAAACTAATGAGAGAAAGGGGAAAAGATATTGGAATAGAGAATATGTGTGAAGGTCATATCTTGTTACTTTTGTTAGATGTTCTCAACTTCTATAAACGGAGTTGCCACTACAGAATAAGAAATTTCAACTTTAGACTCCATTTATTGGGTTCGATCAAACCGAGTTATTTTTATAAAAATGATTTTATTTGTTGTTTTTAATGGCTCATTTTTTTCAGACCCAATTAACTGTTTTATACACATCTATGCATTTTTTTTCTTTCAAAAAATTTGAAACGCTTCACGGCATCCATATTGGTGCAATTATTTAAGTTGCTTATAGTAGATCTTACATGTTCATATCATTCATTTTTATTTTATCCAAGACAAACACCATTAACCTCTAATGGTGCAACTTTTTAAGAGTTGTTTCCAATAAATTTTATAAAACAAACTTAAATCATAATTTTTTTTTCCAAAAAAATCATATGTTGTTCACGAAAATTATTATAGTTTTTTTTTTTTTATAATTTTTGACCAAAAAGTTATATTTTTTTGGTTGGTTCCTATAATTGCATTCTTCGAAACATTCAACCATGAGTCGGCGAGAATTTCATCTTCCTTACTAGAAAAATATGATCTTTGTTATGTTCCGGATGCTCCTTCTTGTTCTTCTTCTCCTTGTTCTTTATTGACTTGGATGGAAAATGGTGAATTTCAAATTCTGGCACGAACTCAGATGGTGTGTCAACACTTCTTTCATTGCATTGATTGACACTAGTACCCATTGAAAACCCTTGATCCATAATAGAATTAATTGGTGGTGATTAAACATAGAGAATTGATAGAGATGAAATGGGAGTGTGACATATTGATAATTTGTCATATTATTATTACTTTGTGGGTTAGATAAATCTAAAGAATTTTGAAAAGAGTGTTGACATTTTTACACCTCAACATTATATTTATTTTTATTCTTTCTTTCTCTCTCAAGGTATATACTAGCATAAGGATGTCCAAATATCTTTATTCTTTTGAAAATTTGGATTGGTGGGAGGTCGAAAATTTGGATTTGTGGGAGGTCAAAAATTTGACATAAAATTAAACTAAGGATTCATATTGAATGGATTTTGATTTGTATCCATGAAATGAAAAATAATAAAAGAAATTGAGAATTTTTTTAGAGTCAAAATGAACGAAGTTTGAGAAATTTTAGTTATGTAAAAAAATATTAAAATGGATCCTATTTATACAAAATTATTTTAATAGCTATAACTAAACAGTAATATCTTCTGTCAAATTTTTTTTTAAAAAATCAAACAGTAATATATTATTTTAATATTAAAAATTAGGTCACTAAAGCACACTGCTTGCTAAAACAATAGTACTTGATGTGATAACTTTTTGAAATTGGCACAGTGGAGGTTTGGGAAGTTATGTTGCTTCTTGTTTTTTGTGCTTCCGAAGCCACTTGTTGTGGATGGACTTATAAAAAACGGTTTGGTTCAAACAGAAATATTTTTAAAAAAATGGTTTTGTTTGATTTTTTTCTAAAGATGATACATTTTTTTTTTTTTGGCACACCCCATTACTAAGGTGAAAGATTTATTTTTGGAAACGACCAGGCACTTGTTTGGATAAAAATTTACAAATATATGTTTCAGTTAAACTTAAATTTGTAAATTAAGTTTGCATAAGCAACTTTAAGTTTGCACTTGTTTTAGTCTTGTCTCCACCATAATGAGTTTTCAAACAAAAATTTTTAAGTATGTAATTAAATTGAGTTAAGTTGTTCTCTAATCTCTTTGATATCATTGGTAATATCCTTAATTTCCATCATCTTTATGCCTCACATTCTACAACACTTCAATTGTATGAAGGTAGTCATTTTCTAAACCTAAAAAAGTAGATACATTTTGTTGGTATAGGTAATACAAATTAATCATTTTAAGTCATCTCAATTATACCCATCTTTTTCTAGTATGATTCGTTTGTTCTGGTATTACAAGTTTGAGCCTTGAGAGTACCCAATAGCATTTTTACACAACAAAACCTAAAAGTTCACACTTAATACTCTTATATGTGAGTAGTTTGAGTTGAGCAAATTAAACTCCAGCAAGAGGTGGTGACCCTAATTAATAATCCACCCACCCAGCTTAACTTAGCTAGAGCCACAAAGAAAGACCATGAAATGGACAAGCACGATCAGAAGCATATTCACTTTTGATTAATAACTAGATAGACATCATCCCACCACCACCAAAGGTTTTTTTCCTTACTAAAGCCAACAAAAACAAAAAAAAAAAAAAAAACAATTTTCTTGGCATGCAGACCCACGCACGCATGATGCTAGCTAACAATATGGTTGGACCTTATGTTATAAGCATGCCTGAATCATCATCGATAATATAGATATATATGCTTCAAATTAATCTCTACCATCAGCAGCTATATATTGTTATTGATATGTAGCACAACGCAAGATTCTTCTTCTCAACACTTTCATTATATTTTTAGCAGCTATATATATCTTTTAGAGGCATATATGTTGACATTATTTAATGAAAATAAGGTACTCTATTGACAATGTAATGAAATTTTATATCCGACAATTATAACTTTTAAATTATATGATTTTTTATTTAACTTTAGAATCAATTAACTTATTATAAATAATTGTAATAAATAATTATGATTATTTAACAATGTAAAATTTTGATACATTTTATCTTTATTTTGTTATTTATTGCTAAGGACCACAATCCCCCGCATTACACCGAACACTTACACTTTGGCACCACAACAGCAGCTTTCGGCCCAAAACTATTACACACACTCCGAAAGGGGAAAAAAAGAAGCACGTACGTCCTTGAATATTGATCATTTGCGTGTGTTATGTTTATCTTCTGATGAGTGCAGTGTAGTGACTTTTAGGAGATGTGGTTCTGTTGCTGCCTTCTACATTGTTCATTTGTTCCTCTTTCTTGACAAGGAATCTCTCTAGAATCATGTGATGATTAAGTTTCACATACGAAATGACAATTTAGAATGTTTTATGATAACCAGCCTCTCAAAAGCATACTCCTAAATCTTAAACTCAATTTGATATCGTGTGTGTTTTTTTAAAATTACTTATCGCATGTTTGGATTGTCGGTTTGACAATCTCAGCCTTCTTTTTTAAAAATGTAATATTTGATATGTATGTGATGAGGTAGCATCGATCGTTGTGTTGTCGCAAGTCCATTATAAATACAAACATACACTTAGATAATATATGTTTAAAACAAACATGGATTTGATTCAAAAATAACAAATTTATTGTTTTTTAAATAAAAATACTTTTAATTTATATATTTATGATAGAAATATAAAATAAAAGTAATTTTGATTGATATTTTTAAATAAATTTTTATTTTATCAACATAGTTTTGAATAAAAAAATATTCAAATATAAATAATGTTAGAGTAAACTATTTTTATAAATAAAAAATTATAATATATTTTTCATTCAAATTTATATTTACAAACTTAAATTCAAACCCGACATGGCTGTTTAGGCATTTTAAATGTTGCTTTTAAGAAAGTCAAGAGGCTAAACCATGATTACATATAGGAATTCAAGGATTTTAAGTGGGGCAATTAGGCCTATAAGTACAAATTTGATCATTCCAATTATTCAGTTAACCAATTGTCATTCACATTATATAAAACAAGAGAACATGATGAGCTTTATTGGGCAAACTTTAGTGCATTGTGACAGATTCATTTAGCCTTTCTACAACAACAAAAAAAAGGTGCTTCAACCAAATGTGTATAGTACGAATTGCAAGACCCTTTATTGCACCCATAACTTTCCTTTGAGGGTATATCTGTGGGGTCGTGTATAGATACCGGAATCTCTTTAGCTGGTCCACTAGCCATTGATATTATGTAGTTAACACTTGAAGTACTAATTAGAGCAAAAGAAGGGTCACCTACTACAATAATATTTTGGCATATGATGAATGTGTAGCATTCAAAATTTTCAAATTTTATTGTTAGGTAAGACATTTTCTGGTGAGAGATTCATTTTTATCTCTTGCATTATTACCCAGGGATGGCGTCAACAAATGACCATAAAACTAGAAGATGACTTAGCAACTAAAGTCTCTCAAAAGACAAACAAGGTTCGCAAGAGCTTTTAAAATCTGTCTTAAGCCTTTTTATTTTTAGTAGTAAACAACGTGAGTTAATTAATAATTGAATATGTAGGTGTTAGTATGGTTGAATATGAATAATGGTTAATAGCAGGAGGAAAATTTATACACAGTAAGAATCGAATACAAATTCTTTTGTTAGATAAATTATTCATTCACGTATAAACATAATAAAATATTATATCATTAAGTTAATTCTTTAAGCCAGTCTCAACATATATGAATGATGATATACGATATATACTTTGAAAACAGATTCACTTACTTCGATATATATTTAGGGATTTTAATTTAAATGTATTTTAGATTATGTTATTTTTTTTTGTTCCTTTTCTATGTATTTGTTGTTTTTTTTTTTTTATGGAATACTCCTTATACTTCATTTGGTATTAATGAATATGTTTGGCTTATAAAAAATAAAATTTTTAATCTATACGTTATTCATAATTTAATGGTTATAATAAATAATAAATAATATTAATCATTAAATTTTTTAAAATATAAATATAAAAATTAAGAGTAAGTCTCTTATATTTACTATAGAGATCAAGTGAATCATTTCTCATATACTTTTATTTGGGTTGTGTAACTATTGCGTTTCTATTTACCTTTTTTTTTAAAAGCCTATAAGGTTAATAAAGTGTTAATTTCAACAAACAAAAGTGGACGTGCCGGAGTGGTTATCGGGCATGACTAGAAATCATGTGGGCTTTGCCCGCGCAGGTTCGAATCCTGCCGTCCACGTATATGTTAGCAGCTTTTTGTTTTATTTTTAATGGATACTACTTTAGATATTGTACTAAGCAATGTATGTGGTCTTCTGTGTGTTCGTGTTCCACCTCATCATTTTTCTTGCTCCTAGTGGGAGTTCAATTATAACAACAAAAATGCACTAACTCTCCCACACTCATCACTTTAGTACTTCCCTAGTCATGGGAGTTGCATGAGAAAGGTCAACTGTCCCAAAATAAAATAAAATTGTGGCACTTGCATGAGAGACAAGATCAATTAATATTGTCAAAAAATTTTACATCACTTAAAAATTTACTATATATATTATTCTCTCTTGGTTCACTAAAATGTCTTGTAAAGACAAATATATGACACTTAGACTTCTGACCCTAACGATATGGAAGATTTAAAGTGAAACGATGTGGATACCAATTTAATCATATGTTTCCTATCACGTTTAATGTAGTTACATCCAAACCAACTGAGAAGTGGAGCTCTATGCATAAAGCTTTCTTCTCTTTTGGTTATGGGGCCCTTTAAAACCCTTTGCCCTGATCCCTCATATTCATAATACTCTCTTTAGGATCACGTTTGGCATTCTTCATTTTATAGGCCATGGCAAAGGCAATTATTGGTGCTAATTGGGCATTTCTCAGTAATATTACTTGCCCAATGCAAAGTAGTTTTATCCAAAACACACGACAGATGCATAATATGTGTCCCTACTCTGAAACTCATGCACAGATATAGAAACGCCATAACAAATTACAAAATGGATTTTTTTTCCTAGACCACATTTATCGCCTATTAAAGATAATCCCGTTTGAATCTTATGGGATAAATTTTCTCTCTAATGTTTAATGTAATGTTTGAGTGTGTTTGGTTTGCAAGTGAAAGAGGTACAAACTGAAGTTACAGAACGTTCGAGACATAAGTAAGAAATAAATTACGTTTTGAAATTGAATTTAAATTTGTTTACCAATCATCCAAACAAGCACTATGTCAATACAAACTTAGGATACAGAATGTTCGATACATAAATAAAGAATAAATTACTTCTTTGAAATTGAAATTGAAATTGAATTTGAATTTCTCCATCAACCATCGAAACACGCATTATGTCAGTTAATTTACACACTCGGTGTTGATAATCAAATGGGGTTTGCTGACTTATAAAGTTGATGTATACAGCATACCACATAAAGCTGGATGACAAGTTGACTTTAATTTTCCCAATTGGCCTTTCTATCTTGTGGATTCCTTTTCAATATGTTAACCTCATTCTTAGCTTTGTTACTGCCACCCTTTCTGTCTTTTCTCTGCTCAGAAAAAAAACTTGATTGACAGTAGCAAAAACAATCATTCGCGTGTTGTCTTCCCATATATGCAACTTGATCAACTAAGTAAACCGCTGATGAAGACACATAATTAATCATATATATCTTTCACCAACCCCCTTCTTATAGTTATAATCTTGTAATTAATTAGAGCTTCAAAAGATAATCAATTATAGCAAATCTAGTCAACTTACGTTGTGTGTGATGATGATTCAAAAAAGTCCCTATCAATATCCTACCCTTGCACTTGAGAACCAAATAAATAATATATAGCAATTTTCATTTTTGGAAGTTAATTAGAACAACATAAGATGGAAAAAAAAGAAGCATGCGCATTGAATTTTATTTCTCTCGTATATTAATTTTCTTATTCTTCATCATTCCCCTATTGAAGAATCGAAACCGATCGAACTTGATTATGTTTTTTGATTTCTACATTGATGGATGTAATGGAACAAGGTGTTGGCAATCCCAAATTGGTGCAACAAAAATGTCTTTTTTTTTTGTCATACCATAGTTTTTTTTTTTTTTTTTTACCAAATCAAATCAAATTCATTATACTGTAATTAATTGTTGTTTGACTCGAAGAATTTTCACACACAAAAAAATCAAACATAATACTTTCGATTAGATACACTATTCCCACAACAACATGTGAACTTAGAATATCTAACTTATTCGTGAATCCCTTTCGAGTGCAACAAAAATGCTTATTAACCTGTGCAAGTCACAACCACATTTTGTTGAGGTTCGGCGAAAGGAACAATGGACGGTTACCCTTTAACAGAATCTGGGCGGCTATAAGAGAAAGCATCATATGCCCCACAAATTTTAATCATCTCGTCTTCCTTTATCACTTTACGTCTCACTCTTATTCAGTCTTCACTATGATTGATCAACATATACATCTTATCCAACACTTTTCCTTATTTAATATAACTTTATACTTTTTCTTATATTTAAAAAAAAAAAAAACTATGCATGGCCTTATCCAATTAGCTACAGAAATATTAGTTAATTACTGTACTATATAAATATAAAAAATAAAATAAAAATTAATGTACTATATGTACATACATGCATGCAAGATGCAACATTTCGAAAACATAAGTACAGATTAATTAATTCGTAAAGGCCTCATCTAGTTGGTTTGAACTTTTTAGTATCGTGACAATGATCTTCAATAAACAAATGTTAAACAAACAAAAGTGAAAAACAATGTTCCTCGATTAGTGAAATATTTATTCTAATTATTTGTACGAACATCCTTATTATAATTATAGTCACAGAATATATCTGCCCGTCAGCAAGGACAAATTTCTAATCACATGCTACTTATATATATAAATAAATTTTCGTGTGTTGTTACTGTACTTACAAAATTTCATTTTTACTCTTTTTTTTTTTTAATCGATGACATAATATTATTTTAATCGTTGATTTATATTAAAATTGAAATGATATTAAGTAATTATTTAATTAACGATTGAAATGATAATATGTCATTAATAGATATTCAAAATATTTTTTTTATTAAAAATTCATAACAACTTAAAAAATATATCAGATTCAAACTAAAAAATATTACTTAAAATTTTATTTATTTATTTATATATATATATATATATATATATATATATACACGCATGTTTGCATGTGAATTATGATGACAGCGGATGGTAGCTGTCTATCTTAAACTATTCTCAATATACAGTTAATTTTGAATTATAACAACAAAATATGCAAACCTGGATGTCAGTTTTCTGTTTTAATTGATTTTTGGAGCTCTAGGTTGCACCTCCATCTTTGTTATATCTTCAAATTAACTTTGTTTCATATCACGTTTATGATTTCCATATAGATAAAATAGAATCTTTAGTCATTTGCATTGTTGCATTATTGCATATGATATTATAATTCAGATCTTGGACGTACGCTTACATGAAAAAGTGAAAAGACCAACAAGATTTATTTTTTATCTCAAAATGGTTGATAATAGATACTTCTATTTGGTCATTTTATTGTACATTTAGTCATTTAGGTATGATACTATACTACCTTTTTTTCTTTTCACACTCGTGCGTTTTAAAATTACTCATCCTTAAATCCTTTCCATACACTATAATTAAACCAAAGTGTTATATATGTGAAATCTAATTACAAATCCACGTGATTTAATTATACAGTGTGATAACACTTATTTCCATAAATTATCCTTAGTTCGTGAAACTTCTTATGAGGAGGATTTCGAAATTAATAGAACTATAATCGACTTTAAAGAAAATTAATTGCAACTACTTAAAAGAAAAACAACTAACCAAAGTAATTAAGTAAGTAAATTCGTTCTTCTAAAACGTCAACGTGTGAATTTCACCAACAAAAAAAACTGCACTCCTATGGTAATTACATATTCCTTCAATCTATTCAAAGTGGTTTGTGCTTGCATGAGAAGAGTGAATCGCATTGGTCATCAATATATATTCACTAACGACAAAGACAAATCCACAGTTTTTAAGAATTTTAAAAATGTGGTTTGGCCTTGCACGACTCTTATATGCGGTCAATTAAGAAGATATGCATGCGCGTGCTCTCTCTATACAGGAGGAGTATAGTAGCTAGACACAACAGAATTCTGCACAAATCTCTATATACTCTACTGGAAGAATAACTAATATTTATCTTATTGATATGTATCATCAATGAGGACATATACTACATATGTGAAAAGACGATATTATTTGAGTGTCAGAAGAATCATTATAAAACGTATAATTAGGGAGGTTACATGGGCAGAGTGTTTAACTCGTAGAGACACGCGATAACACGTTTAGTCCCGTTTGGTAAACGTGTTAGATTTGTAGACTCGCAAATTACGTATTTAATCGGTTGACTATGATTGATTAAGTATAAGAGTCTTGCTATTTGTTAATTTATAAGTATAACTTTGTTAATATTGATATTTACTATGTTAATGTTTGAATATTTGTTATTAAAAATATTGATATATTATAATTTTATGATTTAAAAAATCAAATGAAAAATAAAAAAAATAATTTTTTTTTAATTTTATATTTTTTCATTTTTTTTTAAAAAAAATGCTTAAACGGACCACCGCACACCGGATTCCTTAACCTGTTGACTTTGGATAAAGGACACGAATTTCTTAAAAAAAAATAAATTATTTTTGCATATAATTGATAGTTAAAAATGCAAACTTCATGAATCGATCTTAAATAAGCCGAACCGATCTCTTACCTATCTTTACTTGTAATCGTATAAGAATAATATGTGAATATTTAAAAATTACATAATTTTTTAAAATTATTACAAAGATTTTAAATAATGTTGATTTTTTTTAATGTATGATTATATAATTTACATTTAATTATCTCAATCTTATATAGAATATTTTTTTCATATTAGATATGCAAGTACATCTTAAAAATGAAATTAGTCTCCATTACTCTAACATACATTCTATCCATATACTAGTAGAATTTTATTTTATATATCCTAAAGGATTAATTTATCTCTGATACATAATAATATCTATAATCTGACGGTTCTTTTGAGAGGCATAAAGTCCGTCTTGTAGGTGATGGCAGGTCACACCAGAAAGGAGTAGATTGTGATGAAACATTCAAATTTTAGAGGAAGCCGACAACTATTCGAATGGTTTTGAGCATTGCTTTGTCAAAATCATGGCCCACCAGTTAGATGTCAAAAATGCCTTTTTACATGGTAATCTCCATGAAACGGTTTATATGCATCAACCCATGGGTTTTAAAGACTCCTCTCATCCTGATTATGTTTGCTTGTTAAAGAAATCACTCTATGGCCTAAAGCAAGCTCCTCATGCTTGGTACCAATGGTTTGCAGATTATGTGACCACGATTGGTTTCAATCATAGTAAATCAGATCACTCATTATTCATATACTGTAAGGGATCTGATATTGCATATATTTTGTTATATGTTGATGACATTATACTGACGACCTCTTCTGACTCTCTTCGAAAGTCAATTATGTCATTTCTGAGTGCAGAGTTCGCTATGAAGGATCTTGGTCCACTTAGTTATTTTTTGGGGATTGTAGTTACCCGTAATGCAATCGGTATGTTTCTCTCACAGACTAAGTATGCAGAGGGGATTCTTGAAAGAGCAGGGATGACTAATTGCAAACCATGTCCCACGCCGGTTGATACGAAGCCTAAACTTGGAGCTTGTAATGACATTTCCCATACGGATCCAACTCATTATAGACGTCTTGTAGATGCATTGCAATATCTTACCTTTACAAGGCCCGACATTTCTTATGCAGTGCAACAAGTATGTCTTCATATGCATGATCCAAAGGAAGAGCACATGAATGCTCTCAAGCGAATTCTACGCTACATTTAGGGTACTATTGATTTTGGCCTACATTTGTATAAATCCACCGTTGGCAAGCTCCTCTCTTACACAGATGCAGATTGGAGTGGATGTCCGGATACTTGACGATCTACCTCCAGTTATTGTGTTTTCTTCGGTGATAACTTGATTTCATGGTCGTCCAAACGGCAACCTACATTATCTCGCTCTAACACCGAGGCCGAATACAGAGGAGTCGCCAATCTTGTCTCTGAATCTTGTTGGATTCGAAACCTCCTTCTTGAGTTTCATTGCCCAACTCACAAAGCTACATTGGTATATTGTGACAATGTGAGTGCTATTTATCTATCAGGTAATCCTGTATAGCATCAGCACACAAAACACATTGAGATGGACATCCACTTTGTGCGTGAAAAAGTTGCCTGTGGTGAAGTTCGTGTCCTTCATGTTTCGTCCCGTTATCAAATTGTTGATATTTTCACCAAAGGTCTTCCGCGCATACTTTTTGATGATTTTCGGGACAGTCTAAAGCGTCCGTCAACCTCCCGATTTGACTGCGAGGGTGTGATAGATATTATAGATATTATTATGCAAAATAATTTGTAATTATTTTGATCATATCTTGTAGCATTAGTTGCCTAAAGGTTAGCCTAAATAATAGCTTGTCAATTGTAACGGCAACCTAAATTATAACTTGTATTTTGTATATATCCCAAATGAATGAATATGAGAAGCGGATGATTTCCTACCATCTCCAATTCACACACAATTTAAAAATGATAGAATAAACATAGGTTTTTGATAGACAATTTTTGGAGGGAATGTTACATAGGTTTCCTCCCATATAAACAAAAGGCCGGTGTAGATTTTGAGGTGCTAATCCTTAAAAGGTTAAATAAGAAAAAGGATCGTGTCTAGGAGGTGTTCTTCAATTCTTTCTTTTGCTTACAAAAAGTTTCATTTCTTCTTTTTTTGTGTAACCATATATAATTTATAAGCAAAAAATGAAGAAACTAGAGCTAGCAGTGTAATAATAATGTGAGAAAAATGAGGGTGTGGGGGAATTACAACAAAGTATGCCACGTAAGTTGTTTTCTGCCATATGCTGTCACATGTTGCATTACATTACACTTAGAAAATTAAGATGTCTAATGTTGATTACCTTTGCAGAAAGGTACCGAACTTTTTATCATACACTTAACTTATTTTTCTTTTTTTATTTATTATTCTGTCTAATATTGTAGGATGTGATTATCATATAATTATTCTTTTCCTCTTTTCAAATATTTGGCGACGATTTTTTTTTTCTTCTCAATCAAAATTCGAATGTGTGAGAGACTAGTAATCTTTACATTAGTATGTGGTTTTATTCTTCTAAAATGATAGATGATAGATGCATTACAAAAGTAAACAAAATGTAATTATTAGTTAGAAATTGAAATAGAAATTTAAGCAATATTATAATGACCATGTTACACATCTCATCTTATTTTTCTTAAATTCAGTTTAGTATTTTAAAAAATCAACTAATGTTTATATAATGATACTTACAAGCCCAGATGGTATTTCCTCAAGTATAATTACTAACATAGTCTATAAAAAAAAAATTAATGATGATCTTCTATTAAAAAAAACGTTTACAAACTAGCATAATATTTTTTTTTACAAAACTTATAAGAAATAATGTAATTAAAATTGTTAATTTTTGTAATAATTATTTTAAAAGTTATATATAATTTAAAGTCATTTCTAGTTAGTTAATAATATAAAAATATTTATATTAATAGTATATTAAAATTATACAGTAATTAAAATATTTAAATAATTCATAAAATATACTTAATATAATTTAATTTTCTTATAAACATAATATATATATTTTTTTATCATGTGTAAGACATCACGTGACCCTTTTTCTTATTTAACCTTTTAAGGGTTAGCACCTCAAAAATTAATGATGATCTTCTATTAATTATATAGTAATTAAAATATCTAAATAATTCATAAAATATACTTAATATAATTTAATTTTCTTATAAACATAATATATATTTTATTAACAGTGACAATCACATTTATATTAATTTTTTTATCATATAAATTGAAAAACATCCGTAATGTCTTACACATGATAAAAAAAAAATATTATGTTTATAAGAAAATTAAATTATATTAAGTATATTTTATGAATTATTTAAATATTTTAATTACTGTATAATTTTAATATACTATTAATATAAAGATTTTTATATTATTAACTAACTAGAAATGACTTTAAATTATATATAACTTTTAAAATAATTATTACAAAAACTAACAATTTTAATTACATTATTGAATGATAATATAAAAAGTCTTTACATGATTAGTGTATTTTAATTAATTTCTTTTAATTATTCTACATTAAATCAAATAAAAATACATTAGTTAAATATAAGATTTAAAAATTATAATTAACTAGAAGTAAACAAGAATTATAATAGCCACAGGTCCACACACATATTGTTTGGAAAAAAAAGTGAGAGGAAGAGTATCTAGTAAATGAGCTAGTTATGTGGTAAATTAGTGAAGATTTTTGTAGAAATAAAACAGGTTACCTAACTATATAGGTTTCTTTGATTCACTTTCCATGAGTTTTTGTTATTGTCCCCCATGCTTTTCATGTTTTTGCTCATCTTTTGATTTTTATATAGTTCATGGACATAATTATTGCATGCCCAATTTCATAAAAAAGAAGAAGAAGAGCTAGTTATGAGAATAATTAAAACAAAAATAAACAATTGTAATTATTCAAGTTAAATTACACGTGCAACACAAATATTCGTGTGCACAAACAATAATTTAGATATTTTTGGTCATTAGAATATTATAATAACTTAATAAAGTTAAAGGATATTTGTCAGTTAATATATACATATTCTCAAAATATCAAACGAAGTTAAAGGAATTTTCAAAAATATGTTTATTATATGATAGAAGAAAATGTATCGAGTGAGAGTGAATTAACTCTCGCATAATTATTATTTATTTCAATCTAATAATTAATGGTTTGAATTTGAATTATGAATATGCAAATTGTGTTAAAAACTTGAAGAACATCATCGTCTGATCCAATTTTTTTTTAATGTATATCTGTAAAACGAAACATTTGTTATGTGAAAAATCCCTAAGGATATGGAATTGGTCTTAATATACACATTAAAAAATAACAGTCCAAGTAACAAAATATAATTCTAACCAAACAGACAGCTTATTAATTATATGTGGCTTTATCTGAATAAAATATATCTATATGATTGAAGAAAACCCCCAAACTAAGGATATGGAAATGGTCTTAATAATAATACACATTTGAAAGAAGAAAAAAAATAAAATCAGAATCAATCCAAGTAATGAAAAAACTTGAACCAAACAGAGAGAGCTTGATTTGTTTGGTCACATTGCCTAAGATGCTGATAAATAGGAAGTAAAAATTCATTAAGCATTGATGCCACGTAAACTACGAATTTGTGACCCCAGATCATTTTGCTAATGATGTTCCAAAATCATGATGTCATTAATGTTCGAGTTACAGTGAGTAAGTGATGATTTCACTCATCAACTTAAATCACAAAGTCTCTTAGAAGAAGTGCTATGAAATTTTAGCTTGACTAGTGATTATTACTATTTCCTTTCCTTTTTATAAAGAAAAGTTGCAGTGTTCTTTCGTTTATATTTATAATAAAAGTTTTAGTGAATTGGTTTCGAGACTAATTAGGATTCAATCATGTTTCAGAGTTCATTGAGCTTTTATAAGTGTAATTATAGATTACTCTCCAAGAAGACTTTCACATCCACACAGCGAGATTCCAACCCACAATATAAATCTTATTCTTATAGACTATACCAACATTTGTTGGCAAAATATACTATAAGTTTTCTTATAAATAGGAACGCAACTAATACTATTTTTTTATCTGGTTGGAAAAATAAAAGTAATAAGTGTCAAAACTTGTGAGGAGAATGTGTAGAATATATTTACAGTAGCAGAGAACCGTATAGTATGGCCAGTACTACATACAGGATGCACTAGGTCTCGTGTTTTGATTTTCTGAAATTACATCTCAAAATTTGTTGCTATCCTTTTGTACTTTAGCTGACATAGGTGCGATCTTGTTTTGTAGCGGTTTTGCAGACGTGTTGATTACTAGAGAGAGAGCCTCACATAATAAATAAAAGGCATCATTGCTCAAACCGCAATAAGAAGAAGCTAAGAAGAAACCTAATAATTAATACGTGATACTATACACCACACTACACTACCACACACCATTTTTGTTCATTTAGTTCTGTTTTTTTGTTTGTTTCTCTTCGAAAATAGAGGCTAATAGTGCATGTAGCACTATGCATTCTCATTGCTTAGAGATGTCCATGGAAGTGCACCAAGTTGTTCCACCACCACACAAGAGCACTTTTGAGAAGCTCAAGGGCAGGCTCAAGGAAACTTTCTTCCCTGATGATCCTCTGCGCCAATTCAAGGGACAACCTCTTAAGAGAAAACTTGTTCTTGGAGCTCAGTATTTGTTCCCTATTCTTCAATGGGGTCCTAAGTACAACCTCAAACTCTTCAAATCTGACCTTGTTTCTGGCCTCACTATTGCCAGCTTGGCCATCCCACAGGTTTTCTCAACTTCTTCCTCTGTCTTTTTTTTTTTTTTACTGGAAGCAATCCTGTTGGAGTCTGATATCTCTCTACCTCTTAACGTGTCTTTGTTTTACTCAAAACACATGTTCTGAATTCATAACGCTAAACACAGCCTCTTAGTCACAGGAAAATGTTCATTCATATTCTTAACTTGTTTCTCATGTTCAATTATGTATTACTTTTGTCATTCAGGGAATCAGTTATGCTAAGCTTGCAAATCTTCCTCCAATTGTGGGACTTTGTGAGTGTGTTGATTTATGTCCATAGTTTGTGCTAATTTATGTTACATCGCATGCTTATGGATTGTTGTTGTAACTGGTCTTGTTGCATATATGTTTCAGATTCTAGTTTTGTTCCCCCACTTGTCTATGCTGTTCTTGGAAGCTCAAGGGACCTTGCAGTAGGACCTGTTTCCATTGCTTCTCTTGTGATGGGATCCATGTTGAGGCAAGAAGTGTCTCCCACAGCAGAACCAGTTCTGTTTCTTCAGCTAGCTTTCACGTCAACATTATTTGCTGGCCTCTTTCAAGCTTCTCTTGGAATCCTAAGGTAATTATAAGTTATTAGTCCCTTCCATATCAGTGCTTATCATAAGCAACACTTGTCGTGTATTTTTACACTACAGGTGTTACTTATAATAATACATTAGTGGTATTGTTTATGATAAAGATCGAAGGTAGTGTTATGCAATTTTTAATTTACTTTTTTATTTTTTTCAATCTGAGAAAGTACAAGAATGAAGAATCATTATTGTTGATGGTTTCAGGCTAGGCTTCATAATTGATTTTCTATCAAAGGCCATTCTTATTGGGTTCATGGCTGGAGCTGCAATTATTGTCTCACTGCAACAGCTCAAGAGCCTTCTTGGAATCACACATTTCACTAATCAGATGGGCCTGGTTCCTGTTATGACTTCTGTTTTTCACAATATACATGAGGTAATTTTACTTATTACTTAGTGCTTGTTGGTTATAATTTCCAGAATTGGTTACGAGTGGATAATTAATTTTAAATAGTTTTGTTCATTTTGAAGTAAAGTTTACAATTGATTATGAATTCAGAATTTATAATTAATTATGAACTAACAGTAATTTTTAAGTTAAATTCAAATTTTTATACTGAATTTTATTTTAAAATTAACTATAGTTAAAATTATAACAAAAACCGTTCAAACATAAATTAAATCACTTTAAAATTAATTTTGCAAAATCAGTCTATTTTATTTAAAATCAATTTTGTGAACCAAACACAAACTTAACCCTTAGTTATGTGCTCCTTTTTAACTTTTACGCACAAACACACACTAGCACACAGAATTTGATATTGCTTGCTGTTGGCAGAGTAGTTTCTTGTCTCTAGGCTAAAATTGACTCTACTCTAGTCTCTCCTCTTTGTTACATAAAGTTTTCTGTGGTTTTTTATGCAGTGGTCATGGCAAACAATATTGATGGGGATTTGCTTCTTGGTGCTACTACTATTAGCTAGACACGTTGTATGTTGTTCTCTTCAATCATTTCTTTCTCTCTCTTATTTTTTTATTTGCACCTTTTTTTGTCTTACTAGATTTTTCAAACACACTAACAAGTAAAAACCAGTCAAGTCACCTTCAAGAAATAAGACAAGACCATTAATTAACACAGTATTGTTATTGTTATATAGTATTATAATGATATAGTTTCTTAGACACAAGTTATCAAACACATGGGTCAGGGCTCATGAGTTACACACTTACACTTACCCCTTATAGTATCTATAATGAATTATTTGATAAATATAAGTGTTAGGAAACATAATAGTCGTCGAATATTTATCTTTTTTATATAATAAATGTATATCATTGTTTTAAATTTATTCGTTAATATCGTCAAATTGTATACCATAAAATCATTAATGTACGGCTTTCGAATAGAAAATAATTACTTTGATAATTTTTTATTAATTGTTTGTTATTTTTAAAAATATCCATTAAAAACACAAATATATTTTAATAATATTAAAATTTAAAATGAAATATGTTCTTCACTTGGCCAATATGAAATACTATATAAAAATATTGTATAAATTTATCAGAGATTAATTATCCCACAATATTATTTTTTCATTGATTATTTTAGTATCCTATAAAAAAATATTTAAAAAAAAGCTTAAAAATAATGTGTACGGATAATGTAAACTAGATTTACCGTAAGTGTACTGACTTTAAAGTAAAAAATAAGAAGATCGAAAATGTATTCAATAGTATTAAAAACTGAAAAATATTGAATATATTTTTTCACTTGAAGGATAAGAAATATTATATCTTAGAAAGATTAACTATCCAACAATAGTTTTTTCATCAATTATTTTAATATTTTATAAAACTATTAAATATAAAATAAATGCATTTGATAGAACTAAAATCTAAAATCTAAAAAATATTTGATATTTAATACTTCTTTACTTCACTAATAAAAAATATTTTTAAAAATTTGAAAGTTTCTTGATCAAAGTTAAGTAGTTAACGGTTATCTTAAAGAAACTAATTACTCCACGCTATTTTTGTATGAATTATTTTCATATCCTATAAAATTAAATAAAACATAATTACAAAATTAATAAAGAATTTTAACATTTTCATAATTTATTTTTATGCGTGTCTTGTGCACATACGTGTATGTCCATAAATTAATATTGATAAAATAAATTGAAAAAGTTATACTTTAAAGATAAAATATATATTTATAGGCCCATTTAAAAAATAAATTAATTAAGTTGTTATTTAATAAGTTCTTATTATTATGTAAAATCTTATGTTATAAGTCCTTAAAATTTAATAAATTGTTTGTGTTGGATATACATGTTGAAAACGCTCTCACAATTTTATAATGTTTGAATAGTATTGTATAAACACTTGTATAAACATCAACTCATAATTAAAAATAAAATACAAATTTAAAAAGTAATTAGATAATGAAAAATTAACATTATACATAAAAAAATATTAAAAACACTAAACACCGTTTAAGTAACTATTTTTAGTTCATAACAAATTAAGATTAATAAATTTAAAATAAATTTACCTATTAGACAAATGATAGTGTAAAATAATTTTACAACTATGTTATCTTGAAATGTGCATGATTTAGGATTTTGTATATATTAATATATTAATTATGTATTGGAGTTTACGGTCGATTTTGTAAATAAAAATTACGTTTTTATGACAACAGATATTAATTAGACGACAAAAATTAACGCAATCATTTAAAAATTAACATATACATATTTTATTTAATTTCTTTACTTCTGTTTTTCATTGCACCTAAAATTAAATTTTTTTTTATTAAATATTCAAAAGAATTATTTTATTACATTATAAAGTATTAAAGACTTATCACTATCGTCATCAAGAATTGCCTTCATCACCATGACCATCGCCACCACCATTATCAACATGATTACCACTATTGTTAGGGTCATCATTACTTGCCACTATCATGGTTGTCATCCTTGTGTTGTCGTCAGGGTCACGTTATTGCCACCATTATGGTTGTTGTCCTTGTTGTTGCTATTGCCATCATCGCCGTCGATAATGGCCTTGACGACAGTGACCATGTTGGTAGTGGTGGCAGTGACCGTGTTGGCGACGGTAGTCATGATGATAGGACAATTCTTGGTGGCAACGATGATAAGTCTTAGATTATGAGAGATATGATTTTTAGACCATTAATATTTAATCGATGACTATTATTTAAATTTCTCTTCTTTTATAAAACACACATGCAAGATCACATTTTTGAACCATTTATATTTAATTGATAACTATTATTTAAATTTCTCATCTTATAAAACATACATTGTGAGAAGAACAGAGCAAAAATAAAAAATACAAACAATTCAATTGGATGTGTTAGAGCCCAAGTTTTGAAGCTTGGCTTTTCCATAAGTAGTTGAAAATAAGTTATATAAAGTTTTTCAAACACTCTCAAAAGCACTTATAATAAAAGCACTTATAATATAAGATAAGTCTAAATAAGTTCTTGATAAACTCTTTCAATCAGGGCCATAGTCTATAATTTAAAAAAATAATAGTTGAAATTTTAACACAATATATTTGTGAAGAGAGTAAATGTACGCGTAAATCAATATATAAAATGAAAAATTACAATTCAATTGGTAAAATATCAATATTTCTTATAAAATCAATATACATGTGTTGCACTTTTTCATTTAAGGGGAATAAATTTGAATTTTTATCTTTCTGCATAAATTTATTACTATTTCACACTTTCAAATACTAAAATGATCATTTATCTTACATTGGTTTCAGAAAAACATCATATTTATCAAACATTTATTATTGTGAGATAATAAATGTGTGTTACTTGTAAAATATGATGTTTTATCAAGTAATATTGCTTGTCTTTATTATTTTTTTTTATAAAATAATAAAAAATATATTATATTTTATTCCATAATAAAACTTTTTTTTAAGCAACTAGCCAACAAACTGTTGAACTTCTTGTATGTTAATTTATTTATTTTTTTTACATCTTTTACACTAGTTGAACTTTTGTTGAACTAGCCTTACCTTAAATTTTTTTACAAGTCATTTTTTTAAGTTAGTAAATTTTATCATTTTAAATAAATATATTTTAGTTATGTATATATTTTCATTTTTTTATTACGCCAAAAATATTTTACATATTTCTAGTTTGTCAAAAAAATAAGTTATTAAAAAATTATAATGATTTAAATTTATTTTATAAAATTTATTAGAAAAACAAAATTAAAATGACAAGAACATGATTCTGATGCATAGACAACTTCTTTCAAAATGAATGTAAGGTAATGTTGCCTAACTCATATGGAAATAAATGCATGCAGAGCATGAGGAAACCAAGGCTATTTTGGGTCTCAGCTGGAGCTCCTCTCATGTCTGTCATCATCTCTACCCTCTTAGTTTTTGCAATTAAGGCTCAAAATCATGGCATAAGTGTGGTAAGTCAATATTTTTCTTCTGAAATAGTGGTAGTCTAGCACTACTCCTTTTATAGCCACAAATCATTGTTAGCTTAATTACTAAACAAATGTGTTATTGTTTGTTGATGGTGTTGCTAGATTGGAAAATTGCAACAAGGAATCAATCCTCCTTCATGGAATATGTTGTGCTTTCATGGAAGTCACCTGAGCCTAGTTATGAAAACGGGACTTATCACTGGCATTTTGTCCCTCACTGTAAGTTTAACATTTTCCTTATTATGATTTTAAAATAGTACATCACTGTCTCAAATTTTAATGAAAATATTAGTAATTACACACATAATTGGTTTTATTAGTGATAATGGATAAGTATTTTCCCTTTTTTTTTAACTTTTCTTTAACAGGAAGGTATTGCAGTAGGAAGAACATTTGCAGCTCTCAAAAACTACAAAGTGGATGGAAATAAAGAAATGATGGCAATTGGGTTTATGAATGTTGTTGGTTCCTTCACTTCCTGCTATGTTACAACAGGTTTTTGTTTCAGACCTTAAAATCCTTTTTAAAAGGCTTTTGTAAGGCTCTAATGAAGCATAAGACTTACCCTTTTTGAACTATGAAAAACCAGGTGCTTTTTCTCGGTCAGCTGTTAACAATAATGCAGGTGCAAAAACAGCAGTGTCAAATGTAGTGATGTCTGTGACAGTCATGGTAACACTTCTTTTTCTGATGCCGTTGTTCCAATACACACCTAATGTTGTGTTGGGTGCAATCATAGTCACCGCAGTGATTGGCCTCATTGATCTCCCTGCTGCTTGTAACATTTGGAAGATAGACAAATTCGATTTCCTTGTGATGTTGGTTGCTTTCTTAGGTGTTCTTTTCATGTCTGTCCAAGGAGGCCTTGCTCTCGCTGTAAGTTCATTTATTTCTCCAAAAGAAATGTTAAAGAACACATTCCTTCAAACACAGTCTTTCTTCTGATTGTTTGAAATTTTTTGAAAATGACTAAATTTTGTGTTTCAAGTCATATTTAATGTTCCTGTTTCCTCATTTTGTAATTTTCCAATTTTAAGTGATTAGAGAATGTGTTTGAAAAAAAGTGTTAGATAGTTTGTTTTTAACCTTTCTCTTTCTTCAAAGTGCATTATGAATGTGCATTTATGTAAAGGTTTTAAGATTATATTTTAAGATAAAGGTTTTAATTCCCTTGAGTCTTGTAGGTACTCATAACTCATAAGCTTTTTGTAGTCCTTGCCCAACAATACCAAGTGCTCATATTCGTGCATTTTAAACAATGGAGTAACTAGAATGTAGAGAAAATATAGTGTGTAAGCTTTTAACACACTTCTATGCTCTTAACACAATACTATTGATCAGGTTGGGTTATCAACTTTCAAGATACTCCTGCAAATTACAAGGCCGAAAACAGTGATGTTGGGGAAGATACCAGGAACAGACATATATAGAAATCTTGATCAATATAAGGAAGCTATAAGAATACCTGGTTTTCTTATTTTAAGCATTGAGGCTCCTATCAATTTTGCTAACATCACATATCTCAATGAGAGGTTGGTTCCATCTTTGTAAATTTATTTTGGTCTGGTCCATAGATATTTCTCTTCTTGTTACTTAACAATTGACATGTTATGTTAGAACACTACGATGGATTGAAGAAGAAGAAGACAACATAAAGAAACAATCAAGCCTTCGATTCTTAATATTGGAAATGTCAGGTAACTTCATTAGTTTTTGATACAACAAAGGTGGAATTTCAGAGTCTTCATTTCTGTTGAACCATATAATCTTATTGCACTACAACATTCAGTTCATAATTACTGCTTATTATTGGACTGTTGAACCAAGAATATAAAGTGCTAATAATAAGAGACAATCTAAATAAATCAAAGTACTGTGGCTGCGGCACATGATTCTGTTTTGCTCTGGTGCCAACCTAGTTGAGATGGACACACATGTCCATCTAAGTTCCGTGCATTCACCTTGCTTGCTTAAGCAATAGATTGAGTAAATAGTCACTTGTAAGACTGCATTTTCATACAATGAAACAATTGAGTTAATTGTTGTAGTGCACTAGCTATACAAGCATATCATTGAACATATTTCACCTACCTACTTATCCTACAAATAATGAGAGTATGACATCTCTTTGAAACTTTCAGCTGTGAGTGCCATTGACACAAGTGGAATCTCACTTTTTAAGGAGTTGAAAACAACGCTGGAAAACAAGGGTGTTGAGGCAAGAATGCTAAACTCTAACATACTTATAGTTTACCTAATGAGTCAAATGGTGATACATTGACAATATAAAATAGTTTTATATAAATCAATAGACTTACATGGAGGGTTGTAATTATGATAATGTAAAACTATTTTACTACACTGTCAGTGCATCATTCTTTTTCTCTTACATAACATGACATATATGTTTCAAATCTCAATTGTGACTAATTCATGTGTGTTGTGACAGCTTGTGTTGGTTAACCCTCTTGCCGAGGTCATAGAAAAGCTGAAAAAAGTAGATGAAGCTAATGATTTCATAAGAGCAGATAACCTTTTCTTGACAGTTGGAGAGGCTGTAGCTTCACTTTCATCAGCAATGAAGGGCCAATCATCAACCATTATAGAAGGGGCACACACAATTGTGCACATAACTGATAAATAAGATTACGCAGAATATATGAGCAAAGTGAGAAAAAAAGAAAAGAAATAGAAGCAACAACAACAACAAGTCTAGCATAGAATTTTCATAAAACAAATCATTGTAAGATTCTATAGTTTAAATAATGAAAGTGAAATGTATCCTTGTCATTTGTGCTTGTGTTTTCTAGATTTGCCTCACAAGCATGTAGTAATAACTTAAATGGGAACTACTTGTTGCTTGTTAATTCAATCGTTGAAGTTGATTTCCAAGCATTTTTCAACACATTCAGTTCATCAAACTACTTGCAAAGATCATAAGTAATTGTTTGTGAAGTTGAAGTTCCACTTTGGATAGGAATGAAAAAGATGAACAACTTATAAGTGAGAGAAATATTCATAAATTTAAGTCTTATGATTTTTTATTAAAGTGTGGTGTTAAGTTTTATTGTATAGTTATTTGAGATTCATAGGTGAAATGGTGAAATTAACTTTCACTTAAAATACAAAATATTAACATTTTAAGTTTCATTCATTATATGATTGATAAATTGTTCAACCTTTTTCACAAATCATTATTCAAAAGCAAACATACTAGACTCAACTTATGAATAAAGTTTCATTCCTTCATTTTTGTCTTTACATCCTCTGTTTCATGAATTAACTTATGAATTTATATTTGTTTAGGAGGGAATATCAATACAAATTTATGCTTTGAAATTTCAATTGAGGGAACAATCACCTAGTAATTATAATCAATCTTAACAACAGAGTAGAAACAAAGCTTGGGTGAATTACAAAACTTGCTTTAAAATTTTCAATTTGCGAAAATCAATAAATGGAGAACATAATTGTTTGAACTAAAGAGAGAAAGGGAAAAGGAGAGAGTGTACAAGACCTTGTTGCAAGAGAATGAATTTTTCACTTGAAATGTAATTTTATTTCAAGGGAGGTTAATGGAAAACCTTAAAATAACCTATGTAACATAAGTTCATTAAGGAAGTGCACTTCTTTTCATATTAACAGAAGGCTTGTTACCCGGGAAGCATCTTCTTCAATCCAAAAAAGCACATAATCTTATGCAGTTTTCAATCCAACCTTTAATTTTTTTAAAATTCTATTTTATAACAAAAAATTATTATGTTGTTAAAATACAATGAATGGTCAACATCCTCTGACGTGGTAATGTCAGGATCCATTCTCCCTTTTACCCCTTAAAATGGTGTAATTAGTTAGATTTAATTTTATCCACCATCTTGTTTTCAATGAAAAAACTACATTCAATATACAATTCTCACTCCCTCAAAATTCTCCCTCCCTTGGATTCTGCTTCCCAAACTCCAACCCTAAATTCAAGGCATCAAAATACTCAATGCTAAAAAAGAAAAGATGATGTGTGGTAAAAAAACATGGTCAAACGATGACTTCATGATCAGTCAAATAAAATTGTAAAGTGTTGAGAACATTTGTGTGGTGCAACTTTGAAGAAAACATGTACCGCATGTAATTACTCTAAAGAAAATGTTACAGAAACTCTTCTTCTTCTTCTCTCCCATCGTTCTCTTACTCACCCTTTCTCCCCTTCCTTTTTCAATTACCTTATCCATCACTTAGCCAAACATTAAAAATCTAACAAGGAGAACAACAATTTGAAAATTGTGACCGTCAATGGTGAAACAACGTTTGTTGGTATAACTAATTGGATGATGAAACATTGGTGTTTTTGTCTGGTGATTTAGAAGAAGACAAAGAACGAGGGTGTGCAATAAAAAAAAAAAGGTGAGTTCCAAACCCCAAACATGCTTCTATGACCGTATATATGTCTACATAGTTTAATTTATACAAGTTCTTAGTGTCAACAAGTTTTACATTGTCATGATACAATTAATTATGCTACCTCAATATACTCCTATTATTGTATTTACAGGATAAAATTTGTTGAAACAAGTAGTTCGACATTGAATTTCTCTATCAAAGTCTAAAGTTTGGTCCTTGATTTTGGACATGTACTCATAACTGAAGGTACTATTTTATCCCAAAATGAAAGGACCTAGTAGGATGAGATTAATTAGGTGCCAATCAATAAATGTGAGGGTATTATTTACAAAACCAACTTTGTCATCACTGGCAATCCCCTAACAGGAATTAGGCATGTGTGATTCCGTTGAGCTAATTTATAGTTACTTGTCTAATAAACATTTAAGTGAACTATAGTATAAGACTTTTAACTTCCATAATATCTATTACGTAGATAATGTCAACGCCACAGGCTTAATTAATTAATTAAGTTAGGTTTTGCAGGACATCAATTCAACTAAATTGAAGGTACTGGTAAAAGTACTAATAACAGAAATTAATGCCTTATTAGATATATTTTTTACCAACCCTTATAAGGAATATTAAACCATATCAAATAAATACATTTTTAAATGACAAATTTAGTTCCTAAAGTATGACACTTAAATCAGAGTAGTCTTGAAATTATAGTACTTATTGAAAAATTAATCCACGACATAATTGATCTATAATGAACCGATGGACTAATTTATCGTAATATTTACAAATTTATGAAACTAAATTGGTAATTTCAGATATGTAGTGACTAAATTAATTCATAGTTCAGATACTAACCTATCTAGTGATAGAGTGGGGAGTGAAGAATCTGTCATTTTCAAATTCAAACCAATCAATTTCAAAATCTTAGCAAACCATCAAATTATCTAGGAACCAGAATCCTAAATGAGCATCAGATCAGCAAAGGCTTACTGTGTGAGCTAACTGCCACAAATACTAAACGAGCATTACATAACACAAAAAAAAAATAGTACATATGATAAATAACATTTACACTACATAAGATTTTTTCATTTCTAAAACTATATTCTTCTACCCTCTTGCAATTTTGTTTGGTATATAATGGTGCAATCTTGTTCTGTGTAGTGCATATGTTGTAAATTACTAATGGGGTGAACTAAGGAGACTCAAAAGCAAAAGAGTTGTTCAAATCAAAATTAGTGGATCAAGCTATGATCAGCACATCATATTTGCCATAGTTTAGTTCTCTTACATGGAAGAACGTAATTCCAATTTTGTGGAAGTAGCAATGGAGGAGGTGCCACCACCCAAGGTGGTGCACCCCGTTGTTCAACCACCCTACAAGAGCACCCTTGAGAAGTTCATCACCAAGCTTAAGGAAACATTTTTCCCTGATGACCCTCTTCGCCAATTTAAGGGACAACCACTCAAGAGAAAACTAGTCCTTGGAGCTCAATATGTGTTCCCTTTGCTTCAATGGGCTCCTAGTTACAGCTTCAAACTCTTTAAATCTGACCTCATTGCTGGTCTCACCATTGCTAGTTTGGCCATCCCCCAGGTTAGTCATCAACAAGTTGGTTTTAAGTTACATTTACACTGTTTTGTCGCGATTCTTGGTGTTGAAAAATGAGGAGCGCGACAACACACTCTCTAAAAACTCATCCTCACACTTGTCTCTCTAATTGGTTAAAATTAATTGAAAATTATAAAATTGAGAAACTCGTCTAATAGGATGTGAGACTCACAAAATTGTGTGATTTTCAATCGATTTTAATCAATCATAAAGTGTGTCATTGACATTACGGCCAAAATTATGGTTACAGTTGCAGTTTTGTTGCAATTCTTGATTTTAACTGTTAAGCAATAGTATTGTAGGCAAATGTGACTAATGCAGCTGCAATCGTGATTGCAACGTGATTAAGGAATCCTAAAAACTGACATTGTGACATTAGTAGTGGTTATGGACCACCCTTTTGTAAAATCTTTGTTTGTTAGTCAAGAAAACATGAGTATGTTGTTTTGTCATTCAGGGAATCAGTTATGCCAACCTTGCAAATCTTCCAGCAATTCAGGGACTCTGTGAGTATGTTATTTTTGCCTGCAGTGTGGCCTATGTGCTTATTTTAGTTTACAAATAAGAATCCATGCTATATCTAGTGTTATTCTTATATTTTTTTGGGTGCATATTTCAGATTCTAGTTTTGTTCCCCCCCTTGTGTATGTTGTTCTTGGAAGTTCAATGGATCTTGCAGTAGGACCTGTTTCTATATCTTCCCTAGTGCTGGGATCCATGCTCACAGAGGAAGTGTCTCCATCTGAACAACCTGATCTTTTTCTTCAATTAGCTTTAACTTCAACATTTTTTGCTGGGGTGCTTCAAGCAGCTCTTGGAATTCTAAGGCAATTATTACTTCCTTATTAGCATTTTCATTTTTAGTTAAACTATTCATATTCAGTTGGTCTTTATAGTAGTTATTTTCATTTGAAGTCTTAGTCCCTATACTAAGTTTTAGTCTTTACACATTTATGTTTACCTAAGGTTTGGTCCCTCTCACTAATAACTTAGAAGATTTTTTGGCAGTATATATAAAACTTCTCCAAGAACTTTCTACCATTGATAAACTGAAAAAAAAATTTAAATATGTTTTGAGTTGATGTAAGTTTGTATTTTTTCACTTTGGTCCTTGTAAATGTTTCCCGTCATTTTAAGTTTGTGTCTTTTCAATTTTAGTCCCTATGAGTTATTTTGTTCATTTCTACTCCTTGTAAGTTTGTGTTTCCAATTTTAGTCCTGTAATGTGTTTTTCATTTTGCAGGAATTCATATTAAAAAATGCAAACTTTCAATAACTAAGAATAACAAAATTAAAAAACACAAAGTTATATACCAAAAACATATTTAAGCCAAAAATAAATAAAATGTATACCTTACAGTTATTTTGTGTACAGAGTGACTAAAAAACTTAAAATTGAGACTATCGAAATTAAACGCAAAAGAAGTGTTTCATGTGAGGTGAAGTGTTATATGATTGCATGCATTGCAGGTTAGGATTTATCATTGATTTTCTATCAAAGGCAATCCTTATTGGGTTCATGGCTGCATCAGCTGTAATTGTGGCTCTGCAACAGCTCAAGGCCCTTCTTGGAATCAAACATTTCACCAAAAAAATGTCCATTGTTCCAGTTTTGACTTCTGTTTTTGACACCACAGACGAGGTTGTTGCTCCTTTTTTTATTATTATTATTCTTTTTCATGTTTGTTTATCTCAATATAGTATACTTTATTCTAAAAGTAAAAAAAAAAAAAATGTTATGTGTGGCTTTTTTGCAGTGGTCGTGGCAAACAGCATTGATGGGGGTTTGCTTCTTGATTTTTTTACTGGTTGCAAGACACATTGTACGTTTTCATTTTTATGTATTTTCTTACCGTTTTGGTTGAAATATATAACTCAAAGCTTATATGAATTTAACTTTAATAATTACTGAGTATAAAAAATTATTGAATATATATTAAATCTATTTTGTCAGATTATATAATAAATTCAATAAATTACGTGAACTGTTTTATACTATGAGATATCTATGCACTAGGACTAAGACTAAATATTAATATAAAAAAATTCACATAAATTATACATTAAAATTAAATTATTTTATTCTCATCTTCTATATTTTTTCATTATTTTATCAGTCAAATTCTTACAAATTAAATAAAATTATTAATTAACGGGGAAATTATAGCTATTTACCGGAAAGAAGAAAGATAAAATATTTAATTGCCAATATATTTATTTTTTAAAAAGAAATACAAAAACATGATAGAATATTTTAGTCCTCGTGGAAGACATATATCCACTTGTCTCTCTTTCTACTATATTTTACATTTTTTTTTATATAAAAAGAATGAAAAATGAATAAAAAGGTGAATTTCTCCCTTATATTTTATTTTTAAAAGGAAGATTTGTAAAACATGATATTATTCAACTTTAATGAAAAAATATATGTTAAAAGACATGAAACTCATTCAAAAATATATTAGGTTTAATTACATTTTTTATCTCTCAAAATTAAATTTTTAGTAATTTTGGTTCTTCAATTTTTTTTCATCACTTTTGATATTAAATTTTTTTTTTTTTGCATTTTTCGTATCTTTGTTAATTTTTTATGTTAATAGTTAATTTGGATGTTGATTACGTTAATTTATTTTTAGTAATTAAGTTATTAACATTAATTAACTATTAACTAATTAATATTATCACTAATTCAACAATTAAATAATTAATTATACAAGCAAATATATTATTTAACTTTTTTTTTTCAGGATGATGATAAATTGTAATCAAATAACAATAGAAAGTGGATTAAAAAAAGTGTTAAAATATGTTGCCACTTGCCAACAGTGCTCCTATCTATTGATAATAAGTTGAGAAATTCTATAGTAACTTTTTAGATTTATATATCTATCATCTATGTGATTTGTCCTACCCAGCTGAGATGGATAAAAGAACCACACTTCACTTGGGTATGACTAGAGTAACTTTCTTGGAAAGACTTGAATGATGAATAGAGGTTATAGTATTTGAGTATTGAGTATTGACTAACTTGTACCAAAATAAATGCACGCAGAGCATGAGGAAACCAAAGCTATTTTGGGTCTCAGCTGCAGCTCCTCTTCTCTCTGTCATCATCTCTACCATCGTGGCTTTCGCAATCAAAGCTGAAAATCATGGTATCAGTGTGGTAAGTCTCACCCTCCCAACGGAATCATTGTTGAGCACATATGATATAAGAGTTTAAGGGTGATGTACTAAAATAGTTGTTTCCTGTCATGAAATTCAACTCTTAATTTATGATAAGTCACTGACTTATCAATTTATTATAAATGAAGAATTATAATATGTTACGTAGTATGAGTCTAAATCAATGTACTGCTACTTGTGTGGTTGTTGTGGTTGCTAGATTGGAAACTTGCAACGGGGACTAAATCCTCCTTCAGTGGATAAGCTACTCTTTGAAGGAAGTCACTTCGGTCTAGCAATCAAAACTGGCCTTGTCGTTGGCATTTTATCCCTCACTGTATGTTTCACCCTTCTCACAGACACTTTTATTATCTGAGATTGTTGGAAGAACAGTTTAGCTACAATTCTGTATTCTGTTTTCATTTCATGTTTTTTATTTTTTTAATTACAAAACTATCACCTTATTTTGGTTTTGTTTGCTGTTTTCAAATATCTGTACACAGCAAATTAAAGCTGATTTAATTAGACATCATTAGTAGAACTAGCTATTGAACAAAAGCATGCTTAAAAAGTAATCAAACAAGTTGCAGACACATTTAATATGATGGCAAGAAAAATCTCAACTACCAAGATAGATGTACTATTTATATAATTGAGCATAGATTAAGTTTTGATTTTTTCTTGTTGTTGTCTACTCTGAACTTGAAACAGGAAGGAATTGCAGTGGGAAGAACATTTGCAACTATGAGAAACTACAAAGTGGATGGAAACAAAGAAATGATCGCAATCGGGTTCATGAACATGGTTGGCTCCACCACATCCTGCTATGTTACAACAGGTTCATGTCCGTAGCCTAATAAAAAAACCACATAAATTAAATGAAGCCTCAAGTATGATCTATGAAGGTGTAAAAAAAAAAAAACAATGTTAACCCGTTTAAACAATGAATTTTTCATTCAGGATCTTTCTCTCGCTCGGCTATCAATCATAATGCAGGTAGTAAAACAGCAATGTCAAACGTAGTAATGTCTGTGACAGTCTTGGTGACACTGCTGTTTCTTATGCCACTGTTTCAATACACACCGAATGTTATATTGGGTGCTATCATAATAACAGCAGTGATTGGCCTCATTGATATCCCGGGTGCTTATCTCATTTGGAAGCTAGACAAATACGATTTCTTTGTGATGTTGATTTCATTCTTTGGTGTGATTTTTGTCTCTGTCCAGGTCGGCCTTCTCATTGCAGTAAGTTCATGGTTTCTTCAATTTGTTTATCAATTAGTTTATTGAACTGGAATTGCCATTACGTTTGATGCTTGCTTTTTTAAATTGAGTTTAACAGTGTAAAATAGTTTTACATTATCTGTCAATCACAATCCATTATTTGCAACTTTTAAGATAGTTTTATAAAAATCATCTGTCTTATCTTGAATGAAAAGTTGTGATTTGAATCATCCTTAAACTCTTTTAAATTTTGGTTATCAGAAAAATGCTAGCAACAATTGCAAATGGTGTATTCTTTATTATTGGCTGAAATTTATTCGAATTCATAAGGGGGATGTTGTGAGTCTCACTCGCTATTACTATTATTGTAATGATTTCATGATTATGCTGCCAACACTCCTCCATTCTTGGTAGTCCATGGCAACTAAGACTGATTTTATTTTGCACAAAACATTTAGAATTTAGACAATGAAATGGTAAAATCAAGAAGCTTTTAGAACCCTTCTTTGCAAGTTGAGAAAAAATATTAAGAGCTATTCTTCTTTATATGGTTTAACATTCTATTAGTGGTGTGTACTGAGTCAGAGACGGATTTTAGGGGGGGCAAGCAGGGGCTTCAGCCCCCCCTCCTCCCCTCCCCTTTGTTAATATATAAAATAAAAAAAATTATTAAAAAATAGATTTTTAAGTTAATATTTATTTAAATTTTTTTATTAGTAGATCATATCTTAATTTTATACCTACTAAATATTTAGTTTCATTACATTTTTTTTATTTATTTTTTGTAAGTTTTATTCTTAATAAATTAATTTGACACTTTTTATTTATAATTTTTTTAAAATTTTATAAATTTTACTCTATTATTTTACTCTTATATTACATGATTGTAAATTTTACTCTCAATTTTTTAAAAATTGACAAATTTAATACCCATTTTTTTATCTTTTTTTATATAAATTTTACATTAAATTTTTATTTTTTTTTAAATTTATCTTCAATTTTTGTAAAAAAAAATTTAGTCTCTTCTTACTTGAGTTCCTGGATCCGTCTGAATGGATTAAACATTGGAGAGATTACACTAATAAACCTTAAACACACCATATAAATAAACTTGACACCATACTTAAATAAAAAATCTTAAGGCTCGGGATTATAAGTCTGTCTCACTTATATGTCGTTCAACTTTCTCATTCCTACTCAACGTGAGAATTCACCTTCACACTTATATTCCAACAAATAGCTCTTTGATTAATCAATCTGTTTGACAATGGAGATGCCTATCTTGTTGATCAGGTCGGATTAGCGGTTTTCAGGATACTCCTTCAAGTTACAAGGCCAAAAACAGTAATGTTGGGGAACATACCTGCCACAAACATATATAGAAATATTCATCATTATAAGGAAGCTACAAGAGAACCTGGTTTTCTTATTTTAAGTATAGAGGCTCCCATCAACTTTGCAAACATCACATATCTCAACGAGAGGTTGGTTTCATCTTTAGTTTACACATTTTTTGAAGTTTGTGAAACTTTTCTAGCTGCATTGGTTATTGTTTTCACTGTTGTTTGACCGTTTGCATTAATTATCAGAATATTAAGATGGGTAGAAGAGGAAGAAGCTTTCATAGAGGAAAACTTGAGCCTTCAATTTGTGATTCTGGACATGTCAGGTAATAATAATAATATCATCAGTTTTTGAAACTGTAAAATTGGACTTAGGGAAATATATTGTCTTGATTTCTTGTGAATCAAGTAATCTCTATTTCTACTGTATTAAACTTTACATGATTACTCACCTCAATTTCTGATGTAATGTGAGAGTTCTCACCTCTCTTCAACATACAAATTGACTACAGGACATGTTTCATCTTCCTTCTTTGTATGCAAAATGGCATACACATTCAATAATAAATAACATACATCAATGATTATGATCTTTGAGATTTTCAGCTGTGAGTGGCATAGACACAAGTGGAGTATCACTTTTCAAGGACTTGAAAAATACATTGACAATGAAGGGTGTTGAGGCAAAAATGCTAAACTCTGACAAACTTTATTTACTTACACACCTTGACACATAGGAATTAAATCTCAACAGTGAGACTAACTGAAATGAAATTGTGACAGCTTGTGTTGGTGAATCCTCTAGCCGACGTCATCGAAAAGCTGCGCAGGGCGGATGAAGCCAATGATTTCGTTCGAGATGATTACCTTTTCCTGACAGTTGGAGAGGCTGTAACTTCACTTTCACAAGCAATGAAGGGCCAATCACCGGCAATGGAAGAAGAGGAGCCACATACAATTGTGACTGAGTGCTAGTTAGTTACTTAAGATAGCAGAAAATGACAAGTGTTAAGCATTAGCAGCTGCAGCAGTGGCAGACTAAAATAGAATACGTGTTTGGTTTAAACTTGGAAATGTTATGTGGCTTTCCAATCTAAATCCAAGTGATAAAAGCAAAAACAAGGAGTCTCATTGGAAAGAATATTTTTGTCTTAAAACATACTTTTTCCCGTGAAACCTAATACGCTCAGAGTTGGTGAACTAATTAATGCAACTAGTGTAGAAAACTCAGTTCCACTAAGTATCTTGGTAGGAAGTGTCTGGGGTCCAAAATTAGGTGAGCCAAAAATTATATTAAATGAGACTAAATTATTGTATTTTATTTAATATTTTATTAGTGTTGCATTGTCTTTTGTTTCTTAGAGTAAGATGATGACATTCGTAGGATCATCATTCAATTAGGTTATTTTTAAAATATATAAGGCTAAAATGTGGTACAAAGTACACTTCCTATCATATCTCCTGTAGAATTGAAACACTGTCTCCTAGATTTGTCTCACAAAGCTGTTGGTTGAGAATTTAGGCTTGAGAAATAGTAGCAACAGTTTTTTTTTTTTTTGTTACTAGCATTCCCCCTCATTTAGGCATTTAAGTTTATTTCCATGTGCTTTTGAGCACCTCTGACTCTGACTCAACAAACCCTCTTGTGAATATCTGTTGTATTTGTATATTATGAAAACCTAAGAACAAATTGACTATTCAAGGTAATCCATAATGCTATTCAAATTACATAATTATCTTGTCGATTTTTTGGGTTGAGTTACACTAAAACTCTCCTTCTAGAGAACAATTAAGAAGGTGAGCTTAACTTTGAAGAGAATCATATACGATTACAATTAAAAAATCTCTATGGTTGTTTAACTTTTATGCTACGCAAAAGGGTTAACTCAAAATGACTTAAATATATTTTTAGTCCTTGATTCAAAAAAATTTTAATCCTTCAACTTTTTTTTTTTTTTTCTTTTTTAGGTCCTTCAAATATTGTCAAATATGTTTTAAGTCCTTCTATGAGTTTTTATATGACACCATTAGTATTGTTGAATTAATACGGTTGTTATTCAAATTAACATCCCCTTCCTTCGTCTTCTTCCTCTTCACCCCCGACTCCTCATCCTTTACAATCAAGTCATTTTCACTCCCCTCACACCAGTCGCGGCCGCTTCACAGCTGTTCGCTGATGTCTCTGTCCTCATCGCTGAGTCTGCCTCCTTTGTCGCACCATAGTCAATCTTTTGCTGCTTCTAGGTATCCGACCCCAGTCTGTCGCAATCATTGTCGTAGTGGTTGTTGTTGGAGGAGGAGAAGGCTTGGTGCATGCTCCCGTTACTACGGAGTGTGGAGAGCTTCGTGCTAATTCAACATTACTAACGTCATGTGAAAACTAATGAAAAAACTAAAAACATATTTGACCTAAAAAAGCCAAAAAAAAAAATTAACGGACTAAAAAATTTTTAGATCTTATTTTAAGGATTAAAAAGATATTTAAACCACCCATCATTGAGTAAGTGAGACCTAAAATAAATTTTAAAACAAATAATTTACTTTAAATAAAATAGTTATATAATAGATTTTTTTTTCAACACACGTTGACTTTTTTTTTTGTTAATTTGAGATTTTTTACTTTTGAAAAATTAATAACAAATATTTTTATTGTTAGTAAAAACTTTGGGCCGTTACTATTACCCATAAAGGCTTGAGGTATGATGAGGAAGACTAATAGACTCAATTCTATTAACAATGAAATCCAATATATAAGCAATAAAATATGCCACTTTCTTGCTATATTAGAAAGAGGAAGATTACTCATGATGGTTTGAATTACATTAACTTGATCCAAACTAGCCTTTGCAAACAACAAAATATCAAAGGCTAGAGAAAAATGATGAAACCATTCCTATTCAAACAAATAGGTTTCCAAACTGTCTAAAGAAAAACAAAAGATGTCACTTGAAACAACCACTCGATACATTGAATCGGAAAGGTAGGAGGATAGAAGATCTCACCATTCCATGAAACAATTATTAAAAAATTATTAAATACATTATTTGTAACACTCTTTTTTTATATGTTAAAAATAATTATAAAATAAGATGTGATGCTTATATATTTTTGTAATTTTCAATTTTAACTAGTATAAAAAATTGTATCAGAAAGAATGTGTTACTTGTATTTCTCTAAATTCTTTATAAAGTTTTTTTATAATGAATAACTTGTATATTGCGACGAGTAGAGCCAAATTCACAAGAGTTAATAAAGCTCATGCCTTTATGAAATTATCAATATAATTATAATTAGAAAAGGGAGGTCACAAAACAAGATTAGAAATAAAATTAGAGCGAAAGTTAAGAATTAAAATTGATAAAATTCACTAGAGACTGACATCTACCGCCAAGGAAGAAATACAATATTTATTCTGAGATTTGATTATTGATAGAAAGATATGTTTTTCTTCAGCAGAAAAAAAAAAAGAATATGTTTTTAGTTCCTTAATAGATTGTTATAGTTATTAATTAACAATTCATTTCTCCATATATATCATTTCGGTAATCAAAACAAGTTTTTATTTATTTATTTATTATTTTCCTTATCAATAAAAAAAAAAAAACAAGTTTCTAGGATTTAATTATCTATTGATAATAATAAGATTGAGAGAAGCCATCAACTATACCAACAAACACATAAGCCTGACTCATTCTAGATTATATACTCATATATCACAAATCACAAATCTTGTATTAAACTTTATTATTTTATCACTAGTTAGTAAAATAATTATAATTAGACAATTACATGAATGCCATTTTATATTTGAAAATCCACTTAACACATTAAGGACACAATAAGACATAGTTCACATCCTTCAAACCATGAAATCCAGCCAGTGCATGTGTAGAATCTAAGACAAAAGGTACATTTTTACAAACATAGTTCCTTTACCATTTGTGTAGTACATTTTGCAAATTGAAGCTCACATTTCATGTCTCCATAATGACCAAGAGCACATGTTTTATTGAAAAATGTGGGATCTCCCAATCATCATCACAAAGTCCATGTCTATACATAAAGGCCTGCCAACAAAACAAATAAAGTTAGCATAAGCAAAATGAGACCAAAAAAAAAAATCTACAAGAACAAACAAACCTTATCAACGGTAAGATTTTTTTAGCTCGCATGGTAAATCTGTTTTACCCTCAAAGTGGTCCTAAGTGTCGTATTGTTCTTGATTGTGATGAATCTCCAATCCTATATATTGGTGTGTATTGACTAGATGGGTATGTTCTACATTTCTCTTTACAAACATTTTTACCAAAATATGGTTGTTTTAAAACATATTTCTATCTCATCTACACTTTATTTTTCTACTTACTCTATAATAAATGCTTTTTTAGGAAACTCTATGATAAATGATTAAAAAATGTGAAGTTAATGAAACATTTAATATTTTGTTAATTTTTTAAAATTACAATTAAGACAGGATAAGTTTATTCTACTAAAATGATATACAATTCAACCGTTTATTATGCTTTTTATGTTCTGCATGTCTCTTTTACAAACATTTTTACCAAAGTATGGTTGTTTTCAAACATATTTCTCTCTCATCTACACTTTTTTCTTCTTCTTACTCTATAATAAACGATCAAAAATAAAATTAATGAAAAACTTAATATTTCGTTAAATTTTTTAAAATTACAATTAATATAGGATAAGTTTATTTTACTAAAATTACAATTCAATCCAATTCTTATCTTCTACATGTCTCTTTTACAAACATTTCATTAAAATATGGTTGTTTTGAAACATATTTCTCTCTCATTTACCCTTTTTTTTTTCTTCTTACCCTATAATAAATATTTTTTTTACTGAACTCTACAATAAATGATTAAAAATATTAAATTAATGAAACATTTAATATTTATAATTACAATTAATATAAGATACGTTTATTTCTACTAAAGGTCAAACACAATTGAATAAAAGAAATACTTCAATATTTAAAATGTAGCCGAAACGGAATGAAAATCCCACCATTTATTTCGTTCTCAAATTGAGTGAGAATAATTGATAATTGACATTTTGAATTCAAAGCAATAAATTTTATTAATTATTTCTTATCATTTGATTTCATTATGATTTATTTTACATGCATGTACCAAAGGTGTCTTTATATATATAACGGTTCAAATGTGTCTAACTCAAGTTTATTGTTTACCATCATTTAATTTCATTTAATATTTATCTTTTTTCCTAGTATCATCTCCATTTCAACTCTTAAGTTTAAATAGTTTAATTATAATACAATTAACCATATAAAATAATTTTACATTTTTATTACATTATAATTTCAACGTTTACATCAAAGTGTAAAACAATAATAATAATAAAGTGAACCTACCGAATGAAGAATTGTAATTGAACATGGGTAAAACAATACATTACCCTGTTTCTTATGTTCCAACTATAAGAACCTATTAAAATTTCATCACCTCTCATCGATTCCAAAACAAAGGTGTGAGTGTTTGCATGCATTTGTTGATACTTTCATTTCATCCTCTTTGTAATCAACAAAGATGTCTCCTCCACGACAAAATCCAACAAAGGACAGAATCAGCGAATTACCGGATTTCATTCTGTATCTGATTCTCTCCTTCCTCCCCGTCAAAGACATGGTTGCCACCGGCCTCCTTTCACGGCGCTGGAAACCCTTATGGCGCTCCCTCCCAATCCTCGACATATCCGAACAATCCTACGCCACCTCCGAACTCTTTCACCACACCGTCTACCCCTTCCTGCTCTCCCAAGACATCCAAACTCCCCTCGACACGTTCCGCATTAAGTGCGGCAACGCTTTCCCTGTCAACCCCACTGTCATGAGCGGATTTGTCCGCATCGCCGTGCAACGCGGCCTGTGCCACCTCCACCTCCAAATGGGCCTCTTCATTCGCATGAACTTGCCTCTCTGCGTTCTCAGTTGCACCACTCTCGTTGTTTTGAAACTAAAAAAACTTAGCATTGACGATTTTTCCTACGTCAATTTTCCCTCCCTCATAACGCTTCACTTGGATTGGGTCTCTTTTCGGGGATACAAACATGTTGTGACGCTTCTCTCCGGGTGTCCCAATTTAGAGGACTTGTTTGTCAAAAACTTATATTTATTTAGGCCACACCTTATCCAGGAAGAGCTTGAAACTTTACCCAAATTGCTAATAGCAAATATTTCAAATCAAGATATTCCCTTAACCCCTCTTCATTACGCACGCTTTCTCCGCTTGGAACTGGTACAGTAATTCGAACCCATCACCTGTTTCATTCTCTTTTTTTTTTTTTTTATTTACCAGTTACCACAAAGTCAATCTTATAACTATGTTGAAATTGATTATTAATTACTCATGTTTTTGTCTTTGTGGATTAAGCAGAAGCGTGACTACTTCAATGATGCTCTCTGGTTTCACAACCTAACCCATTTGGAGGTTATCTTTGAGTACAATACGTTGCCGTGGCACTTGGATTGGTTGGTAAAGGCTCTCCAACGTTGCCCCAGGGTTCAAAGTCTTATTGTTGATAGGGTAAGTTTGTTTGTTAATTTATTAGTTACGTTTGGTTAATTTATTTTTAACTTACAAATTATTTTTAAGTTAAAAGTTAAAAATAAGAGTTTAAAAAATTAAGTAAATAATTATTTATTAATATTTTTTTTTATTTAAAAAATTTTCTATAAAATTAAATTATATTCAAAAGAAAAAATCATACGAATTCCTGTTAATAAAAATTAATAAATTAATCATTAATATTTACAAATAAAAAAATATTAATTATCTTATATAATGAAAAAGCATATTTATTAAATAAAAAATATATTTATATAAAAATATTTTAAGAATAATAAAATTTTTATATAAATAAAAAGGTATCGACTCTTATTTTTATATAAATATTATTTTTAAATTTATATTATTAATAAAACTTACTTTAATGATTATTTGCAAATATTATATAAAATATTATTTACAAAATTTAAATATTGTTTCAAAATAATAAAATACTTAATTAATCTATATTATTATTACATATTTTTAAGAAAATAAGATAATTTGTTTAGATAAAGTTCAATAATATTAAATTGCATTAATAAGATCAATCCCATATAAATCATCACATGGCTACAGGCCATTATATTTTATAAATTATATAATTTAATTAAATGGAATTTGACGAAACTTTTCAAGAAAAAAAAAAAAGCAATAGTCAATTAAATTGTAAATATTAAACCATTTTTTCTATGAAAGATTGTTTTTTTTTATTATTATGATTTTTTACGAAAGAATCGTTGCAAAGTGAAAACTGGAAGCAAATAAAAAAAAATATAATTAAAATAAGTGGGCACAAGTTTCCTGTTAGGATTCGAAGATGGTTTTTTATGAAAAAAAAAAACTCCTCTTAAGCCATATATAAACTACCTGCACTAACTTTTTATATATATATATTATCAAAATTAAGCTACTTTTAATTTAAGGATTTTTATTACTTATTATTTGATACAACTTTTATTTAAAAATAGTTTATAAATTTAAAATAAATTGGACTAAATGGACTCTTAGTTCTCAAATTATAATTAAATATTTGATTTGATTCTCACAATTTAAAAAGTTTCAATTTTGTTATTGGGTGGTTAAAAACAATATAATTTAGTTATTTTTTAAAAAAATTTGACAAATAATGTTAGCCAAATTGACGTAAGACTGAGTCAACGCCATTAACCAAACTGATGATAAATGATTAAATTTGATTGTTTTTAAGAATTTAAGAAGCAAATGGAATAATTAATTATAGTTTAAGGACTAAAAATGCAATTAAATTTTTGTTTTCTGTTGTGGTCTCACTCTACTTATGTTATTTTTGTTTGTATTATTGATCAGACTTATAAGCATAAAGATGGACCTGATGATGATGATTGGGAGGCCCCAGAATTTGTTCCTGAATGCCTCACATCGCAGCTTAAAACGTGCATTCTTATACATTGTGGAGACAGCAAATGTGAGCTTGGCTTTGCAAAATATATTATAAAAAATGCGAAAGTACTAGACACCATCACAATTTATGGTAACCTTTTCGAAACTGTGTCTAGACAGTTGAAAATGGCAAAGGAACTATGCTCGTATCCAAGAGGCTCTACAACATGTGAAGTTCTATATGTGTAGCTGCGATAGTTTGTGAAAATCTAAATATGCATAGGCTGGATTTCATGGTTTGAACTTTGAAGGATGTGAACTATGTTTTAATATTGTATCCTTAATGTTATGTTGAATTTCAAATATATATTAGCTTTCGTCTAATTAATAAGTCTAGTATCCATTCATCATTTTCTTTTCATACCAATTAATCAATGATGATTTCCAATTTGTGTTTCATGTTAATTACTTATGTTTTTTTTTTTTAATTCGTTATGAGATATTTTAGGAGTATAATTATCTTGGAGGATATCGTTTGTAAACTTATTAATTAAGTATCTTATTGTTTGAGATTAGATTTTATCTTTTTTAGGATTTGGGATATATTCTCTAAGTAGATTTAGGGTAACCAAGGAAAGCTCATACTTAACTTAAAAAAAATGTTTAATTTTACTTCTGATTTTATACTTTTTCAAATTTACAATTTTGGTCTCCTTAATTTTAAATTTGCAGTTTTGATTTTCTATTTTTAAAGTTAACCACTTTTGGTCTTATCAATTTAGAGGCTTACGTCGACTTTTTTTTTATTGTAATTATTAATTATTTAATTATTATTTTTTTATTAATGACATAATTATCTTTTTTTATTTCTAAATTATTCTTTAGTTTAATTAATTAATTTAAATAAAAAAAATTAGATGAATTTTGACAAAGTTAGGATTTAAACCTATAAATTTTTAGTTTTCAAATGTTAAAATAACTAGTAAGCCAATAATTTTATTGATAACTATTGTGAAACATTTATATATATAAATCTTTCACATAAATTTTATTTATTATTATATATTTATGACTTAAATAAGTTTTTAATCCCTATCAAATATCTCTTTTTTATTTTAGGTTACTATAAAATATTTACTATATTTTGGGTGCTTATAATATATATTTTTTTGTTTTTATCCCTATGATGATGTGACATCATCTTAACCATTAATATATATTGAGATAGTGTCGCGTCATCGGTAGGGACCCAAAACAAAAAAATATATATTATAGGAACCCAAAACATAACAAAAATTTTATACGATGCAAAGTGAAAAAAACATATTTTATAGAAACCTAAAACTTATTTAAGCCTATATTTATTTATTATTTCTTGTGTTCTCAATAAAAATTTACTAATTTGAATAAAAATAAAATAAAGGAGTGATTTATAAAATAAAAAGTGAAATATATAAAAAAAATTACAATTAATAATATGAGATGTTAAGGAAGAATAATTTAAATAACTTTTAATAATATTAAAGATTAATAAAATAAAATTTTATAAATTTAAAATTTTTATATAATAAATATTTTTATTTTTGTTCATATATGCTATATCATTATGTCAATTAGTGACCAACTAATTCAAACAATAACTCAATGATTTAATGTCAAAACATTGAAATTATTTAAATTATTCTTCATTTATTTTTTAACATCTCCTATTATTAGTTGTAATTTTTTTTTTTATATATTTTACTTTTTATTTTATAAATCAGTCCCTTTATTTTACTTTTATTTAAATTATTAAATTTTAGTTGGTAACACATAAAATAATAAATAAATATATGATAATGATAATAAATAAAATTCAAATCGTTTGCCAAAATTCAACTATACAATCAAAATTGAATGTCTTTCTTTGTCACTCTAAGGTGTAGACACTAAAGATGTGTTAGGCATCATTTTATCATTTATATGGTGTAGTCTAAGGGGAAGTGTTAGAAAAGTTGTTTTATATTTGTTGTCCAAGCTATTTTGCTGGTTGTATTTAAGTCCTAGGCTATAGTCTTTTTCCTTCCATTAAACTTGTTCATACTTTTGTGCATTATATATATATATATATATATATTGATTGATTGATTGATTGAAAACTCGCTTAATCACTTAAACTTAAACAATGTAGTCCATTATTTATTTTAAGCATTAGGTCAGATTTTATAATTTTTTGACATGCCCTCTTATACTAAGGCCAATGCTACAAAGTTGTAGCTAGCACAATAGAATGCCTAACCAAGAGTGATATATAATTGACAGATGAGATAAGGGCAACCATACTTGAAAGGGTAGGCATTTTAATCATTGAGGGAGGTTCAAGTTAACTTTATTTTAGACATCATAAGACAGACAAGTACAAGACAAATTACATTTGACAATATATAACTGCCTCTCCAAAAATCAAATAGTGACATATATATATACTCCCAAAATACAAAGTTCAAATACCAGATAACCCAAAATGTGTTGTCCAACTTCAACATTTGATTCCTAATGGGATTTTCAATAATTTTTTTTATTATGATTTCTTAATTAGTCTGATTATTAGGATTCTTACATGTTTATTTTAAATTGTAAAAATCAAAGACATGTAACAAAAGATTTACATCAATTTATACATTTTACTTAATCAATTGACGTAAGAATAGAGGATTGAAGAAAATACTTTGATATATTGCATTTATAAATCCTACCATTATTTTTTTTTTTAACTTTCATTTTGAATAAAAAAAATATTATGTAAGAAAAAACAATCAAAGGTCAAGATCCTCTTTAAGTGAAAATGAAATTGCTGAGGACCCATTTCCAATCGAGATAGACCCAAACAAAATTTAGAACCTTTAATAATAGTTTCATTTGTGCGTGTTATTGAAATAAATTTTTTTAATAAAAAAGTTATTATACTTTTTTTTTTTTTTTATCAAAATGAAACCAGGAACCTTTTGATTGATTCCATTAAAAGAACAGTTCAACTTTACTATAAAAATTAGCTGATAAAAAAAATTATTATAAAAAATATTCATTTTATTTTTTGACGGAATAAAATATTTAAACTTAATTGTCATTTTCTTTTAAAAAATAAAAATCACTCCTCATCCCCTTCTCCTTCTCCTTCTAACACCATGGTTTTTCTAATGTACGAAGAAGTGATTTAAAATACATTTTCATGAGAATATTTAATAAATCAATATGTATGATTTTTCTCTGAGTTCGAGTGAAAAATTTCACTGAAAACGAGATTGTGATACACACTAATAGTCTAGTAGCAATTTAAGTAGCTTGATTTGCATTTAGTTACTCGATCCGTTAAAGTTTTTCAACTTAACTAAGAAGGCACGTAAAATTCATTTTTCCTCTGTAAGATTTTAGCAAATCAAAACACCAAGATTTTTAAGTTGTTTACCTGGAGCAATGCATGAATTTTATATAAAGAAACTGCAACATGTTTCTTTTGATTGGACAATGGCAACAAGAATTCCAAAGGAGAAAAAAAAAAAAAACTGTTTACCGCTCTTTCCTTGAAAATTTCCCATTCGAAAATTCTTCATTATAATTTTTGTTGACCTTACTAAGATTGGGGTTTGTCTAAGGTCGAGGACTAAAAAAGGTTTTGTTACTTTTACATTACTATTTGGTTAGCTAACCTGTTAATAAGAATAATAAAAAATAAATACGGTGGATATGTAAAAAATATAATCTTGCGTTATCATAAACAAGTTTGTCAATAGAAAGCTCTAAAAGGAAAAAAAACATAAAACAAAATCACTCTAAAAAGAGATAAATTATAAACTCATATACAATATGGATCATTCAACGAATACAAATGATAGAGTCAACTAATAGACTTACATTTTCATAAAATATAAATGATATTTACCATTACATCCACTACGACAAACATATATCATCACAAATCTCATTTTCTTATACTGTTTACCATTGTGGTTAACTCACACATCTACCCATGTGAACACGAAACTCCAATTGGGAAGATATATCTTCACTTCATAATAACCTCAACTCCAATTCAAGTGTGTAAAAATAGGTAGACAATTAAGTCATGTTCATTATATGGGTTTGGGCTTCCCTATGTTTGTTCGTGAGGAATCCTAATCTACTATTACAAGTAAAAGCAATGAAATAACATGTGGAACATCTCTTTACTTTTCCACCTTATAACATTTATAATGCATAGTTATTGATAAATTTTGTAGGTATTATAATTTTACATAAATTTAAATATTATTTAAAAATTTACTCCAATTAAAAAGTTGGTTAAAAAAATCTTAAATTAAGTAACTTATTTAATACTTTCATTAAAAATTAAAGATACTACTAGACAGATTAACGAAATTGATTACAAGTTCATACTTATTTTCTTAATTATTTTCTTACAAGCTCCACGTCATTTGATTTTTATTATAATATAGCCTTGTTATTTTAATTATGATATAATTTATTATTTTGATTTAGTAACATATTTATAATTTATTTAAATTTTTTTAATGGTTTATTTTTAAAAAATTAACAATTATAACAATAGTATTATATTTTTTTAGTGTCATATCTTATTAGAAGTCTATATTATTACATGATTTGTAGTCTTATTTTATTTATTATATTATAAAAACAAAATGGTTTTAATATTTATATAATAAGAATGATTATAGTATTATTATAGCATTAAAATTGAAAATAAAATATTGAAATTGAAATACAAAATGTATAAAAAAAAATCTAAAAAGTAGACATAATAAATATAATTGTATGAAATATAAAGTAAATCTAAAAAATGGGCAGAATTTAAAATTAATAAAAATTAATGGAAAAAAATATATAGATATTCAAAACATTGTGTATAAAATGAGATTAAATAAGTGAATCCAATCCATGATGATTCAATTGTACCAATTATATTATTACATCTAAGATGGAGTGGTATAACCCCATGTTAAAAGATTGAAATAAAGTTTTGCGTTGCTCTGCTCATAGCAAAAACGCTTTCACAAAACAAGCAGCGTCACGCAGCTGAATCAAATTCACTCTAAAACAAAAAGCTGAGAAAGAGAGAGAGAGGGAAAAAAATGGGGAAAAGACAAATCCTAGACCCTCCGAACTTTAAGAAATTCGGCGTTCCTTTCTACTCCGTTGCGTGGATTCCGCAACACGTTATCAAATCGCGCCAAATCGAATCAGCCGACGATTCCTCCGACTCCGATCACAGCTCCTCGCCGGCGAAGGAGCCAGAGCCGGAGTCCGAGACGGTCGCCGGTAACTACCTGCTGTTCGCCGGCGGCGGCGGAGCAGGCCGCAGCGGTATCCCCAATGCGTTGGTGATTGCGCACTTCGATGTTGCATCGAATTTACTCACTGAGCAACCGGTACGTGATATATTCGCTTCTGTTTCTCGCTCGATTTCGGAATTCTTAGGGATTTGATTTCGCGGCGAAAATTTCGTGATTCGGAACTAGAGGAGTCGGATCTGGTTTTTTTATTAGGATTTTCTTTGTGTGATGCAATGCGGATTGATGCTTGTTTTTGTTGCATCGTGAGGAATCTGTGTTAGTTGCTTGATTTAGCTCTATGGTTGATTTTCTGTGTTGTTTTGTGGAAGTAGATTTGTTCGAACTGCAAGCAACTGATGTATTGTTTGTTATTGTTTAATAAACCTTCAGGTTGGTCCCTAAGGTATTACTCTTTATCCTAAATAGTCATTTAAAGTGATGAAATTACGTAGTGCCTCAACTATTTAAAATCCCTTCAAATTAACCCCTGAATGCTAGTAAAATGTATCATCCTAGGGCCCGGTGGATTTTCAATACTTTAGGGACTAAGTAGTGTGTTTGGATAAACGGCAAAATTTATTCGGAATAAAATTTATTTTGAAAAATTGATTTTGGTTAGAATTGATTTGAAAGTGATGTGAATTATGTTTGGATGATTTTAGCTAGAATTCTATTTAGAAGTATAATTCAGTATAAATTTTTTGGATCTGATGCAGAAGCTAATATTATTTGCTTGAGCTCATAATCAATTTTAAACCAAAATCATTTCGAACCCTTCACCAATGTGAAATTAAACATGTATAAAATTATCGAAATCCAATTATGGACTCAGTCAATTCTACAATGTGAAACAAAACACACAAGATTTTGTGAAAAGATGTTTGCAGAAATATGTGGTTCATGTGTTTATAATACTATACTCTCTTAACTGAGTAGCAACCTTGTCAATATTTTCAGGTGTATAAACTAGGAACTGATTCTCAATTGCCTTATAGGATGGCACTTAACTCCAATGGCGATGGCCTTATTTGTGCAATGGAAACGCCAAAGGTTTGCAGGTCTCTTGCTTCCCATCACTTCTTTGCTTCATTTCCTTAATAGAATTAATTTCTCTGTTATAATCCTTGGGTTAAATGTTTTGGATGAGGAAACTCAGTTCAGACTAGTATGAGCAGTTGGAAAATGACAGCATCCTTCATCTAGACTATTATGTTCAAACAAATTTCCATTTTCCCCCTTCTCAACCTAGTGATATGAAATACCATATAGTAGTTCTGACCATAGCATGTGGAAATACCATATTTTCTGGACAGCAGTTTTAATGGAAAGAACTCCTAATTATTGGTAGTTTTGAGAGTGTCTATTGTTTAATTTATTTTTTTATTTTATTTCTTTCATTTTGTGAAAATTTGTTTACTTTAGAACAGAATAAAGGCAAACAACATAAGCACATTGTTGGATCAATGCAAAATAAAATATCTGGAAAAGGATTGTTTTCTTTTCATTCTTGTCAACTGTTTTTAGTGGGTTGGTGGCTAGATGTTTTCTTTATGCCTTTGTAAATTCCCCATACATGTCTCTAGTGTTGCCACTAACTAAACAAAAGTATGGATTCATTTACTGAAGTGAAGACAAGAATACAGTAAAAAAGAGGGAAGTTATGGACTTATGGTTAGTGTGTCAGTCCATAATCTACATGCTGTACTGATATTCTAGACCAAAAACAAACTTTGATTTTATTTTGTTCTATTATTACATTAGAAATAGAACACTGTGATCAATATTATGCCTTGTTCGTGCAGATGGTTTGATTGGGATCAAAACAAGAGTTCTGAAATTCATAAGTTGAGTCTGAAGTTGTCAGAGAAAGTGCTCACACAGTTGGAGGACGTTGGACAGCAATTAGCATTGGCATTCAATAATGATGGTACTGCACTAGCTACTGGTGGGGAGGTATAGATTTCCTTTATATTTACATAAGTCAAAAGAAACCATTTTATAACATTGATGTTAATTTTTAGCAACATGAAAGAAAGATTATTTTTGGAGAATATTTCCACTAATTAATTATTATTGCACTTCATTTTCAACTAAGGAATATTTCCAAAAAGATTAATATCCAAACTCGTTTTACTGTGCTTCATACAAATGGTTACCAATGTGGAATCCTCATTAAGAAGAATTTGATGTAAGTGGATGGTATTTCAAAGTCAAACGAACATATGCACTTAATAGAAGGGGAGTTATTTGAGTACTACCTTAGCAGATGAATTGTTAATTTGCATTCTATGTACTGAAGATGATAAGCATTTGTGATCCCTAATACAAATATTATTTCCTTGTATCTGTTAACATAAACCTGAAAACGTTTTTGTCTAGAGATTTGTGTTTGCTGAAAACACAACCTAAAGGGATGGCAAACATCAAATTGAATTGTCAAATGTTGCTTCAAAAGCTGTCAAAAACTCAAAATGTAACCTTTGCTACAGCTGCTCCATTTTGCTTCAATTTTATTCTATGATGTGATATATAACTCTTTGTTTTTCACTTTTTCCAAATTGATTAAATAGTGAGGAACTTCTGATTTATTGAACAGTAGTTGCATGTCATACATATGCTTTAAATTTTCTTCCCTATGGGATTATATTGTTTTCATTCTTCTGAAAAAAAGCATTAGATTGTAGAGAATTTCTTTGTTGTTAAAGGAGTGGAATGCTGTATGATATTGTAATTTTGGTGCAGTACAGGATGGCAATCTAAGGGTTTTCAAGTGGCCTAGCATGGAAATTATTCTCAACGAGTCTAATGCTCATTCTTCTGTGAAGGAATTACATTTCAGGTTTGATGTGCATAGAAGCGTAAGCATTTCCTTGAGATATGTTGCTCTCTGACTTTATAATTCACAAGGAAAAGAAGACAAAACGGATGCATCTCTATAAATGCTGTTATTTGCAAAGAATTGTGCTTTACAGTTTGGTTTTGTTTGTCTTGCAGTTCTGATGGTAAACTACTTGCCTCTTTGGGAAGTGGTGGCCCCTGCAAGGTTTGGGACGTTTCTTCATCAATGGTGTTAGCTTCTCTATCAAATGAAAATGTGAGCAATTGCTTAAAATCTTACCAGTAGACAAAGTTAATTTCACTTAAACTTTGCATGGGCTTGATAGCTTTATTAGCATCATTTGAAATGTTCTCTTAAGAGATGATTGGTTTAAATTTTTTATTCCTTGGATTGTACTCCATACTGACATAATATACAGTGATGATATAAAAGATGTATTAATCACATCATACTGATTGTTACTCAGTGATGAGACCAGTATACATGGATTTGATTGGTTGAATTGACCAGTTTACTCTGGTTCTCAAAATTTACTAGTTTTGTGATAATATGCTTAGTGGATCCTAAAGTAGCCTAAAAAGAAACAAGATTAATTGGTTTCCTAGTGGAGAAGCTACCAATGAGAAAAATAAAGGGGAGAAACAATAGGGGGCTATGTTGAAATATTTTAAAGCCAACAGCTTATATTCTGAGTACATATAAGATCCCAAATTCCAAATAACGACTATTCTTGAAATACCTAGGCTGAACATGCAATATATGGTGCCTCAATTTTATTCATATGTCAATAATTGTGTATACTAATCATATTTTGTTGAATTTATACAGCGCGAAACTTTTAGCTCTTGCAGATTTTCTCAAACAAATGACGGCACTCTGGTTCTATATATTGCTGCCAGGACAGGTTAATAATTTTGCAGAGAAAAAAATGATCTCCTTTTTGTATCTTTCAACTGACACAAGTTTTTATTGTTGTATATAGATATAGGTGGGAGCATCCTGACCTGGAATACACAAACATGGGAAAGGATGGCCTCAAAGCATATTATTCGTGATGCAATCTCCGCATTTAATGTCTCAGCTGATGGAAAGTTTCTTGCATGGTAAATATTCTAGTCTGTATTTTTCTACTACTTAAGATGCCATCCTTGTCTTTTTCTTAAGCTACTTAGAAGCAAATGGTGACTTAATTTTTGTGGTTTACCTTCAGACCTCAAGGGTGCACTTTGACAATAACTCATTTCTTCTGTTTTGGTGGATTGACATGCAGTGGAACACCTTCAGGAGACAAAGTAATTGTAAATTCAACAAATATGCGGATTCACACAATGATAAAAAAGGCTCACCTTGGCATAGTAACTGCTTTAGCATTCTCCCCTGATTCAAGGTTTGAACTCGATGTATATATGTTTTTCATGCTACTAGAAATTTGATGTCTTATGTCATGTATAAAGGTAGTCATTGTTGTGGTGGCTTCTGTATTTTTAGGGCGTTGGCTTCTGTATCCATGGATTCAAGTGCGAGGGTAACAATAATTGAAGAGAAGAAGACAAATGGTACGTATATATTTCATAGTTTGTTGACAGGTTAACTCTACAAGTTCTTGCTGTACAGATACGTAATTGTTTTACTTATAGCCTGTTTGGTTGTGGCTTAGAAGGGCTTCTAGGAGCTTCTCTACTAGAAAAATACACTATATTTCCAGTAGAGAAGCCGCCAAAAGTTCTTATAGGCTTGTATCCAAACAGGCTCTTAGTGTAGTCCTTTGACTCCTTTCAGCCTATCCATCTGTAACTTAATTAACCTGGAAATCTGGAATATTAGTGGCCCAAAATTTTGTTTAAATGACAACATTTTTAAGTTGGAAAGTTTAACCTGTGAAGAATATCTGGTTCCTGAAAGTAAAGATTTATATAATTATTTTTGTGCATGGGTAAGTGGGAAAATAAGTAAATCCAACATAAATATTATTGTGTGGTTGATTGAATATTCATCATTCAAGTTCCGTAAGCCCCTTGCCATGTTTCAGTTGTTTGTATTCTGACATTTCTGTTCAAATAGATCTATAAAATAATATGCTACAATGTTATATGATTTGCTTGCTAAATGGATGTTATATGATCATGTATCTAGTAGAGGGCCAATTTAACATTTGACTCACTTCCCCCCCTCTTTCAAGCAGGGCTGAGCTTCTGGATTGCATTATTTATCATCCTACTTGCAATAGCTGCTTACTTTATGAAGCAAGAAATCGAAAAAAATTGAAGGTTCCAAAATTTTGCTTATTTAAATATGAAACATTTAGCATCTTTGTGAATATATATTTTTTTTATATTGGCATCTTTATGACCAGTTGTTCTAGGGCACGACCCTCTCTCTAAGATGCCTTGTAACATGGGTTATATCGTTATGTTACATGTTTCGTACAAATGCTTCCAGGTAAAATTTGAGCTATCATTCACATTACTTGCTGGCTATTTACTCTGTATTTTGATGTTATTTGTTATATAGCTTTCACTGTCAGAAATTTTCTACAAAGAATAGTGTGATTATTGATTTACCATACTTTGACAAATAATTCAACCAATAATGAAGACTTCGTGACTGATTATTTCTTATTTAATACTAGTATTTTATTATGTTCTTGATGGTGAATTATTTTCCCGTATATCATCGTTTTCGTAACTAGTATGGTAATCAAAGTTCACTTGCCGATAACAACAATTCCTTATAGAATGCAGAGTATCTCCCGGTTTGAAATTTAGTTTCGAATTAGGATTAACATATTTCAAGCATCAAGAACACAGCCTCCGGTTTTTTGGATAAGAAAAAATGAGTGTACTTTTTGAGCCTTAAGTATAAAACAAATTTATTTATAGTAAAGATTAATGAAACACAGTTTTTAACTTTTTATACATGTAGATGGCCTATTAATATTACAAACTATATTCATTAATTGGAAAAATTGTCCTTTCAATTACGAGTAGAGTCATTAAATATGATTTAAATTATTTAATTATATAATATTTTTAAAATAAAATTTAAATTTATAATATTGATTAAAATTAGAATTTAATACTCGTACATCAACTTAATCATAATCGTTTGAATGATTTTTTAAATAATTTTATAATAATCAACTCACTATAAATTGAGGAATTTTTTAAATAATTTTATAGTAATCAAGTAAAGAAATTTAGTGATAAATAAAGACAATATATAACTAAATCATGTTTAAATGATCAATAATATTGATTATTAAATTTTATCATCAAAATTAAAACAACAAATTATGTGATTTTAAAAAAAAAAAACACGATTGCATAACTTTTTTAATTAATCATGTAACTTTTAAAAACTTTTATTCTTGACAATGTCCATTCATGGTTCTACAGCCCAGATTCCTCCCCTCGACAATCTGTCATGTGTCTCTAATAGCAGCAAAGCCATTTGGGGAAATACCCATCCATTCTCTGCTTGCCGTCATTAACGTCTTTAGGTGTGTTATTAGAGTCAACAATTAGCCTTTGAAATTAGTGAACCACATTGTACCCTAAATGGAACCAACACTCTTGGGATTAGTGGTTGTAGTTAGTTTATGAACTCGCCATTAAAAAATTGGGATCGGTATACGAAGGTGTAAGTAAACAAGAACCGGCAAATTTCCAAAGATCATTATTGACGCTTCCTTTGATACAGTGAATAACCAACAAGGGCAGACATCAGAAATGTCCATAGAACCTGCCCACAGTATTAAAATAAACAAAAACAATTAAAAACAAGAAAAGTGCAGTGAATTCAATGAAGAAAAAAATCAGCAAGCACTTTGGAATAGGGCTATGGATTTGGGAGTACCGTATTTATCGCTAGCCACCTTTCAAGCCTTCTGATCCTTGATTGCATCTCCTCAATGATCCCATCAATTGGAGAGACTACCCTACTTGATGAGGATTCTGAAGCAGAGTTGCATCCCTGTTTGTTTCAACATAACACTGCTAAATGATAATGCCTAAAAATAATGAGTGTCCGACAATCTAAAACTTCTTTCGCATCACCATTAAGTATAAGTCAGAGTTAGTAGTTTATCTTTTGCATCGTATCAAAATTCACGAGAATATTATTCACAATTTCTTTCCCTACTCCTTTACCTATATCGCTATAATTTCAACAAAGTTAAATAAATTAAAATGGCTAGGAGTTGATGAAGCCATATATATAAATGAGTAAAGGCTACCTGAGATTGAATAAATTCAAGAATCTCTAGCAGCCTTGCTGATTGCTGAGAATGAATCCCACCAGAAGTTCTTTCTATTGCCGGTAGTCTTTCCAAAATTATTTCAAGATAACTCTACAAAACAACAAACAAGAACAATCGTTAGCAAGGTAACAACCATCTAGACATCCATGACATACTTGATTGATCCAGAACCTGCAATACGCACCAGAGACAAAAGGTGAAGTACAATAAAGCAAGAAAATCAATACCTTAGTAGTATATGAACCATCCAATTTAAGCATTGAACCTGCTGCTTCCACTGCATCTTTATTAACACCCTTTATCTGAATGTATGGGCCAGGGACATCTTGTAGATGATCAACCTCAATTAGAATCTAGCCCAGAAAAAAAAAAATGGAAATTTCAATGCAAGTTAAAAGCAACCATAAATAAATTATTCCAATATGCATATGCAACAAATTTTAGTGTGGCAAAAAGAAGTAAAAGAACTCATACAGTAACGTAGCTAATCAGAAAGTTATTTTTGTAGTTGTAAAAATGACCTATCTGCTATCATGCTCATCTATTAAACGAATTTCAACGGTAAAGTTATACATTAAAACCCAGTTGTATTATAAAATAATGATGTTAAAATAGACTTGGATAAATTGTCACAAAATCTTCAGTTGATTCATTGACATTCACAATACTTACACCAAGCAGCGCTACCAATACATGGTTAACAGTTCAAGAATTCATAATCATAATATACATCTGATCTCAAGTTCTAGTGAACACAATCCATTATAAAAATCAGTTGTTAAAATTATTTGAAACCCCATAGTGCAAAGATCAGCCAAGTTTGGGAGAAAAGGAAATCAGGAACAAGTTCATCTCTGCCTTGTAAATTTTATCAACTAATTGATGGAAACATGTATTTTCAGTCAAATGCAAGTCATAAGATAAATCATGTGACCTTTCCATCCTGATAGATGAATGCAGACGCTTCAATATAAGCAACTGCTTGATACCTGACAGAAAGTACTACCAATCAATAAATCAATGATGATTTATAAATACACTATCTGTCAAACAAATAAACAAAAAAAGAAGTGATAGAATGAAAAAATGGTTTTCAAGAATTGTGTGCTACCACACATCTAATCAGATCTATGTACAAGACTAGTACATTAGTGCAGTAGTTATAACTATTTATAGGAACCATTTCCTATATGCTACAGATTACAATATCTAGTAATTTGAAGAAATAATACAATGTACTGTGAAGTATATGAAGCATGTGCTTAATCCTAACACTCTCCCTCAAGGTGGAGCATATATATCATGCATAAAGCTTGTTACAAATAAAGTCGACTTGAGATCCTCTGAGGGATTTAGTAAACATGTTTGCTAACTGATAGTCAGAGTTGACAAAGCCAATCACATTTTGCCTGAAAAAAACATTTTCTTTAATAAAATTATAGCCAGTGGCTATATGTTTGGTCCTTCCATGAAAAATTATGCTGGAAGCAAGAGGAAAGTAGCATGGTCATCACACAATAATATGGTTGGTCCTTCAAAACTAATAGCATAAAAGCATAGTGGACCACAACCAACACGAGGCAGCCCCCATAGCAAGACAAAAAAAATATAGTGGATAGTGATTTAGAATGTAAAAGAAAATAAAGAACCAGCCTCCAGCAGTATAGAGATATTATTGACTGTTGGCGTTTTCTCCCCTTTTACTGTTACATCTAGTTCTTTTTTCCTTCTGCCTATCTAAGTTTGATAGTAGCATAGGGAATTTTATCTTCTCCCAATGCTTGAAACATAGACATGTGACTAACATTGATGAGAATCACTTACCCTTTCAATTATTAATAAAAATATAGAATCCAGACATTCTAGTAGCACACAATTCTCACACTTAATGAACATCACAACTTAATCCATCAAACATACTGAAGATTTATAAATGGGTAAGAATATCTTTTTGCATTGAATTATGACTTACCCAAGATTAAGAAGACCAGCAACAGTACTAATGCTAATATCAAAATCCACTTTAGGTTGAATGATAAAGTTCCCTTCTTTGATAGGCTGACACATGTACAAGATAACAATAAAAATTTCAAATAAAATAAATCATCAAAATGGCACAGTAACTATACATTGATATGTATGATTGTGTTAAGGTATCAACAAGCAAATAATGGGAAGATAAAAACATTCCCAACCTCTCGTATCAACAATGCAAATCTGCCTTCACATATTCTGACTCGAATACAATCACTATCTCTCAACTGCCCATTAGAAGGGATCCCAGGAAGCCTTATATAAATATCAATAAATTTCTGCACTGAACTGCAAAATTTTGCTGAATCAAGAATTGCAACAATATCTTGATATGCTACCTGTTATTTATTGCTATCTTCAGTAATTGAACAAAACCTTGTCACATAATATATATATATAGATAGATAGAGACAGATATTTAAATATAGACAAAACTTACTTTTTTGTTACTCTTTAATACAAATAATGAACTCTCAGGAGAAATCACAGGGTCAAAGTCATTTCGAATTTTGAGCTGCAAGTCAACATAAAATGATGATGTGTCGAATAGAAAGGGCGGATTATAAATATCAACTTGAATAACCAAGTTTTATATTGTTATTACTTATTACAGTGTCAGTAATCATGGATGAAGCCGAAGTATTTTAACAGAATAACAAATTATAGTAAAGTAGGCATAGTTAGAGGGCATAATAATTCTAAAAGGTAAGGAAGTGTAGTACTTCTTTACATGGATCGTTAATGGTTCAACTGACAGATCTAAAATTAAAATTATCAAGGCTTTAACCCTTAATTCCTATTTCCTAAGCATCTTTAAAATATAGGGGAAAAGTATACAATCCACTAACATGTGCATGAACAAGATGAGGTTCAATAAGCTGCTGGAACATAGGAAACACTGTCATCATTATCTCATTTTGGGAAATAAAACAACCCACTCTACTCTTATCCCTTTGAACTCGTGAAATCAAATGTGAATGAACACCTCCAACCTGTTTCAAATAAGAAAATCAAAGTGAGGCTTCCTTAGCCCAACAATAACAAATAAAAAAAATAGATGAAACAGAAAATGTCCTTCGAAGATGGAGACTCATTCTTACAACAGCAATCCACAAATCAAGTGATATTCGAATATCAGGATGCAGAGCATAGACACCTTCAAATATAATCTGGTCAAAATTAACAGATAGACTCTCAAGAACCACATTGAAGAAATGGAATAAAGAACTAGCATAGCATGACTAGAAAACTATATCAGGAATTCAGCATACAGACAAATTATATAGAATGTCAAGTTATCACACAAGCAAAGTTATAATGGAGGCAACAAATTTCAGGCATTGGGGGAACTACTTTAATTACTGACCACTCCACAATCTTCAGAAACTTCAAGTTCCTTGAAGCCACTCCGAGCACCACTTTCCAAGTCAAATATAGGTACTTTTGTTCTTTGACCATTTCTTATGTCATCAATATTCTGCAAGGCACTCGAGAATAAGAATGTTAAATAATCCATTAGTAACATGGCTGAAAATATCCAAAAACTTTGACTAACCAATCATTTAAAGCAAAGAGATATTACCATCTTCCCTTTTTTGGTAAATACAGATAATACCATCATCTTATTTGAGCAACAAAAAGGAGAAGCAAAGAAATAAAAAAATTTACAATATTGCAAAATAATTGCTATTTTAACTGTTTCAAGACACAATTAGGAAACAAGACATTATCAACAAACTTTGCAGAAGGAATCAATTAAAGGGTTGTCCATAAAGTTTTTGGACCCTAACAAATAGAGCATCTGGAAAATGGCATTTTTAAATTCAATGAATTTCTTGTAACTTTGGGTTTTGATAGAGCCCCATGTTTCTTTTTGATCCATGTACTAGCCTCACATAGGCCTTTGTTTAGATAAACTTCTCTATAAGCACTCATAGGAGAAGAAATAAGAAGGTAAAATGAATTAAGCATCTCTCATAAGTTACAATCAACCTATCACCTCAGCTTTTAGAGAAGTTACAATTAAAACACCAATTCTGTCTTTTCATATTTATCATATCCTCATGTCCATAATGCATTGTATCCTTGTCCCACGTCATACTTGTGCTTTCTAGATGGAAAATAGAGTCTTTGGACCACAATAACACTTTCATATTCAAAATGGATTTATTAGAAATTTGATTCTTGATAGTACAGAGTGTAAATTCTTTATCCAAATAGCTGGTCACTTCTAGTGGAATAAGGCTTTGTTGTTGTAAGGACCATAATTTTTTCCTTAGAACTAGCTGATCCCTTCTAGTGGCATAATTTTTATCAGTGTAATCCACAGCTTTTTAGATTTAATTGATGGTACTGAGTTGGATTGGCACATCATTCAGGATAGCGGGTAAGAATTTTGGAGCAATTGACAGAACATGTTGACTCTCTGTCAAACAGAGCTCTTAACTGGATCAAGTCTGACCAAGGTTGTTCCAAACCTTGCAAAAGTTTACATCTTCTAAAAGCAAATGCTTCATATTAACTTGTTCATTACTTCAAACAATGAAGGGAAGGAATTAATGGAAACTGGAGATGGTGGCACTTAATTAACATATGTTAAAAAAAGTATTAAAAAAAAGATCCATTTCTCAGAAGAAATAAATCCATTTTTATAAGAAATCAGTAGACAAGAAGTTATATATATAAAGGTGCAACATCAATCAATTATCATGCAGAGTAACCCAATCAACAGCATCTAAACTATTCAATTACCTTACCTTTGATAGCAAGGATAAATCAAGTGCACTGAAATCATCATATTTAAAATCCTTTACTTGTTTATAATAGCTTTCTAGTGAAACTACTTCACAACCAATTATATTTGCCATTTTATGAGCCATACTAGTCTTCCCAGACCCGCTTGGACCTCCTGAAAAGCATAAATTTCTCAGGATCAGTGATTTTAACAGAACTACAGCCGTTAAAAATGCATACTTTGAGCCTTTGAGATGAAGGAAAATTGATTCAGCAATATTCAGTACATCAGTAACCAAAAGAAAAAGCAGAAGAAAAAGAGGCTCAATATATTTTTTATATACAAATTCAAGCTGAAATCATTGGGCCTAAAATATTCAATTAATAAAAGGCTCAATATTGGCTTATTAAACTTGAGTAGGTCATGAGCTTAAGGAGAGCTGAGCTTGAGCCAAGAAACTTGGCTCCATTTCCCATTAAGGTAAGTTTGAGATAGGCCTATCTTGGTTCAGCTCAATTAGCTTCCAGCTTTATCAGCAAGCATGTGAAGAACCAGCCCGGTATTTCTAAAATGATAATAACTAAATTGACCTTATATTGTTCACTAGCTATTGTTCACCTCAAACAATATTACACTTGTTTTGAAATGCCTCCTTATATAGAGTTTTTATTCATGAATTTATCTTTAAAAGTCATTCCATTTGCTGTTAGATTTGTTTCTGTAATACAGCTAGTTGTATACTTTTTTTCCATGTGGTGTGGCAAAGAAAGATGGCAATGTGCAGGGAGCATGGCTGCATGGAAACTAATTCACTTGTACCCACTTTGTGTCTCCTTCCCTATCTTCCCAAATAGAAAAAGACACTTCAGAAAAAAATACTTAACCAGGGGAAAGAGTATAAATTGTTAACCACATGCCATTTTCTAATTGAAGGGACGGAAGGATTTGGATTCCCTGCAGTCAGCAAAGTGACAGCAGGAAACATTCAAGATCCAATGGTTTAAATATTTTTGTGCTAATATTACATTAACTTTTTAATGTACAAAAGATAAAAGTAAAAGGTGGAGATTTTGTGCACATGCTTTTGACAGCAGGGAATCCCATTCCAACAAGAAACAGAGACAGTTGAAGTCAATCCAGGTAAATGGGGAAAGACACAACCACGCATAAAGGAAGGAGGATGAGGTATCAAAAAATATCCATATTACCGATTCCAACTATGACTGGGACACCTTTATTCTCCAACAATGCCTGGAACAAAGATAAATAAGCATATAGGATTCCATCAAGCATATAAATATGAATGTCCTATGGAATTGTAATCTTCAAAACATGAGGCACAGAAGAAATTTACAAGTTTCTGCTCCTTACTTGTATTGCTTGAACTGCCAAAAGCAAACCCCTATCCAAGTCAAATGAATCAGGCATTGGAGCAAGCCTAATACTATCCCTGAAAGATGAAGGATCTGTGGTTGCTTCATGAGAGAAGCCTTGATATAATGGAAATCTTAAGTAAGCATACAGTAAATTATCTCCAAAATTAGCTACATCCTCCAATTCAAGGAAAAATACCTAGGACTGCATTGTCAAGCTGGGAAGAATCTGAAGATTCGAAATGCCATTCAGCCACAACTGGTTCCATTTTAGATTTTGTTGGGGATCGAGTCCACGGCTGAGGTAAATCCTCAAGCCCGGTAACAAGGATAGGGGTAACACGAATTGGCTTTGGTGCAACGACCACTGTTTCTTGACTACCAGCCACAGTTGAATTAGACACAAGTGGTGGTGTACTAAGACGAGGTACACCTGCATGTGAAAGTGAGAAGACAAAACAACAATCACACAATTCATTGTTAAATACAAATCAATGCAACATAAGGAAATTATATTTTGTTTTTATCTATAATCTATAACTATAATAAAGGGAAACTATTTTCATTGGACCATTTTTCCCTTTAACAACTCCCTAAACCACCCACCACACCACTCACTATTTATTTTCTTTCATACTCTCATGTCAAACGAATTATATTAAACTGTTAAAAGATAAAAATTGTTAAAAAAAATTAGCACTTAAAAAAAAAGATAACGATGTGTAAAGACAGGCACTACATGCCTGTCTTTCCACTGGTCTTGATAATAAGATAATCTACTAATAGACAAATTAAGTCGTCATGAAGCTAATTGACCAAATGTTTTCCTCACTCCTCAAGCAAACAAATTTATAGCAGTCATCGACTCATCATCACATGTAAGAAAAATAACTGAATTAATTAAATATGCATAAACTGTATTTAAGGCAGAGAGCATCCAAATCCCTACCTTTTCTCTCAAGAATCATTTCCAGATATGATTTAGTAATCCAAGGTCCATTAATACCCATTCTTAATGCTTCTGTTCCAACAGTCTGCAGATTTTTTTTTCCATTGCTCAGATAAGTAATTCAGCATATTATCAATCAGAAAAGGCTTAATCAGACTATCAGAGTGAGCAGAAAACAAAGAACATGGAAAACAAAAAAAACACTATTTTATATAAAATGGAAGGAAATAAAACAATTATGCTCTATGACCAAGCAAAGCTTCTCATAAAAGAATTATTTTAAAAAAGTTCACTGTGCAAGGATCAGAAACACTCCAAAAACTGAGAAGAAAACAAGGAAACTTTAAATGTGACACAGAGCAATAACCCTTATTTATATGATTATAAGACTCTTCATCAAACAAGGAAACAACAGGAAATATAATGAAATCTACAAAAGACTGTTTGCATAAAATGAACATGATGACTGATGAGTACCTTGAAAGTAAAGAGTAAATGCAGTCAAGAAGATTGGATTTTAAATGGAACATAATCTAGTTTGATAAGAAAAAAGTATATACCTTTCTATTAGTTCCTCTCATCACCATGAATGTCTCACCAAGAACATCAATGGTTTCAAAAGACATTGAAACCTTGCCATTATTCACAGTTGTAGATGCACGCTTATAACTAACCACAACAATGTACCCAAGAGCCAATAATCCACCCAATGTCATTCGACCAACCTGTTCCAATATTAAAATCATAAAAACCAAACAAAAATATGCTAAAAAATAGTAGGTTTAATTTCTTGATGGATAATAAGTTTAACAGAATAAAAAATCGTAGGTACATTAGAAGTGTAAGATGAATACAAGGAAGAGGATCCAAAACTAAGTAAAATATTTTAATCAAGCTTAATAACAGAAAAAATCACCATGTAAATAAAGATAAAATGAAAACACTTTAATCCCAAATTTCCACTTCTGAATTCATGTACAACTTCATCCTAACAATATATATATATAGGGGGTTGCTAATGTCCACCCTAGTTAGAGGATGTTAGCAACCATCACCAAAATATTTGGACTAAAATATTCTTTATTTCTTTTATTTTTGTTCATTAAATAAGGGTATTTTAATAATTTAATGTTTAATTAAACATAAATCATTTCTCTCTCCTTTCAAAATCAATTATTTTCTTCAAATATAAATTATCATAAATGAAGAGAGAGAAAAGATATTTTTTTTAAATTAAGTATTAAAATACCATAATATCCTTAAAATAATTTATTTTAAATAAAAAATATTGGTTTTTTAGTCCAAAATATTTTGGTGTTGGTTGCTACGTCCTCCAACTAGGGGGGACGTTAGCAACCCCCATATATATATATATATATATATATATATACACTTCAATGAAATAAGATGATGTTTGTCTTGTCCTCATCATTCAAAGTGAAGTCGTACTCAAAATATAAACATTAATATGTTGACAAAGGTCAGTTCTAATCCCTATTCTGCAATACCAGTCACACACCTCTTGCAGACTCCCTTCCAAACCCAAAATTAAGAAGACATTAACCTTAAGAAAATCAAACCACAAAAATTATGCTGTAGCCTCCGGTTTATCCAGAAATCAAAATGTAGAAACCATTCCTCAAATATGTCTAAAATTATAATTAAGAAAAACACTATAATTGTAGTTCTAGTTTCCATCCAACTTTGAAGCTATCCAAAATTAACATACTAAATAGTGCTATCTAGGAAGGATGGTTCCCAGCATTATTGAACAGGACAACATCTAAGTGATGGGATGGGCATAGGAAAGATGTTTAGCAAGTCAAGTGCTAACTATTTTAATGTGCCTACTAAGCTTGAAGGGCACATTTACAATTTGCACATATTTTGTTTTAAGCATGAACAGAGGATAACAATCTAGCCTTCTTAATACATACTTTTGTTGTAATCAGCAGGTTTAAACTAGAGGGAAGATACAGTGCTTTGGTAATATATCCTTAACCTAATTTGTGCATGAGATACATCCCACTCATGCTGCATATTAGTTTTGTTATCAGAAGAAAGGAAATGAATAAAATGAAAAAGAAATGGAAAATATTCATACCTCAAATTCAGCTTTAGGCCTGATAATGAAATGCTTGTCAACAATCCTCTGGTCACCAAGTGACAAATAATATCTAATTCCAGACTGCCGCACTTTGATCCAATCATTTATCCTTGCCTCTTCACTAGCTGAAGGAGGTCTAAGGTACATTTCGATAAAACTGAAAGCAAGACAAATTCAGTGATAATATTATTAATTCTACATTCTAGAACTGTAGTAAGAATCATCTAAGGATAAAATACACTAGTCACCACCAAAGTCATTCTTTCTATAATCAAAATACTAACTTATCTGTTTGGGCTTCATCTCCTTGAAAAACAGAACCTGAATGTCCATCTGAAGACTGTCACAAAATTTAAAAGTTAAAAACTTAGTCCGTACACCAACAGACACATACTGTCATACACCAACACAAAAAAAAAAACTACTAGAAAAATAAGACAAGATATTTGCAAAAGTTATTCTAAATTGTGACAGAAGATTATAATTTTATTTTTGTTATTGGCGAATGTTAATTGTTAGTTTGTTAGTTTTTTTTTAATGGAGGGATTTGAAGTTTTGAACCCACGACCTATCCCTCCATCCCTTCTCCTTTTACCAACAAGCCAACCTTATAACCTAGACGGGAAAATTATAATATAAGTAAAAGATTAATCTAGACAGGAAAATTAACATTTCAAAGTTGGAGAAGAAATCAATAAAAGAACAAGATACATCCATGCTCCCTTTGTATTAACCACTATCATGGAACTCCAAGTTAAACCTTACTTTCTCTACCAATCTCTAATAACCCATAAATGCATAACTATGACTTTGTGACAAAATAACCAGTGAAAGGACCAGAAAAGCATAGCAAATGAAAGATGATCTATAATAACATAGACAATGGACAGGCAAACAATGAACAGTTTTGATTTAACAGACAAAGCATGGCCATACACAACTCTATTAAATCATTAAATATTCATATGTAAAACACTAGCCTGATCTGTTATCCATCCAGATGAAGAATAAGAAAAAAGAGACAGTCTATATATATATATGGTGTTGAGTAGTTAAAATGGAGAAAGGCATCAAAGGTTATTTGTGATCATAAAATACCATCAAGCTCAAAGGGAAGTTTTATTGTACTGCCTAACAGCTTTAAAGGGACATGAGAAAAAAGGAATTGCAAAAATATAAATGTTAAAAAACATGTGTGGTCATACAAGAAAGGACAGGCAACAGAATGATTGTAGTTGAGGAAATATTAGAGTGATGTTTATCAACGAAAGATGACAAGAAATCAATTAAGATGGTTTGGACATGTGCAAAGAAGGTCACCAATGACACTGATGAGAAGAGTATAGATTGCATGGTTTCTAATTCTGTGAAAAGCTAAGAGACAAGAACAAGGACATTGGAGGAAATTATTAAAAGGGATCTCATGATGAATAATATTCCTGAGAATTTGGTTTTTGATTGGGGAAAATTGCATCTGACTATCTGAGTGATTCATTTAGCTGACCTCACCTAGTGCAATAAAGCTATTGTTGTATATTTTAAATGAGAAACCATTAAACTTATTTAAAATAAAAAAATCTAGCATCTCCATTCATCTTTGATAAACTTTAAAACTAATTCAAGGAGAAAAAAATATTCAAGCCATAAATGAGTCAATCTTAACTTTCATATTTTAAAAAGGTCAAGCTTAAGCTTTTAATTGAGCTCATTTAAATGAGTTAAGTATGAGAAATCTTTCTTTTTCAGAAGCCAAGCTTGAACTTCAAGTGCTCAACTTGGCTAGATAGACTTGCTTGCACCTTTACTAATAGACAACTAATCAGAAAACTAAATTCACTTCCACGAATACAATCATTAGTACTCATGTATAGGTGACAGACACACCTCACTTCTGCATTTAACCTTGTAGACTGCCTCTCTGAATGATGAGACGAAGCTATTATTAATTCTGATCTGCCAAAAAAGGGAAGGGGAAATAAAAAGTATTAGCTGTGAAATTTAGAGGTGAGAATAAGAACAGGACCAACCTGTGCATGATGAAGATCTGGCTCAATGTGTTTCCTAAATAATGGAAAAATGCTATCTATAAGGTAATCCAGTGAACAAGAATCTCCAATGTCATAGCGAACTTTTGAAAGCAGGCTAAAATGAACACCACCAACCTAATTTATCAAAATATTTGCTCTGTATTATTTTGAAACTTATAAGAAATTGAAAACATAGTGAAGGGAATAAAAATATTGCAATAAAGAAAAAAGAAAAAAAAATTACCACAGCAACTCGAATATCCAGTAAAGACCGCAGTTTTGCATGCAATGCATATGTGCCATCAACTATTACCTGAAACCAATTGTATAAAAAGGAATAAATGACTAAAAGGTAAAAACACAGAACTCCTCCAAAACCAAAACTTCAATTAGTTTAGCTTACCACCCCAGATGAAGTGCTCTTTATTGCTTTATAGCCAACACGCCTCTTTTGCTGATAGTCAAACTCTGGGATTGATGTATCATTGCCTTTAGTCAAATCCTAAAAACAGAGGAAGCTCATCAACAAAGTATAAAATAAAAAGAAAAGAAAAATTGCCCAGAGCAACACATAAGACTCATTTGCATTTCTTACTAAAACCATAAGCTAGTCCTAAACAGTACATGTTAAATTGACACATGACCTAATCTGTTTCAGTCCAAAAGAAACAAGCAGATAAATACTTCACCAACAATCTTTCTTTTTTTTATATCTTGGTGTTGTTAGTTTTGGTCAGAATCAGATTTCAGGAATGGTGGATTTTACCAATATAACATATAAAGGAAGAAAAGGCCAAAAACTAAGGCATAAAATTTAAAGGTTTTGTAAAGATCAGCCTTGCAAACACATCAACACCTTTTAAGGGAAGGCCAGACCAGGAGTTTGGGCATGGTAAAGTAAAAGAGAAGCAAATGCAAACCTCAAGATTCTTGATCAGGGTATCAAAATCTATAGAATCCACATCATTCCCTTCATCAACTCCATCACAATAATTCTCCATTGATATAACAGTACAACCAATAACAGATGCCACCTTTTCTGCTAAGCTTCAGGAACCATGAAATTGAAAAAACAAATAAGGCAGCAGCATACATCTTAACATGTTCAAAACAATGCATTGGCAACACTATCAGTACCTTACCTTGTTTTACCAGATCCACTTGGTCCACCAATGCCAACTGTAACAAGGCCATCCTTTTTCTCTCGGAGTTCTTGGATAGATTTTACCAACAAATAATATCCATGATCAAAAGACTGCCATTTCATCCACATATTAGCAACACTTCCAACAAATTTCATAAATCTTGAAAAATTAAGCACGCAAAAAGTTCATTGTACATGAATAGAAATACCATTCATACTGCACAATATTAATTTTGCAACAAATCACACACACACACACACAGCCACACACACAGAACAAACAAACAAATAAATAGATAAATGGACAAAACTTATTTACAGTTCTTTATGAACTTTTGGCATTGTTCTACGATCAGAGTCGGAGTTTCACATCGGTAATCAGCATAATAAATGTTTGTATGCATATTACCGATGTGAAACTTTAATTCTAATTGGACAATAGTACCAAGAGTACCTTAATAACTGTATCTAAGTTTTTTCCTAAATAAATACACAATTATTATAAGATAATAGTTAACTGATTATCAAAATGGAAATCAATTTCACTAGTTGTGCATGTTTGGATATCAGGCAGAAAAGTACTTTTGAGGCAAAAGTAATTTTGTCAACGGAGATCCTTGATTTTGCTTTCATTTTGTTTTTGTGTGGTGGATTTGCGTATGAGCGCACGTGCAACATTTCCAACTTTATACCAAAAACATTTCCAACTTTAAGTCATTAGGTGTACTTATAAACATGTAAAAGTTCAACATCCATTAACAGCAAACCACTCAAGCTGCAGAAAATAAATTTCACCATAACAATAAGCAAAACTCTCTCATCTAAATAAGATGACAGTGTACTAAAATCAACTAATTACATAGCAAATGATACTACTAATTATACTTTCCAGCCATTAGGTGTGCTCATCTCGATACCTAAAATTATCAAGTGTTTAAACAACAAATTGACACAGCCTATAAAATTAAGTTTCGAACCCTAAAATTTCCAATGATATATATAAATATACATACACCAAACTCAGTTCATCCAAATTGCAAGCAAAGCGTTGAAAATCAAAGGCTATAATATAATCTCAGCGAGAAATGAGAAAAAAATAAAACGATTATGAGATTTAGTATCTGCATGCTATGCTATGTATTAATTATACCACATGGAGAGGGAGAGATTGGAGGATGGAAGAGGAAGACGAAGAAGAAGTCGAAGGCTGCTGCTGGAAGTAATCGCGTCCTCCTTCATGGAACACTCGCTGAACAACTTCATCATCCATTTTCGTACTCGTTTTCTCGATCGATCAATCTCTCTCTCTCGGTTTTGTTCGATGATTGCTTGTTGTTACTTGTGAGAGAGGAATAATCACTCTTCTTCGGTTTGGTGGAGTGGAGTGGAGTGTAATGCCACGGAATCTTGTTATTGTGTTTTTTTTTTCAGTTGGTGCCAGAAAATTAAAAATAATAAATATACACAATTAATTTGGAATTTATTTCAGTTTTTCGTGCGTGCGTGAGAGTAGGCGTGGTTTACACCACCCAGTACAGTAGCCAGTAGTAGTACTTCTCACCTTCTACTGCATGTCGTTTCGCTCGTGCACCTTTTTTTTTTTTTTTTTTTTCACTGCGTTTTCGGAAATTTTGAGTTTTATTACACGCTTCCTTTTCTTTTCTTTTCTTTTCTTTTCTTTTTTCTCTTGTGTTTTTCTTCCCGTGCACGGTTCCGCTGTTAAAGAAAAGGGATGCGGGCGGGAAAAGAGATAAGGACGAGAATCTTTTTATTTTATTTATTTCTTTTAAAGTCGTAGTCTTGACGAAAATAAACAGATATTGTTTTTTAAATATTTTAATGAAACTATTATTTTTTTTAAAATGAAAGCGAATTCTTTTTTTCTTTTTTTTTGGCAGACGAATTCATATTTTTTTCTGTTGTGATTTAGTTGTCGGTTCTAAATTATCAAACGTTTTTTTATCTCGATCCCAATAAGACAAATTCTTACTTTTGCATTTCATGCTTTGAGTTTGAGATATGTGAAAAATCAAGGCTAAATTACAAGTTCAATTCCTGATTTTCAATTCCGTAATTTTGGTAATTTTTTATTTTAATATTTGATACTTCTAATTTTATAAATTTTGATTCATTAATTAATTATTAACTAATAATTATGATTAATAAAGTTATTAAAATAAATAAAATTATTAATTATTAAAAAAATAATCACCTTTTATATGAAGAAAAGGTTATAAAATAAATTTTAACATTAAAAATACCGTTAACTACCATCATTAAAAAAATTATTTTTAACATTAAAAAATCAGTTTTAATAATTAATATTTTTTTAGTAATTTATAATTAACTTAATAAATTTACTAATCATAATTATTAATTAATAAGTAGACCAAAATCATCAATTTATAAAATTAGATAAACCAAATGTTATAATAAAAAATTAAAAAACTAAAATCTATAAATTAGATGCATCAAATGTTACAATAAAAATTTTAAAATCATGGATTTAAAAAATTAAAGAAATCAAAATTATAATTTAACCACAAATCAATTGTACTTAATTAAATGGATTTGCAAAAAAAGAAAATGATTTTTTAACGCTATTTTTTCAAATATCTCATCAACATCTATCATTTCTTTAAAAAAAACAAAATCATATCATTATACCTTGTCCCATAAATTTATAGCACTATAGCTTAAAGAGAAGGTAAAGTTGGAGATTTTTCTTTTGCGACATTGTAAAAGAGTTTGTCTTAATACTAATTCATAAACTTCGCCTCAAAATATCAATTACATGTGTTTGTCAATCCATATTATTGATAATGATTAAAAATTGTATGAAAAGATTTTGAATTTTTGTCAAATAAAAAGTCATACAAGAAAGTTCATAACTAAATTTATTAAGTCATTCTTAACTAAATAGTATTGACGATTGATAATGTTACATCAAATGATATTAAAATTCAACACGAATAAAATACTATTATGTTGAGATAACTTAATTTTAAAAGAAGAGTGATTCATATATATTGTTAGACGTATATTTTAAATTTAATTGTGGTTGTGTTAAAGGTGATCTTAATAAACTTAATATGTTGTTATTAATTATGGTTGTGTTAGATTCCAAGTTTAAAATAAAATATATGAATTGGGCAATTGAAAAACTTTTTGACGTGGACAAGGCAAATGAATTGAAATAAAGACTAAAGACTTCTCGAATATAATGGTCATAAAAGGGTTTAAGAGTATACACATAATAAATAGATGTACTTTTAGTTATAAGATAAATTTATATGGTTGGAATGAATTTTGCAAACTTCAAGGCTAATCTCAAGAAACAAATATGAACTTCAAAAGTATTAAAATAAATGAACCTAGAAGAACAAATTTGAATATTCTAGATTGATGAAAAATTAAATCATTTTGATTTCTAAACCTTTCAAACATAGCACCTGCTATTAGCTATGCCTATTTCCACAGTAGTATCCAAGTATGTGTTTAGCACAATAAGGAGGGTGGTTGATAGTTCTTTATTTGTGTACATGATTGGCTTAAAAGATGAATATTTTACCATCATTGCTGGACTTCAACTTTGAAGAGTTGTAAAGTTTTGACAAGTGTATATTGATGTTCCAATTGTGTAGTAATATCATATTCAAAATATTTATTGAGAATAAGGTAGTATTATGGTTTTTTTTTATGAACTTGATTTCTCAACGAGATATTATTGGTTTAACTACTGTTTCTTTTGAAGAGCACAATCAAATATTAGTATTCATTCCTATACTCTAAAAGACCAGACATGTTACGTTGATACACTCTTCATGTTAGCTTCGTTGTGTTTTGGATTGTGTGTAAATTAACTATTGGTTTTGTTTTATGGGGTGCATTTAATATGAGAATGGTGGGATGATTTGGTTGTGTACCAATTTAATTAAAAAATATATGAGTGATTTAGTGTTGATCTATTTATAATATGTTAAACTATAACAAAGAGTGTAAAAAAAAAAAATCTATATGTTGTTTTATTGCATTCCGGATCTTAAATTTAGATATTTAATATATGTCTTCTTTCATTATTTTTATATAACTTATAAATTACAATGACTCTTCTGCCAATTGCTTTTAGTTGATAATAAAAGTTTAATAAATTTTGTATTTTAACTTCCCATGTTAAGGTATTTCATTCGACTTCATTACTTTGTCTGAATTCATGAACATTGTGATCTTGATGCATTTAAGTGATTCTATTGAATCTATAAGTCAAGTGACAATGTCCACAATTTACGCTTTTGTGGTTAGTTTTCTATATATTTTTAGGTTATACTCATCGTAAACAATTTGTCAAATTGAAATTTTTCTCAATTTGAATTTGTATGCTTCAAGGAGTTCAAGTCCACCATATAATGTGTAATTTGCCTATATGGGAAAGAAAATAGTATGTTGTAGTTTTTTTACTATCTCTAACAGGAATATTAGATTATATTTTTAACAAATGCAATGCTTTCCTTTTACTCAATGGCAAGATAAAAAAAACTGATTTTAAAACTGGACTCATAAAATCCAAATTGTTTTTTTCTTACAAGGATTTGAATTTTAAATCTTATCCATTTAATTGGATCTACATTTAAAATCTCATGCATTTAAAAATTAATTCAACCTAATCAACAAGATATTGAAGACAAAGTTTCATGAAATCCCAACAAATATTTATAAAACAAGTATTGTCTTAGATGTCAACAAATATTGAAATCTATATTTTTAATCAAAGATAATATTATATGACGAAGTCTCATATTTCAATTTAACAAGATTCAATGTTATATCATATGACTACAAAATAATACAAAACTTTCAAGTCTACGAGATTTCATAAAAGAATCTTGGACCCATGTAATTGTCTTGAAATATCAAATATATATTGTCAAAATATCTTCAAAATATTAATATAATATTTTATTTTTAAAAAATATAATAACCGCGGTGTGATATTTTATTTAATTTGTGATTGATTTCTTTTAAGATAAAAATAGGTAGATATTAGTTTTATTGGACAGAGTTTGACATATAATAATATATATTTCTTAATTCTATATTTAATAATTGACTACATATTATCCTCTAAAAAGAATTGACTACATATTATATTTAATAAACATATTATTTAATGTTATTGGACAGTCAACAAACTGAGAAATATATAAGCATAATATTTAATTTCTACATTAAAAGGGTTATATTTTTTTTATAAAATGAGAAATACATAAATTATATTAAAATATAGTCAATGGTGAAATATTTAATCAATTATTTCAATTGACTATTATATATGATATAAAAACCTCTTACTTACACAAGGAGTATGATAGAGAGATTGAATTTGTATAATTGTGATAATGAATAATTCAACTTATTCAATATAAATTTGCTAAAAAGTTTAACGTTTGAGAAAAAAATATAATAGAAATTTAAAGGACCAAACTACAAATATGACTAATTAAAATGAAGTTTTGTAACAGAAAAACTAAAATGGAGCTGTAATATAATAAGGGAGTAACTATTTCAATCTAAAATACTATCCTTCGTGTATATAAATAACACTTTCATTTTATAAGCATGACTACTTTTTGAATAAAATATTTTTTTATATCTTTATTTTATTGTTAACTTTTTATCTATTTTACATTTCATCTATTCAAATTGAAGAATTTTTTTAAAAATAAAATTTAAATTTATTGAATAATTAAATGCAGTAATTGGTATTAATAATTTGTCAACAATCAATTAATCAATTAATAATTACATCAATGATGATAAATAATTAGAGGAGAGCCCACTCCTTTTATAAAATATCTTTAGTCTATTATTTAATGATTTTATTTTTTAATTTAATTTATTTTAATCAAAATTAATAATATTCAATGAATTTCAACTAACGAATTTCAACTAACGGACAGTGCCATTCCTCAAATAAAATAATTAATTGGATATCAAATTAGATAAATGAAAATAAAGAATTAAAGTAATAATATAATTAAACAAAATAAATATTTATTTACAGGCAAATGCTGTCGAGGACACTCGTTGAGAGGATCCATATAATATCTGGCGGTACAATCTAAAACACAGTGCCACACTATTTAATAAAAACTTTGTAAACCTACGAATACCAATGCGGCCGTCATGTGCTAGCGGCTGCCTGCACCTCACAATTGGCACCTCCATACTCCATAGCAGACGTTGAAATACACACTTTTTGTTTCGTTTCAGCTCTGAAAAATAATAACTGCACAGGAAGCCACTTTACGTAAAGCCAGGAGCAAAAACTTGGTGCCAACGCAACGCAATGCAACGCAATCGTGCTTTTTGTAACGTATATACGACGCGTCGTACAGAGCCACTCAGAAGTCAGAACTGACGGCACCACCACACACCATGCCGCCGCCGCAAAATTCAAACGACGACGGAGAAGATTCCAGAACCGCGCGCGCCATGATTCACCTCAGAGACTCTGTTATTTCTCAACTCAAACAACTCAACCCTTCACTCTCCATCGAAACTCATCACTCTTCCTTCATTCAACGTCGCCTTCAAGAGCTTTTTCCTGCGTTTCATACCCCTACGCATCCACCTTATGGATTGGTATTTCATTATTATTTTTTTTTATTTGTTAGAGATTAATCTATTTTTTTATTATGGTATTGGTGCGGAGTACATATTTACGTAAAACTTGGTTGACCACCTTTGAAATTAGTTCGGTACTGATTTCACTCTAAGGGAATTGAAATTGGTATTGCTGTGCAATTGAATTTACGTTTCTCTTTTTATTTTTGTAGATGATAAGCAATGCGATAGTAGGGTTGGATGAGGGAGCCGGGGCGACGAAGGAGGCGATATCGGAGTTCATCAAGAAGGAGAACAAGGATTTGCCGTGGGCGCATGAGAGGATTCTGAGTCTGCAATTGGAGAAGCTGTGTGAGAGTGGGGAGATTGAGCGTGTTTCTGGAAGGAGGTATGTTGTGAAGGTTGAGGATGAGGAGAGGAAACAACAATGTGAGAGCGGCGAGAAGGAGAAGAAGAAGAGGAGGGGGAAGGGGAAGGGGAAGGGGAAGGGGAAAAGGAGAAGTAAACGTGGTGAGGGAAAGAATGTTGATGAAGAATCTGAAGAGGGACGGCTTCAAGTGTTTGGAAAACAACATGGTGAAGCAGAAGGGCAATGTGGATTAGGAGAGTCACAAAATCAGGTGCTGTGAATGTTTGTGATATTTTTGGTATTTGATTTTGATGATGTGAAATTTGGTCTATTCTTGATGGCATGGATTGATGATAGTAGTAAAAATGTAAAATGCAAGTAGTTGTAGTTATCATATCCTTTTGAGAGGGAGGGATAAATTCCTTTATCTTTTAATTGTGTTGTTATATTTTAATTGAGGAGCTAAAAAAAGGACACATGTTAAGGAGAGTGGGAGAGTGATGATTTGAATCCCTTGAACTTTTGGACCCCTAGGTCACACATAGCGACAATTCCAACCCATGTGCCAAACCTTTTCATATTTTTCATTTTTCAATATATTTTATTCAATTTAGTTAATTATATGCGTGTTTGATTTTAAGTTATATAATTAATTTTGAATCTAAAATTAATTTAGATAATTTTATATATGTTTAATTTCACGTTAAAAAAGAATTTTAAATCAATTTTAATCCATAAAAATTGATTCAGAGATGAATTAATTTTAAATATCTTTTAAGTTGAATTCAAAAAGTTATACTACATTTTATTTTAAAATTAATTCTAAAAACATTCAAACATAAATCATATCAAATTTAAAATCAACTTTACAAAAATCAACGCAGTCAATCTCTCTCCAAATATGAATAAGCTAGCTAGCTTGCTAAATTTAAAAAAAAAAAAAACCTATAACATGTTACATGCTATGTTTTCTTTCACCACTACAAACCCCATTTATTACTTTTGTTTCCCTTCTGTTTTTTTACTTTATGGAAGTCATTAAAATATGGAAGTCATTGATCTCACTGGTTTGTTAAATTATTTCTAGAAATGTAAAAGTAAATGCAATCACCTTCTCCTTTCTATTTGACTGTGGATTCATATATATGTAATCTTTAAGTGCTGTTGTTAAAACAGGATTCCAGGATGCATTTGGAAAAAACTTGTTCCTCCCAACCAATAGCATTGAAGTGCATACCAGCAGCTGCAGTCCCCTTATCGCCTGCACAATTGCAAATGCTATGTAATGGACCTTCAGAAAGTGGTGTGGATGCAGCAGCAGCAGCCAAGAAAATGACAGGTTCATTATCTTTGAATGCTGAAGAATGCAACCATCAAGGGGAGGAGTCATTGTTGCCCTCAGGTGATGCTATTGTTGTTACTGAGCAAGAGCCAAATGAAAAGAAAATTGATGATGAAAGGTGTCTGTCATGCTCCCAAGGTCGAGGTAAAGAAAGAAGAAGAGGTCTTAAGCTGCGTAGAAATGCACACCGCATCAATAAGATGATGCATCCACATGACCAAGGTGAAGATTTGGTGTGCCCTTCTCATTCAAACCAAAAAGAAACAAGTCCTTCACCCCAGCCAGCAGCAGCACCTAATTCTCCTGTTGATCCAACTCATGATTTTGGGAAGCAATCGGTGGTTCCTTCTTCAGAAGGCTCTATTGGAATAGAATTACCTCCAACACAGTTGCAACAGCAAGTTTCTTCAGATATTGATTTGGGTAGAGTGTCCAAAAGAAAAGCTTCATCAACTTTGGAGGAGCTTGATGAGGACCCTATGTCTGAGCAAAAGCCTCCAAAACGTCCCAGGGGAAGGCCTCCTAAGTTAGAGACTGGAGCAAACTCCCCAGGAAAGTCATTGTTGCCTTTAGATGATGACATTCATGATGATGAACAGAGGCCAGATATAAACAGAATGGAGAAGCAGCATCAGTATGGCAGAGGCAGAGGTCGGGTGGGGCTTTGTCGAGTCAGAGGCCGGGTGAAGTTTGGTCGAGGTAGAGGTCGGGGCAGACCTAAAATAGATCAAAGTGAGGAGCAGTTACTACAAGGAGATCAAGATGAACAGTATGGCCGTGGTTGTGGTAGAGGTAGAGGTCAAGGCATACCTCCTAGAGTAAATCAAAATGAGGAGCAGTCAAAACAAGGAGATCAAGATGATCAGCGTGGTCGTGGTCGTGGTAGAGGTAGAGGTAGAGGTAGAGGTCGGGGGAGGCCACCTAAACTGATTCAAGATACAACAAACACATGTGAGTCAGAATTACCAAAAGAAGTTCAAGCTAAGAAGCAGCATGTTCGAGGTAGGGGCCGTGGGAGGCCTCCTAAGCCAAAGCAAGATATAAACCAATGTGAGGAGCATTTACAATCAGAAGACAAAGCTCAAGGTTTGGTGAACTCTCCAAGTTCAGGGGGGAATGATGACCAGAGTTTGGAGTGGAAGAAGTTGAAGGTACAAAGTCCCGGGAGGCCTCGTAAATCAGAGTCTGGAGAAGCAAAGTCACCAGCAGTGTTAAGGTTGGAATCAGAATCAAAACATGAGGCAGGAGAAGTAAAGTCACCAGCAGTGTTAAGGTTGGAATCAGAATCAAAACATGAGGACTCAGGAGAGGTCTCCCAATCTAATGTTGAAGAAAACTAGAATGAAGTCATCAGCACTTCAATTACAATCATGTTAATGTCATGGCAGGGTCTCCTAATCAAACCAGATTGAAGTTCTATTTCACTTTGCAGGTTTATGGAAGTATACAAAAAACCAAATATCTTACAAGCACTTATGGTAACCATCAGGGTCTGTCTGGAAAAGTTACTCTAGCTGGTCCTCATTTTAAGTACATATATAGATGCAAGTTTGATAGATTCTTATAGCTATTTGCGACATTTCTTTTGGTATTGATAATGGAACATTGTGTTTCTATATATTATTCTTTTCTGGTAATTAATTCATGGTTTTGGTATTGATGGGAGGAATTCCATCAGCTCCCCAAATTATGTTATATCAGTCTGTGCCTCCGGCTCAAAAGCTTCTTCTCTTTTAGAAGAATCTATCTTCAAACGAGTCTTTGACAACCATCATTGGAATTCAGTTGACTCTCCTTATTTTTTTATGAGGAACAGTACAGCTGCTGAGGATTGCTATTGACCAAAAACACTAGGTACTTGTGATCCATGGCTTGATGAACAGGCACAAGATGGTATGCTTCAGTGTTTGTGTATGATGAAAGCATGCTAACTATTAAGTTTTGTTTCTTTGTATTTATAAAGTAAATGAATCTGATCATATATGTGTGTTTGGTTAAGAGTTGCATGTCCTGAATGCATTTGGATTGTTGAAGGGTGGGTAGCATTAAGTGAAAGGTTCAGAAACAAAATGAAATCTGTTTGTTCAATAGTAAAGTTGGTGATATAATTAGTTAATACATGTTTTGGTTGATTAAGTATTACATTCATTCTCAGCAAGATTCGCAACGCTTTTTTATAATCTATATGGTATGATCATTTTCATCCTTTTGAATTTTGGTTGTTTTTCTCATTTAATTTGTTCAGGTTTTGCACATATCTAAGGAAGGCATTGATATGTGTATATTCGGGTAATTTTTTTCCTTTTTTCTTGTTCTGACTTAATCTAAATAAAGCAGATTTTGTGTAGAATAATGACAACGTCTTTTTATATTCTATGAAAATCTAGTATATACATATTTTTAGATGAAATTGTTTAATGCTAAACAAGAAATTCAACAAAAATCTGATGATGAAAGATATTTTCATTGATAAATAAATTGTCATTATCATTATTTAACTCTTCTAGGGTAAAGTAGCCAACACTTGGGTCAATGCATACACATGTAGTGTAGTCAACAACATCCACCTCTCTATCCCTGAAGCCGACAGTTACCTTTTTCGATGCCATTCATGATAACATTCAACACTTAAACTGTTGTCGGGGCATGCACGCTTGTTTCTTGTTGTTATTCAAACGTTTTTACCGAAGTAGTAGCTATTAGTTCATCTCTTATATTACGCAGAGTCCATACACAAATATACATCAAGAGATATGGAGTCAACGACCCACAAGTCCCCCATCATCAAAAACCATGTCTTCTTCTTCTGCTTCATTCTATGTCCTCTCTTAGTCTCAGCCTCAGCCTCAAAATCAACCCCTTCTTTCCCTAAAGAAGCTCTCCCTACAAAGCATGGTTACCTTCCAATCAGCCCCACTTCCACTTCTTCAATTTTCTATGCTTTCTATGAAGCTCAGAACTCAAATTCACCTCTCTCTCAAACCCCACTTCTCATTTGGCTCCAAGGTGGACCTGGCTGCTCCTCCATGATTGGAAACTTGTACGAACTTGGACCCTGGCGAGTCACCGAATCTCTCACCCTTCAATCCAACCCTGGTGCTTGGAATAGAATCTTTGGCCTTCTTTTTCTTGATAGTCCCATTGGAACTGGCTTCAGTGTGGCCACAACCCCAGAAGAGATCCCAAAAGATCAAAACACTGTTGCAAAGCACCTCTTGGCTGCTATAACAAGGTTTGTTCAACTTGATCCTGTTTTTAAGAATCGCCCTATTTATATTACTGGTGAAAGCTATGCTGGGAAGTATGTTCCTGCAATTGGGTACTACATATTGGAGAAAAATGCAAACTTGCCAGTTTCTGAAAGAGTAAATTTAGTTGGTGTGGCTATTGGGGATGGTTTAACCAACCCCGAAACTCAAGTGGTTACTCATGCCGTGAATGCTTATTATGTTGGACTCATCAACGAGAGGCAGAGGAATGAGTTGGAGAAAGCTCAATTGGAAGCAGTTAAATTAGCCCAAATGGGGAATTGGAGTGAAGCAACTGATGCCAGAAACAAAGTATTGAGAACGTTGCAAAACATGACAGGGTTGGCTACTTTGTATGACTACACAAGAAAAGCTCCTTATGAGGATGATTTGGTTGACCAATTCTTGAACACTGCTGAGGTGAAGAAGGCTTTAGGGGTGAATGAATCGTTTGTGTATGAGTCATGCAGTGATGCTGTTGGGGATGCACTACATGCTGATGTGATGAAAAGTGTGAAATATATGGTGGAATACTTGTTGAGAAGGAGCAGGGTGTTGCTGTATCAAGGTCAGCATGATTTGAGGGATGGTGTGGTTCAAGCAGATGTTTGGGTGAAGACAGTGAAATGGGAAGGGATTGTGGAGTTTCTGAATGCTGAGAGGAAGATATGGAAGGTTAATGGAGAGCTTGCTGGGTATGTTCAAAAGTGGAAGTCTCTAACCAATGTTGTGGTTTTGGGGGCTGGACATCTTTTGCCTACTGACCAAGCTGTTAATTCTCAAAAAATGATAGAAGATTGGGTTTTGGAAAGGAGTTTGTTTAAAAGCGTGTAGCAGGAAAATGTATTAAGAAATTCATTTCCCTTTGTTGTATTTGTAGTGAAACTAGCGTGATTGAGAGTCTCTTTAGATACAGCGTTAAAAGTGTTTTTGAGATATTCTCTCCTAGAAAAATCTCTATATTTTCAACCGAGAAGCTCTAAAAAAAACACTTATGACTTGCATTTAAACATATCCTAAAACATGAGTGAGAGTGAGATTATTAATTGATGAGATTTAAGAATCGCAATGCAAGAACTATTTTCCTCGGTGAATAAGTTATCTGCCACAGTTCAGAGATGAATGGCTTAGTAGTTAACACAGTCTTTACTTTTATGATATAAGAAGGTTTAGTAATTTTGTTTCCTATAAGAATTTATATGTGATGAATACTTGTAGAGTTTCCAATTTTATATCAGGACTAAAGTTACTTGTAAAAGCAAAAATAGTTTTAAATGTCACCAAACTATTGCTAATTGTGCCGCACACATATGAAGCCACTACCCATCGAAACTTATAAGTTTTATAATAGGTCCCAAAACAGCTGATTATGCTCGCTTTATAAGACATGTACAAAGGTGTTGGAATCACTGAATATCGATATGAAGGTATGGCCGATGATGGAAGAGGCATGATGCAATATTTTTATTTTATCGATAAATATTAATTTAAATGTCAATTTTGTTAGAGATGTTGGTAGAAAAATTTGGAACATGCAACTTATTCCTTCCTTTTTTTCATTCTTAATCTTAGTCTTTCTTTGAAGTCACTTCTATATTTAGCAATCAAATAGACAAATACTAGTCCCTTTTTGTTTCTTATTGCAAAAAAATTGAGCAGTTATCTTTTTCTTTAGGGTCGGCATTAACAAAAAAATAAAATAAAAAAATTGATGTATTGATTTTAGATTTTACCTCACCCAATGGACATCCACTTTTTCGTTTCTAACACCAGACCTTTCTTAAGTATGTTTTAGCAATAGCCTGGTGGCATTTGAAATCATTTTTGCTTTTACAAGGTAACGTTTTATTTCACGATATATTTTTTATTTTTATTTTTTTAGATTTATAAATATTAAAAAAATTATTTATAAAAATAAAAAGGTTAAAAATTTATTCAAAAAAAAGGTTGAAAATTTAAAAAATGTTTTCTCTGAAAATATTTTTAAAAATTAAAACAAAAGCATTGTCAATTGTATTTTCTATTTTATATGAAAATTAAAAATTAAAAAAAAAACCAAATTTCATCTAAAATTTTATGTAAATTTAGTCCTTATATAAAATTGGAAACATTCCATCGACCACAGCCAAGCCGTGTATTTATCATCACATTATAGAATTACAGGAAAATTAAATATGAGAAAGAAGAAAAACTACTACACCTTCTTAACGGTAAAGACTGCCAAGCCATCCATCTATGGACTATATATTACAGATAATTTATTCACGAGGGAAAATAGTTCTTGTAATGACATTTATAAAGCACATAGTTTGATATTTAATCACACTCTCAGTCATAATTCACTAGTCTTTACATAACAATTGAATTCAATGTTTAATTTTTAATTTTTAATTTTTTATAGAAACTCACAATTAAAATCACACATTTTATGTTAAGAATTTAAAACTTAAATGGGGAAAGGTTTTTTTAAAATTTAGTTACATTTTTTTTTAAATGATATCTAAACACACTTTTTCTTTCGACAAGATTTCAACACTAATTCAAGCACACTCTTAATCTAGCTAGTTTCAGTACAAATACAACAAAGTGGATTTCTTGATACAAATTCCTTGCTACATTCTTTTAAACAAACCTCTTTCCAAAACCCAATCTTCTATCATTTTTTGAGAATTAACAGGCTGATCAGTAGGCAAAAGATGCCCAGCACCCAAAACCACAACATTGGTGAGAGACTTCCAATTTTGAACATACCCAGCAATCTCTCCATTCACTTTCCATATCTTCCTCTCAGCATTCAGAAACTCCACAATCCCTTCCCATTTCATTGTCTTCACCCAAACATCTGTTTGAACCACACCATCCCTCAAATCATGTTGACCTTGATACAACAACACCTTGCTCCTACTCAAAAGGTACTCCACCATATATTTCACACTCTTCATCACATCAGCATGTAACACAGCACCAACAACATCACTACACAACTCATACACAAACGATTCATTCACCCCCAAGGCCTTCTTCACCTCCGCAATGTTCAAGAATTTTTCAACTAAATCATCCTCATAAGGAGCTTTCTTTGTATAGTCATACAAAGTAGCCAACCCTGTCATGTTTTGCAGCAAGTTCAACACTTTGTTTCTTGCATCCCTTGCTTCAATCCAATTCCCCATTTGGGTTAATTTAACTGCCTCCAATTGAACCTTCTCCAACTCATCTTTCTGCCTCTCGTTGATCAATCCAACATAATAAGCATTCACAGCATGAGTAACCACTTGAGTTTCGGGGTCGGTTAAACCATCCCCAATAGCCACACCAGCAAGATTCACTCTTTCAGAAACTGGCAAGTTTGCATTTTTCTCCAATATGTAGCACCCAATTGCAGGAACATACTTGCCAGCATAGCTTTCACCAGTAATATAAATAGGGCGATGCTTAAAAACAGGATCAAGTTGAACAAACCTTGTTATAGCAGCAAAGAGGTGCTTTGCAACAGTGTTTTGATCTTTTGGAATCTCTTGTGTTGTTGAGGCCACACTGAAGCCAGTTCCAATGGGACTATCAAGAAAAAGAAGACCAAAGATTCTATTCCAAGCACCAGGGTTGGGTTGAAGGGTGAGTGATTCAGTGACTCGCCATGGGCCAAGTTCATACAAGTTTCCAATCATTGAGGAGCAGCCAGGACCACCTTGGAGCCAAATGAGAAGTGGGGTTTGAGAGAGAGGTGAAGTTAAGTTCTGAGCTTCATAGAAAGCATAGAAAATTGAAGAAGTGGAAGTGGGGCTGATTGGAAGGTAACCATGCTTTATAGGGAGAGCTTCTTTGGGGAACAGATTGGTTGATTTTGAAGAAGCTGAGACCGAAAGAGTGCTTAGAAAGAAGCAGAAACAGAAGAAGACTGGTGTTTTGATGAAGAACTCCATCTATGAGATACAAAGACAATCATACAAGTGTAAGAGCTGAATTTGGGATAAAAATGTTGGATTTGGATACCGACAAGAATCCAGAACCAACCATCAGCAATCTGGTGCGTAGAATTTTGGAAACATTTTTTTTTTTTGTAAAAATTGTATATGCATAGTTGAGTTACAAAAAAAATTCTAAATGAAAACCGAATCTTGCACGTCTCCTCTTTGCAGTTGATCAATGGTTAAATTTTATTGAAATTGTATATTATTTGAGTTTTTATTTATTACCAATGGTTGTTATATATGTAGTAGGTCCTTGTCACTGGAATAAGTCAGCACGTTGTAAGTCATAACTTAAAACGTTGAGTTTAATGAAAAATTAATCATATTTATTCGTATAACTAACAATGAAAAAATGTGGGTGTACCATGATCTTTATTCTAATATATGATCAAATTAGATTTGCACACAAAAATATCCGAATTATGTATCAACAGAGCATGCCCATTGCTCGGCAAATTCTTTCTTCTCATCTAAATCTCCCATTACATAGATTTTAAGAACAAAAATAGAAGAAGGATGAGCCTTCCAGTATTACTGCATATTTGCAAAATTGTTCAACCAACGTTAAATCAAAAGCTTCTTAGTATAACTTTCAAATTTAAATTAAAATGGATTGAAGTGCATTGAAAATGATGAACGGAGATTGGAAATCATATCCAAACATAACCAGAGTATCCCTGGATGCATGTTTTGTTTTGTTTTACTAATTTATTTAAAATTATAATAAATATTTATAAAATAATTGATTATTTCGTTAGAATTTATTTATTTAAATAAGTAAAAAATAACTTATTTTAAATAAAAATATTTCAGACAAACATATTAAAAACATAAATATTTACTTATTTTATTAAAATCAATAATTATTTCACCAAATAAACTTAAACAAATCAATCTTGTTTAACGTTTAAAATCACTTATTTTATATTATTAAAAAATAACTTTTGTATTGATTCCAAAATTTTACGTTTAATTTTATAAATCACGTCAATACAAAATCAATTTTATTTAAAGTTCATCCAAATAGGCATTAACATGTTTTTCCTCCATCCCGCTCTATCAGTAAAAAGCTTTAACCCCTAATTACGTGTTTGTAAAAAAAAAAATCACCAATCTTAATTTTGTTTAAAAGATTTACATCAAATTGTTTCTCCACTTTCTTATATTCCAAATGAGAAAAAAAAGATTGTTCTATTTTCAATTTTTCTTTGCTCTATTTTCCTTCCTGTTGTTTTTAACGCAACCAATTAATTAATGTGTTAGTGATTTGAGCGAACATCTCCCAAACATAAAAACACAAAATGAAGACAAAACATGAACTGTGTGAACAATAAAAGTATAAAACACATCAATGTTTGTTACCAATATTTTTTTATATTGAAAAAAGAATCACCAACCAGTCAATCAACCTAAATTCAGCCCCCTCGGACATCTAGCCACTTGCAAAATTAACACAAACTGGTGTTTGAGTCCGAAAATATACACAGCCATTCACAATCTATATTACATTAGTAAACAACAAAATGCGAAATATATGAAAACAATAAATCTTTAAAAAAAAAAAAACCTTAAAAGAAACCACCAAAGACTAATAATCTATGAACAAATTAGTGTCCAATTTAATTCACACTGGTCTTGTTCCTGCGGGCTTCAGGCACATGTCCGAGGTATTCAAAAACTATTAGTTAATTTGCAAGGAAGGGTTTGAACTCGAAGATGATGAAGATTCTCGAACCGCACAAGCAACCACCTGCGCCCATTGCTTCAAACGAGTCTTCTTCGCAGCCGAATTATCCCCTTCACAAAAACAACCACATTCAATCAAATTAACAACACCTAACATAAAATAAACCCAATAATTCAATCATGTTAACAAATTTTTACAATCTTTTTTTTTTTTAGTAAAGTACTAGTAATAGACAAGGGAGACACATCAGTAAAGACTATAACCACACTCATGCAACCAAAATTTAATCAAATTGACAACAACCAACTTAAGTATAAACCTAATAATCTAACTATATAATCAGATTTGTACAATTTGTTTTTCCATGAAGAAAATGGTAGACCAAAATGACATTCTTAATTGTATTGAACAAGACGCCAATGAAATGTTATTGCACAACACCGATTCAAACCACAAGCATTGCACAGTTGCAACTAGCTAGCATGTTTGGTTTAACGTTGGAAAATCTGTTACACGGTATGCTAGACCATCATCCTTGAATAAAAAATTCTCAATTCATAATTCTTACATAATCTGTATTGAAATGTGTGTCATGTTACATCTAAGGTGTAATCAGGTTTAAATTTAGGGAAGAAATACATATTCAAATACATTTTGGAGGTCCTTGGACACTAAGAAAATTCTCTACAAAAAATTTCCCATTGAACAAAACTCTAGTGGCAATCAAACCTATGTCCACACAAGAATTAACTCTAGATCCTTGACCACTTATACAACTCACATGACTTAAAACATGTACAAATTCAAATTGTGATCATGAATTATAATATTATTGAATTAAATAACAATTCAAATACATACAAATTACCTGGATTGAAAATAGTGGTGGTGGGGCTACTAGCAATGTCGCAATCAGAAACAATCGAAGACGAAGACGAGGACCTAGACAAGCTGTGGTGGTTGTACTGTTTATGAACGGCATGGTACAACTCCAAGGCGGGGATTGTGTCCGAAAGTTTCGGGTCGATTTCGGGCGAATCGAACCCGAACCCGAGTTCGATGCACGCCTTCAGTTCCTCCAAGTCGTCCTCCGAGAGGCTCTTGCTCAGCCGGTGCCGCCGCTGGTTGTTGTTGTTGTCGTCGTGGTGGCGGCTGTCCTTCCGCCGCTGCCACGCCTCGTCGCGGAGCGTGTCCGGCGACCACGACTGCTGCTTGACGAGTGGTCGCGGCGGCGGCGCGTGGGGGCGTCGTGACATGTTTGTCGGGGGGGAGTTTCTCTGGAACACCGCGGATTGGTTTTTGTGTTCTGACCTGTGATTTGCTTGCTCTGAAGTGTGTGTGTGTATTATTATAGTTGGCGGCTTTTATTTATTTATTTATTCTCATTTGACGGCTTATTTGTTGTTATTTTGATAGTATCAATGGATTAATTATTTATTTGATAAGCAATAACTTTTTTAAAAAAATTATAGTTTAAAAATTAAAACATCTTTTTTTTATCTTAATAGTTAAAGATTATCTAAATTTTTTTGTATTTTTTTATTTTATAATAATTTTAAGAATCAAGTTATAACAGGATTAAACAAATTTAAATAGTAAAAACTAAAAAAAAAAAATTGTAACCACAAAATTAAGATGGGATATTTTTAAGAGAAAATAGGTTATACATATAAAACGATTTTCCGATATTATTTCATTAATAATTTTTGTATGATAAATTTATTGATTATTTTTTATGATAATTATTATAAGTGCGTGATCATTAAATTTATATTTTAAATGGTAAAAATAAAATAAAATTTATTATAATTATAAAAATTAAAAAATAATTAGAATTATTTTCAAAATGCAAATGTACATGTCACTGAATGCAGACTCAGAAGATTTTTGGTAGGGAGTGATTTGTCGTAATCTGTAGACTAGACTCGGGTACTTGAAATTTCGTATTCAAATATTTAAGAATATAATTGCATTCAAATTTGGCAATAGTGGTTTTATTCGGATTGAATTACTTGAATTTAGCCTTTACATATCTAAATCTGGGGCAATTTAAAAAATTAAATTACAGTTGTTCTAGAGAACTCGATTTTGCCAAATAATATGTTCTGTAAAGGTAAGTCTATTATATTTATATTTTAAATCAACACACAGTCTGTACTCTATAATATATGGATCTGAGATATTTTGATAAGTGAACTGAACTAACTGAATTATCACTGTATTCTCTACTTAGATATTTAGATAACAAATAGGATGTGATCGGTGACAGTTAAGATGACAACATATAAAAAAACAAAAGGGAAATAATTATATTTTTTTTGTTTAAATTTAAACACAAAGAAATTAATAGAAAAAAAAATTAGTCTGCATAATCTATACCCTTGTTAAAGGATATCATTTTGCAACTGTTTTTTTCTTTAGACTTTTTATTTATTTATTTTGTCCTTTAATAATTATATTATTATTATTTTAAAAAATCAATCATCATTAACCTTTATTTTTTTTTATTTAAAAAAAATAGAGAGATAGTGAGGCACGAAATATCTCTCTTGTTCCTAGTATACATAATGAAGGTTTTCTTTATGCAATTATAATTTATAATAAATAAGTGTTTAATATATAAACTATATTTAACATTTACGATAAAAGGTTACATTTATTACTGATAAAAAAAAAAGATTTACCCCTTGATAATTAATTTCTCTTAAAAATATTAAAATTTAATTTTGAATAAAAAAAATAGCTTGAAAGAGATAAAGAGTTAAAAAAAAAAATCCTAAAAAATGCCTTTATTGGATAAAAGTTTCTATGACTCATTACATATTCCCTTTTGTTATGAGCATAGCTTTTAGATTGGTTGTTGAAACTATCTCAAATTTTCTTTTTTGTTGTGTTTAATACGAAACAGATTTTGAGAGATCGATAGAGATCAATCGCTTAAAGTGTGTAATGAAAGGAAAGATAAATAAATGTTACCAACACTCTTTTTATACTTTCTTTTAATTTTTTTTTAATAATTGATTAAAATTTATTAAAAAATTTAGAGAGTATCAAAAATTAAGAAAGTGTTACTCACTTTTCAAAAGAAAAACTTGTTGAAGAGTTATTTTGCTTGTTTAATTCAGGACATGACAAATTTGTATAGTCTCACAATTTTCACTATTTTAGTTTTTGCACATAGAAATGTTAATAGAGTAGTTGATACTCTAACATACATAGCTTTGCATCTGAAGTAAATTTATTGGATTGAAAAGACCCCTCCCTAAATACTTTCCATTATTTGTAACAATGAAAGTATTTTGATAGATTTTTCGTAAAAGTTTTACAAATAAATTCATCAAGGCATTATTTTAAAGTTTTATTGTTTAATAGTAGTTGACTTTTTTTTTCACAATAATACCAAGCTAATATATCATTTTATTGAGAAATTTGGTTTTAATCCCTACAAAAAATTTTCATTATTTTTTGTTATTGTATTTTTGTAAAGTGTTAATTTTTTTTTTTGAAATTTAGTTTGATAATCAAATTTACGTGTTTGATACATTTTTATTCTAACATCTCATAATTTATTTTTTACACTTTTACTTTATTTATTTATTGCATCTTTCACTTTATTTATCTCACTTCATTTTTATTTTTTACTTTTTACTTTTTAATTTTTAAAATAAATAGATAAATATTAAATATAAAATAAAGAATAAAGAATAAATATTTAAAATGATTATGTGATGTAAATTTATGTAATTATAAAATTAAAATATATAATGTATCGAAATGAGTTTCTTATGTTTTTCTAATTTTATTATCTAGTATAAATATTATAACTCTTAATTGCATCAAATAATCGATTATTGGTGATTTTATTCTTAATATTTAACCTGTTTAATAGAAAATATAATAATGATAAATTTATTTTATTTTATTTTCTTTTTTAATATAATATACCTCTAAATGAAAAATAAATATTGAAGATATATCATTACAGTGTTTTAATGTAAAGATATTAAAACTTAAAAATTAAAAATTAAAAATTGAGAAAGAAAAAGGTAAGAATCAAAAATAAAAAAACTTAGAGTGAAATAAATAACATGAAAGGTGCATTAAATAAAGTAGAAGTAAAAAAATAAAATAAAAAATGTTAAAAAAAAATATATCAAATGGATTTCACTATCCAAACCAAAAAATAATACATTATAAAAATACAACAACGAAAAATAGACAAATTTTTTTTTATAAAAACTAAAATTAAACTTTTGTAGAAACTAAATTTTGGGGGAAAAAAACATATATTTAACCTAATATTACACGATTTATGTATTCCCTTCTCCGTATAATTTGTTCACTCATGATTACATAGAAGTGATTAAATAATATTTTTTAAAAATATCATATCAAGCAATATATTAATAAGAAACAAAAAATAAAAAATAATATAATCATTCATTAATTTATTATTCTTAAGTTCCAATTATCGATCTCAAAATAAAAAAGTTCCAATTATTAATTACATAATCTTCAAATTAAGTATTTTTAAAAGTATTTGCAATTATTAATCACATAATTAATTTATAACTTATTAAGTAATATTTTTAGTATTTGAAAATTTGTCAAAGTAAAGTGTTAATATCCTTCAAGTTATTTTGTTTTCTGTTTTTGTATTTTTATTTTTCTACTAATAAAAAAAAATATTCTTCAAGTTAAGCTGTAATTTATAATAACATATTCAAGATTCAAGAATAAATTCAATTTTTTTTTTCAAAATTCAACGTATTTAACAACATGTTTGAATACATTTTAAATTATCAGTTTTTTTTTATTATCAATATTTATATTTTTTATTCATATTATATATTAATAATTATTTTAATATTTAATTATAAATAAATATTTATATTATTTTATTTTAATTTTAATATTAATATTAATTATTTCATAATTAAATATTATATTATTACATAATTAATTTTAATTTAAAATAAAATTTTATAAAATAATGTTCATACATCTTAAAACCCTCTCCGTTAAAGATACTCTATGATACGGAGACTCCAGCTATAAGAGTTAAAACCAAAAGTAAATTCCACTCTCTCACAGTTATGTACATATTACACCTATACCCTCTACTTAAAATTGTATTTCTTTGGCCTCCCCGTGACTATTACCGTTACTAACGGTGCTAAAATTTCTTAAATTTCTCAAAAGGTCCTTACGACTTAAACACGCATCACACTCTCGTTTACGGTGTTGTGCGACGCAGAGGGTTTCGTGACCGCTGTTGTTTGCTTGGCTTCGTGATTGTTGTTGTTGTGTTCATTTGCGAAATGCCTCTCCTACGGTCATGCGCATACATTCGGATTCAATACTCTTGAATGCCTTTTAATTTGTAAAGTGAGCAAGAAGATGGTTTTTTTTTTTCCTAAAAATTCATTAAAAAATCACATGCCTGCATGTGACGTGTTTTAGTTAACATAATTAGTTACTTAGGGGTGCATTAGTGCATGTGTAACAAACTTTCTAAATTAAGGGAGATATATGCAAGAGATAAAAGAATGAGAGATTGTTAGTATAATAAGTGCATAACTATGAGTGTTAGTGTAATTTGTTATAAAATCGAACAAGAACTTTAAATATTTATACTTCCCTAATTAATAAGTACAACTCTTCCTTTTTTTTTTTTATAGTTTTCTTATTATCAAAATACCATTTTATATCAAAACAATATAAATCCTATTTTTAGTTTTTTAACTCAATTCAAAAGTATCACCTTAAAATCCATACAGAAGTAAATGGAAGAAGAAATGATAGTTAAAAGCATATATATAATGCATTGTTTAATAAGTTGCTTAAATTAAAATAATTCTGCATAACTCTTTTATTATTGAAATAAATGAAATCATATAATTTTATTGCTTAAATTTACTTATATAATTTTATTGCTTAAAAGATTATATCATTAATATGAAATCATATCATTGACCCACACAATTAAATCAAACACTTTTTTTTTTAAAAAAGAAGTCAAAACACTTAACCACCCATAATCATATACATTTAGATGTTATAACACTACAGTAATCATTAAATGTAAATCTCTTATCTTCCGAAAAAAAAATGTAACTACATGTTTGAAAGATTTTTTAATTTTTGTTTTTAAAATTTATTTTTTATAACAATTTTTAAAAAGAGAAAATTTATTTAGTATTTAAAAATTACTACTAGAGAAAATAAATTTAAAATATTTAAAAGATGTAAAACTTATGTATGAGAAAGATACGAGACTTACGTGAGAAAGATAAAATGAAAGATGTGTGAAAATTGTGTGTAAAATTATTAACAAAAGATATAAAATTCTATGGAAAAAAGAAAAAAGACATGAGATTTTATAAAAAAAAAGAAAATAAAAAAATTATTTTACTTTTTTTTAGTTTTAAAAACTAAAATAGAAAATAGTTTTTAAAAATTGAAAATTATTTTTAAAGAAATTATACATGTCCTAAATATTTATAGTTTTTTTTTAACTGTAGCTTGATTTCTGTTTAGACGGATTACAAAATACAAAATGATGTTCATTATCTCTTCCTTAGTAGTATTTTTCTTCTTTCCTCCTAGAATTTCCATGATTCCAAGAAGAAGAAAGAATAGGAGAAAAAATAAGTAAAAAAATTCCTCGTGCAACATATGTAGTGGAGTAATTAGTATTTTATTAGCCATCCGTAGCTATTAAAAAATTCATTTTAGTATTTTTATGTTGGCCTATTAATAAAGCTCTGCGGTCAAACATTACTATGGCGTCAATCATATCCTCCTTCACCCTTCTTCTATTCCTCTGTTTTCTCTGTTCCAATCATTTCCCACTGATCTCAACTTCTTCATCAGAGCCAACCCATTATTCATTCCCCAAAGAAGCTCTCCCTAATAAACATGGTTACCTTCCAATCAGCCCCAATTCCACTTCTTCAATTTTCTACGCTTTCTACGAAGCAAAAAACTCAACTTTACCTCTCTCTCAAACCCCACTTCTCATTTGGCTCCAAGGTGGCCCCGGCTGCTCCTCCATGATTGGAAACTTGTACGAACTTGGACCATGGCGTGTCACCGAATCACTCACCCTTCAACCCAACCCTGGTACTTGGAATAGAATCTTTGGCCTTCTTTTTCTTGATAGTCCCATTGGAACTGGCTTCAGTGTGGCCTCAACAACACAAGAAATCCCAAAGGATCAAAACGGCGTCGCAAAACATCTTTTTGCTGCTATAACAAGCTTTCTTCAGCTTGACCCTGTTTTCAAGCACCGCCCTGTTTATATTACTGGTGAAAGCTACGCTGGCAAGTATGTTCCTGCAATTGGGTACTACATATTGGAGAAAAATGCAAACTTGCCAGTTTCTGAAGAAAAAGTGAATCTTGCTGGTGTGGCTATTGGGGATGGTTTAACCGACCCCGAAACTCAAGTGGCTACTCATGCTTTGAATGCTTATTATGTTGGGTTGATCAACGAGAGGCAGAGGAATGAGTTGGAGAAGGCTCAATTGGAAGCGGTTAAATTGACCCAAATAGGGAATTGGAGTGAAGCAACTGATGCCAGAAACAAAGTGTTGAACTTGTTGCAAAACAAGACAGGGTTGGCTACTTTGTATGACTACACAAGAAAAGCTCCTTATGAGGATGATTTGGTTGAAAAATTCTTGAACATTGCGGAGGTGAAGAAGGCCTTGGGGATCAATGAATCGTTTGTGTATGAGTTGTGTAGTGATGTTGTTGGGGCTGCGTTACATGTTGATGTGATGAAGAGTGTGAAATATATGGTGGAGTACCTTTTGAGGAGGAGCAAGGTGTTGTTGTATCAAGGTCAACATGACTTGAGGGATGGTGTGGTTCAAACAGATGTTTGGGTGAAGACAATGAAATGGAAAGGGATTGTGGAGTTTCTGAATGCTGAGAGGAAGATATGGAAGGTGAATGGAGAGGTTGCTGGGTATGTTCAAAATTGGAAGTCTCTCACTAATGTTGTGGTTTTGGGAGCTGGGCATCTTTTGCCTACTGATCAACCTGTTAATTCTCAAAAAATGATTGAAGATTGGGTTTTAGAAAGGGGTGTGTTTGAAGATGTGCATAAGGGAAATGTATCAAGAGAGTCTGTATTTGTTTTGTAAGATTGAGATTAATCATTGGTTAAATTGAATTTGTCAGTGTATAATTGTATTCATGGTTAAGGAATCAATGTGAAGCTTGTATTGTTAAGCAATTTGTGAGCAGGTTCAATTATTTCTTTTCACAAATTTGATTTTATTATACATGGTAATAATTAATACTAATTAAAGAGCTATCAATGGAAATGAAGTTTTTTTTGCAAAAGTTGCAGCAGAAAATGAATCCACAATAATGTAAATAAGACCTATATTGACAGGTGGGTTCACAGTGCACTGCCTACATAGTTATATTTATATTTTATTATCATTATTATTACTAACTGTTTAGATTACTAATTTTTAGAAAGTTCAAAAATATCTCTTTTCCCTGACATGCTTCACAGTTTGCCAAAGTCATGTATTATAACAATATAATCTAAACAAGATTGTGTAACTTTTCTAACAACCCGGATTCCAAATCCAATTGTAAATCTGCACCCACATAGATGTCATAGATGAGTGTGGAAGAGTCAAAATATATTCCACATTTCATTGCAAGTTAAACCTATCAATTAAATTATGTATCAACTACACAAATTTTGAAATTTAACTTAATTTGATTTAATATATATGTAGTTGATTGACACTTCTTCCCTTTGATGCATGGAGCATGGTTCATGTAATGTTCAAAGTTGAGATGATGAAATCTGCCATCAGCCAATGATATGTAACTAACTACGCAAAAATAGCTAATAAATAGCATAGTAGGAATGTAAAAAAAAAAATCCTACCAGGATATATTCTAGTTCACTCAGTCAAAGACTAATCTTGCTTGTGATATAGTGATTGCCTTTGACAAGAAAAGTTTTTACACAAAGTGGGAATCAAACATAAGACTCTTCGTTAAATAGATAGATCGTCTCCACAATGTGTAAGCATAGAGTGTTTAACTGCTAAGTCAATTTAGTTCTTGGGGAATTCTGGATGCTGTTGAGTTCATTGTGTCTTCCCGTGGTTCTTAAAATAAACTTTCCCTTTTACTCCTTCATCATGGAATACAGTTTTGCAATGACAAATTCAATTTAACAAATGATTAATCTCAACAGTTACACAACAAATGTAGAATCTCTTAACACATTTTCCTGCAGCACATTTTCAAACACGCCCCTCTCCAAAACCCAATCTTCAATCATTGCTTGAGAATTAACAGGCTCATCAGCAGGCAAAAGATGCCCAGCTCCCAAAACCACAACATTGGTTAGAGACTTCCAATTTTGAACATACCCAGCAAGCTCACCATTGACCTTCCAAATCTTCCTCTCTGCATTCAGAAACTCCACAATCCCTTCCCATTTCACTGTCTTCACCCAAGCCTCTACTTGCATCACACCAATCCTCAAATCATACTGGCCTTGATACAGCAACACCCTGGTCCTACTCAACAAGTATTCCACCATATACTTAACACTTTTCATCAAATCATCATGCAATGCAGCACCAACAACATCACTGCATATCTCATACACAAACGATTCATTGACCCCCAAGGCCTTCTTCACCTCCGCAATGTTCAAGAATTTTTCAACCAAATCATCCTCATAAGGAGCTTTCTTTGTGTAGTCATACAAAGTAGCCAACCCTGTCATGTTTTGCAACATGTTCAAGAGTTCGAATCTCGTTTCCGTTGCTTCACTCCAATTCTTCCTTTGTGTCAAACGAACTGCTTCCAATTGAGCCTTCTCCAACTCATTCTTCTGCCTCTCATTGATCAATCCAACATAATAAGCGTTCAAAGCGTGAGTAGCCACTTGAGTTTCGGGGTCAGTTAAACCATCCCCAATAGCCACACCAGCCAAATTCACTCTTTCAGAAACTCGCAAGTTCGCATTTTTCTTCAATATGTAGTACCCAATTGCAGGAACATACTTGCCAGCATAGCTTTCACCAGTAATATAAATAGGGCGATGCTTAAAAACAGGATCAAGTTGAACAAACCTTGTTATAGCAGCAAAGAGGTGCTTTGCAACAGTGTTTTGATCTTTCGGAATCTCTTGTGTTGTTGAGGCCACACTGAAGCCAGTTCCAATGGGACTATCAAGAAAAAGAAGGCCAAAGATTCTATTCCAAGCACCAGGGTTGGGTTGAAGGGTGAGTGATTCGGTGACACGCCAGGGTCCAAGTTCGAAGAAGTTGCCAATCATGGAGGAGCAGCCAGGGCCACCTTGGAGCCAAATGAGAAGTGGGGTTTGGGAGAGAGGTAAAGTTGAGTTTTTGGCTTCATAGAAAGCGTAGAAGATGGATGAAGTGGAAGTGGGACTGATTGGAAGGTAACCATGTTTGTTGGGGAGGGCTTGTTTGGGGAATGAAGAATGGGTTGGTTCTGATGAAGAAGTTGAGATCAGTGGAAAATGATTGGAACAGAAACAGAAACAGAGGAATAGAAGGGTCTTAAGGGTGACGGTGGTGATTGACGCCATGAAAGGGTGAGGGTGCACTGTGTAGATGAGTGTTTGACCATGTGAGCTTATAGATAGCTATGGTGCAACTAGGGGTGTTCGCGGTGCGGTTTGGTTCGGTTTTGAGATAAAAAGTGATCCGAACCAAATCTAAAATAAAGTCGCGGGTTCGGTTTGGTTTGGTTTTAACATAACATTAAATCCAAACCAAACCAAACCAATTTTTTGCGGTTTGGTTCGGTTCGATTTCGCGATTTTTTTTTTAATCTATTATCATAATTTAATTTTTTTAATTAAACTCACATAATTATTATTTTATATTATTTTTTTTATTAAATTTTGATTTACATATTTTAGTTTAAAAAATATTATTTTTACTTCTATTTAACATTATTATAAAATAATATTACTAATTTTTTTTAACATAATAATAAATCATGTTTCACTTTATATTTAATTTAATGTTATTTAGTAATATCAATATATCTTTTTATAATATATGAAAGTATGTGTCATAATATATTATAAATTTATTATTAAAAAAATATATTATAAATCACATATTATAATCATAAAAAATTAAAATATTATTAGTTAGATAATATTAAATATTTAAAAATAAATCAATATAATTATAGAATGCGGTTTGGTTCGGTTTAGTTTGGTTTTTTATAATAAAATCCAAAAATCAAACTAAACCATAAAAAATATGCAATTTTGAAAATTTTTGGTCCATGCGGTTTTTCGGTTTAATCGGTTTTTGATTTTTTTAGACGATTTCGTGATTTAGTTCGGTTTGGTTCGATTTATGAACACCCCTAGTTGCAACATGCAATTCTAAAAAGAGAAAAAATGTGATATTAAAGTAGTTTTACATGTCATCATTTCAGAATTGATTAAAACTATTTTATCTTACTCGAGCATTAAACTCTTCTTTAAAAAAAAAATACAAATCATATTAAGTAAAGTATTTTTTTTTATTGATTTGATGGATGCTAGTGTTGATTTATTTAAATTTATTTGGTGAAATAATTAATTTTTTTAAATAAAATAAGTAATTATTTGTATTTTTAATATGTTTGTCTAAATTATTTTTGTTTTAAATAAACTGTTTTTTGCTTATTTAAATAAGCAAATCCTATCTGTTATAAAATAATCAATTATCTTATAATCACTTATTATAATTTTAAACAAATTAACCCATAATAAACAAAAAATAAAAGGTGTTAAAATGTTTGTAATCTATATATAATATAAATTCTAGGAAAGGAAACTATACCCTAACACATAAATTTAGTGATTTTTGAGACATTAATAAATTTGTCTAGATATTATATCATTCTTCATTTTTACTCTTTCATTAATTAATTTCTTACTTTTTCCTCTCAATGTTACATTACAAGTTTTTTCATCTCTCTTAAACTCTTCTCTCTTATTAATTTAATGCATGATAATGTCTTTGTTAAATTCTAACTTGCTATTAAACTCTCCTCTCACATTTAATGCACAATATCATCTTTGTTGTTACCCTTGCATTCCATAACATACATATTGGAAATTGTTGTTCTAAAACTCTCCTCTCTCATTCTTCACTCACTTAATCTAAAACCTTATATGTTTATCTTTGATGTCTCTCTTTTGTTTACCTCTATTAATATCTTTAAAATTAGAAAAAATGATTTTTTTAAAATATCATAAAACAAGTCTAATTTCCAAGTTATTACTCTTATTTTTCATATTTTTAAATTTCTATATTTCCATTTATTTTCATCCATTTCTTTCACTTTTCTAAGACATTGCTTTTTCTTTTTTCATATTTTTTAATTTTATTTGCATTCAATACTCTTAAATTTTTAAGATATTTTTATTATTTTTCATATTTAGGGTTTCATGGTTTATTGTTTCGGTTCATTGTTTTAAACTTTATGGATTCAAGGTTTAGTATTTTTTCATGGTTAATGGTTTGTGTCTAGAGGTTTTGATTTATAATTTTATGAATTATGGTTTTATGATTTCATATTTAGGGTTTAGAGTTTAAGGGTTTATGGTTTATGTTGTAAGATTTTACATTTTCGTGTTGCATGCGTTATGCTTTCATGTTTTATAACTTAGGATTTCATGGTTTAAGATTTAAGGTTTCTTGTTTTATAATTTAGTGTTTCATGATTTAAGATTTAAGATTTCATGGTTTAAGATTTAGGTTTTATCATCCCATGGTTTATTATTTAGGGTTTCATTTCATGGTTTAGGCGTGAGGGTTTCATGATTTAGGATTTAAGGTTTTATGGTGTATGATTTAGGGTTTCATAATTTAGGATTTGGGATTTCATTTCATGGTTTAGGATTTAAGACTTCATTATGGTGTATTGTCTCATTTCATGGTTTAAAGTTTAGGGTTTCATGATTCATGATTTAGTGTTTCATTTCATGGTTTAGATTTAAAGGTTTCATGGTTTAGGATGTAGAGTTTTATTTCATGGTTTAAGATTTAAGGAAACCATAAATGAAACCCTAAATATTTAGGATTCAAAATCCTAAATGCTAAGGTTTCATTGAAACCTTAAATTTCACCTTAAATATTTAGGATTATATAAATAAAATCATAAATTGAAACCTTAAATATTTAGGGTTTCATAAATAAAATCATAAATTAAAATCTTCATCATTAAGGGCTTCTTTAATGAAACCCTAAATATTTATGATTTCATGAAACCTTAAATATTTATGGTTTCATAAATACAACATTAAACATATAGTGTTTCATAAATGAAACCCTAAATTAAAATCATAAATGTTTAAGGTTTCATAAATGAAGTCATTAATTTAAACACTAAATATAAGAGGTTTCTTAAATGAAAACTTACTTATTTACTGTTGCATAAAAGAAACACTAAATAGAAATCCTAACTATATACAATTTTATAAATGAAACCATCAATTGAAACCCTTTCATAAATGAAACCCTATTTATTTAAAAGTTCATTAATAAAATCCTAAATATTTACGGTTTCAATATCAAAACCCTAAATAATTCAAATTTATTGAAAAAACCTTAAATTTCACCATAAATATTTATGGTTTTAAAAAATAACCCAAATATTTTGGGTTTCATAATTAAAACAATAAATCAAAACCATAAATATTTTGGATTTCGTGAATGAAACCTTAAATATTTAGGGTTTTATAAATGAAATCATAAATCATAACAATAAATAATTATATTTTCATTTTTGAAACACTAAATTTTACCCTAAATATTTAAGATTTCATAAATGAAATCCCAAATTGAAACCCTAATTTCTAAACCATTGTATGCTACATATTTAGTGTTTTATAAATAAAATACTACATTAAAAACTTAATTATTTAGGATTTCATAAATGAAACCCTAAGTTTCGTCTTAAATATTTAGAATTTAATAAATGAAATACTAAATTTTTTAAGGTCATATAATTGAAACCCTAATTATTTAAGGTTCAATAATAAAATCCTAAATTTCACCATGAATATTTAGAATTTCATAAATAAAATTATAAATTGAAACCCTAAATATTTAGGGTTTTATAATTGAAATAATAAATCAAAACCCTAAATATTTAAATTTTCATAAATGAATTCTTATTTATTTAGGATTTCATTAATAAAACTCTATATTTCACTATAAACTAAATCCTAAATATTTGGTGTTTCTATGATAAAATTTTAAATATTTATGATTTTATTAATGAAACCTTAAATATTTAGGGTTTTATGAATAAAATCATAAATTGAAACCCTAAATATTTAGGGTTTCATAAATGAAGCCATGAATAAGAACCTTAAATAATTATGTTTTCATTTATGAAACCCTAAATCCTAAGCAATTAATGAAACCCTAAATTCAAAACCTAAATTTTAGGATTTCATAAATAAAGCCTTAAATGGAAATCTTAAATATTAAGGGTTTCATAATTGAAATAATAAATCAAAACCCTAAATTTCACCTTAAACTAACCTAAATATTTAGGGTTTTAATAATCAAACTTTAAATATTTAGGGTTTCATTAATGAAACCCTAATTTAAACCCTATATATCCAAGATTTCATAAATAAAACTATAAATATTTGAGGTTTCATAAATGAAACTTTAAATACTTAGGTTTTAATAAATGAAAGCATAAATGAAAACCCTAAATAATTATGTTTTCATTTATGAAAACCTTAATTGGAACCCAAAATCCAAAAGTATTAACGACATCCTAAATCTCTAGGATTTCATAAATAAAATCCAAAATTTAAACCCTAAATATTTAAGGTTTCATTATGAAATGAAACCTTAAATATTTAGGGTTTTATAAATAAAATCATAAATCATAACTCTAAATACTTATGTTTTCATTTTTGAAACCGTAAATTTCACCCTAAGAATTTAGGATTTTAAAAATGAAATCCTAAACTAAAACCCTAAATCCTATACCACTAATGAAATTGTAAATTTCACCCAAATAATACATAATTAGAATTTCATAAAAAAACTCTAAATTAAAAACATAATTATTTAATATTTCATAAATGAAACCCTAAATTTCATCTCAAATATTTGGGGTGTAATAAGTGAAATTTTCAATATTTAAGGTTATATAAATGAAACCCTAAATTAAAACCCTAATTATATAGGATTCAATAATGAAACCCTAAATTTCACTTTAAATGTTTAAGGTTTTATAAATAAAACCTTAAATTGAAATTTTAAATATTTAAGGTTTCATAGTTGAAATAATAAATTGAAATACTAAATATTTAGGGTTTCGTTAATGAAAACCTACATTGTACCCTAAATATTTAGGGTTTCATAAATAAAATCCTAAATTGAAACCCTAAATATATCAAGTTTTCTAAATTTAACCATAAATCAAAACCCTAAATAATTATGTTTTCATTTATGAAATCCTAAATCCAAAAGCATTAATGAAACCATAAACTCAAAATATAAATATTTAGGATTTCATAAATTAAACCCTAAATTTCACCTAAAATATTTAGGGATTTATAAATGAAATCATGAATGAAAACTTCAAATAATTATGCTTTCATTTATGAAACCTAAATTTCACCAAAAATATTTAGAATTTCACAAATTCAAACCTTAAATCCTAAATCATTAATAAAACTTAAATTTCACCATAAATTGAATCTTGACATATTTAAAGTTTCATAAATAAAACCCTAAATTTTATCCTAAATATGTAAGGTTTCATAAGTGAAATCTTAAATATTTAGAATTATATAAATGAAACCCTAAACGTAAATCTAAATATTTAAGTTTTCATAAATAAAACCTTAAATTGAATCCCTAAATATTTAGGGTTTTATAAATTAAATCTTATTTATTTAAAGTTTCATTAATGAAATCTTAAATTTCACCTTAAATAAAAACCTAAATATTTAAAGTTCAATAATAAAACTATAAATATTTAAGGTTTCATTAATGAAACCTTATATATTTAGGGTTTCATAAATAAATCTCTAAATATTTGAGGTTTCATTAATGAAGCCCTAAATACTTAGGGTTTGATAAATGAAACCATAAATCAAAACCCTAAATAATTATGTTTTCATTTATAAAACCTTAAATCCAAAATCATTAATGAAACCCCCAAATATTTAGGGTTTTATGAGTGAAACCTTAAATATTTTGATTCTCATGAATGAAACCATCAATATTTAGTGTTTCATAAATTAAAACCTTAAATAATTATGTTTTCATTTATGAAACCTTAAATTTCATCATAAATTGAAACCTTAAATCTTAAACTATTAATGAAACCCTAAAATGAAATGCTAAATATTTAGGCTTTTATAAATAAAATCATAAATTCAAAACCTAAATATTTAGGATTGTACAAATGAAACCCTCAACTTCACCTTAAATATTTAGGGTTTTATAAATGAAATCATAAATACAAACCTTAAATAATTATGTTTTCATTTATGAAACCTTAAATTTCAAAAAAAATATTTAGAATTTCATAAATGAAATCACAAATTGAAATCATAAATCCTAAACCGTCAATGAATTCCTAAATTAAAACCTTACATGTTTAGAGTTTCATAAATAAAACCCTATATTAAAAACCTAATTATTTAGGATTTCATAAATGAAACTCTAAATATTTAAGGTTTTATAAGTGAAATCCTTAAAATTTAGGGTCATATAAATGAAACCATAAATATTTAAGATTTCATAAATAAAACATTTAGGGTTTCATAATTAAAATACTTAATTGAAACCCTATATATTTAGGGTTTCATAATTGAAACAATAAATTAAAATATTAAATATTTAGGATTTTATAAATGAAATCTTATCTATTTAGAGTTTCATTCATAAAAGTCTATATTTCATCCTTAATTAAAACTTAAATATTTAAGATTTCATAAATTAAAACTTCAATAGAAATCCGAAATATTTAAGATTTTATAAATGAAATCTTAAATACTTAGGGTTTGATAAATGAAATCATAAATCAAAATCCTAAAAAATTGTGTTTTCATTTATAAAACCCCTGAATCATAAAACATTAATGAAATTCTAATTTAAGACTCTAAATAATTAAAATTTTATAAATAAAATCATATATTCAAAATCAAAATATTTAGAATTTTATAAATGAAATCCTAAGTTTCACAATAAATATTTAGAGTTTTATAAGTAAAAACTTAAATATTTAGGGTCTCGTAAATGAAACTCTAATTTTTAGGGTTTCATAGAATCATAAATTAAAATCCTAAATATTTAAAGTTTCGTAAATAAAACCTTGATTTTCATATATTAAAATTTTAAGTTGATATTTTAAAAATAAAATACATTTTAATACTATTGTTTTTTTTTTCATTTATATAGAACTTTTATTTGTTTTTATAATTTTCAAGACATTTTTTTATATATTTCAAAATATTCAAGACATTTATCTTATTTTTAAAATTTTCGTTATATTTCACTTTTTTTTACATTTTTTATTTTTTTTTCAAATTTTAAAGAAACTTTTCTTGTTTTTTCATTTTTTTTTCAAATTTTCAATGCAATTTATTTTATTTTTTCATATTTTTAAAAATTTTCACTTTTTTTTCAAATTTTTAAGACATTTTTTTCTTGTTTTTCATTTTTTAAATATTTTCAAGAAATTCCTCATGTTTTTTTAATTTTCAAAACCATATTTTTGTTTTTTCATATTTTAAAATTCTTAAAATAGTACACTTTGTTTTTCATATTTTTAAAATTTTATTTTTATCATACTTTTCAAAATTACATTTTTTAAAAATTTTAAAGACAAAATTATTTTATTTCCTTACTTTTAAAATTATCATTTTTTTTCAAAATTTTCAATAATTTTTTTATATTTTCATTATTTTAAAACATTACACTTGTTTTTTTTTTCATAATTTCTTTCTTTTTTTCAAAATTTTCAAACTTTTACTCTTGTTTTTTGGTTATTTTATATATATTTTTTAATTTTCATGGTATTACACTTGTTTTTTTTTTAAAATTAAATACATTATTCTAGTATTTTCATATATTATTGTTTTTTTAAAAAATTTCAACACATTCTTTTTTTTTTTAAATTTCAAGACATTTTAGTTTTTTTTTTAATTTTTAAAAAAATTTCAAGACATTATTCTTATTTTTTTCATTATTTTTAAAATTTACAAAACATTTATCTTGTTTTTTTAGATTTTTATTATATTTCAAATATTCAAGACATTACTCTTTTTCTTATATATATATATAGAAGACATTACTCTTACTCTTGTTTATAAAATAAATAAATAAATAAATAATTCAGGATATTACACTTGATTTTTTTTATTTTTCAAACTTTTATTATTTTTGAAATTTTTAAGATATTATTCTTATTTTTTCAAATTTTAATTTTATTTATTCAAAATTTTAAGACATATTATTTTATTTTATTTTATAGTTTTCAAGACATTAATTTTTTTTTTCATGTTTTAATTTTTATTTTTTTTTTTCAATATTCTCGTTATATTACTTTAAGTTTTTCACATTTTTTAAGTTTTCCATTTATATAACATTTTTAAAAATTTTATTTTTATTAAAAATTTAAAGTCATTATACTTTGTTTTTCATATTTTTAAAATATTTTTTTTTTCAAAATTTTCAAGATATTACACTTATATTTTCTTATTTTAAACATCACTTTTTTTATTTCATTTTATGATGAGTTTAAATTTCTATTCTCTATATATTATATTACTGATGTTATGATGTAACTTTGATTTAATATTGTTATTTCTTGAAACTTGCTCTAAATATTTTGCAAAATAATATTATTGTTTGTTTTCCATTAAATTTCAGCTTTTAAATTTTGAATAAAAACGTAGTAAATATTTCTCTGCATCAATCTTTGAAAGTAATATATTGATTTTAGATAAAACAATACAAAAATATACCAATTTAAGATGTATTTATCCATTTTAAATTTGAAATTTGACTCTAGAAATAAATTAGGAAAATATATAGCTTTGAATGATACTTACATGATTTCATTATCATTTTGATTTTTGAACACATTATTTATTTTTTTTACACAAATTTTTGGATGGCTAATAGCATAAGATTTGTTCATGAAAGTTTAAATGGATTATAATAAAATAATATATTTTAAAATACTTTTTCATAATTTTTAATTTAAGTATTTTGCTTAATTATCCGCGCATCCCGTGAGTTCATATCTAATTTCACTAATCTGTAGGTGTCTATGAATAAGCAGTCATTTCTCTTTAATTTGGATGTATTATTAGTAGTAGTACATGTTTTCAAGCGTTTCTAAATGCACGTTACCTTGATGTTAAAAATATTTCTTCTCAAAAAATAAAAAAATACTAATGGGCCCTATCTACCACATCTTGCTCCCTGAATCTTCTGTTCTGGATTTGTCCATTGTTGACTTTTGGATTGGCACTCAAGTCTTTCCATAGATACATGAGATCTACACAATCACTCAATGAATCACAGGTGAAGGTACTTCACCCTGCATAATCCATGATGCTGTTGTGTTCATTTTGTGTCACATGGCCATATTTGTGGTTTTGGGATTCCACCAACTTGCATCCAATTCTAACCATTCTTCTACTCACACTGATCAGTGTGCTATGTTTTCTAAGGTGGTTCAAGAATTCAACCAAAGAAGCAACTCTTCCATTTCCTTTGCCGCCTGGTCCAATAGGCTTGCCACTTCTAGGGTACCTTCCCTTTCTAGGAACCAATCCCCACCTCAAATTTCACAAGCTTGCACAACTTTATGGCCCTATCTACAAGCTCATGTTAGGAACCAAAACATTCATTGTGGTTAGTTCCCCCTCTCTTGTGAAAGAGATAGTGCGTGACCAAGACACCTTATTCGCCAACCGTGACCCTCCAATTTCAGCAATGGTGGCCTTGTATGGTTGCACTGACATAGCCTCTTTGCCTCACGGTCCACGGTGGAGGAAGGCTCGCAAGATATTGGTGCAAGAAATGCTCAGCAACACAAACCTCAGTAACTCTTTCTCTCATAGAAAGGTAGAGGTTAAGAAATCGGTTAAAGAGGTTTATGAGAAGAGAATAGGGTGCCTTATAAGCGTTAGTGAGTTGGCTTTTCTAACAGCTACAAATGCAATAATGAGCATGATTTGGGGTGAGACTTTGCAAGGAGAAAAAGGAGCTGCTATTGGAGCTGAGTTTAGAGTATTGGTGTCTGAACTTATGGTGTTACTAGGGAAGCCGAATGTTTCGGATCTTTACCCCTCTCTAGCATGGCTTGATTTGCAAGGAATTGAGAGAAGAACAAGAAAGGTCTCTCAATGGATTGATAGGCTCTTTGATTCTGCCATTGAAAAGCGAATGAATGTGACAGGGAATGGAGAAATTAAGTCAAAGAAGAAAGACTTCCTGCAATATCTGTTGGAGCTTACAAAGGGTGATAGTGATTCAGCATCAATGACTATGAACGAGATCAAGGCCATCCTCATAGTATGTTTCCTAGTCCAACCTCTCTCTATATACTAACGAGACCTAAACAAAAAAAAACTATAAGAATTTAATAGTGATACACTGTATGACAGTAGGTAGTAGATAAATATATTCCTACCCACATGTTACTTTTATTTGAATCCAATTTGCTGATATAAAAAAGTAAAATTTTAGACTGAACTTGTGGCATCAATCCAAGTATGAAAAGTTATAGCCTTGTTTATATATGTAGGATATAGTGGTGGGTGGAACAGAAACCACATCAACAACATTGGAATGGGTGGTAGCAAGGCTCCTGCAGCATCCTGGGGCAATGAAGAGAGTTCAAGAAGAGTTAAATGAGGTAGTAGGATTGGACAATTGTATTGAACTAGAATCCCAATTGTCCAAATTACAGTACTTAGAAGCTGTCATAAAGGAAACACTTCGTTTGCATCCACCTCTACCCTTTCTGATACCGCGTTGTCCGAGCCAAACTAGCACCATTGGTGGATTCACCATTCCAAAGGGTGCACAAGTAATGTTGAACGTGTGGACTATACACAGGGACACTGAAATTTGGGAAGATGCATTGGAATTTAGACCAGAGAGGTTTCTGATAAGTGATGATGCTGCAAAGTTGGACTATTGGGGGAGCAACAAATTTGAGTATCTTCCTTTTGGTTCTGGAAGAAGAATCTGTGCAGGGCTACCTCTTGCTGAGAAGATGTTTATGCTTGCTTCCTTTTTGCATTGTTTTGAGTGGAGATTGCCTAGTGGCACTGTACTTGAATTTTCAGGAAAATTTGGTGTTGTTGTCAAGAAAATGAAGCCACTAGTTGTTATTCCAAAGCCTAGACTGTCTAAACCAGAACTCTATACCAATGATGTTATGTAAGTGAAATGCTGGGTTATTAACTTACTATAGAAGTTGTAATAAGATTTGTTATTTATGAAATTCTGTTATTTATATAAGATTTGTGAATATCTAACCCATAATTGTTTGCTGATGTTTTTGAAAAGAGTTTGCTTGCTGATGTCTAACCCATAATTGTTGTGGAATGTCTTTTAGTTTGGAATAGTTCAAGAACAATTCAGTTCATGTCAGTTCCTCCAAACAATTCAGTTCACCAAAACCTTAGACAGTTAAACTAAATGTCCGATCTATTTTTTAGTTCAGTTACTTAATAAGTCTTCAATTTTGTTCACCTCTAACAATGAAGCACATTCCATCCATTAAACATCACAATTTTTATTTTATTTTTGGAAAATTAGGTATCACGTTTCAAAAGCCAGTGCATCTGAATAAACGGATCAGTTAAGGATAAAAATAAAATACACCTGAAGGAGTAACTAGCAAAAACATCTTTGGGTTACCAGGTATCAGTTGCCAAAGTCATATTGTCCAAATAAATTTTAAATAATCATGACGTCCAATTTAAAAATGGTAAGAGCCATAGATCAGAGACAAATGAAAACATCAAATTCAATGTCCAATCATATGTACATATTTTCTAATGTTAATGGTAAACTAAAAAAATGCACTAATTAACGTTCTGTCACCCCCTAATTTGCAACACTAACTGGATCTCTATTCAAGTGCATCAGCTATCAAGCACAAGAACTCAGCCAATTTTCAGATTGAGTTAATTTAAAATTTAACATGCATTAGGTTAAATAACGTGAATGACTCGTCAACAGAGAACTCACAAATAAATAATACAAAATCATTAAAAAACTTATTAAAAAAAACGCATTTTTGAAACTCCCCCAATACCAAATGCAAAATACAAACATATATCACTTTAAAACCCCAATCATTTATGATTAGCATCGAGAAGACATTTGTATACTAGACCAAAATATAAAGAAATGTCAAACAAACAGAAAAATAAAAATAGTTGGGGGTTGTATTGTTGTAATGGCGTTTGGAGGCGAATTTGTGGAGAAAAGTAGTGAGAGGGAAAGGAAGAGTGAAAATGAGCAAAGGAAGGCAAGGCCATTCCCATGATCAAAATCTCATCCAAAAACCACCCACAGAGCACAAAATCCGTACTATGAAGCCATAGATTTTAATGTGAAGGGCTTGAATGGCAGGGCACCCTGTAGAAAACCTACAGATTTTTCAGAGCTATAGTTATACAATGCTCTCCCCTATATGCCTCAGCCCTAAAAGAAACACACACACACACAAACATGAAAATTTTATGTGACATTGAAAAATTATGCATGGTGGTCGAAAAAGGGAGAATGAAATTGAAAACCCTAAACAGAGTAGCCAGCGGCTGAGTTCTTGTTATGGCGAAGGAGGAAAAACTCTTTACTTATTGACAATTTGGAGGGGCTGGACTCTCTCATGTTATTGGGCTTGGACCAAAGTATAGGCCGAAGCCCACACGTTCACTCATCTAAACATAGATAATCAACAATTCATCCTTCCTGCACCTCCATTTTACTTTTTGAACCCCCTTTTAAATATTTTAATTAAGTGTGTGTTTAGATAAGCGTAATCAGAATTGATTTTGAATATAATTGATTTCTTAAAATCAATTTTGAAGTGAAATTTAGTATAAATTTGTGGATTCAACGCAGAAATTACTATTAGTATTAGTATGTGTTTCAATGACGTCAGCAAAATTAATTCCAAATAAATTAATTTTTCAAAATTAATTTTGAATAAAATTATTTTTTTTCATATTTATTTAATGTCTTGATTTATGAATTCTTGAGAAAGTAATAGACAGAACAATGAAAGTGTTGTTTTTCATGATTCTGTTTTATGATTATTTCATCATAATGATGTTATTACAGTGTTATTGTTTGCAATCTATATCCTTCTACTCTCTCATAAGGGTTCTAGCCTTGCTAGTGAATTTATGGCATTGCTTGGCTAGCATGGTATGTATTATGTAGCCAAATTTTAAATTGAAACTCAGCGAATGTACAAGACTGAATTATTTATTTTACTAATTAACCATCCCTTTTAAATAACTTTATTTTCTTTCCTATCTTATTTCATAAAAAAAATTCAATAAAAAAAATTTGATATACCGACGATATAAAAAGTTTTATACAATCATAACTCTTTATTTAACAACTCTCTATTCAAAGTATCCCTTGACTGATGATATAAAACTATTTTACACCACCACCAATTTATAAGTATTAAACTCTAAAAAATATCCTTAAAAACACATGTTATAAATAGTATATTTATAATTGTTCATATCAATTATATTATCTTATATAATATTTTCTTGTTACTATTTTGTCTTTTGTTACTTATCAGACCTATAGTCTATAGATAGATTACTTGTTTTGAAAATAATACAAAATTTTATTTATCTCAACACTTTCGTTTTCTCTTCTTTTCTAATAGTAACAAGTTACTTACTATTTATTTGTAATGATTATTTTAATTACCCTAAACTAAACTCCAATGTACATTTTGTAACCAAAATGAAATCCAATGTACATTAAATCTCATTATAAATTATCAAGACTAAAAGTAAAAACACTAGTTGTAAATTTTTTAACTTGTCAAATAACTTCTTTTTAAGTGATCTTGCGACTTTAAATAATTTTTAATTTTAACCATTCAAGTGTAGTTATACAATCAAGATTTACTCAATCTAATATAAAAATGACCCTTCTGCTTCATACATCCTTATATTTAAAATAGACATTGAGCTCCAATTAAAATGCATATTCTCTTCCTCCAAAAAACTTAGCCAAACATTTTAGTATAGACAGTACAGCTAATTTACAAGACTGGACCTATACCATGTCTTTTAAAAAAGCCATTTACGCCACTTTTCAGTTAAAAGTTTAAAAAAAAAAATCATCATAGAATTTGTTGATGAAATTTGAACATGGACAATGGAGCATATCATATAGTTATATCCAAGACAATGCAGCATGTTATAATTAACCCAATAGAGAGGTTTCCAAAAGGTTAAACAAAGCATTCCGAACAAGGGCCTTGACCATCACATGATTCACATCTAACAATATGTAAGCTTTAGTTTGCAGCCAAAACAAGTAGACATCACATCTCCAATGTAACCTCATAGTCCATGGACTAATATTCCACAATAGATTACTTGCTATTCACCAGCATTGACCAATATTGGTACATAACTTGAATACCTAACAACAAAATAAGTGAAGCAATTGCTTCAACTAATACCTGTACATGTAGTTCTGGTCATGAATCAGCCAGTAAAGGCATTCCAGCTACACATCATGTTTCACAAGCATGATCTAGATTTTAGGGATGGTCTTGCAGACTGACAAGCCCAGTCATAAATTACTTGATTAAACTACTATTCAGCACGATCAGAGAAAGTAGAGAGAAAATAAAAATACTGCACTCAAAATGGTATTAATTAGTTATACCGTTTGTCAACTGCAGACTGATATTGCCAATTCGTAAGAACAATCTCAATAAGGGAAATGACCCAAAAGAAAATCTCAATAAGGGCATAGGATGACCATATGAAAGCTCAAAACACTAAATAAGTAGTCAAGCAAGTGCTAGACTTTTGAGTATGTGAGAGAAATCACAGAAATGGTCATAATTTGTTGGTTTCCTACCTCCTGGCAGAATCTGTATGATGAAGAACAACTCTGATCAGGTCATCAATTTTGATCATTTTGATTTTGATCAGCACCACTCTCACTAAACCATTAATTAGTGATGCTTTCACCCTGGCATGAATGATGTCAACATTGGGGAGATTAGTCAACCTTCTACTTAAGTTTTTAACAGAGTAACTCATGATCAGTTTTCATTTCCAATGTACTAAAAAATCAAAGAAAATGTTAAACATCAGCCCTTGGAGCTAATTTTAAGCAACTAAAAGTAGCAAGATTTATTAGAAAAGAAAACATGTGTTACGTTTTTATATTTTCAATGTAATACTTTCTTTTTGAATAATATCTTACCACTTTTGGATGATTACAATCAACCCTAAGGTTGATGTTAACAAAACCAATCAAACAAAAGCATGAAATGGGGAGCTTGCAAGAAAATTACTTTTACTTGTTGGAACCTGAAAGCAATTTACTTGGTTAGCAAAGAGAATGTCAAGGGTGACATTCAGCTGGAACAGTATATTCAATGGGAGATGTATTCTTGAAGGTGCAGGCCTGTCATTATCAGATTAAAGAAACAAAGATCAGTGAGTTGCAAAAGGCAATTGTTATTATTAATGTCAATTTCCTTCCCGCACCATTGAAAGATTAGACAAATAATCAAATTTTTCCATTATAGATAGAACTAGATTATTTCTGTCCTCACCATTTGAGAATTTATTAGTTTATTGAATAATGGAAATTGTAGTTTTGAGGAAAATTCACATTAATAATAAAAATTGGCACAATTCAATAAACTCCCAAGTTCCTATCATTAGTTTTTGAGGATTAATTTTTGTATCTATAAGTACATAATTGAAACGCATTTTAGTTTACTTGCTGACAGAGTATAGAAGCCTTCCACCCTTGTTTACAGATACACCTACGGCAGTTTGAGAAATAACAATAGCAAGCAACATTCTTCACTTTGACGAGTAACCTTCATGATTGAAACATTTTTCCACCCAGCAAACTTGACCAAGGTAACACCACTAACAGAAATTATAATGTGTGTAGTTTGATTGCAAGCATTTAGCTTACGTTTGTTTTAACTTTTTTTTCCATAGACCAAACAAATAAAAATAATCAGGAGCTAAACTAATATATTTCTCTATTTCATAAAAAAGAATGGTACTATTGCTGAATTTCAAGCATGACTAACTAATTTTGCAATGTTCTTTTTTTTGGAAAATATGAGAATTTTGAACTAAACATCATACCTGATGGAGCAAAGGCATGTGGACAAAGGCATTGATTAGTAAACCTGAACAACGAAGAAATGAAGTAGAGAAACTCACTGCAACTTCATTAATCCCAACCACAATGTGATGGTGGGGGCACATATAAAATAAAACTATAAGGACCAAGGCCTGGCTTGAACAAACTTCTCAATAAGCACTTATTTATGTGAGAAAAAAATAAAAAGCAAAATGATTTAAACTTCTTTCATAAGTTAAAAACAACTAAGATCCAAAACCTAAATTTGTAAAACTAAAAGGACCACAACTCAAACCTTTAAAAGCATAGGGACCAAAACCAAAATCAAGATAAATTATGGGAACCAAAAATATATTTAAGCCATATTTGAATTGTCCCAAAAGAAGTCAACAAGATGTTCAATAATATTTAACTCCATCATCCCATATAGCTTTTTCTGAACTTTCCCTTTCTTTTTTACCTGTTTCTTTACCTCTCCATGACAGTTACTATGTCATTGTGGTCGATCCAGATTCCAGCCATTCATCTTGGTAGCTTCTTCCTCTTCTTTTTCTTTCCTTTTGAATTCAAGTTTCTTAAACATCTCACTTGAAGTCCACGCCAAGTTTTTCTCCTTTGACATTACAATATTAGGATGGACTGCAACCTCCTGCTCAATTCCCAATCTCTCAGCATTGCCCCCATAATTCCTAGCAATATCACTTGCTTCTAGACATTTCCTTTCATCGTCATCATTCATTTAATGCTCTCTCCTTTGATGAGCAATTGAGCATCAAGATTATTTTCTTGTCTTCGGCCTCATTTTTCTCAGTTTCCTTGAAGATTTATCTGAAATGTAGCCCAGAGCCAAACTTAGTTCCAATGAAGGAAACATATCCTATGGGATAAGTTACAAATTCAACAAAAGATCTTTTATCATTTGCTAATCCTGAAATTTAATATGGCCTCATTTACTATCAAAGATCCCAACATATTGCATAGATGTCTCAATGATTTTAGACTTGAACTCAATTAAGAGCAGATTAATGTAATATAGTACAAATTTTAGACAACAGAAAAATGGTAAGGATATATTATCCTGTACCACAGGCAAAAAAAATCACTGTCTCATACAATTAGAATTTTTTTACAGCGTCAGAACATCAAGTTTCATTTTTGTAATTTCCTATCAAACATTATTAATGTGAGAAACAATTTGTTTTAACATATATATATATATATATATATATATATATGCATTTTTTCAGTAACAAGAGAAGTAATAAACAAATCAGGCACATGAGCTTCACCAAAATCTTAATGTGAAATATAAAACCATAGTTGGGCTTTCACCTGGTCGCTTAAACTTATTGGAGATTTGGTTGTTAACAATGTTCAATCCTAATTCCCAAATCAATGCAATCACGACTAACTTCAAGTTCCCCTCCCCCCCCCCCCCCCCCACCATCCCAAAAATGAAACTAATCTTAAATCCCGCCAGTGTGCAATACAGCCTCAGCAACACATACTAAAAACAGGCACAACCAAGATTAGATATCATAACTTCTATAGAAGTACGTAGATTTACTATACTTACAAAACATTCTCCAATCTCCTTTGCAAGCAGTTCAGTAGATTGAATCAGATTTCAGACTGATAACATTCTCGAGGCCATAATCACAGAATCAAACTATGCTTCCCTTGCATCCCTCTAACAGATGGCTGCAATTATCCTTCATGGAGAAATACACATAATAAAAGCCCTCCAGAATAAGCAGTAATAATCAATGATATTCATCTTCAAAAAGGGAAACCAATTCCTCCATGGTTTCTTAGTGATACCACATATCATATTGTGACCACTTATTTCATGTAATGCTCAAGTAGCCAATCAATGAGTGCAACGTATTGTTCTCATGATTACACAAAATCATGACAGATTTCAAGGATAACAGAAAGATGAAACAATCAAGTTCACAAAGCAACAAATTGATTTTCAATCAACTTAAAACTATTCTCATCCTCCATCTTCTGAGGTTTATTTCTTGAAAAATAGTCAAATGTAATGTACATTAGGAAATCCATAAAAAGGCCCTTTTCATATGTTGCTCTAACAAGTTCAACATCATCTTGCATCAAACGGTAAGCTTGGTCCAGTATTCGATAGGAGATTTCATCAAAACCAAAGGAAATTGCCCTTAACTTTTGACCCCATATTAATGCCTTCTCTGGCATCCCCTGCTTGCAAAAATGAGACAACAACATATTGGTTGTAATCACATTTGGAATAAATCCCATCTTAAGTAATTTTGCAGTAAGAATCATAGCCCGATCTAATATATCACTACAAATACCACTCATCATAGTGTTGTATGTCACTGTGTTTGGAACAATACCAGCAGAGATTAGATGATCCAAAATAATAACTGCTTGATTCATTTTTCGCATTCTGCAGTAACCATGCATTCGTGTATTATAGGTTGTGATATCTGGGTCAAGCCCACATGAGTACATTTTATTAACAATCTCACCTGCACCAACCATGTCAAATGCCTTACAATATCCTCCAATTAAGATGTTAAATGTGAAAATATCTGGTAGCAAACCAATCCGCTGCATGTCAATAAATGTTTCAATTGCAAACTTCATTTGTCCCCGTCTACAAAACCCATCAATGATGATATTGAAGGTGAAGGTGTCAGAAAGAAGGCCTTTTTGCCTCATCTCTTTCTCCAACTTTAATGCTTCCGTCATCCTCCCACAATCGCAGAGCCCACCAATCAAAGAATTGTAAGCAAAATTATTAGGAACAAAACCTATAGCTGACATTTCTAAGAACACTTCATATGCCTCCTCAACATTACCTGCTTTTGAAAGTCCATCAATTAAGGCTGTAAAGGCAACAGCATCTGGATAAATACCTCTTTCTTTCATTTCCTTCCATAGAAACTGAGCCACATCTAAATCATTCATCTTGAAATATCCATCCAAAAGCACAGTATAAGCCACTTTATTGATAGGAAACCCCTTCTCTAACATGCTATACAAAAGTATCCTGGATTCTTGCAACCACCCTTTCCTACACAAACCCATAAGCAAAGAATTACAAGTGGACGATGAAGGAGTGAAACCGCATTTGACCATAATACGATAGGCTTCAAAAGCTTTGTCTTCTAAACCTGCCCTGCTATAGGCTCCTATTACCGAGTTAAAGGCAACAACACTAAGAGTTAGTCCCTTCTCTAGCAGTTCTTGCAATAATTCCATGGCCTCATCGAGTCTGCCAGCCCAACACAGCCACGATACCATTACATCATACAGTGAACAATCCGGAAACAATCCCGACACTATCGAATCTTTCAAAAACCTGTTCCAATCCGCTCTCCTTCCATACTTATAATGCCCCCCAACCAAAATATTAAAAGTCACACAATCAGGAGAAACACCCTTAGTCCTCATCTCTTCATAAAGCAAGCTAGCTTGACCAACCTCCCTGGCCTTGAAATATCCATCCATCAGCGTATTATACATCGCAGCATTCGGAGCAATCCCCATATCCTGAATCCCGTCAAAGAGCTTCCGCGCCTCCACCACATTCCCTTCCCTGCAAAGGGCATGCATAATGGTGGTAAACGTTGCAACACTCGGTTCAACACTGCTCTGGACCATCAAATGCAGCCAATCAATCGCAACCGAAGTCCTCCCGCTAACACAAAACGCGTTAATAAGAATGTTAAACGTAACAACATCAGGACTACACATAAACTTAGGCATCAAATGCAACAAACTCTCTGCTATCAGAACCCTATGCTGTCTACAAAACCCACAAATCATCACATTGAACGTGATATTCGAGGGGCGAGGCCCTTTGAAAATCATATCCTTAAACAACTTCCACACACTACCGTAATCACCAACCCTAAGCAGCAACCTAATGAGAATAGTGAGTGAAGACAAACCAGGCCTAACTCCCACATCCCTCATCATACGCAAAACCTCCAAAGCCTCAAACTTCATCCCTACATTGAGAAAACCACGCAAAAGGGTATTCAAAACAGAGAAATCAGACTCATACACGGCATGGTTCCTCCACATGAAATCCACTATTTTGTCCGTTCCGCCGCCGGCCCCAACCCTCGCAATGAGCCACGAAACGACGTCCTGCGCGAGCAGCTGGAGCTTCTGCGCCGCCAGGACATGCGCCGCGACGCAGCTCAGGCGGAGGACCTCGTCGGAAACGGAATCAGAGCAGTCCCCGGACGCCGCGGCTAACTTGAAGAACGCAAACGCGGCGGCGCGTGTTTGAAAGAGTTTTATGATTTTGACCAAGAGGAAGGGGCAGAAGCACAGGGAGAAGGCTTTGAGGGCGAAACCCTGATCGGTTTTGATGATGGCGGAGAGTGCCGTTGTGACTATGCGGCGTTCGCGTGGGGTGGTGATTGTGTCGAGGGGTTTGGGGTTGGATTGGGGGAGAGGGAGAAACTGTGTGAGGTAGTGAGAGGTGTGAGGAGTGGGGGAATTGGAGTAATAGTGAGAGTGAGAGAAGAGAAGGGGATTGAAAGAGTGGTGTTTTGTGAGAGAGAAGAGGGGACGAGGAAGGTGGAAGTTGGGTGGCATTGGGAGGTGGGAGCGCCGGCATGTAACACGTGAGCGAGGTCGTCGGAGCTCGGCTCAGGTGAAGAATGGAAATTGGTTGGACTATTGCTACGCCTTCCGCTGCTTCCCGGGCGGGCGTAACCAAGTGTGTATAGTGGAATGAAATGAAATAAAAAAATTTGAATTAGGGTGATGCAAAATACAAGGTAAATATTCATTTTAATTCTTCAAAGCGTGAAAATGTGAAATATTAGTACTCGTACTGGTAAAAAAGTGTAGAGAACCATAGTGTATCGAAAGTGTAATAAAAACAATCACAAAATTTTATTTATATAATTTTTTAAAATAATTTGATAAGACTCAACTGATTTCTCGATAGTCTCACTTTATAAAACTTTATTACATTTATATTATGTTATTCTTCGAATGAGTAAATATTAGTTAACATTAAGTTTTTTTTACCCATGTGACATTTGTATTGACCACGTGACATTGTTGTGATTGTTATGATAAAATTGATGGCAACAAGTTTGTGCTAACGCATTTGACTAAACGGTCTCTAAAATACAAACAATTGTTCTTTTCTTTTTCATTTTCTTCTCCCTCTCCCCTTCCTAGTGTCCTCTCTCCACCTTGGAAGTGGATCAACTACAGTGGCTTTTACACGGGAGTCAAATTTAGTTTTTAGCCATATAACTACATGACTAATAAAATAAAACACTTAAAAATACGTGGTGTTAGATGGCACTGAACACCCTGCAATGATTTTTACACTGCAGAGGATCTAAATCCCTCCACCTTCTCCATGGTGTCACCACCGTTCCTAACCTCACATTCTTCCTCCACCTCCAACAAGAACGGGTGGGCATTATTACTATCAGCATCGACCTCTCCCTTGCCCACCATTGACTTCTCTTTCGTCGTAATCGATGCTGACGCAAACTTTCACAACCTTAAACTCGAGAATCGCATCAAGGTCATCAACGGCAATTGTCGCTTAGACCAAGTTTTAGTCCGTGACAAACGTTGATTCATCTTCGAAGAAAATATTTGTAGCTATGCATCAACCGGGAAAGGGAAAAGAAGAAGATATAGTAAAAACAAAATTACAATTTTCAAAATTGATAAATCCAACAATAATATGCTGAAAAATTAGTCCATAAGAATATGTTAATAAATTAGTCTATTTCACTCATTAACGAATATGACAATCTATTTGTACACATGCACTGCCAGACTAATGGTGGTGGATTAATATGTCGGTCACTTACGTAACTTTTTGTTAAATTGTTTAGGCTCTCTATGCTTCTATGCCGTGTTGTTAATTGTTATCATGTATGCCAAATAATTTTCTTGACCATCAATTAATAATATAATGCACACTTGTTCAGCAAATATTGTTTCAACTTTTATATAGAAGATTTAAGGTTTTCTCATATAAAATAGGAGGTTATCAAGTCTAATGATTAAGTGTAATATGTGTTTATCTTTATGTGATAGAAATTTTTATGTTTTCTTAATTAATTTATGGCTGATTTTGAATATTTCAATATTTGTCCCACTAATTGGGATGCTATTGATTTTCTTCATTGTTAAATTATTGTGTCTCAAATTAAGTTATTATTATTATAATTTTATTCTATTAGACCAGTACAACTTAATTAAAATTTGTATCGATTTACATAGAGACTAGATTAGATCGGTGAGATCAAATCTATAAGAATACACAATCCTTAGATCCTGAGTATAGAGATCTTAATATAGGAAGTTACAAATATCATATATTTTTTTAATCATCTTATTTCAAGTTATTAGAAAACTTTCTTCTTCATACTTATGGTTACAATTAGAAAAGTTGTTGAGATACAAAGTGGAAACATATTTTCATTATATATTTTGACATGATTTTGCTGAAATACACAACGAAAAATTATTTTCGTTAATTTTTTGTTGTGTTGCATGGGTATCAAACGTTAGGAGTATTTTAGTAAAAAAAAAAATACAATTTTTTTATAAAGAAGGGGTGCCAGTAGTAATCTGGAGGTATGATAGTAATGGCCGAAGTAGATTACTCACGTAGTTTCCGAACAACTCAAATCTTGACTCTGATCCAAAATCTTCCGGGGCCACCAAGTCCAAAATCCAAATGAACAAAACTAACGCAGTAACACTAAGGTGAGAAAGTCTACTTTTATTTATATATATTGGCTGATTCGTAAATAAAATATATTAGTATTTAGTATGTATGTTAAATAGGATAAATATTTATTTTATATACTTAAAATTTATAGTAAATACTAAATAAATATTTCTAAATATCTTTAACTACCCATTTTGGATTCATAATGAATAATTAGAGTAACCATCTGAAATATTCACCCTAACAACATAGTAGACTTAGGTCGAAACATTACCTATTCCAAATTCCCAACCCAAATTATAGTCTAGCTAGAAAGTGACTGGCTAATGCAATAAAAAAAGACACATGAAGAGGGAAACAAACAGGAAAACAAGGAAAGAACGAATTAACTCATAACATAAAAGCAAAAAAAACATAGGCACCGACATGACCCAAAACACGGTTTGGTGGATGAATGAATCTATTATCAGAACATTAATTTGTTCATTATACATGTGTTATGATGATTTGAAAATGCTGATTAACTGTAATATACATTATGATGATGGGGGACGAACCTAACTTTCCCACCTTATATATTATGAGGAGCGTGTGATGAAGAATTAGATAGGATAAAATTAAAAGGGGAAGAAGGAAGGTCCACATGTTATCCACTAGGATTACAAGCTTATTAAAGAATGAATGAAGAGAAGAGTAATTAGAGGACAAGGAGACAGAGTGGTTGCCTAATAGCTAATGGCACCCCACCAGATGATCAAAGTGGGGTTGACCCAATCATGGGTGTGGGCCCCACTTTCTCATGCTTTTGCCATCAAATTCCCAAACCCTGTTTGTCTGTCCCTGCGTGCACACTCTTCTTCAGGGTAAGTCAGATCAACTATTCTCCACTTCCAACTTGCCTTGCTCATCACCACAACCTTTCGGTTTCATTTTCTTAGTTTATTTTCTTATGGCCAATGTTTGATTTTAGGTTGAGATATGTAAAGAATAGAAGAGTAATAGTTTTATACTATAAGTGAATTATATCTCTATGTTTGTAATGCACTTGAAGTACAGTATAGCATGATTTTATATTGTCGGATAATTATCATCTTTAATTTATGATAAATTTATTAAATTTTATAAAATTATTTTAAAGATTATATAAATAAAAGATTATGATTATTTAATGATATAAAATTATATTACACGGTTACGATAATATCCTTATTCTTTATTAACTAAGATGAAAACCGCATGAATTTGATTCATGTGGACTCAGATGCAATGCAAATCCACCAATTCTCCCAACATGTACGGCTTATGCATTTAAACATAAAGCATTGTTAATATGACGTTTTAGATAGAAGGCAACGAACTATTTTATAGTGTATGTAAGGTAACTTTTTTTTTCTCTACTCAAAATAGTGGTGAAGTGGTGCATTCATAGAGCTATACACAGCTGAAAGATTTGTATACATGGACTATAAAAACTCTATATAATTTGATAATTTACATTTGACTTTGTTCCATCCGTGCCTTCATCGAGCTGAGTTTAAAGTTTAGTTTGATAATTAATGCCCTGTTGATAACAAAGTCAATGGGCTTCAAAGCTGACATCGATCGAAATTACATGAAATGTGCAATACATCCATGCTATAATTCGGGGATTAAGAATTATATACATATTATTCACTTGACTTATTATCAAATGGCTGCGTCGATTTCCTTTTTGTTATCAAACCTGTCATGATCATTTTCAGGTTCGGGCAATCCTGTTTGATGAATAAATTACTTAATTATAATATGATCACAATTCACATCTCAATGTGGATTTAATTTGCAAAAACCCGCTAAAAGTTTATGAAATACGATTTTTATATGACTTGAACTCTATTTTAGAGACTCAAAATTAAATCCAAGCTTTTTTTTATCCAATTTACTATAGTCAACAAAACTTACATTGAACTGACCCAGATGGAACTGTATATAGCCTCTTTGCTACCTCCACCTAAAACGTGATAAATTAAAAGGCATGATTTTCCATAGCACTTTTAGGTAACAATTTTATTTGTCAAATTTAGACAACAATTTAACAAGTGTTTAGACCACAAATATTATAAAAAATACTTCTTTTTTTTTTCAAATGTATGCCTTATAATAAGGACAGTGAAAGTATTAATTGTTATTTCTTAGTAAGTATTTAAAAGTCTTATAGAACTAACTAGCAGTAAATACTTTTTTAGAGAGCAATCAAATATTCTATAGTTTGCAATGATAAAACCAATCACCAAAAAGAAAAAAACAATGATAAAAAAAACACAAACTTGTAACCAAAATATTTCATCCTATACAAATCTATACAAGCTAGATGAATACTTTTTTAATTTCTTAACATGCTCTTTTTAATAATTCTTCAACTAACTAGTATATAGATTATTATTGAATACTTTTTAATACTTTTGAATGTTATATATATTATTTTCATTTAACATCTGTAAAAATATTAAGAAGATAATAAAGATGTTTGTTTAGGAATTACTTCTAGTTACATCAATGTACAGCAAAAAAATGGAATTAGCATCACTCCTATGAGATAGACAGGTAATAGTGCAAGCTGAAAAAACTCACATGAATAAAAACTCCATAGTTCATATCAATAAATGCCCTATTTATCCCTAAAAAAATGCCCTATTTATCATCAATGCAAGAAAACGTTACACATTCAATGTATTTACTTTTTTTGCCCATGAATCATGGATTTCTGTCAAACACCCAACCAATAGTAATATCCTATCCGATAGAAATTCACACAATTATCAAATTAAACCTCATTGCCCATTCAAACTAAGACCACAAAAAGCATTTTCTTTCCCTTTACCCACTTTTCATTCACACTAGAACTAGATATATAGCTTTGTACGATTGAAGCTATAAAATGAATATATGTTGTGTGATGCAACTAATGACTAATTTTTTTAATAGATGGCCTATAATGCCTTGTTGGATAAAACTGTTTACAAAGCTAGCTAGCCTCCTTATTATAATTAATTTGTACTAGTATTTTAATATGTGTGTATGATATAAGCAAAGTAATTTTATATAATTAAAATTAATAAAAAATATTTGAATATATAAATTATATTATAATTAAATACTTAATATATTTGAATATATAAAATATATTTTGCATTTACGATAAATAATTAAAATTATGAATATTTTAAGTATTAACAATTTCTTTAAAATTTTTTATTGAAATTCAATTTATAGACAAATAAAAATGGTAGATTGGAAGATGGATATTAAGAAGATAGATAAATAAATAAAGATGAAAAGAAGATAATTTGATATGATTGAGATTTTTTTTTACTAATATATAAAAGTTATGATACAATCACGTATAAAGAGAAAAAAGAGAGATTTTTTTTATAAAACATTTAATTGCATATAAAGAGCGAAAATATATATTACTCTTCAAATGAATATCTGTAGTAATATATAATATAGATATCAATTAACATCTATTTGTTGGGAAAAGAGTAGAGACTCTTTTCAAAGTGGTGAAATAATTTTCTTTATGTTGCTTCTTTTTTTTTTACTGAAATTATCTCTTAAATAGCGTGGGACAAAATAAAACAAAAGTCAAATAAATATATAGGAAATCTACGCGATTAAAATAGTAGTAGTAGTTGTGGGTCTCTGATGACGATGATTAGAAAGACTAAAGACAGAAAAGTGAAAACCACTTGTCTGTCTTAGTTTGTTTATTGGGGCCAATGAATGATATTATTGGTTGGTCCGTGTTGAGAGGGAACCGGAGAGAAAGAGCTCAAAGGTTCTTCCTAATTTCTATAGCTTCGGCATTCCAATCATTTCCCAAGTAGAACTTTCAATTTCAACCGACATGAAACCTTACTATGAGCTTGTTACTTTAGAAAAGAATAAAAAAAATGAAATTAATTTTACTAAAACTTAAAATTATTTTATTTCATCATATATAGAAATTTTTTTATAAATTAATTATTGAAAAAAATAATTTAAAAAAGCTATTGGAAAATGTTGTTTTTCTATTATCATCTTTTTTTAAGTATAATAATTATGATCAGTTATTTATGATAATTATTAGATTTTGAGAAAATGAATTTTGTAAATAAAAATAAAAAGTAATTTTTCCAAAATTATTCTCGAAGAATTAGAGTAACTTGATTTCTGATCTTAATTGTTTTCTTCGTTCCAAAATAAACATTGTCCCAAATGGTTTTATATTAATTAAGAAGATCTAATAAATAGATAAAAAATAATAACTTTACAAAATTATATTCAAATACTGAAATAATATTTATTAAAAATATCAGTGGAAAAACAATTAATATTACAATATAAAATTGCAACAATTTTTTGTCCTCAAATACGATTGTTTTGAAACGATTATTTTTTTATTTTGTTTTTCCTCAATAATAATATGTTCTGCATTCAGAAACTGGTAACCATTATTATGCACTTCGATATTTTGTTTTTTAAGAACTTTTGTACTCTGTAGTTTGGATTTTAATATTCATACATTATTTTTTTTAATTGTAAAAGGAAAAAAAACAAATATTATATGATTTGATCTGCGTGTGTGTGGATTGATTTTTTGTATAAAAAAGTGAGGCAAGCAAAAATGGAAAAAGAAAACAGTTCTGTAAAACATTACAATTTTTTTAATATGCATATTTTTTATAGGCCATGAACTAATTATTTGTTACTAGCATTTCTTTTTCTTGTTTCAAATATTTATAACACTATTCTACATCTAATAATTGCTTAATTGCAACATAAAAAAAAATTGCTTAATTGATAAACAATTAACAGTTCATATAAAAAAGCATTACTGAAAAATGTTTAATATCCTGAGTTCATAACATCTCATTAGCGTAAAAGAGTAGTTGCTGCCATATTAGAAACCACATATAGTACTATTTAATGTCTTTATGACAGATTTAATATACGCATTATTTATATCTCAAAATATTTAAAATAATCATTAATTTCTTTAAGATATATATAATTATAGCTAAACTCTATTAATCCAGACTTAGAATATTCAGCAAAAAAAAAGGACTAAGAAAGTTGAATCCTCCCCTTTTAAGTATTAAAAAAAATATTATGTATGAAAAAGTAAATGGTTCAAGATCATAAACGAAAAGAGAAATGAGTAAAAAAATTGTATGGTATACATTCATTACATTTGAATTAGTTATTTATCTATTTTTTTCAATTAAATTAGTTAATTTGAATAATTAAGTCAAAACAAAATTAAAAAACAACTTTTGATGTACGTAAGAAAAAATCAAACGAATAAAATGTTAATGGTTAATTAGCTGTGAATATAATTTAAAAAAATATTAAACTTTGTATTTGAATACTATTAAATTTAGTAGTATTCACGGATATATGTAACCTGCGAATCCAACCAAATCCAATCCGACCCAACCCGGTTTGAATGAGTTGATAAAGTGTTTGGGTCAAACCCAATCAAACTCAATTTTAACCCGATGACTTATGGGTTAGGTAACGGATTTTGTTGTATGAACCCATAACTAGTCCAACCCAAGCCAACTTGAATTATATATAATAATAACAATGATGATGATAATGATAACAAAACAAAAAGTCTGCTCTCACTCACTCAAAACTTTCACCCTCTATATATACCTCTAACCTTTTTACTTTTAAAAAACCCTCAAAATAGAAACATTCTTTCTGTAAGTCACCGTCGTCCTCTGTTGTTGCATCATTGCCTTCTTCTACTGTTGCATCATTATAGTCATCCGTGCATCATTGCAGCTCTGCACAACCCTCCACTACTAAGCACCAGTGATATTTTTATTAGATTTTATTTGGTAATTTCTTTTACAATCTTTAGAAAGTCAAATCAATATGGTTTATTTTGATATAATTTACATTAGTTCCTAATATTATTTGTGATTTAATGAAGACTTTTTTAAAAATACATTACTGACTCGATGATTTTTTAAACAAAATTTAAAAATCTATTATGATTTTTTTAAAAATTTTAATTTTAATTTTTTTTTTAAAATTACATTACTAACTCGATAACTCAACCTAACCTAATCCGTTCACGATTGGATTGAATTAGGTTGAGTTTGAAAATAAAATCACACAAATTCAACTCACTAAAAATTAAATTAGATAAAAAATTTATAAAAACCTAACACAACCCAAATCACGAACACCCTAATTAAATTATTACCCACCATTGAAAGAATAAAGATTTGTAATCTCAATTGACAAGAAATATATCTAACTAAAGTTTTTCACGACGTGGCAAATCTTTCAATTAATACACACTTTCGAAATTGATGTGAAAAAAGAATTAGGTCTGTGAGGATCGACCGCAAGTACTCAATTATTTGTTTATGGGAAAGCTTTTCGAAACATTAATTTGACATTTCTCAGATATTGTTTGACATTTCTCATATGACTTGGACTCACTAGGTGTGGTTGGGAAGTAAGAGGAGACATGTGAGAACTTAAAAGCTATTTTTTTAGTTTAAAAAAATAATACTTTTATATATATATATTTAATTTGTACCCTTAAACTAAGAAAATTTTGAACATACCAACAGATTACTCATAATCATAATTATTAATGAAAATACCAACACCTGTTTAATTAATTACTTCATAAGAATCTCTCTTTGTTTTATCTCTCCAGTCTCTGTCACTTTTTTTAAAAAAAATCGGAATTATCAATACTTTTTTTTTTTCAAAAATACATGTTCTCACAATTAAAAGAAACAACTTCCACCGTTTTTTTACTTCTTTTTTAAAATATTTTTTACTAGAATAATATTGTAGGGTATTTCTTAATATTATTATTGTTACATACATAGTTTTTGAGGTTCTAACATTACATCTTTAAGAAATCCAAATCCTTTCCGTTCCGTCAACTCATTGATATTCAAAGTTAAGGAGTAATTGAATAAGTTTTCTTTTTTTTCTGACGAGTAACTGAATAAGTTAGTTTCTTGAGAATCGGATTTCTATTAATTTTATTTATAAAAAAATATATGTTAATAATATTTTATTCTAAAAAATTACTACTTTATAATTCTTGACTGGTCGTATCATCATATCTTAATATAAAAAATAAGGTACAAATGAATGCTTTTTGAACTTTAGTGTTTAAAAATATATATATATATATATTATACTGAACATTTAACATGTAACTGCAAAATTAATATGAAGTTTCATCTTTTCCTCTCAGACCTACACGTGTCACCATCTTTGGGCCACATACCCTTTGACTTGGACGACCATAGTCAGAAACCTACACCTCTTATACTTTTTTTTCCTATGGAAACCTCTCTTTGATTTTCTATGCGCCTTTTAGGGTATTAATTATTAATTTATTAATAAAACTTGTACTACTAATTAATATCCCTATAATATTAATTATTTGTTTATTTGACCTTTCTATATATCTTGACCTTTTTCCTCTCCAAACATTTCATCAGATCCTTTGCTGCTTCTGTTTCATGTGTGTCTCCACTTTACCTTCTTTTTTTTCTCTCCTTTTTGTTGATACAGATCCTCCTCTTTCCTCTTTCATCTTTCTTCTTCTTCTTCTTCTTCTTATTCATTATTTTCTGTGTGTCTTCTTCTATGGCGGTTTTACCAAGTAGCTACTCCTCAAACTTGGAATTGACCATGTCTGTCCCTGGCTTTGCTTCTTCACCAACCCTTCTTCCCTCATCATCTGGTAATTAATTAGCATATATATAAACAAGTTATTTAATTATTTCTCAATTTTTTTGTTGTATCTTTTTTCTACAATCATATATATATATATATATATATATATATATTCTTCTTCATCTTAATTTGTCATTTTCATCAACCCCTTATATCATCTTAATTAAATAATATTCCTTCCTTCTTTTTTTTTTTGTTTATGTGTGTATGTGTTCTTGTTTGTTTAGTTTCATGGTAATTAAATTCTTTTAAAAAAAATTTCACTTCTACCTTTGTTTCTATCATACAAGTGGCTCCTTAGGAAGAGATACATATATATAATTTATTTATTTAATTTTCTTACCCTTTCTTGGGTTAAAATTAAAGTCACGACCACATGAACCCACCACAGTTCTATTTTTCATCTCTCTCTCTCTCTGGTTGGTGATTAAATAGAAATGATATCTATAAACATCATATTTCCAATCTTGTCCTTAAATGATATATATATATTGGATCATTTAAGATGAAGATCATGTGTTTGTTTTGGTCTGTAAGGTTTTTTATTTTATTTTTGGAAGTATATGTATGCATAAATATATAAGGCAGTGTTTGGTATTACAGTGAAAGAATTGGACATAAACCAAGTACCTGTAGAAGAAGATTGGATGGCATCAAACATGGAGTTAGATGAAGAAGAAAACAGCAATGGAGATGTTCCTCGCAAGAAACTCCGTCTCACTAAGGAACAATCTCGTCTCCTTGAAGAAAGCTTTAAACAAAACCACACTTTAAACCCAGTAAATAACTCTCCAATCTCCCTCTCTCTCTCTCTCTCTTATTTAACATGTCATTTACTATATCATTAATTAGTGTCATAACTAATGTTACAAGGAATTTAATTAATTAGCTTAAGATCTTATAAGTTTTAATTTCTTGGTTTTGTAGAAGCAGAAAGAGTCTTTGGCAATGCAACTGAAGCTGAGAACAAGGCAAGTGGAGGTGTGGTTTCAGAACCGTAGGGCCAGGTATGGCTGATCAATCAATTAATGCCATTTAAGATAAATTAATTAATCCCATTTAGTTTTTTGTCATTTATGACTTAAAAAAAAGTACTACTACTATATGCTCCGCATTTTCTGTGGGTATGCCATATATAGAGACAAATTTCAGAGGTTGACAGAATAATGATAAATTATGATATAGACCTCATGAATCAGCTGAATCCGATTCTAGTACTGTCTCTAATTAATAAAAGTGGAAAACGATCATTTAAAAGTTGCACTTCCTTCACATAATTAATTCCTCATTAATAAGTGATATATATAGGTCATACGATAAAAGAAATATTGGATCAAGTTGAAGCCACATATCTATCTATAAACTAATCCACAGATGTATCTAAAACTCAAGAAACAGTGTGTCAAAAAATGGTTGAGCATGCATGGTTGTGAAAAATCTTATATAATGCATGATGATCTACATGTATATCTATTTTTGGGACAAACTAATATTACTCTTTTTCAAAGCTCTTCCAAAAAAAATAAATTATTTTAAACTTGTAAAGCACACACTAAATACAAAACTATATGTTCTATTTATATTATAACATGTTTGATTTGTTAGCATTTTAAAAGCCTCTAGTAATAATTTAGGGGAAATTTTGTCTCTATTGCTCAAGTATTTTAATTAGTTTAAAATGTGACGAAACTATATATAATCACAATTAGGAGTGTAAAAAAAAATTGATTGAGATTGACTTGTATTAATTCAAATTGGAATCGAATAGATTTTTATCAGAACTAATTTTAAAAATGAAATCAGATTTTTATTTATTTAAATAATTCAATTAAAAAATCAGTTCGAAATCAATCTAAAATTGATTCAAACTGATTTAAAATGATTTTAAATTAGTTCAATTTTTAATCAATTCAAAAAGCTAATTCGATTTGATTTTCGAACCAATCTGCACACCCCTAATCACAATACTATTAATAGAAGTTAGAAACATAACTTAATAATAATACTAATAATATTAGGTCACGAAGACATAGCAATGACATGAGAGTAGATAGCTGGCGTTAAAATATAGTATGAACAGCTAATGATGTAATTCCAGTGTTAAACCATAATTTCAGCAGTGTGCAAAGAACACAATCATTGTTGTCCAAATTAAAGTAGACAAGTCGATAATGATAGCACCGCATTAATTGGTGGAGTTTTATTTGGCCTCGTGTGCTACACTGATCATCACTCCAATAAGTGCGACTTTGACCACTTGTTTTGTTACTTTAGACCAACCATGCATTTGATTTTACACAAATCAATTATTAGTGTTAAGCATCATGCATTGTATTTAGTTATCATGATTAACACGTATCCATAAAAATCATATATAGGGGGTTCTTCACTTATTCCCAATAATAAAATTTTCATTTCATAATAATAATTAATCATCTTTGTCCCAAGTTTCTGCATATTTACTTCGGAGGCGTTTGGAATAGTTAATGGAAGAAAATTGTGAAAATAACTTGTTTATAATTAACTTATAGAAGTTTTTATATATTTTTTTTTAAAATAAATCTTTTTTATATGTATATTATTAAAAATATTATTTTAATTTATTTAAATAAATTTCATGATTATATCTATATCTATATCTATCTATCTATCATCATACAATTTTTATTATTATTAAATAAGTACTTCATTAAATTATTTACCTAAAAGTGCAATGGAAAAAGAAAGATATATAAAAGAAAATATAGTTTCATGTCTTCTCTTCTCTCCTAAGAATTACTCTCCTTTAAAGTGATGATGATTCATGAATGAAGCCGTGTCATCCATGCAACTTAATATGTAACGCAGTTAATGAACATGCATGCGTGCTTTGACCGTTGAGTGAGCAATAAGGTGGAGTTGGTTTTTTTTTTTAATAGATAAATGTTAATTATTAATTGTAGTTGGTTAATTAATGATATTCATTATGTTATGCATCGTAGGAGCAAGTTGAAGCAGACAGAGATGGAGTGCGAGTACCTGAAGAGGTGGTTCGGTTCCTTAACAGAACAGAATCGGAGACTTCATCGAGAAGTGGAGGAGCTCAGGGCGATGAAGGTGGGGCCCCCCACCGTTATTTCCCCCGCTCACTCCTCTCACCCGCTCCCCGCCTCCACACTTTCCATGTGTCCCCGCTGCGAGCGCATCACCACCACCGTTGCCGACAAACTGCCCTCCACCGCCACTTTGTCCGCTAAAGTGAGGCCAACGCAATCTGGTCAACCCTCCGCCGCATGTTGACCACCTCAAACAGTGCGGCAGAAAACTAAACTAAATTAAACTCAGAAAACTAAAAAATTTATAGTTAATTAATTAATGTGAATGAATGAAGATATAATAGTAGTAGTACTATGTGCTAGCAAAAAGAAAATGTTTTGACATTTTGTAGTTTGTAGTAGTAGTGGACTAGTGGTACTTTGTTTTCAATGGTCATTGATTAATTAATGCCTATTTGGGTATTAATTATTTGCAGTTTCACATTGCTTTTAATTTTCTGATTTTTCAAATGTATATGTGTATGGACAAGGCGTAAAAGGAAACAGATTAGATTTGGAGTTTCACACGCTGCACGGTTTGTTGAAAATATTAATGAAAGGGAGTGCCTTTTTATTAGATTTGGAAAATTGTAAAATATTTATATATGGAAAATGACATGAAAGGAACGCATTAGGTTCACAGATTAATCCCATGCAGCATATGAGGAGAAACTGAAATGGAGCCTACTTTTATTAGATTTCGAAAAAAGTTTTAAAATCTTGGCTAGGTTTTACAGTCACTTTTACATGCATGGATGGAAATTATGTTTCACGACACTTTCAAAACATTTGTGCTAAAATAATTAGGTTAAATTGATTGTCCAAATATATTTGTTTTATTTTTTTGTAATAAATAAATGAAATAAAAAGAAGAAACTCGTTCCTACATACTATTTTTCTAGGGTAACGAGAAACTAAAAAATTAAGTAATTCTTTTAAAAATATTTTTTTGTCTAATTACTCTAGTCACAAAGATAGTTTATTACAATAAAATACTTTGACATGCATGAGATATCGCTTTTATTTTTACAGCAAATGAGTTATCACCTATATGGGGGCTAAATCATCGTTGGGACACGCACGCATAAGAGAGAAGAACCTTCAAAACTAAACTATGTACAAAATAAGTGTGAAGAAATTTTTTGAAAAATATTAGTTAGTCCCGTTAATCAGTATTTCTGCTCTAAAGTGTGAAGATTTGCATGGAAATGGACCTGCTATTTCATTTGAACAAAAGTAAACCCCTAAATCTATACCACTCATTTGTGCAACAAGACAAGAGTAAACAAGATTTTCTTCTCTTCTCGAAAACTGAGTTCCATGAAAAAAAAAAAAAAAGAAGAATCAAAAATAGCATTAATTTTTATATAGAGAAGACTTTGTTGAAAAAGATAAAATTCACTTTAGTGATCACTAATTTTTATATCTTAAGGATTAGTCTCAGGACTTCTAGTTATAAAAATACCTTGCTTTCAAGAAAAAAATTATAAACAGAATGAATGACTTGATGGGCTTTTAGTGAGTTTAAGATGATTCAATGAATAAATAAATATTTGAAAATTAGGGTTCAATCTTGATTAAAATCTAATGGGTTGGGCTTAGTGACGTGGACTCAAAATGAAATAAAAATATTTGTTTTATTATTATTATTATTATTATTATTATTTATTCTATTTAATTTTTTCAACAATTTTCTCATTTCTTAATTTCTTAACTAATATCTAAGCATAAAACAATTTAAATTACAACTACTTCAAAACATAGGGAAGGCATGCTGCTAGGTTGTTGGTGATGATTAATCAAATTGAATAGTTTTTTTAGGGCAATAAAATTTAATAGTTAGAGACAAAAAAAGAAAACGTTTTGTGTCAATTATTTTGTTTCGAAGATTGTTATAGTGACTTATCAACAACATTAATAATCGTTGTGGTTTATACTTTATAGTCACCAATTTAGAATAAAAAAGAGCAAATACAATGCAAATTATGGCTACTCCAATTTCTTTGTGTCACCTCCTTATTGTCAATTATCACATTTCCAAACTGAAATACTCTTTCATCACACTTTGATGAAGTATAAAGTATTGTAGAAAACAATCTTGTTTTTTCATCAATATTAAAAGAAAGCATAGACATATTTTTTGGTCGGTGAAGAATTTTTTATTTTTTTTTGACTGGTGGTCGGTGAAGAAATAAATAACTTGAGACGCGACATTAAAAAGAAAAATGACCCAACAGCCCAAAATTAAACCACTAAGGCCCAAAATCAGTTCAGGCCGTGGGTAGTAGGATCACTCAGTTTCCTACTTCATGTGTTGTGTGGGAACAAGAGCATGACACGCCCAACAAGACATTTATGAGAGATCACAATCTGTTTCTGAATAAATAAAATACAAAACTTACTCCCAAAAAATCAATATATAACTCAAACCCTCCCTAAAAAAAACAAAAAAACTCAAACCAATAAGGCCCATGGGGCACACCATGGTCCAGTCACATAGAGAGATCCTACCATGTGAGAACATAATTGTCCCAAATCTATAAGATAATGTTACGATGTTATAATAAGTATTTATAAAATAAATAATTATTAAATAAGTAATTATTTTATAAAAAAATATGATTTGTTTTTTTTTAAATAAACAAAAAACTTAAGAATAAATAGTTCAGACAAACATATTAAGAAAATAAATAAGTGTTTATTTTATTAAAATAAATATTTATTTTATCAAATAAATTTGTTCAATAATAACTCATTTATTTGAAATAATGATACTAGATTTTTTTTTTCTTATCCGAACATATTCAATAACTTTTACATATTGTTAACATCTTAAAAATTATCATTTGTATCATAAGCTTTATTCATACGTAAAGATATATAAATAACAATTTTTTTTTTCTGGAAATCACATGTTCAAACCTATTATTTATTAGAAACTAATTCCATTCACAGTATATGATTGTTGATGATCTAAGATAATTATAAATTCTATATAATGAATACAAAAAAATCAAACACAAATTCTTTCATTAAATAAAATCGTTCTCTTGTTAATCCTATGTGTTAGTGACAATTTTAATCCCTTACACTCTTTTAGTTTTATTTTTAAATCAAATTATTAAAAAAAAATTAGTATTTTGAAAATATAACGATAATGCATGGATAAGGTGTGTGGTTCTTCAATGATGAATGATGTAGAAGTGAAGTGACAAATGAATTATGCTCGATTTGGTATATACAACACTTACCAAACTGGCAAACTCCCTACCCTTATGGATTATGATGTAACCTTCCGTGTTTGTTTGGTATCACAATGACTTAAACTTATCCATCATTTTTTTTTTTGGATTAAACTATATAGTGGAATTTGATTGCACAAATTCATGTACAGAATTTAGAAGCTGCAGAGTATGTGGTCGTGGTGAGGGGAAGAAATTCCAAATCCAATGATGGGAAAATATACAATTTAAAAATGAGAACAAGCAACGATTTAAAGGGAATTCGAATAAGATCTTTTCCTAATTATTTGTTTTTTTGCCATGCTTTGATTGGGAGATGAATCACAAAGAAGAAGAAAAAAAATCAAGAGTTGGAACAAAACAAGCAAGGAATTCTAATCAAGCAGTTAATATAATCACCCTCCCTACCGAGCAGGTAGAATAAATTGACTTAAAAGCACTTAAGCAATACCACATGGGCTCACATCTTGTGCTTTATTCCCCCAAAAAAATGAATGGCCAAAGATAAACATGTATATGAAATGAAACACTCATATTATAAATTTTTGGCACCAAGTTTTCATATTCACAACAAAAATTCGTGTCCAATTAATAAACAAACATATACCCAACATGTCTAGGAGACCCATTGAATATGTCCCTAATTTTGATCCCCAACCATTTAGCAAGACAGAACTAGCTTAGCTAGCAAATCCAAAGAGGTCATGAGAAGGTGGAACAATGGCTTAGCTGTATTTTGGAAATTGCTCCTTCTTTTGGAGGATTTCTTTTTTTTTTTAGAGGAATGGTTCAAAAAGTTGAAAGAAGATGATGGGAATTGGGAATGGCCAATTTTGAGTATGGATGGATGGATGGGACGAGGAATGTGAGTCCATGAGTGGCACCTTCTACAGTTCGAAGAATGTTCCTTCTCATGGTTGGGATTTGGGATTTGGGGGTCCCTAAGCAAGATTTTGATATTTGAAATGATCAAGTGGGAAAGAGTGAGATGAAGAGTTCTTGAAATTTTAAGGGTAAATTTTAAAAATTATATAACTTGTTGACAAAATTTGATATTACTAACTAAATATCTATTTTTTACTTCCTGAAATTAAAAAAAAAAATCTTATATTTAAGACTATAAATACATGTAATAGAATTATAGAGTTGACTTGATGATTTAAAGGAGAAGGAGGTTGGGAGATCAAAGTGATGAGTTCAAATATTTCTCACTAACAAACTAATGATTATCACCTGCATATAGAAATAAATAATACATACGAGACTATTTTCAATAATCCAAAAATTTTTATATATAAATTTCATAATTCATAGATCTTGCATGAATTGGGTTATGAGCATATGGAATTAAGTTAATATAATTAATGTGTTCATTGCTCTCTCTGAGTGTGTAAAAAATGTTATTTGGTAGCTTGACAAGATCACGAGGTAAAGCTGGACCAGTAGAAGTTGATCTTGATCCAAAAAAAATTCATAGGCCCAATGAAGGGGAAAAAGAAAAACAATACTTGATGGGCACGTTGGTCAAACAGCACGCACGTAGAGGAACATGGGGTTTGGACTAATTGCACTGTATTGCATTTGCATGGCATCCCAAAGCATGTAAGATATTAGTATTTCTTTTGGTCTGTATTGAAAAAAACAAAGAGGACGATTATCGTGTCTAGTGTCTACAACACTTGCCACAATGTGGAATCCACACATTAAAATATCAATAACTTATCAACTTTACTTTTTTTTTTTGAGTGACTTATCAACTTTACTTAATGAGTTTAATAGTGATATAATGAAAATTAGAATCGCGAAATTTTGTTCTTGTCAAAATGTAGAGAGGTTTCTTTGAAACTATCACTTGATACCTTTTCCGAGGCAACACAACTAGCATCAGAAACATCATAAACATAACTCACAAAGAGAGGAAATAGAAAGCAGAGAGTGTATTTAAACACTGAAGAAAAAACTCTATATGCAAGCTTAGGAACGGAGGTAGGTAGACTATTCTAAAAACGAAAATTTAATAAATTATAAATAAACGAAAATTAAGAAGTAATCAACTAATTAACTTAAGAATTTAGAAGAAACCAAAAACTCAATAATTGTTTAAAAGCACTTTTCTATACCCAACAATATGCAACACCTTAATTATGCATTGGCATTCATACTACTTTTTTTTGGGGACAAAGGCATTCCTACTACTTAAGGTGTGTCTTTCTGGCAATAGACCACACTCTTCAATCAGTTCCCTTATGACTTCCATTTTTTTTTTTACACACTATTGCAAATTATCCTTAGAAGTGCGTGATGATGATCCCAAACTCAGAAACCCTACCACATTGTTGAAGAGACTGGCTTCCCAACATTATTGTCCCACCTTCACACCACTATCACTTCCCATGCGTTATGGTCCTAGATTCTTGAACAATTGGGTTTTGCAAAAGCCTTCTTAAGACTAAAAATCATGAAGTGGGTCTCTGAAATTGTGCATCTTTCCCATCTCAAAAAAGAGGAACCAAGAAAAAAAAAAGAAGGAAGAAAAAAGGGTCTTAAAAGAGTTTATTGGAAAAAAAGGAGTGAGTGGGGGGCTCCTTATACCTACTTAATAGTTGTAATATGCCACTCATGATTCCATTGCAAAATTTGATGCTCTTTCTATAGTTTGTGTACGGCTTTTGTAATATTGATGCAAATGCTCAATTAATATTTTTATTTATCCCAAAAATGAACTAGATTTGTGGAGTGTACAAAAATAGAAGAAAATTGTCTTAGTGGGGCTCTTTTATACTTGCTTAGTAGTATGCCATTTCAAAAGTTGAGTCTCTTTCTAGTTTATACAAGGCTTAGTAGCGCAAAAACTAAAAATAACTTGCTGTTCAATTATTATTTATATTCCAAAAATGAACTACATTTGTGTAGTATACAAAAAAGGAAGAAAAAGGGTCTTAGAATTTATTGGATAAAAGGACTTATTTGGGGGGGTTGCTCCTTGTACCTACTTAATTATTGTATATGCCCTTGCAAAAAATGAGGTTGTTTCTAGTTTGTATAAGGGCATTTGTAAACTTGTTTAGCATTTCCATTCCAAAAAAGAACTAGATTTTTGGATTATACTAAAACTTGCTCATGCACAATGATCCATCATAGTTAATTGCACCATAAAAGGCACAATGCATAATAATTATTAATTACTTTGTTTGGGGTTGGCATTGTGAAAAGAGATGGTGGCCAAATAAGTGGAATTAACTAGCTTTGAGGAGAGGGCCCATTGGGCCGTGGGAGACATGCCCCAACTTTGCTAACTATGTACTAGTACTTGCTTACTTCAAAAAAGAAAGCGAAAAAGGAGAGCCACTTTGAACCACTCAACAAAATAAGGGTTAGTAGGGACCATATATTTCTTTTGCATATGGGAAAACATTTTTTTTTTTTTAAATTTTAACCCTTTTTCTTTTTGAGTGTTTAAAACTGGTGTAATTAGTATAAAATATTTTTACATAGTGAGATAATTATAATTTTTCGTTTATACGATCTTTAAATTAATTTTATAAAAATAAATTGACTTATCATAAATAAAAATTTGTAATGAAATAATAATATAAAAATAATTCACTGGTTTTAATTTTTTAATTTTTTTTCCTTCACATGTCCCAATACCCTTCTTTGACCCTCTTGTGTATTGGCCTAAGTGCCTAACCAATGTGTGGGTCACTATTCAACTTATTGATAGTCACTCTTCATCTTTGCAACTAGAGAGTCTAGCTAGATTGATGTGGTTCGTTCCTCCAACTCCAAAACTTATTCCTTTGTTTTTTCCCTTATGTTCAAAGCATTTGGTTTTTCCTATACCTGGAAGCCTTTCTTAATTTGGGAATACCCGCTCCTATGAATTGAAATCATTTCATTTACTTTTTATGTTTCAGTCTCACCAATAAGAGGCTAATAAATCATTAAAAAAATAATTATCTTGATTCTTATATTTTTTATACATTCTTAATAATATTTTTAACTTTGAGATTTCACAATTTTTATTAGTGAGATAAAAAATAAAATAAAAAAGTGAAATCGGTGATTTCAATGTGACTGCTGTATACTTTGGTTTTCTATTTTACTGTTCAAAGTTTGTTATGGTAGTTCAATTGCTATTTGAAACAAAGTTGCACGTCTTTTAATTTTTTGGTACAAGAGATCAAGCTTTCGTCAATGATTAATTTAAGAGAAGTGCATGCAGCAATGGTAGTTGTTTGATTTAATTTAAATATTTAATACTTAAGTAATATTTTGAATTATTTGGGTTACTTGTGACTTTGTTTTTTTTACAAGGGACACTTGTGAATTAATACATATTATAACATTATTATACTTGAAGTTTGAACTACAATAGGCGACAAATTTTACAGTTTGAACATTTTCATTGTCTAATTGTAAAACTATTTCTAAAATATATAACAAATAATAATTTTTAAAGTACAAGGCAACCATTATTACTAAAAAAATGTTTAATTAATTAGTAAAAGAAGTTTTAATTTTAATTATACTTGTTAAAAAAAACAAATGACACTCGCCTCCCAACAGGAAGGGAGAAGTGAGGTCTAAAACAATTTATAAAAGTTTTTTTTTTACTTTAAATATACTGAGTCTTTTTGTTACTATATATAATAATTTTATTAACATAGGAGGTCTTTTTTATTTTATAAATAATAATAGAAAATATTTTTCTACTTAGGCCTAAAACTTAAGTTTTAGTTGTTTTATTCTTTTATCTAATCCTAATAAGTAAAGTTAGATTCAATCATCTTAAACAAGATTTTGAATTAGATTCTTATAAATGAATGAAAACATAATTGAAAAAGAGAAATTTCAACAAAGATAATGATCCTATTTTTTAATATAAATATTAGTCATCCATAAAATCAGTAATTAAGAAAAAATCACACTGTAATCTAACACTGGCCGACACTGCATGAACCGATCAATGAACGCCATAGTGTTCACACGTACGTGACTGATTACCATTTACCAATCACCTATATAGTCTCATCAATGAAAGAATTATAAACAGGTCAAAGAAATTTGATTGAGACGCGAAAAGAAAACTAAGATATGGTGAAGAGTGAAGACTGAAGCACTGTAAGTAAGCTTTTCTTCTACGAAACACCAACTGTGACTACTTTTTGTACCCTCCTTCGGTCTAACATGAATATGACCTGCGTTGAACGAAGCTAGTTACTTTTCTTTTGGATCTTGAATATTAATAGCCGTGCCTAATGTAATAACGTAACTAGGTAATGTAATGCTAATACATTCGAAACTTAGGTTGTTCTCTTTTTTTCGGAAAATAAAACTCAAATGTTAATTTTTAATATCATTATGTTAAAAATAAAGAAACTTATCATATCTAATGAATCGTAATTGAATGATGTACAGAGGTTAATTTGTTAATATTCGTTAAAAATATCACTGAAGGAACTTAAATATGCAATTTATCCCTCCTCCTTTCTTTATTTACTTTTTTTTTTTTTTTACCATCCAACCCACTTTATAACTTTTAATTATAAACCCATGGAGAAAATGTGTACGTATAGGTGCATGAACTTGGTTGAGTCTTGGTGTCAGTGATTGCATTCATTAATTCTGAATCTATTTTCATTCTGTGGGATTCTCTCACGTTCTTCCCATGGTCTCACTTTTCACGATTTATTTATTATACGTGTCGCTATCATGCAAGCAAACTAGCTCCAGATCGATAATGCTCTCCAGAACATTTTTAAGAGTAAAAAGAAACCAAACTTTTTTTTTTCTTCATAAAATGAACGTACTTATTGACTACTATTGAGAGAGATTTAAGCAATAGTAAAATTAGGAACCGTTAAAATGGACGAATGAAGAATGTTGGGAAGTTGATACCAGAATTTATTAGTCACTGTATGTAGCATTTATTCATAGCATGTGAACTGTGTGAAGTGCGAAATGAATATATGTTTGGTTTTTAATTTTTTTCGGAGTTTTTTCTTTCTGAATATCTTTGTTAATAATTTCATAAATGTTACTACATTTTTTTTAAATAGAGAAAATAAATAAATGTTATTGTTATTAATTTTGTATGTGAATCATTAACACAGGAAAATATAAATAAAAATAATTTTAAAATTAAAAATAAAAATAAAAATAAATATATATATTTGAAACAAAAAAACCAAACAAGTCTAAAAAATTAGAATAAGGATAAAATCTTATAGAAGAATAGAACCTAACGTTGACTCTCCAAGAGAATTTTTATTTATGAATTTAAATGTTGGTTCGAGTTAAGATAATCTTTGTATGATTGACAATATATTTTTTTTATACTAACAGCAGTGAACAAAAATTAAACTCTAAAAATTAACATAACTTGTATTAATATAAATTAATCCCTCTTTAAGTAAATATTTTATTTTCAATTTCATTAACTACTCCTATCTTTGAATGATCTCTTATGATTATGTATCGTTGAAAATTTATGATTCCTCTGCCTTCTCAAATCTAATCACTCTTCCGCAAAATGTCTCAATCACGCGAAGGGAATCAGAATGAAAATCGTGTTTTTAGATTACACATCGACTTATGACATCTTTTTAGAATTCTTACTGGTTATTAATTTCTATTATGTATTAATGTTTTCAACTGGTACAAATAGCCTCTAACTTAGGTCAAAATATACCTTTTCGTGTGGTGGTTTATTTAAGAGAGAAAGCAAAGCCTAAAGTAATAGTACTTTGCACAGTTTGGAAGTACTACGATTATATAATACACTAATACAGAGTGCAGTCAGCATATTTTAATTTTTTTAGCATAACATCTTAATTCTTCTAATGCTTTCAAGACTTATAATTATGGTATTATAAAATACACTAATACAGAGGTCAGATTGACAGCATATATATAGTAACCTGAATAATTTCATTAAGGAGATTAACCTGAATAAAATTTTCTTACACCTATAATTTGCATTGCTTCTAAACCAATCAATTGAGCATGTGAGGATTACAATATTAGATTTCTAGATTGATTCTTAAAGAATAAATTACACTAATTACCTTTGAGTTTTCCATATCAGTTGAAGCCTTTATATTCATTATCCAAAATCCATGACGCTAGTTCTTATGCTTGATACTCCAAACTCTCATACTATTCACACAATTCATGACCTATTCTATGGGTGATTCACAACATATCTCCTTGATTATGTTGGAACACATGTATATGGTGTTGTCTATGATGATTTTAGGACCAAAAGTATGGTGTTGATGTGTAAACCAAGAACCATTTGAGTTTCTGTTATTTTGTACTATAAATGTTTTTCCATCATAAGTAAACTTGTCCAGATACAAAGTTACAATACATAAAGGCTAAAGCACATCTTATTTGTGGAGAAGAAATCATTTGCCATCAACTTTAACATTAAATGAGAAGATAATATAGATATGACTATTAGAGATTTTTTCAAACTAAATCATCCATATCATATATTAAAGAAAACTTTCAATGAAAATAAATAAGAGAATGAAAATGACCAAGAGGTATTAATTGGATAGAAAATTTACCCAATGAACATGATAGTACCAACGATAAATGAAGTCTAGAATAATTTTTAATAAAGATATATATTTTTAAATGAAATAGTTATATGTGAGATTATTTTTTCAAAATGCAAAACATTTTTTGCATGACAAAAATAATAAAAAATGTTTTTTTTTTAATTGATGCACCTAAATCTCGAGAACTTTTAATTGTCATTATAATATTTGGTAAAAGTAAAACACATGCATGTATTTGGTGCAAATAGAAAAAAATGTGTAATAATATCATGGGAACACTTTTCACGAAAAAAAAGTATTATTGGAACACTTCTCAACATACATGGTAAGACAAATAATGGTGTGAATATTAGACTAGATATAGTGAGAACATGAGAGGTGTTATCTCTATAGTTAGGGTCTAAAAAGACTTATTTACCCCTTTTCGAATTTCTCATACATTATCCGAAAATTAAAGAAGAAGCTTTTATGAGTGTTATGTTGCATAAAAGTCTCATAAAGGTATTTTTTTTTCAAATGTTAAGTTTAGTTATTACTTCCCATGAATGATGAAACCTAGTAACGCATTTTTCTTTTTTCCTTTTCATCCACTTGAACTTCTTTGAAATTAAAACAGCAGCTATATTTGTAGTCTTCTCCCTCTCATTTTTTTTTCTTATCTAATCCTGTTTTTCAGGTGCAAAAAAAACAACACTTCACTCGTATAAGTATTTCTTTCACGCAAGTTATTTTTATTTCTGGTCACATTCATCTCGTGTAGGGTAACTTATTTCGAAAGCATAAGCAAAAAAATAAATAATAATAATTCAATTATTACTCTCGCATGGTTGACTCTACACAGAATCTGCAATCAAATCCAATAATTTACTTACCGCGGGCTCCCTCTTCCCACAGCTTCTCATCTTTGAGAAAAGTAAGTTTGAGAAACGAAAAGGAAAGGAGAGAGTGAAAAGTGAAAAAACGGAAAGGGAAAAGAAAAGAAAAGCATAGCATAGAGGTTCCACGTCACCGAAAACCAACACGCATTCTTCCCTACCACATGGTCCATATTGCAACTTTACCTTTCTCTTAACCCATGTTGGGTTACCTTAACCATAGCAGGCGGTCACTTCCTAACCTAACTTCACACTGTTCCCTACTGGTCCCCCCACCCTAATCCCCCTAAACTCATTCACCTTTTTTCAATAACACTCAAATAAAAGGAAAAAAAAAAAACACTCATCTACATATTATTATTATTATGATAAAATGATATTATAGTTATTTTCTCACCTTGAGTATATAAATACATAGTTATATATACATATATATCCACCTCCTCCTTCTATATATGACTCTATTCTATTCCCCTATGTACAGGCTAAGCTAAACAAAACTAAACCCTTCCAAAATTCCCACTCTCTCTTTCTTTCTTAACATTTCATCAGAAAATTCAGAAACACAGCAGTGTATAGCAGGCATATAAACCTTTGCAGAGAGACATATATCCCCTTCTCAGACCAGTTAGTTAAGTAACGGTTTTCTCGTTTCCATTTTCTTCCATCTTTACCCTTCTTGTTGCTTACCATTTTCTATTTCATGCCATACGAATCCAACTAGAGAAGTTGATTATTGATTAAGGGAAAAAAAAATGATAACCTGGAAGGATTTCTACACGGTGATGTCGGCGGTGATTCCGCTGTACGTGGCGATGATCCTCGCCTACGGCTCGGTGCGGTGGTGGAAGATCTTCTCGCCGGACCAATGCTCCGGCATAAACCGGTTCGTGGCGATCTTCGCCGTGCCGCTCCTCTCGTTCCACTTCATCTCTATGAACGACCCGTACGCGATGAACTTCCGGTTCATCGCCGCCGACACGCTCCAGAAAATCATCATGCTCTTCGCCCTCGCAATCTGGACGAACTTCTCGGCCAACGGGAGCCTGGAGTGGATGATTACGATTTTCTCCCTCTCCACATTGCCGAACACGCTCGTGATGGGAATCCCGCTGCTCATCGCCATGTACGGCGAGTACTCCGGCAAGCTGATGGTGCAGGTGGTGGTGCTGCAGTGCATCATCTGGTACACGCTCCTCCTCTTCCTCTTCGAGTACCGCGGCGCCAAGCTTCTCATCATGGAGCAGTTTCCCGAAACCGCAGCTTCTATTGTCTCCTTCAAGGTCGACTCCGACGTCGTTTCGCTCGACGGGAGAGATTTTCTCGAAACCGACGCTGAGGTCGGTGACGACGGGAAGCTCCACGTGACGGTTAGGAAGTCGAACGCTTCTAGAAGGTCCTTTATGATGACTCCGCGGCCTTCTAACCTCACCGGAGCGGAGATTTACAGCCTCAGCTCGTCGCGTAACCCCACGCCACGTGGCTCCAACTTTAACCACGCGGATTTCTACTCCATGATGGGGTACGCGCCCAGGCATTCTAATTTCGGCGCTGCGGATTTGTACTCCGTGCAGTCCACGTCACGCGGGGTCACGCCGCGGCCCTCGAACTTCGAGGAGAATTGCGCACCTGCTGCTGCTACACAGCAGCAGACGATCAGCTCCCCGAGATTCGGGTTTTACCCCGCCGTGCAGACGGTGCCCGCGGCGTATCCAGCTCCGAACCCGGAATTCTCCTCCGGGTTAACGAAGAGTGTGAGCAAGAATTCACAGCCTCAGCCTCAGATTCAGCCACAGGTTCAAGCTCAAGCTCAAGCTCAAGTTGCTCCTCCTCCTCCTCAAGTAGCTCAACCTGCCAACAGTGGTAACAATAACAAATCCAGCCACGATGCTAAGGAGCTCCACATGTTCGTGTGGAGCTCAAGCGCGTCACCGGTATCCGAAGCTGGCGGCCTCCACGTGTTTAGTGGCGCCGATTTCGGAGCCTCCGACCAATCTGGCCGCTCCGATCAAGGCGCCAAGGAGATTAGGATGTTGGTAGCTGATGAACACCCTCAAAATGGTGAAACCAACAAAGGTACGTAATACTAGTTTCTTCGTTTCACAAAACTTAGATGCAGTTTCTTTAAGTAATTTTAATACTGTTTTCTTGTCAGAATTGAAGTTTCTGATTGGATAATAACATTAAAAGTACTTATATGTAGAACTATGTTTAAATTTTGGGGAAATGATTTTGATTTGGGTGATTGTTGGTTGGAACTGAAGCTGCAGCAGAAGGAGAGTTTGGAGGGGAAGAATTGAAGTTTCCGGGGAAAGAAGGAGAACAAGCAGAGGAAGAGGGAGAGAAAGCAGGACCCGCTGGTTTAAACAAGCTTGGTTCAAGTTCAACGGCAGAGCTAGACCCGAAAGGCGTCGGAGCTGGCGCCGGAAAACACTTGCCACCGGCGAGTGTGATGACCCGTCTCATACTAATCATGGTGTGGCGGAAGCTTATCCGCAACCCCAACACTTACTCCAGCCTCCTCGGTGTCATTTGGTCTCTCGTGTCGTGTAGGTAAGTAAATTAAAGTCAATCTGAAAAATCGATGATTGTTGCTAATTTTTTTTTTAACATGGTTTTGACTTTTAGGGTTTTGTTTATTACTGTGGTGGTTATAATTTTGGTTGACTCGTAGGTCTGATTATATCATTTATTAATTCAATTCATTGCAGGTGGCATGTGGCAATGCCCGAATTAATAAAGAATTCAATCTCCATACTGTCTGATGCTGGTCTTGGAATGGCTATGTTCAGTTTGGGTAAGTGGTCGTATTACAATTTCTCCAAATTCTTGCTCTCCCAATAATTCCATTCTCCCTTTATTTGTAAATTTCTTTCCCTCTTTGACTAAAACATCCTTATTTATGATCATTCCCTTTTCTAATGTAAAAACGTACATTCAAAAAGAGTAACTAGCTATCCAACTAATAGTGACACTATAATTTTATACCATCCTCTAATTATAAATAATTACATATAAGAAATTTTGTTAATTTTTATAAAATTATTTAAAAATTTGTATAAATTAAGATGAGTGTGATGAATATGAATCTATGAAAAGTATGGATTTGGGGGGAAAGCAAGTACTCTAGTAGTAAGAAGTTTGTTACTACCAGATAACACAAAACACAAGCAGATGATGTTGTTCACAAGACGATAATATGAGGATTGCATAGCGATAGTGCAATGTCCCCGACATGTGGGGTCTGGTTTTGAACAACGTCGCTGTGCGGTCCAGGGCAGTGGTGGGGACCGGTACCCATTTTTTGGACCCAAATTAGGCAAAGGTGGTTGATTTCGACCAATCAAGCAGTACTACAAATATCTTTAATTTCCATACAAAAAAAAAAAAAACACAACTTAAAAACATTTCCCCAGACGGTAAAATTTAGATGCCTTTCTATTTTTTGTTTTTATTTATGTTGAGGTGTTCAAAAATTGAATTTTTCTCTTTTTTTTTTTTTTTTTTATCTTTTACCCTTTTGGCTAAAAAATGATTGAGGAATTACATTTTGTGTTTGTACATATATATAGGTCTGTTCATGGCTCTTCAACCGAAGATAATTGCATGTGGGAACTCTGTTGCAACATTTGCCATGGCTGTTCGATTCCTCACAGGTCCCGCCGTCATGGCAGCAGCATCCATCGCTGTTGGCCTACGTGGCACCCTCTTACGTGTAGCTATTGTTCAGGTAATCAACCAACCTTGACTTCTAAATTCTAACCATGTGTTTGATTAATTTAGTAGGACACTGTTATCCTCACTTGCGTGTGTAAATTAGTACTACTTTAGTATCTCAGAATGCTACAGTAAAAGTTAGGAACACTATGGTTCTGCATACATTCTAACACAGGAGTGCAATTATTGTTGAACACATATATATATATAGGCTGCACTTCCACAAGGGATTGTTCCATTTGTGTTTGCTAAGGAGTACAATGTTCACCCAGCCATTCTTAGTACAGCGTGAGTAACTAAACTTCCTTATTTTATGTTGTTTCTCTTAAGGAAAGAAATTGACCCTTTTGAAAATTTAATTGCAGGGTTATATTTGGGATGTTGATAGCACTACCAATTACTCTACTCTACTACATATTACTTGGTTTGTAGAATATCTATGCAGTAGTAGTAGCCAACATACCAGGACAAGAATGAATGAATGAAATGACCACTGTGGGTTGATTATGCTGTTATTAACAAGGATGCGGAGATTTTCTGAGTGGGGAGAAGAACAACAAAAAAAAACCCACAAACTTAGAGGAGAGGAGATCCTTGCTTGTTGAGAGTTTCCAAATTTTTTGGAAAAAAAAAATTGACCAATTGGCCCAAATCCCCATAATTCTACTAATTCTAATCCCACCCCCTATCAAAAGTCCAAAATAGACGCAGTTTTCAAAGAGCTGAGAGAGAGGAACAAGTACAGCTTATGGGAGACATAGCAGAGGAAAACAGGGGAAAGAGGCTCGCAATGAAATCTAGAAAATAGTTCCCTCCGTATCTGCATTGTAAATTTTTATTATTAGAAAAAAAGAGAGAGAGTCATGTTTGTGTCATCAAGTAACAGAGAGAGACAGCTTTAGCAATTGGGTAGGGGAAATATGAAATTGGAATATAAGAGAAAAAGATTGTTTGTTTGTTTTTTCTTTCTTTCTTTTATTTGAAGTTTTGTTTAGTCATTTGTTTACTTCAATTTTATTATTATAGTATGGGTGTTTTTTGTCTTTGACCATCCGCTGATCCCGCAATTATTTGCGTTTGTCGTCTTTCATTAGTCACGTTATTTGCCTAGCATTTTTTTAATCTGATGAAAGTAAAAAGAGAAAAAAGTCATCTTCGTTATTTTTCTGGGACCATGAGACTGAGAGTTGAACTTTCAGAACATCGTCTTTCTACTCAAGTGGGAAAAATGTTGGCCATACATCTCTCAATGTAAATTCAATTAATGAAAAAAAAAAATCAAAGGTTATGATCTTTTTATAAAATGATTTTTGCCTAAAAATATCTTTTGTATGAGAATCAAACATGCATTATATACTAGAAGGACCTGAGTTGGAATTCTACCGTACGTGGAGATTTTGTTGATAAACTATATGTAAATACTTTTTTAAACATTTTTTTATACACTAGAAACTTAACATGTACAAAAAAAAATTATGTATATATGAAAAAAAAAGAGAAGTGAAGAGCACAAAACTCTTATTTGTGCTTTTTGGGTAGTGATGTAGCCACAGCCACAACCCTAACAAGCTAGTAGTAACTCATAGAACCTTTATCAAGAGTTGAAGCTACATAGCGTGAGAGTGGAGGTGGGTTGGTCAGCACTCAACTTTTTTTTTTTACCAGGAAAATGATGTCACTTCATTTCAAACTCACGTCCAATTCAATCATCCTTATTATGGGTCGTTCAATTATATTCATATGGTGACAGTTGTAAGGGGAAGAAAACAAAAAACAAAACAAAAATCGTTATCTCAAACCTTAGATGGCCCATAAAAAGGAGAGTAGGCGTCTATTAAGTCTATGAGAAAAAAATGTAGTGCCTCCCTTAAAGTTAAGAGGGTGTTTATTTATGAACATCAAATAACAAAGTGATTGCAATTGGAAATTTGTACTTCGATTGTTTTCTTCGATCAGTATATATGATGGCTAAAATTTTAAGATGAAGTATAAGCAACGTTGAGTTATGACTAAGCATTTAATTAATGAGGAAGACCCACATAATTAACTATGTTGTTTGTGCAGATATTTCTTTAATTATATGAAGAATAACATAGTTGCAACTCACTCACAATGAAATTTCTTATCATGTTGCAACATGAAATCAAATAACATTCCAAGAAGGAATGATGTCAAGATCTGCATGCATGACATAATGAATATGAACATCAAATAATGAAGTCATTGAAAATTGTTTCTCTCAATAAACACAAATATGATTTCATCTAATTTTAAATTTTAAATTAATACAGCGGGGAGTTAATAGTTAATAAAAAATTAGTAGTTAATTAGGTTTAAACAAGTATTTAATTTATTATATATATATAAACTGATAGAATATATGTTAGTTATTGTAAATCTTTTACAATTAATTAATCTTAATCATTACTTTTCTCCTTCCAGAATAGTCAAATTCATTATTATTTTTACTAAAAACTTCACTTTGTTAAAGTTATCTTGCGTTTTTTACAATTTAAAAGTACTTATATTCTGTTCTTTAAAAGTGAGAATTCGTATTACAAAATAAAATAAATATATTAAATGACCATTAATTAATGTGATTATTTAGTAATTTGGAGGAAGGAAATTCAATAAATACAGTTAGAAAGAAAAGGTTGTAAGTAACAGCGGAGTTAAAATGATCAAACTGGCCATAATTTGACGGGAAAAGAATACTGACATGTATGCGTAAGAAAAGTCATAAACAAACAGTAAAAAAATATCACGTTTCTAGAAACAAAGAAAAAGTCATAATTTTATCCGATTTGGGCTTCCTTCTATCACTTATTGTAAATGTTTGATGCGATTCCCATCATAGATACAATTAATTTTCTTTCAGGGTTAATTCCAATTTTTATCTTTTACTTTCTCAAATTTCATTTTTATCTCTTACTTTTAAAATTAAATATTTTTAATTTAATTGTTAATTTAGACAAGTTTGAAGTTAAAATTTTTTTTATTGTAATTATTAATTATTTTTATTAATAACACAATTAACTTTATTTATTTTTAAGTTATCCTTCGATCTAATTAATTAATTTAAATTAAAAAAATTAGTTAATTTTAATCAAATTAGGATTTAAACACACACCTCTATCATTTTTAAATGTTAAAATAACATTAAATCAATGGTACAATAACAATCGTGAAACGCGTGTGTATATATATATATATATATATATATATATATATATATATATATATATATATATATAAATTGTTTATTGTGTTCTTGATAAAAATTTAATAATTTGAATAAAAATAAAATAAAAAGAGTGATTTATAAAATAAAAAATGAAATATATAAAAAAATAATTACAACTAATAATATGAGATATTAAAAAATAAATGAAGAATAATTTAAATAACTTTGGTGTCTCAATATTTCTCTTAGAGTCTCTCTATCATAGTTTTAAAAATTGGACTAGTGATTGAATCGGTTAAGACACTGAATCACTGAATCATTGTTCGAACTTGTGAGTTACTAATTGATTCCCACGACCTAACATATATTGACAAAAATAAAAAATATTTATTGTATACAAATTTTAAATTTATAAAAATTTATTTTATTAATTTTTAATATTATTTAAAGTTATTTAAATTATTCTTCCTGTATTTTTTAACATTTTCCGTTATTAATTGTAATATTTTTTTTATATTTCACTTTTTATTTTATAAATCACGTCCTTTATTTTACTTTTATTTAAATTATTAAATTTTTGTTGAAAACACAATAAACAATAAATAAATATATGCTTAAATAGGTTTTGGATCCCTATAAAAAATATTTCTTTTTTATATTTTGGGTCCCTATAATATTTTTTTTATTTTGGATCCCTATTGATGACGTGACATCATCTCAACCATTAATTAAGTGATAACGTGACACTATTTCAATATATATCAACGGTTAAGATGATGTCACATAATTGATAGAAACCAAAAACATAAAAATATATATTATAAAGACCCAAAACATAGTAAAAAATTTATAGAGATCCAAAGTAAAAAAAATATTTTATCGGGGTCCAAAATTTATTTAAGCCATAAATATATGATAATAAATAAAATTTATGTAAAAGATTTAGAGCATCTTTATTGGAGATCTTAAGCCTTTAAATTTCCAAGATCTCTCATTAGAGAACAAAGCAAAATCTCCACGTGGAGATTTACGTGTAAGATCGGGTCTTTTACAGTATTCTTTCAAAATTGATATTCCATTAACTAATCAATTTTTTTAATAATATAAAATATAAAATAACTAATCAAAATTATATTATTAAATAATTTATTTTATTTTATTTAAAACATAAAAGATCTTATGCTGATTTTGGTGTGACACTACCAGATCTTGATCTTCTTTAAGATCTCTTCAATATAAATGTTTTATGATCATTACGCATTAAACCATTAGTTTAGTGATCAACACCTCTACATTAACGGGATTAAAATTATAATTAAACATTTTATTTATCACTCGTTTGTTGTTACTCCTTATCTCCTTATTTTTTTAGATAAAAAAATATTATTCATTATTCGTGGTTATATTTATCTATAAAAATATTGTAAATACTTACAATTCTTGAAACAAATAATATACATCTACGTGAGTGTTTGATTTTGTGTTAGATTTTATAAAAATAAATAGTATAACTTCTAAATAATTATTACAAAAAATGTTAACTAAATTGTTCAAACAAAAAAATTAAGCTCTTTATGTGTACATTACAACAACAAAATCAACATTATTCTAAGCAAAGCTCAACCCTAAAACTTTAATGTTCAAATTATTAATTTTGTCAACGATAAAAATCTTTTTTCTGAAGAATTTAAATATTATATATATATATATATATATTATTTAATCATCAATTATTATATAAAAGGTTTGTTAACTTTTATAATAATTATAAATAATATAATTCTTAATTCGTTAACAAAGTGGTACTCATGGATGCTTTGACACTTAAACTCATTCTACAACATGATAAAACTAATCCCGGAAACAAACACCTTAACACATACTCCTATGGGCTATGGCTATTAGTAGCACTTTCTATGCAAAAATTTCAGTTTAGCAACGTTTTATGATTGATTGGCAGGAAACACACGCACAACAACCCATCCTCAAAGTTACCTATTTAATTATCATCCCCATCAAATTAAATCAAGAAGAACCATTCATCTTCAATAACTTTAGCTTATTTAGAAATCACAAAATGAATTATTTTGTTTAGTGATCAATTTAAGTTGTTATTCAATCACAATTCTACTTTTTTGTTTGTATGGTTTAATAATTTTATAAATATCAATAGATTTATTGTAAATGAAATATTGTGATTGATTAACAATCATAATATATTAACCTTATTTTCTCTTACAAAAATTTGGATGATATATTTTCTCTTGAGTACTGGATTACATTTAAAAACACGAGATTTCAACGTACAAAAATATTAAGTATTAAATTGTCTTAACATACTCTTTTGCAGAGAAATTGATTCATTAACTTAATTTAGTGAAAGGTGAAAAAAAGAGGAAAAGGTTCTAAGTTTGGCTCTCTCTAACTAACAAAAACTAATAATTAACATTTATCAATAAAAAAAAATACAAAAAATAATTTATTTCTCCCGATACTAGTTTATGAACTTTGTAACTTTTTTTTTTATTAACAAATGATAATTTTTATTAGAAATATTAGTAAGAAATACTTGAACTCACCATCTATCACTCTCTTATCTCTCTTTTGAATACTTGTAAAAAATGAACGAGAGGCATATAGTGGCTCCATTGAGATTAATTAGTCTTGTAGTTTGTGCAGTTGATAGGAGGAAGGAACGCATGGCCTTAGACAAACGGTGAACTCACGCAAAGACCAACATGCTCTCGATCGAACGAGAAAGCGATTGGTGTTGGTATAAAATAACTTTTATCCCCAAAGTTATTTTTCACCCAAAAAATCAAACATGCAACAGGTTATTGTGCATGGTTGGCTTGGCTACTTTAATTTCTTAGTGCGTGCGTGTTTACACCGTCACATGCATGGCAGCATGGCCCTCTCTTCTTGAATTAATTGGTTGTTTTTTTTGCAACGTACAACTACAAAACATCGCTCGCACGTGTGCTAGCTAGCTTCAGGGTCCTGCTCCTAAGTCCTACCCTGGTGTTAAATATTCTATCCTCTTCAAATACCTCACAGCCATATACTACTATACTATATGTTCCTTCTGATTTTGATTTTGATTTTGTGGCCATCCATCAACACCATTTAGTAGTATTTGCGTCTATCTTTCGCAGCAGCATTCATTAATAAGATAGTGACTTTGTTTTTCTAACGGTTTTGACCCTTTCTAAGTTAACTTATGAGTTTAATGATAATATCCAAGAGTGTGAGATAATTGACTTTTTTTACAAATGATCTTCAAAGTCATCATCACCATTAAATTCACAATTTATTACTAATAAGTGTTTATCTGTTAATTATACTCCATTCTAAGATATACTAGTATATAATGAATTACAAACTGCTGACGATTAAGTTTGGACTCGCATGCAGAGAGAAAAATAAGAAAAGTTAAATTCCTTTCATTTTAAGACTTAAATTTTAGTACTGTGAGTTCTTTTTTAATTACAGTACCTGTTATTAGAGAAAATTTATGGGAAGGAAATTCGTTCTTCTAATTAACACAAATAGTCAAATACCAACAAGAGTTCACTTATACCGAAAAGCACCATAAACTCAAGCACATGCATGTCGATAACAATGGAACTAATTAAATAGATTATCTAAAATTTATTAAGTCAAGAAACCATTCATGATGATGAATTATTGGGAAGCCATAATTATTATTCAATCCACCATTTAAACCAAAAGCTAATATTTCTTTGTCTTGATTATAGAAAGAAAGCAATGGGTACGTGAGACTTTTCCTTTTTTACATCATCATGATATTGTTTACACGATCAATATTCATATTTCTATTTTACATTTATAATGATACCGACTTGGGACTGATCGTAACTTAGGAGTTTGAAACTGTCCATTTTCACAAGCATTTTTCTGTGTAGAGGCCTTCATCACCATAAATTTAAATTTGTTTAACAGTTGAATAATTATTATTCTTGGGTATATATTGATGTGCATGCCTTCTCTTGTCCTTTTCAGTAAACTTTTTAATTCCATCATCAAAAAAAATAAAAATAAAAATAATATATATATATATATATATATATATATATATATATATATATAATTGGCCAAAATTAATTTTGAGTTGAAACAATTAAGTGTGTGTTTGGAAACATATTTGAAACCATCAAATGTGAATCCTAATTTATAACGTGATTTTATTAATTTATAAATGTTTGAAAACAAATTACAAATTTGAGTCCATAAAATAAACATGAATCCACCTTAATTAAATAATAATAGCTTCTGTGTTAAATAAAAAATTTATATTGAATTTTACTTCAAAATCAATTTTAAATAAAATCATTCAAACATAATTCACTAGTCAAAATCATCCTAACATAACTCATTTCACTTCAAAATTAATTTTGTTAACATTCATCTAAATACACATTGAAGAAATTAAAAAAAAAAAAGTGAAATAAGTTTTTTTTTTTTCAAAATCACTTATTTTAAACAAGTATATCTGAATTTGAACGATTTAATTTTTTTGTTCAATCAAATATATTCTTTCAACGACCAGAATTTAATTGATGGACCATAAATTAACCCTGTTTACAATATGATTGTCATTTGTCTAAAAAAATTTATTCAAAACATGAATTGAATATAAATATATATAAGATTTTTCACTAAATAGATTATTGATCATTTTTACTATGTATGAAAATGCCTAATTGTTACACCAATCACTCGGTTTCCCCAAGTAGTGTGGCATGGAATGAACACAATCTTTGGTCGAATAAACATTTATGTTTTCTACTAGCTACATGTTTAATTAAGAGTGACCCTTTTGCAAACAAAAGGGGGAGTAATAACAATATATGCTTAATATCAATGAGGCTAATAATAGAACACGATGTCGATTTATCATTGTTGATACCCTCTATCATTCGTCTAATCTCAGCACACAAGTACACACCATTAGTGCCAACACAAGTTAAGTCATTATCCCCGTTGTTGATGATGGACAACCATTTCCCATGATGACAATGGCAAACAAACATACATATTAGGTACAACTCATTAGACACTATTATTATTATTCCAATATATACGAATGCACAGTGTTACCTGTGACATATTCTGATTTTCATTTTTTTCTTTTGGGTTTAGAATTAGAGAACAAAGGAGAAATATCCCTTTTAGTATATGTGTGTGTATATGTCTCTATCTTATTGTCTGCTTCTAATTATAAAGTTCTTATTTTCTAGCTCTAGCATATATATTCTCGCTACATTGCCCTTTTTGGGATTCTTCGCAAAAGACACTAGGGTCCTTCTCATTATTCTCTCCATATACTTGCCTACAATAGTTAAAATAAGAATTTCATTTCATATAATCAAGGAGAATGATCTATAAAACACTACATGCTAACAGACATAGAGAAAATTATTGGTGTGATAGATAGATTATACAACGTGATAAAAAAAGTGAGAAATAGCTAGAAAAGAAAAACTACTAAAGTGTGTCCAAAAAATGTTACTCTAATAGAAAATTCATGTCCTTTCGTTATGTTTTCTAGCACTATACAAGTGTGTGTGTGTGAGAGAAAGGATTTTCTTTAGTAATTTCGGGCTAGATTATTAGGAGTGTACGGTTGATACTCATTAATTATAGGGACAAATTTAGTTTGTAGATTTTTTTGGAGGCTTTCGAATTAAGGTGTATCTACATAAGGATGGAAAATATATTTTTTTCTCAAATAAATAAGAAGAAAAAAGAAATCAATTCCTATATTTATTTTTATTTTTTTTAATTGATATTAATTAAGCCTATATGAAGCCTAAGAGAAGCCCCCACGCTACGATAGGAATCCACAAAAGGGATACGGGGAGAAGAAAGAGTCATTACTTTTGGATATTCAAAATTTTCAAACGCCTACCAACATTCTTTAATTTTCTCCATATGTTGTTGTCACATCATACTACAAAGAAGGTGAATCAATTATTCTTTTCTTTTCCTATTTCTCTCTAGGTCATACTCAAAGGTATCCAAAAGAATCTTTTTTCTATTACTTGATTCAGTCCCATGACAATCTTAATAATTTTTACATGAATTGAAATTTATTAACTCTTTTTTTATAAATTTAAAATCTTAATTATATGTTGTATAAAGATTAGTCAGAATTATCAATCAACTATAATTCCGGATTATTACCTATAAAATGTTTGTTTTGACATTCAAATCCTTCCAAAGTAACTTTCAAATGGTATTTTGGAATGCATGTCCATTGCATCCAACTGATAAACAAACACAATCCTAATAATTTCTCCATAAAAAAAGTGGAAGAGGGGAGTGGCATTAAGGTAAATAAATCTCATTCACTCGGCACTCAAGGCAACAACAATATGGGTACCATTTTGAGGTGTGTGCATTAATTGCAAGGTCCTGGCTGAGAGAGAAGAGATTAGGAAAGTGACAATGAGATTATACATGTTTGGTTGCATAAATGTAGCAGGTCCAAATATTAGAAATTTCGACCCTTTTGTCAATTTGTATATGGACTCTACAATGTTGATGGGATATGAGTTATATATATATATATAAAAAGCAAATATATGCATGCACCAAAATCTAGGGTTGGCATTGGTTTGACACAGACAAGAGGGTCAATATAGCTAGCTAGTAGTAAAGTGTAATAATCATTGCACATAAAAGTATACACATGGCAAAAGTGATATACACCTTGTGGTCCATGCTCTCATGTGGGTTCATGTGCATATATGGATGCAAGGTTTTGTAGTGTAAGCCAACCATTGAATTGAGTGGTGTACATGTATTCTATTTCTATTGCATTGAATTAAGGTACATAAGGAAAGAGAAATATATTAAGTATGGAGTAGGACTAACGACAGTCTTGACTTTCTCTTTCAAACAATTTTTTTTATGATTTATTAAAATTGATTGAAAATCAATTATTTAAAAGATTTCATATATTATTTAACGATTCTATATACTACAAGAAATTAAAATATTAGTATCATTAATACCAATTTTTATTACTAATACTTTTATTTATATATATATATATATGATGTTTTAGTGACAATTTTTAAAAAAATTATATATAAATTAATTTGTCATTATTGATAAAAAAAAAATTTTATATCTTCTTATTTAACTAATTTTAACTAAAGTCAATGATTTTTAATAAATTTTACTCCATCATAAAATATATGAAAGAGATTGTAAGATATCATGGATTTTTTTGTTTCATTAATATCCAATTAATTATAAGGTAGGGGCTTGCTAGAATGTAGTTGAACAAACTCAAGAGGGTTAATTAATTATTCATTTATGTTATGCCTTTGTTTTTCTTATATTCCTTTTGATCATAGAAAAGGATTGAATTCATCAACATTGATCGACATCAAAACTTAAATTCACATCATTTTCAAACCACTCATAAGGTACTAATTAATTAATAGTACTGGTCAGATATATGGACTGTGCTGATGTTTTGTTCCTATCCATTGTCTTTGTGACAGTTTGAGTGAGTCATGAGTGAGTGAGGATGATAACACTGTCACTCTTCTACAGACTAGGTAATCCCCACACTATTTAGAATTAATTGTTTTTATACTCAGTTTGATTGCTAGAATGTAGTTATTAATTGTTAAGTTTTAAGGAGAAAACTTAGATACGGTATCTAAGTTGTTGAATATGTTTTCAATCGGAATTAAAGTTTCACGTTGATATTCACATGATATTTTAACATACACATGTATAAGAAAACATCTATAGAAATATGTATGTTAGCTTTTTAAATGAATATCTGTATCTCCAGAAAATAGTCTCACACCTTGGATTCAAGAAAAAAAAATACTAGTAATTGATAATAATTCATAACTTTAATGAATTGTTTTTCCTATTTTATCTCACGATATGGATAACAATCATAATATATACATGTCCAAACATATAAATTGTGATAAGACATTTCAAATTTTATTTACAGTATATATCATAGTATATATCAACTGCTACAAGCCCAAAAGGAATTAGAAAATGATGGCGTGTAGTTGGGAAAAACATATGGTGCTACACTCGTGTGCGTGGCCTGATCTTGGAGCATACAATGAGGGGCCAAAGTCCAAATTGTAGTGGCTGGCTCCAATGAAAGTACATCAAGCATTCGGATCCGTAATACGAAATACTGGCTATCTAGTAGTACAAAAAAATGTTGTTTTCTTTGTGCATTCAATCTGTCTAACGAGCTGTAACAAAAAAAAAAAAAAAAAAGAGTATAGAATTGACTCAGGTGAGAATAGAAGTGTGTATATTTTTCAAGTGCATCGTTTTTCGGATAGGGTATTGAATATTTTACTATTACTACTAGTAATACACAAGGTTGGTTTTGGAGGGAGTGTTGTTTGTTGGGACCAATTAATAACCTAAAAAAAGAGAGAGAGAGAGAGAGAGAGAAAGAGAAATTGAAGGAAACGGTGCTTGAGAATGAGAATGAGAAGAGAGTAAATGAATGGAAACAAAAAAGGCAATGAAAGGTGAGAGAGAGAGGTGATGGTGTTTGTAGGGTGAACCACGGACATGAACCGCATGGGGTGGTGCTGCTTTGGGACCATATATGGGTGGCGGGATAAGGACAATCAAATTCATAAATAAGTAAATAAGGGATTCAAGGTTTGGGATCATCATATATGTCAATAATAAACCTTGCCCTTTCACCAATTTGAAAATTGTATATTCACCCTCTTCTTTGTCTTTTTTTTCTTTTAACTTTTAAAGAGAAATAATATTCAAAACAATTCTCTGATTTGTATGATATCTTTTTTATAGACTAGTGATGTGTTTGACGCTTCAATGCACGTTAATTTGAAAGTTACCTAATGAAACTTTAAAAAATAAAATGCATGTTTTCTTTCCACCAAATGCGTGTACAAACATAGTAGGGAGTATATAGGTATTCCTTTTTTAATTATTGTAAGGCATTTTAAACATCGATTACACAAATCAATAAGAGTTGCTTTCAATGATTTTTTTTACTATTATATTAATTATATTCTTATTAATAATCATTAGTATTATGCACCACTACTAATAAAAATACAATTATTTAAAGTCTTTAATAAGAGCAACTAAAGGAAAGAAAATAAATAAATATTTCATAAAAATTCTAAAATACTTTATATAAAGAAGTAAGATTTTTTCTAAAATTATCTTATGATAAGAACCAAATTAAGTATTGTTAAGTTAAAATAATTCAATACCAACTTATCCATGTGTTTGGTGTTATCTAATTCACTATATTGAATGCACTCATTATTGAATAGAAATTATAAAATTTTGTAGGTGTCCGATCTTGTTAATGAGTTTTATTCATGATTTTATCGGTATTAGTAGATTTTAATCAATAATGAAAACTTATTAAGGAAAAATATGGCAGAAAATGTAGCACTCCTAAACCCCCAAATGTGGAACAAACTAATAGTAATACGAGTATACGACTTGGCCCACTGGCCCAGTCAACTGAAGCGAAAAGCCCATTCAATACAAGAAAACAATATTGGAAAAGGTCCATGTCATAATTCAATTTTTCATACCAACATAGTAATTCAAACTGGGTTTTTGTTTTTTGTTCCAGCATTGGTCCTGGGCTGAAAAAAAAAAAGGACTCATATGGAATCAGTCCACATTAGCATTCCGTCAACCTGTTTATCTATTTGTAATAATTGAAACTAAAAAATTAATTAAAATAATTTGTCCATAAAAAAATTACATGAGTTTAAAATAATTAAAATACTAAAAATCATAAAATCTCAACATATTAACAAAATAAATTTAAAATTTATATAAAAATAACGTATTTATAAATATGTTAATTTTTTTCATTTCATATTTTTCAACTATCAATTTTCAATTTTTAATTATCATATAGTTTTCTAACTAATTTTGTCAAAGTATAAATATTATTATTTTGAATACTATTAGATGAAACTCAATAATTTCATATTGTATTTTTAAAATTACTCTTTCAGAATAAGAATAGTTACAGTGTAATATAATTTTATGATTAGAAAATTATAACCCTTCATTTATTATATGCTAATTAATTTTTATAAAATTATTTTAAAAGTTATATAAATAGAAAATTGTGATTACATGAAAGTGTTACACTAATGTACTCCCCTTATTCTCTTAATCTTTTATATTGACACGTGTATAGTGTTGAATGAAAGTGAAGTTGTGGCACTTAATACGGATCAATAGTTAGTTCCATTAAACACTTACTTGAACCACCCATGTCCACACTCATTTCCTATTAATAAGTATGCTTTGATTGCATGTTGATACTATTACTTATTAAATAACAAGTGTTCCATAAAAAAAAACATATTATGTTTATGTTTTGATTGCATGCAAAAACTATCAACGATCTCCTAGACATAGAAACTCATCTCCATCCAAAGAAAGGAATCATAAGAAAAGAAACAAAAAGGTTTCTTGTAATTTAGGTTCACAAAAAAATGGAAGAAATCGGAGAAAACTTCCAGGAAGATAGTAGCTTTTGCGGTTCTCCTGCGGTAGTTAAAGTTATACAAAAGGTGCATTACA